>OZ035961.1:38717933-40021683 GCA_964034945.1 Chrysopilus asiliformis
TGCAAGGCTAAGTTCGTTAATGGGCGAAAACGGTCCATTAGGGGGGGTACCCCCCATACGAACGAAATCGTTTTTTGCGAATATCTCAAAAACGGTGCATCTTATCAAAAAAGTGCCAGAACAAAAGTTATTTAGGATATGATTCTACATAAAACTTCCATACATCAAAATCCGATTGGAACAAATTTTAAAAAATCTCATTGGAAACTTTGACTTCAAAGTGTAATTTTGGTACAACTGTTCACTTAAATCACCATACGGGTTTTCAATAATTGCCAGATTGGCAAATATAGCTTTTGTTATGTTTATATTATGTAGGTAGGCTGTAAAAAAATAATGGTTTGAATCTCATCTCTGTGACTTATTAGAAAACAAAAACTTTTGGTACAATTCAATAAATAATAATTTTATTTATTAGAAATTTTTTAATTTTATATATTGTACAATAAAAGAGAGCAAATTGTTTGTTTCTATTTTGGCACCAACTTCCAAAAAAAAGTTATTTTTTCCTTTTTAGTGCATTTTTAAGTCGGTTTTTTTTACTTTTTTTTAAAAAGTTTTTTTTCAAATCAAATAAACTATTTTGTAATGAACATTAACTATTTTAGTGATAATACCAATTTTCCATTATAAAGTAGTTAGCTTCACTATTTTTTTGCGTGTACTCTTGTATCTCTCTGAATTGAGATGTGAAAGATTTCCAGTTTCGTTTATTACGTAAAAAAATACGGGAAAATTATCATCTTTTGTGCCAAAATCGCTATACAGATTCGCTATACAGAGTCGCTATACAGATTTGTGACCAACACCAGAATATGGCTGTTAAAGTGAAATAGTAAAAACTTGTTGTTGGTCATTGTTTACATCTGACACTTTATTCAGCGAATTTTATTCTTCGACACTAAATTCATGTTGCACAATCGTTTACATTACGGCACAGAATTCAGAAATTTATTCCTGAAAGACACCCGAACTCGAATATTAAAACCATGTAAAACCATCCGAATTAATTCAAATTTTGACAACTTTTGCTAAGTGAATTTATTCAGCGATAGATGAATAAATATTCACGGAACAAAGTCTGAATAAAATTCATGGAAAAGTTCAAGAATAAATCGCACGTGTAAACGAAGTCCAGCGTAGTCCACGTGATAAAGTACTTGATCCGTGTTCCGGAGGTCGGTGGTACAATTCCCGACTGTCCACTCAATTTGCTTTACGAAATGAGTAGTGATAGTTGCCGCTTGGTGTTAACGACATTTCGGTCTAGATTGCTATCACGGCCTCTGCTGTTGATGAGTTGCAACGTAAAAACCTTACAAATGTTGTAATTCATACATGGCTCGCAATCCATGTAAAACTGTAGGTGCGAAGCAGGGAAGAAATGGTCATGAAACCTCAATTGAGGAGGCCTAGGCTCTTCGAGAGCTGTAGCGCCAAGGATGTAAACGAGGCCTAAAGATTGTTGCATTCACAACTTGAATTTGAATTTGACGCTTACGGCATTTCCAGGCAATTCAAAAATACCGTTTGGAAATAGAATCTTTTTATACCGTGTGGAAATAGAATATTTAATTCTCTACAAGTCTTTTATGAAGCATACCAATTCTATTAAATTTCTCCTAACGCCTATTAACAAGTTAACATTAAATCTGTTGCCCAGAATAGAAGGGTCATTTCGCCATTTCCGATAGCTGATAAAATTATTTTAAGAAAGTCTCTGGTTATTTTTATATTTTTTTCTTCAATTTAAATTTTACAAAAGTAAAACTGCAAAAACAAAAATAAATATCGGGCTGTCAATAAAACACTTCACACTAATTTGGGATTTATCAGACCCTTGCACTCTCCCTTATCTACACTTTTTTTTACGACTTTTTAGATGGGATTTAATACTGCCGTCACACCCACTACCGCAGATCCTCCTCTTTCCCCTAAAAGTGTGACGTATTTTATAAGTAAAAATATTTACAAAAACATTCTCTTAATTTTTCAAATTTAAATATTATTTTTTTAGAACTTGTATTTTCTTTACCAAGTCTAATTCAAAAACCATTTTAAAAATGACACAATTTTGTTTATTCCACCATGACATGTTCAAGGACCGTTGCGTAATTTGCATTATTAATGATTACACGATATTTTCACTTTTTAGAGTGTTTCTGCGTGAGTCTTTATTTAAAATCACGACAAGAAACGAAGAAAAATCACCTAAAATATAATGATTTGCATATTTTTCCCTGAAAAAAGCCCATAAACAAAGTCACACGTACATTTTTTTAAGTTCCTAAAATTTTTCAAACAAGAAAATGAAATTAACAATACCACGAGCAAGTATTTTATCAAATCACTTTATTCTTATATTTTGTAAACCCTGTAAAGAAAAGGACGAAGACTTTTTTCTGCGAATTTTTTAAAGTTTTTTTTTAACACGAACATGATTGGTAGTGCGGGGGGAAACTCAAAGGGTCCAGAGATTTCGTTTCCTTTTTCCTGTTTCTAATGGGGGAAACTTCCTTATAACATAGCCGCTGTAATAATGAAATGACAAGGGATATTTATTAACAAAAGAGGCAAATCATAAATTCTGGTTACGCTTTTCAAAGTCATAAAAGTTCAATTTCACATTATAATGGACCTATGTGTGCCTTCATCTTAAAGTCTGAGCGCCTAAGATGCCCGCTGGAATCTATCACTTCAGTCACACCGCAGAAGTGTTTTGTGTTTTCAAATTTGTAATAATTTTTGTATTGTGTAAGGTGACGCCACTACACTTTGTGACGTATAATCAACATTAATCACAAAATAATCGTCTAATAATTCCAGAATATTCTCATCCTCTTCCAGGTTTAAAATCAAACATAGGTACTCAACGAATGTATGAAGTGTGTGGATTTCTTTTTAATACGGTCGGCTTTCGCTCTATTTGTTAGGTTTTTGTGACTTTATAAAACACGTAATCGATTTTAGTTTTGCACCCTGCTGGTGTTTGATCAGGCCGATGTAAAAACTGCACTCATCGTAGGCTAAAAGGATAAAAATTGAGGTAACTTTCGTAGGTATACATCGTTTAGTTTGCCTGTTGCAGCGATTGCGGTTTTCACACAGGTCGGCATCTCTGATGTTTTATATCGATGTCACTTTTATGTTCGATGTTTTGAAATCTTGGTCTTTGCAAAATCGGTCTAGTTAAACACACAAATATAAGGCTATAAATCAGAAAAACACTTGACTTTTCCATCCTTTTGTAAAAAAAACTCAATGAAGTAGAAAAAAACCCTAATGAATAAAGAGGAGAAAATCGAACATGATAATACCACGATAAAAGATTATAAGAGTTCAAGATTTTTCACCGAACATTTATGGAGTGATTTAAACATAGTGTGACCATACGTCCCGGAAACTAAACTTTTGTCCCAGATTATTCAATTCAGTATTATTAAACGGTAAGCAGCGATTACTAAATAGGCGAAATATAGATATTGTACTACTGTTGGGAGTTGCTGACAATTAAAAATTTCTTACTTGCGGAATTTTTATCCAGAGCGCATATGAATATCTCAAAAATTTTGGGATCGCATTTTTATACTCGTATGGTGAAACCAAAGGGTATATTAAATTTGCCTTACCGTTTGTAACGCCAAGATCCCGTCATCACACACAAAAATAAATTACACCAGTCTGTTTAGAATGATAAAAAAAATTGAATTTTGCATGTCCGTCCGTCCGTCTGTTTGTCCGTCCGTCTATGGCGCGGATTACGGGCGCACGGATTGAGCTAGAGACTTGAAATTTTTTTTCTTGAAAACGTTTTAAGCGATTATCTCAAAAACGGTGCATCTTATCAGAAAAGTCCAAGAACAAAAGTTATTTAGGATATGATTCTACATAAAACTCCCATACATCAAAATCCAATTGGAATAAATTTAAAAAAAAATTTATTAGAAAGTTTGACTTCAAAATGAAATTTTGATGCAACTGTTCGCTGTTCACTTAAATCACCATACGGGTTTTCAATAATTGCCAGCATTAACACCAATTTAGTTACATTTAGTTAATAATATTTTAATTTAATTTTTAAACGTAAAGTTAAATGATTTGATCAGATTTGTTAAGAAAAAACTTACAAAAAATTACTTATTTCGATTCAATTGGGCAGAAGTGAAGTGAAGTTAAGAAAGCTAATTTCGGGTACTGTTTGGTGCTAATGACAACAATCGTTTACCTGGTATCACAACCTCTGCTGTTGTTGAGTTGTAACAAAATCTTTAAAATTCATCCATGGTTCGGAATTCATGGGAAATTTTAGTCGCGCGGCAGGGACGAAAAATTGTTACTAAATCTCAATTGAAGATGTCCAATCCGGTTTTGAAATGTAGTGCCACACAGAAGAAACAATCCGTGAACGGAAAGAAATAATTTTCGATGCAGTTGTCATTATTAATAGAATCCGACAGATTAGGCCTCGGCCACCTTCGGTCAAAAATCACACTTTCGGACATTGGTCAGAGTTTTTGTACCGTGTCCTTGTATCACACAATTTTCGCTTGTAAAGTCTCAGATTGTTTGTGAACACACTTGGAATTATGTACCAGATTGTATGTTATGATACGTTATTCCATACCAAATTTACTGCAATTATTTCGAAAGTACCATATCGCCAGCTGAATTCTTGTTTGGCCCATACGCCACTCACATCAAAATGAGAAAAACGAGTTGAAAGTATGAATTTTTTTAAAGCAAAAACTGTCAATATGGGATCATTTTTTTGGTGGTGGGTTTTAGTTGAGATCTTACTGCCAAAATTTGAAGAAAATTCTTATTTTTAAAAAGCTTTTATTTAGCTTGCCTTCGTATCTGTCTGTCTGTCCGTTTGTCTGTCGGGGTTACATCTTGCAATCCAATTTTGACCCACTTCCACTAACTCGATTGGCTTGAAATTTTGCACACATACGTAAGTCCGATGACAATACAATATTTTCAATACATTGTCCTTGTAAGGATAAGGAAATGTCCTGTAAGGATAACATGATTATCATGTTCTCAAATTTTTCGGTAAAAAAAACCTCATCCAGAGGTTTTTGGGGTTATTGAATCCGATTCTGGCATTAAGAAATCTGAAAGGATCACGGAAGGCCTGTAAGGATAACGTAATTTTCCTTTTCCTGAAATATTCCGGAAAAAACATCATCTGGAAGTTTCTGGGGTCGATGAATTCGATTTTGACGTTAAGAAGTTCGTAAGCATAACGGAAGGTCCTGTAAGGATGACGTGATTCTCCTTTTCTTCAAATTTTTCGACAAAAATCTTTGGGGTCGCTGAATCCGATTCTGGCATTAAGAATTGAGCAAAGATATCAAGGATATATGTATATTCGAGAACTAAAAAGCTTGGCGAAATACAGATAAACAAGCTTGGCGAAAGACAGACGTCATTTTGGATTTTTAGTCATACTAATCAAATACAAAAGACTAAAAAGGATAAATTAAAAACAATATATTAAAGAGCTTTTATTGGAAAAAAATGTACTAAACGGAAAGAAAAGAATTTTTTGAGAGCTGTGTATTAGAAATAAAAGTGAGATAAAGCATAAAAAATAAAATAAAATAAGTAAGATAACTTTTATTTTTGAAACACAGTGCTCAAAAAATTATTTTTTCCTTTTTAGTGCATTTTTTCTAAATAAAAGCTTTTATTAAATTTTTTTTATTACTTTTTTTCAACATATTTTGTTTGAGATAAATATAATATTCTTGCTACGACCAAATTTTTGTTTGCCTATGTTCACGTCAAGATAATTATGTTTGAGGGAGTAAAGAAGAATAAAAATAGTGATGGTGAACGAATGCTGTGTGGGGCAAACAAAATTTTGGTTGTAGAAAGAACATTTTTTGTATCTCAAACAGAATATGTTTCTACCAATTATAATACCATGATTGCGTCAAACATTATTTCTTTCCGTGCAGGGTTTATACCTAATATGATTTCATATAACTTTGCTATAACAGAAAATTTATGGAAAAGAACCTGTTAATGTTATTAAATAATAATGTTAAGTTCGTAAATAGACAAAGTGACGCAAAATCTTTTTTGATAACTTTGTAGTTAATTTAAAAAGATGTAAACCAAAAAATGCTTATTCAAAATTTAAATGTTTTTGTTTTGTAAATTTTGAGCATTATATTTTTAATCTGGATGAGCTGTGATAAATTTTTAAGAAGAATAAACTGATCGAATTAGTGTCAGGTGTGTGTTTGTCTGCAATTTCTATAATTTTATGTTAACTGTCTTTAATGTCGTAAATCTCATCTAAACAAATCGATGATTATTGGTTTTTGTCGGTTTCTTCTTCTTTATTTTCCATCGCCATTTGATGATTTTGATGAGACTACCCGTTCGCTGCCTCGTTTATTCTTAATCGAGTTTTTCTTCAAACAGAAACAGCGAACATTATGATTTTAATTAATTTTTGACACTAATCTGCCGTAAAGTCAATAAAAAGCGGCTTTTTGAGGCCTCCAATCACCATCATATCTTCCATACCGCTTTGGCTTGAAAATTTCAGGCTTATGCTAATTCTTTTTCTCTTCAATATGAACCAATAACCATTCAGAAGTAACAGAAGCTCAAAATCTTATGAAAATTCGTTCTTGTTCTTCTCACGATCGGTGGTTTTGTGCTGTTGCTTTTGTTGTTGTAGGATAGCCATTACCTTTATGTTATAAAGTGTCAATAAAATTTGTAATTTAATGGATTTCCATCGACTTGATAGCCATTATCCGCGAACGTATATTTAGATGATTGACGTGACCTCTAAAGTATGCAGCAGCAGCAATGCTAAGGAAGTTTTGTTGTTTATTGTTAATTATGCTTAAAGAAGCAAATCTAATTTTAATGTTTTCTTGAAATTCCTTGTCTGTATGAAAATTTTACATAAGCCTTTAATAAGAGGCAAAACAAAATACAAATTCTCAGATAAAACTGTAATATATTTACTGATTTTAGTCCGATATTTGTTGAAGTCTAATAATTCAGGGCAGCAATCATGTATTCCGACGCGTCTCTGTCTTTCGACTTCGACGCAGCTTTTAACTCTTTACTTCGCCATATCTGCAGCTTGAAATTTCGCGGAATCGTCCCTATGAATCGAAACGTGATTCTGACTGTCATTCCAGGAAATTTGAAGCTGCTGATATGGCAAAGTCAAGAGTTAAAAGCTGCGTCGAAGTCGAAAGACAGAGACCCGTCGGAATACATGATTGGTGCCCAGGTTAAAGATAACTTATTTTTTTGCGTAAAACAATAACGATTTTCAATAGAACAAAAAAAAAACTGTAAGGTGTCGAAACGCCCGATAAGATCAACTGATACTCTCAGCTGTCGGAAATGGCACCTCATCAATTTGTAAAATTACACCTTAAGGATGTTCAAATGGCTAATATTTGACCTGATACCGCTACATCTAGCAAATGTTTCGTTTTCTGCCATAATTTTTTTTTCTACTCTCATAGTCAGTATTTCAGTTTTTTCTATGTCATTAAATCCCGTAAACTGACTCAAAACACTTCACACATGCTATCAAAGTCGGCAATCAAATATCTCTTAACCGAAAACTAGAGAAAAGGTACACAGCGCCGATTATCCAATCGACTAGGCAAGGACAAAAAGATCGATCGAAGGTGTTTGTGCAGGTAAGCTAAATCATTAATAATGGTCACCTTTCAAGACAACACAAAGGCAAGTGGCCGCTATAATCCTCATATAACTGTGGTGGTCATGACGACTGCTGGATAGATTTTTCGTATAGCGCCTTTTTTGTATACCGCCAACACTTGATGATCATTTGATCTTCTGGCAGGATCATGTGGCGTTGCATTAGTCAAATTGCATTCAAACAAAGTTTTGTGCGAAAATTATCATTAGGGGAAATTTGTTGGGAAAAATTAGCCGCACACTATACAATCATGAAAATAATTTTGACAGGTCCTTTCAAGGAAACGTTACTTTCGATTTCTGCTTTTGAATCGACAGTTGCGTCAAATCATGCGAACCATGACGAATTTTGGTTCAACAGAGGAAAAATATGAAACGATTTTCAAAGCCGTCATTTGTTTTTTTCCCTAATATGTTGATATTTTTCTTCAAGCGGTTTTCCGATTTTCAAAGTCGTCATAGTTTTTTTTTTTACCTAAGATGCTGATTTGTGCCACAAAGGAAGATCTCATATACAGAGGAAATTTTTAGACTATTCAACATGAAATTTTAAATAAAGGCGAGAGTGGGGCAGTTTCATACAGGGGCAAATTTTCCGTCACATACATATACATATAAACCCAGGAAAAGTTTCAGAGATCTACAGGCTTTTTTGTTCCTTTTTCACACTTAATGCCCGTGTGCGCCAACTATTCTTAAAGGGTTAAGCTGCACTTAGCGTACTTAAACCATAGAAATTCTTGGGCCTAAGTAATTAAAGTTGAGCTTAAGTTGCTAAGTTTAGGAGGTGCAAACGACCACAATGAGCTGAAGAGAATGCAAGCCTCAATGGCGGGCGTCCGCGTCACTTTTTAGTAAATCAATACAGTCCAAATCTGTCAAAACTCGTTTAATTTGTTTATATGCATTGCCATTCTACTGCTCTAATTAAGGATTCAAAACTAGTTTCAAAACTGAATAATGCTATATTAAAATAATAGAAATAGTATTATATTTCCCGGAAAAATTGTAACTATCCAAATTTCTAAGTGCATAATTTTTTTTTGTTGTCTTTAAAACGTTGCGTCAAACTGTATTTAAGTGTTTTACCACTCTATATTTTTAACAAACAAGAATTTCAACTTTAAAATGGATTTCCTGAACATCAAAAGTGCCGCGACGGCAAATTTTTAGTTTCAAAACCTACAACGAGCCTACTATCTATGCAGAATTAGTAACAAAACCTACCACAAGCGGCACTACTATCGGCCGTTGACGCTTACTATTGTGAAGTCGGCGGTAATAGTCGACGGTAACTTGACGCATGCCATTGCCGCGTGCTGTTGATGCTCCAATCATGTTTAGCTGAAATTTTTTTGTAAGTTAAATTGTGCTGTTTACAGCTGAAAATCGACATTTTAGCAATCAAATTCAGCTATTTACAATTTAAATTCGCCTAAAGAGCTAAACAGAATTGGAGCGTCAACGGCGCACGGCATGGCAAACATCATCTTGCCGTCGACTATTGCCGCCGACTTGACACAATGGAAAGCGTCAACGGCAGACGACTTTTTCTGTCAAATGTGAGCGTCAACAGATATTAGTGCCGCTTATGGTAGGTTTTGTTACTAATTCTGCATAGATAGTACCGCCGCTCGTTGTGGGTTTTGAAACTAAAGATTTGCCCATTTGATGTTCAGGAAAGCCATTTTAAAGTTGAAATTCTTGCTTGTTAAAAATATTATATATTTTTGAGTGGTAAAACACTTTAAGTATAGTTTGACGCACCGTTTTAACCTCCTGCCTACAGGTAACCTTTTTTGTAGGGTATTTGAATGAAACTCACAGGGTTTGTTTCTTAGGCCTCAAATAACATTAAAATAAAAAATTTCAAATTTCTTCGAAAAAATTTTATTTAGCTAAATAACACATGGATCAATAAGTCCCGAGACTAACAATGAAAACAACATTTTTTTTGCAAAATTTTATTTTATTCATCAATATAATCACCTTTTAGGGTGATACAATCGTCACGCCATGCGTATCCCAAAAAACTGACGCCATGACTTTGCCAGCTGACTGCTGCGTTTTCGGACGCTTCGGACGGCTTTCGCCAGCTGTGCGCCACTCAGATGACTGCCGCTTCGACTCTGGAGTGTAGTGATGTATCCATGTTTCGTCCATGGTCACGTAACGACGCAAGAAATCTTTTTTATTGCGAGTAAATAGCGATAAACAGCTTTCTGAATCATCGACTCGTTGCTGTTTTTGTTTCATCGAAAGCAATCGCGGCACCCACTTGGAAAAAACCTTTTTCATGCTCAATTTTTCATGAAGGATAGTAAATGCACTTCCATATGATATCTGTGTTATCTCAGCAATCTCACGGAGCTTCACTTTACGATCTTTCATTATAATTTTTGTCACTTCACTCACATTTTCCGGTGTAACGGCTTCCACAGGTCTACCCGAGCGTTCCGCGTCATTTGTGTCGGTACGACCACGTTTAAACTCGGCAAACCACCGACAAATCGTTGCTTTTGATGGACAAGAGTCCGGGTAACATTTTTCAATCCATTGTTTCGCTTGCACGGTGTTTTTATCCATTAAAAAACAATGTTTTATCAGAACACGAAACTCGGTTTTTTCCATTTTTTAAACAAACTACAAAACGACTTTACTCCAACCTCGATAACTCAGCTGTTTCTGGTCCGATCGACTTAAAATTTTGACACGTTTCAAGCAAAGGTTAGTACTCTAGAAAGACGTGGTTACTGGTTTACTACGAGCGTCATCTCTGGGTTAGTCTCGGGACTTATTGATCCATGTGTTATATTTTTGAGTATTTGCTAAATATATTTTAAAAATAAAAATTGAGTATTTGCTAAATATATTTTTTTAAATTGAAAAAACTGCATTTAGTAAAAGATCAAAGTAGTGGATGACGTATTAGTTTAACTGTAGCAAATGTTTGCACTAATGTTGATTACTAGGGAAAAACCGCTAAAATGTTTATTAGACCAACTTGAATTTAACATCAAGAATTTTTTTTTTGGTTAAAATGATGAATTTGATAAGCAAAACTGTCAGTTTGGTTGCAAAAAAGTCACTTAGATGTGTGAAAAGATCACTTTGATCGGCAAAAAAATATATTGAAGAAAAGGTTGTGTTTGGATTTAAAAAATGTTATAACTGCGAGTGCGGGGAAATATTTCAAAAAATGTTCATCTGAAACTTTTCCTAGCTTCATTGAGACTAGTTTCATGTAGGTGCTCACGGTTAGAGAGCCTTTAACCTAGAGAGTGGCCATGCTACCTTAATAGACTGTGCTACTGAGTAGGACAGTCTATTAACTCCAATTAGAACAGTCTATTAGGTCAGTTAGAACAGTTTTTTTTCCAGATTAGAACAGTCTGTAAACAATTTTTCAATTTATCAAAACAGCTATGAGTTTCCAAATTTTTTTAATACCTCAGACATGAGTTTTTTACTTATAATAACCGATTTAAGTTATTTTCACAATTATTTATAACAATTAATCAAATGTTTAAAGTTTTTCGCGCTCGTGTTTTAGCTCGGCGGCCATTTTTAGATGTCCCGATGGCCACTCTCTAGGTTATAGGCTCTCTACTCACGGTTAAGAAATGTTATAAAAACTCAAAGGACTCGAGGCGCTACTTGTACAATAAAAATTAGTGGAATCTATAGAAAAAGTGATTTAGATATATACATAGTAGAAAATTGGTTAGAAAAATCAATATTTCTTTGCATTTTGCGGGAAAAATATTCTTCCGCGGGAAAAATATTCTTTTAAAATCTTTTTTAAATTTTTTTTCCACTTTGAAGAAGTGGAAAAAATGGGTGGGAATCGAGTGAATTTTCCCGTTCAAGAACTTAGCCTAGCCATTTACGAGAAAGGTAACTATACAAAATTTCAAGTCTGTAACTCAATCCTTTTGAAAGTTATGGTGTTTTTTTCTGGAAGTCGGTTAAAAACAAATGTATTTTAGAAAAACGAGAATTTTTATTTTAGTTTCCCAAAAAAAATCTGCGGTTTAGAATTCTCTATATGAAAACAATTTTCAAAATAGCGAATCTTTGGAGATTTGATTTCCTTCAATATACATAAATCGCTATACAAATGGACTGCAAAATAATGAATTTCTTACCAGATGACAGTATCCACTTCTATCTTTGATTGTTTTCTGGCGGTGAGATAATCACAAGATCAAAAGACCTGCTGCCGTTGATTAGTTTTCATAACTGCACCGATGGATTGCATTGAGCCATATGGCAAAGTCCGCCACTAATCTGAATGCAAATAACTCGGCATGATTGATATGTTTAGTGGTTGAGCACACTTGATCGGTTTGCCTAACTGAAACGAGTACGTTATGTTGGTTAATGCACATAATACTCAAGTAAGAATTGAAAATGGCACGTGTCAGAAATCGTTGACTTGACCATGGTGGCCCTTCTGTGTGGTAGCAATTTTCTAGTGTCAGAGGTTAGTAAGATAAGAATTACAACATAAGTTTCCCATTTTTCCGCTAAGAGTATGTAGCTTTCAGCATTTGGATAGTTTCGTCAAAAATTTCACAGCAACCTGACTAAAACTTTCTAATGAAAATGTTGGGTTGAAAAATTGCGAGGATAGCGTCAAAAATGCAATGCTAGACAAGGAAGACTTATAATTTGTGAGCCACATTTCCCAGTTCCCAGATTTTAACAAAAAATTTCATAGGCCGACATTTCCACTTACCGTTTCCGCAAACATTTCTTGAACATTTTTGATTTTTTTTTTCGAGTGCCTGTAATTTTTCAATAAAAAAAGTATGAATATTGGCTACGATTAATTAAAACTACACTCAAATGGAGCTAAACTGCGTTTTCAAAATTTGATTCCCGGTGACAGGAAACAGAAGAAATCGGAAGGCCAAACACCGATGTTTTCACAGCAGCATCCTAAAACAAGGCTTTATCTGCCTAACGGTGAGGTGAAACATTTCTTACATGAACATTTTAATTGCAAATATAGTTTGTATGATGAACAATCATCAAAACAATTTCAATAACTCATGAAAAGTAGGTATTATGAATCTTTCACGAATGGTTAATTTACTTTTCTAAGGTTTGAAAATTTAACTATACTTTTTTTGATTCTTATATATTTTTGACTTGCAAGCAAAGGGGTTGCTCTCCGATTTGAATAATGTTCGGATATGCCATAGAAGGTCGAAAAATAAGAAACACGTATTTTTTGTAGCGGCTAATTTCCATATTCAAAGCACTGTTGAAATCGCCATATAAAAAAACACTTTTTAGGTGACAGGAAATTATTGACTCCCAAAATACAAACATCGCCCAATAGACGTTTTAAAAGCTACATTTTAGCAAAACAAATACCTTTTAGGAAACCTTTTTTTAGCCTTTTTTCGTGTCTGTTTGTCTATCTGTCTGTCAGATTCAAATTTTGCAATCTAATTTTGACCCACTTCCGCTAATGCGATTGGCTTGAAATTTTACCCACATACGTAGGTCTGATGACAATACAATTGTGACTACTACTTCGTCCTTGTAAGAAGAAGGGAAGGTGCTGCAAGGATAACGTGAAAACATCTGTTCTGGTGGGTTTTGGGGTCTCTGACTTTGATTCTGGCATAAAAAAGTCCGTAAGGCAGACGGGAGGTCCTGTTAGGATAATGTGATTATCCTTTTCATTTTGGATTTTTAGTCATACTAATCAAATACAAAATAACTAAAAAGGATAAAATAAAAAAAATTTAAAGCTTTTGTTTAAATTTTTAAAGTTTTTGTTTTTGTTAAAAAATGTACTAAAAAAGAAAAAAAATAATTTTTTGGGCACTGTATATCAGAAATAAAAGCGAGATAAAGGCATAAAAAATAAAATAAATATTTATCTCGCTTTTACTTCTGATACACAGTGCCAAAAAAAAATTTTTTTCTTTTTTGGTGCGATTTTTTTAAAAATAAAGGCTTTTTTTAAAAAAAAATTTATTGTGTATTTTAAAATTTGAAAACTAAAACTAATTGAGGTAGAAATATGGCACAGAACAGGCTTTTATCAAAAGTGAAACATTTTCCAAAAATGAGCAAAATTGAACTGCTTCTTCCGACATCGCTCATACAAATTAATAATTTTTTTGCGATTTTCTGAAGAACGGATCATTTTTTCTATAAAATCTTTACAGAGCTTTATGGGACGCTAACAGCTTTCGAATGCAAAAAACTTGAAAAAGACACGTTCTCTACTGGAAAAGCAATAATCAATAAAATGTAAATTTTTGGACTAACTATAGAACTTAAGATGCATTTTGAGGCACTTTCGCATTTTGAGTGTCAGTGACTCCCCGCCCCCAATTCATATACGTAATTTTTCAATCACCAGAAATCATTAAATGTACTTTAAAGTGTTGTTAAGTCCATTCTGTGATGCATTCGATCGCGAAATATAAATGTTTTTATTCGTGTAGAAAAATAAAGTCCCTATGCTATAATGTGTTACAATAAAATTTTTAAAATTTATTGTTCAGATAATTCTGAATCTTTGCGATTCTTTGAACTCTTTGCGGAGGAATTTTTAACTAAATTTCGACAAAGAAGATCATTTTTCTCAACTTTCTATAATTTAAACTCTTTATAGAACTCTTAATATTTACCTCTATTTGGAGGAAAAATTGGGATATTAGTATCTATATATTAATCAATAAAAACCACAAAATTATAAATACGTAGCGAAAAATCTGACCGCAACCATAGATTTGCAAAAATCTTGGTATCTTATTATTATTATCCATAGTGAAAAAAATTTTTTTTTACAGGTTTTATAGCAATTATCGTTTAATGTTTTCACATTTAATCCAAACAACTCTAATATACGAATAACTTAGATCGATTATAACATAATTTCAGTATTCTCGGTTAACCAAACTTTAATTATACGGCTCCCGTTTACTCTATCATAAACAACAAAAATATTTCATTTTCTGATCACTAACCGCAAATAATTTATTAATTTTTTAATAGCTTTTTATTTTCAAACAGAAAAATTCCTTGATACCAAATTACCTGCGAGATCGCTAATGGTTATTATTTGGAATAAATTAGTTTTAATTTAGTTACCTGTGAGGGCAATGAACATTTCGTTAATTTTTTTCCCCCGTAATCATAATTTCGTGAAGGAGTTTAGCAAAAAAAAAAAAAATGAAAAATAATAATCGAAATGAGCTGATGAGTAAAATATTTGAATAAAGTAAATATTTAAATATTAACAAAATTTGTTGAGTGAGCATCCTGTAGCGAGGGTTATCTTCCTCTGTCTACTATTGGTAATAATATTTTCCGCGCAGGTGAATTTTAGTACAAAATTTGCATACATCGTCACGGTGAGACCATTAAAAACAGCACGATCGCCATCATCATTTTAATTAAGCTACTGAGTCTTCAAGTAAATACTGCCACTGTAAATAAAAATTCAGTTTCGGTGAAAACTCCTACATCTTCGTACCTCGGTTTTCACAAAAAGAAATGAAAAAAACACAAAACATGCAAAACAAAGTTATATACAAACATAATGTGTAGGCAAGATAATAGTTACATTTTTATATGCATGGCGATGGCGATATCAGTCGGTTGTAATCTCAGGCAACACGAGAAGCCTTCACTTCTCAGCACGATTAATTAAACAAAATTAAAATGCAATTAAAATTTAACTCTTCAGCACTTCAGAATAACCCACGTTCCAGATCTACAGGTATTAACACAAAGTATGTAGAAGACAGTCAAGTCGGCGAATAGGGCTTACTAATTAAGACACTAACAATAAATGAAAATTAATTTAATTAAATTTATTTGCTTACATCGCGTGTAGATTTTCTAGTTCATGTAACACTAAACGCGATGACTGTTTCAATAATGTTCTAATGATTTTTTATACGCTTTTCATAAATTATGCCCACAAAATTGTGAAAATTTTACTCATTGATAAATCAGTTTTCGTTTTGATTTTCTTACGATTACGAAGAACTTACCACGGTTGTTGTAAGAAGAAAATTCAATGGAACGCTTGATCAATCATTTCAAAACAGAAAAAATATTAAACTTTAATATTAACCCGGGAAAAGATCATTATTTGGTCAGTGAGAAACTTTTTTTTTCACTTTCGCATTATGCACAATTGGCAAGTATTGTAATTATAAGAATGATTGAAAGAAAGTCTTTTTGATAGAAAATCTTTTAGGTTTGACGCCATTTGATGCCAAATCCTCATAAATTTTTTAGTTACGGTACTAGAAGTATTTTATCTAAAATGATTTTTGTTTTATGGTCTATGTTTGAGCTAAACTTCAGGCCAATCGGCTCGGTAGCTTCCCCGCGAAAGGGTAACATAGAGGAAGAGCTAAGTTTCAAGATCACTTCACCCCCTCCCCTTACTCCCCCACCTTTCGGGCTACTTTTTAATGGGTCTATGTTGGGGCTGAACCCCCACGAACATCTATGCCAAATTTCAGGCCAATCGGTTCAGTAATTTCCCCGCGAAACAGTAACATAGAGGGAAAACTAAGTTTCGATATTACTTTAGCCCCTCCCCTTACTCCCCCACCCCTCGCGCTACTTTTCCGTATGCCTATGTTGGAACTAGAACTACCACAGACACTCATGCCAAATTTTAAGTCAATCGGTTCAGCCATTTTTGCGTGAAAGAGGAACAGACACCAACTCATTTTTATATATTAGTATATTAGTATGATTAGTATGAGTATGATTGATTGGCTTATTGTAAAGGTAGTATCATACCATACCGCAAAGAAGCGTCTATTAGATATTTAAGACACTATCTATCCTAATGGCTGACTATTCATGTACCCAGAGAAAAAATTGATCATATGGATAAAATCATTGTTAAATTAACAAAATTTTTATCCTATATCAGCCAACAAAATAATTTTGTTGAATTAACAAAGGGAAATTTATTCCTTAATAAATGAAAAATTGTCTATATGGATAAAATCATTTCTAAATCAACATTTTTTGATTAAAATCACAAAAAAATTGTCAATTGGAACCAATATTTTTGGAGGCTTTGTTCAATAAAAAATTGTTTTTTTAACAAAAATAAACTTATAAATGATGTTTTGTTAAGTCAATAAAACAATTGTGAAATTAATAATTCTTAATTTGTCGAAATCACAAAAAATTGTTATATTTACAAAATTTTTGTTTTTCAAAAGATTCCTTTATCAATTAAAAAAATGGTTAAGATTCAACAAAACAAATTTTGTCAATAGGAACGAGGTTTTTGCTATTATTTTGTTGAGTGTGCTCAATTACTGACCAAAAATTCTGAATAATAGTATAGCTATTTAGGGTATTCACAGTCATCTTTTAAATTGCGAGTAATTTTACCGCTCGGTAATTCAGTCAAATTTAACAGATTTTTACCGAGACGGTAATTTGGTTCATGTAAAAATGAATTACCGGATTCGGTAATTGTAGAGATGCCTTGAGTCGTGTTTTCCGGCCCGGTTATTCGGTATCAAGATTCAACCGCGAGTGGCGCTAGTAATGTTTTTAGTTGTCAAATTTTCTCGTTGGTTATCTCATCGGACTGCAAATTTTTTCAATTTTTATTGCCGTTGCCACAATAGAAATTCAAAAGAATACATCAAACATGGATTTAAAGGTATGTGACATATTTTACAATTAAATTCGCAGTTCATGATTTGGTCACGTATCAAATAAAAGCGCTGTTCTCAAATCTGTGCTGTGGGATGTTCACAGCAGAATATTTTCAGTCTTTTAATATTACCGAAAACACCGAATACCCAAAATTAAAAGAGGACTGTGAATACCCTTATTGTTTTTTTTCAATCATGGCTAGTTTACCACAACTAATTTGAAATATTCACTGAATAGCAATTAAGAAGTCATGAGTCAACTAACAATTTAGTGTATGAGAAATTTTATTCTAGAGTGGTATTCCGTAACTTGTTTCAAGCGTTTCTTTCTCGTTAGAAGAACGAGTGGTAATAGCTTTCTTTTTTTTCGCCCTGTCATTTATTTTGGTCGAAACAGGGACAGCGAATACTACTTTTTCTTCAAACTCGAAACAAACGCTTGAAACAAGGTAAGGAATACCACTCTTGATTTAGATTTTCTTAAACAATGTCTAGATACTGATAAGGATTTTTATGAGGAAAGGGGTTATTTTTGCGAACACCTCCTCCTCTACTCCTTTTACAAGATTCTTGGATTGTCATGAATCCCAGCTTTCCAGTCAGTTTCTTTTTACTGCATTTAATGATTATTTTTCCAAGCCCTTTTATTCAAAAACCCACATTTGAGAAAATTCTTCGTTAGTTCGATTTGGACTAAATGGCGTCTGCCGGCCGTAATCTTATTTTTTCTGGTACATCCAAGTTACGTATGTGTGCAAAATTTTAAGTCAATCGGATGAGTGAAACCCATAAAACTCATAATTTGATTACAACGTGTAACCAGAGAACAAATAATCTAGAGAATAAACTCTTAGAACAAATTTTTAGAGAAAATTTTTCCACTGTGAGATGTGAGATGAAGGATCCGATGTAACACAGAAAAAATTATCCATTCGATTCCTCCATCTCATTGAATAGATACGACGAAAATGATTAGAAAATGTTCTCTCTGCTTCGTGCTCCCTAGTCTAAAAGTAATTAACTTTTAGGCCGTAGCTAGTGAATGATAGGGACATTTTTCCCCCCTTCGAAGGGGAAATTTGTCAAAAATTTGTTCGGCAGAGTTTTTTCTATATATTCCTTATTCTATGGGGTAACCCTGACAGAAAGACAAACAGGCAGACAAACAGATAAAAAAGAAGAATTTACAATGTCTACTCTCCAACATTGTTATCCCTACCTATAAAAGAGTTCAAAAAGTGTATTGCCTATCTTTCTGTCAGCAGTCTTTTATCGCACCTAAAAAAATTGAAAATTGTCCTGTAAAGGATAACGCAATTTTCTCAAAAGTCAAAAGTGGTTAAGAAAATGATTTTTTTTAGTGTTTCTGAAACCAATACAAAATAATTTAACCCTGCAAACACAGGACCTTATTTTAGTTTTTAATAAAACCAAAAATTTTACTTTACGCTAATTTCACTAATTTTTAATAAAAAAAGTTTTTCAACTATTTTTGAATTTGAAATTCTGCAATAAAAAAATAATCAGCTGACCATGTCAATCTTTTTCCACTATTCGTTCTCAACTGAAATTGTTAATGACACCGGATAGTAGGATACGCCTATCAAGTTGATGATCTATCCGCTGATTTTTTGGATTTGGTTTTGGATTTGTCGCGATTTCATGGTGCATTGGTCAGGTAGTTCCGAAAACCATCATAAAAGTGAAAAATAAGCTGTCATGTGGGAAAATTAAATCCGTGGTCACAGTTGCCTTACCATAAGCCTTTCTAATTGCAACTTTACTGGCTTCTATTGAGTATAAGATAAATTAAATGTTGTAGACAGATAGACGATGGCAGAATTCGTTGTTGGATGATTTTCGGGTCAATTTGATTTTTATGGGAATTATTTTTGGGGTATTTGAAGTCAATTTCTCAATTGTATTTTTTAATATGGCTACTGTATTTAATTTATTACACATTTCTTTAACTGTGAAAACATTGAGGATAAGTGTCGAAATTGTTTTTAAAAACATTGTCGTGCGAAACGATATATGACCCAATTATCACCAATTTATACAAAACCTCATCAAATTAGAGTCAGGCTTGAGAAAAATTAAGAAAAGGTTATATTGTTTGCAGTAATTTAATTTTTTTACACGATTTACGTGAAATTAATAAAATTAACAAACACTTGTAAACGTCGTGTCTGAAATGTTCTAATAACAATATGGAAAGGGCTCGTACCTTGGACCGATTGTACCTTGGTCCGGGTGTTATTAAGGATAAACTGTAGCACTTCTGCAAAAACATCCTTCTATAAATTTTAGAGTATTTCTATGCAAATTTGCTCATCTTTAGAGTATTTCTATGAGAATTTGGTTGGTACAAAACTGGGTAACATACCCGAATTTATCCTGTTTTTAATCCTCAGCAAGTGTACTTGTGTCCCCACACTAACAAAAAAGGTTTTTGCAGCCAAAACCAAATTTTTTGTGGATCCAATAACATGGCGTTATCTTGATGGTAACTGTAAATTGGTAACTTGTGCACAGTAGAAAAATTATGTATAAATTTTAAAAATATATTTATCTATTTATATAAATCCATAAGCAATTTTATAAATTTTATAAATACCGTGGATGAAAATTGATCAAGTCAATTTATTAATTTTATAAATCCCTTAAGTGTAAAATTTCCTAATTTTTTTCTTAAAAACAAAAAAATAAATAAATAACTTAAAATGAAAAAAAAAAAAATCAGTATGCGTTCAAGACCTCCCGTTTCGAATTTTGAAATTCCAACACCAGATTCGTGATCAACGACCACGAAAAACCCCCGAGTGGCATTTCTCAGCCTCCTGACAAGTAGG
The DNA here is from genome assembly GCA_964034945.1 of Chrysopilus asiliformis. Taxonomy (NCBI): domain Eukaryota; kingdom Metazoa; phylum Arthropoda; class Insecta; order Diptera; family Rhagionidae; genus Chrysopilus; species Chrysopilus asiliformis. Next base: position 38,738,176 of record OZ035961.1, read on the forward strand.
CTTCATGACTAAAATCAATGTTTTATAACACCAACTCCCTACCCACCCCGCGTTTGCCCCTTCAGATGTGGAAATTTAAAAAATCGTTTCTTAGCAAGCACTTATAAGGTAAGACGAATCTGTGTGCAAAATTTCATGGCAATCGGTTTGGTGGTTTGGGAGATACTGTGATGAGTGAGTGAATTTTTTTTATAGTTTACGCCAGAGCTTTGGCGAAGACCCTTTAATGCCGAAGCACAGCTCAGGATGGCCGGAAGGACAAAAAGAGATGTCGGTTTATGTTCTCCTTAAACTTCTGCAGGTTATAGTCCGGGGGGAACACATCGGATGGTAAATCGTTCCAAAATCTTTTTGTTTGCGGAATAAAGGAGAGGCTCAAGGAAGAAGTCGTGTGCTTACGACTTGGTGGTACGAGTGAGTGGTACTTGGCTTTTTATAGCTTATAAAAATATTTTTATAGGTGTAGCGGAACCCACATAAATTGAGATACCTTATATCCGGCTTGAAGAACCCGAATTATTCATACAAATTTAAACGTGTTCAAATTGATTTTTATATTTATTAACTAGCTTGCATACCCGTCGTTGCCGGGTTAAGTTTTTTCAATTTTTTTTTTGATGGTCTATGTTGGAGCTAAACTTCAGGCCAATCGGCTCGGTAGTTTCCCCACGAAACGGTAACATAGAGGAAGAGCTAAGTTTCGAGATCACTTTACCCCCTCCCCTTACTCCCCCACCTCTCGGGTTAAGTTTTGAGATAACTTACTCACCCACCTCTCTTTTAATGGGTCTATGTTGGGGCTGGACCCCCGACAAACATCTATGCCAAATTTCAGGCCAATCGGTTCAGCCGTTTTTGCGTGAAAGAGACAGACAGACAGACACCAACTAATTTTTTTTATATATTAGTATGATATGATATGATTGAGCAATTACATTTCATTCTTGAATACAAATTTTAATTGTTTCTTCTTGACAACCAAACGCCAACAACAATTCTTCTTCTTTTTTCATAAACGGTGTTGCCAGATTGGCTTAATTTTAGAATCCTCGACTAAAATAAAAATCCTCAATAGCAGGTAGCTGCCCAAAATTGATTACAGTAATTTCTAGTGAAATTTAAATCGAATGAATTTTCAAACTCTGGTGATACGAGATCTGCTAATATAATTCTATTTCCAGAATAAATTTCTCATTCCTTGTCAGAGGAATATTTAAAGGACGAGTAAAAACACCCATATACAAAAAAAATATCACAATTTTGGTATCGGTTCAATGTACACGCCGGGGTATTACCTTGGACTGCGGGAAGTTTAATTGCATAATTTGATTTTCCTAAATAACAGCACAAAGATTTGTTTTTATACACAAGTTATCGACGCTTCATTCTATATATATATATGTATATTTTGTAAATTTCGGTCCAAGGTACGAACCGTTTTCCAACACTTTCAACTTCCGAAGCTACCATAACTTGCTGGATGACCAAATGTCTAAGAAACCAAATGACTTTTTGGTTAAAATGGAATAAAAATTCCCAGCGGCGACATTTAGCTCAACACCCTTTACCTTAAAATTGAAAAGAATCGACTGCCCTAAAAGCAAAACTGTTTTAAATTTGGACGAAATGTTGAGGGGTGGCCCAAAAGTAACCAAAGGAGCACAATTTCTGTATGTGTTTTATGTCTATTTTGAGGTATTCATGACACAGTAATTGATGTCAATTTGAAAATGGCGATCTGCCGAGTAGGAACTGAAAATACGAGAATTTGTAGTGAAATGAAGTTAAAATAAAATTATTCTCTGCCGTCATAGCGAAAGGCGATGTTTGAGAATGTAATTGAGCGCACTTGTCAAATGTAAACAACGACAACCCATCCCAGAGGTACATTTCTGTACACGAAATAAAGTATTTTGAGCAATAGTAGAAAGACGTTTGTTAATGGCCCAAGTCCTGTCACTCAAAAGTCACGCCATCTTCCTTTGCATGATGAGCACCAGACTGTCAGACGGTTTTATCATAAGAGTATAGTATACCAAAGACATCCCTCGATTTCACCTGATGTTTTGTTACCTTCCCGTTGCAATTCGACGTGTGTTGTAATTTCAAATTTGTTTTGTAGTATCGTCACTCTTAAATATTATGAGTATTTAAATAGGAAATTATGCATGATGTAGGTTAGAAGGGAAATTCAAAAATTTCAATATTTAATGATTGACAGCCATTTTGTGTCAATGAAGAATCATCGTTAGGTACTCTGACAGTTTGTTTTGACAGCGATTTCAATTGTTTTACTGGAAAATACAGTAACATATGTAAATAAATATGCATTATTATTATTATTATTAAAATACGTAACACAAATGAAGATTCGATGGAAAAGTTCAGTTGGCTAATTCCTCAAAACGTTTATTGTATGTAGATCATAATTTTTACTGAAATCTCAAGCATATCAAATATCGGGAATTTTTTTTCTCCACGTGATTATCCTTTTCCTCAAATTTTTCGAAAAAAATCTATTCTGAGGGTTTTTGGGGTCGTTGACTTCGATTCTAACATTAATAAACTTGTAAGGATAACGGAAGTAATTATTGATTTTTACTCTAACTAATCAAATACAAAATGACTAAAAAGAATACAATTACTATAAAAAATAAATAGAATAAATATTTTCTCGTTTTTATTTTTGATACACGGCGCCCAAAAAAATTGTTTTTTTCTTTTTAGTAAGTTTTTAACAAAAGCTGTTTTCTCAAAAAAAATAATTTTTTTAGAAAGCTAATTTTATAAGCATTTTTTTGTGTGGACAAAATAAAATTTGTTACGCAAAAAGTGTTCTTTTACTCGAACATTTATGTTTTTTCTATGGATTCTCTATGCTTTCGTTTATCCGAAAATCTATGGATGGTAAACGCGCTCAGGGGGGCAAATTTCCGTAGGGTTTTTTAGGGGCGAAAAATAATTATAGAAGGCGTCGCTAGTTCCATTTGTGTTAATGTTGGTTTTAGTTGGTGGAAAAAGAGTATTTTGAGGAATTTTGGGGGGATTTTAATTTGTTTTTACGGGAAGATTTTTTTATGGTTGACTTGGCTTGGAAGTAGTAATAATTGGTAAATCTATTGTTGTCTTCTTATTAAACTAATTTGAATTTAAATAACGGAATTCTCTGCTAGGTGAAAGTCTAAGATAAGTTCGAAGATTATCATACTTGACACATCGATGGCGCTGTTATGAAGCAAAGACACAAAATCAAAAAACTCCGCAGACAAAGAACGCGGCCGAAAACCGAACTTTTCCGTACACACCCTGGCGCAAAGATTCAAACCAAAAGCTAGACATTTCCATTTTGGCCGCGCGCGGCGCCACGTTCTTTGTCTACGGAAAGTACAAATTAATACCACAGGAAAACCTTGCGAAATCGAACGCCATGAAAAGTTTATGTGGAAGATAAATAAAACTACAATTGCAAGGAAAAAAAACATTGATGAATTCCAACAATTTTAAAAGTGAAATTGTATTAAATGCAAATTTTTTTGTATGTGGGTGTGAAATGAAGTATCATAATATCGAATTTTTTTTATCGAAATCGAATTATGTCAAAGCTTTTTTGGTTTCTTGTGTATTTGTCTTTTTAAAAACATTTCGTGACCGAAAGGCGAACATTTCCGTTTACTGGAAATTTAAAATCACATACGATTTTTGAAAAAGTAAGAGATTTCTACAAATAACATGAAAATCAATGTTATGAATTTTCACATAATTGAGTGGTTAAAAGAAAGCAAAAACCATAAAACCGACTTGTTTTTCGGAACCATGTATTGTTTGGTGTGTTATAAAATGTTTTCTAGTTGTTTTCATAAATTTCAGAAAACAAATTTGTTGGCATTAAGCAATCAGTAATAATGCTTTTAAATAGATCTGCAATTAAAGTAATCGTTTTCATACAACGATATTTGAAACAGAACTTCGAACCGGGTATTTTTTCCTTACGGTTTTCGGTTTTAGGCTTTAGTTTTTTTCATTTCCGTTTACGCTTTGGTTTTAAAAAGGCGATACTGCTCCTGTTACAAAACCGATACGGAAGTTGTTTTCTCCCGTTCTACTTAACATCGAAAAAAGAAAAAAAAAATTTTACACACATGACGAAGCATTAAAAATTTCGAATTTACAAGCTACAGTCTCTTAATCCCCTATTTCTTGGACCAATTACATAAAATTATTTATGCTGCTTGACAAGTATTTTACAAAATGTTATCATTGAAAATGTGGAAATATTTTTAAATACCGGCATTTCAGTTTTTCTAGTTTGTCCCCTAATGGCGGATAATTAAATATTCTCTAAATCATATTTCTAACAAAAATTTAGTGTTTTGAACGATTTTCATTATTTTTGCAGTGTTCGGTACTCAGAAACGTTTTTTATAATATACATAAACGTATTTTGAAAAAAAAATTTACTAGTACTATCCTTTCATTATTGATCAAATCCAGTGGCGGCTTTATAGGGGAGGAAACGGAGGCTTTGCCTCCTCATAACATTTTATAAAAATGTTTTTCTAACGTATGCCTTTAATTTTTTATACCATAATGGACTGTATAAAAATCTGTATGTTCAGAAAATAATAATTTAAAAGAAAATCCTATTCTCTAATGTCGAATTACCTAAAACATAAACTACAAATTCTAGCCTCCGATTCGTACAAATACTTTGATACAGCTTCTGCTAAGAACAAGCATAGCCACATATAGAATACGAACACCAATCTCTGTTTCGCTTTGCCCCTCCAGAAGAATAGGTCTTCTTATATAATTCCGTAATTTTTTGGCATACTTTAACTTTGCCTCCTCATTTCAAATATACACGACCCGCCACGCCACTGATCAAATCAGGAAACGACCTTAAAGTTTTTTGAAATCCTAATTTAAAGTATTTAAAAATAGCACAAAAAACCGCAAATAAGTTTCGTTCCGGTTATGGTTTCGGTTTTTCATTTTTTTCAAAATTCGGTTCGTTCACGGTTACGGTTTCTGCTCCCGGTTCGTTTCGATACTTTGATTGAAATCCTTTTTTTTAAATTTTCCTTAGTCTAATTGAAGAAGAATGAAAATCTTAGGGTAAGGTACGGATAGATGCCCCAAAACGTGAATCTACTAAACTAAACTATCTGGAGCGGATACAAATTATTGAAAATAAAACCCACGCCGCCCCCAGTATGTTTACAAAATTACAAACAAGAACAATGCCCATGAACTTTATGAAAGCTTTTTGAAAAATTAAATTGTATAGCAACAAATACATATGGTTTGTCCTGTCAAAAATATTTTATGTGACAATTAATTTTAAGAGTAATTGCATTTCTTTTGGTTTGCTTACGTTGAATAAATAGTAACTATGTTAATTTAATAGTTTGTTTGAATAATTGAGAAGTGAGATTTTAGAAAAACGAAAAGGCATCTATCCGTGCCAAGAAGGATAGTTGTCTCAGTTTTAGGTACGGATAGATGCGCATAGAGGATCGAGGCTCCATTCGGTCTTAATTTTAATATAGATTAATGCCATATATAATAGAAATTGGAATAGAATAATTAATTTTACGCTAAAATATAACATTTTACTGACCGTTATTCGAAGATTGGACAGAAAATATCGAAAAAGGTGTTGTGAAAGAAGCAGAGTATAAGATAATGGCGTCTGAAAGCAGCACAAATATTCAATCTTCTATTTTCCACATCGTTTAATTTGTTGTTTTGTGTTCATTCTAATATTCTTGAATTGTGTTCAGAGATTTATTTTTCTTTGATAAATCATGCTTATTTTTATTTGTTCTGCCCAAGGACATCTATCTGGGCGGGGCATCTATCCGTACCAAAATTTGATCTTTTTGTTCCATCCCCTTCCCTTTTTCGTATTCGCTCCAGGATGCTGAAATTAGTCAGGGGTATAGTGAAACTAAACTATAGTATAGTATTGAAATTATATGGGTATTTCTAAAAATGAGAATTTGTAGCATCCGCCTGGAAAAGAAATTTACTAATAGAAAGAAAAAAAATATCAATGAATGAGGCACTTATCCGAAGGTTTGTTCATGTGGTCATCACGGGTCCGTCCGTTGTGTTTCTGATCTTCTGATCGTCGTCCGTCTTGCCGTCTAAACCCTTGCGTCGAAGTCACTCAGGAGTATTCAGTGCTATTAGGAACCTAAAATCTAGAACGGAAGGCATTAGAAAAATTAAGAAATTCCAATTCGAAATACTTTCTAAATAGAATCGAATTGTTTACCTTTTGGCACTGGAAAATACGCTTTCGTCGCTCGTGTAATCCTGGTCTTCTTCGCTTGTGAGACTCCCTGGTGGATGCGGAATGAATCCATAGTAAGGTAGCCCTGGAAAAATGAATAAATATTAGAAATTAAACATTAAAAACAAAGTCACAAAATATTCTTACCTGGTTTCACATCGATCACTTTGACAGCACAATAAAAACAAATAAAGGCGTTACCAGCTGTGCACTAATATCCTTTGGGGATCAATTATTTTTAGTACCCACTTGAGACACTTTCCCCACAGAGGTCACTTCAGTAGCACATGAAAATTTGAAAATCTTCAAAATTTAATTTTATTTAATTTGCCCGTAGTTGCTGATTAATTGTCCCCCAGTAAAGTTAGAATTAAAATTAAAAGTAGAAAAGGGGTTTAAACCCTTCTTCTTCTCAAGTTTTTTAAGTGCTGTGAAAGTGGGAAAGAGTAGGTTTTCTTTTTTTATTTGGAAAATAGTGTAGTTAAAAATAATTTAATAATTGATTCCTGCAGCTGAGCGAATTTCACCTGGAGGGACCGCGTCGTAAACAAAGGATTCTTCGCAGACAAATCAAAAGGGAAGTACCCTAAATTTTATAAAAAGAATTTTCGAAAATTAAGTTTGCTGCGAAATTTTTAAAAAATAAATTAAAGCCGGCTAAAGTTCAGGGCAAACTTTAGCCGAGACGCATTAGCTCAGTCTTTCCCGCGGTTTTTTTTTATTTCGTTGCTGTTTCGTTTTCCACCCAAAGAAGAAACGAAGTTGCATTTCGCATCGATTTCGGCTTCCCTACATAGTGATTTTCTTGGAAAAGTCATCAAGGAAATCTACAAGAAAATAACCGTTGACCGAATCAAGCCGCTTTTCGCGCCAAACATCCGCGACCAGTTAATACGGTGTTTTTACCATTCGAATAAGTCAACGGAATTATTCAAAGCCAACGATTATTCATCAACAAAAAAGGAACTTCAATGGAAATCCGTTCGAGTCGACGTGTTAGCTTTTTGTTCTTGGCCTTAGTTAGCTTCTATTATAGTTTTAGTTTTAATTCTAATTATTTAATTGTTTTCGAATATTTAATTTAAATGCAACGCATTCTCCAATTATGATTTAAACGGTGTAAATGATACCACCACTTTTTATGATTTATTCATGATTTTTTTATGCGCAATTTTTATTTTCGTCGTAGACATAACATCTCTGGGCCCAAAGATCTTATCCTTAAGTTCCCTTTAATTCTACAAGTGGGTAATATTTAAAAAAACCACTAGTTAGCATAAATTCTGTGTGGTAAACATTTTTTTTGTGGAGAGTTTTGTATTTTCACGTTATTTATTAATTTATTTTCTTCGTCATATTTATGAGCGATGTACATTTATTTTATTGATTAATATTTTAGTTAAGATATTTAAATGCTAGAATGTTGCGAATGTTAGATCGATTAGGATGTTTTTATAATTGCATTTAAACACAATTAAAGATATTTTTCTTATATGATTTTTGAAATAAGTTTTTGGATTATGTCCCTGTTTGTGTGAGTTTTGTTTAGGACAGGTGTAAGACTTGAAGATGGAGGAAGAAAAGGTAAGCGTCGTGACTGCTCCGCCTCGTCCCGCGATTTTTAAAGGATTTCCTTCCCCTTCCCCTTCCGTTAGTATGCGAAGATGAGCTATGGTCCTTTTTGGTTTTTTTTGGCACGATTTTATTTGTAGCAGAGAGGTGGTAGAAGGATGGCAAGAACCAACCCCGCCCGGCGAGCTAAGCCCCCGACCGTCCAGCGTGCCACCCTGCCTCCCCTTCTATCACAACCACAACGAAAATGTATATTATCTCGTCACTCTGTACGCTACAAATTTTCAATACGTTTTTCTGGAAGGTGCGTCTATCCGTACCTTACCTTATGTGTTGGCAGTTTTATTTTGTTGATTAAAACCAAGAATCAACAAACCTTATAAAATTCTTATTGAACCCTAAAGAAAAAGCGGAAAAAATTTAAAATTATTTACTCAGTTCCAAATTTTTTAAACAAGTATTTTCTAGAATTAAGATAATAGGGCTATTCACTCTTGATCGTAGATAGTAAAATCGTAGATTGTAATGTAAATCTACGATGGAAAAGTACAACGAAGCGTAAGCAGCGCTTTACTAGAGGTTGTTGGTTTTGTCGTAAATTTTTGACTCTTTTATTTATTTGCTTTACCTAAATTGTTTAAAGCATTTTTTAACTCTTAATTCATACTAAATCATATAAATACTTTAATTTACTTACTTTTCCAATGTCCATTTTAGAGTTTGCATCAAGTTGACATGTCACAAAACATATCTTAACCTCACTTTATTAGAATTACGCCAAAAACTACTATTTTACCATACCTTCGGGTGGGGTAGATTGTAGTTTTCGTCGTAAAAAATTTATATGGAGAACTGTCAAAAAACTACGATTTTATTCACAATTTTACGATTCTACGAGTTTACAATCAACTACGATAAAGAGTGAATACCCTTAATATCTCGAAGTTTCAACGCCATATTATATGGCCTTCGTTTTACTTCATTAAAAGTGAACGACAACACCTGAAAGAGGTCTGGAACAGGGCAGCTTAGGCATCTTAAATATTCGGGCACTGGATTAATTTACGGTTTATGAACAACTCGATTTATGAACACATTAAATTAGTAAAGCGAGGTTGTGCTGTGCGGAATTCATTCAATTATCATCTACGTCAAAATACCCTATTAATTTTTCATGTTTGGCTCAAACAAATAAAATTTTAAAAAAATTATAAAATATTTAACGAAATAATATTTAGAAATCACGATGCTGTAAATTAATTTTTAAAGTTCAAAAAATATATGTAAATTTATTTTTAACAAAAAACATAGGGTTTGTTTCCACTTTCGGTTAGATTAGCAACAACTAGTTTTGAAAGTCAACAAAAAAAAATTTTGTTTTGTTCAAAATACTTTTGGTGTCATCGTTCCCTTGGAAAATAAAACGTTGCGTAAGTTGCTCCATTTAAAAGTTTTTAAACTGTTTCAATTTTCGGTATTAAATGCACTAACCATTCATCCATTGATCATTGAGTGGAAAAATCTACTTAATTAAATCAATTAATGTTTTGAAATGCGTCATTTGTCGATTGTTAACACTTTAGCGAATTACTATTGATTATATCGATTTAAAATATTAAACTAATTGAAATCTGGATTGATCCATGAAGATTAAAACACGACTTGGATTTCACGTGACTGACTTCAGACGCAAACTGTTTAAATCGTGATTTTATGATTATCGGGTAGAAGGAAATTTTTTCAATATTTTGCTAATTTCTTGATTCAGACGTTTGACGCGAAAGTTTTGACCCGATTGTTGCCCGTCCCTGTATTTTTGTGATCTCTTTACCCTGGACTATTTCCTCGTATAAACTAATTTTTATATAATAGTAAACACACAATATGATGTTTGTAATAATATTGTAAATGCTCAGTATTTAAAAAGTAATAGATTTTCATTATAACTTGAAAATCCAAAAAAAAAACATAACAAAAGCTATAATTGCCAATCTGGCAATCATTGGAGACCCGTATGGTGATATTCGTATCAAAATTCGAACAGTTGTACCAAAATTCCACTTGAAGTCAAACTTTCCAATAAGATTTTTTAAAATTTATTCCAATCGGATTTTGATGTATGGGAGTTTTATGTAGAATAATATCCTGAATAACTTTTGTTCTTGCACTTTTTTGATAAGATGCACCGTTTTTGAGATATTCACAAAAACCGTTTTCGTTCGTATGGGGGGTACCCCCCCTAATGGTCCATTTTTGCCCATTAACGAACTTAGCCTCGCATTTTACGAAAAACGGATCTGTGCAAAATTTCAAGTCTCTAGCTCAATCCGTGCGCCCGCAATCCGCGCCACAGACAGACAGACAGACGGACAGACGGACAGACAGACAGACAGACAGACGGACAGACAGACGGACGGACATGCAGAAATTAATTATTTTTATCATTCTAAACACACTGGTGTAATTCATTTTTATGTGTGATGACGGGATCTTGGCGTTACAAACGGTAAGGCAAAGTTAATATACCCTTTGGTTTCACCATACGGGTATAAACATACAAAGAAAAATATACGAAAACACAAAAAAACGTTTTAACAAAACAAAATTTTTTTCTGAAATAAAAAATTATTCGAAGGAACCTACTTCGATTTCACTTTTTATACCCGTATGGTGAAACCAAAGGGTATATTAACTTTGCCTTACCGTTTGTAACGCCAAGATCCCGTCATCGCACAAAAAAATGAATTACACCAGTGTGTTTAGAATGATGAAAAAAGTTGAATTTAGCATGTCCGTCCGTCTGTCCGTCCGTCCGTCTGTCCGTCCGTCCGTCTGTCCGTCTGTCCGTCTGTCTGTCTGTCTGTGGCGCGGATTGCGGGCGCACGGATTGAGCTAGAGACTTGAAATTTTGCGCAGATCCGTTTTTCGTAAAATGCGAGGCTAAGTTCGTTAATGGGCAAAAATGGACCATTAGGGGGGGTACCCCCCATACGAACGAAAACGGTTTTTGTGAATATATCGAAAACGGTGCATCTTATCAAAAAAGTCTAAGAACAAAAGTTATTTAGGATATGATTCTACATTAAAGTTCCATACATCAAAATCCAATTGGAACAAGTTTTAAAATAATCTTATTGGAAAATTTGACTTCTTACTGAAATTTTCATACAACTGTTTGCCGTTCACTTAAATCACCATACGGGTTTTCAATAATTGCCAGATTGGCAATTATAGCTTTTGTTATGTTTGTAATTAACTTCGCTTTGGGGTAGGTAGAGAGCCTTTAACCTAGAGAGTGGCCATGCTACCTTAATAGACTGTGAGTAGGACAGTCTATTAACTCCAATTAGAACAGTCTATTAGGTCAGTTAGAACAGCTTTTTCTCCAGATTAGAACAGTCTGTAAACAATTTTTCAATTTATCAAAACAACTTTGAGTTTCCAAATTGATATCTCAAACATGCTATTTTTACATATATTAACCACCTTCAGTTATTTTGACAATTATTTATAACAATGAATCAAATTTTTAAAGTTTTTCGCGCTCGTTTTTCAGCTCGGCGGCCAGTTTTAGATGTCCCCATGGCCACTCTCTAGGTAATAGCAATGATTACCTAATATAGATGGGAAGTAAACGGAAGTTTCCGTTTACCTACGGCAGAGAAAAGAGATGCGCGATAAAAAAAAGTCACCGAGCAACACCATCTTTCCCTTTTTTTCCTTCATGTCATATGGAGTTAAAGAAAAAACAAGAAACTTGTCGTTTAGTCAGGGCTAAACCAAGCGAGATTTTCATATCCTTATAGCAGTCAAAAACTTGTATTATATTTACACAACCCTTGCACTAACACCATCATGCTTCCGACAGCGGCCTGACAGCTCACGAAAATTTTCAATCAAATTATAACACTTTTTTAGTATTTAAATCGCGAAATACACTAAAAATCAACGAAATTAACACGAAAACTAAATTTTCCACCGAAATTGGTGGTTTGTTTTGATTTTTAACTAACTGACTGCTGAGAATCAAATTTGTGTATTGCCATTGTGCGATTTTTTTATGGTTTTTTCGAGGCGCATTACAACTAATTACGCATTACAACTGAGATGTGGGAACACTTGAGATGAGGCCGCACACATAAATAACTCAGTATTCACACAGAAATTGAAACCGCCAGCATGTCGCTAGTTGTCCCTCTCTCAAACCAAATATTTTAGGAGAACTTTCTTATCTATATTAGGTAATCATTGGTAATAGGCTCTCCTAAGGCTGCCAGCCATGGAACCTATTTGTGAAAATAGAACCTTTGGGTTAAAAAAAGAGATATTGTATAGGAAATTAACCAAATGAAAAAAGAGAACTTTTTTTGAATGTGAAGATTACAGAACTTAGAATGACTGCACAGAATTATTACAAAAAAGTGTAATATTTCGTGCCTGTTATTTTCCGTATCTATCGAAAAAAAAACTGAAAATGTCAAAACTACAATATCAAATGTCAAAATCGGGTATTTCCTTAACCGCACAATTTTGATTTGTTTTGATTTTTACAGCAGCTGATCGTGGGAGAAGAAACTGTTCTTGCTGGCGCATACAATAAATAGCTTTACGTTACAATTATAATGTACAGTTTCGCACTACAGACAGAAAATTGTAGAGTAGAGTACTACTATACAATAAATAACGTGATCATTTTAATTCATAATGGAATTTTCGTGGAAAAATCTGTTTGGTTTTTTACGCATAGTATGAACCAAGAGTTTTCTGAAAAAAAAAACTAAAGAGAACTGGCAAGGAAAAGGAATGGGGTTAAAAAAAGAGATAAGGTTCTCTTTAAAAGAGATATGATGGCAGCCCTAGCCACTGCTCTAGTGGTAGGTAGGTTTAAAATCTTCTAGTGTTATTTTGATCCAGTTCCATGTATCCGATGTTTAATATTCTGATGTTAAAATCAATACCGAAAGATGCTGTTAGGATAACGACGTATACATGTAAATACGTAGGTACACCACATCAATATACACTGATATTTAAGAAAAGAAATAATAAACAAAAGGAGAGGTTATTGTGGCGTCGCTACTATCTCTGCCAAAAAATAATTATTTGGTATTTTCATTTAACCCTTTGTGGACCAAAATAAATCAATGACCATGACTTTTTTTCGTTGAAAATAACATGAACTAATTTTATGGAGGGGTGGTATTTACGTCTGTGGTACATAGAAGTACCCTCAGTCTGCCTGCAACAAAAATTACTATAAATTCAAAAACATTAAAATGTGTGAAAATAAAATTTTTTGCTGGAATTTGCTTGCGTAAATTGCTGCATTTTAAAGCCGCAAAGAACAAATCTCATGTTCCCGTCGGTCTCCGTCCTGATTACAATACTTTCCCTCTATGAAAGAAAACAGTAATTAACCACGGATTGCGGAACTAAATATTTTCTAATTCAAAAATGGTTTGGAAACAAAAAAAACTAACCATACGTGATTCAGTTGACATTAAAAATTTCTTCCATTCCGAATTTTCAATTGCGAAATTAGTGTGATAATAATTTATTTTAAGAATGATCCATAATGTCAAAAATCTAACATTTAATTAAAATTAATATCTTAGCCTTATAGATTTTAGTTTTAATTTCAAATCCTTCAATTTGCATTAACAGTTATGATATTTTAAAAAAGAAATAACACACAATTTAATGAGAGTGACTCAAATTTAATGTTAAGTGTTTATTACATCAGAAACGGAAGTTCAATCTATTTATCTTTGCCGGTGAAAATGAAGTTATCTACGATTGACGGAAAACTAAATATTTAATTTGAAGCAAATAATTTTTCCTTCCTACACTGTAAAAGCGTTAATTTTCGAACGTCAATCAATCGGTAATATATGCTAATAACCATCATTTTTATTGAAAACGTTCAGAAAATAAAGAAAAAATCAAAATTGCCAAGAGCTCTTGCAGGGTTACCCAAAATGAACACGAAAATTTTTAATAATTAATTTTACAAATCAGAAACATTTCGAGAAAATTCAATGCACTAAGTTTTAATTCAAATAATATCTGGCATTTCATAAATGAAAAGACCAAATAAATTTTTGTCGTCATAAAATAGTTCGACAGCGAAATAGTTTTAATCATGGGAGATAGCGAATTGTGATTATATCAAGAAAATATAGCAGTAACGGCCTACTGATATAACCAACATGAAGTTAGTTGCCATTCGAACTCAATGAAATTTCCCACTTACTCTGGATAGTTTTTTTAATGTTCCGTGTTCTAGAACATTAAAAAAACGCAACTAATATGGCAAAAAATAACACTGCAATATGGCTCTTTAAAAATATCTGATGTCTTGAAAATATCTCACTAACGGTAAAAGATAAGCGATGAAAATATCTCATGTGAAAAGCTTCCTCTGCAATAGTTTTGAAAAAAAGTAATAAATTTTATTTCACATATCCTAGAGGACCTAGACCTATTAGAGATACGCAAAAACCGATAAAGCAAAAAAAATATAAGAAATTTTATTTCCTTCTTTTGTTATATGCATTTTTTTTTCAAAAGCTCACAGTTTTTAAGGAATAAAAAACTGTATTTAGAAAAATGTATGGGAGGTACCCTTTATATCCTATTGGAATTTCTCGGCTTGTAAGGTCTGCAAAAACAAAAAATAATATAACAAAATTATCCTATAATATAATACGAGGAATGTCTGTCTGTCTGTCTGCACAAACGATCTCGAAAACCCGCCTAACGATTTTCACGAAACTTCCGGGTTAGGGATTTTCGGGGACAAGGAATAGATCTAGATATGTCTCACCTCTGAGAAAATTCCCCCTCGATACCCCTCGCCTGGTATCTTCGAATTGGGTGGTCCGATCCTAATGAAACTTTACAGTATTACTAAGGGGGCTAAGGGCTTTCGATTTTTCCACTACAAACCTGACTTTTCCCTCCTCTCCTGTGGTGACAACAAAAATATTCTTTCTTTCCTTTTTCTCCGAGGAAGTTAGCGGAGTGGGCTTTTGGATCGGAGATTTAAAACCTCAGGACAACTACTGTGAAGTTAACGTGAATCTACTTTTTTCCCCCCAAAAAAAAAATAGCAAAAGGAGGATTCCGAGCATGGCTCGGTCTTCCTGGTACTTATATTAATTTGCGGATGTTTTCACATCCAAGGTTCAAGGTCGAATATAAATCATGAATCAGAAATGGTTCAATAGTTAAACACTAAATGGTATCCTTTATAGTTATCGGTATCAAATTTTGATAGAAAAGTACGTTTTCCCTTAAACTCATCCATAAGGAATTTCAAGTGTGTAGCTTAACGCGTTCCCGAGTTATTTAAAATACGTAAAATGGACAGACCGACAGACAGATGCACGAACATTGAACATCCTTATAATTTTTCCCGAAACAGATTTCGTGCTGAACAGAAAGTTTTCTCGAGTCGGTCACCGTCAATATCGGCAATAGTCCTTGATGAATGAAAATCTGGAAAAATACTTTATTTTTTATTTCTTAAATTTAGTATATTTGAGTAGGGGAAGGTGGGGTATTCTGGACCGCTTTTTCATTTTGGCTAAAAAATCGTAAAAAAATAACTTTTTCTGAAAATTTCAGAGCTTGAATTTGTAGTACGATAAATAACCTCTCTTTGGGTCACAGCAGTTCGGTCAAATTGTATTAAATTATACAAGTTTTATCAGTTGGCGCAAAAATGGCGTTTTTGCGATTTTGAAAAATCTCGGGGTATTGTGGACCACTTTGTAAATCGATTAAAAATGGAAAAATGTGATAGACAAACTTTTTTTTTTGATTCATATATTTATTATATAACAGACAAAGTGAAATGAAGTGAAAAATTGCAATGAAAATCAGTCCGAAACGCAATGTTCGCAAGTCCAGTAACTTGCAGTCATTCCGGAGCATCCCAAGTGAACAGCTCGATCGCACACGTTGCAATGGATGGTATTTCGGCGGTTCATTTTTTTTTTTGGCATATTTTTCTTACAAATTATGCAGAAATCGATGTATTCTTCCACCTCACAATAGGTTGAAGAGGGTTGTTTCTTCTGTGATGTCTTCGATTTGACACGATCTTTTTGCTTTTTCGATTATGGTTTATCACCTTTTCTCTCCAATCTCTTTCGCTTCATATCAGCCTTCTCACGAAGGTCATTTACATCCTCTGGCGATGTCAAAACGGCCGATTTAGAAACTAGCTTGTATACCCGTCGTTGCCGGGTTAAGCTTTTTGTCTAAATTTTAGAATACGAAAAAAACCGGAAAGAACTTAAAAACTTTTTAATGGGTCTATGTTGGGGCTGGACCCACGACGAACATCTATGCCAAATTTCAGGCCAATCGGTTCAGTAGTTTCGCCGCGAAAGAGTAACATAGAGGGAAAACTAAGTTTCGAAATCACTTTACCCCCTCCCCTTACTCCCCCCACCCCTCGCGCTACTTTTGCGTATGCCTATGTTGGAACCAGAACTACCACAGACACTCATGACAAATTTCAAGTCAATCGGTTCAGCCGTTTTCGCGTGAAAGAGGAACAGACAGACAGGCAGACATACACCAACTCATTTTTATATATTAGTATGATTGCCGAAAATCTAATGCTGTGTTTTTGCATGAAAAAACACTTATATGCATCAAATACACGAAGTTTGCTTGTCAAATGTCAAGAATTGAGTGGTCCATAATTCCCCGACAAAAGTGGTCCACAATTCCCCGAACGCTCTTTTTTACAATATGGCAGCTATTAGTAACACAATGCAAACTTCATGCAAAATTTTTTGTCAGTGTCGAATGCTTAAGGCTTCGTGAATATTATCAATATATTTACTTGAGTTGATTCTCGAAAAATGTGGTTAAATTTAAGCGAAACACAAAGTGAAAAAAAAAATTTCGAAGTATCACTTTTCTATTTGCTATCGAAGCGAGGTGATAGTGCGTATACACAAGTCGAGTACTGTTAGGAAAATTAGCTTAACATGAGGCAAACTGATTACAGTTATTTGCAGCTACCAACCACTACTAGGGGAAACAAAATGACGCTGGTCCGCAATTCCCCGTGGTCCAGAATACCCCAGTTTCCCCTATAATTTCATTTTACAAAAATAAAAGCTTAATAATACGGTTTCTAGAATCAAAAGCACGTTTAATTCATGATCACAGAACTTAAAGTTTATTTGAATTTTTTATTCGATAAATAAATAACATCTTATATACATAAATTCTTTTACATATAACTCAAAGTTTCATTATAGAATTTTACGCTTCGATAATTGCCTATACTTTTTACGATACATAAGTCAAACTGATTGATATCTCGATTTTTTTTTTTCAAGCTACTTAAAATACACGGTACAAATGTTTGGGCTAAATATTAATCTTTTTGGTATTGTATAAAATTCCACACAGGAAAAAATATGTCATGATTTGTAAATTTAGCAGGTGTTTAAACTTCGAAAAGGGTTCAATTTACCTCATGCGTCTTTCTAGTGATAAAAAAAAGTTCTATGAATGCATTTTCTAACAATGGGAGCTAAAAATATTGTATTTAAACGACTGCCATCTCTCAGATCATTTTGACACAAACAAAGATTAGTTTCCCTCACATTTAAAAAGTGCATACTGGTATTTTAATGAAATTTCTTATAACTTAACTATAAGTAACCAAAATAATCATTTCTTGATAAGCCGTTGAGCAATCAAAAAATAGTCACTGTAAAAAAGGCATGAGTTTTCTGAGGGACGGATGAAGTTTTTCACATCACTCTCTTCTGGTTTTGTTATACAATTTGAATGGTTCTTACTAGTTATACAATTTGCTATTTTTTGCCATTTCTAGAATTTAAAAGAATTACTTGCCCTGAGTTCACATTTGTTCTTCTAATTACTATGATTCTTGGCCCACCACCACTACCCCCTCCACTTCCTCCTCCTCCAACACCACCACCGCCTCCACCACCACCGCCTCCACCAGGACCTCCTCCGCCACCTCCACAACCACCTCCACCAACCCCTGAACCACCACCCCCTCCACTGCCGCCCCCTGGTCCACCGCTTCCACCAGGCTCGCCGATAATTATGCAAAGTGTCGTTGATGGGGGTGGGGCGACCGTTGTTGTTGGTGGAGGGATAATTGTAGGAGGAATAATTGTAGGAGGTATAATTGTGGGAGGGGTAATTGTTGGAGACGAAGTGGTGGGTATAATAGTTGGAGACGAAGTTGTGGGAATAATTGTGGGACCTATGGTGGGACCTATTGTGGGAACTATGGTAGGACCTATTGTGGGACCAAACGTTGGAAATATAGGAGGCGATGTTGTAGGACTTGCAGTGGGAGGCGTATCAGTTATTATAATAATAGGAGGTGCAGTCGTTGCAGGAGGAGGTGGTCCTGGAGGCGCTTGTGTTATAATAATGACGGGCGGTGCTGTCGTAACAGCGGGAGGGGGTCCAGGCGGTGCTTGCGTTATTACAATTACAGGTGGTTGAGTTGTTGCAGAAGGCGGCGGTGACGGAGGTGGTATTACAATAACAGGGGGAGTCGTTGTCATTGGGCCATTAGGTGAACTAGTAGTTGGGCCAATCGGCCCACTTGTAGTTACAACAGTAGGAGGGCCTGGAGGACCCGGTGGGCCGGGGGGAATTATTATTATTCCGCCTCCGTTTCCAGTTGGAACTGTAACTGGACCTGGACTTGGAGCGCCTCCTGGCGTACCTGGGATCACAATGACGCCGGGTCCACCTCCTCCGCCTCCTCCAGGACCTATTGGTCCCGCTCCACCATTGCAATTTCCATTTTTGCAAATAACAATTGTGCCTCCGTTTCCTGTCGGAACAACGATACCTGGTTGACCTGAAACGCCTCCGCTTCCTCCGTTGCCAGCTAAGATAACTGTCGTACCACCACCTCCAGCAATCCCACCACCTCCAGCAATACCACCGCCCCCAGTAGGGGAAATTACTCCGCCAGCGCCAGGGAAAATAATATTGGGACCATTGCCTCCTGTGCTGGGTGCCGCCGTTGTAGTGCTTGCCTGATAAGCGACTACTGCTGCCAGCGCCCCTGCCGCTACTCCTACAGGTACCGCTAACGCACCCTTGAAGAATCCAATTGCTTTAGCTATAGCAGTGCCAATCAGACGCGGCTCTCCCTTAAATCTATTTTGCAATGGGAGTGTGACATTAAAGGGGTTGAAGGCTCGACTTTCGAAATTCCGGGAAATCCAAAACTGCTTCGGTGATAGGCGAACTGGTGGTTTTCCTAAATGCACGCAAAAAGCATTAAGAGAATTATTGCTCCAGTTATCACTAAAATCACTCACCATCTGAACAATATAAAATATCCGTTAAAAGAAGTATTAAAACTATTAAATGGTAATTTTTGTTGCTCATCTTGATTACACTTTCATTATTAACTTCTTTCGAAATCACAAATTTGAGTCCAAATAACCTACACTTCAGGTTGATGTTGATGGCAGAAAAGTTCTATCACAACTAAAACCTACGAGTATCCTACCTAGCTTTTTATTCTGACCAACAAAAAGGCAAAATTGATATGAAAAGATATAAATTTATATTTAAATTTGGTCAAAGATGCTGATGTTTTAATGGAGATGGTATGTTAACAGTTAGACTGGCATTAATGTCATTCTACAGATATTCCAAACATAGAATAACCCACAGAAACAACTTAGTTCCAAAGAAACCCATCAATAAAAAAGTTCGGACAATCTAAAACAATTTACTATTGGAGATGCTGGATTTTCTGGACACTACCATAACTGTTAGAAACCTTTTTATGATTTTTTTTGGCTTTTGTGAAAATGTTCTAGCATTCGCGATTTAGTCATTGGCGATCAGATAATTTAATGTGAAAACTTTTTCACTTTCTTATATCTCTTATATATAAAAAAGTATTGTTTCTTTTCATCAATTGTTTTAACCAGTCTATATATTGAAGAATAAAGCCTGTAATTAGAAATTAGCTTGTCTTCAATCGCAATTAGAAGATTGGCAAAAATGAAAAAATTGGTAACAAGAATATTTACACCTAATCTATATGAATATTTTTTTGTTTTTTGTTCCTAAAATTGCGTAACTTAATCTACTGAAAAGTTTTAGACCATAAAGAAGAAGTTTTTATCCGAGTTTTTCGAAACATACCGTGTATTACGTGAGTAATTGAATTAGTTACAATTAGATACATTATTAACATTAATTACATTAATTACATGTCATTAATTACTGATCAGCGTATGTGACAAAGATGCCTAAAGTCAATTGCTACTGTAAAATTATTTAAAATTTTTTTGTGGATAATAAATCTGGTTATTTATTATCCACAAAAAAAAGTTTTGAATAATTTTAAAAATTTTATAAACCTTTAAATTAAAGAAAATCCTATCAGTATATTGCTACAAAATTCGACACAATATTAACTCCTATAATATTTAACATAGATAAATAGCTTAGCGTTTTCAGAATATCTTTCTTTTATCCAAAAATGCTATTCGTTGCGTATAGGAAAATTATCGGATGTTTTTGATTAAATGGGTGGGTGCAATCCCATAAAAATCTTTCATTGGGATAGAAAATTAAGCTAAATTGATAAATTTGACATAGATTAAAAGTCGTGAGCCAAAGATATTAATAATAAAATTAATATGATGAATAAGACGTGCTGGTTGTTATAAGTGATGATCGAGTACCTAAATTTGTGACTTTCTTTTACAGATTTACAATCAGATACGCCCATTTTCAATTAATTTTCAGTAGCCTCGGGCAGTTAACATGAATTATTATTACATCTTCACCATTTTGATGCTCTCTATGAGAATCATATAGTAGTATATTAGATTTAATATAACGTTTGTAATGCGTACAACCAATCGTCAGACACAAAAACGAATTAAACCAGCTTATAAGACTCAACAGATTCCGATGGGCTGGTCATGTCACTCGAATGAGTGAAAGTGATCCGGCTCGGAGTCTTCTGGGGTAGGTTATTAACAACAAGGCGACGAGGAAGCCCCAACCTCAGATGGCAAGACGGCCATATTTACTAGGACGCGATGAGAATTGGGGTGCAAAACTGGAGGACATCGGCTCGCGACCGGGATCTCTAGCGAGAGACATTGCGGCAGTCCAAGACCGGAAACCGGTTGTAGCGGCGAGAGACAGAGAGAGCGTGTTTGAAACTACAACGGATTTTAATTTCTTCATGTCTGTCCGTCCGTCCATCTGTCTGTTCGTGAACCCCCTAACTTTCGAAGAAATTGAGCTAGAGACTTGTTAAAAGTTACGTTTTTCGTAATTAGCAAGGATTTGTTCTTGAACGGGCAAAATCGGGCTATTCCTTACAAATGAAACAGTTTTTTTTTGCAATTTTAATGAAAACAATGAGTTGCATCGAAAAAATTGTCAAAACAAAATATTCATAGTCGTTTTTAAACACAGTTTTGCTGGGTGTAAGCTGATATGGGTTTAAGCTGAGAGTTTGTTATTCTGTCAGTTTAAACTCTGTTAGTTTAAACTCATATTAAAGAAAAACTTTTTTTAAAAACGACTATGAATATGCCCCAATGTATTCAGAATTTGATTTTACATAACTCTTCCATACATGAAAATGGAATCCAACCATTCATTCTCTACTCTCCCATAAAAATGTTTTTTTTTTTTAAAAAACCTTTGTATGTCCTCATATAGAGTATTTGACGATGGCCCCTTGGCAGTTGTGGTTTTTGTTATGCTTTATTGCCAAATTTTTGGCTACATAATTTTTAACACAGTTCTTGGTTAACCCCATTCTAGAAACGTGCGTCTAGAAATGTCGCAAAAAAAAAGCTACCATTTTAGTAACCATAGTAGAACTAAAGTGGAAATCTAACGGCAGCCCCCCGAGTTGATTTTAGCGGGAGAGACAAAAGAAAGGTTTCACATTATGGTAAAAGATTTGCATCTTTTCATGGTCAACGAACTACTTTTGATGGACTTCAATATTTGTTTTACCCAGCAAGAAGACGAGTTCTCACTATCAAGCTTTATGAGAATTCTTATGTGGACACAATAAAAAATATTATAGGGGAGAAATGGTGCAAAAAATTTTGTGTTTACATTTTTTGCACGCGTTTTAAAAGTACTAAAGAGCATTTACTTCTCTGCGTGTCTAATTTTTTTTTCTTTCTATAAAATACATATTAATATTTATGAAAACATGTACGGAATCCTTGTCTCCAAGAGTTTTTTCTAAAGCTGTAAAAACTCTACCAAAAGTAATTGAGTATTTATTATATATATTTTTTAAGTTTTGGATTTCCTCAAAAACTGTTATATACATACATAGATATATTCTATCGTACTAAACCTAAAAAAAAAAGATTTTCTGTCTGTCTGAATGCTTGTTCTTACATTTATAATTACTTACCTCCTATCTCCTAGGTCGCTGAAGAAATTTTAATCGGGTTGTCACCACTGAATAGATCGTTTGCTTAACAAATTTCCTTCCCTCTTATTTGGCCCACCCCTCACCTGCTATCTTTTGAATTGCCAAAACAGTTTTCGTCAATTAATAGTTTTAGTACCGGGCCGAAGGTTCCGGGCCGAAGCGGTTAGGGGCACAACTTATACTTTTTAACATAAAATTTTGTTATGTAAAAACCACCGAAAACAGTCACCCTAAACAGATGGCCGTAACATCTCCACTTTCCCATAAAATAGATACATAGTTCTAACAGATTAAAATTGAAAATATCATTTTAATATCTTTTCTATTTTTTTTCTGAATAAGGAATTCTAACAGATTTGGTTCTCTTCACTTATTAATTTATTCTTTTCACAATATCGAGCACCTATCAAAAGCGAAATGAATTAAAAAAAACTCCAAATTTATGTTCCAAGAAAGATATGTGTAACAATACGGCTAATATCCGAACTGACTTGATCAGAGGCTTTATCACTGAATACGATATGATTGGTTCGAATCGTAAATTCAATATTGATGTTAGTAATTCATAAAGGTAAAAGTTTATAAAGTTGAGTCTAAGGTCCCGCTTACACTTGTGGTTTTGTCTTGAATTTCTCCGCTAATTTTATTCAGAATTTATTTCGCGAATTTTATTTAGCAGAAGCGGTCAATATTTCAATTTATTCCGGCGATTTTATACGAAAAAACTCGAGTTCCGGCATTTTTCACAAAAAAATTTCTTGATTTTTGTGTCGTAGTATAACCGGTTGTGCAACATGAATTTAGTGTCGAAAGATAAAATTCGCGGAAAAAAGTCTCAAGTGTAAACGATCCCTAAGTAGTCTTAGAACTAGCAAATTTTAGTAGTAGAATTTAATACCGTTACGAATGACAAATTTAGTTTCGACTCTAACAAACCACAAATTATTTTAGTCTATGATTAAGTGGTTATTAATGATAGCTCATTGATAGCCCATTGATAGCTCATTGATAGCTCATTGATAGCTCATTGATAGCTTATTGGTTGGGGCCATTAAAGCCTACTACTAAAATTCGCTAGTTTTAAAACTACGTAAACTCGACTTTATAAATGTATGAACTTTGGGTAAAGCCCAAAGTGTGTTTTGAATATGATTTTACATAACACTTCCATACATCAAAATTCAATCGGACTATTACTTTCGCCTTCCCCTACAAAAAAAAATTTGTCTGTCTTTATATTGAGTATGTGACGATTGGCCACTGGAAATTATTATTTTTCGCATGTTTTTTTTTAAGATTTACTTAACTTTGGGCCGGATTTGAACCTGGAACTTCTGTGTTCCAAGTGTCGGCAATAGGCGGCGGAGGGGAAATAAATGGACCGCCAAAGGACAAGAAATGTCATTTCTCTCATTAAACTATTCAAGTATAAAATTGTATTATTATTAATATATGAAACTTTATAATTTATATTATATTCTATTAAATAATTTACCTTAAACGGCTTAAACTGTGTTTTTAACAGTGTTGTTCCTCTACGCGTAGACTTTAATTGTCTACACTTTAGTGTAGACAATAGCGTAGACAATCGATTTGGGGTAAACATTGGCGTAGACAATGTAGACTTTCTCATATCTGTCAAAACAAAGTCATTAGTGAGTCATATATTGTCAAAGCCGAAATCGACTGACCTTTGATAGGTCTATATAATTATTTGATTTGAACATATATTATTTGATTTGAATTACTTCCGTATAGATTTCTGTCTATCTGTAAATACGACAACTCTCAACGGAATTAAGCTAAAGACTAGAAACAAACGTGTTTTTCGAACACATTAAACAGATATTCTTAAATGAGCAAAGCCATCCCATACAAATTAATCAGTTTTTTAAACAAACGGTTCGTTATATTGAAAAATGTGTAAAGCAAAAAAATTTTAGGATTCAGTGTGATTTCAATTGCAAAAATTATAAAAAAGCCGCTTAGATTGCATGAAAAGAATTAGAATTGCCACTAAAGTTTGCTCCGAAGTTCTCCATTACAGCATTTGGCGATTGCTTCCTGGAAATTGTGCTTTATTATGTTAAAATTAATTGAAGAAAATGAGATTTTAAAACTAAATCAGCTATCCTTTGTTTTATTGATTGTCTACATTGTCTACGCGTAGAGAATAGAACATTGTCTACAGTAATAGTCTACGCGTAGACAATGGTGTAGTCTACATCACGTAGACTACGCGGCACAACACTGGTTTTTAATACAAAAATAAATAAATTTATTAACTGATGTTTCATTTTTTTTTTTGGACCTTGAAATTTTTTGTCAAATTATCCGAACTTCCATAGAAACTAATCCCACTCAGAATCAGTGACTTCAAAATAGATTAAAATTCAATATCTTTGATATTGTCACAAAAAATGAATGAACAAAACTTTTGTACGATTTTTTTTCTTTCAAGTTTTTGTCATTCAGGGTATTCACAGTCCTCTTTTAATTTTCGGTATTCGGTGTTTTCGGTAATATTAAAAGACTGAAAATATTCTGCTTTGAACATCCCACAGTTTTGGGAGTTTTGTTTTATCTAAATGTTTACCCCAATTGGGGCCACTCACACTGATTCCAATTTATGTTTTTTAATTCCCGCCATATTTTAGAACTTTTATCTTTTGTCTCGACACCTTTTCTCGCCAAATCTCGACACATTTTTTGGTATTTCGCGGAAAATTCATGCTTTTGGAAAAAAATCAGAATGGGCCTAATTCTGTCGACAAAATTTTCATTTTTATTTTGCTTGAGGCCGAATTTTGTAATTTTGGTATTCTGGCACTCAAAGTTTTTAAATTTGCTGAAAATCCTATCTAGAAAATCCTACTTAGTTTTAAGCAAAATGAAAACTTTGTCAACAGAATAAGGCTCAATGTTTCCAGATAACAAACCATTAAGGTATTATTTCACATAAGTTCAAATAGTCTGAAAATTGTGAAAATGAAGAAAAAAGATAAATATATCAGTAAGACAGAGAAAGTGCAAGCAACATGTTTTTGTTGTTCAACTGCTTTGCGCTGTCCATAAAATATGTCACACTTTTGGGGGAAAGGAAAAGGTGGTAGTGCTTTGACCCGAGAAAACTTTTTGGCCGTCTTTCAGCAACCATTGTGAAACGGAACATCAACAAAACAATAAATTTTGAAATATGCGCCACGGGCGAAATTTTTTTATTAATAGAATGCGGCGCGGTTTTAAATCCAGAGCTAGAGAGAATCAAGTGAAAACAAAGTTAACCCATTTTGGCCCAAATGGTCGGTTTACCGACCAGTACGTTAAGCAATTTTGGTTATTATTGGTGCCGCATATAAGTCAAAGTTGCTATTATGAAAACACGAGGCCGAGCCAAAATGGGTTGATTTTTTGCGGTGGTTCACGCGTCAATTGTGGAAAATTGTTGGAAAAACACACCGCAGTCGAAACTAATGTAATTTGGAGCGAATTTACCGCTTAAGTAGAGTAAATTTAGTTTCCTTTCCCGTATAATAAATTAGACCCAAATCCGGGACAAAAGCTTACTTACCGGGACGCTGGGACAACATGTCTGAATCCGGGTGTGTCCCGGCCATTCTGGAGGAATGGTCACTATTAGTGAACTTAAGATAGATGAAAAAGTGGTCACGGAATAAAATCTGGGAGAGAAATTTAGAAAAAGAAAATTACAAATGTAACAATATTTAAGGTTTAACAAAGAATTTATTTTTCAATAATGAATTGGTTGACAATTTCTGACTCATTAATTTTCATCTATATCTGTAACATCAAACTGATATTTTTAAATGTCCACAATGTCTTTACCTACCTATATTAATTAAATTTTTTATCGGCAATCAATCGCCATCTATAGCTCACTCTCCTTCATGTACGAGTATAAATAGTAGGTACACTGAATTGAATAATAATTTAATTTCTTTGGTTATATTTTTACACAAATGAAAGTAAATCCATGAAATTTCATGTGGGATGATCATAAAAGATATTTTCTCGTGTTCGTGGAGTGTCTCAATTTCCTTGGGTTCCCGTAAAATATGTTTTTATACTCATTTATGGCCAAATGTTATTTAATTCAGTTAGCAATGAACTGAAACAGACCTCGAAAAATTATTTTTGAACACCTGGGTGGAAAAATAGTTTTAATTTTTTAGTTTCAATTTAAATTTTTTATGTAATATTGATGTTAGTATGCCACAGAGAAAGTAATGTTTCGACAGCTCGAGTGGTCATTTTATGTATTATTTCAAATTATTTTCTGTCTTTATTTAGGGCTGACCGGGGTTAGTTGGCTATAGGGGTAAGTAGACTCATTGCGGTTCAGTCAACCACGGTTGAAAACAAACCTGCGTGAATTGGACTGTTTATTCAGTCGACTGACAGCTATCAGTGAACCAATGTCGTTAGACCACAGTGCTCTTGGAACGAACTGTGAGGGGAAAAAACGAAATTTCAAGCGTCTGAGTAATTTTTTTTCTTGTTAATTAAATTGTTTTGTAGCTTACACTTTCATTGTATTGAACTCGTCAGTGATTTCAAGTGAAAATTTATGTATGAGTTAACAAGTTAGTGAAGCATTTTCTGATCGATGCTTTTTCATTTTTTTTTCACGAGTGTGTTAAAAATAAAATGGCGGCTTGGGGCTAGTTGACTCACAGTATACTGGGGTTAAATGACTCGATATGAATTACCTATATTTTTTTGTTAATTAATTTTATTTTTTTAAATTAGATGAAATTTACACCCCGATTGCGAGTGTCGTGTCGTTTTCGACAAGAGTCGTTTTACGTGTTGTTGTTAGTGTTTTTCTACCAACAACAACACGTAAACCGACTCTTGTCGAAAACGACACGACACTCGCAATCGGCGTGTTAATTTATGTTAATCTGAAATGTTATTAATTTTTTAAAGAATAATTTTTTTCAGAATTATTATAGTTTTTTAATATGTTCCAACACATTTTCCTCATAAAAAGTATAGAGTCAAATAACCCCGTTCACAGAGTCAACAAACCCCAGACACGGGGTTAGTCGACTCATCGAACAACTTTTTTTAAAATGAAAAAAAATATTTGAAACACTTATAATTAGTCAAAATAAAAGATTGACTAAGAAACACAATTGAATAAACCAACCAAAAACGTCTTTACTGCACCTGAAATAATTACAGTAAAACCTCTATAAAGTAGATTATAAAAAGTGGGTCTACTAGCCCCGGTCTACCCTACTATGAAGACATAAAACAATTTCAGAGTTGATGCCTCTGTTTTCATGTTCTACTGGAGAACTGTTATGCTCGAGTTTTATTTACTAAGATGAAAACATATTTATCATGCAATGGGTGTAACTGTGAGTAATTTACATATGTAAACTAATCACGACCAGAGTTGCCAGACAGACAGCAAATAGCCTGAAAAACCCCCTGAAAACCCCCCTGAAACGGGCTATTTTGGAATAAAAACCCCCATTTTTTTTATTCGTATTGCAACAATCAGTTATAACCAAATTTAGGCAATTGTCGTATATAAAACAGTCAACCAGTAACTTTTTTTTAGTTTTAGGGCATAAATTTGGACATTTTTAACCAAAGAATCTGAAAAAAATAGCACAAAGTCTGACTTTAAAGTGGAATTTGAAAATCATGTCAGGAAAGTTTGACTTAAAAGTGGGATTTTGATTTCATATCACCATAGGGGTTTTCAATAATTGACAAATGGGCAATTATAGCTTCTGTTAGGTTTTTATGTTCCGTGGTTCCGGTCAGTAATACCTCGCTGCAAACAACTCGACTTTAATTCGGAATTTTGAGAATTGCACTAAACTTACCCGTGTAATTCTTTGCAATTTAAATTCGCACCGCCAGCCTCTTCAACCTGTAGATTGCAAAACAACATGAAAACAACACGAAACAGTTCGAATCAAATCAATGTAGCACACACAAGGGTTATGACGCTAAATTATAACATCCCAGTGAAAAATGATTAAGGCATTATCGCTAAGGTGTCTTTAAGACATGAGACAAATAATATAAAAGCCTCCAAATTAAAATGAGATGGAAGTTCATCTCAGGAAAAACGCGCCTTTTTATGCATGTGTTGGAAAAGTGAACTAAAAGTTATATGTCAAAAGTTATTTTTTGTTGAAGTTTTGTGTTGGCTATCAGGAGAATTTAAACGACTCTGTAAATATTTTTATAGAAAAAGTAATAGATTAAGGCTTAAAGGCCGTTTTAATAAAGAAATTTTTACCATCTAAGCAATCAGCGCCATCACCGGAAAAAAAACATCTACTATTAATGTTGCCTTAGTAGTAAGGCCTTATATACGCGGAAATGGCCTATACAAAAATAAGGCAACAATAAGGTAAAGATAATGCATTAAGATAATGCCTTTATAATGCCTTAATAAGAAATTTTTTGTTCACTGGGATGTGAAGCAAGTTCTTTACACAGGTTTCACATAAAACATGAATTCAGAAATAAATTTATTTCAACTATCACGATTTCCCCTTGAAAAAAAACCCTGAATTTCAAAAAAAAATGTCATGCTTGTATAGTGGGTTAAGAAGTGGTCCGATTGGATTTTTGTGTATGGAATAGTCAAGTAAAATCCAGTATTAGGTGCTTTTGGTCTTCGCATTTTTCGATAGCATAGGACTGTTTTTAGGTTGTTGGGAAAGGGAAAAAGGAAAATATTTTTTAGCCTTTTTGGACTGATATATTTCTACTATAGCCACCAAAGTTTATGGAAATCTATAAAGCGGTTTCATCGTTAAGCTGTTATGACTAAAATTCAACTGATCTGATCTTAGCCCAATTCAGACTTACTAACAATTGCGATTACGAGTGCGATTACGATTGCGATTGAGCTTCCTCGACCAATGATCAAAGCTTTCATGTTTCTATCGTTGAAAGCTTTGATCTTATTGGTCGAGAAGCTTCAATCGTAATCGCAGTTGTAATCGCAATCGTTAATCTGAATTGGGCTTTACTGGTGAGCAAAATCGGTGTAAAAATTGAATACGAGATCAATATTTTAAGACAGTGGCGAAGCGCAAGGGTAGACAGCATATATAGAACTTACCTAGTCAAAAAAATACATAAAGGAACAGAAACTATTGAAAATAAGATAATAGTAATATTTATTCCTGCATAATAAATTTGTACTTTTTAGGTTGTAAATAACATTCTATGCTGTCTAATAGTCTATGCTGTCTAGTAGACAGTCTATACTCTGACGCTTCGCCACTGCTTAAAGAGTACATACAATAAGATAATTTTATTTACAGATAAGATAATTTTATTTATTACCATTCAGTAGTGAATTGTAATGGCCAAAAAGTTCAACTCACGATTCACTGAATGGGAGTGTAAATCGATTTCCATTCCCATTCAGTTTGAGTTGAAATTTTAGGATATCAAGGGAATGGTAATTCAATTTAGACAACTCATTTTTGTATATGGAAAAATGCTCGAAATCGATCGAAATGGGAGAAAAGTTAATTTGCCTCAAAACGATAGGACCGATTTTTATTATCCATATCACATTGGATAGGGATCAGTGTGGCCTATAGTACCATGTATGAGGCATTATGGATAAACCAAAGTGGTACCTCAAATGAAAGATGTTCAAGAGTATATTCCAAAAATATATAGCATGATAATATTCTCCCCTCACCCTTCGATTTATACCCCACGACTCCATTAGACTTTTTTCCAGATTGGATTTAAATCCAATCACGAAAAAGTCTAATGGATACTCAAAAAATCTTGCATCATGATTTAAATCTCCTTACTGTCATGATTTTTTCGGCTACTGAAAAGTAGGATTTTTTTTTTGACATTTGTTCAGTTCAAATTGGTTGATTTCTAGTTGGCTGCCCTGATTACCTCCTGGTTGACATTTCTAAGCACGCTATGGAGACAAAATAAATATGAAAAATCATGACTGAAAATGCCCACGCGCTGATTTCTTTATTTGCCAAAATATAAATTGGGGGAAAAATCATGATTTTTAAAAGTCCAATGGAGTCGTGGGGATACCCCACTGAAAAAAGTGGACTCAAAACTTGTTGACATTTTTTTAAAAAACTATCTTTTTTTAAAAGTGGTTTGGTCTTGGTTCACTCAAATTTCAATAATTCAGTGGTTTTTGGTTCAATTCCAAAAACCGGTTTGCATCTCTGCTGTTATCATTGTAAATTAATTATTTAATTAAAAATTACAAAAATACAAAAAATACATATTCAATCATATTCATTTTATTAAACGTTTTTATTTACCTTTTTTTATTTTATTAAATTAAATTACCTTTTTTTTGCTTCACATTTATTTGCATGGATTTTTTTTTCGCTTTTTTTTTAAATATTTTAATCTTTTAAATAATTGGTATAATTTTTAATATTACAAATTTTCTTTTCTTGTTACATAGAATTGGTTTTTTATTTGCCCAACTTTCAATATTTTTTTTATTATTATGAAGGAGTTAAAGTTTTTATTGGTTTTTGTAGATAATTTTTTTAATATCATTTTTTTTACTTCGCAAACGGCATTTTAAGAGATTTATTTGGAGTGTGTATTTTTTCTGAAATTCTAAGAAAAGAATATACTGATTTCGTGTATTTTTAGGGGGCGTAGAGGAGGGGGTGGGAATATAATTGGGGGGCATGCATCGCGACACACGATTATTTAACAAGACAAGAACTTTATTATGATTATTATTGATAGAATCATCGTCGGTCGCGATAGCTCCGATGAGGACTTCGATCGCGGAAATTCCGTTTTCAGTCGCCGCGGGTCCTCCGCTCCCTGCCTCGGTCGCGGGTCCTGTGAAAGTGGCGATTCCTGAAATCGGTTTTCATTATCTTCAGCACTATGAAAATAAATTATGTAAAGCAGATTAGAATATGCGACCACAGACTTATACAAATTTAAGTAAAAAGTTAACAAATGGACCGATTCCAACGATATTTGGTGGGTCGTACCTTGCTGTGATACCATTGGAAAACATAAGAAAAGCTACAATTGCCAGGGGGCCAATCGTTACATACTCTATATGATGTCAGACAAAATGTTTATTTAAAAAAATCCATTTGAATAGGAGAGGGGGAAGGGAGTGGGAGTGATGATATATGGAAAGGTTATGTAAAATCATATTCTAAACAGATTTTACCTTTATAAATTTTTCAATACGACTCACAGTTTTCGAGGAAATAAAAAAAAAGTATACAATTCGTATGGGGGAGAGGACAAGGAGTGGTTCAACTGGATTTTAATGTATAGTTCTGTAAAATAATATTTTTAACACATATCATCTTTATAAATTTTACGATACGATCCACAGTTTTCAAGAAAACGGGAAAAAGTATTTGTATGGGAGAGGAGGAAGCAGAGGTCCGATTGGATTTTGATGTATGGAGGAGTTATGTACCATTTTATTCTAAACAAATTTTACCTCTATAAATGTTTCAATGTGACTCGCCGTTTTCGAGAAAATTGCAAAAACTGTTTCGTTTTGGAAAAGTGCGATTTTGCACGTTCAAGAAATTAGCCGAGCCGTTTACGAGAAACGTAACTATACAAAATTTCAAGTGTCTTGCTCAATTGTTTCAAAAGTTATGGACCGACGGACAGACGTACGGACATGCGAAAAAAAAATCTTTTGTCATCCCACTCTAGTGCAGTTCATTTTTGTGTCCGATGATTGGTTCGATGCGTTACAAACGGTATACTAAATCAAATAGACTACTATATGTCATATCATATAGAGTATAAAAAGACACCGAAATCAGGTTAAATAAAGAATTAAGTTCTTGGCTTTATATTGACAAATGAATAATTTTATTTAAAAACATTAACTAATTTATAACAACTGAAGACAATTTAAATTCCTTTAAATTGCTATTTTTTGTTCAAAAGAAAATACAATAATGCATACAATAAGACATGGAATAAGAATAAGAATACAATAAGGTATACACAATAATTTTGATATCCAACACAATAATTTTGATATCCAGATGTTTCAACATATTGATGGTCTGTCTCGTGTAAACCTTCTTGACCAAATTCTTCTACAGCATCGACAATTGAATACCCCGGAACCATTTCAGAATACTGCTGACTACCAATTGCGACATTTTCTGTATTTCCACTCGCCTTTTTTTCTCTCCTTGAAATCGTGGAGTGTGGCGCACGCCTGATCATCTCCGGCAATATTCGGTGCCTTGCATTTTGGAACCAGTAGAAAACTTGAAGCACCGTCAGATTGGATTCTTGTGCCAGTGCCAGCTTTTCATCTTTGGTGGGATAGGCGTGGTAGCGATGTTCATATAGCCACTTTTTTAGCATTTTCACCGATTGTTGAAATATACGTGGTTTGCGGGTCCGTCTACGATCCTGGATTTCAAATTCCGGTTCGGATCCCGAACCATCCAGACTTGATAACGCCGAGGCAAATCCATCGGAATCTTCCCGGGAAATTATTCGAGCTTGAGTTCGGGCTTCCATAGACATATCTCTTGATTATCAAATAAAAGCGATGCCTCCTTTAATTTTTTGCTTTGATTGGTATGATTAGCAAATAAAAGCGATGCCTGCTTTAATTTTTTTTACCAATTTACCCAATTCGATTTCAAAGAAATACTACCTATTACTACTTTCAAAAGGGCGTTTCACCTCATTTTAGTTTTATCTGCTAGACAACAAAATATTTCGAATAAATTAACATTCGCTCTATGCACAAAAATTCAAACAAACTGCATACTGAAATGTATGCAAATGAAGATTTTCCATAGAAATACTGATGATGATGAGTCTTAAATTTAAGACAGGGTACGGAAAAATTCAATTCGCGAATTGAAAATAAAATTTTTTTGCATTTGGATCGTTCGCGAACCCAATTTTATAAAATAAAATTCCAAATGATTATTTTCGCACAAGCTGGCTCACCATCATTAGAGCCTGCTTTACATTCTATATTACGTATTTCGTAAAGAAAGTAAACTAGAAAATTTCAGCCATGTGCACTCTAAACCAGACGCTCTTTTCCCAGTAAACTTCCCAGCTCTTTTCCCAGTAAACTTCCCATTTTACTTGATATTTGACTGGGGAAAACAGTAAATATTCTCCTTTTACTGTTTCCCAGTAAAATTTACTGAACGACAGTCTGTTCCAGTATTTTATATTTTTCCCATTTTCCAAATAATTCAGACACTTTACTGTTTCATCCCAGTAAATTTTACTAGGATTCCCAGTAAAAATTACTGTTAGTCCAGTTCTTTCCAGTTTTCCAGCATGATAATTTTACTGTGAATACAATCCAATATTTACTGGGAGAGACAGTAAATTTTATTTACTGGGAGAGAACAGTAAAATTTACTGTACTTCATCGTGGTTGCCTTTTTACTGGGCTCGCAGTAAAATCTGGTTTAGAGTGTACCAACACTTTACCATTTGTACTTCTCATGGTCACACGAGTCCACTCCGGTATAGGTATCTGATGCAGTGGACCAAATATGTGAGTAAAAGTATATCTGAGGCCTATTAACATGTGATCAAAATGTAAGATTATGTCCTATCGCGGGATATCTGTACAGCATAATTTTTGTACGGTTAGCCAGCCCGGTATCGAGATCAGGGGGTCACAATGACTAGCATAATATGATATCTTAAAAGCCTCGTTACTTTTAGTCGGTATTTTCAACACTTTTGCCGAACAACACTTAACACGCACGGGCTTTGCTCGTCGTATTAGTTTAGCGTATGATCCAGAGTTGCCAGACAGCCAGAAAATTTTCCCACCGTCGTAGCCTGAAAAACCCCCTGAAACGGGCTATTTTGGAATAAAAACCCCCAAATTTTTTATTCGTATTGCAACAAATAATTATAACCAAAATTTAGGCAATTGTGGTCTATAAAACAGTCAAATTCAGAGGAATTTGAAAATCATATCAGAAAAGTTTGACTTAAAAGTGGGATTTTGATTTCATATCACCATGCGGATTTTCAATAATTGACAAATGGGCAATTATAGCTTCTGTTATGTTTCTATGATAAAGTTGAAATTTGCTAATCATTGAGAATTTTTCTTATAAAGAACCTCCTGGATTATTTTATTTTTTCTAAACCTACGTCAATCTGGTGGAAGAAAGAAAATATTTTCAGTATTAAAAAACAATATTAAACAAAACAAAAATGTATTTCAATTTTTCATAAATAAAAAAACACAAACTTAACAAGTAAACTAAATTCAAAACATACTATAGGTGTATAAAATATAAATTTTGAATAAAAAAAATTAGTTGGGTATATCAGAAATGAGTTTCTTAGCGAAAATGAAATGTAATATATAACGAGTAAAAAGCTGACACTTTTTTATGTGGTTTTAAATTCCTAAATTTTTAATCTGAAATCTTCAAAATATTTTATCGACTTTTCAAATCAGTGTTTGTAAAAAAAACTGCATGATGTATTTATAAATATAAATATATTAGATCTTAGTCAAAAAGTTTGATAAGGAAATGTTTCGGAATCAAGTGGGTATATTGTAACTTCAAGTAGGCATATTGTAAATATTTGCAAATTTTTTTGTGAGACCTTTTATTTGACATCCATCATGACAGGTCTTATATTGGAACGATTTCTTATATTGGAACGTCCGTTAAATATTTTGTCACATATTTATGAGTAAGATCTTTCATTTGACATCAATCATGACAGGTGGGCCCACCATTTTGTATTTTCTGGGATCTCAATATAGTCGTTCTAAATACAGTCATTCTAAATATAGTCGATCTCAAGCCCAATGCGATTTCCACGACACTTACATCGTCCAAATCGGCTCAGGCGTTATAGACTTACAGGGTTACAAAATATAAGGAAAGCTACAATTGCCAGGGTCAATCGTCAAATGATGACAGACAAAATGTTTATTTAAAAAAATCCATTTGTATAGGAGATGGTGAAAGCAGTGGTCCGTTTGGATTTTGATGCATGGAACGGTTATATAAAATCAAATTCTAAATACATTTTACCTTTATAAATTTTTCGATACGATGCACAGTTTTCGAGAAAACAGGAAAAATTCCATTTGTATAAAAAAGGGAGGAAGCCGTGGTCCGGTTGGATTTTGATGCATGGATGTGTTATGTAAAATCCTATTCTAAACACATTTTACTTTGAAAAATTTGACGGACAGGTAGACACGGACGTACATACGGACGAACAGACGAACGGACAGACGGACGAACGGACAGACGGACGAACAGACTGACGGACGGACATGCGGAAATCAAAATCTTTTATCATCCGAAGATTGGTTCGATGCGTTACAAACGGTATACTAAAGCGGTATACTATATATATAAAAATGGATGTTTGTCTGTGTCTGTCTGTTTGTTTGAGATTACAAAACTCAAAAACTACTGGACCGATTTTAACGCGGTTTGTTGCAAAATGATCTGCGTTGCCAGGAGCAGGTTTTTAGCTATGTCAGATTTTCAAAATTCAAAACAGAAGGTCCTGTAAGGATAACGTTTTTTCCCAAAAGTTTTTAAGTTATTTATGGTTTTTTGGTATCCTAAAATTTATACAAAAAACTTTAAGCTGGTAACGTAGGGCCTGCTAGTATTATATATAGAGATATTAGCTTTAGTATACCGTAAAGGCAACGTCTGTCTGTCTGTATGTCCGGACTTGGCTCGAAAACTACTGGGCCAATTTTGAAGCGGTTTTTTTCTGTATGTTGCTTAGACCCCTGGTCAGATTGTAGGCTATGTATAATTTTGCTACAAATCCCCGTTTTTACCCCACAATCATTTATCCCCACCACAAACCTATTTTTAAGTTATTTAACTGAATAACGCGTATCCACTGGACTGAATGAGCTGAAATTTTACATAGGGGTACTACATATATACTTCGAAACTATTGATTACCTTGCGGCTGACTTCCCCCTTCTGACCCGCGGATTCTTCTCCCTTCTGACCCCCTCATCCGCTATCTCCTAAACTACTGAATGGATTTTGATGCAGTTTTCACTATTGGGCAAGTCGTTGATCAGGAAACAAATTGCAGGGCCCCTAGTACTGCTACAGGTATGATTCTCATATAGAGTATAAAAATGGAAACGCGATACTGGCAAATACATTACCACTCTTCCTTAAGTAGTCGGGTAACAAAAATGGACAGGTATTTTTATTTTGACGCATGATTTCGAGTCGAACGATATTCCTGAAAATATGTATACCGGTGGGATTTGAGTTTGTATTAACAAAAATTAAAACCAAAAATTTTAACACGTAGGTTTTCCGGAAAAACTAAATTATTTTTCCATTTTTCGAAAACTCACTTTAAAAAAAGAATTGTAACTCGCAAACGTGTAATCATACACGCGTGAAATGCAATAAAACTGCTTGTCAAAAAAGAACAAGGCAAAATTTTTTGCCACGACATTTTCTGCGCTAAATAAAAAATAGCTAGAAGTTTTCAAAAAAACCTCTTTCATAGTCACTTAAATTCATCAACATTTTTTTATACCCGTATGGTGAAACCCAAGGGTATATTAACTTTGCTTTACCGTTTGTAACGCCAAGATCCCGTCATCACACACAAAAATGAATTACACCAGTGTGTTTAGAATGATAAAAAAAATTGAATTTTGCATGTCCGTCCGTCTGTCTGTCTGTCTGTCCGTCCGTCCGTCTGTCTGTGGCGCGGATTGCGGGCGCACGGATTGAGTTAGAGACTTGAAATTTTGCGCAGATTCGTTTTTCGTAAAATGCAAGGCTAAGTTCGTTAATAGACAAAAATGAACCATTAGGGGGGATACCCCCCATACGAACGAAAACGATTTTCCTTCGAATATCCCAAAAATTGTGCTTTTTATCAAAAAAGTCCAAGAACAAAAGTTATTTAGGATATGATTCTACATAAAACTTCCATACATCAAAATCCGATTGGAATAAATTTAAAAAAATCTTATTGGAAAGTTTGACTTCAAAGTGGAATTTTGGTACAACTGTTCGAATTATCACCATACGGGTCTCCAATGATTGCCAAATTGGCAATTATAGCTTTTGTTATGTTTAGATGTAATATTTAATTACCTATTATTCGCCGAGAAACACAAAAGCAATGACGCAGGTTATTTACATGGAAATACTTACCTTTATTTTCCTAAAAGCCAGTATTTTTAAAAAGTTGTGGCTCGCGAATCGTTGGTTATAAAAGGTCTTTCAATAAGGACATAAGAATTTTGTATTTTAATAAAAACGCACCCTATAACTTTCTTTTATGATCTGGCAATGCTAAAACGTCAGTCAAGGTTCACATTTCTATCATGGTGAAGTTCACGAACGAGCAATGCCACACAGCTGGTCAAACAATTGATCTATTGAAGGAGAAGTGTAATCTCGGGAAATGGTCCGGTCGAATGGCCACCTCGCTCATGCGATTTAATGCCGTTGGATTTCTTTTTATGGGGTTATGTTAAGTCGTTGGTTTATGCCAACAAGCCAACAACGTTAGAGGAGCTCAGGAACAAAATCCAACGCGAAATTGCCAACGTTCCGGCCGATATGTGTGGAAGAGTGGTGGAAAGTTGGCTCCAAAGAATCAATCATTGCAAACGTGCTCGCGGTGGCCATATGAACGACATCGAATTTCATACTTAAATATAACATGTCCACCACACCTGGAATAAATTTCAGCCCGATATCTCAATTATTCTGTATTTTATTTAAATACAAATATGTTATGTCCTTATTGAAAGACCCGATAGTTCACGGTGTGAAAGGAACTAGGTTGATTACAAGTTTCGTATTGGATTGAAGTCTCTATAGTGTGAACAGCCTCGATTTTCGCAGTTCACGCCACCGAGATAGGATTGTAAGTGGCATTAACACTAGATTGCCCAAGCAAGTCATTTTGACTGCTTTTTAATTTCAATCAGAAAAACAATTATGTATATAATGACACAATTGGTTAGAATTTTGTGACTTTTTGTACAACATATAAATGCGTTTATTAATAATTGTAGTTACCTCCCCCCTCCTTCATTTCCGGTGTGTTATACCTATATTGCCAAAAGCAGTCATTTTGACTGCTTGACTTGCTTGGGCAATCTAGTGTTAATAACAAAATTCACAAGAAAAACTCCTCAGGAATCCTATGTTGAAATTAAAACTCTATTCGATACTCACATTTTGAAAGATCTTGTGTAGACGAACCTTTTTCTTAGAACAAGATCTCTGATAGTAATAATAATAACTCTCTATAAATGATGATTAACTTGTGGAACGATACGATTACCTTTCAAAAATTGAAAACTCTTTGCTTCTTTTCGCTAATTTCGATAAATTAGAAAAAATCCAACTAGAACCAACGTATGTAGCTCAAAACGACGGAAAATCTATCTTATATTCATGAAAGTTTTATAGAAATAAAATAAAAGCCAACAAAATTAATTTAAAATCAGTTTTTTTTATTTAAAAATACTGCATTTTGAATGGAATTTCCTAACAATATAACATTGAAGCATCTCAGTTACGTTGTTTATTTTAAATAATTAAATATTTCTGGTGAGTGAACGGGATAAATAACAAAGAAAAACATTTCACAATTAATTTAACATTACATGGGTTGCAATTATGAATTCATAACATTTCTTTTAAAGTCAATTGCACTAAAGAATCACATCCACTCAAGTTTCATTTAAATTACTTAGGAACCATCATATTGTATCGTAAGTAGCCTAACTAGAACTCAAACTATTTGGAGGACGTCCGTGCAAATGACCGTTACAATAATTTCATTTTAATTCATTTATAAAATTTATTAAATTGTCTTGCAGTGATTGAATTTATATTTCATTTTTATTTCAAAATAGATTTCTTGTTAGTTCCAACAGAAAAAATATGATAATAATAATTAAAATATTACTGTAAAAATTATACAATTAAAAAAAACCATGAGGAATAACATTTCCACTCAATGTGAGCGAATCTGTTTGATTATTATTAAAACCTACTATTATTTTCTTGTTTTTGCATAATTTTGCTTTAAATTTGCTTATTTTTGCAATAATTTCAAATTTCTCTTTTTTTTTTTACAAAAACATTTTTTTTCTATTTCTTCAAAATAAATTTTTTCTACTACATACAATTGTTTTTTTTTTTTCATTATTAACAAATTTTTGTTTTTGAAATTGTGCGCTGATTGTTACGATTTTGAAATTGGGAATGCAAATTTGTTTTTTTTTTTTGGTCTTTTACTTGATTAAAGTCAAAAAATAAAATGAAAATATTTCCTACTTACAATTTTATAGTTTAGAATTTTTGTTTTGGTTTACTTTAATTAATTTGAAAAAAATAAATAGCGTCTTATTTTCTATAATAATTGTTCGTTGAAAGAAATACTTTGTTACAATATTATTTTTAAGCTGGTATAATTCAAATTAATATTTGATTTGACTAAAATCTTTAAAACTATAAATTAAGCAATTTCTTTGTTTTTTTTTTCTTCTCTTATTGATTGAGTGTGTGTGTGTGTGTGTGATTCAACTATGCAATAGTGAACACTTTTTTTTTTTGATCCAAACAGCGCATTTTTTATTTTGTCCACAAAATATCATCTACGCAACATTCAAAACTAGAAATACACAGATTTGTGTAAAAATTGTGTTTTGCTTGATTTTTAACTTTGATTTGTTTTTGGGTTTTTTCTTCGGAAAATTTATTTTTTAAGCTTTTGGTTTGCCTATTTCACATACATTTCAATATGTTTTGTTTTTTTTTTAATTATTACAAAAATAATCGCCCCATACATCTGGTACATTTCAGTCTTTTACTTAAAAAACAATATAATATTAATTTAATGTTTTTTATATTATAATGTCTATTTTGTAGCCAAAAAACAGCTCTAATAATTAAAATTACTATTTCGATGAAGAAGAATATCAGCTTACTCGAACAGCTGATCGCTCAGGCATAATTGGGAAACTCTCTCATAAAAAACATTTTCACATCAAAATCGATATCGACAACATTTTTCTGGTTGTATGTGTGTGTGTATGATCGATTTGGCTGACGAAAATCGGACTGCTGAGAGAGTACACTGGAACCTTGGCATCCTGCAGCTGCTCGTCCTTTTTTTTTGACTTAAAAAAATATATAATCGCCTAAAATATCTTGCATTTTATCCTTAAAAAAAAACTGCGTCCACTGATTTCCTTCTGTCCTCTCGAATTTTGTTTTAGTAAACGTAAATAGTTTTGAGCTGTGGCTTCAACTCAGGTGGTATGACTGGGGCTGGTTCATGTGATTTCTTCGCAACTAATCGCTTAAAGCGTCCGCTAAACTGCTTTCTGAATCCCTTAAAGCCGGCCTTTTCACTTGCGTGTATGAGTGCGTCCTGAAAGTAAGGAAAAAACAAATTTTTGTTAGACATTTCAATAAAAAAAAATCACGTTTGTGTGTTTAAAAACTAGTTTCAGGTAACGAAAAAATAGTGATATGTTTTCGACGATTTGGACAAAAATCTTTAGGATGAATTTTTAATGATATTTTCGATTTTTTAAATCATATGGGGTAATTCGTGATCACTTCTTCTGATCACTTGGGGTATTTCACGATCGCCTCTTGTGAAATTACAGCTTTTCATAAGCGTTTTTTATCAACTACTGTGAAATTATTGACATAATTTCAAAAATATTGAAACAAAAAAGCAACGCAATGAGAAAGAAATCAAACAAATCGACTTTTGATAAGTAAGATAGTTGCTAGGCTACATGCCCCTAATGAGGTTATGGCAATCGTGGCGGCATTAAATTTAAAGCCAATTTAAAACCACTCACTCAAACATTCAAACGTTATGGCGGTTTTATATTGAAATCGACATGGACTTTAGAACTTGTGTCACTATTTTTTAACGGAAAAAGCGAATAATGAATGACGATCGTGATCGTCCAAGCTTGAAAAAGTTAAAAAATTAATGACGATCGTGTTGTGCGCGGAAGCGGGGGTGTAACAGAAGCTTGGCTCTCTTGGTACACATATCTCTGTTTAAAATTCACAGCCCAGCGTGAATGCTTCAAGTCTGGCGGTGTGTGCCTGGAAATTGCTTGGCCTCGTGGCTGGAGATTGGGCCCCAGAAGGCCTCAAAGCTTAACGAACATATGTTAATCGCGATGGTCATATGATCACCGCGTGAACTGCACAGAGAAACAAAACCTAGGTTGGAATTTTCTCTGGAACCCGAAATCCACTGTAGTGGGTGAA
Source organism: Chrysopilus asiliformis (assembly GCA_964034945.1). Lineage (NCBI taxonomy): Eukaryota > Metazoa > Arthropoda > Insecta > Diptera > Rhagionidae > Chrysopilus > Chrysopilus asiliformis. The sequence goes on from OZ035961.1 coordinate 38,779,832, forward strand.
ATTGCGGAATTCCTTGAAATATCTGCGAAATACTCAGAGCGAATTCCGCGAAAATATTGCGGAAAAGTACTCTCAATTGACACTATCTGAAAGTTGAAAATCATTAAGTAAACAATCGTTAACTATTGCTCATAAATGACTAAAAGTGTGGTGAGTCACGTTTTTTGAAAATTTCAAAATTTCAGACAAGCTTTTTTTTCAAAACAAAAACAGAGAACTTTCAAAACTCGGCTGGGGTCTTAAATTCAAAAAAAAAAAAAAACTTCGTACCTTGCGCCAGAACCATGGAAAATCGACATCCAATTAACCCGATTTTTTTTTAATGTCACAATCAGCTAATTGAATTGAAAATCTATGTTTTTGGAGCAGTCAATTTTCCAATCGAGTGCAGACGTTGCCCATTTGAATTGCACAATGAAAATGCAATCTGATCGAGAGTTATTCTTAATGATGGTCAGGTTTTTGTGGATTTTCCGACATATGAACGTTGTGGGTTCGAATTTAATGCTGTGGGGAGTGTCAAGTGGTTTTCTGAGACTAAAAACTTACTGGCTGGAATAACACAGTTGAATACAGTTGCAAAATTATTATGCTGGCATCGAAATCATACATGTTCAAGGTCCACAAAAGTTTATTAATGCAATGCAACGTAAAATCATGCGACTGCTGCACAATTTCTTATGTAAAACACGATTTATTTATGTTCGTACCTCTGATTGAAATCGACACAAGTCAGCGACTATTTATATTATTTATTTATTCAGATTTAGAACTTGGACTGTGATTTCCGTAAATTCGTCTTTGTTGCTGAGATCTAATGTGTCAAACGACTGAAGGAGACACAAAGGCGGAATTACAGCAATTATTCGTTTATGGATCGTCGTTTTAATTTGCGTGGAAATGAATTTTTGTGTAAGTTTTCTTTTTTTGTTTACAAAAAGTTGTATTTTGCTAGACGAAACTTTTTTTTTGCGATTTAAAATTTTTGAACGACGAAATTTTGGGATTTTGATCAAAATACAGTGTTTTTGAGATATTTTTGATTGCGATATTTTGTTTATTTTATTTGTTATTGAAATTACGAAGAAAATTTAAACCCGACGCTACAATTGTGGGCATTTTTTCCTAAACAAAAAAAAAAGAAAACTCTGTTCTGAGTTTAACTACACAAGGGTCACAGAACAGCAATCTAGAGTGCATTAAACAAGAATCGTTCATTCTGTTCTGTTCTGTTGCTATGCCAGCACATAACCAAGGGGAAAAAGATGTCTTTGATCTTAATAAGGATCAATGAACTCTTTTTTGTCCGATCGCATTACACCGACTTGCAGTTGTGTGCGCGACACGCTATCGTTTATGCTACTTTAGGTGCAAAGGGGATAGACATTGGAAAAAGGACCAAATATGTAGACAAAGAATGTTTCTTCGTTTATGGCAGAAAAAAAAGTCACATCTTTTTGCTTGGTCGCACATTTATTTTTCGGGTTTTCTATTCACCATCTTCTTCAATACGTTGCCAAGGTTTTAAATTTTCTATACCTTTTTCGAAAAAGAAGAAAAAAGTTACTTAAGTGCGAGAAGAACTTGTTGTAAAAGTAGCTGCTGTTTTCTTAAAGATCACCTCAAGCGCATCTTAAGATGTCAGTTATTTTATTTCATTTTTTTATTTGAAAGCAACGCACTTTATTTTACAGATCTCTAAAGATCTTCGTGTATTTCTTCTCTAATTTACGAGGTCAGAGCCTCTGTAAGAGCTAAAGAAACGAAAGAAGAACCCAAAACTCGTATTTCAACTGAACAGCTGTTTCTAGACAAGCTACCGCTAAAATTTATCAAAATCGCAAGATCACTGACTGATCTTTTTCTTTTCTATACTGCGGCTTTAGCAACAAGCCAAAAAATACGTGAGAATCTCGAAAAGAGTGGCGGCAAAATTCAAGAACGGTCGACATAAGTTATTGATCTGCTACAGTGGGCCAAAAGTTTTTGTCCAAATTTGCATAAATTATCTTAAATAAAAAAAGAAATCGGTTCTATGGAAATAAAAATTTCAGCACCTTGACGGTGAAAATGATTTTTTTTAAATGCTCGTGGGATTTCAAATTCGTTTTTTTAGATTTGAGCAAGTTTTGAAATGTTATTTGCTGTGAAATTAAGTTTTCGCAATAAAACTGTAAATTCTTACGTCAAACAATAGAATTTGATCAAAATTTCGATTTCAAAAGTGTTAAAATTTTAATTTTCCAAGCGTCAAAATTGTAAATTCAATTGTTAGACATATTTAAACTACGAAATTTCAAAATTTGATCAAATTGCGAGATTTTGAGCGATTTTTCACCGATTTTACTGAAATTTTTGAACCAATTTCTTGAATTTCTCTACAATAAAAAAAAAGGATTTTATATTACAAAAATATATAACTTACTTGACTATTAGCACAGTAGATATTTGGTTGTGGCGGCAATGGTGGGAATACCCAAACACTGGATGGATTCTGTCTATAAGCGATTGGTGTGTTATTTGTGTTCTCCGCTGATAGGATTTGTGCTGGCGGTGTTGTCGTTTGTGCCTCAACACTGACTGGACTAACAGATGATTCCTCACGTTTTCTCAATTTGCTGCGAACAAGACGCATTGTCAATAAAGTACCAGTACTTCCGACCATTTTCAAAAATTTTCTTAGAAACTTAATTTTTGATGGTTTTATGCAATCACAATTAATTTTATCAGTAATTTTATTTTACTCGTCAAATTTTTTTAAATTTTTTAGGGAAATTTTTATCACAGTTCAGTTCGATTTGATTTCTCTTTGGAAATTTATTTATTTGTTTGCAACAAAACACTTTAAACTTCTCTCAATTTATTATTTATCACAAGGAATGTTTTTTTGTCATCAAAATCAATCTATCTGTTTTATCAAATTTTGACTAGATTTACTATGAGATTATATTTGATAGATTGGGGAAAAGTGATCGATAACGGGTCAACTATATCCCATATGATAGCACATTTGATTAAAGTCTTTCAACGTCCGTTGTTCAATCTTGGCTATTAATTTTGGCCAGAAAATCAAAGCCAAACTAATTTGCCACAAAATCAATTTTTTATTTTTTGATCAAAATTTTATTTTGTTCTTCAAACAAGCAAAATTTTGCAGAATGTTTTTTTTTTTTAAATTAAAATTTCACAAATGAAATATGCACGAAACTTGAATAACGGCGATTTCGTTTATTCTTCACTATTCGTGTTGATATTTTTATTTCAACTAAAACTTCTCTTTTAGCAAGTTTTTAGCTTCTAGTAAAGCTCTGCCACGATACCTCGAACTAAGGTTTCTGAGAGCTGAACTAGTTTGACGGTTGCTTTTATACCACAGTCGGGACTTGCTTCGCTTTGGCGCTCATCCATTACCAAATGTATGAGAATTGGTGAGCAAATGTGCTAATAGAGCAACTTTCTCGAAAAAAACCAACCATACCAGCAAAGCAACGTAATCAAAATGCAAATGTATTGTTGGGATTTTACTAGATTGAATTGGTTTTCTCGGTATTTATTTTGCCTACGTATACTATACGAAGTTAATTTGGAGGTGGTTTGTAGCTTTTTATACTCTGGAAAACTGAAAATTCTCGTTTTTTTGGCTCTCTGTTATCAAAAAATAAATACATGATAAAATTGGACTAGGGGGAATATTGGGAATGACGACTATTTGAGTTCCCTCACCATACGTGCAATAGCAAAGATAAAAATTCTCACAATATGGATTTGTGTGCGTAAAAATTGTGCTTTTTATTCAAATGTTCCACGGAAATCAAAGTTCAACGAAGCAATTTAATAACGCCTGTTGTGAGGAGCAATGGGAAAGTTTCCAAAGCTAGCCAGTAAACTTCGTCTTGTTAGATAAATCGAGTTTTGGATAAACGAATTTCGAGAATTCTGCAAGAAAATTAGTAGTTTATTGGAAGGAAACTATCTGTTTATTAAAAAACCTTCTAAAATTTCGAGCTATCCTTTTATTGCATCTATTAAAGCATATTTTAAATCTTGACACATCAAAATTCGCGCCTGCGGTGAATTTAAAAAAAAATCCCTGCGGCGCATTTTGTTACAGAACCTGATGTTCGTTTTAATCTTGTCTTGAACTCTGTAAATCTTTCAATGCGATTTTAGCCTTGGTTGACAAAATTTCGATCTTTGTCTGCAAATTTATGTATAAACATAACAAAAGCTATAATTGCCAATCTGGCAATAATTGAAAACCCGTATGGTGATTTAATTGAACGGCGTATCAAAAATTCATTTGAATTCAAATTTTCCAAAAAGATTTTTTTAAAACTTGTTCCAATCGGATTTTGATGTATGGGAGATATATGTAGAATAATATTCTAAATAACTTTTGTTCTTGCACTTTTTTGATAACATGTACCGTTTTTGAGATATTCGCAAAAAACGTTTTCGTTCGTATGGGGGGTACCCCCCCTAATGGTCCATTTTTGCCCATTAACGAACTTAGCCTCACATTTTACGAAAAACGGATCTGCGCAAAATTTCAAGTCTCTAGTTCAATCCGTGCGCCCGCAATCCGCGCCACAGACAGACAAACAGACGGACAGACAGACGGACAGACGGACAGACAGACGGACGGACGGACATGCTAAATTCAACTTTTTTCATCATTCTAAACACATTGGTGTAATTCATTTTTTTTTGTGTGATGACGGGATCTTGGCGTTACAAACGGTAAGGCAAAGTTAATATACCCTTTGGTTTCACCATACGGGTATAAAAATTAGGACTGCAAAAAACGTAATTTTTATATGAAACATTAATTTTTACGCCAAAAAATTAATTTTGATTAAAATTTTGGCGCCAAAAAAAGACAGTGCCGACAACTGGCTCTTCCAATTTCAAAAACTTGTAAATATGGGACAGATTACCGGAGTAAAGTGGAAGGGGGGTGAAGGGGGGGGGGGGGGAGGTGAGGCAGAAGTGCGAGGTAGTTTTTTATAAGTCGAAAAAGTAATCGTGAAAATTTCGAAATTTTCAAATCAATCAGAGGGAAGAGGGTTTGTTTTTTTCTGATTATATAAAAAGTGTTCTGGGTTTTTTCAAAATATAACAGAAAATTACACATCGGGCAAAACTTTTGAGAAACAAACACCCCGCAATTTAAAATTATTTATTGAAAAACAACGCAGACGAATTTTTTGAAGAAAAATGCACTAGAGGCAATAATTTCTGAGAAAAATGCGCCGCAGGCAAAAATTTTTGGGTTTCGAAGAAAAAAAAATTTTAATAATTAAGAAGTTACAACACTAGATTGAATAATTCCGGGACTAACGTCTAGAGTTTCCGGAACGCCGGAACAACATGCCTAAATACTGGACTGTCCCGGGCATTCCGGGACGTAAAGTCGCCCCCGTTCTGATTAATTCGAAATTTGATTAATTTTAATTTAATCTAAAAATGCCCATCATATTTTTTTTTGTATAGTTCGGTTTAATATCAGAGATAATTGGTTTTGATTCTTAATTTTCAAAATCTGGTTCTGGATTTAATTTTGATGCCAAATGTTTCAAAATTTTGTTCTAATTTTGGTTCTTCCACAGCCCGGTTGAAAACATATCAATCGATCTTCGTATTAACCAACACAATAAAATACTATTACGTTGATTTGGACTTTTGGGGGGCTGCAAAAAAACACTGGAGTTCAATGAAAATTCAAAGAGAATTAGTGATGATGCTTTCAGGAGAATTATTTACTCGTTTCTGATACTTGTTTTTAATCTGTATGCCGTTCGCGATAATGATGCTGATATACGCAATGTTTACAATTTCGAGAGGTCCGTAATCTAGACGAATTACGGCAACGTTATTCTATAGCCAAAAGTTTCTACTATTTGCTAAGAGTGACGTTTTCAAAGCCGGTTTCAATGCGTATTTTGAAATTAAGAAGACATTGAATTCAGGGGAAAGAACATTTGCCGAAATGCTAATGAGATTCTCGACTAGAATTTGATTATGCTTAATATACGTCATAAACTTTACCAATTGAACATCATAATATTATTAAAAAAAGTTGTAGAGAAGACATGGTTAGCTTCTCCCCATCGAGTGACGATAATTTTCACTGAATTTGGTGGGCAGTGAATTTTAATTCTAGGTGGCTTTGGTGGACGAGTCACGCGTTTGGGATGATGCCAGATACATTCGCAAAAATCCAGACAGCATAAAAAGCATGAAAAAAAAAACACCTATTCGATAGAAAAATTAAGTTAATCATGCTGATTTCTCACTTAAAACGGTTTTATCATCTTTAGTGTTTTTTTATGATAGCGAAAGCGAAACCGGCGAGTCAAAACAGTTTTTTATGACTTGTAAGATATACTTGGGTGTACATAGTATAATATATTATGTTACACATTTTCGGTAGATTATTTTTTTTTGTTAATTTTCTCGTTTCAGTGAAGTTTAAGATTTGTGGGATAGCATGATGGACATTTGTTTTTTAAGCTCTTCTTTGTTTTGATGCATTGAAAATCTTTGTTTACGAAAAGTTGATTTCTTGGAACGAGCATAATCAGTTAGGGGCGTCAAAATGATAATTTTTTTTTTCATTTTGGCGATAAGCATTAATTAATTTATGTATGGTGATCCGGTGGAAAGTGTTATTATTTGATTTTAGATAAAGCCTTTTGGTTACTCGAAATTCAATTTTTTTTTAATGAATGTTTCGGGTTGGATTTTTGATTACAGTTGAATAAAAGAACATCCCGCTTAAAATTACAATTTCTTATTGCAATATTTAGGTGCCTCGGAATCAAAAACACTGCTTAAAAAACCCGCTTAAGAGCACAAATTTCGCTGACATTTTCATGGAATCCGAAGTAATAATGTTTAGCTCTATTTTTTTTTAAAAAAAAGCTTTTATTAAAAGGAAAAAATATTTTTGTGGGCGTTGTGTATCAGAAATAAAACCGAGATAAATATTTATTTTATTTTTTATGCTTTTATTTGGGTTTTATTTCTGACACACAAAATTATTTTTTCTTCTTCAGTACATTTAAAAAAAGTCTTTTTTTCAATTTTTTATTTTTATTTTATACTTTTTAGTTATTTTGCATTTGATTAGTATGACTAAAAATCTAAAATGACGTCGGATCACCACGCTTATATACTCGTATACCTTTTATACCTGTATGGTGAAACCCAAGGGTATATTAAATTTGCCTTAACGTTTGTAACGCCAAGAGACCGTTATCACAAAAAATCGGTCAACCCAGTAAAAAGTTAGGCGTGAACATACATTAAAAAAAAAAAAAAATATTCAGGTGGAATTGAGAACCTTTTCCTTTTTGGAAGTCGGTTAACAAAAATGAATTACACCAGTGTGCTTAGAATGATAACAAAAATTGAATTTTGCATGTCCGTCCGTCTCTCCGTCTCTGGCGCGGATTGCGGGCGCACGAATTGAGCTAGAGACTTAAAATTTTACGCAGACTCGTTTTTCGTAAAATGCGAAGCTAAGTTCGTTAATGGGCAAAAATGGACCATTACGGGGGTACCCCCCATACGAACGAAATCGTTTTTTGTGAATATCTCAAAAACTGTGCATCTTATCAAAGAAGTCCAAGAACAAAAGTTATTTAGGATATGATTCTACATAAAACTCCCATACATCAAAATCCGATTGGAATAAATTTAAAAAAATCTTATCGGAAAGTTTGACTTCAAAGTGGAGTTTTGGTACAACTGTTCGAATTTTGATACGAATATCACCATACGGGTCTCCAATGATTACCAGATTGGCAATTATAGTTTTTGTTATGTTTAGTCTTGAAAAATGTATCCTTGCCTTGTCTCCAGAATCGGATTTATCGACCCCAAGAAGCCTCAGATGAGATTTTTTCCGGAAAATTTTAGGAACAGGATAATCGCGTTCTCCTTATAAGGATCTTCCGTTATCTTTACAGACTTCTAAACGTGAGAATCGGAATCAGTGGCCCTAAAACTCTCCAGATGAGATTCTTTTTCGGAAAATTCGAGGAAAAAGATAATCATGGTTTCCCTAAAGTAGGGAACACATCTATCAGTTTTCGATCAGTGGCGACTGCTCTTGTCAGTTTTCCATAAGTTTTTTACATCTAGTTATGCGTTCACATCTATCAGTTTTTGTGAAAAGTATCCATTCATTTTGATGGCAGAATTCAAACAGTGAATATGAATAATGAAGAGAGAGCGTGTTTATGCATTATTATTGCACTAAGTTCAAAAAATAAAATTTGGTTCTGTTCTGATGCGATACGACTGACGCTACTGACGCGAACGTTCACACCAATCAGTTGGCCATCCGTTTTTTTAAAAAAAACTGATTTGCCCACGATTTTTTTCGTAGTTGCCCATCAGTTGTCTGAATTTACGTTCACACCAATCAGTTTCCCAAAAACTGATGGAAAACTGATAGATGTGTAGCCTACTTAAGGGACCTTTTGTTATCCTTACAAGGATGAGGTAATGAAAAGATTATATTGTTATCGGAGTTACGTATGTGTGCGACATTTTAAGTCAATCGGATGAGTGTAACTGGGTCAAAATAAGATTGCAAGATTTGATCCTGACAGACAGACAGATACAAAGGTCAGCTAAATAAAAGCTTTTAAAAAATATTTGTTCTTAAGTTGTGACAAAGGTAAGCTAAATAACACCTTTTAATAAATATTCAAAAACAAGAATCTAAATAGTTTTTTTTTATAGTTTCAGTCAGGGGAAGACCCTTTAATGCCGAAGCACAGCTCAGGATGGTTACAAGAAATACGGACGGACAGGACAGTCTGTGGATTATTCGTAATCCATGTAAAATTGTAGTTACAGCAACGCAAAAGACAAATTTTACTGAAAATTGAATTGAGGAGGTACAGTGCCATCTTGAGATGCACTGCAATAAAGAATAAGTAGATGACTGGATGAAATACCAATTTAGTAGATTTTCCTGAATTTGATGAACTAAATTATAAAAAAACTCGGTCATTAATTCCAAATGAACTTACATACGATAAACAAAATTAATAAAGTTGTAAAGTTTGTGAATAAAGTTACTTTTAAGATCAAAGTTCCATATTGATAAAATATTTATTCAATTTTTCATATTACACAGACATTTTTTGTTTCAAATTCAATGGCGTGAAGAAAAACTTTATAAAATGAGATTCTTGACATGATTACTCCAGACAGACTCAATAAAAAACCACCTGTTTTGTAAACATTTTCAGCATATGATATTTCGTTGACCTGCCTTTTCCCAGAAATTGAGTCAATCTTAACTTGATTGAGTTGTTTTTAGATCAACAGTTTTGAAAAAATCTTTAAATCCTATGACCTCATAGCGAAATTATTTTCAAATGTCATTGATCTAAAGGTGCCGCTCCACATAAGAGTGAATGCCGGCGAGAACCTTTCGATAGCAGCTACTCGCAAATGGACACATCTCTGAGAGTCGCTCGCAAAAACTCGCGAGCTAGTTTCTGCCACGGCATACAGAAAGACAAGGGGCCTTACCAATGACCCGTGACTAACTTAGTAACAGCTTTTGGTGTGTGCGAAACGGGCTATTTGCTTGCTAATTCTAGTAAGTTTTCACACATTTATGACAGCGAATTTAAAACTTTTCAATAAAAACTAGGATTTGAACCGAAATTAGCAAGCAAATAGCCCGTTTCGCACACACCAAAAGCTGTTACTAAGTTAGTCACGGGTCATTGGTAAGGCCCAAGGTATGCTGTAAACTCAAATCTGACATTTCGTTGCTACGTCACTTGTGCCGATTAGTTCGTCAAGTGCAGAAGGAATTTTGTTTTGTGGATGGTTATTTACATTTTTGTGCGATCTAAATAAGATATTTGTAAATTAGTGGACTGATTGCATTAAATAGTGATCAATAAACATAAAAATTAATTAAAAAAAGTCGGCACAAATGACGTCACACCTGACTATCAAAAGTTTACAGCATACCTTGTCTGTCTGTATGCCGTGGTTTCTGCGAGCTGTCAAAAGTGATTCCACTCTCTAGTCGACAGGCCTCCACTGGACTCCCGGAGAGTACCGTTTGAATTTCGCTAGTAGCTCTCGAGAACGCTAGAAGCTAGAAGCTCGATTTCGCTAGTAACGATAGAAAAATCGCCGAAATTAACTCTCAAATGGACAACCTTCTGCGAGTAACTCTCGAGAGTTTTTGAGAGTTACTCGCGTATTTACTCTCATGTGGAGCGGCACTTTAAGACTTCTTGGAAGGGAGAGTGGAGGGAGGAGGGTAAATTAATTCAATTAGGCGAAAATAATTTTCAATTTATCTAAATCAAAAGAGTTTTAGGTGTCAGAAAGCAAATATTTGGTGAAAATCAAAATCTGAATTGAATTTTAAACGATGAAAGCATGCCGAATTCGAATGCCTTCTGGAATCATAAGAACACGATTTTTTTTTCGAAGTCCCCTTAATTTAACGCTACCGGAAACCAAGAAAACACCCCAAGCAAATTAACGCGACTAATGTCCATAGACTAATTCAGTTGAATCATTCAATAAAGTAATTAATAAATGCTTACATTGCCTATCGTTTCTGTCAATTGAATTCCGTCTCGATTATTTTTAATTTGTGGTCAAAATAAAACAAATTTATGGGCATTTTTAATTTACTACCCCATTGTGACTAATATCCCTTGATATACAATATAAGATAAGAATTGATCTTTAAAAAACCCCACTAGGTTAACTTCCTAAAAACAATCAATGATCAGAGTTCTTTTTTTGGACTTATATCACTACAAATTTATTGATTACAGTATGATGTGTAATTAACAAAAATATCAATTTATCGTTTAGTGATTACCAACCGGAACAGTTGAATTTTTATTTTCAGTCGAAGGGCTTTTAACCACTTATAACCGCATTAAGTTGAAAAAAAAAACATTTTTTTCTACACACTAAATTGAATAAACATTTTCTAGCTAATACTAGGTGACAGTTATCCACTTGTATGTTAAATAAATTGTTTTATGAGTCAATATATTACTTTCCACTTAAAAATCGCTTTGAAAACTCGAATGCAAGGAAATCATGAAAATGCAACAGTTTTGTAAAAAATAAAATAAAATCTTTCTTTCAGAAAGCATTTCGTGATTCCATTTTAAAGAAATGATGCAAATCGTCATAAAATCATCTTTTGACCAACAGCCGCCGAAAATTAATTGAAGGTCAATAACATTCCAATTAAAATGTTTGAAAAACAATTAAATGAATCGCAAGAGTTTAATTTTCAAATTGGAACCATACAAATTTGTTTGTTGTTTCCAAATGGTGCTCGAGTTTTTCAATTTTATAAATTTGTATTTTGCAAATAGAGTTAAATCTTTTAGTTGTTAAAATTATTTCTCAGAAAAAAAATTCAACATTATTTATTTCACCAATACGTTTTAACTTGGTTTACTGAAATCGGGGTGTATGTAAGGGGGTGGATTTTAGAACCATCTTCCACCCCCATTGAGAATTAAAATTTCGGAAAAACGAAGCAAATCAGAGGAGGGGCTTAAAGGGACTCAACAGATGTGCCAGCCAAATGAAAATCTGATTAGTTTGTTGAATGAAAAAGAAATTTGTTGCAAAAATGGTAAGCAATCACCGGTGATTTTACTGGCAAATATATGCCGAAATAATCGAGACATTAAGGTTCCGCTCCAGATGAGAGTAAATACGCGAGTAACTCTCAAAAACTCTCGAGAGTTACTCGCAGGAGGTTGTGTATTTGAGAGTTAATTTCGGCGATTTTTCTCTTTTCAAGATCAATATCTTGATTTTTTTGACATCTTGCTTTGGCGAGTTCTCGAGAGCTACTAGCGAAATTCAAACGCCGTTCGTATCTGGCGAGCAACTCCCCGAGAGTTCAGTGGGTGCATGTCGACTAGAGAGTAGAATCACTTTTGACAGCTCGCGAGTTTCTGCGAGCGACTCTCAGAGACGTGTCCACAGTGTTGCCATTTTCAGCGACTTATCTCATTTCTAGCGACTTTCATGCCTTGAAAAGCACGTGTTGAGATTTTAGTGGTCTTTTGAGGACTTTTCGGAGATTTTCAGCGATTTTCAAAAGTTTCTTAAGAAAAAAAACTTTGTTGAAATTTTTGCTAATAAATATCATACTTTCCACAATTTTTTACATTTATGCTTATTGGGTCAACAACCTACCAAATGTATATAAATAAGTACCACAAAATCCCCCTATAAGAAAATACATGAATCACTCAACTTAAGTAAACGTCAAATTTATTTTGAATTTTGTTTGTTTTGCTGCAGGTGCAGTGTGTTTTTTAAGAAGACAAAGTTGTTTTTTTATTATTATATTTTATTATTGTTAAAAACAAAGAATAAAAGCGATTTGAAAACAAGATATATGTTTAAATATGCATTAAAAAAAGTCTCAAAACTAGCGATTTTTGTCTATAATTTCGGAGACTTTTGAGATTTCTTTTCCTCATTTCAGCGATTTTGGGCTGAGGTCTCCGGCAACACTGCGTGTCCATTTGCGAGTAACTGCTATCTAGAGGTTCGCGCAGGCATTTACTCTCATGTGGAGCGGCACATTTAGAGAACTATAATAAACTATTTTTCCATGAGTAAAATCAGCTTTTGAAAATTTTGGCCACACTTCCGCGTCAACATCATCTGCTGAACAAGCGTTTTACGTTTTGAAGTGGTTAAAATCGTTAGTTCTGTAGTTTATCTTTTTTTCCCATTTTTATCGCTAATATCTTATATAGCATGTAGTAAATTAACTGAAATGTTGCAAAATCTTCTACACCAAGGATGTTTAACTTCGGTTCCAAAATTCAATGTTGGACCATCATCAAAACAACACATTGATCAAAACGGTGGAATCAAGGGTCAAAGAAAATTTTCTATGCTCAAAACAAAAGTATTAATATAAATTCAAGATATTTTTTTTTGTTTACAATATGTCGCCACTTTTTTTCAAAATTTGGTTGTCGCCATTTTCTTTTTTAGATTTACCCACTGGAACCACTCCAAAGGGTACATGTCCACGCGATTATGGGAAACCCTGCTCTACAGCTAAACGAACTCAAAGATGCTACGAACCAAAGTCTTACATAACTTAATAAACTGGTAAATAATGTCGGAAGATCCGAGATAGCAACATTGAATTTTCACAGAGAATATGGTTAAATTAATAATAAATTTCTCGACCAATACTCTAAATTGGCATCAATTGCCCAAAAATCCAACTTGAAAAAAACCAGACATCTCGTTTATTTGAACAAATGTGTAATTCTTGCCATTAATTAAATAAATTAAATCCAAATTCGGTTTTATAGGTGGAAATATAATGTGAAAATTTTTCTGATTTTCGTAAAATTAAATTTTCCAAATGTCGATCACTTACTGTGTAGTTCCTAATTGAAAGAATGATCACCACATTTACAACTATAAGTTGTTACAATCATAAAATAAGCAAAATAAATAAAAATCAACATCAGACTGACTCATAGATATGTAGGTACTGGAAATCGTTATATGAGAAATATTGCCAAGGAGACAAATTCGACGTTTACCTGGAGACAATGTTCAAAAATATGATTTGATATTTTATGTGTACAAAGAAGTTGGGTAAATTCAATTTTACAAAGTGAAACTCCCCAGGCGCGACGCAACGGTGCGTTGTGAAATTTATTTGAAAATAAATTTTTGTTAATGTCGGCGTATTTTGGGGAATTACATTAGGAGTACAATTTACCTAACCAGCGGGGAAACACCGACCAACTGTAATATACTCGCATACTATTGTATAAACCGCCCAAGTGGGTCATTGATGGCGGAAAATTCAAATGATGAAGCGCGCTCACTATACAGTCATTTTAAAAAGGTGCTAAAAGATCTATTTGCACCAGGTGGGGTAATTTATACGCACATTGTGAAGTAAGTACTTCAATTTGCTGGTAAGATCGTTTCAATTAGCTACAAATGTACATGAAAACGAAAATATCAAGGAAAATTGAATGAACATTAAAAATGTGAAGGTTCGTGTTTTTCCATAATATTTTTTTTTCGCAGCATTCCACTATATTTCATTTCACTCTTTTGTTTCCAACGAACGTCTATATTTACTCACTGTTGTGATAATATAGTTTTTACTGCAGCTACTTTGTTTTATTTTTATTTTTTTTTTTCAAAAGGTGAAACAAAACTCGTTTTAATAACGCTGCTCGCTTACTTCTGTAAAGCTGCTAAGGTATTACCATTGTCACTTTTACCTTCAAACAGTGTTACGAGTATTTGTCTATACGTTCCAGTAAACATAGAAACATTACCTATAAGTGGTACTACGCCTAACAACACCTGAAAGACCATATTCGGTTCCCAAGTGCGCTAGGGTAATTTGAGTATTGGTAGGCTAAACTATTTCTATTATTAATTTTTTAATAAGCTCGCATGGAAAACCGATCCCAGAGTTCATGTCCACAAAAACAATCACTTATGAAAGAAACGTCAAATATTTTATTTAAATCCGGAATGGTTTTTTGTGCAAGTTCAACACTATGTCAGATCTTATTAGCAAGAAATGTGTACCAGTTTGATTTGGATCAAATTGAAAATGCGGAAATAAAATTCAAACTGAATGACACTTTTTTTTTTAAATAGTAACTTGAATATGTTTTAATATTGGATTTACTTAAATTACTTGTGAAAAGGTATTAGTTTTATATGTTAGGTACAACACTTACAACACATTTTCATGGTAATTCTGCTCCACAAACAGGAATAATAGAATCTCTTCCATTTTCACAATTTTTCACACAAAATCACACTCTGTAGGATGTAAAACAAAAGCCACGAAACCGACAATCCGTTTCTATTTATACTTTTTAATGTTTATTTTAATAATTTAAGTCCTTTGGAATTCTTTAAGTGCTTCAAACAATTGTTCAAAAAAAATCATTTAACATTCAATTTGTCTACAATAAACATTTAGTAGCAAATTTCTTACACGAAACCCACTTAAGTAAACTATAAGACTGGTGTGGATAACCGAGCACGGATTAAGGTGATCAACTGATGGAAAGATCCGCCGGCGACTTCATTTTTATATATGTACGAATATTTACAATGTGAATTTTATTTGGAATTTCAGAAACGTTACACACCACAAATTACAAATTCAATTAACCGACGACGGTAAAGTCGTCATGGACAATGACGACACAAAAGTTCATGGGGGTATTTCTTATACTTATCCGTCTGTCACACAGAGTTAAACAGAATCGTGCCAAAGGTGGGAAAAAATTTTATCTCGTCAGTTAATTGATCGCAAATCGAAAACAAATAAACAAATACAGAAAAAAAATTATATTAGTGAAATGTGGAAACTTCAAACCTGACACGGGTAAGTCATCATCGATAGAGACTTTCCTATCGACTCAGACGTAAAGTTTTTTTTCCCCCTTGATATTTACAAAATTAACATATTGGTGGAAAATGGGAAAAATAAAAATTAAATGGGTCTGTTGCCTTTACGGTTGGATGATTTATTAATCTAGATAAATCCGCAAATGACTAAGAACGTCTATAGCTACTGTTTTCTGGTTCAAACCTAGCAAAACCTTGTAAGAAAGCTTCTGTCTTTGTTATTAAAATTCTTATCGTCAATAGAAAAATGGAATTAATTAAAACTTTATACGTCTTTACCCCAAACAGCATTTATGTCAACAGTGACGTTAGCGGTATGTTGTGACGACATATGAGGCAAAAAGTTGTGTAAGTAATAAAAAATCCGAATTTAATGAAAAAATCCGGAAACGAATTTACCCGTTCGATTTACCTGAAATTCGTTTTGAAATTTTTTTGAACACTACTCCAGAAAGTCGATTCGCGCACTCAGAAAAATGTTCAGGTCAACTTTTTGTCAGGTTAACTCTGACCTTACAGAGGTGTCTGTAAGCCAGCTAGCGGTCAGAGTTAACCTATCTAAAGTCAACTCGTGCAGCTCCCAATGCCCTACTTTACCTGCTGGTGGCTTGATTTCAGAATTTCTCTGACCACAGGTCAACTCAGTTTTACTTGCCCACATGCAGGCGAACGCGCGC
This sequence comes from Chrysopilus asiliformis, assembly GCA_964034945.1. Classification (NCBI taxonomy): domain Eukaryota; kingdom Metazoa; phylum Arthropoda; class Insecta; order Diptera; family Rhagionidae; genus Chrysopilus; species Chrysopilus asiliformis. The sequence continues at coordinate 38,795,974 of OZ035961.1, forward strand.
CTGCCCGAGGCCAATTACGCCGTATGTAGGTCGTCGAGTTAGCCTCCATTTTTCTGAGTGCGTTCTATAAAAACTGCCGTGAAAAAGTCTTCTCTTGAAAAGTGTGCGTTTCCAATTTTGTTTTAGTGTAAAACTACTAAACATTGTCAAAGTAATCTAATTTAATTTCAATATTTCCACGATGCTAGTAGGTTGTGAAAATTTTGGTCAAAGACTTTTTCATTTTTTTATAGAACGAGAATCGACCCATTATATACAACGCCTCAAGTGTCATAAATGCTGCTTGGGACATACAAATACAATCAATTTATATACTAGAATTATAAAGACGAACTACAACTTAATTTTCATTTCAATGTAATTTCCCCAAGCCACTGGTATCTGAAGAATTTCATTCAAGAAAATAATCTTTTCTTTCGGAAACTTGAATTAACTTTCGCGTAATTCCGTCTTCACAAAAAAAAATCGGATGTTTTTCGATCATAAGACCCAAACAGTCTATTCATGTAATTATATAATTCTCTTAAGTGAAAAGAAAAAAAAATCTTCTGAGAAGTCTTATCTTTCAGCTCCAGTTTTTTCCAGCATCTTGAAAAAAACACTTTGACCTTTTAATTGAGAAATTGTTGCTTAGATTTTTAACAGCCACGTGTTTATTTTTGAAAATTCTTACAATGTCCTATCAACGGAAATCAAATTGCAGATAATTTAAAAAAAATTATTCGTGAAATTGCACGTGATGAATATGAAAATTTGAATTCCATTATCGGTTAAAACCCAAACAATGTTATACTAAAAGCGTTTGATATCAGAGTCTTTGTTAGATTATGAGAAAGAATAAAAAGCGTTTTGACATATACGAGTTTTTTATTCACCAGTTGTTATCAATTTTTCTCACGACAATGCCATAAATTGTATTGGAACTGAATAATAGAAAGCAGGGTGGAAAAATGTGTTTGAAATGTTTATTATTTTCAACCATTTCCATTACCAACCTTTGCAAGAAAATTTCCAATATACTCTATTCCAGTGTTTTCCTATTTCTTCCGTTCACGACCTCACACTTTCAAAATTTAAAGTTATGAAAGGTTTGGAGACCACCTTCAGTTATAATTCTTCAACTAATTTTTATTGCCTTAGGCCCCGTTTACACTTACGATTTTTTCTTGAATTTCTCCACGAATTTGGTTCAGAATTTGTTCCGCAAAATTTTATTCTTCTCATCTCTTAGCTAAAGTTGTCACAATTTAAAATTATTCTGACGGTTTTATAAGAAAAAAAGTCGAGTTCGGGTCTTTCGGGTCTTTCGGGTGTCTTTCGATTGGAAATTTCTCGAAAACTAAACGTCTAATTTGGACGAAGCATAATTAATAAATGATTAAAAGATGTATTCTATATGTTATTTGCAATTCAAATCATAACAATATTTTTTTCCCTCAGTAGCGTATACCGTTCGATACTATGTGTACGTCCCTGATTTGATATCGGTACACGGTTTCGAGATTTCAATGTACTTCAAAAATAACCATAATTAAATTAATAGGACGCGAAAACGCAGTTGTTACGTTCACATAAGTACGAAGAGAAATTTTTGGCTTTGAAGATTTGCATTTATATTAACACGTTGACTGTCGAACCAATTTTGCCAATTTTTAAAGAAAATGCCAATACACATAGACCTGTAGAATTTATGCACGTGTGTAGATGGAATGTACACTTGACTATCGAAAATGCTAATAGCCTTGGCCCCTCATGAAACTTAGGGCCATTTTCCACTGGCTATTCAAAATGATAGCCACGGCAGTCAATGTGTTAACAAAAATAAAAGAATCTTTAACAAGTTTTATTTTAGAAAGAAATAGGAAATGCCGGAAATATTTTGAATCATTGCCCAATTTCAGCATACAGACTTGACAAAGCTAGCTTTTAAGTTACTGCATCCGCTCAAATTTCTAATTGATGTCAAATTCATACTTCCACAAGGTATCGGTTATTATTTGAGGCTATCAGAGCAAAAGTGGCCTAATCCAAATAATCGAGTTTTTGAAGCTTTTCCACTTTTGTACTATTATTGACTGTACATTTTTGGAAAAAAAATGTTTGGACTTTATTACTCAATGTTGAAATGTTCTTTTGTGCATCCAAACATTTTTATCTAAAAACTCACTCGTAATAGTGATTCAAACACAAAGAAATTGGGCCACTTGGGTTGGGCCACTCTTGCTCTCAACGCCTCATTTAATAGGTCAAAGAAACTTCTACATATTTATTTTATACTAAAAAACATGAAACCGAGATAAAAAAATCTGAAAAATGCTCTTACTAGCGGATTGGCACATTTTGGTACAAAATTCCATATAAATTTTGTACTAAAACCTCCTAGTAAAAGCATTGGCTAGATTTTATTCACTCGGCCAATAGAAAAAAAAATCTCATAGATTCAGACTTGTAGACATAAACTTTATTCGTATTTCTCCTTATAAAATTGTTAAATAATGTTATTCATGCAAGTTTTTTTTTGTTCCATGATATCGTTTGGTTGTTTCAGAATTATAATTTGAATATTGCAGTTACTAGGAAAAAAGAATAGAAACCAATTGATGTTTACATTCTTTACATTGTTTACTGTGATTTGGGTGGTCGTAAACAAATATTTTTTTACAGGTAAACTATTACGTAAAATATATTTTGTAAATAACCTGCATAACACTGCCTACTTTTTGATCACAGCAAAAGAAAAAAATAATCGTCACAATTTTACAAATTTTAAAAAAAATTAATGGCGCGTATTCATAGTCGTCTCTAAACACAGGTTTTGTTAAAAATGAATTTAAAGTGACAAAAAACCATAGCAAACTGTCAATTTGAACTCATGTTTAACAAAACCTGTGGTTAAAAATGACTATGAATATGGACCAATGTTATTAAATCCTTAAACGAAATCCAAATTGGCAGTGTTTATAAAATTCAGTATAAAATTTAATTTTTTAAAAGCTTTTAATACTTCATAATTTATTAATTTTAATTTTGCTATTAGAATTATTAAAAAAGTATAAATTTTGTAGTCTGGTTGACAACATGGGGAAAACTTTAATTTTCATCTAATTAAAATTAAATCTTGATAAAGTGATTCAAATTTTTGATTAACCCTAGACTCGTGTACTATAAAACTTCCATATATTGTGTACTTGGGCACTCAGATGTAATTCTAATAGAAAATGTATGGCTTGTTTGTTTAAAAATCATAAAAATGTGATTTATTCGTTAAACAAGTAAGAAATACAATGGGAAAATATAACCCCAAAAAATCGTTCTGGGCACTCAGTGCCCAGTACACGGGTCTAGGGTTAAATATTATTAACCAAATGAGTTTAAATACGAAAAAATGAAATGGACGTGACAAAAGCTACTTATGCGTTCTCTTGCCTTTTAATATGTCAACAAAACAAAAATCATGTGGATAACGCAAAAATTAAGGAACATCGCCACCCAGGTGATGAAAAATAATGCGAACGTGATATTTTGATAATAAAACCAATTATTATTTTATTCACGGTATTAATAAATTCTGTCAACACAAGATGCCGCTTTGTTTATCGATCTGAAAAAATATTTTCCACGCGCAATGCCGAAACTCACGTAAAACTCGAAAAATCTATTGTGTATCATTTTTATGAACGTATGTATGTAAAATCTATAATTTCCACGTGCCAAAACAAAAGTTTTAATGAAGGAAAACAAAAGGTACTAAATTTTCCAGTTCGATATAAATAAAGACAACTTTGCGATTTTCATACTAAAAATTACATTCATCAAGTAGATTATGTTCATCCCCAGTCAGCGTTAATCTGATTGTAGACGCGGATCGACGATGTAGATCACTTTGGCAAACTGCCACAAATATCTTGAGAAGCTGAATTTGCTGAAGAAGTTGAAGCATTGTTTATTGCCTTCGAGATAAAATGGTGTTCAATCATCGGTGACAAATGCATTGATTTGATTGAGAGAGAATGCATGAATGGGGCTCGACTCCAACGCAACGAAAATTGATTCCTTCGAAGAAAACGCGTGGGTCGTGAAATTATAGACGCCGCCACCGCTTTGTTTGGGCGGTATTTGATGCGCGTGCAGACGATCGCATCACAGAAATTGGCTGAGTTTTCCACTTGCCGCATATCTCAAATTTATCGCATTTGAACAGCGCTTGGAGATTGTATTCAATTTGAAGCGCTTTGATATGCTAGATCGACCATTTGTGGGCAACACTAACTCACGAGCATAATTAGTGAAATTGCAACAACAAATGACCTTGCCAAATGCAACGTGAGAGTCGCCTCACGACCCAATATCCATCATCACCTGCATTCGGACGTCAAATGACATATGACACCGAAGGCTGACGACTGGTCTGATTGGATAAACGTGTTGGCGTTGGCACACGACATTTGAACGTAGGACAGACCCTTGGATTGGGATTGTTTTGTAACATCGTATAACACCATATCGAAATCGGAATGGAGAAATTGTTGCTGGCGTTAGCAAGACGACTTGCACCTTGAAATATTTCTTAATTTTCATTACAGACAAGAAGGAAATGGGACACTTTCGTTTATGCCATCAATGGATTAAATCGCTTATGATCAAGGTTTTAGGTTTGTTCTATCGAACAATTAAGAAATTCCATAATTTTTGTTAACCGATGGGTTTCAAATAACGAAATTCTCTTGCTTGACTGATTTTTTTCGATATTCAGGGGAAATTCGATATGAAACATTATTTGCCAATCAGCGAATCATTGGACGAGATTCAAAGTCTAGAGGTCAGTTTTGATTTTAGGCAATTACTCTTTAATTTCAGAACTATTCTAAATTTAAAAGAAAAACTTTAGCATTGTATAATATTGATCGATTTAAGCAATATAATTTTAATGCTTATTTTGATTTATCACCATTTTCAGAACAGTTAAAAATATCAAATGCAATTAACCTCGTTTTTTGATGAATGGACACACAATTCTGGACAAAAATCGTCCCTAGTAATTTAAGAATGCAAAAAGTGGTTCCTGCAACCACAAAGTCAAGGAATTGGACTGAATTAAAAGCGCGATACGCTTCCTAAAACTTCTTACAAATGCAGCTCTCAGGAAAAGCAAAATTAAATTTGTTATTATGGCTATTCATAAAATACGTCACGTTTCATAAAACTCATGAAACGGGACGGTCATAAAATTCATACAAAAAATCCTGAAGGATTGGAAAGGTGGGGAAGGGGGGGGGGGGGGGTGACGGGTTAGAAAAGTCCGATAATAGCGTGACGTATTTTAAGGACATCCACACTGGGAAAAATCGGGCCGCTTTTCCGTTCATACAAACAAAAAAGTCATGAATCAAAAAAAAAATTTGAGATAAATAGGAATTTACAAAACCTCTCCATACATTCAAATGAAGCCGGTAAACTCATTCTTAATATTCCATTAACTTGCTTACGCTATATTCCACTCAGTTTCCAAAATTATTTCCAAATCGGTTTAGTAGCTTAGAAGATAGCAGGCGAGGGGGGCCATATGGGAGGGGAAGTTTTGTTCCCCAGAAGCTTAGTCAAAATTATTTCAACACTCAGGTATTTCTGCGTGGAACAAATCCGAAAGGAAATTTTTCCTCCACCAAAATAATAACCTCCTTCTTGCTAGTAATCCCTCCCCTGCGAACCGTTGGAGCAAATTTTACTTCGGTTTGCGCCATTGGGTGAATTGTCTCCTAAGGAAATTTTTCTGCCACTAAAATCTACATCACTTTTTGTGTTATTGCGTTTCCAATGAAAGTTTTTCACCACTAAAAACTACTCATTTTCTTGCCTCTCTGTAAACCCCCCTGCAGCGGTCTTCTGAACTCTAGGGTAATTATGAAGGGGTTCGCGCTGTTGAGTAAATTGTCCCACAAGGAAAGTTTTCGTCCATAAAATTCACCCGACCCACCTTGCCGGTAAACCCCTCGCCTGCTATCTTCTTAACCGTTAGAGCATTTTTAACACTGTTTTTGCCATTAACTTTTACTATAATTAAAGCCTCGAATCAGTATCGTATTTTACTCCTTACCATGGGGCCCCATAAAAAATCCTTTGTTAAATCTTTTTTAGACGGCCAAATTTAGAAATCTCCATGGCGGATTAAACTTTGTAGGGGAGGGACCACATGTGTTTCACTTCTTAATTCAGCCGCTAACTGCAGTGCTAATATGCGAAAAAACGGTACCAATGAAAATTGGATGTGTGTTTTTCAAAACAACTTTATATGTACCCACAGTAAATCCACATTTTGCATTTTCAAAAATATTCAACGAAAAACTCTGTACAATTCACAGAAAATTAAAAAAAACGGGTGCAACTCATATCCTAACAGGAGGAAATGAATTCTACTAAGTCTAAAGACCACCAAAAGAAAAAAAATTACGTTCGAACTAATTACGGTCTGAAAATGTAATAAATTTTTTTTAAAATAAGCAAATCATAAGTTTTAAATAGCTTCAAAGAAATCTATTTCCGTTTAGAAAAACGTTATTTTTAGATTAAAAATCATAATAATTCATTCCCATATTGAACTTTCTCCTCATTTTGAGTAAAAATATTCAACACCTGGCAAATATGTAACCTGAAGGCATAGACTCTTAACATATGTTTAAAAGACTTTTCAAATTCATGTTCCACAAATCACTCATAGCAACTGAGTTTCGAATTGGATTATTTTCCATGTCTTAATTTAATTTCCCCAAATTTTCTCACATGCTGAGTGTAAATATTATTGAAATTTGCAGAATCTCAGCAAAATACAAAATCTCCAACTGGATTTAATAAATTTTCAAACCGATAATTCATGGTAATGGATTGTTTTTCTGAAAAATCATAACAATGAATGATGCAATGCCATCGCTGGGTGAGAATAATTTGATGAAGATGTCAACAGAATTATCTGTTTCACAGCTTTAGCGCCAATTTTGACGCGTGATATATATTTTTTTTTAAATTTCGTGATCCACATGTCAATTATTGCAAATGGAAAATTTTGGATGATATCAAGAAAATTCGACAATGTAGCGAAAGATTCGTATCTAAATATTTGCGTAACGTATAATATCTAAATGAGAAACAAAAATAAACAAAAATCGTGCGATCACTAACCCGTATCAGTTAATCAACTGTTTAAATATAAATCAGAAAATTCAGATTAAATTCGGCCATATCTAATTAATTCTTTATATCTGATAATTAAGAGGGTTTTGGTTTTGTTACAGACAAACGTTGAAAGGGTTGAAATGAAGGCCATTATGTGGTCTTATTATTGATTTTTGGAAGTGATTAATCAGCGACAATTTAACTTAACATTAATGACGTGATATAATAGTAGTATAAACTAAAGAAGTCGTAGAAAAATCAAATTAACTACTAATTGGGTTCAATTATTCTCAAAACTATTATCCCTACCTTCCTTTGTCTTTTCGATTCAATAAGCACGATTAATCAAACAATAATATCAATAAATATGTGAATTTCTGACAGAATAAAATCATCATTTGCATGAGCAATGCAATAATTTTATGTAAATGCCATAAATAATTGTGGTGAAGTGAAGCATTTCTGTAGTAGAAAATCTTCAATTATTGCAACAACAGAAGGTACAAATCGAAAGAATCAATTTCTACATTGTTATATGATAGGCTTACATTGTGATTGTAAAAATGTTAGTGGATTGAGTGAAAAAACTAGAATACTGGTTGTTAGATGCTTGGTGTATGACATAAAAGGGCCACTGGAACTCTATGTACACTGTAGAAAATGGATTAACTTACAAAAACGTCGTAAAATTTCGAAAAAAAATCAGAATTTAGCTCGCACACCATTTAAGTTGTAAAATCACCCAAAAAAACATTAATCTTACACTAGAAATATGGTAATTTTAAACGTTGCGTAAAATTTCGACCAATATTCATATTTTTACTCTCATTTTGGTGTAAAAACACGCTCACAGGGTATTTTTGCATTATTGAACGGACAATTTCATTATTTCACAATGCAGTTGACGGATATTCGCTCTGGCTTGATGGAGCTATGTTGCCTTAACCTTATAATTCGCATAAGGTTTGTGAAATCGGAGTATAAATACTCGAATCGAGTTTTACTCCACCAAAATCCTGCAAGCCTGCGTGGAAGCTGGTGAGCCAGCTTCCATACAACAGGCTCATGATAGGTTTTCTGGGCAGACATGCCCGATCTGTTGGGGGGAAATTTGGATGTGAAAACATCCGCAAAAATAATATAATTATTATTTTTTTGTTTTTGCAGACCGTGTAAGCCGAGAAATTCTAATACCATTTTCGGTGTAATTTTAAACAAAAAATGTCGTAAGTTTACACCAGTATTGTACTCTTACGTCTTATTTATTTTAAAGTTCCCCCGTAAAAGTGGCTTTTGTACGCCACAAAATGAGTAAAAATACATAGCTTTTAAGCCATTACGACTCGGTGTAATTTTACCCCTATTATAGTAGGAAAATAGTTTCCTACTATTATAGGGGTAAAATTACAATAAAATTTTCTAGAGTGTAATAAAACTAAGGTGATCATATGTCCCGGCTTTGCCCATGTTGTCTCGGCATTCCGGAAACTTAACTTTTGTCCCGGATTGTTCAATTTACGATTATAATTTATCGAACACTCAAAATGCATCTAATAAATACGCAAAACATATTTTACTTCGACTGAGTAAATCCTATTTTTCCGTACTTGTGGCGCATTCTTACTATCTTACACAAAGTATAATAAAGTTATGTATTCATGAAAAATTTCGACCTCCTAATTCTGCCTAAAAAACATTTCCTGAGCACTCCAATGTCAATTGAAGTCATATTACAGAAAAGTACTGCGGCACATATATGCCGCATATATGCCGCCTGCGGCACATATATTTTAAAAAATTTCGCGTACTGTGTACAAGATGTCTTAAAAACTAATCAAATCAAATTTTACAGGGATGTTTGGTCTCAGAATAGGAGTCGGAATGGGACCTATCAAGTTTTAGTGGAAATTCCTTAACCGGAAGTAATCAAAATGGCGCCTTTTGAAAAATCACAGTTTTGTTTTTCGCGATTTACTCGATTAATAATTAACTCGAAAAAAAAACGGTTTTTGCTGATTTATTAATCATTTTCAAAAATCAATGTATGAAATAAATTAATGTGAATGGCATTCTGCACACTTTTATCTTTTACCGTTATCCCTTATCTTTTACCGTTATTGAGATATTTTCATTAAAATGTAAAAAATACATTTTTGCGAATTGCTTGCAAACTAACGATTTCCCGTCAAAATAGTTGCAGGAGAAGCTAAAGATATTAAAATTTTCAACATTCTTGCCTTTTGCCGTACATCAACATATTTTACCGTTATCAAAATATTTCAGATTTCGTGAAATTAAAATTCAAATTTTAATGTAACCTAATTTTTTTTTCGTCAGGTTATAGTGTACTCGTAAATTGCGTAATAACGTAGATTTTGTATAAGAGTGTCATGTGCTGTTCACATAAGATATTTTCGAAAGTACTTTTACCTGCGGCGCATGTATTTTTTAAATATTCGCTGACTGTGCATTCTTATTTATTGGTATCTTCATAATATCAGTTGTATTAATTTATGGCATGTGAAGAAGCCCGAAAAATAGAAATATTTTTCATTTAATAAGGTTAAGAGCTCTTAATTTAAATCATTGTGCCGCATTCTGTTTCCAAACATTACGCCTGCGGCGCTCATTTAATATCTTTTTACTGCCCGATAAATTGAAATCGGTAACATAAAATTTTGAAACTTCTGTGTCTAAAATTTGTTGCTGTCTAACACCACTTTCCCGATCATATTGTCACGGATGGAAACAAAATAAATAATCCCAAGCAAAATAAATATGCCTCATACTCCAAATTTGCTAGCTGAGTTGGTAGTGCACTATGAACTAGAGATGTGTAATACTGGGTAAAAGTAATCTAGGTATACTATTATTTAGGCCCGTTTGCTGAAACAAGTCATAACAATTTAAGTTGTGCTTAGCCTACTTAAACCGTAGAAATTCCGGGTCTTGAATAATTTAAGTTGAACATAAGACTCTATGACTTGTTTCAGCAAACGGGCCTTAGTAACCTAAGTACCACCTCGAGATTTGTACAACTAAGAAGCCCGAAATTGTTTATATCTAAAAGTACCAATTTGAGTTGTTGAAAATTACCTAATTACCACCTCGAGTACGACTACATAGCTAGTAAAGAAGTACCAAACTCGTGTACCAAAAAAAGTTACGTAACTAACACCGAGGTACCACCTAGAGTTCAAACAACTTTCACCTCTTGGCAGTGTATTCACTGCAGTATTTTCTACTCCGTGTCGTTTAGGTGCAAGTATCAAGCCTAGTTCCATACTCACATGAAGTTAATCATTGAAAAGAATTACCCTATGTACAGTATTAGTTACCAAGGTCAGTATTGACTTCAAAAATCGATGGGTTTCATCTTCTGCATATTAGAAGTTCACAGGGTGATCACAACATTATTTTTGTGCCAGCAAATAACGTCAAAATCGTTAAATATTTAAAATAAGTACACCTACCATCGATACGTCATTTTAGTTTCACATTTTGTGGCTCCATGCGTATATTTTTTACTAGAATTTTTATACAATATGTTGTTGTTAGAATGTTGCGCCACCGTGCATATCTTATCAAACTCAAGCACTTGCTTTATTGGTATCGTAACTCGTAACTGATTCAAATGATAACCTAACTAAACATAAAAATGATTCAGACCAAGTCAATATCTTGTATTTAATCATAATTCTGTAGTACTAAAAACTTAACTCACCCCATTATAAGTCATCGTCACCAAAATTTAAAAAAAAATATTTACACACCACATCGTCATAACCAGCCGCCAGTTTTATAAATATTAGAATTTTTATTGGTTGCGGTTTATCAGAGGAAATTTCCAATTACACCAACTTTTTTAAAATTCGTATATACAACTTTATAAATAAGTATTGTGAAATCAAATCAACAATGGAAACGTACAAAAATGCAGAGCTTTGTTTTAGAAGTGCTATTATTAAAGGAATTTGCGTTGAAAAAAAATATTGAAAGGGAAATTTCCATTTAATTGTTATCTCAAAAAACTGGCGCATTCGTAAAATTCACAAAACTGAATCATCAAATTCTACAATTAACTATGGTGCATTTATCAGGAATGTTTGAGAATCGAGTTCTTAGGTAGAAAAGAAAACAATTGTTATTTAACTAAAATAGGTTTCCTGTTGCGACAGAAAGACCGCTAAAGGCAAAATATTACAGAGAAGGGAAAAAAATCGAAAAATAGAATTTTCTGAAAAGGCAGTTCTGCGAAAATTTAAAGCAAATTGGCTCAGCGTTATTTTTTGACGTTTCCCTTGGAATTTATTCACTCATTCTGTTTTCATGATGTTGTATTTCCAACTTTCCACAAAATATGGGTAGGCAATTTTTTTTATACGTTCTCGCTATGAAAAATAATAAACAAAATGCACTTTACTTCACGCACGGGTATGTTTAACGCACAAAAACGGAGATGTAACAATATTCTTGTCAATGCAAAACGCATTTGTACGAGGTAACGGCAAGGAGTGGTGCAATTGAATTTTCGTGTAGGGAAGAGTTAAGTAAACTCGTAGTTTAAGCACATTTCGCAATAAACCTTACAAATGTTGCAACTGGTTCATGTTTTGGAATTTAAATCACTTTCATCTGCTATAGAGGGAAGGTATTGTATGAATGACGGAGACCGACTCGAAAACGGGGGCAGATAGAAACTTTCTGATCAGTACGAAATCCGTTTCAAGAAAAATTATAAGAATGTCGGTCACGGTTTGCCCATTTTACGTATCTCACATAACTCGAGAACGCGTTGACTTAGCGACTTGAAATTTTTTGTAAATAAATTTTGCGACAATCGTGGTTCTGTACCAACTTTTGGAAAAAACAGGTATCTCCCACACATTTATTTTGAAAAAATACAGTTTTTTGAGAATTTCTCAAAAATTTTAGGTTTTTGAAAAAAAAATGTATGCATCAAAATGTAAAGAACATAAAATTTTCTACATTTTTAATTTTCTACATTTTGTTTTAATGTCTTTTACGTATCTCTTAAAGGTCCGCTCCACATCAGAGTAAATGCCGGCGAGAGCCTCTCAATAGCAGCTACTCGCAAATGGACACGTCTCTGAGAGTCGCTCGCAGACACTCGCAAAAACTCGTGAGCTAGTTTCTGCGAGCTGTCAAAAGTGATTCTACTCTCGAGTCGACACGCACCAACTGATATCTCGGGGAGTTGCTCGCCAGATACGAACGGCGTTTGAATTTCGCTAGTAGCTCTCGAGAACTCGCCAAAGCAAGATGTCAAAAAAATCAAGATATTAGTCTTGAAAAGAGAAAAATTGCCGAAATTAACTCTCAAATGGACAACCTCCTGCGAGTAACTCTCGAGAGTCGTTGACATGTAAAAATTGTACAATTTTTTTGTGTAGAGAGCCTAGTGGCGAGTCGGATATACTTTTTTTAAGGCCAAAACTTTTTCTGAAAACACTTCAAAGAGAATTTTTGTTTTTTATTTTTTATTCTATCCTATGGACTTCATTAGACTTTTTTCCAGACTGGATTTAAATCCAATCACGAAAAAGTCTAATGGAGACTCAAAAAATTTTGCATCATGATTTAAATCTCTTTACTGTCATAATTTTTTCGGTTACTGAAAAGAAGAATTTTTTTTTTGATATTTGTTGGCTGCCTTGGTTACCTCCTGGTTGACATTTCTAAGCACGGCAAAATTTAGAGTAATTTTCATAAGTAGTTCAATAACACGCAGTATAAAATTAAGGTGCTTGATTGTTATCTGTTGAGACTGTGTACATCAAAATGTTTTCTTCTGGAAAAGCAATTTTAATCAAAGTTTGCCTACCTCTCAAATTATATCGAATAATATGTAAGATTTGGAAATATAAGATTTGTTTTTAAGATATAATACAATATTAAGTCATTCAACTCTTTCCAAACACCTCAAGTGCTAAAACTCACATGCCGAAAAAAAATCTAAATATTATTAAACGTAAAAATAATTTCTGATTAAAACTGCTTAAAACCGAATATAGCAAATATATTTATAAGAAAACACTAATGAAGTTATATCATAAGAATTCTTTATCACATGTCGAAAGTCGTAAAATGGGGTGTTCCCAATATTTGACGTCTTAATAATTTAGAATTCTCCGGATATTGTTTGTGATATAAGAGAATAAAAACTCTGTCCTATGAGGATTATAATAGCCGACAAAATAATTAATCAACCTTAATTAACTGAAACAGGAAATTTAGTTCTAATAATAGAGATTTCTACAAATTGAGCTAAAAATATGACAGCGAAGCTGAAAATAATTATATTTTATCAAAATCATTCAATTAAGATAACAAGTTTCTATATTTAAAAAACAAAATAAACTGAATCTGAAGTGTGAAAGAAAAATCAATCAGCGGTGGTCTTAAACAAGCTCTAATTTCAGGTTGATTAATATAACCTTTTCTTTATAATGTTTGTTAAATAAAGGAGGAAAATTGAATGTGAGAAAAGCCATTAATAACAGCATATCAAAGAAAGTCAACTTCCTTTTTAAAATCAACGTCCATAGATTTGTTTTCTTTTTTCTTTTGCATTCGTGAAACAAATTTTGCCCTTTTTGTCATTAGAGTAATCATTTTCTAGTCATAAAACGGTCAATTGATTTCTGATTCGATCAATTGATATTTATTATTTTTCTTCTATCACTCCTGATTAAAAAGCACATTCACCATGGCATTATGGGTTGAATCTTCTTTGGTGTTCAATACTGATTAATGAGCAATAAAGATAAACGTCAAAAATGACGTTACACTCTTCAATTGATCAATTGGTGGTTCGCCATCGTTTATTAATTAATTTGCAAATCAAAAATATCTTTGATGGCGAAATATTCGCGAAAATAAGGCGAGTATTTTTGATAGATGGACCGAAAGAATGGGTTTTTTTTTGTAAAGTAATTCGAAAAAATGTTATGCAGTATAACATAATAAAGATTTGAAAAAAAATAAAAACATTTACCCGGAATATGCTCCACTTTATTATATTCGTGTCAGTCAACAAAATATGGGGTGAATTTATATATAAGAATTGATGTTTGTTGGTTCGTTGGTTTGTTTGAGATTACAAAACTCAAAAACTACTGGACCGATTTTTACGCGGTTCTTTGTAAAATGATCTGCGCTGTCAGGAGCGAAGTTTTAGCTATGTTAGATTTTCAAAATTCGTAACGGCAGGTCCTGAAAAGTTAACGCAAATATCCTTTTTTCAAATTTTCTCGTAAAAACTGGCTTTGGGATGTTTTCAGAGTTGCTTATCACGAATCTGGAGTTGGAATTTCAAAATTCGAAACAGAAGGTCCTGTAAGGATAACGTTTTTTCCCAAAAGTTTTTAAATTATTTATGGTTTTTTGGCATTCTAAATTTTATACAAAAAACTTTAAGCTGGCAACGTAGGGTCTGCTAGTATATATGAAAAAAATGCTTTTAAACCTAGTCTCGATTAGACATAAACGGCGGCTTGTTTTCATGGCCTGCCATTAAAATGTCCTGTGAAAACATTATTGTTTAGAATTTTTATCACATTTTGGCCAAAAATTGCTTAGAAAAAATATGTCTGCAAGTGTGATTTTAATCGCAATTCATGTCTAATCAACTTTTAAAACTCAGGCGGAAATTTAAAAATTGTTTTTAAAAAAATAAGTATTTTTAACGTAGCCAGTTTACTATGTATAACATTTTTCATAGAATTTTACAATATCAAAAGGTCAAAAAGCTGTTGTAAAATAAAAAAAATGTCACAGAGAATATGACGAAATTTCTAATAAAACTGAAACATTTTGCTATCAAGTTTAAGGTAATTAATATGTCAGATAATTATAAACAAATAGTCATATTACGATACCTCGTTATATCAAAAGTCGATTAAATTAATTTAAGAAATTGACCTTGACAAATTTGGGGATTTTCCCATCAAACACCCAATGAAGTGAATGTCAAACGGAAATTATTGCAACCATTGTAAACAATACATTATAAAATATAAAAGTTATAAATAGATCAAGCACGAAAAAATTTGTTTATGTTCACCAGAGTAAGATATTGGGAGAAAAATGCGTATTTCTTTAGTAAATAAAGAAAATAAAGGAAAGACGCATAATTTTTGTGAAAGATCAATAAATCAAGATACTTTTAAAAACAAAAAATTTTTTTTTTATCAAATTGTATTTTTTGATGAAAAAATGTACGTTTTAATTTGTAAGACCTCGCGTTTACACTTGCGATTTTTTGTTGAATTTCTCCGCGAATTTTGTTCATCTATAGAAGAATAAAATGTTTAGCAAAAGTTGTCAAAATTTGAATTAATCCGGACGCTTCTGTATGAAAAAATTTGAGTTTGGGTGTCTTTTAGGAATAAATTTCTGAATTTTTTGTTGCAGTGTAAACGGTTGTGCAAAATGAATTTAGTGTCGAAGGACAAAATTCACGGAATAAAGTATCAGGTGTAAACGGCGCCTAAATCTTAAAAAAATAATTTTCCAAAGTGCTTTTTTTTAATCGTAGTCATATACTAACACTCAAGGCAAATTTTTGATTTATTATAAAGGATTTTTGAGAAATTTGTTTTACTTAAGTAAGCTTTAAGGAAATCATCTTTTAAGCTTGACAGAAACCTCCTGAAAAACTGTTCGAAAAATGAGTAACAGAGTACAAAAACCGATTCCAAATTTTTAGTACTTGCTGGTGGTTAGTGGTGGTTCCGAAACCAATCTTGAGCGAAGTAAATTGATGCTAAAAAATGTAGTAAATTAAGTAAAATTAAAGATCGAATAGCTAACAGAAATGTAGGCCGATTTTTTAAACCGTACCAAAAAACCCCTGAAGTATTGAAGTTTTGGGGAATCAGAACCAAAGAACCATTTTTTTTAAATTTTCTCTAATAACTAAAGATATGGAACAACAGAACTTTTCATATAAATTTTCAAATTTTGCCAAAAAAATTTAGAAATCGAAATAATCACCCGTATTACGATTGTCGTGTCGTTTCCGACAAGAGTCGTTTTACGTGTTGTTGTTGGTAGAAAAACACTAACAACAAAGCGTGAAACGACTCTTGTCGAAAACGACACGACATTCACAATAAAAGTGAATAACTCACTTTTTGTTTATTTTCAAAATTGGATTTGAATTAAGGTAGAACCTGAATCGTACGTCGATGCGTCCGTCATGCGTCCGTCACGTTGACAGTTCGAGTAAAATCAACGGGATGCTAGGAGTACTCCCCTAATAATACGTTTTCCGATGCGGCAACCGCATAGAGTAGGCCAAATTTCTACTTTTACATGCGGCAACGCACAGAAATGTCATTTCCCAAAAAAGTTTGTTTACGATTTAAGCAATTTAAGTATGGAACAAATTAAAAGTAATTGTTTCGACGATAAACTAATAGAAGAAGTGCAAAACAATGAATTAACTCCAGATTCGTTGCCGTACCCAACTGTCACCGTATCGAACTGTCAACCGGACGCACGCATGACGGACGCATCGACGTACGATTCAGGCTCTAGCTTTAGGGACCAACATCAAAAGACGTCACTACATGCAATAAATTCCAGCTATTAATGAGTAGAGAACCTATACTCAATGAATAGAGAACCTGTATACCAGAGAAATTATTCGATTTGCGCGAAAGTTACCGAAATTCTTAAAAAATAATTTCCAAAATATTAGGTCCTGTAAGGATAACTCAAATATTCTTTTTCCCCCTTATTATTGGGGAAAATAATTTAGAATTCTCCTGTGATTTCTGGAATTTTATCTGTATTTCTAAAACTTATAAAAAATACTTAAACCCGGCAACAGTATAATATTAAAATAATCGACTTTTTGGCCAATTTATAGATTGATTCTCGATATTCAATTATTTCCAAAATTTATACCATACGTTTTTGACTGATAACAAAATTGCAGAATGTCTACATAGTACTAACCAAACTAGGGATGTATGTTTTATTTAATAAACTTCTTCCTTGCGAAATATAGCACAAATAATACTATCTTAGCGCCATATGACCTTTGTTGCCGAGTGCGTTTTTTTTTCTTTGTATTAGTTTATAGTTTTGACGCTGTAAGTTAATTGTGTAAATAAATAAATAAATAAATACTATCTATTTGATTGCATCTCAAAACCAATTTGCGTAAAATAAATTTGACTGGGGCTCAAAACAAAACCAGAAAACAATTTTAAAATATTTACTTCTTTAAATTTCCTAAGACGTTTCATCAAAAATTTATTTAAGGTCGCGTGATATAACAAAGGAAATATCATCAAACAATAATATGCAAAGTATTGCGCATTTGATGAAAATAAAAGTAAGGCACATCTTCGACGTAAATTGTCTCATTATTAGAAACTGTAAACCTTACCATCACACGAATCTATAAAACAATTGCTAATGGTCCATTTCTATATTTCATCAATTTGTTTGTTGGACACACTCGGAAAAGTTTGGTATCAACTGAATTAATCTGGTAAAATTTGTTTCCACTTTAGCTGGAAAGAAGATAAATTGACATTGAATCGATGTCGCGGTCGTATTTATAAAAGCCAAAATTTCAAAATATACATATACAAATAAAATTTCTTTGAACAGTTTGAATTTATCAATATTAAAACAATTATAAAATTAGTACCGATATTAAATAAATAATAATCATTTTCTATTGAAAATTTCATAAAATAATTTCCTTCTACAATGCGAGAATTTTCGCAGTTAAATTCAATGCCAAAATAGGGAAAATGCCAAACCCCTTTTTCCTGATTTCAAATGAAAGGAAAAGTTGCAAACAATAACAAATGCTAAAAACGAATTTTCAAATCGTTTCCGAATAGTAAAATTACAAATAGATGCAATGCTATGACAAAGTTGATTGTTGTTTGGCTAGACCTTGCCATCGGTGTTCTTATGCACATCTTGTGATCGGTTATTTTTTTGGCACGATTGCAAGTGCATCTTTATAGCGATTTAATTAAAGGTGCAGAGAACAACATTAGCCAAAACAATTGTTCTTTTATATAATGAAAGGCATCAAACAGATTGAAAGACGTGAGGAAACGTTTAATAAAAAAATTATATTTAATTGATAAATTTTAATAAAACTATCAACTATCAACATAATCAAATTATTATTCTTCTTATTATAACAAAAAATCTATTAATTAGGAATTATTTTATTTGAAGTAAGTGGTTTTTAGCTTGTTTTGATGAATATATAGAGAGTTTGTAGATCCCAAAATAAATTTGTAGACGTTTATTTTTTCGTGAAAAACAATTTGTTTGTGAAACGCGGCAAATTCTATCAATTGAAATGCATTGGATCAATAACAATTGCCTTTGAGGAATTGTGAAAACACAATTCGAGAAATTGTGAAAACATAATTTGACGAATTGTGAAAAATTGTGAAACAGAGAAATTTATAGACAGGTCGATTTTAGCTATGGTGACCGTACGTTCCAGATGGGCAATTGAGTTAGACGATTTGAATTGAGTCACTTTTCGCTTTGGATTGTGCAGGTTTTGCGCCGCATTTTTTTTTTTAAATAAAATCCGCCGCATTCTTTTTATACTTTGTATCACAAATTATATAGAAATACGTGAGATTTAGCATACCGTTTGTGACGCATCGAACAAATCGTTGGACACAAAAATGAACCACACGAGAGTGTTAGAGATGACAAAAGATTTTGATTTCCGCTTGTCAGTCCGTCTGTCTGTCCGTCCGTGAACACCATAACTTTCTAAAGTATTGAGCTACAGACTTGAAATTTTGTATAGTTGCCTTTCTATTACATAGCAAGGCAAAATCGGATCATTCTTTCCCCTCTCCCTCAAACAAACGAAACAGTTTTTCACGATTTTCTCAGAAACCGTGTGCAGTATTGAAAAATTTATAAAAGTGAAAAAATGTATTTTGAATATGATTTTACATAACTTATTTATACATCAAAATCCAGTTGGATCATTTATTCCCCCTCCCCCACACAAAAGGAATACCTTTTTTTCTATTTTCTCGAAATCGGTGCATCGTATCGAAAAATTTATAAAGATAAAATGTGTTTAGAATATGATTTTACATAACCCTTCCATTCATTAAAATCCAATCGGACTAAAGCTTATCCCACAATTGGCGCGGTGCGGTAGCGGCGCGGCGGGGCGCGGTTAGCTCAGAGCGGCAGGGCGACAGCCGCAGTCATTTTTAAACCGAAATTACGCGGCGCGGTTGCGGCGTGGTCACAGCTCAATTTGTGTTCTCATAACCTAAAAATCGCAGAAAATTCGAAGATGATTAATTTTTCCGTTTCATTTTCGGTTTCGAATACGTTTTAAAGTTATTTTCCATCTTTTTACTTGATAAAAATATTTGCAACAACACTCAGAAAACATAAACAACTGTCACCGCTTCCAATCGCGTCTGAAAGTAGAAACTAGACCTACTCTTCGCGGTGCAGGGAAGAATTAAGCTTGTCCCACAATTACGCGCAAAGCGGCGCACCGCGTTTGGTCACCGCGCAATTATAAACCAACTCATATAAACCTATAGTTTCTACTACCATCTGTCACCGCGCCGCGCCGCTTTGCGCGTAATTGTGGGACAAGGTTAATTCTTCCCTCCTCTCCTACACAAATGGATTTTTTTGAATAGACATTTTTTCGGTCATCAGATAGAGAATTTGACGATTGGCCCCTGACAATTGTAGTTTTTCCTTTGTTTGAAACAAAATTCCCCTGCGGCGCATAACAAATAATTTTTCTTGAATAGGTTTTAGTTTTTCATAACCACTTTTTTCATCCATGTGTTGTTTTCTAAAGGAAAACATAATTTTTCTGTGACAGTACTGTTTCAATTAGATTAAACCGATTATTGTTGAGTTGAAATATTCAAATTTGTGTATACAAGACTTATCTTTCCCTTAACCCCCCCCCCCCCCCCCCTTTATGTCCCAGATTGATATAAAAAAAAATATGATCACCGTAATTTTAGCTTGCATTTTCAAACAACAATTAAAAACTCTCGATGGAGAAATGGACTGTCGAAGGACAACTATTGTCGCCTTGCCAGTTGACAATAATTTTGAAGCCATTAACCCATTCGGTATTTTGATGCCATATTGCAACGCAGTTAAACATTTGAATTGACTAATTATTTATTTATTTTAAACCCTCTATTCTCATTCAGTGCACCTTTAAGTGCATTTGTGACCCAATTTTGATTTTTTGAGTAAAAATCTGGACTACAGTGGACGTATTTGTAAAAAATTAATTTTTTTAATTTTTTTTTGTTTTAAATGAATACTAATAGCTTAAAGATCATTAATTTGTATAGAGAGAATTTTTAACCCCCATAGAAAAAAACATGTACCGAACGGGTTAATTTAACAAATGCACCACGTGATCGTTGTTTGTGTGTAACTTTTTCGCTCACACCAATCTTTTTCGGAAGAGCAGCTTTGTAAGTGGAAAAAGGTTGAAACCCGGTGCTAAAGTGTAAAAGACTCGAAAGATCCGATTTGAGGTGAACAATTTGGAAGGTACGCACTCATTTTAGCAACAACAAATTTTATATATACAAACCATGAAAATTTGAAATTAACAATTTCATCTTATCGGCTAAAGAATTATTAAATAGGCGCCGCAGGTGAGATTTTTCAAACAGAATGCGGTACAATAAATCAAATCAAGAGTGTCACAATCTCAAGTAAAAAATGACATTTCATGGGTTTTCTTGGATTTTATAAATAAGTTTAACGAAAATTATGATAATAACAATAAAGAGAAATGCGCCACAGGCGAACATTTAGCTCCTTAGAGGGAAAAATATTCTGTGGGCAGGAAAAAGTGGATTTTTTTTTGCAAATGATCACTTTTTAATAAAATATCATTAAATTGAAAAATTGGTGGCGAAAATGTATGTAGTTCGGAAGCCGCGATACTGTTCCGTCCCGTATAGTTACCCTAATTATATATGAGGACCATCTACATATAAAATTTTCCATCCAAAATGACATCAAATTTTAATTGAACGTAACTTAAATTATATCGGAAACCAGACAGAATTCGATATTGCAAATCTTGTGTTTCTTTCGAGGATCTAAAGGGCGGCTTTCATGGAAAAGGGTTGTCTAACGATGCAGATAATGTCGAAAAGTTCGTTGGACGAACGGCGATCTAGTTTCAAGATGGATTTCAAAGGTGAATGATACTTAAATATTCTCAGGGACCTATTCCCCTTTTTCGCATGCAATCAAAACAATCGGGCCAGGCCGCGACCGGTTCTCATCTCAAGACAGTGTGTGCGCCTCTTTGACAATAAACCAACCAAAAAAGTGGATCGTCGACCGCTGGATTTGTTTGTCTCTCGGTTTGTTGTCTGTCTGTCCTTGATCGTCTGTACCGTTGAACTTGCGTTTTTCTTAACCGAATTTTAAAAGTTTGTTGTTTCTTTTTGTTTTGTTTATCCAACATAGAATCTGTAAAATAATACTTCCCATCGTCTTGGATTTTCGTTTCATGCTCATTCATAAAGGCCAGGGACAAAGTTCTTAGAATTCACAAAAACGACCCTTTTCTTAATTTGTTCCTCGTCTGGACTTTGGAGAATCAAAACGTTCGTTTTATTAACACACAATTATATACGTATATATTGTCAGATAATAATAAAGACGATCTCGGAGGCAAACACAAATCAATCTAAATATCTTTATTGATCAATGTTCCGATTCTGATAATAACCAATGATGCTTTCTGAGACATCCAAGCGGTCGTGCTTTAGAAATGAACTTTTATTGGATAGTCACAGACAAATTAAAATCAAAATAAGAAAAAAAAATATTTTTCTGAATTTATAATTCCAGAATGAGAGAATTTTCGTAACTCCAAAAGACAATTTTGATTTTTTTGTCCAATGTTTCACTGGTTTTTACTTTCCTCTGCTATAGAGGGGAAAGAATTGTATTCATGACGGAGACCGAATCGAGAAGGGGGGCAAATAGAAATTTTCGGATCGGTGCGAAATCGGTTTCAAGCAAAATTATGACGATATCCGTGCATATGTCTGTTGGTTTGTCGGTCTGTCCATCTTACGTATCTTAACACGTTGACTGCCAGACCAATTTTGCAAAAATGTAAGGGAGATGCCAATACATGTAGACGTATGTAGAATGTACGTATGTATGAATGTATGTATGTATGCATGTAGCCCAGCTATCGAAAATGATAGCCTTGGCCGCTCATGAATAATAGTGCCAATTTTCACTGGCTATCAAAAATGATAGCCATGGCAGTCAATGTGTTAAATAACACTTTGAGCTAGCGATTTGAATTTTTATGTAAATAAGTTTTGAGAACGCGTTGACCTAGCGACTTGAATTTTTTTGTGAATAAGTTTTGCAAAAATTGTAGTTTCCTATCAACTTTTGAAAAAGTAACGGTAGTTATAACGGGTACTATTTAGTGTTTAACCATTGAACCATTTCTGATTCATGGTTTATACTCCAGGTGAAAACCATAACTTTCTGAAAACCATAACTTTCTGAAAACCATAAACCAGGTTTGTGGCATCGGAGTATAAATACTCAAATCGAGTTTTACTCCACCAAAATCCTGTAAGCCTGCGTGGAAGCTGGCAAAGCAGGCTCTGATGGCGGTGAGCCAGCTTTCCATACAAGAAACAGGCTCCTGATGGGTTTTCAGGGCAGACATGTCCGACCTGTTGGGGGGAAATTTGGATGTGAAAACATCCGCAAAAATAATATAATTTTGTTGTTTTTGCAGACCTTATAAGCCGAGAAATTCCAATAGGATATAACGGGTACCCACCATACAATTTTTTTTTTTTTGAAAAAAATATAGAAAATTTTATATTCCTTACATTTTGTTATATCCCTTTTTTTCAAGAAGTGCCTAGGTAGCTTTTTGGAAAAAAGGAATATAACAAAATGTTAAGGATATAAAATTTTCTACATTTTTTGCTTTAACGGTTTTTGGTATTTCTAACGGTTTTGAAGATATTTGAAATAATATTTTTTACATATTTTCCGAAACTAAATATTGCACAGGATAGTTTTATGTTGACCACAACAGATATTTTTTTTAAAATTCAATTTGTCCAACAATTTAAGCAAATATCATCCACTGTAATACATTTAGTGTGACATAGTTACGATTTTCAATTATTTAGCATGGCATCACTGACTCTAAAACAAATAAATATCAATATTACGAATGTGTTATGTCTTTGGGAGTTCAAACACACTCTCGTTGAAGTAATTTATATACGAATAATTTATAAATTTTCTGATGTGATTCTTTGGTGTTATTACAAAATGCCCTATAAATCAAGATCAAATTATTATAGTATTTAAACAATCACAGCGGAGATAACTGAAATTGAAATAAACTTTTGTATCAATTAATTTTTGAAATTCCTTAAACCTAAACTGGTTCAATTATGTTTGAGTTCATTGTTTAATGACAAGATTAATCTAGCTATTAAATATGTATAAATCATTCAAAAGATAACGTAAACGATGTCCGTAACCTATAAATTAGTTCGATTAAAATTTCAAATTTCTAGATAAAATGGTTTAAATAAAAATTCAAAAGCATAAACTGCGCATTTTTAGAAAATTTTATTACTACATAATCGCTGTTCTAAGGTCATTTCAGTAGCATAATAAATTTTATCAATGTGTATCGTTATTATGGGTGGTATTAAATACCATAAAGTGACAAAGGTTACTTGTACTTCCCAAATACTTGCCAAATTGATGCATGGTCACGATGAAAGTCACAAAAATATTTCAATTATGGATAAAAAAATAATTTTCCAAGAAATTTTTGCACAATTTTTGTGAGAGAAAAACATTTTACCGACATCTTTATTGGTCTATATCTAACTCTGGCATCGAAAATCAAATAAAATGTCTTTTATTGCCAAATAATAAAATATTTAGCAAACAATAGCAGTTAAATGATGACATTTTTTCCACTTTTTTATTCAATGGCAAAAATATTGAAAATATTTTGATTTTCTTTGGTAGGCTGGAAAACTTCAAAAAATAAAGAACTGTTTGTTATATTCCAATTCTGCTTTGGGAAGTTCAATGCACTGAGCACTTCTAAAGCTTTTTTTCTGTTTTAAAATGTTCTTTTACACATTCAAATAATTTAATTTCTTTCAACCCCATTTTCTCTTTATTGCTATACGACGAAAGGCATCAGCAAAGTATATAAAAATCTCAGTCAGAACAGTTAATATAAAAAAGGTGTTGATAAACGTAAAACATATGGGAAAAATGCAGAGAAGAGCTGAGTGAACTGAAGGATGGCATTGCATTAATGAATGTTTAGGGATACGGACACAGTGATTGACCTTAACCACTATAACTGGGGTGAACCAATTTATCTTGTGTAAATCCATAACAAAATGATCCGGGAGGAAGTAACAATAAAAATTGGGAAAACAACATATGCTTTTAGAAAAGTTTTCCATACAAAAATTTTCTTTCGGTCATAATTCGCTTGTGTTTTGTGAACTCGGGGTATACTTGTATAAGGCAAATTCAAGTTGAATTCAGTATCCAACGATCTGATGCATCATCGAATTGCTCCCTTGACTGCAAATTTACAACTAGCAAGAAGGACGTGTGGCGAGCTCAGTTACTTTCCAACATAACATAAAAAAAATCGAAAAAAGTTTTACCACAGGCCAACTATTGGGCTTTTGTTCAACTATGCAAGGTATCTGTTCAACTAGCGAAAGCAAAGTTTAATCGTGGTAGGAAATTGTCATAAGAAAGAATACAGCTGTTGTAGGGTTAATACACCCCTAATAGGGAGTACTTCAATTCTGGCTGCTGTACACACGTTGTAAGTGTTTGCTTACTGTCAGTCAAACATTACAACTGGACTAATTGTAAAACGTTGTAAACCATTGTAATTTCCCACCTCCAAATGGACGTGATTTTTGTTCGCCAGAGCACGGGAAAAGTTCACTTGACTGAAAAATCGACTCCAGTTGGCGAACTTTTTTTTCTGAGTTGACTCCAAATTCAAAAAAGTTTATTGCACGGATTGTTTTGCTTGCAAATCGACGGCATGAACTTATTTATGCAGAATTTTCGGATATGCGAATTATGTGGAATTTTTGAATGCAAAAACTCAGCTAGCATTTCAGAGGAAATCGAGCAGATCAGTGGAATACGCCCTAAACACTTTGGGTCTACCCTGAATTTCCTTATACAGTTTTTAAAAAAAAAAACTCAGGGTATTCACAGTCCTCTTTTAAATTGCGAATAAATTTACCGCTCGGTAATTCAGTCAAATTTAACAGATTTTTACCGAGACGGTAACTTGGTTCATGTAAAAATGAATTACCGGATTCGGTAATTGTATACATGCCTCGAGTCGTGTTTTTCAGCCTCGGTATTCGGTATCAAGAATCAACCGCGGGTGGCGCTAGTAATGTTTTTAGTTGTCAAATTTTTTCGCTGGTTATCTCATCGGACTGCAATTTTTTTCAGTTTTCATAGCCGTTGCCACAATAGAAATTCAAAAGAATACATCAAACATGGATTTAAAGGTATGTGACATATTTTACAATTAAATTCGCAGTTCATGATTTGGTCACGTATCCAATAAAAGCGCTGTTCTCAAATCTGTGCTGTGGGATGTTCACAGCAGAATATTTTCAGTCTTTTAATATTACCGAAAACACCGAATACCCAAAATTAACAGAGGACTGTGAATACCCTGACTAATTTAGTTCTTAAAACGTATACCTAATGCTAAACCCGTAAAGTTTCACGAAATAGTCTAGGTATACTACGAAAAAGGATAAAACTTGATTTGGGTTACAGCGATATTGAAGAACAAAATACGTGTTATAAAAAAATCTACATGTTAAAAAAAATTACTTTATTAATTTCTATAAATAAATTGAACTAATCTTATGGGAACAGATATTTTTGAAATAGGGCAGACAGCTTCAATATCCGACTTTATTTTATATTCGTGATTGCATAAAATAAGCACAATTTTGCTTATCTTTAATTTTATCTGTAAGCACTGGTGTAGTCAAGAGGGGGGCACTCGCATTTTCCTAGCCGGACAGAAAAACCGATGCATCCAGAAAACCAGCTAACATGATAGATGCGTTTCATACATATAATGGTAATCTAAAAAAAAATCTACTTTTTTGTTAGCGAATTATTAATTACTTTTGAATTACAGACTTGTAACATTTAATCCTTTGTCCTCTTAAGAACGTAAAGTTTCGAGAATCACGTTTTACATAACACATTGACTGTCATGGCTATATTTTCTTATAGCCAGTGAAAATGGCACTAGGTTTCATGAGGAGCCCCGGCTATCATTTTCGATTTCGATATAATGTATACCTATTCTACCTGTATACATTCTACACCAATACATACAGTTGCTTTAAACATTTGCAAAATTGGTCTCGGCAGTCAACGTGTTAAATGGCCCAACTTTTGAGAAGTTAAAAATACATTCTAAATAAAAATTTGACCTTATATTTATTACATATTCATATTGCACTTATTGGTCATTGCAATCTTTGATAATGAATTTGCAACCCCCACCCCTCCTCTCTTGGAGAAAAGCCTAGCTACGCCCTTGTGTGCAAGTAAATTTGCTTATTGGTCACAACCGATTATTTATATTCCATTCTTTTTTTGTTTTGTTTTATGCTTTATTAATGCAACATGAATTGTAAATAAACGTCGATCGAGTATTGATAAATGCTCCACCTCATATCTACTTGAGCGAAATTGGTAACCTGGCACTTCGTTATCGACTAATCAACTGCGACATTAGGTTGAAATTAACTTTAATAACCATATTGGCTATAAATTCACTTAATAGGTAATTGCTGAAAGCGTTCCACAAAAAAATGTAATAATAATAGTAATCAAATATAAAACTAAATAAAAAAAAATTGTCGTTGGATTGTCTATATGACAAAATAGGAAAAAGTTAAACCGACTTGATAATATTTGCCACATAGACGCATTTATACACCTGAAAAATTACTATAATAAACACCTACATATATGAGTCTATCTATCTACAACTTTCGACCTATGAATAGTAATTCATGTTTAACGGATCCAACATGGGTTGTTATAATAACATGAAATTGTGTTCACATCGATTGATATTCAACAAATCGTACGTAATCCAAGGTGACTTATAATTACCAGCTTAGTTTTACTGCAATTTTTTCCAATTATTATTTAGTTTCATTTTTAGGAATTATTCCCCGGAAAGCTGGCAAGGACACCACGTGGGCTAGAAGTGATTCTAGCACTTATCATCGTTAGTTAAACTAATAAAATTAAGTACTTTTCGATTAGAGAAAATTAGCTAAAAAGTAAACGTTAATTACGGCGGAAAAAATTAAATTTGATCAGAATAAATACTTTTCATGCCTTTGTCTATTAAATTTTTTTCAGATTTTTTTCAGAAAAGGTTTCTGAACGACAGTTTGTTGGATAGTTTATTGATTTCTATAAAAATGTTGGGCAACAACATTCAAAATCTCTTCCGAAAATTTTCCCAGGTAGGCGATTTGTGTTACTTTTGCAAGTCCCTCCTACAACCTCCCTGATCATGTCGGCCAATGGCTTTCCCATCTTTCTCAGCCTCCGGCTGCGTGCTGAATCTAGTGGTGAAAAGTTTATCAAAATCCCTCCATGGATTTAGGAGATAGCAGACGAGGGGCTTGACAAGAGGAGGAAAGCGGTGATTGTTTTTAATGATAGATATTTGTCCGCGAACTCTTCATCCAACACAAAAAACTGCATCTCAATCGGCCTGGGGGTTAAAAATTTATCAGGTGACGGATGCCGAAAGAGAGAAGGGGAGTTTAATATGAGATATTCTATTATTATTCCTGCAAATAGCTCTAATCATGTGGAAAATTTTATCAAAATCGGTTAAGTTGTTTTTGCATCAAGTCCGAACAAACGTCCAGACACACATAAAGACAGACCACATTTTAACAAAACTGTATAAAATGTACTTAAAACACAAACTACGTTTTACTTCAAAATTCCGTACAATAATTATTTAGTACAACGACATGTTTTATCACACAAAGAAATCGTGATCAGTAATTTAAGTTATCCCACTAAACCAAAAAATGAACGTTCATCAAATATGAGCGTTTACTGATCGTTTTGTGCGACAGAGAAAATCAGCTCTGAAAGGGACGACAATGTATTCTCAAGTATTTTCAACTTATGAACGAACGGTATCTAGTATATAAAGCCGACCGTCAAAGTTTTTCATATTTTTTGTTCACAAATGTTTCATTTTATATTCATTTTTAAAAGTTGGCGGGAAAATGTTTGACAGAAGAATACGGCAGGTTTTGTTTCATTTTTAGTCGCAGTTAAGAATAATAGAACTTATGTAGTTCACTAAAAGATCAAAATTCGAATTCTGTTTGAATTGTCATTAATAAAAGCGAAAGAAATAACTACAGTTTGTGTGCCATTTTCTTTATATGCTGTTTTCAGTTCAAAAAACTGTGTTGAGTGAGTGCGGTTTAAAATAAAGGTGATTTTATATTAATTATAAATAAAAATCAAAAATGAAACGTCGGAGCATATTGCGAGAAGCTGAGGAGATTGTGAAAAGAATAACACAAGTTAAAAGTGTTTATTCAACCGATAGCCAGCAATCTCCAATTTGTACTTCCGAAAATTCTCGAGAAATTCTCGGGGATCCCCTGATTTCTAATGACAATGATGTGATAAGTGAATCTGAAAATTGTGAAGTTTTCTCGGATTCTGACGAATCCATTTCCAATAAACCATTTTATGGTCAAGAAGAGGTGTTTCGCTCCAATTTAGCTGAATGGAGTATAAAACATCATATAACAAGAACATACAAAAAATGAATCATTCTCCTGAGCGATTCGTTGGAATCAGAATTCAGAAAATGATCATAAATGTTTCAACTTGCGGACCAAAGTGTCCCTCTTTTGTAAATCATTTTTAAGATTCATTTTTGCGATCATCAAACGTTCAAAAATGAGTATATAAGCAGGCCACGCCTCCCAGTTTATATACTCATTTTTAAACGTTTGATGATCGCAAAAATGAATCTTAAAAATTATTTAGAAAAGAGGGACACTTTGATCCGCAAGTTGAAACATTTATGATCATTTTCTAAATTCAAATTCGAACAAAACGCTCAGAAGAATGATTCATTTTTTGTATCAAAAATGAATCTTTTGGTTTACTGGGATCAGACTCATAAATCAAAACAATTCAATTACGATCTTTACAATGTCTCAAGCTATACAAAGTTTTTAATAAAACTATCGAATCCACATATTAGTCATATTTTTGACATGCATTTTCTGCATATCACAATCTCGTTTCTAAAAATTAAAAGAAATATTTTATTTGTTACGCTAATAAAAATAAATTTACTTTTTTGATAGGGTTTTCGCAAACATTGAGGACTTGCAAAAATTAAAACTGGCTATACTTGATCACAAACTAATCATAAGCAGACTAACATTTTCATTCAATCCATTCTAGAACAAAATTGAATTTCAACTTCCAAAAAATAAATACCCATAGCAGCCACTCCAGCCGTAGCAGTCATGAGCTTTTTTGGCAGCAGCACAATTAAGTGAAAATAGCAAAAGAAAGACAAAATGCGATCAACAAAACGAACAGATTTATCGGACTTTTACTGCTGGAAAGCTTGCATCACGAAGTCTTGTGCTGCTGGCGGAAAAGCTCATGGCTGCTACGGCTGGAGTGGCTGCTATGGGTATTTATTTTTTGGAAGTTGAAATTCAATTTTGTTCTAGAATGGATTGAATGAAAATGTTAGTCTGCTTATGATTAGTTTGTGACTTGATCAAAAATCAACATAAAGTTTTTATTTTCGTATAGGAAGTATAATATAGTATTCATAAAAAATTTCGACCTCCGTATTTTGCCTACAAAACATTTCCCGAGCGATCCTGAGCTATGGAATTTTATTTTGGTCCCGGAATGGCCAATTCCATCAAATTTTAGTTTGAATCCGTTAACCGAAGGTAATCCAAAATGGCGGTTTTTTAAAAATCTCAATTTTGTTTTTCGCGATTTTCCTCGAAACTACTCATTTTTCAGTAGTCTTAAGGAGGATCTCCATTACCATGACTTCTGTAACTGCAAAAAAATGCAGAAAACTAGAACAAGATAGACTTATAAAGATCTAAATAGGAATGACTGAATACAAGTATAAACGCTTTCCCTTCCAGTTTAACAACTTTATAGCAATCATATCAAACCTTATGCTATGAATATAAGGTTCAAATTAGCATAGAAATAAAGCTATACAGCTGTATGTGTGTGTTTGAACTACATGAAAAATGACAGCTACGCTATAATAGCACTTTGTATGTGTCTGTGCTCACTATTCACTTACAGGGACAATGGGTGATTGTAGTAGAAATCGCTATAAAAAAGTTCAAGTCCGTCAACTGCAACCATAAAATCGCCATGAAAAAAGAGGGGAAATTATTTTTGCAGTTGCCGACAAATTTTTGCAGTTGATTCTTATCTCCCTTTCTAGCCAAGGTATCTTCACATAAATGTGTCTCTATTTTTTTGCAGTTGGGAAAAGTCATGGTAATGGAGGGCCAACTTTATGTATGATAAAAGTTTAACACCGTGTCTTCACTTGGGATTTTTCATCGCAGAGATTTTTGATTGACCAATCAGAGCTCGAGTTGACGGCCTTATCGCTGCGATAGCACTGATTGGTCAATCATAAAATCTCTGCGATGAAAAATCCCAAGTGAAGACACGGTGTAAGACAGTGAAATTTCCTACACTCTCGCTTTTACGAGAACTCGATATCTCAAGCCATTATAGAGATAAACCGTTCTTATAAAAATCCGTTTTTATAGATTATATTGAAAACTAACGGTTTTTTGATGGTTCTATATTATAAGGTGAATTCAAAAAAGGGGAATTTCCACAATTTTGTCGTTTACCATTATTCAATATTTTTTACCATAGTCAAGATATGTTCATTAAATGTCAGCCATTTTTTGAAAAAAAAAAAAAAAAGTTACACGAAGAATCAAAGATCTTTAGAAAGATCTCTACATTCTTGTTTTACATCGTAAATTAATATATTTTACCGTTATCGAGATATTTAAGATTTTGGAAGAAAAATTGATTTTTTTGTGTACTAATATTTTATATTAGTGTCGGGCCAATTTGGATGGGGACGTAGATTTTGTATAAGAAAGTCATTGCGAGTAATTTCTATTTATAAAG
This sequence comes from Chrysopilus asiliformis, assembly GCA_964034945.1. Classification (NCBI taxonomy): domain Eukaryota; kingdom Metazoa; phylum Arthropoda; class Insecta; order Diptera; family Rhagionidae; genus Chrysopilus; species Chrysopilus asiliformis. The sequence continues at coordinate 38,827,519 of OZ035961.1, forward strand.
AGTATTTCAAGTAATTTGTATTTAGAAAAAAATTATCCAATAATCATGAAATTAAATAATGATAACCAAAATTTCTTAATAATTTGCAATAAATTTATTACTTTGTTGTGGCGGTTAATAAAATTTATGGCAAGGAAAATATTGTTCCCTTCGAAATTTACTTAATTTTTTTATTCATTACTCATTGTTTGGACTAACTGCTGTTTTTAATTTAATAAATTATGGCAGTGTTATCAGTTTTCGTTAGCAAATTGATTGCCACTTTGTAAATTTCTTTCAAATTTACTACTGATACTTAGATTCCACAGAAATTTCAAGTGTATAAAGCAATCTAATTGTGGCAATTCTATTACATTCGATAGTCTGCACTTTAGACTAAAAATAGCATGACATCCAGACATAAAAATAGATTTCAAAAACTGTTATCGTAGACGTCTGTTTTGCGATTTTGAAATTTCATTGAGTTGAGTTTCATGACTTTTGAAAACTTGTGAAACGAAATATTATTCAATCACCCCATGGAAATTAAAAGTTCACAGCGGCCACGTGTAATCATTATGTATGCATTATATACGGTGTAACTAATTGCAGTGGAATTCTAAAACTTTGCCTGTGATTTATAGATTAGTGAAGTCTATTGATAGATTGAATAGTGAGAATGATAGATTAGCTAGTAGATAATATCGATCTATCTTCAAAAGTAGAATTGAAAGGGTTATCCATGACCAGCATCTCATTGGATATGATTCTCAAATAGAAACAGTTATGTTCATCATCATCCTCGGCGCTACAGCTCTCGAAGAGCCTGGGCCTCCTCAATTGAGGTTTCATAACAATTTTTTCCCTGCTTCGCACCTACAGTTTTACATGGATTGCGAACCATGAATGAATTACAACATTTGTAAGGTTTTTACGTTGCAACCCATCAATAGCAGAGGCCGTGATAGCAATCTAGACCGAAATGTCGTTAACACCAAGCGGCAACTATCACTACTCATTTCGTAAACCAAGTTCAGTCGACTTGAATCAAAGCGTGCAGCAGTCGGGAATTGAACTACCGACCTACGGAGTACGGGGCCAAGTACTTTATTACTTGCACTACGCTGGGATTAACAGTTATGTTAATCGAAACAAATATTAAGGCCCGTTTGCGCGTATTATGCTTAAAAAATTAACTTATGGTTAGCCTACTTAAACCGTAGAAATTCTTCGACTTAAATTTTTTAAGTTGTACATAAGTTGCTAAGTTTTGTTGGTGCAAACGGCACTAAATGAGTCAAAAGCGAGTTTCGAAATTGATACACTTTTGCAAATTGCTAAATTCAAATTCTGGCCCAGTATTATAAAAAAAACACAAGCATTGCTACAATAATCCACAAATACTCAACATGAGAACAACTCAAGTTTTCATAGAACAATTTCCATCTGCCATCATTCTGAAAGTGGGGAGGGGGGAGTGGTTCGATTTAATTTTGCCGTAATGCGACACAACCGAAAATGTTTACTATATTTCTAAAAAGTTTTCGGCTGTATCGCATTACGTCAAAACTCAATCAAACCACCATTCCTCCTCCAAACCTGACTTTTCCCTCCCCTCGATAACCCTCACCTGGTGTCGCAAAACAACGTTTTAAAAATCGGTGACAGCGATTACTCAATAACCACTCAACCGATTTCTATGAAATTTTGTTATCGCGCGTTAATTTTAGTTCTAGCTTTCTAGGTCGGGAATTTAAAAACTCTGGAAAAGCTCTGTAAAGATAATGTGAATTTAGTTTTTCCCCAAAAATCAGCAAAAGTAGGATTTTGAGGTCGCCGAGCATGGCTCGGTCTTCCTGGTACTATAGACTATTTGAGGATACATCAAAAACCAATCGGACCACTCCTTCATCTACTATACACTCTCGAAAAAATTGAGTCGATTACGCACCGAAAGGGAGTTTGAAGGAGTCCATCACCTATCGGAGAAAATCGAACTCCGGGCTAGGGAGTTCACAACAATTCCCTATGGGTGTTAATTTTTAACAATTTTTCGGTGTTATTAGCTTGCCCAAAAAAAAAAACAAATAAATTTCACCTCGCAAATTCTCTTTTTTTGCAAGCATTTGAGATGTTTTGAGTTTTTTTTCGTGTTTTCAAAGTTAATATTATATTGACTGTTAACACTGCGAGGTGCTTACTTTTAGCTATGTTTTGAGGCGGAGTTAATTCGTCCCCGGATTTTTTCGAGAGTGTTACAGATAGATTTCTTAATAAAATTTCTTAATAAAATGTTTAAGAAAATCGCATAACACTTGGAGCACAATGAACGCAACCAACCCGCGACTAAGGACGCTACGAACTGTCACGCAACGCAGTTCAGGAGCGGTTGAGCACAATAGAAGCGTCCGTCGTCTGTTGCGTTGTGAGGCAAACACAGAAAAATTAAAAGTGAACTAAAGTAGAAAAATATATAAAAAATGGATAATTTTGAAGCGATAATTTGCTTTGTTGGTCTTTAATCTTTGTTATTTGTAGGTTATTGCACTAAGGAGCCGCTCCATTACCATGACTTTTTACCATGACAAAAAAAATGAGACACATTTATGTGAAGATGCCTTGGCGAGAAAGGGAGATAATAATCAACTGCAAAAATTTGACTCTTTTGTTATGGCGATTTTACGGCGATTTCTACTACAACCACACATTGCCCCTGTAAGTGAATAGTAAGCACGGACACATTCAAACTGTTATTATAGCGTGATGTCATTTTAAAAGCTTTTTCTCCTTCGCATGCATAGTTAAAAGCTTTGTTACCATGCCAATTTGAACATTATATTCATAGCATAAGGTTTGATATGATTGCTATAAAATTGTAAAACTGGAAGGGATAGCGTTTAACTTGTATTGCGTCTTGGTTGTGTTCATTGTGCTCCAAGGGTAAAGCTATTTAATTTTCACTTTCAAAAACTTATCTTTGCTGTGAAAAACCCCATTTGTACATAATTTCAAGTTAGAGAGTTATCCTATTAACGGACAGACAGTTGGACAGTGGGAAATTAATTTTTTTTGTCTTCCTAAACCCCTGTTTATAACCGTATGGTGAAACCAAAGGGTATATTAGATTTGCCTTACCGTTTGTAACCCCAAGATCCCGTCATCACACAAAAAAATGAATTACACTAGTGTGTTTAGAATGATAAAATAAATTGAATTTTGCATGTCCGTCCGTCTGTTTGTCCGTCTGTCCGTCTGTCCGTCTGTCTGTCTGTCCGTCCGTCCGTCTGTCTGTCCGTCTGTTCGTCCGTCTGTGGCACGGATTGCGGGCTCACGGATTGCAACGAAAATTTTTAGGTTATTTCTCAGTCAGTGTTTATTCAAAAAACTTTAACTAGGCAAGCTAGTCACTCATAAAAGACAAATGGATTTTGACCACTTTTAGAGTTCAGAAATTCATTACTTATTGCATCATATTAACAATTTATGTTTATTTCAATGGAATGGCATATTAAAATAAATAAAATTCCGGTTTTTAAATCTAGCTTAATGTCATTTAGAAAAAAATTTTACTGCAGAGAGGTGCAAATTACAAATATTCTTTCTGTAACCGTTTAACATGTCTTCTATTAACCAGAAATCTTTCCATGTCGGAGAGTTTCTCCATATATTTGCTCTGATTCTAAAAATAAAATTTTTTTTTCCAAACTACACACGAAAAGTTAAAAATGGATATATTTTTATTGCTGTATTTTTTCTCATTTCTGAATTTTCTAGAATGGTATTTAACATAAATTTATAAAGAATATTTAGGCTCTAAATTTTTCAAAGCAAATACTTGTGTACGACTTTGGACAAAGAAGCTAGTTAGTACTTGGTACCGAGTTGTAAACAAAATAGTTCCAATTTTAATGTATTGTCATAAGATATTAGCACAATTTCTCACATTCATGAAATAAAATTGCTTGAAATTGCATCATCCGATACTTCGGAACTAAAATACAATTGATAAGATGTTTAAGAGCAAAGTTCTAAAATCGTTTGCATTTCAAATTAAAAGATTTCATTCTTTGAGTCGATTTTTCTGCTTACTTTTCATAAATAAATCATATTAACAATTTGCTGGTGAACTTTGCTTGTTTTAAATGCTAAATTATCACAAACGCTAGAAAATCCGAAATAATCAAATACAGTTTTAATTTCCAGACAAAATTTTAAAATTAAAATTTTTCGAAATCAAGATTTAGTAAGATGGGTTTTCGACACATAAAAGATCAATGTTTCTAAATAAATAATAAATCATTCATGGAAAACACCGCATTTTAAATCGGAATAAGTCTTAATTTTTGTTTGCGTTGTAGGTTTTGAGATGTTTACAAAAAATAAATAGATAAATTCAAAGCGAAATGAATCTTGCACGAAATTGAGTATTTTTTAAAAACATTGCAATTATTACATTTTTTAAACTTTTCTTAATTATTGCAACTTTGTGCGAAACTTTAAAACCAATGAAGCGCTATTTGTGTACATATTTTGGCAGGTTTAATGACTTTAACACGCGTCGGGGTCAAAAGTTTTTTAAACATGCAAATATTTGAAAAGATTCAAACGATTATACAAGTTCCAAGGACGGTCTATGAAATATGTTTACTTCCGACATTTTGTTACCTTCCGAAATCTAATCTACCCACCTTTGGGATTTACCATTTGTGATTTCGATTTAACCGAATAAATCTAGTATGGAAATGAATCAAGCTTGAGAAATAAACAAAACAATAAAATTGAATTACGCCTTGTCTGCACATTGTTTGGTTATTTTGTTATACCAAAAATGATTTTATAGAGAGATTTAACAAAAGATTATTCATAAAAAACTAAAATAGTTGCAAAGATAAAAATATTATTACTTCCTTAACCTTAAAGTAGAAAATTATGAAGATGTGAAAACAATTTTGTCATTGATTGCAATTTTGTCATTTTTCAGTGAAATTAGTTGCCCCATCCTTACAAGCCATCGGGTAGAAATTTCAAAATCTTGATTCGTGATCTCAAAACCCTTTTAGGCTAATTATCCCGAGAAACTAGTTCGGCATAACGCCATATCTAAGGATGTATGAAAATCTCTATTTTTTATATAAACAGATTTTTTGAGCTCCTAACCAGTTACACATTTTTTTTGTAGATCATACAATTTAAGGAGGATCTCCATTACCATGACTTCTGTAACTGCAAAAAAATGCAGAAAACTAGAGCAAGATAGACTTATATAGATCTAAATAGGAATGACTGAATACAAGTGTAAACGCTTTCCCTTCCAGTTTAATAACTTTATAGCAATCATATCAAACCTTATGCAATGAATATAAGATTCAAATTAGCATAGAAATAAAGCTATACAGCTGCATGTGTGTGTTTGAACTACATGAAAAATGACAGCTACGCTATAACAGGGACAATGTGTGATTGTAGTAGAAATCGCTATAAAAAAGTACAAGTCCGTCAACTGCAACCATAAAATCGCCATGAAAAAAAAGGGGAAATTATTTTTGCAGTTGCCGACAAATTTTTGCAGTTGATTCTTATCTCCCTTTCTAGCCAAGGTATCTTCACATAAATGTGTCTCTATTTTTTTGCAGTTGGGAAAAGTCATGGTAATGGAGGGCGGCCTTAAGTAGATGCTCATAGCATCCCGCAACTTGCAGAAATAAAACGAATTTTAGAAATTCACTTCAAAGTGTGACCACCCTAAAGACCCTAAGGAAAATTTAGACACAATCGGTTGACTAGTTCGACCAAACTTCAACCGAAGTCAAAATTATTTTCAATTACTGGTTTTTTTTAAATTAAGAACATTAGAAAAGCTACAATTGTCAGGAGCCAATCGTCAAATATTCTATACGAGGATACATAAAACTGTTATTTTAAAACATCCCTTTGTATGAAAGAGGGTGGAAGAATTGGTCCGATGGGATTCGGGAGCATAGAAGAGTTATGTAAAATTATATTCTCAGCAAATAATTTGTTCGATACGACGACGTACCGTTTTCAAGAAATTGCGAAAAATTGCTTCGTTTGCTTGGAGGAGGGCAGAAGGAATTGTCGGATTTTGCCTGTTCAATAACTTGCCTTGCTATTTACGGGAAACGCATTTCAAGTCTTTAGCTCAATCCTTTCGAAAGATATGGTGCTCACGGACAGACAGACAGGCAGGCGGATGGACGAACATGCGGAAATCAAAATCTTTTGTCATACCAAACACCCTGGTCTAATTCTCCGCCGATTAGTTCGATGTGTTACAACAGTATACTAAATCTAATAGATTAAGATATGATTCTCATACAGCGTATAAAAATTTTAAATTACTACAAGTAGATTAACAAAGTCGTATGACAAGAATGGGGGAAAATTTAACCATTCTGTATAATATTGTGTAAGATGCAAATAGAAATTTCAAAATTACACATAAGAGAATGAATCTATTTCTCACCTGTTTATTATAAAACAGTAGCGATTGAAATATCCTATCATTCAATTAATTATTGTTTACATGCTGCTAACCAATTATTTCACCAACTCGATCTATTAAATTTTCTCGTACAAAGTGAAGTAATTTTTGTATTTCCAAGGCCGATTACTAATCAATTAAAACTAGTTCTGATCGAACACATTGTCAACACTTATTATTGAAGCAAACTCCATAAATTAAACACTATTTTAAATTTATGCCATTACCGAGTGTAAATAGTGTATGTAGGGAGGCAAAAAAAAATTGTTCTGTTCGGACGATGGGCATGTTTTTCAAATTAGGTAATTTTTTATATGAAATGTTTCGATAGAGACAACATTTTTATTCATCTAAAGGAAAAATTTCTGCAGATCAGCCTGAGTTTGGGCGACCCGGCACGTATCTGCTACTACAGATAAGTGCCGTACCACTAAAAAGGCTAAGATAGGGCTGGCTTTATCTTAAGCTTCAGATGCGTTTATATAAAAACACTCTGTATTCCTATAAAAAAAATCTTATACAAAATCTACATTCCTACACAATTTATAGTATAACATATTAGTTTATATAAAAACATGATTTTTTTTATGAAATCTGGAATATCTCAATAACGGTAAAAGATATTGATTTACGGAAAAAGGCGAAAATGTAGAGAATTCTTCTTTAACCCAAATCAGCTCAGGCTAATTTTGTCCTTAATCCACGCAGGCGGTGACTCACAGTCACCATGCCGAAAAAAAAGAATAATTTAATAAAAAAAAAATTTTTGTGAGTTTGCATTTTTTAATTCAGTTAATAATATTTATTTATATATATGTACATCATTCGTACTCTTTATAATTGTAGCATAAAAAATTTTCGTTACAAACATTTTTTTTTTGCATTTGCACATATTTGCTTCAAAGCGCGACCTTAGCAATGGGGACACAGGAAGCAACGTTTTCTCTTTTGGGAAGTGCTACAGTTATTATCGCCTACTACAGTCCGATATTTTGCGAAATAGAAGCAAAGTGATACCAAAATAACCTTTCTTTGCTGGTAAAACCGTTACGGTGACTGTAAGTCACCACCTGCGTGGATTAAAGGTGAATTTCATAAAAGCGAAATATTATTGTTGTACACTCAGAAAAATGGAGGCTAACTCGACGACCTACATACGGCGTAATTGGCCTCGGGCAGGCGCGCGTTCGCCTGCATGTGGGCAAGTAAAACTGAGTTGACCTGTGGTCGGAGAAATTCTGAAATTAAGCCACCAGCAGGTGAAGTAGGGCATTGGGAGCTGCACGAGTTGACCTTAGATAGGTTAACTCTGACCGCTAGCTGGCTTACAGAAACCTCTGTAAGGTCAGAGTTAACCTGACAAAAAGTTGACCTGGACATTTTTCTGAGTGTAGTAAAAAATTTAAATTTTTTTTTTCGTTTTTAAATAGTATTGGCATAAAAAAACAAAGTCAAGGAGCATGAATGCAATAACTTTTCTAACATTCGTTACAATCACTCTCAAAACTGAAACGGTGACTCAAAGTCACCGGGTGTGCGGATTAGGGTTAAACTGTCTTTTTCAAAAAACAGTAAATTTGCAAGCAATTCGAAAAAATCTATTTTTTTAAAATTTTTCTTTAATAATTTTAATATCTCAATAACGGTAAAAGATAAGGGGAGGGGTACTCGTCAAGGGAAAATTGTGGACAATGCCATTCTCATTAATTTATTTCATACCTACAACCAGCAAAAACCCATTATTTATCGAGGTTGTCGCTAAAAACTGATTTTTTTTAAATAACGATATTATGTCGATAGCGGTTTGAGATACGCAGTAGAAAAAATGTGGAAAATTTTATTGTCTCCAACTCTTGTCATAATTAATACTATTGAAAAACGCGTAGTTTCGGAGTAAATCGCGAAAAAAACGAAATTGCGATTTTTAAACATAACAAAAGCTATAATTGCCAATCTGGCAATTATTGAAAACCCGTATGGTGATTTAAGTCAACGGCAAACAGGTGTATGAAAATTTCAGTAAGAAGTCAAACTTTCCAATAAGATTTTTTTAAAACTTGTTCCAATTGGATTTTGATGTATGGAACTTTAATGTAGAATCATGTCTTAAACAACTTTTGTTCTTGCACTTTTTTGATAACATGCACCGTTTTTGAGATATTCGCAAAAATCCTTTTCGTTCGTATGGGGGGTACCCCCCTAATGGTCTATTTTTGCCCATTAACGAACTTAGCCTTGCATTTTACGAAAAACGGACCTGTGCAAAATTTCAAGTCTCTAGCTCAATCCGTGCGCCCGCAATCCGCGCCACAGACGGACAGACAGACAGACGGACGGACAGACGGACGGACATGTTAAATTCAACTTTTTTCATCATTCTAAATACACTGGTGTAATTCATTTTTGTGTGTGATGACGGGATCTTGGCGTTACAAACGGTAAGGCAAAGTTAATATACCCTTTGGTTTCACCATACGGGTATAAAAAGCTGCCATTTTGGTTACTTCCGGTTAACGAATTTCCACCATCTCATTCCAGGACCAAACACGCATGTGAAATTTTATGACTCTAGCTCTATTAGTTTTTGAGAAATCTTGTACACAAACTGATACACCGCGTCTTGATTAACCATTTTTTATCCCAAGAAATATCTCACCGCAATGAGATTTTTTTGACAGCTGGGCCGAAATTCTCTTGAAATTTTATTTCTCAAGATGGCGATGAAAAGAAAACACCTATAGTCGCCGCTCTCGCAATTAATGCAAGACGTGAAATTGAAAAGGCTGAAACAGAAGAACAGACGAAAAGAAAAACCTCTTAATGTTATTTTGTATCGTATTGTTTGTAAAAATTAGTTATTTTCGCAACTACTTTGTCGGGAGAATTTAGATTCCGCCATCTTGAATCGGGAAATTCAATGAAATTTTGCAATTGCAAGATTTCATGAAATTTATCTCTGGGATTTTTTATCGCCGTCAACTCGAGCTCTGATTGGTCAATCAAAAATCTCTGCGATGAAAAATCCCAAATGAAGACACGGTGATAGACAGATAGACAGAAAGACATTTTTGTAAGAATGCTCCGAACGACTCAGAAGTGCTCCGGAAATGTTTTTTAAGCCAAATTAAGAGGTCAAAGTTTTTTATGAATACAATACTTTATTATACTATATATAAGAAAGTAAATTTTTGTTTTCATAACGAAAAACATCAGAGACGACATTCCATAGAATCTGAGTAATTCCCGAAACTTCTCACACTGTTTGTTTGTTTGGCAAATATTATCTAATTTAAATCACGAGGTCAATTAATTAAATTTAATGAACTGAATAACTGAGAATTCGTTTATTATCGTTGAATTATTATTTAGAACCGCGAAAAAATAGTAAAAAATCTAGTGAAATATTTCAAAAAATTATTTTTACGAAATTTAATACGCTGTAAAAACGTCAATGGAATTCTTTAAAAAGCAATGATTAAAATTCATAATTAAGTCTTTTCCGTTCAACCAATTATTGACTTGCAAAAAACTGAAACTTTTCTTTGAAATTTCCATTTTCATTCATGTCACAAAAACTGCATGCGTCTGAAATTTCCCTTAATACACGTGCAGCAAAATGATTTTAAATTCTAATATCACATATTTCGTGATAATATTTATAAAATATTTATTGAAAAATTTCACACATGGATGAAAACTGCTCTCAAGTTATCAAACTTTGAACATGAAAAAAAAACTGTTCATCATGAAGCATGTCAGTAAATGACTTTTATGCATGATTATCGGACATAGCAACTGAGATGGTTTCATTTATTTTATTTTCTTTACAATTTTCATTATTTTCATAGCCACTAACGAAAATATCATCACAATATTTTAGCAAAATATCAAGCAGAATAACGAAAAAAGCGTATGAAATTTTCTAGATATTTTTTTTACATATTTTCACATCAAAACATTGTAAAGATTTTGTATATTTGTCATGTTTTGATGGTAAAAACATTCGGAAATTTAATTTCAAATCGAGCTGGAATCAATTTACATACAATTATTTCATTCGACTTGTTATTCAATTGACAATTTCGATCAATTTACACCACTTGACACCAGTCCGTTCGTTTTCATATGATTATCATTGATTAAGTTCTCGATTCCTAGAATTTATTGAGAAAGGTTAGGCTTAATAACAGCACAATAAACAAAAATTCCTAATAAAGATAATTGAATCAAAACACAAATTTCTATTCCATTAATAAATATCTATGAAAATCATTGCAGATTCAATTATCATTTGGCATCTTTGAAATTTTAAGAAAAAATATCTATATGTTATCGATATTTGCGAAGCGATTTGTTTATAAAGATTAAAATGTATAGATATCCGTGATAATCCGCAATTAATCTTTACTTTTTTAGAGTTCCTCAACATTTTTGGGGTCATGTTTTTTGGGCCAATAACGCATAATCGAAATTGATGATCATCAATTTGCATTTGTCAACTTTTCGATTTGTTCGACCTTTTAGATTTCTTTGCATGCTTTTATAAATATAAATACAATTTGCTACTTATAATGTTTGAAGAATGATAAATAATACAATAAAAATAATGTTGATCAGTTGTATATACACTTTTCAAGTAGTTTTAAAACCGAACCATCAAGTATGTGAATCATGATGTTAGCAACTAAAGCGGCCCCTACACGTTCAATCTTGCAGTCAATCATCGCATGCTGTGACAGCATTTTGAACGTCTATGGTGATGCTGTCATGCAAAATTCCATGATTGCCAGCATGCTGGCCAATATCAAAATCATTTTGATATTTTTCAAGGGAGCTTTGTGAATGACAGCATGCTTGAACGTGTATGGCGAAGCTGTCAATCAATTCGTCATTTCTGCGTAATTTTTAGTAGTGAAGAGATGTCGCATATAAAAGACAAATTTTTTAGGGAATCGTTTTTCAAGTTATATAGACAAAGAAGTGAGTTGTGGATGACGAAAAGCGAAAAATATAAGGACAAAAATTTTTTAAATTCATATTTGAGGCGTTAAAAGCTAGAGTGGACCAACCCACATGCCCAAATCGTGAATTTTTTTATGTTTGAATCACTATTGCGAGTGAGTTTTTAGATAAAAATGTTTGGATGCACAAAAGAACATTTCAACATTGAGTAATAAAGTCCACAGAAATTTTTTTCCCAAAAATTTACAGTCAATAATAGTACAAAAGTGAAAAAGCTTCAAAAACTCGATTTTGTGGCTTGGTCCACTCTAGCTTTTAACGCCTCATTTGTGCTATGTGCTATCGGTTTGGCTGTTTCGAATTAACTGATGCTTGCGCGCATGATTGAGCGTCTAGTGCAAATAAGCTTTTTGCTGTGACAGCATGATTGACTGCAAGATTGAACGTGTAGGGGCCGCTTAACGTAGACTTATGTGATTATTAAAAAAATGTACTAAAAGTAAAAAAAAACTATTTTTTTTTCTGGAATTTTTAAAAATATTCCTTACTCTTAAATAATTTCTTTTCGCAATTTAGTTACCACGAGAGTTATTGAAAAAAATTATTATCCAGAAAAAACCCTAAAATCAGTAAATTTTGTTTAACCCTCCGTCTACCATTGGGGTCAATTTGACCCCACAGCGATAAAATTTTTCTCTAATTCTAGCCGTAATAGTTTTTGGACTTTGTAACTTCTTGACATTGTTTCTTTAAAAGTTCTTCATTGTATTTTGCTGGAATCTATTGACATTATTGAAGTTTTTTCTAAGCGTACTCAGACATTTTCAATAACAACTAAAGGAAAATGTCTTATTACCGATTGGGGTCTAATTGACCCCAACGGTAGTTCTAGCAAGTTTTTTTTCGGTAGACGGAGGGTTAAATGGATCTAAGTATTATAAGAGCGGATTTTCCTCAACAGTAATAAACCCTTCCAGAACTGATTAAAAATAATTTTGTTTGTCAAACACTTTTAAAAAGTTTCTCTACGAGTACGAATTTTCCAAATCTTTATAGCTTTTCAGATTTAAAGCCTCTAATTAAAGATAAGTTATTTTACAACTCCAACATAGAACCGTATATATGAACGAAAATTTAAAAAAAAATCATTTGTCATATTTAGTGTGCACCATAATTTTCAATTAAGATAGGTTTTTTGTACACTATGCGTAAAAAGGAAGCTTTTGAACTTGGTAATAGTTTTAAAACGTATAAATTTCCCAAAGTAGCACCATATTTCTAAATCTTGATAAAAATTTCATTGGGGATTTTTTGAATTTAAATTCCACCGGACTTTTATGCCTTTTTACCGAAATTTCGATAAGATTGTGATTGATTATTGTGGCGGTAGATTAAAGAATTTCCAACCAAACAATTTTTTTACAGGAATTAAAATTAGCAATATGAATCACTAAAAAATACTAGATATTTTCCAAAAGAAAAATTTTTGGATTAAATCGAATAATATTTTTAAAGACAAAAATATTAAATGGCTTAAATGGCGGTAAACCTCTTTTTGTGGTGCCAAAACAATTAACAATACTTTTTATTTGCCTTGGTAACAGATTTACTTAGTTACAAGTCCACAAAATGGACAGCAAAATTGATTTAACTTGGAAAAAAGCTTTTGTTAATTATTTTCTAATTACCTTTATGATAGCAACGATTGTTGGACAAATGGCCAAACGTGTCGATAAACTAATGTCAAAGTCAATGTACAATGTCAATGTAGAAAGCTTTTGAATGAAATACACTATAATTTTATCGATTAACTAATATTGGACTTGGACTAAACTCACGTGCCTAAAACGCGTACAAAATGAAGCTATCATTATGTCCTGTTTGATTATAAAGGATTTCCAGACACGTTTCTCAATTACACATATGACAATCCAAAATTAAAATAAATATTCTTCATTGGCCGTTAATAAATAATGGACACATTGTTTGAAAAATTCTTTTTAATATTTTATATTTTTTTTAGTAAGATAATTGGGAAGAGGCAAAAAAAAACGTTTGGCAGTTGTATGCAGTCCTGTTGTTTTAAAAATAATGTGACGCTCACTTAATCCTAGTAATGTTTCTGCATCAAGATGACATAATTTAATCAGGCTATTCTAAATCTAAATCATTCGGTTCAAATGCTTTTTGACAAAAATTTCAAACACTCAAAGTGAAACAAAGTTTTTTTTATTACTCATACCTACATATATGTGTTGAAAATGACTCAAAAATACATCTATTAGAAGTTGATTGCATTCTTAAAATCAAATAAAATTGGGATATCTCGACATTGACCTCCTAAGATAAGCTTTTCTTATCTACAAACTTAAACACTCCTCTAATAGTTAATTTTCAGTAATGCGTCAACTATTCCCAATAAACGCCGACACCTGGGAATTTAAGAAAGCTTTTTGTACGAATTTTCAAAAACCTTAAATCAAGATAATAACATCGACAAGCGAAAGTCATGAAAAAGCATTTCTTCACACTACCCATAAATTTCTCCAAAAGTATTTCGCTTTTATAAACTTTTGAAATTTCCTAATAATATTTAATCAAAAATGCATCTGATATTTCAACATAATGCGCCACAATTAGCATGAATTTCAGAAAGGTAATAAACGTAGATTGTAATCATAGTAAACAAAACAATACGCTATAACGGAAAGGTGAACTGACTCTGATGTAAACAAGTCAAATCTGTTAAATCCAGATAACTCCCGAATAATGCGACGAAACCTCGGACAGGATTAATTTATGGCCCGGAAATTGCTCGGGCTAGGGGGAAAACCTCATTAAGACTTAAGCCCAGCCAGCGTTTTTGTTTCGTTTCTTAGTAATTCACTAAATAACAGAAAATATTGAAAAAATAATTCACGTTTTTCATCTGGGTTGAGGTAACTTTATGAATGGATTGAACTTTACTGATAAGAAATATAGCCTAGACTCAATTTCGTTATCGACAAAAATCCGGTTTCAGAGTAAAATATTCGTTATTATGCTACTAATATGAAGTCTTTTTTGGTTCATTTGAGGGCGATAACTTCTTATCACAGCCGAATGTGCTGAATGTGAGTTTCTAACCGTTTTTGTTTCAAAAAATTCGTAAATTACAAGAATAATCAAATTCATATATTTTTTAAAGATTCATTACTTATATAGGAATGGGAATTGAAGGTTTAAAAAAATCCATTACCAAAATATTTTAATTCACAAATAACCAACAGGCGTCGTGTTATTCTGTCGAGTTTGTGGTCGCGGCGTCCTACTTCCGCTTTTGTAGTTCTAGGCCTATTTTTTATTACAGGGTAGCCTTATATTTCGCATACAAGATTTGGGGATACAAAGTTTCAAAACATTAAAACTTTTATTAAGGTTTTAAAAAAATATTTTTTGTTTATTTACTTTTCTGAAGTTTTTTAAATCGAATTTATGAAGGTTTTTCTACGCCCTTTCATTTAAAGGCGCCCACAAACGAGAAACCTTGTTATCAACATTGTTGTCAATTTTCCGTGTTGAAGTCGAAGTTGAACTTTTATGGGCGTATGTATTGCTGGGTGATGTTATGTTGAAAACATGGTTGGGATGATAAAATATTTGGAAAACATTGAATATTCGGCGGCCAGAGCCTGATGTTGGCGACTTTATTATAGCATCTGTGGAAAAAGCTGACAATCATCCTGAGCTGGCATTAAAGGGTCTTCTCCTAAGCTCTGGCTGAAACTATAAAAAATCCAGGTTAACAACAATGTTAAAGACAAGGTTTCTCTTTTGTGGACGACTTAAGATCCCACACGGTGGATGCTTCGTTCATACGATTTCAACAAAGTCGAGTCATTAGTCTGCCATTTTATTTTTCCGAAGTTCGAAAAACTAATTTTTTATTAATTTTCCAAGGATACATACATATTGTATCGGCACAGGAATCACGTACATGTGCCAAATTTGAAGCCAATCAAACATGCGGAAGTGTGTCAAAATTCGGCTAAAAATTTGACCCTGATAAGCAGACAAACAGACACAAAAAAGCGATCTCAAATAAAAGCTTTTAAAAAATTCTAAACAGCAAGTTTCCCGCGAAAACTCGTCAAAACTCACTTTCCCAAGCGGTCGTAGACCCATGATCTTTATGTATAAATGCAAAAAAAAATTGTCTACGATTTGCGAAAAGTATAAAGTGGAAAAAAAAATCTACAGCACAGGAAAATTCCACAAAAAACCCTTTTTCTAGCCACCGATTTTAACAAATCTATTACTCATCAGAAGACATAAAAGTGGCACCGCTAACGGCTTTGTCCTATGTCCAAACCGAAGGAAAACCTTCCAATGTGGCTAAAAATTGAAAATTTATGCCACTCGTACCGTTAGCTTTAACCCATTTGGACCTGAAACTATTTAAGTCGGAGTTTTATGAAATTTTCGGTAAATATATAACTAAACACGACTAAAAACCATCAGAAAAATGGTAAAAGAAATTTAATATATCGTCTGTTTGATGGTAAAAGTCATTAACTGAGCTGAAAAACCGTAAATCCCGTGTTAAAATTCATGTACATGGTGGCTTTTCTTGTTTTATTATCTCGCAGTAGCCTTCCTTAGCACTTGGTTACTTTTACAATTGAAGTAAATGTAAAAATAAGCCAATTGGGGCCACTTGATGAACCCATCTAATTTTTAGAAAATTTCACTTATTGACTTTTACCTTTAAGCATATGATGTAAGGGTTGCTGGAAACCACACCTCCCATATATGGTACGGAAGGCACACGCACACTAAAAAAATTGAAGCATTACCGTGCATTTTTATAAATGCACGGTAGGTGCGACCATGCGATCCAAATGGGTTAAACAATCTTTGTATCAAAATCCTATAAATATATGGTCTAGATTGGAAATGCCCTGCCATAGAAATGTTGTGTGCAGACAGCATTTGTCAGAATTTTTCTGATATTTTGGGCAAAAATGTTCGGAAAAACTATAGACTTTTTCGAACACAGTTTTTCTTTAATATGAGTTTAAACTGACAGAAAATTATTGCAAACTGTCAGCTTAAACTCATATTAAAGAAAAAACTGTGTTTAAAAGCGACTATGAATACGTCCTTATGTCTGCAAGTGTCATTTCAATGACAGGTCATGAAAAAACCACAATTTTTGTCTAATAATATCATACTAATATATAGAAATGAGTTGGTGTCTGTCTGTCTGTCTGTCTGTCTGTCCGTTCCTCTTTCACGCAAAAACGGCTGAACCGATTGACTTAAAATTTATGATGCGTATGATTCGAGGCCGAAGGCCGACCTGTGGGTGGGGGGTGAACCGCGAAGCGGTTCGGGGCGCAGCCCCTAGTCAAAATATAAAATAAAGTACCTGCCAAATATAAAATAAAGTAGAGGAATATGCTAACCCAAAAAACAAGTCAAGTCCACAGGTGTTTGTATTTATATCTAATAATGGTGTAATTTAGTTCCAGTAAAAAAAGTTTAAATTTGAAAAACTAAATATCTCTAAAACACAACCGAGTGAGTAAAAATCTAAATTTCATTTGGAAATTTTGTAATTGTCCAGCACCTGCAAATTAAAAGTAGCTTCAGAATAAGAAATTGAAACTACTGTAAAAATTGCCATTAAATAGGGTTCGTTAAATATTTAATAAATTAACAATTGGAATAACTTTTAAATAACTTTTGCCACAATGTGGTTAAACAGCAATGTGGTTAAACAGCAATGTTTTTTCCCAAAAAACTGACTTGAAAAAAAAAATGAACTTGAGTGAAGAATTATATTCGGCCACGAAAAGTCTTTTAAAAATACTTTCAATTACTGTAACAACAGAATAAAATAAGTAAAAGAAAATATTTTAAAGAAATCACAAATTTTAAATAAAAAACCACGTTTAAGAAAGAAAAAAGTTGTGGTCAAAACCAGTTTTCTATTTATAAATTCCAAACAAGGTTTTATGCAAACAGTTCGAACGTCATTAATTGTTACGATTTACATGTAAAACCTTGTCCCAAACTTATGGGGATTCTTAGCTGTTTTACATAATTCTAATGAATGAGCATCTCAGTCACGTCATTATTTTCCCAATGTGTTTTTTTTTGTCCACGAACTCAACTTGTGAGCACAGCAATTCGTGAATCATATGATCGGGGGGACTCCATGAAGATCAGATAAAGATATTCGCTACATTAATAAAGATACTTAAATATTCCAGCCATAATAATCTTTATTTTTTTTGCGTTTTGCATATAGTAAGCCGTTGGCCGTTGGACTAGGTCAACATTTTGTATGGTTTTTCTATCACATGGTTTTCATATGTGTCTTTCGACAATATTTCAATGGTAGTGAAAATGAATCATCTGAATCTGAAGAGGAAACTAACTTGGATTAGAGAACTTGTTTGGTGAATATTAGCAGATAAGTGGCTCTATCTATGTTTCCACAATCGACTATATCTATATATCTTAACGATGTGGTTTTCAGTCCCGCTTTTCAGCCATCTGGGAGTGAACTTATTAGTTGTTCAATATCCCTTGTAGCGTAAATTCATGAGTTTTTTTTACTTTTGATCTACATATAAGTCGTAATTTATGAAATCGTTCTGTATGTTCGTCTACAACTTGAGCACTCGTGAGCCGATTTGAATAAAATTGAATGGTGAGCTTCTTAGAATTAGGTGCGAGGGCTTTGCCCTTGTCGGTCTGTCCGTTTCACGTATCTTAAATAACTCGTGAACGCATTGAGTTAGCGACTTGAAATTTTTCGTATTTTTTTTATGAAAATCGAGGTTTGCTATCGACTTTTGTTAAAATATCGGTAGCTATAACGGGAACCTCCCAAACAATTTTTTTTTGAAAAAAAAAAGTTTTTGGAGAATTTGTCGAAAAATTTGCAGAGGAAAGTTTTGTGTTGATCACAGCTGACATTTTTGCATAACAACATATTGAATTTAACAAATTAATTCAACATAGATCCAGCATAGTGTCACAATGGAATCAAAAGGTTCATCAGTTGGTGACTAAACCCAAAGAAAGATTGGTCACTCCATAATTGGGACTTTAAGCAATTGACACAATTAACATTAGTTTTGTGGGTGATATGACGCCAGCAAAAATGCTAAACCAACAACCACATTTAAAGAGGTCATCAGATATTTTTGATGGACAAGATGAATTGGTCAATAGCATGTATAGTTGCTATTTAGCGCCCCATTTATGTACACCCCTGAATGACGTCAAAAAAATTTCACGAAGAAAAACATTTCCATGGCGAAATTCGTTTAATTTAATTTGCTACTTTATGGCACCTCGTTATAATTGATTTGAATAAATGGCATGACTACAAATTTTCTATTCTTCAGATATATATTTTTTTTGTTGTATTTGAACAAGTAGGTATTATATGGGGATTGGTTACTGTTGGCAACATCAATGTTGGAATCTCAATGACGAACATCTGTGGGTGGATTGGATATTATCACTTGGAATTATATTTTTATGTGCCTATCGATTAAAATTTTCAACAAAACATTTTCAAATGAGAATATTTCTGGAAAAATGTAAATGACTTAATACGATTATTGAGGAAAAAACACCAATAAAGCTGTCTATGGCCAGATTCAAGCAATATTTAAAAAATAAATTAGAAAGAACGACCCATGTATCAATAAAGATAGTCAATGGCAATTTCCAATAAATTCGTCATATGCGATAACAGAAAATTGTGATATTCGGTTGAAAAAAACCGGACAAATTTCCCAATTTCTTGAAATTTCGAATACATTTTAAAGACGTGTTTTGAGAAAATCGACTTCAGTCTTACCTGTCTAAACCCACACTTTAAACAACCTAAAACCCGACAAGCGAGGCAAATTTTCTGGTCTTGCGCAATTCCGGTTTATACAGTTTTCACTGTATATAAATTTATATTTTAGCTATTATATATGCGGTTTTTTCGACGGTACTCAGTATTAACTTTCCTTGCCTTTTTCGGTTCTTAAAAAATTGAGAAATCGATAATTTTGCGAGATGAAACCATAATTTTTTTTATGTAATTTATGATACAAAAAAGTGGCTATGCATAAAATATGTCACGTTAATTCTAGTCATTTGAAACTCCTTTCTCCATCGTTAAAGTTTTGACAGTTTTCATATAGAATTTTATAAAGTTTACAAGATTGACACAGCGAAAATGTCAGTTGTGATCAACACAAAACTTTAGTTTTGGTAAAAAATGATAATTATTCAAATATATTAAAAACCGTTTAACCCTATTCCTGTCAGGCTGTGACTGTGAGTCACTATTCAATTTCGAACCAATATAGATGATTTAATACATGTTTTAACGCAAAATCAATTTAATGTATTTTATTATTGGTCACTACGCTACTGTTATATAGAATAAATTTTATGTTTTTTTGTTAAATTGATTTTGCGTTAAAACATGTATTAAATCATCTATATTGGTTCGAAATTCACAGCCTGACAGGAATAGGGTTAAGATACAAAAAACCGTTAAAGCAAAAAATGTGGAAAATTTTATATATTTTAAATTTTGTTACATTCCTTCTTTCCCAAAAGTGCACAATTTTCGAGAAAAGTTCAAAAAACTGTATTTTTTCAAAAAAAAAAAAAATTGTGGGGGGAATTGTATGGGTTATAGCAATCGTTTTTTCTAAAAGTTGAGAAAAAAAACTACGATTTCTGTAAAAATTATTTACAAAAAACTTCAAGTCGCTAGCTCAATGCGTTCTCGAGTTATTTAAAATACTTAAAATGGACAGACCGACAAACAGACAGACCGACAGATCGAAAGACAGATGCACGAACATCCTCATATTTTTGCAGAAAATGGCTTAATAGTGATCAGAAAGTTTCTATCTGCCCCCGTTCTCGACTCGGTCTTTGTCATAGATACAATACTTTCCTCTATCGCAGAGGAAAGTAAAAATAATTAATCTATTTTATAACGGGGAATCGTGATTATTACTAAAATTGTTAATTTAACTACAAAATAGTAAATTTAACTGCAAAATAGTAAATTTAACTACTAAATGAAAAACTATTGTACTTTCGTTAAAACTACTAAGTATAGTTAAATCATCATACTAATACAGTAGAATCCCGATAATTCGTATATCCCGCTAATTCGTATGAATTTGCTGGTCCCTTGAAAAAATGCCAATAATTCGTAATCCCGCGAATTCGAATATCCCGATCCTTCGTATTTTTACGTCGGTCCCTTGAAATACGAATTATCGGGATTCTACTGTATATAAAAATGAGTTGGTGTCTGTCTGTCTGTCTGTTCCTCTTTCACGCAAAAACGGTTAAACCGATTGACTTGAAATTTGGCATGAGTGTCTGTAGTAGTTCTGGTTCCAACATAGGCATACGGAAAAGTAGCGCGAGTGGTGAAGGGAGTAAGGGGAGGGGGTGGAGTGATTTCGAAACTTAGTTTTCCCTCTATGTTACTCTTTCGCGGGGAAACTACTGAACCGATTGGCCTGAAATTTGGCATAGATGTTCGTTGGGGGTCCAGCCCCAACATAGACCTATTAAAAAGTAGCCCGAGAGGTGGGGGAGTAAGGGGAGGGGGTTAAGTGATCTCGAAACTTAGCTCTTCCTCTATGTTACCATTTCGTGGGGAAACTACCGAGCCGATTGGCCTGAAGTTTAGCTCCAACATAGACAAAAAAAAAATTGAAAAAACTTAACCCGGCAACGACGTTGCATACTCGTCATATGCTAGTTTATAATAAAAATATCCGATTTTGGCTATTTTTGTAATTGAAATTAACTTTTTTTAATAATAGTCATGCTTCCCCATTATAAAATAGTTAGATTTACTATATTTTCTCTTTGTAAAAAAGTGTAGGACTTAAAGTGTAAAACTATATTATGCATCATGCTCGAAGTTGCTTACTATTAAGCGCGATAAGTCGAACTTTGATATCTCGAAACCTTCAATAACTCGAAATTTCGTCTCTACACTCTCGAAAAAATGGAGTCGATTACGCACCGAAAGGAAGTTTGAGGGAGTCCATCACCTATTGGAGAAAATCGAGCACCGGGCTAGGGAGTTCACAACACTTCCTTATGGGTGTTAATTTTTAACAATTTTTCGGTGTTAAACCAACTATTAAATGGCCCAAAAAAAACCTCGCAAATTCTCTTTTTTTGCAAGCATTTGAGATGTTTTGAGTTTTTTTCGTGTTTCCAAAGTTAATATTGACTTGTTAAAAACTTTTCTTGCATGTCTCTGCCGAAACTCGAACACGGGACCTCTCGAATTGTAAACCATTTGCCTTCCCAATAGGCTGTTGAAGCCAATTGGCAAGCCTCTTCTAAACGTGAACGCCCTTTACAATTCAATAACTCCTAAAAGGAGTTGTAGTGAATTTTTGACTCCTTTTCGGAGTTCATTTAAAATTTAGGTCAAAACGGTGTTAAATTGAATATTTAGCTCCGTAAAATAAAAATTTAAAAATAACTCCGCGCTACGGTGTTAAACTTTTAGCTATGTTTTGAGGCGGAGTTAATTCGTCCCCGGATTTTTTCGAGAGTGTACTCGTCAGTCTCAATTTATAGGGGTTCCATTTTATTAACATCAAATATTGTAGACAATTACTTTGCCCGATATGTACCCGGAGCACAATAATAGAAAATGACTTTCGTCAAAAATATGAGTTATATATTTCAAATAAACTTACAATCCTGTACCTGACGACCGATAAAATCGATTTAAGAAAATGCATGGCGCATCGAATCCAAAAATAGAATTTCATACGCGTAATACAGCTTTTCCAATATCGAAAATATAATTTCTTTTATTGCGACGATTGAAATGATTTCAATTACGAGTATAGTAACGAACAAAAATACAATATTTTTATATACTTCTATTACTAAACAACTATTTCAAAAGCACATATAATAAATGGTCAATTGATATATTTAAAGCCTTTTCCGTGGAAATTTCACCCCAGGATACGACACCCGTTGTGAGAAGTCTCTCATATGTTATTAGCAGCGTAAATAAATATGTCTGATTCAACGATTCGGCCACAGTCTATAGTCAAGCCCCGAAAACACGCAACAGTATCGGATAATTATTTTCCGCTAAGCTTATCGATTTTCTCAAATATTCACCTGCCAGCCACTCCCACCGCGACATAACAAATTTCATTTCCTTCCGTTGCACAACAAAACTATAAAAATTGAGTACCTACTCGTTAAATTAACAGAGTAATTGTTTGTTGTGTCCAAAAAAAATTTCGTAGTATCAGGTATCTAAATATATTTTAGTAGACAGGGGGCAATAAAACCTCGTCGATGTGGTAGACAAGGACGACATGTCTCGCCGCCCACCTACCTTACCTTTAACTCGCCATTTGTACAAATCGAACTGAACTGGTTGTATTCCCATGCGATTAAAACATAATTTCGTTGTTTTATAGAAAATGAAAAATTGTGCAGGAATAGAAAAATCAATAAATTTCCAGATTGTAAATAAATTGTGTGAATAATTACCTGATTGTGACTGCGACTAGTACTATGATGAGTCCAACCAACAGCATAGCAATGATAACTCCGCATACCATGTAAATGACATCGTTGGGAGCATCTAAACGTTTTCCGGACCAAAACGAAAAACAAGAAAAAAAAAGAAAATCATTAAAAAAAATTGTATCCATCGTACATTTAGCTATTTCTAAATTTAAAGTTTATTGACACTTTTTTTAGTGCTGAAAATTTTGGAAATTGGAGATTTCGTAGAAAATCCCCCCGTGACGTCAATGTTAGCATAGATTTATTGAGATTAGGAAGCATTAGTGTTTCATCAGACAATTAAGAAAGATTCTAGCATCTGTTAATATTATACTAGAGATATTTTTATTTTATGCATACTAAAATACATCCTATAGCTGAACAGTAAAATTTAGTTAGATTAAGCGACGCATGCTGGCAAACATTAAGATGGAGATTCAAAGTCTGGCACGGTAGCCAAGCGAATCTTCCTCACCTCCGCTGAATTTTGGGATGATGCATTGAGTAAAAACTGGACTAAGACTCACTGGCTGATATACGCACTATTGATATAAAGCCCATTAGATAGAAATTAACACAGATTTTTTTTACTATCTGAGAACAGGGAAATTGTCAAAGTAGGTAGTATTTTTAGTTTGTGCGCAAGCAGACTACAGGAGAAAACCATTACCAGTTTTCCCAGTGGAAAAAACTCATTTTCCTCTTTTAGCCTACTGGACACAGAAAGACTATCGTTCTGTTATTATATGACTCAGCACTAGAATGGATGATTCATACAAAATATCCACGAAATCGATCTTCAGTCGAGAGATATAATTTCGCATCTATCGTCATAGCCATATGTAATTGCACAGACGAGATATTAAGCGGGAGTTAATTTCTGTTTCAATAAACAAACGCTTCTCACCTGGAAAAAAAATTTATTGACTTCGAATTTCATGATTACAAATTATATTCGGAAGCTTTGCGCTACTTATTTAATATCCCATGCAAAATAAGTTGTTGATCGTAAAACTGAAAACGTATTTCACCACATTTCCTAATAATGATTTACTATCTATGGATATATACAAGAATCGGAAGTACACAAATGGTGATTATTATAATTTATAGCATCCGATAATTTTTTTTTCCATTGAATATTTTTCAAAACATTTCATTCATAAAGAATCAAAATAAACACGTGCGGGAAAAACTCGAAAAACAACCCTGAATTGCCCGCAATCAAGGTGAAAATGCATATCGAGGGTACCTAAAGACAATGTGAAATACTTGAAAATGAAGTATCCAGGGCAGTTCTGGCATTATGCATGTTGTCCGGCGTCCCGGAAACTAAACTTTTGTCCCGAATTTTTTTCTTTAGGGCTATAAAAAATTGAACACTAAAAACGATCATTAAATATGCAAAACATAATCTACTTCGGCTTAAGGTTACTGCACAATGTAGTTTTTCCGTCTGCGACACTTTTTTTCAACGTTATTTTACCTATTCAAAAAAAATGTAAATCGAATTATTCTATGATGGGAAATTGGGACTTTTTAGCTATAGTCACGACTCCACATTATAAAATAATTTGATTTACTATTTTTTTCCTAATTAGAATTTTATTTACAAAATAGTCAATATCGATTACAAAAATAGTCGATTTAACCACAAAATAGTAGATTTTACTACTCAGTAGTTAAATTTATTATACTGCACAACAGCCATTTTGCTGCCAAAGATTTTACAATGTTTTTATGATAATTTGACGTCGCTGATTCCGAATCTGCAAGTGGTTTGGCAAAATTGGCTCTAGTTTTTGAGAAAATCCCAAAAAAATAAGATTATTTTTCGGAAAAATCCCCGGTGAGCATTTTAATTTTCCAACAGACGACCAAGTGACCACCAGTGGGCAATATTGGATGTCAATGGTGGGACAACGTGACCACCCGTGGTCACACAACGTGTTTCATTTCGAGACATCGTGACCACCAGTGGGAGCCTTTTACATATACACCCATACCTCGATATACGGCCTCTCGTTTTACGGCCTTCCGCTTTTTGAATTGCGTCTCAGTTTTGAAATACGTTGCACATTGATTCGATAAATGGTCAAAAATCGGACAATATTATATTGAAATGCACTGCGATCAATAAATGCAATACTTTCCTAAAAGAATGTTCCGGTGTTTCGATATACGGCCTAAATTTTTGGAAGCAATCTCGGCCGTATATCGAGGTATGGGTGTATTTAGCTTTGAGAAATATTAAGTTTGGTCCCAAGATGTAAGCCTATTTTACTTGAAATTGGTAGTACTTGGCAATAAACCAATGAAAAAAAAAATAATAAAAAAATGTTGGTCCCAGAATGTCACCCAAGGAATGCCCGCTCGTAAGCACTCGGTGTACTGTGTAATTCAAATAATGACCACCGGTGGGCACGTGGCGCTCAACATGTTAAAGGTGTGATTAAAATTTTTTTTACAAAAATCTGATGTGAATAGCACATGACTTTCTTATACAAAATCTTGCTATAACCCCAGAAATAAATTTTTAGTCTATATGAAAAATAGAATTTTTATTTTACTGAAATATCTCGATAACGGTAAAAGTTATCGATTTACTGTGAAATGCAAAAATGTTGAGAATTTTAATATCTTTAATTCTTCTTAAACTTTTTTTTCCGAAAAACCATTAGTTTGCAAGTAATTCGCAAAAATCTAATTTTTTTACTGTTCTTATGAAAATTGGCCTAATTCAGTCGACAACATTTTTATCTTGCTTAAAACTGAGTTTTTGCGTACCTACTAAATGTGATTTTCAATAAACAGGTATTCTGCCACTCATGGTACGCAAAAACTCGGTTTCAAACAAAATTAAAATGAAAATTTTGTCGACAAAATTAGGTTTAATATCTCAATAACGGTGAAAGATAACGGATAACTTTAAAAGTAAAATTATGGAGACTGCAATTCTCATTAATTCATCACATACATATAATCATCCAGACCCCTATATACTCAATTCCATTTGTATGGAGTCAGAGGAGGAAGTTATCTCTATATTTATATAAAAACAGATTATCATATATTCTTAGTTATGAAGTTATGACGAACCAATTTAGATGATTCTTTTTTTTAATCGCAGCTACCTCTACGTCAATTTCCACAAAAATCAAAAATTCGCAATATTCCGTCTTCTATTTATTTGCTTTCAAGGATTCGAAGTGAATTAGGGACCAACAAAATAAACATCGTCACATAAAATTTAGTTACGTAGGTACGCAAAAAATTAAGAAGTACCGAACCTACACTCAATAAGTAGAAAACTTGTATACCAGATAAGTTAATCGGGAAAGTTAGTTTAAGAGGGTTTTTGATGTCACTAATCGCGAATCTAATGTGAAAATTTTGTATTTTTTGCCGCAAACTTCTGGGGGGTCAATTCGCGTTCCATGACAAAATGATAAAAAATTTCATTTGATTCTTATCAATCATTTATCATTTTGTCGTATTATTATATCTTGCAATGCGATTTTATTTGCTACCATAAAAAAATTATCAAATTTAGCGCTTAATGGAAATGTCCACCTGTCAGTTGTTTTCCGCACGCTCCTTTCTTCTAAACATTTGAGGCGTTAAAAGCTAGAGTGGACCAACCCACATAATCGAGTTTTTGAAGCTTTTTCACTTTTGTACTATTATTTACTGGAAATTTTTGGAAAAAAAATTTGTGTGGACTTTATTACTCAATGTTGAAATGTTCTTTTATGCATCCAAACATTTTTATCTAAAAATTCACTCGCAATAGTGATTCAAACACAAAAAAAATTCACGATTTCGACATGTGGGTTGGTCCGCTCTAGCTTTGAACTCCTCATTTAGTCCTCACTTGCTTTTTTCACTCCGAATGCTTCCTCAATGATATAAAGTTTAATCACGGTAAGAAGATTTAATATATGTAATTAAATTTTTTTTACGATTTTTATTTATTTTTTGCCCACAGTGAATCGGAATATATGATTTTTGTTATCCTAAAATGTGAATCGACAAAATGTGAATTGTAAGAATGTCGCAATTTTTTCAAAAGTTGTTAAGAAAGTTACTTCACAAAAGTCATTTTATATGAAATTTTGAACTAAAATTTGTTAAATTGCTAGCAAAAGCATTTACTCGGCCCAATAACTTAGTTGATTTTAATGATTCCAAGAAAAACACACAGAATTTATTTAGAGCAAATTTTATTGTTTGTTTTTCATGGTTAACACAAATTTGCGCTCCTAATAAAATTTGCTAATTTATTGTGTTAAAATTACATGAAAATACGAATTAAGAATTGTAAGTTTATATGAAAAAACTTATTTTTATTTTATTTCAAAAATTGAGATCAACAACATCAGTAGTAGAAAATTCACCTGAGTAAATAAAATTAATAAATGCATAGCAAAAGTAAATATTTTGATGTAAATAAACAAGGAAACCAGTTTTGATGTTTATTCATTTCATAAGTCGATGGAAAATTCATTGGAAATTTCAAGAAAAATTAGAGCTTGGAATAAACATAAACAGAATATGTACGTCAAAAACAAAAATTTGATTCATATTAATTTAAAAATCTCAGCAGGTAATCTGGTAAATAAGTTATCAATTATTTTACCAGATTACCTGATACACAAAAACATTTTCGACATGAAAGAGATTTCCAAGAAAATATTTGAATAATCAAAGTCGAGTATTTTAAAACTGTTGAAAATCAAAATTATTGACTTTAAATTCACATTATTTATTTGGATTTTGAAGGGTGCATAATTTTTTTGCTTTGTGTCCAAATCATAGATATACTAGATCGCTCGATTTGCTGCCTCAAATGGTCCCATTTCAATACAGTTCAGTGAATCAAAACTAGTCAAGTAAGAGCGAGATAACCGTATGAAAACGAATATAGTCCTCTCGTTTAAACTGTGAGCTGTCAAAGGAAAATAGACTTTCGGAATGGTGTTGGCGCCTAAAGTTATTTGTTTGCGCCTAAAGTTAGTCTCAAACTTGTGAAATTTGAATTTCGCGGCAAACTAAATTTGAATTTCGCGACCTTATACAGTTCAGTGGATGCGTTCAAGTACGATAAAGAGGGAAATACTTTTAGGACCATTTTTCAGCAGAGCTTTGTATGGTGACAGTTGTTCTATGTTATATAGTTCTGTGGTCCAAATCAAATCTTTAAGTCAGAGTTCTATGAACGCCCATTTGAGAGAATTGCTCTAAGCATAATGTGTAAAACTAAAACTGCGTATATTCAAATGCCACAAAAATTTTTTTTTCAATTTTAGTGCTATTGATCTTCCGGTAAAGGTTACCACCCGAACTAAAATTATAAATTTCCTTATTGTCCATTATTTTTATTTTCATATTGTAAGTAAACTCATCTAAATATAAACAAGCGTACGGACGGACAGCGATATTTCATAGAAGCGTGCCAGTTTAAACTCACAAAAATAGAATGCAACACTTCAATTTTCCAAAAACTTTCTACTTAAATTACAAAAATAATCTTGAGCTTGTTCGTACCAATCTTGTTCTTCGAATTTGGGGGTGGCAATGGATTCTTTGTTTATAAGGCTTTCTGTGAAAATAAATAAAGTCACCAGTCGGTCTGAAAGCGGTCTTTCATCTTCGGATTTTCTTCATTATTTCGATGATTAATAATTCAAAATGAACAGAACATCCAAATGATCTAAGATGAACCTATCATTTTAAAATTAGATATACTAAGGCTCAGATCCTTTAAATAGGTATATGGACTAAACATGCTATTTTATCAGTCGCCGTTGTCTTCGTAATGACGTAAATGCATTTGGAAAAATCATCCAATTTCCCGTAACTGTATCGAATTTATGTTCTATTTTCCGGTAAATATTTTGTTTTCTGTTTATCAAAAATTCTGTTTTGAACTATAAAAATATCGATTTCGAGGAAAATTGCTTGCGTACGGAATCAAATTCACAAACGGATTTTTTTGCATTTTACGTATGTCAAGACGAATTTACGTAAATACCAAAAGTGTATAAATTTGTAAACAAATTAGCTGAAACGCCCACCTCACTGATTGGTTAAATTATTGAGATTTGCTCAACAGAAATTTATTTGCAATAATGAAAATCTGAAATGAATCTCAAGAACATAATAATTTTTAGCACCATGTGTGGTAACAATAAGTTATTCTAAAAATTAAACCAGCAATATTGTTGATGTTCAGGCAAATGAATTTGTGTAGAATTAGAAATATTTCTAATCGAACTTGATTTATTTCAGTATACTAGAATTCTTTACCTGCTTGGTTCGAAAGACATTTCAGCGTTAAGTTTAGTTTTATCGAATCAAAGTTTTCACCTGCGGCTTATTTTTTAAATTTTATCCTTAGCATTTTAAAAATTATTTTATTTTGGAGAAAAGATGTATTTTTTTAAAAGCTTTGATTTAGCTTGTCTTCGTATCTGGGGGTTTGTTTGTGGGTCTGTCTGGGTCAAATCTTGCAATCTGATTTTCACCCACTTCCACTCAACCGATTGGCTTGAAATTTTGCACACATACCTACGTAAGTCCGACAACAAATACAATATTTTCACTACTTCGTCTCTGTAAGGATAACGGAAGGTCCTGTAAGGATAATATCGTTGTTCTCTTCCTAAAATTTTCTGAAAAAAATCTCATCCGGGGGCTTTTCGGGATCGCTTAATTAGATTCTGGCATTAAGAAATATGTAAGGATAACGTGATTATACTTTTCTCAAATTTTCCGGGAAAAATCTCATCTTGGGGTTTTCGGGGTCGATGAATTCGATTCTGGAGTCAAAAAGTCCGTAAGAATATCTCAAAAGCAAGGATCTTTATTCGAAGACTAAAAACAATATAATCAAGCGTGGTGGAAGATAGGCGTAATTTTGGATTTTTAGTCATACTAATTAAATACGAAATGACTAAAAAACACAACATAAAAAAACACTTTTTTTTAACACGTTGGCTACCAGCCAAAAAAACGCTTACTACGCTAGTATACACTGGGAAAAAACGCAAAACTCATTTCTGTACTTTGTGAGTCACCAGTGAACACAAGATCAATACAGACAAAAACGAACGAATCGAATAAAATATAACGGACAAAAAAAAACCCCCTTTGTACCGCACGAGCGACTGCACTCAACCATGGAACTTCAGAAACTGACGGTAATGACAATAGTGTGTGTACACCGGTGACTCACATGGTAGCCAACGTGTTAAAAAGCTTTTATTTAAAAAATGCACTAAAAAGGGAAAAATAATTTTTTGGGCGCTGTGTATCACAAATAAAAGCATAAAAAATAAAATAAATATTTATCTCTCTTTTATTTCTGATACACAGCGTCCAAAAAATTATTTTTTTCCTGTTTAGTGCATTTTTTTAAAATAAAAACTTTGTTTAAAGAAAATGTTTTTTTAATATTTTTTAATCATGGAGACTTACAAAATAAATACAATAGTGGCTCCTAACCTTTTTTCTCTTGCAACTTCGCTTTTTTTAAGAGTTATAAAAGGATCGGTGACACCCATCTTCGACTGTGGTGGATAGATTATATCGTTATTGTAATATTTATTTAGAAAAATGCGCCGCGGGTGAAAGTTTTCAAATTAGAATACAACTTTAAATTTAACATTGAAATTGAGATTTCTCCCTAAAAAAGGCTCGACTTTATTAGTGTTTTAGTAGATCCGTGAAACCTGGACAAAAAACCGAAAACCTGTCCAAGCCGGACAAATTTCTGATTCCGTGCGACTTCGGCTGTAAAGGGTCTCAAGTTGCTTTTTCGTGTCTAACCTACTGAACAGATTTTAATGGAGCTTAACCTATTTTTTTTTTCTAAATTCCCCTTACTTCTTATCCCGTCTCCTGATATCTCTTGAACCACTGAAAAGATCAGAATCCGGTTTTCACTACTACAGACGTCATCCATCGAGAAAAATGTTCGCCCATTAATATCTACTCCTCCCCTCTATGTGAACCCCGCTCCCACTATCTCCTGCAACTTTAAAGAAATCTTGATCTGGTTTTCACTATAAGAGTGGTCATTATTGAAGGAAATTATTTGCCCACTAAAATCTACTCAAAATTTTGCACGGCTGAAAAGTAAGACACCAAACTGAATGTCAAAAAATTACGCGGGCGGTGGCCGGGTTGAACAGCATAAACGCAAAAAAGGTACCGCATAAATAAAAGCCACAACGTTCTGTTATAATCTGGAATCGACCCAATTTAGGGTTATGAGCGATGCATTTGTGTTGGTGGACATATTCATTTTTCAGCGACACCAAATATAATTTTAGCAACAAATTTTTAAAAACAATTCTGCATAGAGTTGTTATCAAGTGCAGAATGTGTATGCAGTTCACATTACACAAACATCAATGGGTTCTTTAAAATCTGGTCATTTTAAACCATGTACTAATTCGAAAAGAATATTAAATTAATTTTATTTCCTATTAAAAAATATTTAAAAAACAAAAAATAAGTAATTCTAAACAATATTTATCTGTTTAAAATATTTTTTGTATTTATTATTATTTTCATCGGCAAAATTTCATGTCAAGAGCTCGTGCTTCAATATAAGAAAGAGCGACGTTTATTTTTTACAAAATAACAAAAAAAAATGTTATTTACCTTTTAGTCAAATGATAAATTCTAATTTTTAATTCACATTCAAATGCCTTTGTTGACAATATTTGCTAATTAAGTCAAAAATTTATACTTTTTTTGAGTTCTGATAGACAAGGGACCCGGATACAGGTGCTCACAATTATTTTCACTAATTAAACCATTCTCTGAATAATTCAACCTTGAAATTGAAATAAGTTCTCACTAATGACCGTCAGCCATAAAATTTCTTATCGTCACCAATTCTTAAAAATCAATACTAAATTATACTGGAACAAATCAGTTACGTCGCTTGATAGCCATACGTTTAATATGTCATTATATTGAGAAAAATTTAAACTAAAATAAAACATCAGATTTTTAAAAATATATTTCTGACCTTAGTGTGGAAAAATGTCATAAACAGTAGGCAAAGTGTTTGTTTTGCCCCCAAAAAACTGATCTGCCGATGTCTTGTGACAGCTTTTTCGTCATATTAAAAATTCACTTAAAAAATACTATTTAAATATGACGTCATGGACTGGTTGAGTGGATATTTTTTAGATATACATATATAATATCTAACAAAATATATGACTTGATGAGAATTTCATTTTGGCAACGGGCAGAACAATCTGTTCTCTTTCTAAAAGCGAACATCAAGCGTCCAAAATTAGCCAGGGCGGTCTATTTTAGTGAACATAGCTGCTACCGAAGTAAGGTTGCATAAAAGCAAACAAAAAGGTAGCAAACACGATCTAAAACTAAACTGTAGTATCTTTTCACACATCTTAACAACGAATTCACTTGAGAAGATATTCCGTCGCGCCATATTTAATTAAAAATTAAATGCATTTTAAGGATTTCGCAAGAAATACCAAAGATTTCAAAAAGTTTCTACTATTTTATGCATTTTAAGAATATATTTTAGAAGTGCAATTCCTTCAGTTTCCATTTGGCCAAATCACTAAATTTATACTCCACGAAAAACTCAATTGAATATACACGAGATTTTTTGAAGAAAAAAATTATGTATAGAAATTTTCTTGATTTCTACTCTTTTCGTGCGGTTAATTTGTATACAAAATTCAAGGAAAATCGAGTAACAAAAATTTTGTAGTACATTTTACATCAGTTCAACCATATATCATTTTTAATGGGAGTTCAAGGCACGGCAAATGAAAACGAAGCCTTGTGTCCAAATCAATGTTTTTCTTTTTAAATGTGAGTAGATGGTGGTGTGAAGCAATCACAAGAAACTAAATTTAAGTCTGTAAAAATATTAGAAAATTACCCAGGGGAGAAATATATGGTTTATTTTTATTTAACATGCAATGAGCTTTTCTAATTTTAGTTCTGGAATATTACGGCTAGAGGCGGATTTAGTTTAGAACCATGAAGAATTAATAGAATCTTTTATTCGCTTCAACGTCTACTACTCGGGACCCGGATGAAAAAAAATCATTTGGTCAAAAGCTAAACAGAAGCGACAGCCAGTCTAGCATTAAATTCACAGCTTATTTGTTTTGGATATTCAAACAAAATTTCAACAATTTTAATTTCAACAAGATTTATATCTTTTCGAATAAATTTTAACGGATGTTAAACTTTGAAGTGCCCAAGAAAAGTTAAAATTATCCGGTATGATGACGAGGTTTTGACAACTTCGTTCAAAACAATAATATTTAAAACATATAAAACAGTCGACCCACAACTAATAATAGCATACAATGCAGTCGGCACGTGGTTTATACGTAGGGTGACCATACGGACAGGATTAGCCGGAACAGCCATGTTATTTCGGTGACGTCCCAGAAACCTATTTTTGAAACTTGTGTGAAACGTTCTTTTAAATATTCTTGGCATATCAATAAGCCAAGAATTAAAATGTCCATAATATCTAAGACATTTTTACACACAAAAAAAACACGAGTATAAGGAAATTACCATTGGAAATTTAAAGTAAAAATCAAAAATTCAACCTCATTCGTGTTATGCACCGTTCATACCTGACACTTTATTCCGCGAATTTCATTCTTCGACACTAAATTCATGTTGCATAACAGTTTACACCACGACACAAGATTCAGAAATTTTTTTCATAAAAAACCGTCCGAATAAATTCAAGTTTTGACAACTTTTGCTCTGCGATAGATGAATAATATTCGCGGAACAAATTCTGAATTAAATTCGTGGAGAAATTCAAGAAAAAAATCGCAGGTGTAAATAGGGCCTTATCCGATACATACATCATCATCATCCTCGGCGCTACAGCTCACGAAGAGCTTGGGCCTCCTCAATTGAGGTTTCATAACAATTTCTTCCCTGCTACGCATCTACAGTTTTACATGGATTGCGAACCATGAATGAATTACAACATTTGCAAGGTTTTCACGTTGCAACCCATCAACAGCAGAGGCCGTGATAGCAATCTAGATTGAAATGTCGTTAACACCAAGCAGCAACTATCACTACTCATTTCGTAAGGCAAGTCGAGTGGACTTGAATCACAGCGTGCGACAATCGAGAAACCACCGGACTGCGGAATATGGGCCAAGTACTTTACCACTTGGACTACGCTGGGCTGGATCCGATACATATAGAATTTAAAAAAATCGCTTTTAAAAACCTGAAAAACGTTTTAAAAAAGCTAAGCTGTTTACTGTTAATTAAAAAAAAAAAACTTTCGGGTTGAACAAAGAAAATGGTTATATTTTGGAATAGGCATATAAGACAAAACAATTCTAAACTCAAGAGTGACAAGTGTGAATAACGCAACTACTGTAATAGCCGTAAACTACAGTGGCAGTGCAGTTTCAAAATGCCACACACTTTATATTTTTATCAAAATAAACAATTTTACACCTTTAGTGTCCCATTTTTCCCCTGTAGTCAGCAATTTTTTCACACGTAAAAGCCTGACGAAGAGGAGCGGGGGTTCGAAAGGCAGAGAATTAGCGTGACGTATTTTAGGGACAGCCCCTTGAAGAGCGTTTTGAAAATGTGAGAAAAATTGTTTTTTTGATTTTTTTTTTGTACTTTCTAGTCTTCGAATATATATCTCTGCCTTTGAGATATCCATACGGACTTTTTAACTCTAGAATCAGAGTTAGCGAGCCCAAACACTTCCAGTACACCGATTCTGAGCATAATCGATACTTATCGCCAGTGGAATGTCGATAAGAGGGAATTTTTTTAAAGTTAGGAAATTTTCTTGAAGATCCGCAGCGATGAAGAATTTTTTACCTGCCCGATGTGAATTTTATAAGTTGCAATTGTAAGAATCAACCCAAAAATTCTCAATTTGACAGCCGCAAATGTACCGCGAAAAACTTTAGATAGTGTTTTTAATAATTTACCAAAGACAATTAATTCCGCAGTACCCGTTTATTATTACTTTAGGAGGAATCAAATGCGAATAATGAGACGAAATCTACGGGACGCGTCAGATCCTTTTCCGATACCCGAAGTAAGATAAAAAAGCGTAATTTATGTATGGTTAAAACTTTAAATTTATGTGTTTTGTAGGTTTATAGAAATATATACACGGTTGGAAATCGTGGTGTAAATTGCTTTAAATTACCCTCAAATTTTCTATATCACATTACTGAATACAAAAAGTCTTATCGTTTTGATAAATCCACGATTTATCAAGTAGAAATGATACAAAATTTCGCATTTATTCCATACATTTGTTTTGATAAATAGCAAATATATCAAAATGATAAAAAAAAATCCGATGGATTTTTATGCATACATTTTTTTATCAAAATTACACCAATTTTGCTAACCGGGTAGGCTTCCACAGGCAGTGGCAGTGGAAATAATTGAAAAGTTGACTCCGCACACGACTGAAGTGGGGCCCAATCGAACTTTAATATCGCCTGCTCTTCGTGTTTTGTGTGCGCTAAACTTATACGCAAACGCACTGTTATCACTACCTCATAAAGCAAGCGATATCCCTTGGAAATGTCGATAAAAACGTTGGAAATGTGGAATAGCTTTCCAGACGTCAAACCATTAGTGTTACCCGAGTGAAGGAAATCGCATTGGAAGTCAAACCTGCATTAGTGTGCTGTATCCACCAACACAATTAAAAGAAAGTTGAATATGTGCACATAAGTCGCTTGTCGATACTTATCGACAGTACCGTCAGAATCCCTATACAGATTAGATATTTTCGGGAAAATTTGGGGGAAAATATGATCATGTTATTCTATTGGAATTTCTTGGCTTATAGGTCTTTAAAAAAATAATATAAGAAAAATGGTCAGGCATGTTTGCCCTAAAACCCCATTAGGAACCTGTTTCTGGTACGGAAGTTGGCTTACCTTCATCAGAGCCTGCTTTACCAGCTTCCGCGCAGGCTTACAGGATTAAGCCGAGTAAGACTCGATTTGAAAAAGGCTCCTAATGGGGTTTCAACACAAAATAATCACGTTATCTTTACAGGACCTTTCGTTGTCCTTACAGACTTCTGAACGTCAGAATCGGATTCAAGGCACAATTTCATTAAAAATACATAATAAACAGTTCTTAGATGATGATACTTCTTTATATGGTCAATGGAGTGTATTAGTAATTTTACATACAATATTATAAACGTAAACGAATCGACTCAGAGATATACGGGTATCTTTTTTTATACTCTATGTTTTATATCATATTAGGAGTATGATAGATTTAAGATACCGTTTGTAACGCATGGAACCAATTGTCGGACACAAAAATGAACTACACCGGAGTGTTGGGGTTGACAAAAGATTTTGATTTCCGACCGTCTGTCGGTCCGTCCGTCCGTGAACACCATAACTTTCGAAAGGATTGATATAGAGACCTGAAATTTTGTATAGTTGCGTTTCTCGTAAATGGCTAGCCTAAATTCTTGAACATGCAAAACTGGGACCATTCCTTCCCTCCTCCACCATACAAACGAAACAGTTTTTTGCAATTTTCTCGAAAACGGTGAGTCATATTGAAGATTTTATAAAGGTGATATGTGTAGATAATGGCATTCTACATAACTCATCAATACATCAAAATCCAGTGGGACCACCCCTTCCCCCCCCCCACATAGAATACAATTTTAACCGGATTTTCAACGTCCTCTCTCCCCACCAAAAAGTATGACGTTTTTTATGGAGACAACTATATAAACAACTTTACCTTATTAAAAAATTGCAGATTTGATTCAGAGTTGTTTTTCATAAAACTAAAAGCAAGTTCTGGAAAAGAATCGACTCTCCAATTTTATTGTGAGTAAAAATTAAATAAAATGTTTATTGCAAAACGGCGACAAGCTAAATTTTGATTTAATATGCGAATAATTAATTTTTTATTATGATAAGACGAATTACATAAATAGAGTAAAAATTCAATTAGAATTTAGTATTTTCTAGAATGAAGTTAACAAAAACAGTTGTGGAATATTCTATGCGAATAGCATATATTTTTATTCATTTAAATTTCATACTATGTACCTATAGATGTCAGGCGATTAAAATTGATAACAAGTTAAACGGATCAATGTGGGTTAGTCTAAATCGAAATGATACCCAAATACTATCCGCTAGAGATTTCATTTTCAACAAGGACTTCCTGTGGCCGAGTGCTACAATCCCAACTAGCATTCCAAAATCGAATTTTACTGAGGAAGACATCAAAATAATAAATAAAGGAATGGAACTGATTACAAATGAAACTTGCATAAAGTTTACCAACAGGACAACAGAAAAGGCATACATTCAATTCAAAACGGACAAACCTGGATGTTCGGCAACCCTGGGACAGCATAAAGTTCAACATTATATAAATTTGTCGAAAGATTGCTTGAAGCCAGGTACTATTGCCCATGAATTATTGCATACTTTAGGATTTAGTCACGAACACCAGCGCGGCGATCGAAATGATTATGTTGATATTATATGGGATAACATACCAGAGAAATCTAAAGGAAAATATGGGCAACTTAAAACCAATAATGAGGCTTTCCCGTATGATTTCAATAGTATTCTACATTATAATCCGAAAACTCATGAGAAAAACGGAGTCAAAACAATAATTCCGAAGGTAAATTACCGATTAAAATGTACATTGGGAAAATCCCAACACATTTAATTTTATTTATTTTTTATGGCAGAATTCCAGTACTCAAATAAAACCATCATGGCAGAAATTGTCCAAACAGGATGTACAAAAAGTCAACACAGTTTACAATTGCGACCCAAAAAAATATTCTGTTTACACAAGTATTAAAAAACACTCCTAAACATATTTTCTGTAAAAAGCAATTAGTGATTATGGTCTCTCTATAAAATATGTCACACTAATTTCACAGTTTCTTGGGATTTTTGGCGTGGGATTTTAGTACACCGTAATATTACAGGAGACCTCCTCCCCCGTTAAAAGTGTGACGCATTTTATGGAGAACCCTTTAGAAACTTATATTGACAGCATAAACTTTATGTTATAAGATTAATAAAATTTAAGTTTTATATGAAAACTTATAAGTGTAACGAATATTTTATTTCATAACCTCGAATTTAGCAGCAAAAAAAACGATGACTTACTCATTACAAAAGTTTCGTCTTTGCGTACTTCACACTTAAAATTTTTGGTGTGATTTTCTTACGAGGATCTCCCATTAAAAAATCAGTTTATGAGAAAATTTCAAAAAACAAAAAACAAATCATGAAATATTTTGAGAATGGTAAAATACAACAATTCATAGAAAGATGAACTGAATGGAAAATATTATCAAAACAACAAAAAAACATCAGTTGTGAGGTTGTGATCAACAGAAGACTTTCCTTTCCCCTGCAATATTTAGTTTCGGAAAAAATATGAAAAAAAAATATTTTTTCAAATATCTTGAGAACCTAAGATACGTGAGGTAAAGATACGTAAAACCGTGAAAGGAAAAAATGCAGCAAATTTTATTTCCTATAAAATCGATAATTTTAATTACAAAAATAGTCAAAACCGATAATTCTAATTACAAACTTAACAAAAGCTATAATTGCCAATCTGTCAATTATTGAAAACCCGTTTGGTGATTTAAGTGAACGGCGAACAGTTGTATCAAAATTCCTCCTTGCAGTTAAACTTTTCAATAAGATTTTTTTTTTGATTTATTCCAATCGGATTTTGATGTATGGGAGTTTTATGTAAAATCATAATCCTAAATAACTTTTGTTCTTGCACTTTTTTGATAAGATGCACCGTTTTTGAGATATTTACAAAAAACGTTTTCGTTCGTATGGCGGGTATCTATCCCCCTCCCCCCCCCCCCCCCCCCCTCCGCCACCATAATGGTCCATTTTTGCCCATTAACGAACTTAGCCTCGCATTTTACGAAAAACGGATCCACGCAAAATTTCAAGTCTCTAGCTCAATCCGTGCGCCCGCAATCCGCGCCACAGACGGACGGACAGACAGACGGACAGACGGTCGGACATGCTAAATTCAACTTTTTTTTATCATTCTAAACACACTGGTGTAATTCATTTTTGTGTGTGATGACGGGATCTTGGCGTTACAAACGGTAAGGCAAAGTTAATATACCCTTTGATTTCACCATACGGGTATAACAAGCTGTCATCAAGAGCAACCGACGAGAGTTGCATATTCTGTTCTAATGTCACTATTACTAACAAAAATGGTGGTGGACCACTTCTCCCTACGGACCACTTCACCCTACCCGACCCTAAGTTAATTCATTTTTTTCTATACTTTAATTCACTATACGTCAATGCGGTGAGCCATTTTAGAGGTACTGAGCTCTACTATCATTTAAAAATACTATCAGAATATTTTACTATCAGAAATATTTCCACCGGAAAAGGACTAAAAGGATATTGGAAATGTCCTTTTTTCGATGTAATTGCTCTTAGCTCCTAATTGGCTCGATTTACGCAAAAATATCCTAAGAAGAAATTGTAACACATTTAATTTACTGTGAAATATGTCCTTAAATTTTTCTCGTAGAATTCGTAGAATACCTCCTGTATTTACGGAAAGTTAATTTTGTATAGTCTCTTATGTAAATCTATGTCTTGAATTTCTTTAAAATTTGGTTCACCTAAAGCCCAATTCAGACCAACGATTCCGATTACAATTGATGCTTCTCGACCAATGAGATCAAAGCTTTTATCGATAAGGACATGAAAGCTTTGATATCATTGGTCGAGGAAGCTTCAATCGTAATCGTAGTCGTTAATCTGAATTAGGCGTAGAGCTTGTGTAAAGACAACATTTCAGAATTTTATTTGCAATAGTTTCAGAGTTACAACACTTTGAAATGGTCAAAAAATCGCTTTTTGGGCTAATGTCCAATCACAAAATGAGTCATTACTCAGACTAAAAATGAGATAGTGGTCTGTTATTAGATGCGTTTTCAAGCTGGTTGTATAGGCTTTCATTTGAGCTTTGGATAGTTTTTCATTTCAAGTTCACACCACATAACATTTGACCATGAATACCCCCACAGAAAATATTTTAGTTTGAAAAAAAATTACAAATACACTATTATATCTCAAAACCGTTCCTGCAATTTTTCATGTTGGGACTGTAATGGGATTTTTTTATTTTTTTTTTTAAATATACAAGCGAAATTGAGCTTTAGAAAATTGAAATTTTAATCTGGTATGGTAATAGTAGTGCTCAGTACCTTTAAAATAAGCTAAAAACCACACGGTTGAAATTTTTGGTGTGAAATTTATATTTTTTTGATTCTATACCAAAATTGTACCCCTACTTTTTAAGAAAAAATTAGGAAATTTTATACTTAGGGGATTTATATTATACAATTAATAATTTGTATTCATAAATTTTCATCCCCGTTATTTGTACAATTTATAAATTTGCTTATGGATTTATATATGTAGATCAATTTTTTTATAAAATTTATACCCAAATTATCAATTGTGCACCTGTCTACGATGAAAATAGGAATTTCTGTGAATTTTCGAATAATAAATCCTTGAAAGCTTTGAGTATCAATTACTAAAAAATTTGACGTCGACGTATTGTTTGGCAATATTTTCCAGCTCGAAATTATCTTTCAGAATCCATTAACAGAATGTCAAACACAGATTTTTTTTTTTTAAAATCGTTCTGCATAGTGTAAATATTCAACATCTTAAGGACAATTTTTTAATAATTGCGTTTACCTTTTAATTCGGAGTTAGTGCAAAATAAAATTTTCCAGTGAAAACCCATGAAATTGTTTTTCTTATATTAATGCGTAAGAAGTACTTAAAAATTATATTACAAAAGTAGACTAAATTTAATATGAGACTAATTAACTTTCCGTTATGATAAGACGAATTATATAAACAGTAGGAAAAGTCAATCACAACTCAGTGTTCCCTAAAATGAAGTTAACTAAAATAGTGGTGAAATGTCCAGCACTAAACATAAGTATTTTAATTTATTTGATTTTCATATACCGCAACTACAACTGTCAGGCTACGGAAAATGACATTTCCCCACATAAGAATGTGCAAAATGCAAAAAATTGGATAAAATTATTCAAAGGTAATAAGCAAGTACTTTCGCCTAGGGATTTTGCTCCACAGAAGAATCATTTATGGCCGAATGCGACAATAGCAATCAGTATCCCAAAATCGAATTTCACTAAGACAGAAATTGAAATAATTAAAAAAGGAATGGAACTAATTACGTCCAATACCTGCGTAAGATTTATCGAACGGACCACTGAATCTTCATTTGTTCAATTCCAAAATAACGAATCAAACTGCTGGGCGACTTTGGGACATTACACATATCCACATTATGTAAATTTGGCGGAGGGTTGTGTAGATCCAGGTACTGTTGCTCATGAATTATTGCATGCTATAGGATTTAGTCACGAACACCAGCGCGGCGATCGAAATGATTATGTGGATATTACATGGGACAACATACCAAAGCAATATACAGGAGGTTTTAATCGGGTTAAAACCAATAATGAATTATTCCCTTATGATTACTACAGTATTCTTCATTATCATCAAGATGTTCTTAAGAAAAATGGAACGAGCACAATAATCCCGAAGGTAAATTTTTTGGTGAAAATTAAGATTTTAGTCATGAATATTATGTTCTTCAGGATCCCAAAAAGCAGATGATTGGGTCAACGGAAAAATTGTCAAGAAGTGATATACGAAAAGTCAACACATTTTACAATTGTAAACCAAAAAAATATTCTATTTTCCGAAAAATTAAAAAAACTCGCCTGAGCTGAGCTACAACTAAAATAAAAAAGTTTTTTTCTTCAATAATTTCTTTTATAATTCAAATATAATTTTAAATATAATTTTTGAGGTGTGTTTGCGCTCACGATGTATAAATTTTGGGTAGTTTTTAATTTCAAGTTCACGCCACATAAGATTTGACCATGAATAACCCAACAGAAAATATTTTAGTTTAAAAAAAAATACAAATACACTATTATATCTCAAAACCGTTCCTGCAAAATTTCATGATGGGACTGTAATTGGATTTTTTTATTTTTTTAAATATACAGTACGCCCTCGGTTTACGCAACCCTCGATTTGCGCAACTCCTCGATTTTCGCAACCACCATTTTTTTAGCATTACTGACTCTGTAAATGCAACCACACGTGCTAATTGGACCTCGATAACCGCAACTTTCGCTTACGTTTTTATTTTTTCACTTCATCTAAATGTGTCATTCTGGCAGTTATTTTACAGTTAGAATTATTTCTCATTCCCTTTATTTTATGGTCACTTTGTGATCTATGTGATCTATTTGTGCGCATTTATTTTGACGTTTGTGTCCATCAGTAATGATGGCGGTTGTTAAAAAAGTCGTAAGGTTGTCGATTAAAAGTAAAAGTGAAATTTTGGAAAGACTTCGCAACGGGGGATCTGCTAAATTATTGTGTCAGGAATACAAAGTGCACAAATCGACCATAACAAGGATCAAAAGGCAAGAAAATACAATCCGGAAGTTTGTCAGCAATACTGAATCTGGCCCAGGAAAGCGTATAACTCTAAAAAAATGTGAGTTCCCAAGGTTGGAAAAAACTTTATACACATGGTTCTTAAAACAAAGAAAACATCATGTGCCGGTTTCAGCTGAAATTTTAAAATCAAAAGCATGTCAATTGCATGAAAAAATCAAAGAAACTCCTGGATCATTTAACGCGAGCAACGGTTGGTTTGCAAATTTTAAAAAGCGCCATGGCATACGTCTGTTAAAAATTTGTGGTGAGAAGCTTTCTAACAAGCAACAACTTGTTGAACCGTTTTTAGTGAATCTTAAAAATAAAATAAAGGAGCTCAGCTTGACACCACATCAGATTTACAATGCGGACGAGTCTGGGCTGTTTTATAGACTCTTGCCTGCTAAAACATTTGTCAGTTTTGAAGAATCTTCAGCACCTGGTCGTAAAGTAAGCAAAGATAGGCTGACTTTTCTTGCTTGTACAAATGCTACTGCCACCCATAGGGTCAAATTATTCGTCATCGGAAAATCACTAAATCCCAGAGCTTTTAAAAATTTTCGAGAGAAGCCCGTTGTGTATAACGCTAATAAAAACGCGTGGATGACTTTCCAACTCTTTGAGCACTGGTTTCATAACACATTTGTTCCTGAGGTAAATTAGTCTTATAAAAACTGATATCTTAACAACGAAGATTCTATTTTTTTTTAAGGTACAGCGATTTCTTGAATCGAAAGGTCTCGAAAAAAAAGCGTTATTACTTATTGACAACGCTCCCTGTCATCCCAAAGATGGCGAATTAAAAAGTGCTGATGGTATGATTCATGTTATGTGCTTTCCGGCAAATTGCACTGCCATTCTACAGCCGATGGATCAAAACGTTATTAACTTGACAAAATTGTACTACAAAAAAAGCCTTTTATTACATTTACTCGGAAGTGATGGATCGGATTTAGAAGCCAAAATTAAAGCATTTAATCTACGAAATGCAATATGCCTTTTGGCTAATGCGTGGGAAAATTTGGAGCCTAGCTCAATTAAGAAATGCTGGAACGTTTTGATGCTTCCTAATAACGAATGTCATGATTGGGAGTGGACTGATGAGGATGACTTACCCCTGAGTGTAGTTCAACAACAAATAGCGAACAAATCCTCAACGATCGCATCCATTTGTGATTTACTTCATGAAATTTCACCCAACATCGCGGTTTCCAATGGTGATATTAATAGCTGGATTGACGAATTAGAAACCAACGTTGAACCCAACTTCAGTGTTCCAGATACAGATGATATCGAAAGCGGAAATGAAACCGACGAAGTGGCTCCTTTATCCCAAATTAAAACTGAAACTGCAATTCAATCTCTGAGTATCTCAATTAAATGGGCTGAGGATAATGGAGCTTCAATTCAAGATATTTTATCTTTACAAAAATTACGAGAATTCGCAGTTTTAAAGAATTTACAATCGAAAAAAATACAGACCAAAATTGGTAGATTTTTTAATCCAAAATAGGATTACACTTGTGCCCAAACTTTTTCATACCTTTACTTAAAAGAGGATTAGACTGATTTTTTTTACTTTTTTGTTGGAAGTTTTTGTTTTCTTAGTTATGTGATTTATTCGAAAAATAAATAACTGTTTTTTAACTATGTATTGTGGTTTTTTATAACTTCTTTTCTATCATTTATAAGCACATTTTTTTGACTCGGTAATTGCAACAACCTCGGTTAATGCAACTGAGCTTTAAAAAATTGAGCTTTAAAAAATTGAAATTATAATCTTGTATGGTAATATGGTAACAGTACCTTTAAAATAAGCTGAAAACCACACGGTTGAAAATTTGGGTGTAAAATTCATACTTTTTTGATTCTATACTAAAATTGCTAATAAATTATGAAGCATTAAAAGCATTGATAAATAAAAAGTATACATTTTATGCTGAGTTTTATAAACACAATACCAATATAAATCCCCCTCCTTTTTTTAACATATTGACTGCCATGGCTATCGTTTTTGATAGTCAGTGAAAAATATCACAAGCTTCATGAGGGGTCCCGGCTATTATTTTCGCTTTCCGGCACTCCCT
Source organism: Chrysopilus asiliformis (assembly GCA_964034945.1). NCBI lineage: Eukaryota > Metazoa > Arthropoda > Insecta > Diptera > Rhagionidae > Chrysopilus > Chrysopilus asiliformis. The sequence goes on from OZ035961.1 coordinate 38,872,254, forward strand.
TCCGACAAACTTTTGCGCGACTTTTGGTGTGTAGCTTAACAAAACATCACACTGCCACAGGCCCTTCTACTTAACGATAGCCAGGCCTACACTCTACATGTATGCATTCTAAATATATAGATTCATACATACGTACAAAAATTTTACAGATCTACATGTATTTGGATTTCCTTTAAATATTTACAAAATTGATTCGGCAGTCAACGTGTTAAGAAAAAAATTAGGAAATTTTATACTGAGAGGATTTTACAATTAATAAATTGAATTGATAAATTTTCAGCACTATTATTTATACAATTTATAACTTTGCTTATGGATTTATATAGATCAATTTTTTTATAAAATTTATACCCAAATTTTTAATTGTGCACTAATAACTAAAAAAAAATGAATAACTAAAAAATTTGACGTCGACGTATTGTTTCGGAAAATTTTCCAGCTCGAAATTATCTTTCAGAATCCATTACCAAAATATCAATAACAGATTTTTTTTTTGAAAAAATTTTTCAACATGTTTTGGACAAATTTTTAATAATTGCGTTTACCTTTTAATTCGGAGTTAGTGCAAAACAAAATTTTCCATTGAAAATCCATGAAATTGTTTTTCTAATATTAATGGGTAAGAAGTACTTAAAAATTATATTACGAAAGTTATAAAAAAAACCATCAAAGAAAATGTAGACTAAATTTAATATGAGACTAATTAACTTTCCATTAAGATAAGACGAATTATATAAAGAGTAGGAAAAGTCAATCACAACTCAGTGTTCCCTAAAATGAAGTTAACTAAAATAGTGGTGAAATGTCCAGCACTAAACATAAGTATTTTAATTTATTTGATTTTCATATACCGCAACTACAACTGTCAGGCTACGGAAAATCGCATTTCCCAACATAAGAATGTGCAAAATGCAACAAAGTGGATAAGATTATTCAAAGGTGATAAGCAAGTACTTTCGGCTAGGGATTTTGCTCCACAGAAGGAACATTTATGGCCGAATGCCACAATAGCAGTCAGTATCCCAAAATCGAATTTCACTAAGAAGGAAATTGAAATAATTATAAAAGGAATTAAACTAATTACGTGTAATACCTGCATAAGATTTATCAAACGGACTACTCAAACTTCATTTCTTCAATTCAAAAATAACGAATCATGGTGCTGGGCGACTTTGGGTCATTACACATATCCACATTATGTAAATTTGGGGAAAGGTTGTGTAGATCCAAGTACTGTGGCTCATGAATTATTGCATGCTATAGGATTTGATCATGAACACCAGCGCGGCGATCGAAATGATTATGTGGATATTACATGGGACAACATACCAGAGCAATATAAACAATATTATAAGCCGGTTAAAACCAATAATGATATATTCCCTTATGATTACTACAGTATTATTCATTATAATCCAGATGTTCATAAGAAAAATGGAACCAGCACAATAATCCCGAAGGTAAATTTTTTGCTGAAAATGAAGCTTTTTGTCACGAATATTATGTTTTCCAGGATCCCAAAAAGCAGACAATTGGGTCATCGGAAAAATTGTCAAAATATGATATACGAAAAGTCAACACACTTTACAATTGTAATCCAAAAAAATATCCTGTTTTTCGAAAAATTAAAATAACTCGCCCGAGCTGATTTACAACTAAAATTAAAAAGTTTTTTTCTTCAATAATTTCTTTTAAATAAAATGTTTTATTTTGAAAACGACAATTTATTACTATTATTTATTTGTTTGTTTATTTATTTATTGTTTTCAAACGGTCCTTATGAAAATTTAATATTTCAAATATAATTTTTAATATAATGATTCTTGAGATGGGTTTGTGCTGACGATATATATAAAATTACCTGTCGCTGATCGGGCTATTACATTTTACAGAATGGGAAAAAGGTTTTAATTGTCAATTTCTATTTAAAAACTTTGATCAGAGTCGTTAAAAGGCAGGTGCAACTGGACAGATTGCATTGCCAAGAGTGCTTAGGGAGGGGCAGAAATCACGCTTGGTTTAGTACCAGAAACACTCGAAGGAATTTTAACACAAAGATCGCCAAAGTACCTAAACAATACACTTCATTGGGTCGATTTGAAATTTCTTGGGGTGGATTTCAAATTTCTGGAGATTGATTTAAAATTTCTGAAAATCAATTTCCGCCGGAGAGATACTGAAATTTCACCCAAGACACAAATATTTTGAAAAAAATTCTCCTGCGGCGCATTATTAATTTCTTTCATTTTGACAACTTCGTATGCACTTATTTAAACCGAGCGGAAACACACTCTTTACTAGAAACTTTGTTTCTTTTAAATTCAAATTGTGTCACAATATTTACTTTCCTCTTCTATAGAGGGTCAATATTGTATTCATGACGGAGAACGACTCGAAAATGGGCTCAGATAGAAAATTTCTGATTAGAACGAAATCCGTTTCAGACAAAATTATCAGGATGTCCGTGCAGCCGTCTGGTGGTCTGTCCGTTTTAATTAAATAAACTCGAGATCGCGTTGAGCTAGCGACTTGAAATTTTTTGCGAATAAGTTTTACGAAAATCGTGGTTTTGGAAAAGTAACGGTAGCTATAACGTCATATACGATTTTTTTCAACAAATACAGTTTTTGAAAATTTTCTTGAAACCATCCGCTTCTGGGGAAAATGAATAAAACAAAATTTATGAAATTTTCTACATTTTTTCCTTCAACATTTTTTTTTAAATCTTTAACGGCTCTCAAAATGTTTAAAAAAAACAGTTTTTTGAAAATTTCTCGAAAACTATGCACTTTTATAAAAAAAAACAATATAACCAAATTTATAGAAAATTAAATTTTCTACATTTTTTGCTTCAACGCCTGATAAGTATCTCTAACGGTTCTCAACATATTTCAAAAAAATTAAGTTTATTTTGAAAATTTCTCGGAAATTATGCACTATTATGAAAAAACGCATATAATCAAATTCAAGGGAAATAAGATTTCCCACATTTTTTCCTTTAACGGTTTTTACGTATAGCTATTATTATTTACATATTTTTCCGAAATTATATATTGCAGAGGGACGTTTTGTGTTGATCACAACTGATGTATTTTTTTAAATTTTCACCTGCGGCGCTTTTATATGAGCTAATATTGCTCTCCATACCTTTTGTTTGTTTCATGATTTTCTCTTCAGAAAGCCTACCAGAAGTGGCTATTTATGGATCAAAATCTAATGGTTATGTCACAATTCAATAAAAATAATAGTTGGCCCATCACAAATATAAACACTATTAACGAATGATAAATTAAGAAGTTGGATGAAGAACTAAGATGGCAGTCTTTTTGCTCTTAGCAAGAAGAATGAGATCGGTCTCAACCAGAATTTTACTAAAATATGACACCAAATCCCGTAGTTCGTAGCGAATAAACTCGTAGTGAGTAAGTGCGGAGCTACTTACTACTGGACGCCACACATGGCGCTATGCGCTAGGCGGTATATTTAAACATTAAAATTTGAAATATCTCAGTTTGCCTTACCGGTCATTAAATTCAGAGTATCAGCTGAACCTTGTGTGATAATAAACGCGCCACAAATCAAATAAATTCACCACAAAAATGTATTTTCTTATTCATCTTTAACTTATTAAACTTTTCAATGAAACATTTTCATTTTCACGTTTTTTTAAACATACGCTGATATAAAATGAACACCAATAGAACGTGGCAATATTTGAATTTCAACCGTAAAATCTTAAACACAATCATTACATCACAAGAACTTTATCATATTCCATCTAATAAATATCAAATTTCACACGAGTGTTAAATATGCGTAAATACTATGACATGACTCGAAATGTGTACAGCCGAATTCGATGAAACTCTTTGGAATACTGTCAACAAAACAGTAAAAAAAATCCCTAAAGATTTGTAGTCAAATCCCTGGATAAGTGAAATTACAAAAAGCGAAAATTGTTGACAATTTTCTGGAAAAGTTATAGGAATTACAGATAATGGGGCGTTGTCAACGACTAATCTATTTGTCACAATTTGATGGTTGTTCGTGGTCTATTTGTATCGCGGTGAAAGGATAAAACCCCTAGTATGTATATTGGGTAGACGCAAATTATTGATTTTCAAGGTAAAATAACATCATAAATAATATATTCTAATTCACTTGTGAAGGGAACTCTTCGAAGGCAGAAGTTTTTATTCCGAAAAAAGTTTTCTTCCAAACTTATTGCGAATGATTTTCGAATAAGATCACATTTTTTGAAGTAACTTTTTAGGTACCCTAAAATGAAATTGCCTCTTATATCAACCAAAAATATCCGAAAATTTAAAGTTTTTATGTCTTCTTGTGATCTTTTCAAATACTATCGTCTAATCCGCTAAGTTGATTTTAATGCAGTAACACATATTTATGAAAATTCAAATTATGCAAAATAAATAATTTCTGCCACGATTAGCACAACTATTTGTTGTAATTTGCAGGCATATTTAGTATAATTCAAGAAAAAATGTTCCAATATGACGTGTGTATCCCGAAATTATTCAAAGAAAAATAATTAAAAATTATAGGGGTCTAGATAATTAAATATAATCCAAGAAACACAATACAATTCTATTATGTTGGTGAAAAAGTATCGGACCTTTTTATACTCTATATGATATGTCATATAGGAGTATATTAGATTTAGTATACCGTTTGTAATCCATCGAACCAATCATCGGACACAAAAACGAACTACACCAGGGTGTTTGGGATAACATAAGATTTTCATTTCCACATGTCCGTCCGTCTGTGAACGCCATAACTTTCGAAAGGATTGAGCTAGAGTTTTAAAATTTTGTGCAGTTCTGTTTTTCGTAAATGGCTAGCCTAAGTCCTTGAACAGGCAAAATCGGACCATTCCTTCTCCCCTCTTTCATATAAACTTTCTTACAAACGAAACAGTATTTTGCAATTTTCTCGAAAACGGTAAGTCATATTGAAAAATTTATAAAGGTAAAATGTGTTAAGAATAGCATTTTACGTAACGTATTCGTACATGAAAACCCGGTTGGACCACTCCTTCCCTCTCCTCAATTGGATACTTTTTTTTCTATTTCTTCGAAAACGGTCCACGGTATCGACAAATTTATAAAGACGACATGTGTTTAGAATATGATGATTTTATCTACACATCAAAATCCAGTTGAACTACTCTCACCCCCCCCCTCCTCCTTCCCACACCCACACAAATTAAATACTTTATTTCCTCGAAAATGGTGATATTAGAATATGATTTTGCATAACCGTTCTATACATCAAAAATAAATCGTTACACCCCTTTCCCCTCTTCTATACAAAAGGATTTTTTCAAATAAGCAATTTGTCTGTCCTCATATAGAGTATTTGACGATTGGCTCCTGGCAATTGTAGCTTTTCTTATGTTTTAATCAAAGTTTTTTTTTAATAATAAAATTTCTAGTATCACATGGTCTCCATGAGACATAAATTGAGATTTTTTTTCATGGCATGCCATTGAAATGTCCCGTGGAAACAGCATTTGTCAATTTTTCTTTTTTTAAATCTTCCCGGCCCTTACACGCCTCTGTAGAGCTGACACAGTCGCTGGCACATACTCGTGTAAATTCACTGACTGCCAGTTCGCTAAATGTATTTTAATTCGTTGTCAGTAATTTGACATTTGGAGTCTGTGCTACTGACAGACTTTACAGTCGCGTGTAAAGGCCGGGAGGAAAATATGTCTGCAAGTGTCAGTTTTATAGCAAGCCAAGAAAAAATTTCCAATTGATGTCTGATTGAGACCTAAAATAAACGGGAAATGTTCTATGTTTTTGATAGAGTTTAATAAACATACTATGCTGTACAGTTTTAGCTAATTACAAAATAAAACAAAACTTTTAATTGCCTCATTTGGGTCCTGATAATTTCAATTCAATCAACTGCTTGTTTAACTACAATATATCGATTAAAATTAATTAATTCACTTTAACTGGCGTTAAAAATTTCTTGATATCAAATAATGAAAAAAAAATAAATATATTTTAGAATAAGTAACTTTCTGGGCAATTCTTTTTAGGTGTTCCCCCATTGCAGTATACCATGGATTATAAAACTTTTATTATAATTCAGTTAAAATTGTTACTCATTTTGATACCAAAAAATACATTCCAATCGGAAGTGTTTAAAATTTTTGAAGAAAATGAACGTCAAGATTTAATCAAGAAACTCCCGAAAGATCAGATTTTAGTTGAAGGTGACATTATAATCCCATTGGAAATTGTGAAAAACGCAAAACGTGATCTTTGGACAAATGGCAGAGTTCCATTTGAAATCGATATAAAGTTTACCGATCAAGATGTGATAGCCATTTTAAACGGAATGGGACTAATAGCTGACCATAGTTGTGTGAAATTCGTTCGAAGATTGGATAAGGAATTTCCGTACGTATCTATCGAAAATAACAAAGTGGGCTGTTGGGCAACATTGGGATTGACTTCAGAAAAAGAAACAATAAATCTAGCAAAGGGTTGTTTAACCCCGACAGCAGTTGCACATGAATTACTGCACGCCTTAGGATTCAATCATGAACAGGAACAATATGAAAACCCATCTTTCGTAGATGTGACTTTCGAACATATGAAAGGAACATACAAATATAGTTCAGATAAGATTAACAGAAATAATAAAGGTTTTAAATATGATCTGAATAGCATAATGCATTACTATCCAAATCCATTATCGAAAAATGCATGGGATCCTTTTAGAGTGGTAATTATATCATATTTAATATATTTAAAAGTTTACTAAAACACACTTTTTTCAGATTTTTTATAGCCAGAAAAAACCGTCGAAATTTTTAACTAAAACAGACATTGCAAAAGTCAACAAATTATATCGATGTAATCAAAAATATTACAGCCATGACCCGTAATGCGAAGAAGCTGGATTTTTTAAAATCATTTTATATGTTTATTCTGGTAAAATAAATAATAATAATTATATATATTTTGTTGTTTATAATGTATAAATATAGCTTAATCCATTTAGCGGTGCACAGAAAAAAGGGATTAGTAAATTCACCTACAATTTCCGTTGATTTTCAGCCGGCTACAAAAAAATATATGAACTACCGACAAAAGTAGACAATAACTTGGTCTGGTTAGATAAATTATCTACATTTTAGTAGCTAATTGTCTACTTTTGTCGGTAGTTCATCTATTTTTTTGTAGCCGGCTGAAAATCAACGGAAATTGTAGGTGAATTTACTAATCCCTTTTTGATTAGTGAGTTGATAACTTTTTTTTAGACATAATTAAACTTAATTTAATAGGAAATATTAACCTATTTGAAAACTCGAGAAGTAGAAACTTGAAATTCAAAACAAATCCGACTGTTAAGTTTAATCATTTCCAAAAACGAAAAAAGTTGTCCAATTCTACCTCCCTCTGCCTTCACTAAGAAAAATGGAGGCTAACTCGACGACCTACATACGGTGTAATTGGCCTCGGGCAGGCGCGCGTTCGCCTGCATGTGGGCAAGTAAAACTGAGTTGACCTGTGGTCGGAGAAATTCTGAAATTAAGCCACCAGCAGGTGAAGTAGGGCATTGGGAGCTGCATGAGTTGACCTTAGACAGGTTAACTCTGACCGCTAGCTGGCTTACAGAAACCTCTGTAAGGTCAGAGTTAACCTGACAAAAACTTGACCTTTTTCTGAGTGTTGAGGTATCACATGTCCCGGTTTGGCCCGAGCAGTCCAGGAATTAGGCATGTGGTTCCGCGAACAAAACTTTTGTCCCAGATTTTTCAATTAAGTGCTATAATAATATTATTATGATAATTTACGGGCTTGGAATATTTTTGCTTTTATCGAAACCATTTCTATTCAACCAGATTTCTCACCACCCCAATTGAATAATATAATGCATTTAAAATTTAATGAAAACAATGAAAAACCAGAAAAGATTTTTTTAAAGGAAACATCAAGTTTCCATCCTGAATATGGATTTCAGAGTTTCCATCCTGAATATGGCTTAATCTCAACAAAGTGACTGTTATAATAATGTTATAATAACGATTTTCCACAATGGCGTATGTATTTCAAAAACTTTCGCCTGCGGCGCTTTTGTCTTGTTTTACAATTTCCGTCGCCATTATTATGTAAAAAGCGCAAAAAATTGAGTTAATTGTCGCTTGCGACTGTGTAGCTTTTATTTAAACCCTTGCGTCGAACTTAGTTTAAAACATAACAAAAGCTATAATTGCCAATCTGGCAATCATTGGAGACCCGTATGGTGATATTCGTATCAAAATTCGAACAGTTGTACCAAAATTCCACTTTGAAGTCAAACTTTCCAACAAGATTTTTTTAAATTTATTCCAATCGGATTTTGATGTATGGGAGTTTTATGTAGAATCATATCCTAAATACCTTTTGTTCTTGGACTTTTTTGATAAGATGCACCGTTTTTGAGATATTCACAAAAAACGATTTCGTTCGTATGGGGGGTACCCCCCCTAATGGTCCATTTTTGCCCATTAACGAACTTAGCCTCGCATTTTACGGAAAATGGATCTGCGCAAACTTTCAAGTCTCTAGCTCAATCCGTGCGCTCGCAATCCGCGCCACAGATAGACGGACGGACGGACGGACATGCAAAAATTAATTATTTTTATCATTCTGAACACACTGGTGTAATTAATTTTTGTGTGTGATAACGGGATATTGGCGTTACAAACGGTAAGGCAAAGTTAATATACCCTTTGGTTTCACCATACGGGTATAAAAATTCTGCTTGCGGCGCACATTTATTAATTCTTCATCCCTGGTTTTCGTCCAAATAAAGAAAATTTTATCCACCCCCGCTCTCATCTTGTCTCGGATTGGCCCCAAAAAAAAATATGGTCACCCTACTGTTACCATATAAGGAGAAACAGATTTTGGGGGTGTCTCGAAAACGGAATTGTTGTTTTTGTTTTCAAAAATATCTTAATCAGAATATAAATTTACAAATCTAATCGCGTTGCATGACTCCAATTGGAATTTTTCAAACCCACTTTCCATAGAGTTTTCAATGCCTTTCAATACATTTATATGTAAATACCAAAGTTTAAAAAATTTGGGGTTTTCAGGTGGAATTCACCGATTCGAAGTAAGCGGAATAATAATAAAGTGCGAGACCACAAAGAAAAACATTATAAAATATTATAGCAATACAAAACATTAAAAGAGCCACAAAGTTCGGAGGGTACATGTTAAGGTGGCAAATCAAATCATCGACAAGTTGAGTACCGGCCAATATCGTTTTTGTCAAGTTCAGCGGGGCTAGGTTCCGCCCCGTCTTTCGAAGCAACTAAAGGATCAAATCTGACGGAATGGTAAAAGACTCTTAGAAATTACATCTTTCTCGGAAAGTTTTCCTAAATTTTCCGATACTATAGAAAACTTTTTGTTGAATTTTTACTTTCCTCTTTTACAGAGTATTGTATTCATGACGCCTGTATTCATGAGACCGACTCAGGAACAAATAGAAAATTTCTGATCAGTGTGTGAATCTGTCTGTCGGTCTATCCGTTGAACGTACCTTGAAGAACTCGAGAACGCATTGACCTAGCGACTTGAAATTTTTTGTAAATAACTTTTACAAAAATCGTAGTTTTTTTATCAACTTTTGGAAAATAACGGTAGCTCTAACGGGTATCTCCCATACAATTTTTCTGAAAAAAATACCGTTTTTTGAAAATATCTGGAAACCTATGCGCTTTTGGGAAAAATTGAATATAACAAAATTTGAAGGACATAAAATTTCCCAATTTTTTTGCTTTAACGTTTTATTGCCATGCACCCAAAGAAAACTTTTTTTTTGTATTTTATTCCGTATATTCTAAAAGAATTACCATTTGAAACTGGCATGTTTTGCGATGAGCAGCAGGTAAAATTTTTTACTCAGGAAAGAGCGCCCTGAATAGAGAGCTTTCAACAAATACGTTACAAAATTGTTTATGTGGTAATGCATATGCTCCCTAATATTAGAAGCAGCATTTTCCACTTACATATTTGGCTTACAAAATTTTACCCAATTTGTTTGTGCGTTACATTTAGACTGGATCAATTCTGAGCCCTTTAGCTTTCCTGTGCAATTCCTGAGCCCACTTACCGGTTTGTATTCGAGCCATTCTTGAAAAATATGTGTTTCTCCGAAAATTTTACAAAATCATACATCACAAATATCTCGAAGAAATAAGTATGACAAATTCTGTTTAATGTTAATTTCAATTTTTGAAAATTGATTTTCTATGAAAAATAAACGATTTCAAATGGATTAAATCAGGTGTAAAAATTATTTTTCTGTTAAACACGAATCTCGTGAATTCGTATTCTAATAAATAGCAATTGTATTTGATAAATAACACTCATAACTATTGTGAAATTATGGCCGTAGTGTCAATCAAGGAAATAAAACGCATTCTTTTACTCATTGGACTTCTGTTTTGTGAAATATGTAATTCTCAATCAGAAATAAATGAAAGTGGCAAAAACGAAACCGTCTTCAGTGACGCAAAACCTTTCAAAAGTGATGTGGAGATTTCAGCCATTCAAGTTCGTAACGCAAATCCGGATCGAGCAGTACTTTGGCCTAAGGGTGAAGTGCCATATGAAATTAGTGAATCATATAGTGAAAATGACACTATGAGAATAAAGAATGCTATGCGTTACATTACAGAACGTACTTGCATAATATTTTCTAACAGATCAAAAGAACATTCCTATTTGTTCATCAAAAACGATGAACCTGGATGTTGGTCATATTTCGGGAGGCTAAAGGGAAAACAATCCTTGAATTTGAGACGTGAATGTCTCAGAAAGGGTAGAATACTTCATCTTTTGATGCATACATTGGGATTTATTCATGAGCACCAACGAACTGGACGAAATAAATATGTGAAAGTGCTGTGGAAAAATATACAACCGAATAATACGCAGAATTTCGCTATTCGTAAAACGTCCAATCAGGGATTTCCATATGATTTTGAAAGTATTATGCATTTAGGGAAAAAGTCTTTTTCCAAAAATAATGAAGATACAATTGTGTCGAAAGTAAGTAGAAAATTTATTATTACAGTTTTCTTAATTATTTATCTTCTTTTTTCGTAGATTCCAGGCAAATCAGTTCCTAACACATTCCCTAACAAATTATCAAAAATTGATATTGAAAAAATAAATAAGTTGTATCGATGTAAAAGGAGTAATTACACCACCCAGTAGGAAATTCAAAACAACTGAAACAAATCTATTTCAATGTAACTCAAACGATAATACAGTGTAGAAAACAAAATTCAAAAAATATAATCAATTTAAAAAAAACGATGAATATTTTTAATGTGCATGGGTTATTGTTACACGAATAACTAAACGGGTTTTTCTTATATTAGAACCAAATATAGATTTTCCGGGAAAAATCGCAAATTAATTTATACAAGCATTGTATAAGCCGACAAAAGAGTCTTTTTTTTGTAAATTTGTGATCGCTGATTCCAAATTTGGCAGTGGTTTGGCTGGATCGGCTCCAGTTTTTGAAATATGCACTGTAGTTAATCATCTGCACGGAGAGATATACAAATAGGAATATACGAGACAGCGGACTCTTCCGCAATGGCTCCCTAAAAATGGGGAATTATTCCTATAATTTTGGGAAAAAATTGGTGGATTTAATCCCTATAATAAAGTCGATCCACACGCAGAGAAAAAAAATAGTAAATCCAGAGACATCGAAACTTTTACTAAAATAGTTAACTTCATTTACAAAATAGTTAATTTAAGTTGAGAAAATAGTCAATTTAATTACAAAATAGTTAATTTAAATTGAGATAATAGTCATTTCAACTACAAAATGGCAAACGTTACCACTAAGTAGTCAAACTTCTTATAAAAATTATAGGTTTTGACTTATTTAAATTAACTATTTTACTAATAGTAACGATTTTCCATTGTAAAATAGTCAAATTTACTATCTTTTCTTTGCGTGCAGCCAAACCAGTGCCAGATTCGAAACCAGCAACCCCAAATCCTCAAATTGAGTGCACCAAATTAAACATCTGTCTATGCTATCATTTTCCCATGAAATACCGACAGCATTACGAAAGTCTTAAAAATATGGTTTTTTTTTTCTTTAAAAATATCACAACAGCTACAACATAGGGTTAAATTCAGGCAAAAATCTGTACATTCGATATGTGTAAGTGTCAGATGTATGCCAATTTTAAATCACTGCTTTGCAAGCAATAAAAAACAAACACACCTGAAAATCTCATGGCTGTAGACTCAGTTGGCTAAAACTGATTGAAATGTTTGCAGATACATTTTGTTCAACAAACTGGTAACCAATGGCGTACCAAGCGAGAGGCGGCACGACTTTGGGGGCCGCAAATTTCAGTCTATCACACAAAAAAAAGTCAACATTTATATGGATGGACTGGGATTGGAGTTCCCGTCGTGGTCTGGTTGGATTTTGGGAGAACGTCGTTCTAGACACTTTAAATATCTTAAAAATTTCGCCTGCGGCGCCGAAAATTTTCGGGTCTTCAACCAACAGTATCAGTGCCTAATGTCTTGATGTGATTATCATATATCATACTTATATACTCATATATACTCATACTAATACTATAAAAAATTTTAAAAAAAAAATTTAAAAAAAAGCTTTTATTAAAAAAGAATGCATTAAAAAGAAAAAAATAATTTTCTGGACGCTGTGTATCACAAATATAAAAGCTTTTTAAAAGCGAGATAAATTTTTATTTTATTGTTTTATGCTTTATCTCGCTTTTTAAAAGCTTTTATATTTGTGATACACAGCGTCCAGAAAATTATTTTTTTCTTTTTAGTGCATTCTTTTTTAATAAAAGCTTTTTTTTAAAAATTTTTTTTTATTTTTTTTAATTTTGTTCTTTTTAGTCTTCGAATATATATCCTTACATTTGAGATGTCCTTACAGGCTTTTTAACTTTAGAATCGTATTCAGCGACCCCAAAAACCCGCAGAATAGATTTTTTTCCGGAAAATTTGGAGAAAGGGATAATCACGTTATCCTTACAGGACCTTCCGTTATCCTTACAAGGACGAAGTAGTGAAAATATTGTATTGTCATCGGACTTATGTAAGTGTGCAAAATTTCAAGTCAATCGGACAAGTGGAAGTGGGTCAAAATTGGGTTGCAAGATTTGATCTGATAGACAGACAGACAGACAGACACGAAGGCAAGCTAAATAAAAGCTTTTAAAAAAAATTAGTTGGTGTCTGTCTGCCTGTCTGTCTCTCTGTTCCTCTTTCACGCAAAAACGGCTGAACCGATTGACTTGAAATTTGGCATGAGTGTCTGTGGTAGTTCTGGTTCCAACATAGGCATACGGAAAAGTAGCGCGAGGGGTGGGGGAGTAAGGGGAGGGGGTAAAGTGATTTCGAAACTTAGTTTTTGCGCTATGTTACCCTTTCGCGGGGAAACTACCGAGCCATTTGGCCTGAAATTTAGCTCCAACATAGACCATAAAAAAAAATTGAAAAATCTTAACCCGGCAAAGACGGGTATGCAAGCTAGTGTTGTAATAAAATTGACTTATTTTTCGCAAATGTACCTGCGGCGCAAATTTTTTGTTATCCTTAGTTTTCGTCCAAATAAAATTTTATCTCCCTTGTAAAATTTGTTGTGTTCGTTTGGGTTTCGTTTCAGAAGGAAGGAAGGGAGGGGGGGGGGGGGGTGGAGAGTTGGATGACTGAAACGGAACACCAATGAAACACCAAATTTAATATAGAAAATAAAGCTTGATTTAACCCTAATCCGCATTCGCGGTGTCTTTGAGACACCGATGCAGTTTTGAGAGTGATTGTTACGAATGTTAAAAAAGTTGTTGCATGCATGCTCCTTGACTTTGTTTTTTTAAGCCAATACTATTTAAAAACGAAAAAAAAAAATTAATTTTTTTTTACTACAACAATAATATTTCGCTTTTATGAAATTTACCCTTAATCCACGCAGGCGGTGTCTCAAAGACACCGTAACGGTTTTACCAGCAAAGAAAGGTTATTTTGGTATCACTTTGCTTCTATTTCGCAAAATATCCTGTGTCCCCATTTCTAAGGTCGCGCTTTGAAGCAGATAAGTGCAAATCCAAGAAAAATGTTTGTAACGAAAATTCTTAAAAATCAATTTTATGCTACAATTATAAAAAGTACGAATAATGTATATACAAATAAATAAATATTATTAACTGAATTAAAAAATGCAAACTCAAAAAAAAATTTTTTTATTAAATTATTATATTTTTCCGGCATGGTGTCTTTCAGACACCGCCTGCGTGGATTAAGGACAAAATTAGCCTGAGCTGATTAGGGTTAATACAACTTGAGAAAACCAAGGAACAACAATTAATAAATGTAATAATAAATATATTTTTCTAAAACAGAATGTTGTGCAATAATTTAAATCAAGAGCTAAACAGTTCCAAACAAAAACTGACTTATTTTTTCACGATTTTAACGTTCCATTTTAACATTCCAAAACCGTTGCGATTTTTTATGGAACGTTAAAATCGTGAAAAAATAAGTCAGTTTCTGTTTGTAAAAATATCGGTAAAACAAAATACGGTGCCAGTCAAATTTTACTCCTTTTATGAGTAATTGAGAAAATACGCCGCAGGTGAAAAGAACGTAAAAATACGTTTTTGAATGAAAAACAGTTCAAAAAATGTGCCGCAGGCGAAAAGAACGAATTTTACACAAATTCCCAACTGAAGTAGAGTGTATTTTGCATATAGTGATCGTTTTTCTCTTCTAGCGTTTGATAATCCTAAAATCTAGGACAAAAGCCTATTTTCTGCCTGTCCATAAAATATATCACATATTTAGGGGTTATTCAAATGAAGCTAAATACAAAAATTACAAAAAGTCTGGAAAAAATGTGGCGTGGGGAAAAACCAAAATTTGGAAACGTTTTTTTATGGAGAGATAATTAAATGATCTTAAAAAAATCTTTAAAAAAAACGGAATTGTATAAATTGAGATCACTTACTGCTCTTTTCCAAGAAAGCACTTCCAAATTAGAAATGTGAAAATAAATCTGTCTTAAGATCAATAAACACGAAAAATCGCACTTGTTTGATTACATTTGGTCAGAGAGATGATTTGTTATGATCGTAAAATTACCTTTAGATTACATTGATTTTAAGCAACTGCATTATAGAAGTGAGAAAATGCATGTTCATTAAAATGGCTATAAATTTTTCACACAATGGGATAAAATTTCACTGATTGCCGGAATTTCTGATTAATCAGCAATAATTACAGAATTAAGTAATAATTTACTGTCAAAAAATTTAGAGAGCTTTTTTATTTCATCCACGCGTTACTTTATCTCTGATTTTATCAAAGCTGAAAGTGCTAAAATTAACTCTGATTCAAGAACCATACTTTAAAACATGAAAAACGTGATAAGAAAGTGTGAATTTTTGATAATAGCTATTAACTGGAATCAAGACTTAAAATTGGGTGAATGATAATTTCAGAAAAAAATGATAAATTTTAACAAACTGTTAATACGCCTTTGTAAAATTCAAGAAAACTTTGAATTACATATATTTAAATTCAATAAAACTCATTCTTTTCGAAATCTTGTTATCTACGTATAATTTCCTCTTCTTACAACATTGTTGTTCTGTACACTATTCAGAATAACGTATATAAACATTTCATAGATTTCTAATTGCAATAAGGATTATTCTAAATTCTCATGATGCTTCCGGGTTGTTTTCAATAATTTGTGCGATTACCCCACGTCAGTTAAGCCTTTGAGAGCCTCATAACTATAAAACATCAAACTAAATCCTTCTAATACCATAATCATGTATTGGATATATAAAATATATTTCAGTATTCCGGCATGACGCTTCATGGCCAGAAAAACAAATTTAACGACATTTCTATTGAATACTTAAATTAAATGTTCCAACATTGTAAGTAGAGAAACTAAAAATAAGCAAAAAAAATTAAAAATAGAATCCTTAAGATAAAATGAGAAACTTTTCCTCGTCTAAAATGTTTAACCAAAATACTTCATTCATCATGTCTTGACTCAACACAAACGTTTTTTTATTGGTACCAAAAAAAAAGTCTTGGAGCAAGTAATGTAAGTACGGCAAAAAATAACATCAAAATATTGAAGCAATTTTATACCAAGTAAGCTATAAAGTTTCAGTGCGTCATTTAAACTCTATTTGTTGGTTTGTATGAACAAATTATTCAAGTTTAAAGTCCAGTTGTCGATAATTTAAACGTGTTCAGAAATCAAAAGATATCTGATGTGAACAGCGCATGACTTTCTTATACAAAATCTACGTTTCTGCATAATTTTCCTAATGAAAAAATATTAATTTACATAAAAATATAAATTTTTATTTTACAAAACCTGAAATATCTCGATAACGGTAAAAGATAACGATTTACAATACAATGCAAAAATGTAGAGAATTTTAATACCTTTAATTCTGCTTTCATCGTTTTTTTTTTTTCTTTCAAAAAACCATTAGTTTGCAAGCAATTCGCCAAAAAATAATTTTTTGGTTTTTTATGATATCTCGATAACGGTAAAATATATCAGATAGCGGTAAAAGACATAGTTATGGCCAGCATTATTCTATTCAAATCATCTCATAAATTTAACCACTAAAAATCCATTATTTTTCGGGATAATCGCAAAAAACTGATTTTTTTAAATAACGGTATATCTCGATAACGACTTGAGATACGGAGTTATATTAAAATACAAAGCTGTAGAAAATTTTATTGTCTCTAATTTTTGTTATACGGACGACTGCTGAAAAACGCGTAGTTTCAGAGTAAATAACGAAAAACGAAATTGTGATTTTTAAAAGCCGCCATTTTAGTTACTTCCGTTGAACGGATTTCCACCAAAAGTTAATAGGATTGTCCCATTCCAAGACCAAATATGTCTGTAAAATTTCATGGCTCTATTAGTTTTTGAGAAATCTTGTACACAGAGTGACAGACTAACAGACTAAGAGTCTGTTTACATTTGTTGAAATAGTCCGCCTAATTATGACAGAAACTGGCAACATTAAGGCAAGGTGAGGAAGTGGGACTGCTGATAAGAAAATCATCCTCAAAACTAAAATCTCCGTTCTCAGAGTTCCGCCTGTCATGCTCTGATTGGTTGGCTGCCACACTGAATGTGTTCCATTGTCATTATTGTTTCGGTTGTCTTCGATGCAACACATCGCAGAGCAAAAGGCAGCCACGTATTACTTGCAATTCTTTAGAAATGTTCCGTTTCCCAAATGTTTCACGCCAGTCTGATTGCTCACAGCTACTGGTTCTAATAGTCTCAATCTGAACACGAGCAATATTTCATCCGTCCTATTTAGGCGAACTATTTCAACCAATGTGAACAGGCTCTAACAGACTAATAGACTAACAGACTAACAGACTAACAGACTAACAGACTAACACACTAACAGACTAACAGACTAACAGACTAACAGACTAACAGACTAACAGACTAACAGACTAACAGACTAACAGACTAACAGACTAACAGACTAATGACGTTTTCGACTGGCAGATTCAGGGCAGATTCAGAGCACGCTCTACCCCAGTTTAGAGCAAGGTATTTCGAGCAGATCTCGAGTAGATTTCGAGCACCTCTGCTTGGGAGTCGAGCATTTCTCAAAGAACAAGAAGAAGCATAAAACAAATTAAAATTAATTTTGATATATTCCCCTTAAGTTGACACTGCACTAATATATTTCTGACCAAATGAAATTCTTCTTCACTAGATGAAGAAGAATCCAAGAAATCAAAATCATAAATATCTTCCATTTACGATTCCACACGATTTTGTTAGCCTTAACCTCAAAAGAGCAACTCAAATCTGACTACATTAGGCAGATCACAAAATTGCTCGAAAAATGCTCTTTTAGTGCTCGCATACGGAGTACTTGCGTCACTCGAACACGTAACTCTTTTTCGAGCGATCAAAAAATCTCAGTCGAACACAAGATCTCAGAGTGAGCAAATTTAGAGCAACTTCAGAGCAAAAAGAGCATGCGAGTCGAAAACGCCATAAGACCGTGATTACATTGGCGCAAGAAGGTGTTTGACTTCACCAAATTTTAGGCAAGAGACGAAATGGGAATGATGATACGAAAAGAAGAACGAAAAGTAAAGATTTCATTTGGAAGTTAATAAGGAACGACATGTTATTGGCTACCCATTCCCACTTGTTCCGAAAAAATCATTCAGCTTGTACACTCAGAAAAATGGAGGCTAACTCGACGACCTACATCGGCCTCGGGCAGGCGCGCGTTCGCCTGCAAGTGGGCAAGTAAAACTGAGTTGACCTGTGGTCGGAGAAATTCTGAAATTAAGCCACCAGCAGGTGAAGTATGGCATTGGGAGCTGCACGAGTTGACTTTAGATAGGTTAACTCTGACCGCTAGCTAGCTTACAGACACCTCTGTAAGGTCAGAGTTAACCTGACAAAAAGTTGACCTGGACATTTTTCTGAGTGTAGACGCCATGGCTTGCGCATCTCTAATAATTTTCATTTAAGTCTGCTATAGTTATTTATGAAAAATTCTACCCTTTTATATCGTCTTTATACAATCACTAATATTTTAAAAATTATTAATAAATTTAATTTTTCTTCACAATTCTACGAAATTCCGATAAATTATCTCTGACCACGATGTTACTAAAATAAAAATGGCCCAGTTTCCATTCGTTCCACTTTGAATGGTTCAGTTCAACCTCGTGTAATCAAAAAAGGTTCAAGCAGGCGGTTCACTTAGTCCGTGTGTAATCACGGTCTAACAGACTAACAGACTGACAGACTGAAATATATTTTTGTAATAATGCTCCAATTGACTCAGGAGTGCTTGGAAAATATTTTAGGCAAGTATTTTATTATACTACGTTTCTTTTCAAATTTTTTAATACATAATAAACCAATTTTATTTTTAACAGTTTTCTCCTAAATAATGAACATTTATAATAAACTCTTTTTTAATTCCATCACATATGGTATAAGAAGTTAACCCAACAATTTAAAACCTCCTAAACATACATTTTATGTTCTTTTACAAATAAACATTTTGGCAAGTTTTTCTCCATAACTCGCCATAAAAATCAAAAAGCTCAAGAAAATTTTTTTAGAAAAACAAACATTCGGGCTAGAGAAGATCTCTAATGATGAAAATTGGCGCCAATAAACATAAATTCGCAATCAGTTTGACCATCGATTTATAAACAGAATTTACAAATTCAATCCATTGTCAAACTTTTTTTCGCAGAGAAATTTTCGTGTATTTGTGATTTCGAATTTGGGAACATTGCCGATAAAATTAATCTCTTCGTGATTTTTATCATTTTGATAGAAACTGATTTATTGTTGCACTTAAATACGACAAAGTCACGTTTTCTTTTTTTACATTCTTAAAAAAAACATCTACGCTTTAATCTAATGGGATGCTGCCGAGAAAATCCCGGAAAGCATTAAGGAAGTGATGATTTTTATTAACTTAAATAAATATTTATTTTATCGTAGCATTGCTCAACTCACGCACTATAATACGACAAAATGCGATCATACTAGAATAATCGTAAAATATGCCACAGATAAATTTTATATCAGGAATAAACAGTTTTTAGATTTTATAGCCAGCGTGGATTAATTTATTTACCTTACGTCCAAAAGACATACGTCTATGCACCAAATCGATAAAAGTGAAAATTATAAACGCACCAGAGAAACATTTCACATCAAGTGAAAATAAATCCGTTGAAATTAGATTCGTCCCCCCATTCTCCTTCCCTTCACCTGTTTCCCTACCTATGATATATTCATGGCTGCGTTTGATTTTTCAGATGAGCATTTTCGTAAATGCTTACAAATGAAAATAGCCCGGAAAAGTTGTGCCATTGGGAGCAGCCGTGACGTCAAACTTGACCGACTAAGAAATTTTCTTTTTGACATGACTGCCAGATGGTTATCAAAGATTTATAGCGCCCAGGAAAAGCGTACACATTTCACAATATTTTTTTTACGATTTTCATTTTCATCTCGATTTCCATTGCAATTAATTTTTATTTTAAGCCTTCTGCACCTAAATTTAGATCGATTGTCTATTATTTATCATTTTATAAATAGACATTTTGAGGGAGCGAAACTTTTGATAATAACCAATACGGATTTGGTGCTCAATTAAGCAATCGATGACCGTTTAATTGTCTGTACAACTCATAATCTCGGATTTTGATTATCGTTTTTAAGATAATTTCTGAAATACTGACGATATGGGTTTTCCAAGCTAATGGCAAAAACGTGCTTTTGGATTTTTGTTATCCAGCTGTTGCCAGCACATAAATTTTCCAACACGAAGAAAATTGCCAAGTAGTACTCCAGAATATTATTTTTTGCAATTAAAATTCAATAATCTTTGGCAGTATGCAATTAAACGTCGGCAATATTTTCCAATTAATATCAGAGCTTTGGAATTGGTATTCCAAATAAATTCCATTTTGTTGATTTATATGAACACAGCACTGGTCCTAAATTGTTTGGCAAAATTAGAAAATTGCAGAAGAGTAATAATAACACAAGCTGGCAATCATTTCGGTGCACTCTATTGAATACCAATAAAATAGAGTATCTTTTTTTGTGATTTGGCATTTTGTTTTTGAATCTGACAGTGGTTTGGTTGGATCAGCTTTCGTACCAACACTCTTGAAAAATGTTTTTTTTGCCTCACAGAGATTATGTTTATCTAAAATCATATTTTAGCACTTTTGGATTTTAAAATTTTTGTAATACGAAGCACAATTTGCGAGAAAACTGCTTTAAAGTACACCACATGTGTGGGGAAGAGAGAAAGAAGTGTTCCGATTGACATTTGACATATAAGTAGGGTAACCATATTTATTATGGGTCAATCAAGGATAAGCTGAGGATGGGACGGGGGTGTGAGAGGATGTTTAAAATGGAACGCCAACAAAACAACAAATTTTATATAGAAAAGTTTATTTTAACGAAAAAAAATCAAGAAATTTGCGCCACAGGCAGAATCTTTTAAACAGATTTAAATCAATAGTCATAAAGTTACAAGCAAGAATGTTCTTGATTTTGTGCGCTCTTTATGTTCCATTGTAAAAACATCAAAAAAGAGCAATGCGCCGCAGTCAACATTTTTTTTAAAGATACGGGGCCCTTGTAGAAAATAAATAAAAAAATGCGCCGCAGACGAAAAAATGTGTCTTGCAGCAACCTCGAGCCAAAGTAGAAAACGTTTTGTTTATTAAGTTAACCTTTTCTTTGGCGTGTGATCAATTATAATATGTACTAAACTGAAAAATCCGGGACGAAAGTTTAGTTTGCGGGACGTCGGGACAACGTGCCTAAATCCGGGCCTGACGCGGCCTTTCCAGGACGTATGTATAAAAAAGTTATCTAAAATCGTATTTTAAACACATTTTGTGTTTATAGTTTTTTTTTCGATACGATGAACTGTTTTTAAGAAAACCACGAAAAAGCCCTTAATTTCTATGGGAGAGGGGAGATGTCTGATCGAATTTTGATGTGTGGAAGAGTTGTGTAAAATTACATTGTAAGCGTTTTTAATCTTGATAATTTTTTCTTAAAACCCATCGTTTTTTAGAAAACTCCATCTGTTGCCAAATCTCATAAACTGGAACGAATTCATTCCAACTATTTCCAGATTCGAATTCAACGGAGTCAAGTTACCCTAAAATGATTGAAATATCTACGACATAAACAAAAATAAAAATTTTCAGTTTATGTGGAATTTTTTCGAAAAAAAAAATTTTTTATTGAGCTTTTCTCAAAAACTAAAAAAAATTTTTTATTGAGCTTTTCTCAAAATCGCTAAACCACTCGCAGAATCGGAATCAGCAAAGTCAAATTATCCTAAATAGATAGTATAATCGTTGACAGCAAAATGGCTGGTGTGCAGTATAAATATTACTTTCTTATACAAATTATAATAAAGTAGGGTCAGGTAGGGTCAAGTGGTCCACGTTTTTAGTATTGGCCATAAAATGGTCAAAAATTGGAATTTTTGCATGATAAGATAGTCAAATCGCAAGCGCAGGACCTGAGCTAACTTTCTGCATTCACAGATTGCCAACTTTTTGACATTAAATTTAATTTTTAGGCATTTATCGAAAACTTTGAATTTTCGATTTTTTCAAAATGGTAGGGAGAAGTGGTCCACCCTCAAAAATTTTCCAGAAATCGCATAAACATAAAATTAAATGATAAATAAAAATATAATCGTGAAGTTTGATCAAAAATATGGTTTATTCGAAAGTAACCAATGAGCGTTTGGTCTATTTTGGTGTTGGTTTCTTCGGTGTAGTTGTTAAGTGTCGTTTTCCGGTGGCTTTTTCTGCTACTCTAATTCAGCTCGATTTTCGGGAGAAGTTATAATCGAGCTTCGCATCGATTTTCGGCCACGATTTGAAACATTCAAAATAACTCATAAAAAAACTTGAAAACATGAAATATGACATTGACAGGGTGGACCACTTCACCCTATCAAAAGTGGACCACTTCTCCCTACCGACGCTATTTTGCTGCTTCAACAATTGTGGAAAAAAGTGCAGAAATTCGGTGGATTTACAAAGTTCATAATGTAAACAACATTTTAGATTAATTACCTTATTGAAATTGATGAAGAATTCGTCAAAATGTTGTTGAATGTGAATACTTGCGAAAACTTTCAACAACGTTTTTTTGGCACTGGTCTGTGAGAGTGAGTAAATATACGTCTGCACACTTCAATGACTAATAAAAAACAAGCTGTCATCAAGAGCAACCGATGAGAGTTGCATATTCTGTTCTAATTTCACTATTACTAACAAAAATGGCGGTGGACCACTTCTCCCTACGGACCACTTCATCCTACCCGACCCTATTATATTCGTGACAAATTCCGACCTCTTAATTTTCCGCAAAAATAATTTTCCGAGTACTCCTGAGTTGATTGGGGCATTATTACAAAAATGTGTTTCTGTATGTTAGTATGTGTACAAAATTTCTCAAAAACTACTGGAGCTGGAGCCATGAAATTTTACATAAATGTTTGGACCTGGAATGGGACGATCCTTAGTGGAAATCTGTTAACCGGAAGTAAACCAAAATTGCGGCTTTTCAAAAATCTCAATTTCGTTTTTTGCAATTTGCTCCAAAACAATGCGTTTTCCAGTAGCCTTTTGTATGACGAATGTTGAAGACAGTCAAATTTTCTACACTTTTGTTTGTCTTTTATTAGAACTCAATATCTCAAACCGGAATTGAGATATACCGTTATTTAAAAAAAACCCCCGTTTTTGCGATTCTCTCGAAAACGAAGGGGTTTTACTTGGTTCAATGTACGGGATGAATTGAAGCGAATAAATTTGCCATAATTTTATCTTTTACCATTATCCTCTATCTGTTATCGGTATTTTTTACCACTATTTCTGTTTTTATTTAAATACTAGCTTGCATACCCGTCGTTGCCGGGTTAAGTTTTTTCAATTTTTTTTTTGATGGTCTATATTGGAGCTAAACTTCAGCCCAATCGGCTCGGTAGTTTCCCCGCGAAAGGGTAACATAGCGCAAAAACTAAGTTTCGAAATCACTTTACCCCCTCCCCTTACTCCCCCACCCCTCGCGCTACTTTTCCGTATGCCTATGTTGGAACCAGAACTACCACAGACACTCATGGCAAATTTCAAGTCAATCGGTTCAGCCGTTTTTGCGTGAAAGAGGAACAGACAGACAGACAGACAGACAGACACCAACTCATTTTTATATATTAGTATGATAATGACTTTCCTCTTCCCCAAAAATCTTCAATTTCTCACAAATTATTGAGTATCAAAATTGATTTAAACTAGTGGACTTTTGACAAATCTTTATAAAATCTTTAAACGGATTTTATCGGAACAATATTTTGGGACCAAACTGATCCCAGACATATTTTTATTTTTAATTCCTTTTGAAGAGTTAAGTAATTTGTGATGTGCAACTTCCGACTGACCATTTAGTAGTGCAATGCTCGAGAAAAGTTACTTTCCACAATTTCTTTATTCAGAACTTAACCCGGATTTTACAGATTTGTTTTTTTAAGATAAGGTATCTTGAAAAAATATGCATAATCATTGCGATAAGATTTTTTTGAGTGATGTTCCGTTTTCTTGTAATCAGTTTAGATAACTTGGTAACAAAAATTTCCTAATATCTCTTTAGTATCTCTTCGCAATCATGATGGATGATTTGTAATTTACCCTAGTTTGCAACGAGTCTTTCCAAATACATCTTTGAAAAATTACGAAAAAATCCAAATTATCCTGAAAAAATAGAAACTATTTAAATGTTACCTTACGAAAATGTGGTTTTTGTAGGTTTTTTTTCAACAATTAAAATAATGGACCATTAATAATAAAACAAAATCAAAATACCATGTTCAAATGATTTTTTTTGGCAAAGCTTTTGCAAATTTGTCGTCGTAAAGACGTGCCAACAATTTTTGTCTGGTTCAAATTTTCTTTTCCGTCTTTAATACCAGAATTTTTTTTCGTAAAGGGATTATTGTAAGTACTATAAGAGACTGGTTTTTAATTTATTAATAGGTTTAGAAAATACAGCAAAACCTCTAACGGCGCAACATCTTAAATCTTAGACAATTTCAAGCTCGATCTCACTTTCTTTTCGATCGAAAATCCCGCCACCTGCTAGAAAGAGTGACCATGAAGATTTTTTCCGTCTTAAGAATTTCCCAAAAGAATTCAGTTTCGTTGTTAAATTTGTTTTGGTTTTCCTGCACCTAAAGTAAATTGTTACAAGTCTGGCAACAATCATCGACATGTCTGTGATGTAATTGTAACTCTTAATGTTTTATTATTATTACGAGACATAAGAAAACCTATTTTAGTCAAGGCGATGAGCATAAGTCAACACAAATTCTTCAATTTCATGACGACAATCGAACCAATGTTCGACCAAAAATCATAATTTTCTTGAGAGTGGAAAAGAAATTCTTTTTGACAGTCGCAAAAGTAATGACAGCAAAACTTATTTTGCGATATTTCTCACCCATTCAAAGTGCATGTGAACATCATATGATTTGAAGAATAGGAAATTTATTTTGATTTGGTTTTTACATAAGATTGTCTCGGATTTTGTTTACTTAAATTACTCGAAAGTTTGCGCTATTTGCTTATTTTATTCAGCAGTTTTTGAGTTAATACAAAATAAAATGTAACAATCGGGAAATGAAAATCAACACCTTATGCTGATAGTGCTTTTTATGCATTAATGATTTTTAAAGCTTTTTAAAGCCTTTTTAAAGTCTAGCTCAAAAATAAAACGTTTTATATTATGTAAATTTTAATTTTATTAAATAAGAATATTAGGTGTATTTTTACATTTTGAATATTAATGGGGTTCATGGAATCACACAAAAACCTCTTAAACCGCGCAAATTGCATAACTTTACCACTTGTCCACTTGTCTTATAACTTTACCACCTCGTCAATGAATTGTCAAAATTTGTGTGGAAAATCTTTTACGAGGCCCTCGTAAATTTATGCGACAATTTTGGTGCACAAACAACCTCGTAAAATTATTCAAACGTTAAACACGGAGATTTTGAGAAATTGTGAAATTTAGCTGCGATAATAAGAATTTCTTTAATGTAATTTGTTGCCAGATTTTAATTAGTTTTAATTTTTCACCGATTCTCGGCATTTTCAACTTCCAGTTTTGTGGCTACTGAGAGAAGACTGTAAAACAGCTGATCGATTTACACAAATTATTTGAATGGTGGTGCGTTCAAGAAACACGCCACGTAAAAAGACACAAATGCACAATGCGTAATTTTATCCGGTTACATAAATACCCATATTATAATTTAAACAAAAGCGGCACCCAACAACAATGTTTGTAAATTTTAGTAATCTGTGCCACAAAAAAAAATATTCAACAATCAAAAAAGTGCTATGAATAAATTAAACAAGCCACTTTTTTTCTGATAATTGTTTCCTAAACCGTATCAGTGATCGTAAAGGGGTATTTCGACCATAAAGTCAAGAAATTGGTGCGAATTTTTAGCGTGAAGACCATTTTACGGCCACTTTTTGATCACCTCATCACAACATATTAAGATATTAATTCGCAAAAAACGTGGTTTTTGTGACTAATTTAGAGATTTTATAAAAAAAAAACATAACAAAAGCTATAATTGCCAATCTGGCAATTATTGAAAACCCGTATGGTGATATTCGTATCAAAATTCGAACAGTTGTACCAAAATTCCACTTTGAAGTCCAACTCCAAGATTTTTTAAAATTTATTCCAATCGGTTTTTAATGTATGGGAAATTTATGTAGAATCATATCCTAAATAACTTTTGTTCTTGGACTTTTTTGATAAAATTCACCGTTTTTGAGATATTCAGAAAAAAAGTTTTCGTTCGTATGGTGGGTACCCTCCCCCCCTTCCCTAATCTTCCATTTTTGCCCATTAACGAACTTAGCCTCGCTTTTTACGAAAAACGAATCTGCGCAAAATTTCAAGTCTCTAGCTCAATCCGTGCGCCCGCAATCTGCGCCACAGACAGACGGACGGACAGACAGACGGACAGACAGACGGACGGACGGACATGCAGAAATTAATTATTTTTATCATTCTAAACACACTGGTGTAATTCATTTTTGTGTGAGATGACGGGATCTCGGCGTTACAAACGGTAAGGCAAATCTAATATACCCTTTGGTTTCACCATACGGGTATAAAAAACACTTTTTTATAAAATCTCTAAATTAGTCACAAAAACCACGTTTATTGCGAATTAAAATCTTAATATGTTGTGATGAAACTCAACTCCATAAAAACGCATTATTTTTTTAACCCACTACCAGACCATTTTTTTTAAAGACAAACAATTAGAGTAGGTTACTTTACTTCAGGATACCTAGAACGGAACCCTTTTGTCCCTAGGTACAGGGTGGGACAGAATAGACGCAGAGGTTTGAAGTCTTTATAACTTTTTTTTTATTTTTATTTTTTTTATTTTGTTTCAGCATTTTGTTAAGAAGACTTGGGCAATTTAAAATGGACCTGTACACAATAGAACAACGAACCGGTGGGCGGTGGGCTCAATGGCTCTTTTACGGGACATGTTTGGCGGACGCATTATTTCGAAAAGAAGCGATTTCAATTGGCCTCCGCGTTCACCTGATCTAACGACTCCAGATTGTTTCCTTTGGGCATATTTGAAAGAAAAGGTGTACGTCAACAAGGCAACAACCATCAGCCAATTGAAAACCAACATTCGCAGTGAAATCGAGGCCATAACACGAAAGGTTATGGAAAATGTCTTGGAAAGAGCACGAATTTGCGAAGCAGAAAATGGCCACCACTTGCGGGATATAATTTTCCATGTTTAGACCAAAAATATTCCCCATCAATCAACTACATGTATTTGAAAAAAAAATTATAGGTTTCGCTCAAATGAAAAATTTATAAAGAATTCAAACCCCCGCGACTATTCTGGCCCACCCTGTAGTTGTTTGAGTTACCCACAGCTGGAAAAAGGGAACTCTAGAGATACACTTGTCGCGGCAGGGGTTTGTTAATTAGAAAAAGCAAAGCTGTATCTGTAGATACACTTGCCTATCAGAAAGTTAAGAGATGTCCATAAAACACGTCACGCAAATTTTCACCTTCTCATCCCACCTGCTCGGCAATCACACATTTAAGTGAATTTTTGTATAGGATTTTTGAATATCACAGACACCTCTCCTAAATCTGTGAAATATTTTATGGATAGCCCGTAACTTGCAACAAAATGAGAGTTCACGCTATTGACATTATTTCCGCCCACCCTATTCTCACATAAATGTTCTCATATTTACCTTTATGCAATACGAGTAAGTGTTTTTTGCTGACATTGTGGCCCACGCCGACTCCTAAATTATGAACTTTCCTGATGTATTCGTACATAAAAGTAGCAAATTTCAAGAAAACCATCAAATCATCATTTCAATGCTACTCTGAGTTAATTCCACAATTAAATTTTTTAACACTATTTATAAGATTTTCACTAATCACAAAAACATTACCAGTAATATATTTTAACACTGAACTTTTTAGATAATTTATTTTATTTTTAAAAGAATTCTTAGAAATATAGTTATGCCATTTTTAACAACTCTAACATTTTAATGACCAAATGGAAACTCTGAAACATTACGAATATCGCGTAATCTTCTAATCGCGTTTTGTGGTTTTATATTTCACATCAACAAATGTGTTTTCCCTATAAATTCTGAAAAATATGAAAATTTTCCATGTGTATTTCCACGTGTTTTGCGGTATATGTATTAATAAGCGAAAAAATTAATTGATGAGAGTAATTCAATGAAAAGTACATCACGTAAACATTCGTTTTACCGTTTGGCAATTCATAACCCCCCTAAAAAGTTAGCTTTAAAACAAAAAAATTCAATTTCTTTTGTCCGATACTGTATGTTAAATCTTTAATAGGAAAAAATTTTTCGTCCGATTTTTTTTAAATAAAATAATTATGGCGTGGATGGCTCAGTCAGCTAAGTGCTTGCCTTGTGATCCAAAGAGCAGTGGTTCAAATCCCATTCAGGGCAAAATAATTCGATTTGAATTTAGAACTTTTCTGATCATGGACCTTAGGGATTGCAATACCGGTAAACGGTAAACCGGTTTACCGGTAAATCGGCTGAAAATGCATAATTTTTTTACCGGTAATTTTACAGCTCATTACCGGTAAATTCGGTAAAAACATTATTTTTATAGTGAGGCGTGAAACTACTCTTGTTATGAATACATTAAATGTTATACTTATTTAAAAGTGTTTTCTTTTAACTCAACCAAATTTAAAGTCAATCAGGGTATTCACAGTTGTCTTTTAAATTGCGGGTAAATTTACCGCTCGGTAATTCAGTCAAATTTAATAGATTTTTACCGAGACGGTAACTTGGTTCATGAAAAAATGAATTACCGGATTCGGTAATTGTATACATGCCTTGAGTTGTGTTTTCCGGCCCGGTTATTCGGTATCAAGAATCAACCGCAAGTGGCGCTAGTAATGTTTTTAGTTGTCAAATTTTCTCGCTGGTTTTTTGTTAATCTCATCGGACTGATGCAAATTTTTTCAATTTTGATAGCCGTTGCCACAATAGAAATTCAAAAGAATACATCAAACATGGATTTAAACATATTTTACAATCAAATTCGCAGTTCATGATTTGGTCACGTATCAAATAAAAGCGCTGTTTTCAAATCTGTGCTGTGGGATGTTCACAGCAGAATATTTTCAGTCTTTTAATATTACTGAAAATACCGAATACCGAAAATTAAAACCCGGTAGCGTTTTTTACTTTTTACAGTTATTTATATATTATAAATATTTTTTTACGTATTATAAGATTAAACAAAGCGAGACTAAACATGAATGGTTTCTATCTCGCTTGAACTTTAGGCGCTATTGAAAAATTTCTGAGAGAAAAGATATTGAGAGAAATTTTTTCAAAAGCTTTTCGCTCATTTGTCTTTCGACTATATGGAAAGCCCTATATCAGAATTTGACACTAGTGATTGGCTCTCAAAATATAGATTTCTGTTCTCTCAGTGCAGTTTAAAATTTCATAGTAAGCAATGTATTTTCAAAACAAATTGTTGTTTTAGTAAGCTATGAAATCTTGCATGTTCTTAGCATAAGTACAGTACGTAATATATATTTCTGTGCAAAAAAAGTTTTTGAAATAGATAACTGCATAAACATAAGCAAGCTTCTCAAAATAACTCAACAAAGTGGTGAGAATTTTGGTTTATTATTCTTAATATTATTATATTAATTGCGTTTTATATTTTAGTTTTCTGAAGACAAATAAAGGATACTTTCAATTACACATTATTTCTTATTTTTTACCCTCTCTATCATATAATATTCTGCATTTCCTTATAATTTTAGAAAATGTTTAATTTACCGGTAATTACCGGTTTACCGGTAATTTTAATTTTTTTTACCGCGTTACCGGTAATGACAAAGTTCGGTAAATTTGCAATCCCTAATGGACCTAAACACGGACTTGAGCTGTGCTTTGGCATTAGATGCAATTTGCCTAAGCTCCTGGCATTAAAAAAAAACGCAAAAACTGTGATATTTTTTTATGTATTATGTAATAGGATTGTCTGTCTGTCTGTCAGTCAGTATGTCTGTCTGTATGTTCGCTTAGAACTCGAGTAACACTGAACCGATTTGGATGAAACTTTCAGGGGAGCTTACTGACATCATGGAGCGTGTTTTAAGTCATTAGTTGACCCAAGATTCGCCGTCCCATCCATGCTAACTCATGTGTAATGAATTCATTAACAACCGTTAACAAAATGCGTTAGAATTACTGAATGAAACTTTCAGAGATGGTTTGTATTGATGCCATTAGAAATTAGAATTTTGGCATAATAATTCTCCAATCCCCGTTTTTTCGAAACGATATGTCAAAAAATTTGAAAATTCGTTTATAACAGGTACAAATATAGATAGAATAGCCAATTATTAATTGATTGTAATAAATTGGTTTTTTGGCTTTATTATCTTAATATTCCTTTAGCCTTTAATGGATATTATTTATCTTTTGAAATTTTAAAGTTTAGTGCAAGGCTTGTTAACATATACCTCTCATACATTTTTTTTTTAAAAAGACGGTTTTTTGAAAAAAAAATCAACTTTTAAAAAAAATGAATATAATAAAATTTTAAACACATAAAATTTTCTATATTTTTTTCTTTAATTGTTTATACGTATCTTTAACGGTTCTAAAGATATTTGCAAAAATATTAGTTTATACATATTTTTTCCGAAACTAAATATTGCAGTGAAAAGTTTTGCGTTGATCACAACTGATATTAAAAAAAACTGTGCAGTTTTTGTGTTTCGTGGAAAACTAAAAATACATACTGAAAACCCTATTTTTAAAGTAGGTATTTTTTTGATTTACAATCCAATTCTCCGATTAACAAAAAAGAATCTTTTCCAAGTATCTCCGAAATTCTAGCTCCACTTATGATTCCAAACTCCAGTTACATATTTTTACTAGACGTAAATGTTCTAAATTACACCATATACGAGATATCAGTTCTATCAAATAACGTATTTAAAAGCATTAAATTTGACCTGAATTTCCATGTGCATAATCGAACATAAATCAGGCAGTCATATGTATGTCAAATGCATTCTGGCTCGTATGCAGTTCGCTACCAATTTTATGTTATTTTCTAGACTTATGCGCCATTTCGAAATAATAGCCATGACCTTGTGGTAAGCAACAAAGCAATAGAGCTAACATTTATTTTCTGTGCTCTTTAGATTTCATGTTTATTGCTTTTGAAATTAAAATCCATACCCGATTGGTTTCCATTTTCTATTATGACGGTAAATTATGTAACAACATGAAATGACTCACATTAATAGTTCGCACGAAGCAGCATTTAGGTAATCGACATTTGAAACTATAAACAATGTAATTTCCAGATAGAGAGACAGAAGGTGTTTTTATTATAGTAGAAATCTTATTTCTAGCGTAGATGAGATAAAAATACTTGGCGAGTTTTCTGAAATGTGAATTAATATCTCTCATTTAGTGTATTTTGTTCGCGAAAACCAGTCATAATGATCTTAGTTTTATAATATGCAAAATTCATCGTTCCAGGCATTTTTCAAATATTTTTTTTTAGTTTAACATTGACAAGGAAAATTCAAGTTCCTATAAGCAGTATTTTGGTCACGGCATATGTCACCCGCTAACGTCACGGTTGACAAAAGCGCTGCTGCTTGGGTTAGAATGCCACTTAGAATAACAACTTTTCTTTATTGATCCGAAGTTTTCAAATTCTATCCCTCGACAATCGATTTTCATGATGTAAACATCTTTTATTCACTGAAATTTGTATGTATTTCCTACTGGAATTACTAGCTTTCATCAATTCATGATTTTTCTATACTATTATTATGTTCAATATAAAGAAATCGCGGTTTCTGATTGAGTAACAAAACTACTTTAGCTTTCAAAATTGACTCGTCAGGCAAGAAATATCAAGAGATCAGTGAATGATCACAAAGATATTAGTATAATCCTATTCTATATGCATAATTCCGCTTTTTATCGCTTAGTGATCTCCGTTTCGTTTGAGTAATATTATCATCGTTTCTATCATATTTTTTTTGCTTTGGTGCTTTAAACCTCATAAATTTAACATAAAATAAATCTGTCACAAATCATTTCATGTTTAATTTGCATAGTCATTATCAACTTCTGTATTATAAAAATAATGAAAACGATACCTCCTACTCTGTCTGTGAAGTGGCAAAAAAATAGATTTATTTGATTGTTATATAGTCATGTTATTTCTTTGATACCCACAGCGACAAATTTCTTCTAGTGATATTTTCAATATTCTTAAAATTCAGCATAGGTAATAAAAATGTGCATAAAATCGAAAGTACTTTTGGGTGTTTTGGGATTATTTGGCTTGGCAACCAAAGAAGTTGATTGAAGCAAAAACTCTCTGATGGCGATTTTAAAAGAATTTTCATTATTTCATGATTTTTCTCTGTTGACTGAAAAATAGCTTCGTGGAAATATTTGTTTTATATCTTTATAAAACAGATTTTTGCAAATATATTCCATTCATTTCTATTTCTTTTTTCTAATTTATGATCAGAGCAGACTTTTTGTCTGTTATTTCTGATATTCTGCTTTAATATCGTAAATTTTTTTTTATTAAATCTCCCCTGTATAAAAAAAAATGGCGCTATCTATTGAAATAAAAATGTTGCTCTGACATAATAGTTCTAAAATTGAAATTTTACTATACTCGTGTTTAGCAGCAGACAGAGGTTTTCTACATATTTTTTTCCAAGATAAATTTTATAATGTAAAACGTGATTTTTATTTTTGTAAATTTGCAATTTGTTTCTATTTTGATCGGTTTGAAAATCTAAAAATAAGCTAAAAGCTTATATTTTTCTATTTTCGATAGGATCGATGGCCCATTATTTCTCACAACTCTCTTTCTTATAGTTTGCAAAATGTTGAAATTTTAAAGTTTATACACAAAATATAGGGTTTTTCGGTTATATTTATTTCTCTCCAATCTTTACATCTTGTTTTTCTTATACAGTTTTGGTAGATCTTATTTCAAATCACCATACGGGTATAAAAATTAATAGACAAATATGTGTATCTGTGAATTATGGTTCACAGAACTTATTTAAAATTAGTATTTTTAAAATCTTAAGAAAAGGGGAAAGCTAAAATCACTTTAAACGTATATTAAATAACTTCCCGACCCCTCTACTCTTGCAACAATTTGTTCTTTTATTAACACTAAACATACCAGCACTTAATACATTCCTATTTTTACCATGGGCGGTCAAATGACCGGCTGTGGTAGATAACGGTATATGACAATTATTACTTAAAGTAAACAAAATATAAATAAAAAATAATAATAGAATATTAAGTGCAAAAATCCATAAGCAGTCAAAAGACCGCTTATGGTATGTTTAGTGTTAAACAAAAAAAAACTATCAGTTGTGATCAATACAAAACCCTCTTCTGCAATATTAAGTTTCGGGAAAAATATGTAAAAAATAAAATATTTTCAAATATTTGGAGAACCGTTAAATATAGGTAAAAACTGTTGAATAAAAAAATGCAGGAAATTCTATTTCGCTTGAATCTGGTTATATGCATTTTTTTCACAATAGCGCATAGTTTCCGAAAAAAATTTCAAAAAACCGAAAATTTTTCAAAAAATTTAATTTTTTTGAAATGTGTAGATAACCGTTAGAATACGTATAAACCGTTAAAGCAAAAAATTTAGAAAAGTTTATTTCCTATAAATTTGGTTATATGTATTTTTTTCTAGAAGTGCATAGTTTCCGAGAGATTTTCAAAAAACGGATTTTTTTTCGAATATGTTGAGAACCGTTATAGTTCCAAACCGTTAAAGCAGAAAATGTAGAAAATTTCATATCCTTTAAATTTTGTTATAGAGAAATTTTGCACATAGATTTCAAAAAATATTCAAAAACCTGAATTTTTTCAAAAAAAAAAATATGTTTGGCAGGTACACGTTATAGCTATTGTTAGGTACTTTTCCAAAAGAAAACTACGACTTATGTAAAACTTACAATATTTACGAAGAATTTCAAGCTGCTAGGTCAGCTTGTTCGCGAATTATTTAAGATATGTACAACGGACAGACCGATAGACCGACGGACAGGCCGATAGACCGACGGACAGACCGATAGACCGAGGGACAGACCGATAGACCGACGGACAGACCGATAGACCGACGGACAGACCGATAGACCGACGGACAGACCGATAGACCGACGGACAGACCGATAGACCGATGGACAGACCCGACGGACAGACCGATAGACTGACGGACAGACCGATTCTCATAATTTTGCCTGAAACGAATTTCGTACTGATCAGAACGTTTCTATCTGCCCCGCTTCTCGAGTCAGATGAATAAAATCCTTTTCCCTTTATAGCAGAGGAAAGTAAATATAGAAGGAAACCAATTTGGTTATCTTGAAAATTCGGTGTAATCATAGATAATAATAATTTATTTGTTTTTAGCATTTTTTATTCCAGAATGGTCCTTTTGTGGGAACATTAAAAGTAGGATGACCATATGTGCCGAAATGGATTTAGAGCTCATGCATCTTAAACAATTTGGCCTGCGGCGCATTTCTCTATATTGCCATTTTTCTAATTTCCGTTACAATTTTTCATCGAACGCGAAAAACGCAAAAAAAATCAGTTAATTTTCACATGAAACTACGTAGTTTTCGATTTAAATCATAGCGCCGCATTTAATTTAAAAAAAAAATCGCTCGCGGCTCATTTTTTTTAAGTTTTTTGCCAAAGAAGTTTTATTTTTTATAAAACTTTGTTTTTTTTGTTAGTGTTATATTTCACCCTCACCCCCCCCCCCCCCCCTCCTCTCTTTCTTACCCTGGATTGACACAACAAAATATGGTCATCCTAATTGAAAGTGACTCCGCTCGAGTTAACTAGGATATCCATATTTCTGTCAATATCCCACGCTCGAGTTAACTCGAGTGCGTTTACTAAGTGCTATGGAATACCGAATGCGTCACGGTGTCACCAGGGTTGGGACTTGAGGATGTGTAAAAGGTACTAGTTTTGCCCAAAAAGGGTACTAGATTGAGATAATGTGGTACTAGATTTTTTTTAACTATCGTGCAACCAAAATCGTTTTTTTATGCTTATTACATAGGAGCCAAGGAAAATCTCGTAATTTTAGAAAAAAAATCCTTAACCCACAAGGATTGATTTTTGCGCTGTAAATATAACCGTTCTCGGTCAAAAAATACTCTAGAAAAACTCCAAAAAACCAATAAAAATTGTCTAGATGTATTTGTTTTAAATTTTCGGTTTTTTTTTAATTTTAAATTTTTGTATAAACTATATCTAAAAACTTAAATTTCGAGAAGTATTTTTAGCTATTGCTAATATAAATCATATTTCCATGGCCTACGATTGATTTTCATATCTCCCTTAATAAGACAAATTCAGTAGTATTAAAGAGTTGTGGCGGGATCATTTAAAAAAGTACTTTTTTTTCTAATACATAGAAAAGTGATGGCTTTTTAAGGGAACTATAAATTCAGATAAACCATGAAAAGGTACCAGATTTATGGGCTGTGCTACTAGGGTACTAAATGAGTCAAAAGGGTACTAGATCTAGTTCATATGTACATTGGGCGATTTTTAAAGACAGTATTTATTTGCATTTATTTTATTAGTTTCGATATTCCAATAAAAACCTTTCAATGAAGGGAGAACGTCTGAATTTGTTTGGAATTCGGTATGCCATCATTCTAAGGCATTAAAAGAAAAGGTTTTTGAACTTTTCACTTACTGCCCACAAAAACGAATTAACAAAAAATAACAATGCGAAAAATCCAAGGTTACCATGGCATAATGTTCCAAATGTAACACTTTTCAAGAACCACAGAAAGTTACGAACGATCGTGACTCTCATGTCAATTTTAACCTTTACCAAAATTCAGCTGACATAAACCGAATCCCCAAAAAGAAATTATTTGATGGCGAATGAAAATAGGAAACGTATTGAAAATTATTCGAGGGCATCATATCTCTCGAAACTCATAACCAATTCAAAGGCGGTTATTCATCTAAACGACCTTTTCAATATTAAAATTAATTTAGAAATATCAATCAAGTTTTATCAATTACATCAATTATGAATTTAATTGAAACGAACTGCCCGGGGTAACCTTTAAAAAAGTTGTTCAACTGATAAATAAATGAAATGGCAGGAAAAGTGTGTCATATCGATTTGCG
This sequence comes from Chrysopilus asiliformis, assembly GCA_964034945.1. Taxonomy (NCBI): domain Eukaryota; kingdom Metazoa; phylum Arthropoda; class Insecta; order Diptera; family Rhagionidae; genus Chrysopilus; species Chrysopilus asiliformis. Next base: position 38,908,763 of record OZ035961.1, read on the forward strand.
TGGCCAGAAAATCGAACAAAAATACAATAAATCGCTTGAGGAATTTTCGTTTTTGTAGACCAGGAAATCTGCCATGATTCTGATTTTAAAGACGAAAAACCTGACGAGGGAGTTTTTTTGTCTTGCAATTTTATTCGCACGACTATTTTGGCCGTGACGATGGTCGTCAAAATGTGGGTTTCAACCTGAAAAGTGTGCAATTTGTCTTGTCATGATTCACGATGATTTCTATTATGATTGAACAAAACAGAAATATTTTTAATGCTAGTTAAAACTGCGATGCAAATGATGAAAATTAATGAGCTTTCACGAAAAAAATTTAATTATTTAGGGATAACTGTTAGTTTTTCTCTGGTTTATGTTAAAAAAAGATAATATCTGACGAACGAAACATGATTCGGATTTTTATTTACAAACAAGATTTTAAACTATTTATGGTTGGAGAAATGCCGAACTCGATTGACTAGTAAGTCCACCTAAGGAAAAAAAAAACTTTTATTCCTTACTATGCAATTTAGGTTAACATAAAAAATCACGTAGAAAAATCAATTCTGTGGGTGATTCCAATTTTAGAACATTTTACTTGTTGCTTATTGTAAAATGATGTCGTCGTTGCTCAACAAGGTCACTCCGATTGGCCTTTTCTATCGTTCAAATTTTATCTGCGAATACACATTACCTCAATATTAATTATTCCATTCAAGTGAGTACCTAAGCATAAGTGGCTACTTCTACACTTTTTCTATGTTTAATCATTTCACGTGAAAATTACATAGGGTTGTGGCACTAGTTATCAGTCAAATTTTGTTACTAAGTTTGAAATTTGGATTAAAATACGAGAGCAGTCCGATAAGTACTTAGCCTACAAAAAAGACGAAAATTTTGGAAAAGTGACGATTTATTTCTCAACATAGTTTCCTTTTAGCTCGATACACTTGACCCAGCGATGCTCCAACTTCTTTAGCCCGTCTGAAAAATCCGTTTTCTCGAGGTCTGCAAAGTAGGCCTCCGTAGCGGCGATGACCTCCTCATTCGACTCAAATTTCTGCCCGGCGAGTGACTTTTTCAAGTTCGGAAACAAAAAGAAGTCGCACGGGGCCAAATGTGGAGAATACGGTGGATGGGGCAGCAGTTCGTAGCCCAATTCGACCAATTTGGCCGTGGCGACGGCGGAGGTGTGAGCCGGTGCGTTGTCATGGTGGAAGAGCACTTTTTTCTTCGCCAAATGGGGCCGTTTTTTCTGCAATTCGGCGTCGAATCGGCCCAATAATTCGGTATAGTAGAGCCCTGTGATCGTTTTGCCCTTCTCCAGGTAGTCGATGTAGATCACACTTTGTGAATCCCAGAAAACGGTGGCCATCACCTTTCCGCAGATAGGACAGTCTTCGCCTTCTTCGGAGCACGTTCGCCGGGTAAAGTCAACTGTTTCGACTGTTCCTTAGTCTCTGGTGTGTACCAGTGGATACATGTTTCGTCGACGGTCACGAAACGACGCAGAAACTCCTTCGGATTGCGCTTAAACAGCGTCAAACACTGCTGTGAAGTGGTTTCACGGTTGCGCTTGTTGTCCGGAGTGAGCAAACGCGGCACCCATCGCGCCGGCAGCTTTCTCATGCCCAAAATTTCATGCAGGATATGACCCACGCGGTCTTTTGAAATGCCTACTGTCTCAGCTATTTCACGCACCTTCAATCGGCGGTACTTGCATCTCACTTACTTTGCCAGCACTGTAACCGCGACTTTACGTGTGAAAACTAAGCATAACTCTACCTCAGAAGAGGTAACAGAGACCACCTAAACAGAAATTAGCCAATTCTGTCTTGGTGTCCACAAGTAAAAGAATTTAGGACGCTAAAACATCCAAATTAGTTATAAATTAAATGTAAATTATCAACGAAATTTGGTCAAAACAATTCAATTCACAATTATATTTACTATTTAACTGATTTAAAATTCGAAGAAAAAAAATTCTAATCAATTAAAAACATTGCAAAGAAATTGTGAATATCTGACCAGCTTTGCTTTCAGATTTTCAGTCTTCTTAAATTTTTTATCAATGAAAAATTTTAATCTTGTCTTAGACTCGTGTAAATATGAACATCACTTATTTGCATGCGACAACACATCAGGCACATGGTGTGTGAAGTAACGACTTTTTTCGTTATCTAAATGTGAATCTTGTGACTGCCGTTATTTATGTTTTGAAAAAAAAATCGGTTAAATGTGGTGATAACAACTAAACAATTTTTTTCGTGAATTTTTTTTGCTAAGATTAACTAAGGAAAGAAATACAAATAAGAAATCTGTGTCGCAGGTGAATTTATTTAAACAGAATGCGCCGCAGTGATTTAAATCAAGAGCTACACAGTTTCAAATGAAAATTAACTTTGACGCTCTTCACGTTCCATATATAACCTCAACGTAAATTGTAAAAATACCAATAAAGAGAAATGCGCCATGAGCTAAACTTTTTGAGATACATGAGCTCTTATAGAAAAATTGTTGAAAAAATGCGCCGCGGGCGAAAAAATGTGATTTGAAGTCATCCGCAGCCAAAGCAGAGTACATTTTGCATATTTAGTGGTCGTTTTTTTACTGTTTCATAAATTATAACATGAAATTGTAAAATCCGGGACAAAAATTCCGGTTTCGGGATGGCCGGTCAACCTATCATCAAATCGTATTTTAGCGATACTTTGGCGTTGACGCTCCGGGATGCTCCCGTATTATAGCCTATTTTTAGGTCGTATAGTAAAATATCCAGACAGTGTCCACCCCAAGAAAATTCCCAGTCAATTTTTACTTGCCTCTACTATAGAGGGAACGTATGACGGACACCGTTTCTGGAACGCAAAAACAACGTGTGTAAAGGCCTGTGTCCACATGGAAGTTTATTTGGAGAAGTCGCTTCTAGCAGAGACTTCTGGAAGTTTTTCCCGTGGAAACACTAACTGCAAGTGAACTTCCAGAAATCTCTTCTAGAAGCGACTTCTGCAAATAAACTTCCATGTGGACACAGGCCTTAATATTAGGACTTTACCGGCCATTCCGGCACCTTTGGTCATCCTGTTATACAGAGGAAATTAAACTACTGTATCTGATGAAGCTTTGTTTTATTTATCTGATGAAGCTTTGTTTTATTTATCTGACGAAGCTTTGTTTTATTTCCGAGCAGAAACATTTTGTAGTATTACTAAATAATGCGCGTCTTTGCATAGATTACTGCAATGAAATTTTTACGCGGGGAGATATCCAAATAGGGATATACGAGACAGTTGACTCTTCTGCAATGGGTCCGTAAAAATGAAGAATTATTCCTATAATTTTGCGAAACATTCCTATTTTTTGGCATGAATTCCGGTTTTTTTGGGAGATTTCACCAAAAAATGTTGCTGTCTCGTATAGTCCTATTTTTTGTAGGAGTCTGATCTACTATTTCTCTCCGTATAATAAGAAAGCATTCAATGATTGGACCGCTGAGGTAATAGTAGAATAATTTAAAAAAAAATATATCTTTTCTTTTAGAAAAAATGTTGACAATGAAATTGTGAATAAAAGCGGTAACTGAATAAAATATTTAGTTCTGAATTTATCCCAAGATTCGAAATATCGCGATCTTCTAAGGGCCTCCCATATGTCAGTACCCTACAATTACAATTACAATTAAAAGTTGTTGGCAACAATTTATATGAAGAGTTGCGGTGCCACACAAGTGGTGAAAAAAAAATTGTTCTTCATCACCTGGCTGACAATTTTTTTTATTATTATTATATTAAACAAAAATGACACAAAACGACAATAAAACCATAAAAAAAATCATAAACAAACTGCGGCATAAAAAAGCCATTGGCAACAAATCTCTGGGTCGAACGAATTTGAAGGGATTGCTGGTCATCACAAAAACTCAATAGTCACACGCAAACATCAAATTGAATTCATGTATGTGTCACATGGGGTTATCAAATGGTTATAAAAATAGAAACGAATTAATAATATAGAAATTAAATTTATTTAATCATTCGATTCGTGTGAGAAGTGCTAGAACGGCCAGGGGTTAGGTATTATTGGTTATTGTAATTATTTTGATGGATTTTATTCTAGGCTATTGAAAATAATCAGGCAAAGTGAGCCACAAATTAGTACATGACCTGGTCTACTCTTATCATTTAATGAGATCAAGTTCAATATGAGTCCGATATATGATTATGTGAATTGAATCGGATGACTCCTTTTTTCACTGTCACTCATAATCCATAAACAATACTATGGAATCGCATTGTGAGCCTATATGGGTAATCAATTTCAATGACTATACATTTTCTCGCAGATAGCATAAATGTTGAATAAATCGCTCAAAGGTTTTTATATGATGAATTAATATTCATTTCATTTGATGAATTTCAAACGCTCGATGGAAATTCAAAAAGTGTTGCTGGGCAATAAACTGGGGTGAATTTTCTACATTTTGACCCTGGAATTTCGTTATTGAAAATTGTTGACAAATAGAGGAAGGTATAAATCTCCAATGTATATAAAAACCGTAATAAAGGATAAGACATAAACGGGGAATTTTCCCGAAGAATTTTTCTTGCCATGTAATCAACATTTAAATATAAATTCCCAATGACATAAGATTTCGCAAATAAAAAATATATATCGATATTATATTTAAATAATTTCCCCTAAATGAAAATTAGGGGACTTTTCCCTAATTATTATCATGCAAATATCTTTAGTTTAAAATAGTAAAAAGAACAATTGGAAAATTTTTATTTAACATCACAGAGAATTTTGAGGCATGATTTGTTACAATTTTTCCCCTTTCCTCTAAACTACCGATTAAATATTCGAAATTTAGGTTCAGTGACTCGGCGAGTTAAAGCTTTTAACCCTTCTATTGTATTGTACAAATCTTAAAATTCGGAAAAAAAAACGTTTTAGGATTCAATGCTAGAAAGGTCGCGTAAAAACCAGGAATTACAAATGATTCAATGGTTAAACACAAAATAAAAATTCTTTTTATATGCAATTCATTTGAAAAATATCTTATGTGAACAGAACATGATTTTCTTATACAAAATCTACGTTTCTGCATAATTTACACAATAACCCGACGAATAAAATATTGGTTTATATAAACATCTTTTTTACAAAATCTAAAGTATCTCGATAACGGTACAATATATCGCATTACGGTTCAAGGCAAAAATGTGGAGAATTTTAATATCGTTAATTCTTCCATTAACAATTTTTGCGAAAAACCGTTAGTTTGCAAGCAATTCACAAAAACCTAATTTCTTTTTTCTTTAATAAAAAAATATCTCAATGTAAAAGATAGCGGATACTGGTATGCTACAAAATTTTAGGGATCATTATTTTCTTTAATTAGTCGCTAAAAACCCGGTTTTTTTAAATACCGGTATATCTTCATAACGGTTTGAGATTTGGATTTCTTGTAAAAGACAAACGTCTAGAAAATTTCATTATCTCCAACTTTTCTCACACATAAGGCTACCGAAAAATGCGTAGTTTCGGAGGTGATCGCGAAAATCGAAATTGCGGTTTTTGAAAAGCCGCCATTTTGGTCACTTCCGGTTGAAGCTAGAACCTGAATCGTACGTCGATGCGTCCGTCATGCGTCCGTCCGGTTGACAGTTCGATGCGGTGACAGTTGGGTACGGCAACGAATCTGGAGTTAATTCATTGTTTTGTACTTCTTCTATTAGTTTATCGTCGAAACAATTACTTTCAATTTGTTCCATACTTAAATTGCTTAAATCGTAACCAAACTTTTTTGCGAAATGACATTTCCGTGCGTTGCCTCATGTAAAAGTAGAAAGTCGACCTACTCTATGCGTTGCCGCATCGGACAAACGTATTATTAGGGGAGTACTCATAGCAGCCCGTTGATTTTACTTTGACCGCATCGAACTGTCAACGTGACGGACGCATGACGGACGCATCGACGTACAATTCAGGTTCTACCTTAATGGATTTCCACCAAAAGTTGATAGGATCGTCCCATTCTTGAACCAAACATGCCTGTAACATTTCATCGTTCCAGTAGTTTGAGAAATCTTGTACACAGACTAACAGACTGACAGACAGAAAGATATTTTTATAATAATGGTCCAAACGATTCAGGAGTGCTCAGGAAATGTTTTTAGGCAAAATTGAGAACGTCTATTTCATACGCAGGGCAAGTTTTGCCATGCTGCTTGCAGGTCAATCAAAAACAGTGGGTTTTGATGAGAAAATAAGAAACTCGTTGCCCTGCTGTTTTTAAAATTAATAGTTTTTGAAATATCGTAAAATGGATTTTATTTATTTTCCCTGCATTTCATATGTTGCTAGTTATTTTTTAAATGAGATTTTCCTTTTAAATATTGAGGATCGTCATAGTAAATAAGCTTTAGACTTTTTTTTAAATTTTTCAGTGATTGGTATAACAGGGCCTTGATAATAGTTATATTGGGCTGTAAAATCAAATTATTCTGTGCCATGCTGGAATATGAAATACCCGGCAATTTTCCCTGCGTATGAAATAGACGCAAATTGAGAGGTCGAAATTTTTCATGTAATTGACACAAATAGCATTTTGGTTGTTTCTTTCTCTCGAAAACGACTATAAAATCCAGTAGTCAAACATAAAATAATTTTTTTTTAAATTTTCAAAGTATTGCATAGGCTAGCAAAACAAGACTTTTTGTGATGCACTGAATAGTAGAGTATTTTTTAAGAAATTTTTGGGACGCTGATTGGCATTGGTCTGGCAATGGTTTGGCTGGGCGGGCTCTAGTCCTCGATATACTAAGAATCACCCATGAATACTGAAAAATTTATAAACCAATTTATGAATCACCGTTCATATCTTCAAAATTTATAAGTGAAACCACTGACAGATTTGAAATTGGCAACCCAAAAATTCAAGAAAAAAAAATCATACTAATATATAAAAATGAGTTGGTGTCTGTCTGTTCCTCTTTCACGCAGAAACGACTGAACCGATTGACTTGAAATGTAGCATGAGTGTCTGTGGTAGTTCGGGTTCCAACATAGGCATACGGAAAAGTGTCGCGAGGGGTGGGGAGAGTAAGGGGAGGGGGTAAAGTGATTTCGAAACTTAGTTTTTGCGATATTGTACTCTTTCGCGGGGAAACTACTGAACCGATTGGCCTGACATGTTCGTCGGGGGTCCAGCCCCAACATAGACTCATCTAAAAGTTTTTAAGTTCTTTCCGGTTTTCTTCGTATTCTAAAACTTATACAAAAAACTTAACCCGGCAACGACGGGTATGCAAGCTAGTACTCTATAAATTGCAATGTGGAGGATCAGCCTTTGTTACACAGGCTTGACTAATTGTAAGATTTTTCCGCTCTATATTTTTTTTATCGGGATAATGAAAACGCCTCGAAATACTGAAATACAATGCAAGAGACCGCTTAAGAGAACATTAATCGAGCTCGAAAAATTTGTGCTGCTAAGCGAGATGTTCTCTTATCCGGCTTCTTAATAAAAGCAGCCATAATATATGTGTTATACATCGTAATGCAAGTTTTTGAATAAATAAAGTTTTTAACCAAAGTTGAACCCCGTCCAAATACGGGAAAAATTGAGCCGGTCTTTCGCTTCTCCTCAAATCGAAAAAGCTTTTGTGATTTTCTCGAAAATGGCTCATTTAAAAAAAACTTTATTGGGTTATGTTTATCTGTAGTCTTTGGAGAAATCGAAATAAAATGTGTTGCCAAGCGGGTTAACTTTAGTGTATTTTTGGTTTTTTAGCAAAACGTATTTGTGCTCGTGAGCGGTTTGTATTCTTAACAGAATTGTTGCTAAGCGGGTAATTCTCAGTACATATCTAGAGAAAAAGGCAACGGGTTTTAGGATTGTGTGTTCTTAAGCGGTTTTTGCTGGTAAGCGGGTTTCTCTTAAGCGGTCTCGACTGTACAAGTAATAGCGAATTTCATTTTTTTTAAGTTCATTCCACGCATTTTGTTGTAAGCAAAAAATTTGGGGTTAAAAAAGTTCATCTTCAAAAGCTTTAAGCGCTCCAAAAAAAAAACCTATGTTGATATTTTCACACTTATTACTTTTTGGTTAATTTATATTATTTTAAGCGTATTACTGTTACTAAAAATATTATTACTGGACAACAAACAAAATATTATTGTCAAATAATGATACACAACAACAACAACAGAATTTCTGAACCCAATGATAACAGAAAAACCGATGGAAAATATTTTTTTTCGAAATAGCCTTTGGAAAATTGAAAACTAAAACTTGTTTACTGTTTTCTAGTTGATACTGTTTTACCCCCAATGGCAAGAGTTTTCTGCAAGTATTATTTTATTGTTCTTTACATAAATTAATTATATTTTTGCACTTTATTGCCACTTTCTTAAACTATATTAAGCGAATTCTTCCATTACGTCAATTAGCTGATTATTCCGATGATTTTTTTTTGTTCTGATATCTTATCAGGATGACGACCGTTAGAAGAAGCAACCTAAAGGTCACCCATGACCTATGAGTTGTTCCAGTTTAAAAGGTTTCAACAGCAATGGAAAATGTCAACATCTCTGGTGACGATGTAACATCAAATGTTTGATCAACTGCACAAATAACAATAAATAAATAGTAACACATCCCCCACGTAGGTCTAATCAAATACAAAACAATGTTTTTAATACGATTTTCTTAGAATCCGGAAAAACAGGAAAAGAAAAATTTATAACTTACGTCAGATAACGGAAAAAATAGAATAAAGTCTATTGGAGGGCTCGTCTATATCAGTCACTCGATTCGAAAAACTGACAAATGTTAAATATGTAATAATTCTGTATGGGATTTACGATTGCGTTAATAATAAATAATTCTTGATTCCAGATTAGATCCAGGGCCAAGTCGTCCTTCCCTTATCAATGTCAGGGCATTCAATATGAAATTTCAGTTGAAACCAACCATAAATATCTTCAAAATATTTTCCTTTATCTGCACATAGAGAGAGAGATATGCAAAGGACTTCCGATGATGAAGCATTTTTGTCAGGTCAAGTTTTGAAGGTTATTTCATAATTTATGTTCTGATAAAATTGCTCGGTTCATTGAAATACCGCGAAAGGTGTGTTCCCTAGATACCACTTTTTTTTAAGTACCCGCTAAGGAATTTTATCAATGAGCTATCAAGATTTACAACGTTTTATTTTTACTTCTTATTTGTTTTTTTCTTCAAGAACTAAATATTAATCAAACCCGATATCAATTCATAATTTCTTGTGGGAAAACCTCAAAGCGATTGAATTAAAAATTTATGATAGAAACGTATAGAAAGAATAATTGTTTGACAAGCGCAAAAGTTAATGTCAATTGACACAACTGCTTGTCAATGTGACGATATCACATATGAGTTTAAATATCACCCAATTATAGAACGGTACAAACAAAGTTTATAAACAAATTTCAACTGTTTCCAAAGCAGTTAAAGTTTGACGTATGTTTTTCCAAAAGTAAAAAGAAATAAAGTTAAGTTTTTTAATTCAGCTGAACAAATATGTGTTGCCGGTTTTTTTCCATAGAACTTAATTTAACTAAATTGAAACATATGTTTAAACATTGACGTACATTTTAGAATTATATATTCAAAACTTGATCAAATTTTCGCAAGTTAATTTATTTTATATTAGAAAAGTTGAAAATAATTGTTGTTTTGAAAAAAGTCCTGTCAGTTTTTTGGGCGCTCCATATTATCCTTACATATCAGAATGTGAATTGAAAAAAATAAAAAAACAAATGTAAAGGGTTTTTCAAAAAAAGGACGCTCGAAGTTTGTTAGGTTATAGCGGCCATGTTGTTAAAGCAACATTTGTAAAATTTGTTGTGAATTGTTCAGTAGTGCATGGAAAAAACATATAGGCACCATTCCACCAAAATCGCATGCTCCAGTCCACCATAGATGGGAAAAAACGGCATAGTGGCCAAATATCGGAGTCATTCCTATAAAAAAGGTGTAACAACTCCCACATTTTTTAGGACACATTCCAACAAAAAAGTGGTCGTATTCTTTTTTTTTGTGTGACCATTCCCTAAATTATGGCAAAGACTCCAACGTGTTACATGGGAGAGATTACTATATATGTTAGACTGTTTACGACAAAAATATGGCGACATTCCCTTTTGTAAAGGACTCAATCCTATAAAACGTTGTAGTGTCTCCATTGATTATTGGATTCTCTCCTATAAATATTCGCGACATTCTAATTTGAAATAGGACACGTTCCTATAATTATAGCACCAAGTCCTATCTGTATAGGACTGGAGACTTTTTTTTATTGGATCCTGTCCAATCTAAAGGAGGATCTCCATTACCATGACTTCTTTAACTGCAAAAAAATGCAGAAAACTAGAGCAAGATAGACTTATGTAGATCTAAAAAGGAATGACTGAATACAAGTTAAACGCTATCCCTTCCAATTTTACAATTTTATAGCAATCATATCAAACCTTATGCTATGAATATAATGTTCAAATTGGCATGGTAACAAAGCTTTTGACTATGCATGCGAAGGAGAAAAATGACATCACGCTATAATAACAGTTTGAATGTGTCCGTGCTTACTATTCACTTACAGGGACAATGTGTGATTGTAGTAGAAATCGCCATAAAATCGCCATAAAAAAACAGGGGGAATTATTCTTGCAGTTGTCGACAAATTTTTGCAGTTGAGTCTTATCTCCCTTTCTCGTCAACGTATCTTCACATAAATGTGTCTCTATTTTTTTGCAGTTGCCGAAGTCATGGTAATGGAGGGCGGCCTTTATCCGATATATTTTACCGTTATTCGCTATCTTTTACAGTTATCCGCTATCTTTTACCGTTATCTAGATATTATGATAGAAAATTAAAAAAAAAAATTTAGCGAATTGCTTGCAAATTAACGGATTTTCGAAAGAAAAAACAATTAATGGCAAAAACAATTAAACGTACCTACTAAAATTCTCTACATTTTTGCGGTTTACCGTAAATCTATATCTTTTACCGTTAAAATTTTAAAATTAGTTTGCTGAGATTTCAAAACGTAGTTATCAACTTTTGGGAAATTACAACAAAAAATATTATATTTGCAAAAATGTTGCATACTTTCATAAATTTTGCAAAAACACTTCTTTCTGATATTCTTTCTATCGCCTAAAAGCATGTCATTTAATAAAAACTAGATCAACAATTTTGATCGTACCTGTACGTCGATATAAAAACGTTAGCCTGTAAGTAGGCTTTATAGAACTTTCTGAAACTTTGCCCACTTTTAGGCGCAATAGTTAAAGAAAAACTGCTACTGAATGAAATAAACTTTTGCCAAAAATTAGCCTCAAATTTGAAAAATTCCATAAAGGCTAGAAAAAATATAAATTAAAAACACTTTTATAGTTAATAAATGCATTAGCAGATCAGGCACAGCAAAACTTGAATATTTCGATGATAAATTAAACATGCAAATACGGAAAGATCTCCCATATTTTGAAGAATAAAATTGGGCGACTTCTCAAGGGCTAATAGTTCTTGATTATCGTGAGCCAAGCAATAAGCCGAAATTTTGATAATATCTGAAAGTACACACAACTTCTGTCATTTATTTAGAATTAGGTATCGATTCTTGATTTATTCGCAGATACTTTTTATGTGAATTTTGCAAAACAAACACGACCTTCAAAAAGGCCAACAGCCCATAATCATGAAATAAAATCGATTTCCAAATCATCCAGAACTTTATATCGCTTACAAGTCCAGTAAATATAAAGTTCTACAATCGTTAGTGTCAAATTTACAAATTAACAATTAACGTCTATGGTTAATTATCCTAATAGCATAATTGACTTTCCTTTGCTATTTATTTACAAAGTCCTATCGAAATATAAATTAAAAGTGTTTTTTTTGGTGTGTTGTTACTAATACATTATTATTAGTATCATAATTAAGATTATCATGCATTGTTAGAATTTATTTCATTTAGTGTTTTTAATTCGGTTGATATTGTTTTTTTTTCTTAACTTCAACATGCTTCCCGGACCCAAAACATGCCTAAACCTAATTAACGAAGTTCATATCTCGACTTACCAAGGTGCGACAGGGAGGAGAGTTCTGAATCTGAAAATGTACAATAAACAAAATAGTAGAGAAAAAACCATAACAATAGAAATTGTCTAATAGCTGAAAAAAGACAATAATATCAAATTTGTATAAAAAGTAGTATCTAACAATTCATTTCAAAAACGACGACGCAATTACCAGCTAAGGTGGTTTGATGGCCATTGCATGGTATTCTTGAATTATGAAACAAAAAATAATAAAAACTAATAAAAAGAGCTTTCTAATATTAGGTGTCCTTTACATTGGACTTTCAGTGATGCCCTCACGATCATTAATCATTAACTATATTCGATCAATATTACCAGAACTTATCTTACTATCTATCGGCCAAGAATTTACAACCAGGCGACATTCAGACACGCAAGGACATTTTTACCTCTCGCGTCCTTTTGTCCTTAATGTATCCACTAATACTATAATCGATTCCGGTCTGCCAGAATTTGATTGCTCCCTGACAGTGAAAAACTTTTTGTAAGGACAAAGCCAGGTAGGTCACGAAACCGGAAAATCATTTCAATTTATCCAAGGACAAACATTTGAATACACACGGTAATACAGGGACTACATTGACTTTTATTTCTGGTGTACCAGCAAAACTGTTTGCTAAAAAGTCAGTGTGGACCAATCTGGTTTACCAGTTTTTCTGGTAAGACAGCACTGGTATACCATTTTCATAGACAGTGCTGGTATACCAGACTTTGACAGGCAACAAAATTAAAATGGCGGAAACTAAATTTTCGAGAAATGATGTATGGCTGCTTATCATTTCAATGGAATCCACATTCTAAATATTACAAAAGAGTAGATTTGAGAGGGCAGAGAGTCGATTCGTTCTTTTCTAGACGACTTAAAGCCAATATTTTGGCAATCATAATTTGTTGTTTCCTGTTCACTGACATTTCGCCTATTGAACTGTTTTACCAGAATTTGCCCACCAAACAAATTTGACAGAAATAAAAGTCAATGTAGTCCCTGTGTTAGACCTATGACAGAAATTTTTGTAGGACAGAACTTTTTTGTAGGGCAGACATTTTGAAACACATTTTTTTTTGTTGTTGAAGTGGAAAAATTGTAAGCTTATTTAAAAAGCTTTCAATTAATAGTTTTTAACAAAATTATATGTAAAATAAGTTAATCTACAATAAAATAGACCAAAAATATCGTTTGAGGACACTTTTTGCTGTGAAACATATAAAAAACCGCAAGGATTCAGCAGTTATACAAGAATAGGAATACATTTTGCAGCTCGTTATCTAATTTTATTTTTTCAAAAAGGTTAAATTAAAATTTGTAACAAAAAAAATCAAAAAAAAAAATTTTTTTAAGTTTTTATTTTAAAAAAATGCACTAAAAAGGAATAAAAAAATTTTGGGGGCTGTGTATCGGAAATAAAAGCGAGATAAATATTTACTTAATTTTTTATGCCCTTATCTCGCTTTTATTTCTGATACACAGCCCCCAAAAAATTTTTATTCCTTTTTAGTGCATTTTTTTAAATAAAAGCTTTAAAAAAAATTTTTTTTTCAAATTTTTTTCATTTTATCCCTTTTAGTTATTTCGTATATGATAAGTATGACTAAAAATTTAAAATGACGTCTGTCTTTCGCCACGCTTGTTTATTATACTTTTTAGTATTCGAAAATATACCCTTGCCTTTGAGATATCCTTACGGGGTGGTTTTAGAAGAATAATCACGTTATTCTAACAGGAACTTCCATTATCCTTACAGACTTCTTAATGTCTGACTCGGAATCATCGACCCCGAAAACCCCCAGATGATGTTTTTTCCGGAAAATTTCCGGAAAAGGATATCCAAGTTATCTTTTCAGGACCTTTCGTAATTTTTACAGATTTCTTAATCCCATAATAGGAGTTAGCAAACCCCAAAAACCCCCAAATGAGATTTTTCCTGGAAAATTTGAGGAAAATGATAATCACGTTATTCTTACAGGACCTTCCCTTATCCTTACAAGCACGAAGTAGAGAATATATTGTATTTTTCTTCGGACATATGAGTGTGTGCAAAATTCTCTAGTCAATCGGATGAGGGTAAGTGGATTAAAATTAGATTGCAGGATTTGACCCCGACAGACAAACAGATACGAAGCCAAGCTCAATAAAAGCTTTTAAAAAGTACCCCTTGAGCAACAAAAGAAGTCGAAACAAAATTTGTTTCGAAAATTCAAAAATCCAAAAACAAAATTCTGAACTTTTCGACAAAAAATTTTTTACTTGAAAATAGAGTCACTAAAGCAGAGTCGAAGGTCAGTTTCAGCCGAAACCGAACCCGAAGCTGAAGTTCGGCCTTTTCTCAACATTCTGCTGAAGCCGAAGGTTTGCAAAGAGTTGAGATAAATATTTACCGCAAGGGGAAAGCAATTACGGTTCTATTAAAGTAATTTTTTGTCGTTAAGAAGAATTGAAACATTTGAAAATTTACAAAACCAAAGTAAAAAGAATTCTTAATATTTTTTTTTTAATAGGTGTTTTCCATTGAACACTACGGAGTCCCGGTTTAGGGGTAGATCGTGTCCCTACATTTCTTAGTAATAAAACGAATTTATAGAATATAGTTGCTTTGTTTCTTTTAAATATTTACTTCTGCTGAAGTCAGGGGGCTTCGCCACCCAAGCCCCCTTTTGCGTTACTCTCCAATACGAAAATCGCATTTAAATGGCATCTTAAGTCATATTTTCAATGAATTTGTTATGAAAAATTGTATACGCTAGTCGGAGCGAGTCAACGATTTCACTCGTGTGATATCTGCCCTCGCTTCACTCGTGCAGCTAACTTCACACTCTTGAAATCGTTGACTTTCGCCCCTTGTTGCGTAATATACTATTTTTAACATCTTAAAAATGGTCATAACCAGTCAACCGAAGTCGAAAAACTTGTACTGTAATGGTTTTCCCACAAATTAGTTTTATAATTTTTTGAAAACAGTTGTTTTGGAAAAAAAAAGTCGGAAATTCAATTGCAATTCAACTTTCAACATATAACAAAAAAAATTCTTGTGTATAACTCCTTAGAAGAAAAGCTTTTCGTCTAATTTCCCAAAATTTTTCTTTATTTCAAATCTTGGTTAGACATAAATATCGCCAATTTTCATGTCCTGCCAAAAAATCTCTTGTGGAGACAGCATTTTCCAAGACATTTCTGATTTCTTGAACGAAAGTGTTCGAAGAAAATCTGTTTGTAGTGCCATTTTAATCGTGGCAAAAGAAATCACATCTGGTGGTTTTTGGGTCGATGAATTCGATGCTGACGATAGAAGTCTGCAAGGACGACGGAAGGTCCTGGTAGGATAACGTGATTATCTTTTTTCCTCAAATTTCCCGGGAAAAATCTCATCTTTTATTAAAAATTTAAAATTTATACTTTTTCAAACTTTCTGGTCATATAGAGCTTGCTATAAAAATGTTTGGGTTCGGCCTAAAACTTCGGTTTCGGTCGGACAATACCCAGCGAGTCTTGCATAAGCGCATTGAAAACCGACTAAAGACGTGCCCAACACCAGGAGTGGTATTCCGTAACTTGTTTCAAGCGTTTGTTTCGAGTTAGAAGAAAAAGTATTATTCGCGATCTCTGTTTCGCCCTGTCATTTATCTTGATCGGAACAAAGACAGCGAATATTACTTTTTCTTCTAACTCGAAACAAACGCTTGAAACAAGGTAAGGAATACCACTCCTGTTATATAGAGTCTATTCAGATGAAGTCTTCAATATGTGTCTTCAATACAATAGATGGCGCTGATGGCGATTAAAATAAGTTTTAGAAAGCTGAATGCGGCTGTCGCATAGGTTTTTCGAATGTTTCGATGCTGCAGATCTGTATTTTATATAAAAACCGAAATTTAAAAAAAAATCAAAGAAAAAAAATTAAAAATGAAATAGTAATCGATCTTGCTCACTTAATCACCTTCACAGGTTATGAATTTTCTTCAAAAAATAAATTTGTTATTGAATACAAAGGTCCACATCTTAAACAAAAAGCCGATTTTTTTTTCTGTGCAGTGAACCCGAAATTTTGTTCCTAGCATTGTACTTCTGATATTTTTTTCTGTCTGGCTTACTCTTTATTAGGACGTATAATTTTTTCACATTAAAGACTTGGCATAATTAATTTATACAACATGTCGCCTAAGAGCCACCATTTTGTTTTAAATACATATTGTATTGTAATTCGGATATGTGAAAGTATGTCAAAATTCGGTCACAAGATTTGACTGTGACAAACAAACAAACAAGTAAAAAGGCAAGTTAAATAACACCTCTCAAAATTCTTTGTCTTAATTTCCAAAAAAAAATTTCATAGGTTTTACTGTGATGTTTGCTTTCTATTGCATATCCCTAGGTGCTGCGAAAATTTCCGGAATTGTGCTATTGTTTCTCATGTCGTATTCAAATGGGCTTTTTTTTGGTCTGAAATAATTGCTCTAAAAACTCATATTCGATGCATAGCTTTTACACCTCGCTAAGAAAATTTTTCCCTATTCGAATGGCAGAGCCAAATCTATTTAAAGCAAATAGAGCTGTATTTAGATCACAGTTTTCTAGTCTATGGAAGATGAAAGGTGGAAAACAAGGTGGATTTTCACTACTATTAATTGTTTTCTAATTTTCACGTTATTCTTTGATTAAAACTTTCTCATAAATATCAGAAAAAAACACAAAATAAAAAAAAACAACTTCAGTAAATTCTCCAAATTTGAATTAAAGCGGTTTTTTTTTTGTTAAAAAGTTTTCGAGAAAAATGTCCAGCAAATGTTTTTTAGAGCAAATCAAATGTTTTTTAACGGGAAAGCTTTTCATTTCCATTTTGAAAGCATTTTTTAACGACTAAATGCCTAAAATTTAGAAATAAGAAAATTTTACGCCTAAAACGCTAATAATTAACACCTACAACTTATGGTGAGCTTTTGCGCGAAATTCCATTTTTGTTGAATACGATTTCGAATTAGAAAAACGGTTGGAATTTGAACTTTGAATTTAAACATTTTACCCCAAAAACAAAGAAATGTAGAATTTTTTTTTATAGTTTCAGCCAGAGCTTAGGGGAAGACCCTTTCATGCCGAAGCACAGCTGAGGATGGTCAGAAGAACGAAAGGAGATGTTGGTTTTATTTTGGAAGAACGAAACGGAAATGTCGGTTTTATTTTGGATTGGAGTCACTTTTTGAATTCATCGGAGTATTTTTATGAAATGATTCTGAATTCAAATTTATAGTTTCTGCATGTAAAAATGACCATGAAATGTGTATAAATGAATTAAAAAAACGACTTAAAACACGTCGACACAAAAATGTCTTGCAATCAGAACAATGAAAAGTGAATGTGTCTCAAGTTACTTAAAATTATTTCTTTTCTGAAATTTAATGCAAGATGAATGAACACAATTTAAAACGATGGACATATTCTGTTGGAAAAAACATCAACATGGTATAATTATTTTCCTTAAGTCAATTAAGACTATTATACGTATTTGTGGAGCAGAATATAAGCTCCAAGTTAAACAAAATAAAATAGAATAAAATTATTCTTGAAGACCTTGTCTGGTAGATTCTTTTTAATCTGATTTACATTCACTTTTTCAATTTAAGAACCCGAAATTGTTCTTGAGATCTCCCGTCAATATGGAGAACTTACACTGGTATATTTTAAAATCTTAACAAATACATGGCCACATTTACACAAACTTGAATATTTTAATAGAATAAAAACCAAATCGATACTTATGTGGAAGCAATTTAAGGACTAAAGATGAACTTGTCTCAAAAAAGATCTTCTCAGAAGAATATAAATCTTGATTGTTTACATCACTATACCTTTTACTCTTAATCAATATTTACTTAATATACTTATTGTTTATTTATAAGTTAAACGAATATTCTATAGAATTTTATATGATTGCAAATTACCTGTGTCGTTCAAAAGGCCTTGAATATCATTGCTGTTGTCTACGTCACTCCCATCTCCAAGACCTGGAAAAATCGTAGAGAAGAATCGGCATTAATAAAGTTTAAGAATTAATTTTCTTACAAATAAAAAATTTGAAAAAACTCTTGATCACGAAACAACGCAGTCAACTTCACGCCGCACAGATGCAATCGTTTGACTAATTTTAATTTTATGCTTAATTGAATGAATCGATCAAAATATTGTGGCATTTGCATAAAAACAAACAGCATTAAAATGTTAGAGATAATAAGTTAATTCAAGTATTTAAAAAAAAAACGGATTGAGAAGCGTGAAAATTAAATATCATCAAGGTGGAGGAGGTGTTGACTATTAACTATTTTATAATTCGTGACTTCCGATACAAAAAACCATTTAATGAGAATCACAATCACGAATGGGTGCAAAACAATTTTAAACACTCGCCATTTGATTAAAAACTTATCATATTAAATATATGAAACCCATTTTATACCCGATATGATGTAGAATTTTACTATGCTTTTATCTTTTAATTGAGTTTTTACTTATTAAATCAAACTAATATATAAAAATGAGTTGGTGTCTGTCTGTCTGTCTGTCGGTCTGTCTGTCTGTCTGTCTGTCTCCACTCAGAAAAATGGAGGCTAACTCGACGACCTACATATGGGGTAATTGGCCTCGGGCAGACGCGCGTTCGCCTGCATGTGGGCAAGTAAAACTGAGTTGACCTGTGGTCGGAGAAATTCTGAAATTAAGCGACCAGCAGGTGAATTAGGGCATTGGGAGCTGCACGAGTTGACCTTAGATAGGTTAACTCTGACCGCTAGCTGGCTTACATACACCTCTGTAAGGTCAGAGTTAACCTGACTAAAAGTTGACCTGGACATTTTTCTGAGTGTGTCTGTCTGTCTGTCTGTTCCTCTTTCACGCAAAAACGGCTGAACCGATTGACTTGAAATTTAAAATGAGTGTCTGTGGTTCTGGTTCCAACATAGGTATACGAAAAAGTAGCGCGAGGGGTGGGGGAGTAAGGGGAGGGGGTAAAGTGATTTCGAAACTTAGTTTTTGCGCTATGTTACTATTTCGCGGGGAAACTACCGAGCCGATTGACCTCTGAAGTTTAGCTCCAACATAGACCATCAAAAAAAATTGAAAAAACTTAACCCGGCAACGACGGGTATGCAAGCTAGTTTTCAAATAAAAATCTTACTAAACTTTAATAAAAGCATCCACAAATTAACAAAATAATACGTTTTATTTTAACCGGAACATTTTATAACTCTTTTTAATCTTCACTTAAGCATAAATAAGTCTATGATATTACCCTATAAACAATTACGAGATTTTATTTTTAATCGTGCAAAAATACACAATTTAATAGATTACGCTGTCTTATCAAAATTATTCCCTTATCGGAATGCCATAAAATAATAAAGACGAACGTGCGTATTTTCTAATTGTGCACTTTTACATATAACCGAAGACAAAAGGATTATTCTACCATAAAAAAATAAAATAGTGGGTGGAAAATTCTTGAACTTTATAAAAGTTTATATCACAAAAAAATTACAACGCATGAAATGAAACAAAGAAAATTTTAATTGATCATCAAAAAAAACTAGAAGAGGCGTCTTTATATCTTTTATTCTAAATATAAAGATGTTAAATAATTCAGGAACCATCTTGGAAAGTTTTATGACCTTTTTGAACGTTCCTCCAAACGGCTTTTTTTCAAAAAAAAATCATTTATCACCTACTTTTGATTCCGAACCATTCACTCACTATTTAGCAATTTTAATTCTGTAAACAAACATTAATTTAAGCATGTGAACAAACACCACCAATTATGCTTTTGGCTGGTGTTTTATGAATGATTTTAAACAAAACATTCAATAAAGTCTCAATTAGTCATGCTACGAATAAACGACTGTTGTCGACTACAATTATGAGACTTTTTTTTGCAAATAGCACAATTTCCCAAAAATGTGAAATTCCTTAGAATGTAATTCAAAAAGTTTATATTAAAAACAAATGATATGACTATTGTCGTCGGGAGCGGGGGACGGGGAGGGAGGCGGTAGCTAGACGCAAAAAAATATAAAAAAAACTCTTAGGTCAATTTAATTGTGCATTTGACCTTGGCATATAAAACGGAATTTCTTTTAATAATTACTGCATTTGCATGCATGCATTTTTTCATAAATAATGTGCCTGCGGCGCAATTTTTCCTGCATACCAAAGAACAAAGAAATCCTTTCTTAATAATCACAAACAAAAATCGACGAACCTTCTTTTTTTCTGATCAGTCTATTCATAGATAAAACACTAAGATATCGCAAGTTTAGTTTTTGGCTATTTTTTGATTTAGTGAACTTTCAAGTTTTCCAAAAGCTTCCAGCAGTAATCAAGTAAGCTTTGAAGAACGTTTCTTTCAGTGAACTTCAAATAAATTGTGAATTGTGTTTGTGTGTGTGCATCCGTTATCGATCAATGATAAATGATCGAATTTTGCATTGCGTATGAATTTTCTCTAAAAATAACTTCATATACAAATCTTCCTACAATAGATCTTTCTATAAATCGTCAATAAATTCTAATTCACGAATTAAAATTGCTTCCATCCTCAAAAACAAAAAAAATAAAAAGAAACGAAAATTTAACAGAGTAAAATCTGTTCACAATCGTCATCGTTTCGTCCTTTCGCTGCGTTTTCCTATCTCTTTTATTTCTTTTTGCCACACCAAAGCCGTTTTCTTCCCACTTATTTGATTATGAGTACGAACACCAGCGTAAGCTGTACACTGAGAACGAATGGCAACTAAAAATTTTCTCTACCACGTTCGAGAGTAAGGTCGCCGAGCTTTGAGCTCTTGGAGATTGTGGTCAACTGTTCGTGCCCTTTTGTTGCTTGCGCTTGAAATATCTTAGTGTTTTATCGATGGTCTTTCAAAATTTCCAGGTAAACAAAAATGAGTTTTTATCAAGTTTTTTTAGAATGGAAAATGGCCCCAAATACAAGTTTTGGCTCGGGCACTGCTTTGCCTTGGCACCGCTTTGGTCCTATGTTTAAAATACCAAAAGAAATGCACCAACATTTGAAATTTTTCGATATCAAATGTAAAGGGTGGTTAAATTTTAAGGGCCGATGTTGAATGTGAACCACACCTAAACGTCAAGTTTTTTTCTGCATTTCATTTGACATTTCTCAATTTCAGACTAACTCAATTTGAACCATGGAAAGATACACAATCGAGCAACGCGTTAAAGTTATTCAGGCTTATTATGAAAATGGGCGATCAATTTTCGAAGAAAATCATCTTCAGTGATGAGGCACATTTTCATAATAAGCCTGAATAACTTTAACGCGTTGCTCGATTGTGTATCTTTCCATGGTTCAAATTGAGTTAGTCTGAAATTGAGAAATGTCAAATGAAATGCAGAAAAAAACTTGACGTTTAGGTGTGGTTCACATTCAACATCGGCCCTTAAAATTTAACCACCCTTTATATAAGCTCCAATTTTTTTAAAGCTGCCATTTGTTGGTATTCGTGGATAAAATAACAAAAAGTTTTGTCAGCAAAGGGACAAGAGGCAAATAAATGGAGAGGAAGCTTTTTACTAAAAGGTATACAAGGAAAATTGTGGAAAATTCTGCACTTGTACGGGGAAGGGCAAGGAGTTGTCTCATTGAATTTTGCTGTGTGGAAGAGTTATGTAAAAAATCATATTGTATGGAAGAGTTGAATCCAAACATTTTTTTCTTATTGATTTTTTCGCCGACGACGTACCGTTTTCGAGAAAATCATAAGACAGTTTCGTTTGAATGGGAACGGGAGGAAGGGGTTGTCTCAAAAAAAAAATATATTGTGGCTTATGTTATCCTCCGGTGTATTACTAACTTAACTGCAAATCTTTCGTGAAACTTCATGCAGCCGTTTTCATAGGCTGTAGTAACAAACAAAGTGGCGAAAATTAAACTTAACCCATTTTTGGATTCTCAGGAGAAGATTAAGAAGATGAGGGGGAGGGGGTGGGCGGTGGAAGACTGAAACGGAACACCACTAATTTTATACAGATAACAAAACTTTATATGGACGAAAACTACACTCAGAAAAATGTCCAGGTCAACTTTTTGTCAGGTTAACTGTGACCTTACAGAGGTGTCTGTAAGCCAGCTAGCGGTCAGAGTTAACCTATCTAAGGTCAACTCGTGCAGCTCCCAATGCCCTACTTCACCTGCTGGTGGCTTAATTTCAGAATTTCTCCGACCACAGGTCAACTCAGTTTTACTTGCCCACATGCAGGCGAACGCGCGCCTGCCCGAGGCCAATTACGCCGTATGTAGGTCGTCGAGTTAGCCTCCACTTTTCTGAGTGTAAGGAATCACAATTAAGAAATGCGCGCCGCAGACAATTTTTTTTAAAACAAAGTGCGGCGGAATGATTTAACACAAGAGCTACACAGTGCCAATCGAAAATTAAATTAATTTTTCGTGCTTGTACTTTTCACAAACAATCGCAACGGAAATTGTAAAAATATTGTACAAATAAAGACAAAAGTGTCGCAAGGCCATTTTTTATATACGCTTTTGGTAAAATCGTCGAAAAAAATGCGCCGCAGTCGAAAAAATGTGATTTGCAGCAATCACCACCCGAAGTAGAGTATTTTTTGTATGTTGAATGATCGTTTTTTCTAGTGTTAGATAAAGCATAAGAATGAAAAAAACTCGGAGCAGAAGTTTAATTGTTTAATTTACGAGATGGCGGGACAATATATCTAAATCCGGGAGTGTCCCAGCGAATCCAGGACGCATGGTCCACCTGGTCATAACTCATCTAGATCGGCGTAAAAACGAAATATGAGTCCAAAGTTTTCTCTCTCTCTCTCTCTCTCTCCCTCTCGCTCTCTCTCTCTCTCTCTTTCTCTCCCTCCCTCTCTCTTTCTTTCTCTCTCTCGGCGCTACAACCGGTTTCCGGTCTTGGCCTGCCGCAATGTCTCTCGCCAGAGGTCCCGGTCACGTGCCGATATCCTCCAGTGTTGCATCCAATTGGGAGGCCAAAATTTTAGCTGCACAAAAAGAAACGTTAATTTTGTATATAAAGATAAACTTAAGGCCCGCTCCTGACGGTTAGGCGGTCCAGGGAAATTCATAGCCTCTCGGTTTACTCACTTTCGGCCATGAATTTTGTTCGGTCCGGTCAGTCTGGCGGTAAAATGATCAATAAACTGGGAAAAACCGACTTAGGATTCCTTCAGCGTTCCAAGAATAACTGTTTCTAAGAAAAACAGGGGGTTGAAAAGAATGACTGAGGCAGATTTTAGTGGAAGAAAAATGTTTTTGAAGAGTGACAAAATTCTATTACAATTGCAGAAGACAGTTGAAGGGGAGTTAACAGGAAAAGAGGCTGTTCATAAAATACGCCACGCTCGGACTATTTCTTACTACTCATCACGTTTTTTTTTGCGGATTTTTTTGTAAGATTCAATACCACCGTCTTGCAAAGGGGGTTCTGACCCCCTACTACATGAGTGAAGTTTTTTATGGAGAACACCTATTTCCTTATAAAAATCTGGATTTTCAATTTACTTAAGAAAATTTCCTAATCAACACGTTTTTACCTTTCACTGCTGCGGCCGAAGATGACGAGCGATTAAAATTCGATGGTGAATGAAGTTTATCCATAACCATACTCCACATCGCCCTAAGCCTCATCTCGATCAAATAATGCTTCACTTTTGTAACACTCAAAAAAAATTCAATAAAAATCTTAATTTGTGTAAATAATGCACATTTACACAAAAAAAGGTAATATTTAAAAAAAAAATCACTTTGTACACTTAAGAAAAATCACTTTCAGGTCTCTAAAACATAAGTTTGCAAAAACCAATTATACTTAATGAGATGTTATGGAGGTGTGAACAATTCACCTGTTCACAGCATTTCTATCAAAACAATAAATGTTGTTATCGGAATTCAAAAGGAAATAAATAAATATTTTGCTTATCAAATGGACAACAAGTTCCAGTACTTAAGCCAATTTCCAATACGGTTAGAAAGAGTACCGGACGATGTTGCACGGTATTTACATTTACACGACATTATCTTAAACTATCAATGGTCTCTATCAATGGCTCTTGATTTGAAATGATAACATTATAAAACTTTTCATTTTCACTCAAGTTGCTAATGGTGTAGATACAAACATACGTCATAATATTTTGCAAAAACCCGTCAGTAATCGTCTTTGGAATTTAATTGTTTGTTAACCGATTAAAGTCTGATGATTGCAAGATTAGTTTCCGGTAACAAAAATGGGGTATCTTGGCTAATAAAATGGGTTCACACATTTGTCCCGAAATAAAGTAGCTCGGATGCATTCATCAGGGATGTCTGCGAATTCAGCTGAGCGAATTTTTAAGGGGGGATGGAACACTTGTTATTAAAATAATAGAAAGATTATTTGCAAAAATGATATTCATCAAAGTTTCATTGCCGAAAGAAAATTTCTCAATTGTTTATATGTGAACAAAAAGCAGGAAATTTAATCTCGTTTGAATTTGGTTATGTGCATTTTTTCATAATATCGCAGAGGTTTCGAGAAATTTTCAAAATACGGATGGGAGGTACTTAGCTACGTTACTTCTCCAAAAGTTGATAGAAAACTACGATTTCTGTAAAACTTATTTATGAAAAATTTTAAGTCGTTGGCTCAACGCGTTCTCGAGCTATTTAATATATGTACGTAAAACGGACAAACCGACAGTGAGATGCACGGACATCCTCATAATTTTGCCTGAAACGAATTTCGTATAGATCAGAAATTTTCCATCTGCCCCCGTTCTCGAGTCTGTATCCGTCATAAATACAATACATTCCCTCTATAGAAGAGGCAAGTAAAAAGAGAAATCTATAAAAATGGATGTTTGTCTGTTGGTTTGTCTGTCCGTTTGAGATCACAAAACTTAAAAACTACTGGACCGATTTTGACTCGGTTTTTGCAAAATGATCTGCGTTGCCAGGAGCAGGTTTTTAGCTATGTTAGATTTTAAAATTCGAAACCGAAGGTCCTGTAAGGATAACGCAAACATCCTTTCTCCAGTTTTTCCTGGGAAAAATCTGCATTAGGGGGTTTTTGGGGTCGCTGTTCACGAATCCGGTATTAGATTTTCAAAATTCGAAACGGAAGGTCCTGCAAGAATAACATTTTTCCTAAAACTTGTTAAGTTATTTATGGTTTTTTGGCATTCTAAAATTTATACAAAAAACTTTTAGCTGCCTTCGTTGGCCTGCTAGTATAATATATTTTTCAATTGTCTCGAAAAACAAAATTTTGTAAAAAGGAAATTTAGCAAAAATTTGAAGCATATCGTTCTACCGTTCTCTTTTTTTCAAAAAAAAAAAAAACTTTTCTCGAACGCTTCATCCTTTTTCGCTTTTAATTTCACCCGTAGCGCCCTTCTATTCTGAAGATACACTGAAAATTTAAAGCGAATCGGACCAACAGTTCTCCTTGTGAAGCATTTTGTGTCTCCCTTCTCGACCACCACTTCACTCCGCGCATATAATTTCGTTTGAAGCTCCCTTATATCCCGAATATACACTGACCGTTTGAATTGATTCGATCAAATTATTCTCTCTTTGCTAATTTGCATCCACACCCTCCTTCACAAGATCCTGTTTAAATAATAACCAACATGCAGATATTCTGTGAAAGGGGGTGGTGAAATTGAATTTCTGTATTTGATTTGATTTTGAATACAATTTGTCTTAATATTTTTCGATATGCCACCCCGTTTTTGAGTAAACGGCAAAAAACGTCTTCATTGTTATGAGGGAGAGTAAGGTGCCCATATTTTTTTGTGTGAATTCGGGACAGATTACCGGTGGAGTGCGAGCGTGGTCTTTAAAGGAGAGGCGAGAGGCAGAAGACGAAGAGTGAGTAAATTTTTAATTCTAGAAAAATTAAATTAATCATGAAAATTTTGAAAACCCCCATAATGAGTGTTTATTTTAATTTTTGGTTATTGTTTATGATTATATAAAAATGAATATTTTATATATTCCAAGTACAGCAAAAATTGCGCCCCAGGCATAACTTTTAGAAAAAAACATCCCACTATTGAAAATTATTTACTGAAATACGCCGCATGTGAACTTTATTTTAAGAAATATGCGCTAGAGGCAGTAATTTCTGGCGAAACTGCGCTGCAGGTGATTTTTTTTTGAGTTCCAAGGTCAAATTTTTAAGGATTAAGAAATTACAGCGCTAGATTGCACAATCCCGGGATAAAGTTTAGTTTCCGGAACACCGGAACAACATGCCTAATTCCGGAACTGATACAACGCAGAGTTTTCTAGTTATCGAGGGGTGGGGGGAACGAGTATTACGAATAACAATTTTTTTTCGGGCGAACTATCTCCAAGAATAGCGTGATCTTTGTGCCAAATATGGTGTGAGTAGCTGTTACCGTTTTTGTGGGATAGATCCTGAAAGATTTTATAATGTCTCGAACGATAAATCAGTATTTCCTTTAAGATAAATCTACTTAAAGTTTTACGTAAGTCGGTATAAAACTATTAATTCATCATGGAAGATGCACCCGTAGACCTCGTCAGCCGAAGTTCAAGTTTAGGCACTTTATTAACAAGTGATTAATGACAAGTCATAAATTCGCCATAAAATAGGAAAACAATTAATCTATACTGATTAGGAAGTCAAAATGCTTAACAAGAATTTTCAGTTAGTAGCAAACGTTTAAAAAACCTTCTTAGCGTTCAGCGAATAAAATTCACTTTCAGACAATCAGAAAAAGGCGTAATTGTGTGCAATATAGAATTTATAGCTATAAATTATGGTTTTATTGATTAATTCGCCGCTACATTCATAGACACAGGTACATGCAGAAACAAACTTCATAAAAATTATCTTCATAAAAATTATCGCGGTGTTAAATATTGTAAATATATTTACATATTTGGTGATATATTGAGGAAAATGTGATTATTTTCAAAACATTTGCTATTATCGGAATATAATATTTCCAAAAATAAAATTGCTATCGGTCGGTCAATAAACAAATTTAATAGTATTTGCTGGATAAGGGAGATGTAAAACATGCTCGAATTTTAGCAATACACTCCGATTCTGATAGACTTGTCACTTGAAACGAACCGACTCTCCTTCGAATCGCAATCTTTCAACTCTTCAAAAAATCTATTTTAAAAAGGATTCTCTTCGTAAAAAATTATTTTTGTCCAGATATTGATAAAGAAAATGGGAACAAGCAAACATAATTCCAGCTTAGTCAGTTCGCGTGACATTTCCTGTGTCGAAAGTCTATCAGAATCAGGATATTTGTTGGATGTGATGTTGACGATTATAGAATCTTTACGATTCCAGACTGAATATAGCAAAAAAAAACAGCATACCTGTTGAACTCCTTTTTTGCTATTTTCAATCTGGAATCATTAAGATTATATAATCATTCACCTCGCCTAAAGCTTTACCAGAGTGATTTTTCTACCTTGAGGCACGTTTCGCGGGCGTTTTTGTGATCTAAATGTTGACAGAATATTTCAATTTTATAACACACACGTTTCACTCTACCTAAAAAGAACACGCAGAGACAAAAATAGTAAATCTAACTATTTTATAATAGTTAGAAATTGGGAATACAACTAAAATAATTAATTTTAATTACCAAAAATTGTCAAAATCGACTTTTTTGTAATAAATTTACCGACTTATTAGTAAAATTTACTATTTTGTGGTTAAATTGACTATTTTTGTAATTTAAACTAACTATTTTAGTTGTATTCCCGATTCCCGATAATAAAATAGTTAGATTTACTATTTTTTCTCTGCGTGTAGTACCAGATGATTAAATCACTTGGTCAACCAATGATCTCCTTGTATGGGAGAGCGATTCGGGGATTGATCCGATTTTGCCCGTTCAAGAACTTAGCCTACACGGTAAAAAATCTTGGAGTAAATTCCAATCAAAACTGGATTACGCTGGACCTATATGTAATCCAATGGAAAATTCTAATCCCATAAAATGGATTAGAAATTTTCATAAATTTATTTTTGGTTTAATTCAGTATTACATAAAGTCTAAAATTTTGATTAAATTGTAGACATTAATATTAAAAGTATTTAACTTCAATATATAATAAGAAATTGTTCAAATATGACTGCAAAAAGGCTAAAATATTTTCAAAAATTCGCATGTATTAAATTCCAATCCAAAATATGTATTAAGATTTCGTCAATATAATTTTTGGATTGAAAAATACTCCAGGATTTTTTGCCGTGTACGTAACTATACAAAATTTCAAGTCCCTTGCTCAACTCTTTCGAAAATTATGGTGTTCACGGACGGACAGACGGACAATTATCTCGAACCTTAAGGTTTATTGGTCAATATTTTTAAAAAATATTTGTTTTTCTCGAAACAGATTTCCTATTCATTTGTACCGGATTTCTCCCGGCGAACGATTGAATATTTTAAAGTTTTAATTCAATTGAAACAAATGAAGGGAAAATTGTAAAGGAAGCGCCTCATCAGAACAACTACCACACTTATGTTGTTAACCTGACGACAGACAGATAGACAGACGGATCGATGAATATGCGGAATTCCAAGTCTTTCGTCATCCCAAACACCCTGGCATGGGGTCGGACTTAATCAGCATGTCTCACATATTGAAAAAAATGTGAGGAATCGATCGATCAATTTGCAATTCCCAGTTTTGGAAAGCAAGTAATATAAGGCTATATCTCAAATTGCGCTGCGTTTTATATTTTAGACATCAAGGATTTTTTTCAAAAAAATCATCTAAAGCAGAGTCGTGCACCTTTGGCAGACCGAGCTCCTCACATGCTTAAAAATTTTATCTATAGCGAGAGAGCATTTTACGAATTTATTACCAATATTGTCACATTTTAAGTTCTATCTCGTAAAAATTTGTGCAAGTAACAAACAGCGGACAAAAAATCAGCGAATTCTATGAATCAGACGCTTCATTCATTTAGTAGCATTTCTGCTATTGACGCGAGAGGCAGTGTGTCGTTTTTTTCCTCTGGTAGACTGATGTACATTGAGCTATAAAAATTCAAGTCGTGAACTAAGTATCTTTCATTTTTTTTATGTATATTGGGAAAAACAATTTCTAGATATTTATAGACAGTAATGGAAATTTGCAGCTTTTGAAATGTGATTGCATTTGTAAAAAAAAATTAATTTTGAGCACCATTATACTGCTTAGCAATTCTATTCCAGGGCTCTGGCAGGATTGGTTATTTTCTCTCGATATTAGTGAGAACCACTAATAAAATTAGACTAAAAAGTAATAAATAAAAATGTCGAAAGATTATTTGAAATCTTAATTTTGTGGTCCACTGTATTCATATGGCATCACATTGCCACTGAGAGCGTGAGTGCGCTTGCCACTGAAAGCGTGAATTTTGTTTTTGTGTGCAATAAAAAACCAAAACATTGCGAGTAGTGGTAAATCAACAAATCTAAATTGGACATCTCTGATCTAAAGTTTTTATGAACGCAGTTTTAGAAGTGATTTTATCACACATGTTGTTAAAACTATCGATTGTAGCCCAATTTCACGAAATATTTTCAAAAAAATGGCAATTCAAGTATTTTAGTAAACAAATATCAATACTAGTATTTCCATAAGTTTTTTTATAGATTCAGTCATGGACATAGAGTTGAATGTCACAAATAATTCAGAAGAATTGTTAACCCATTCGGTATTTTGATGCCATATGGCAACGCAGTTAAAAATTTGAATTGACTTCTTATTTATTTATTTTCAACATTCTATTCTAATTTTAGTGCACCTTGAAGTGCATTTGTGACCCAATTTTGATTTTTTGAGTAAAAAGCTGGACTACAGTGGTAGTATTTGTAAAAAATAAAAATTTTTAATTTTTTTTTTTTGTTTTAAATGAATACTAATAGCTTAAACATAATTAATTTGTATAGAGAGAATTTTTAACCCCCATAGAAAAAAAACATGTACCGAACGGGTTAAGCAAGTGTTGTACTATCCTGACTTTTTTTTTCGCAGAAGAGAAGCTCAGTTATTAAAGTTAAGTTAATAAATTAATGCAAATTTTTCTGAAGTTGTAAATAGAATCAATTAATACTTAATTGCTACCAAAATTCTTCAAAAAAAGCGAAAAAAGAACAAGACACTATTTAGACATTTCCACACTCAGAAAAATGGAGGCTAACTCGACGACCTACATACGGCGTAATTGGCCTCGGGCAGGCGCGCGTTCGCCTGCATGTGGGCAAGTAAAACTGAGTTGACCTGTGGTCGGAGAAATTCTGAAATTAAGCCACCAGCAGGTAAAGTAGGGCATTGGGAGCTGCACGAGTTGACCTTAGATAGGTTGACTCTGACCGCTAGTTGGCTTACAGACACCTCTGTAAGGTCAGAGTTAACCTGACAAAAAGTTGACCTGGACATTTTTCTGAGTGCATGGGAACTCGTGAAAGAGAAAAATAGACCGCAGACAATTGGGCAAACATTGACACCGATTTTTCTAAAAATGTTCTTGTAAGTAGAATCAATCAACAATGAAACAATTTTGTGACCAACTTGCTAATTTATTGAACATAAAGATTTTTTTTAACAAAAAATTTATTGTTTTAATTCTGCTAGACGACCACTTCCTTGTAGATACAAAAAAAGTTTGTCAAGCATTAAAATATTGTAGTTACTTTGCATAAATCTTTCAGTAGTAAATTACGAAGTGATTCATATATGTTTCGTTGTAAAAAACTATGTTCACATTAAAAAATCGTCACTAGAATCAGAAAGTAATCACAACAAGGTGTATATTTTTTAACTGAGACAAATATTAATCATTCAAGGTTTTCAGAATTTTGCACTTTTCACATCAGGCAAAAATATTGTTTAACGTTTGCATAAGTAATTAAGTAATCTTTTAATAAATTCTGTTTAAAAAAAAACAAACAATTTTTAATAAGAATTTTTTTATGGATATGTAAAGTGTCTTAAACAAATGCGTTTATAGTTAACGATTTTTATGGCAAATGTGTTAAATAATGGGATACAGCCATTTAACTTGCGTGACTCGGGCATTTGTCAATTGAGGTGGTCGTCTTGATCATTGATCTTAGATAACTCGTTAACTGAGCGCGCGCAGAAATCTATTTAACAAGCTATCATAAGATTCGTAACAAAAAAAAATAAAATAAAATAACGACCCCCTCCCCCTCCAAGTCCACAGCAATTGATGTTAATTTGGCGAGTAGCAGAATTCAGACATATTCAATTAACGAATAAATCAAATAATTGCCTATCGATAATAAATGGTAGCAAAGGGATTTTCTACGCAGATTCTGATTTGGACAATACGATGATTACTATTGGAAATTGAAGCGGCAAACATTGTTGTCATGATAAGCAAATAAGCCGTGATAACATTATTATAACATTTTGATAATAAAATTGTCAGACAGGTATTATGTATACATAAGTAATATTTAACTAACAATGGAATGATTATTTCGGTACACCAAATTTTTTATACACTGCAAAGTGTCGTCGTACTTGATTTATAAAAATTTATATTGCTCTGCTTTTTATTACAATTGCGAATATTTAACACTTTTACACTACGAATCCGGCCGGCACTATTTAAAAAAAAACACTTTTCTCGAGAAAACTGACAAAAAAAAATCTCCTAAACTGCTATCTCCACTTTACTTTTCAACCCACTATTTGATCTGGCTATCACGATTAAGAACACTATGACAAAATCTCGGCGATTTTCAAATTTTTAGACATGATATCTTCATATGACGCGTCGATCGTTATCTTTGTCTGCGATCCCGATCTCGAATTACTTAAGATGCGCAAAGTTGGAGCACCAAGGTGACAATACCTCAACTTAGGGCATAGCGCCTCTCGCAAATCCGTCAAAAACTTTTGATCTTTGAGCTGTTCGGTTGCGAAACATTTGATTAAGACGTCAGTCAGAATCAAACTGAAGGCGTTTTTTTTTGTGAGAAAGTAAGTGCAAGATATCGTACTGATTGTCTCGAGCTTTTCATTTCGGTTTATTGTTATTTTTTTTTTCTCTATTCAGTTTTGATAATTGGCAATAATAATTTTGAGTCTATAATGTATTATCGCGCTAAGTAATACATGGGCAAAAGAAAACTTGCTCGTCCATATTATCTTTATCGGGAATTTAAATATAAGGAATTTGTAACAATCAGTTCTGATGTTACGGGAATTAACCAAGTTTTTATCTAGAAAAGCTGTAGAAATTAAATATTAAGGAAAATAAGATAGCCAAGGGAAATTCCCATAATCAAGAAGCAATATATATGGAAAATTTCCACAGACAGTATGATGGAAATGAATATAGACGAGGTGTTTTAACGTTTGTTTTTATCAATATTTGACAAATGTGTAGATTTGCACCTTGCAGCATTTGTAAATAGGTTGGCAACAAAAAAGATAACTTAAGACCGGGGCTTGTTAACATTTTCTTAAGCGTATTTCATACCGCGCTATTTTTTTTTCTCACGTAGCTCTTAATATTATCCTAGGTAGGGACAGTGTTAAAGTTTTAATATGAATTAAAGCCAAAATAAGTGTAAATACCTATCGAAGTTTTGCGTGCACTATGAATTAGCCTTTATAATCACGAAATAAGAGCCTACCGCACCCTATTGAGAATGATTTCATCAGTGATCGTGATCTCACAGTGACCTCACACTGACCTCACGATCACTGATAATATCAGGCTCAATAAGATGCGGTGGGCAGGGTCTTTGGCTCGTGCGGCAGAAAAGTTTATAGCGAAAACACAATGGCGCGTCAACGCGTTCGTAAGCTTTGACATTTCAGCGCACCAAGCACGCTTTGACAATTGAACGCTTTAAAGCGTCAGTGCTAAAACCTAATAACGCTTCGTAAGAACTACACACTTCGCTTTTTTTTTTATTTCAAATAAAATGGAAATAAAGAGTTTATGTGAATTAAACATAACAAAAGCTATAATTGCCAATCTGGCAATCATCGGAGACCCGTATGGTGATATTCGTATCAAAATTCGAACAGTTATACCAAAATTCCACTTGAAGTCAAACTTTCCAATAAGATTTTTTAAAATTTATTCCAATCGGATTTTGATGTATGGGGGTTTTATGTAGAATTATGTCCTAAATAACTTTTGTTCTTGAACTTTTTTGATAAGATGCACCGTTTTTGAGATATTCACAAAAAACGATTTCGTGGTCCGTTTTTGCCCATTAACTAACTTAGCCTCGCATTCTACGAAAAACGGATCTGTGCAAAATTTCAAGTCTCTAGCTCACTCCGTACGCCCGCAATCCGCGCCACAGACAGACGGACAGACAGACGGACAGACGGACAGACAGACGGACAGACAGACGGACAGACAGACAGACGGACAGACAGACAGACGGACAGACAGACGGACGGATATGCAAAAATTAAATATTTTTATCATTCTAAACACACTGGTGTAGTTCATTTTTTTGTGCGATGACGGGATCTTGGCGTTACAAACGGTAAGGCAAAGTTAATATACCCTTTGGTTTCACCATACGGGTATAAAAAGCATTTGAAAGACATAGAATTTGTTGCAGGAGTAGCACACAAAACACATGAATTAAAAACAGCAATTGACGCGTCATTGTGTTTTCGCTATTATGGTTCAGAATTATTGGAAACAGACGCCAGGGTAGGCCTTGCCTCAGTTGAAGCCACGAAGCAAACCAGGACGAAAGAGATTTGCATCGAATATCGAATTGGATGAACGCGGCGCAGGACCGGGTCGTCTGGAAATCATTATTAAGCAAGCCTAGACCGAATCCGCGGTTGCTTCGCTAACGATAGGGGGATCAAATTGATCCTTCAGACTCTTAAGGTGCAACATAGAATATTTCTCAAGATATAAATTTTTTTCAACCAAAAATTTGTGATCATATTTGGAATAAACATTATGAAAAGTCAGAAAGTTTAATAAAAATTTGTCATGATTTATCGATTTTGCAGGAGTAGTTCGAAAAGGATAAAATTCACCTCATCCGTCTTTCTAGTATAATACGCATATATGTATCAATAGATATGTGTTTGTATAAAAATCTTAAAGTACCGCATAGTTTAAAAGCGTTTATGCACTTTTACGTTGAATTCGTATTTATTAATAAAGAAAGAATTGATATGCGTATTTTTTTCCAATTCTTCCTAAAATTTTCAGTAAAGTTTTCCACCACCTGTGTCTATTTACGGGTAATCTATGTGAACAGAAAACAGAATTTGCGACAATTTTAAATTCCGTTTTCATATCCACAAAACCAGTTTTTATAGATAGGCTGGTCTATAAATGCCTGAATTTTTTTTTCTAGAAACCGGCACGTGTCATACAGAATATCTAAAAATAAACGTAAAAAAAACCATAGTAAAACAAAAAAAAATCATTTAAACTAATTGAACATCTTTTTTATGATGATGTCATTGAATTGTTTGCTAAAAAATATTCATTAAAATCCCCCCTTTTTAATCCAATTGGTATTGTTTTACTTAATTAAGGTGATTGATATGATAACGAATACTGATTACTAGTAAATAGTATTAAATTATTACCTACATTTAATCAACGATAGTAATGATTTTTGTTTCTGCTTGTTGAGATAATAAGCGCAATTGTTATTGACGTAACATTTTTATACTCTATATGATATATCATATAGGAGTAGATTGGATTTAGTATACCGTTTGTAATGCATCGAACCAACCGTGGGCCACAAAAATGAACTGAACCAGGGTGTTAGGGATGACAAACGATTTTAATTTCCCCATGTCTGTCCTTCTGTCCGTCCGTGAACACCATAACTTTCGAAAGGATTGAGCTGGTTACAAAAAAACCACGGTTTACCTTTTGGTTACATTTTAGATGGTTTCCGAATAAACCCGCCAAAAACGGTTATTTTGAAACCAGCTTCTATATGGGGGTTTCTGAAAGGTTACAGAAACCAAATGTGAAACTTTTGAGTTTTGTTACCATGGTTTCAAATACGTTTCTTAACCGGAATGTAACCAGAAATTGTTACTTGGGTAGAGACTTGAAATTTTAAACAGTTACGTTTCTCGTAAATAACTAGGCTAAGTTCTTGAACGAACAAATTTGGAGCATTCCTTCCCCCCTTTCCCGTACAAACAAAACAGTTTTTTACAATATTCTCGAAAACGGTGAGTCATATTGAACAATTTTTTAAGGGCAAATGTGTTTAAAAACAAATTCTCCATAACTCATCCATACATAAAAATCCAATCGTACTACTGCTCCTCCCTCTCCCATACAAATGGAATACTTTTTCCTGTTCTCTCGAAAACTGTGCATCGTATTGAAAAATTTATAATGATGAAATGTGTTTAGAATCAGATTTTACATAACTTATCTATACATTGAAATCCAGTGGGACGACTCCTTCCTCCCTCCCCCATACAAATTGAACACTATTTTCTCGAAAATGGTGACTCGTATTGGAAAATTTATTAATATAAAATCTGTTTAAAATTCAATTTTATATAACCCTTCCATACATCAAAATTCAATCGTTACACTCCTTTCCCCTTGTCCTATATAAATGATTTTTTTTAATTAAACATTTTGTCTGTTATCATATAGAGTATTTGACGATTGGTCCCTGGCAATTGTAGCTTCTCTTATATTTTAAGCTAATTTTTGCTAATCGAAGAAAATGCAGAATGTTTTTGGCAGATTAAACTTTTCAAACCAGTTTTCTAAATTCGTCTAATTGTTTTAATAATTGAATCCAGCATTGAAAGTGCCTTCAATTGCACTAAAACCAGTGTTGTTCCTCTACGCGTAGACTTTAATTGTCTACACTTCAGTGTAGACAATAGCGTAGACAATAGATTTGGCGTAGACAATGTCGACTTTGGCGTAGACAATGTCGACTTTGCGTAGACAATGTAGACTTTCTCATATCTGTCAAAACAAAGTCATCAGTGAGTCATATATTCTCAAAGCCGAAATCGACTGACCTTTGAAAGGTCTAAAAAACTACTCCATTTTTATTATTCTTGGCGAAAAAATGATAATTTATATTACGAAGAAGACAATGATTCTGATTATGATTGATTTATGTACAATACATATAAGCGCAAAAAATTAATTCTTGAATTAGTTTTGGTAGTTTTTTTTAAATATTTTTTATATTAGGGTTATTTGATTTACTTTATTTGATTTGAATGACTTCCGTATAGATTTCCGTCTATCTGTAAATACGATGACTCTCAACGGAATTAAGCTAAAGACTAGTGTTTTTCGAAAAAATTGAACAGATATTCTTAAATGAGTAAAGCCATCCCATACAAATGAATCAGTTTTTTAAATAAACGGTTCGTTATATAGAAAAATGTGTAAAGCAAAAAGATTTTAGAATGCAATGTGATTTCAATTGCAAAAATTAAAAAAAAGCCGCTTAGATTGCATGAAAAGAATTAGAATTGCCACTAAAGTTTGCTCTGAAGCTCTCCATTACAGCATTTGGCGATTGCTTCCTTTAAATTGTGCTTTATTATGTTAAAATTGATTGAAGAAAATGAGATTTTAAAACTAAATCAGCTATCCTTTATTTTATTGATTGTCTACATTGTCTACGCGTAGAGAATAGACCATTGTCTACAGTAATAGTCTACGCGTAGACAATGGTGTAGTCTACACCACGTAGACTACGCGGCACAACACTGACTAAAACAGGTTTCACGGTTGTAGAGCGTTTTTAAACTATTTGAGCAACGCATGTTTCAGGAAGCTTGAAATACATGAAAATTTACGATCAACAACAAAATAACTAAAAAAAAATTAAATAAAAAACTTAAAAAAAGCTTTTAATTAAAAAAATGTTTCAAAAATAATAAAAATAATTTTTTGGGCGCCGTCTATCAGAAATAAAAGTGAGAAAAAAGCATAAAAAATAAAATAGAAAAAAAATATTTGTCTTGCTTTCTATTCTGATACACGGCGGAGCGCAAAAAAACTTTTTTCCTTTTTATCACATTTATTTTTAATAAAAGCTTTTTTAAAATTTTTGTTTATTTATTTTTTATTCGCGTAAATTGGTCAGTTTTAGCATGATGAAGGGAACGTTTTGAACATAATTATTAATAAATTAATTTGATATCTTATAAGAGGGAGACAAAGAAAGGCTACATCATATGTGAACATTTCGATTTATTTTTATTTTATTAAGAACAAGTCTGGAAGCATCTGCCAGTTAAAGATTTTATGACCTTCTTAAATAGGCTCAATTGAACGCAATAAAAGAAGGGAGGTCATGTGCAAGTTACTGTTCAATCACATGTTGTTGTGTGATAGTCAGTGATTTTATTGATGTTAAGTAATCAACACGCAAACTTGAGGGTGATTGTTCTGTTCCATTGTTACTTTGACAATTTGTGATGCTGATCTGGTTAGGTGAAAATCATGCTGTAAACGAGTGTATAACTCTTTTATCCGCGATATGTTGTAGAACTATTTTGATTGGACATAGATAATAGGATTTTTTTTAATGCTGAAACCGACTCTGTAATACTTACTTGTATATTGTTACTAAATTTATTTTGTAGAGGTATTAACATTTTAAAAATTCTAAATGTTTCAGGCTAGTTTCAGTTTCATCATATCGGTTATGGTCATCCTACCGGGGCGTAGAAGGTATTCAAATTTTTAGTTTTCTAAAAAATTTCTCTACACTTTCGGTCGTCAAAAGTCTTAAAAAAACGGTCAATAAGAAACTTATCCAGGATGATTCGTTCCAAAAACCAGTAGGATATAATTATGGATATGGGATAAAATTAGAATGATTTAAAAGATATGATATGGGTTAAGGTGCCGCTCCACATGAGAGTAAATGCGCGAGTAACTCTCAAAAACTCTCGAGAGTTACTTGCAGGAGGTTGTCCATTTGAGAGTTAATTTCGGCGATTTTTCTCTTTTCAAGACCAATATCTTGATTTTTTTGACATCTTGCTTTGGCGAGTTCTCGAGAGCTACTAGCGAAATTCAAACGCCGTTCGTATCTGGCGAGCAACTCCCGGAGAGTTCAGTAGTCGACACTAGAGAGTAGAATTACTTTTGACAGCTCGTAGAAACTAGCTCGCGAGTTTTTGCGAGTTTCTGCGGGCGACTCTCCGAGACGTGTCCATTTGCGAGTAGCTGCTATCGAGAGGTTCTCGCCGGCATTTACTCTCATGTGGAAGTATTGAAAAAAAATTGAATATGAGCTTAGATCGAGAATCCCTAGATAATAAGTAGTTGTCGATATAGGATAAAGTCGATATTCGTTTCGATATAGGATAAAGTCGATATTCCAAACTCAGCAAGTAACGCTTTTGACATAAAGGGTGACCATATTCATTTCCTGGCAATAGAGAACAGAATAAAAAGGTGAGGGGTGGCTAAGGAAAAGCTGCGCCAGGACAAAAAGATTGTGTATTTTTTTAGAAAAAAAAACATGACTTGGACAAGACTCAAGAAAAATAGAACCCGGAAAAAAAATAAGAGATGCAAACCGAACCAAAAACCACTAAGGCAATGAAATTTTGATGAATCAAAACCAAACCATAAATCGAACCACTCTGAAAAAAAAGATGACCAAACCGAACCAAAACCATACCAATTTTTAAAATAAATGCCGTAACCAAACCAAACACCAGAAATTGTTTTAGTGGTTTGGTTCGGTTGATATTTAAATTTTCGGGGTTCTAAAACTATTATTTTTTTGTGCTCTTGATCAAATTTAGACCACGTTTTTTACGCTAAACTAGTACCAAATAATATTCTTCATGCCCCAAATTTTTGAAATTTTACGAAAGAAAACCGAAACCAGAAATCAAATTCACTCTTGATGCGAAACCGAATGTGCCGTCTAAATAATCGTTCAATGCTTCGCAGTTAAAAAAAACTACTTTAAATTGGTTTTCAAAATTCTCTTTGTAAGTGAAGAAAATTAAATTTTGACGTCTTTCAGAAAATTCCGATATAACCTGATAAAACATGGACTTGTCAACACCAACAATGGTTGCAGAATTTCACAAAAAACAGTTTTGAATGTTTGATCTTGCGATGCGACATCTCATATGCGAGAAATGATGGTGTACCACATTACTAGCCTATACCACACTACCCAAACTTACTCTATTTGATTTTAATTATTTTTCTGATCCTCAAGTGCTTTCTTTAAACAATAGCAACGTGATAACAGTAAATAATATATGTGTTATCACTTCAAAGAAGAAACCACCAAGGTAGAATACCTGGCCGGTATTTCTACAATTGTCATAAAAATGTATTTATCTGCGACTTAACTGTGAGTGATATTTGTCATTTCTTATCATTCTTACAGATAAACCAATGACCTGCAAGTACATAACAGTTAAATATATTTATTTAAAAAACAGCTTGAAAATCACATCCGTCTTTTCATGTTAAAATATTATCATTTAATTAATTTAAATTTTTAACCAGTGCTGTGCATTTACGCGTAAACAAAAATCCTTTACATTTTTTCCGTAAAATATTAGTAAACAATGATTGTTTACGTAAACAATAGTATAGAATCGTAAGGAATGTAAATTTTCATGAATAAACAGCTGTTTTATGTCAAAAGCAATTTCTGACTTTTTATTTTAGAAATAAATAGAAAATCAGAAATATTTTTGGATAACGGTCTAATTTCCACATCCAGACTTGTCAAAGCTAGCTCTGAAATTACTGATAACTCTTGGAACATCTGCTCAAATCGAAAAAAATTAAGTGGGGTCAAATCCATACTTTTAGAGGTAATGGATTTCAATAGATCAAACAAACTTGTTTACATTTATTATACACTAAGAACATGGGGCCGAGCGAAGAAAATTTAGTAAATACTTCGACTAGCAGATTATCGCATTTTATAGTACAAAATGTCATATAAGTTTTGTTCTAAAACCTGACAAATTCCATGTAAAAGCATTAGGTACCCCATGGAATAAAATTTCGTCAATTCAGATTTTTATAACAAAGTTTGTTCGTAAAAAAAATCTATTCTATAATAGGCTTGTGTGCCTGTTTGTATGTTCGCTTCAAACTCGAGAACCACACAACCGGTTTGGATGAAACTTGCAGAAGAGTTCACTGCTATCGAGGAGCGTGTTTTAGACTATGGGTCCACCCAAAGTTCCCTTTCTTTCTTACCAGTTTCCTTGATTTATGTACTCGTATATTGCTGTCTGTTTTTCTGTCTGAACGCCTAGTACTTGAGCACCACTGCGCCGATTTGCATGAAACTTTCAGGGGAACTTACTGGAATCAAAAACCGTGTTTTAGGTCATAAGACCCCTCGTCCCATCTCTCATGGTACTTGAAATCATTAACAACCAGTAACCAATGATGTTGGAATTACTGAATGAAACTTTCAGAAATTGTAGGGGTTGGCCGAAGCCCTTATTGTTTTAATGACGCAAGTTTTCTTTTGTTCTATGACATCATTTGGTTGTTTTCAAATTATAATATGAATACTGCAGTTACTAGAAAGAGAAGAATATATAAACCAATTGTTTACATTGTTTACATTCTTTACATTGGTTTCGGTGCCTGTAAACAATTCATTTTTGCTGGTAAACTATCAAGTGAAATATGTTTAGTAAACAATCTACACAAAACTGGTTTTGATTCGCTAAAAATTGGGTTGAAAGTCGGACATTTTTGCTAGAAGAACAGTCAAGTTTTAATGATTCATCACAAAATCATTTAAAATCAAAAGCATTTAAATGTGGTAAGACGACAAGTTTAGCTGTTGTGTAGTAAAAATTACTAATTGTAAAAAAAATATTACTCAATTTCATGCATTACTGAAGAAGTACCTATAAAAACTAATTCACTATTTCGAATCGAAGTGATTTTTCTTTTTTCATTCACCTTCGTCGACCTTGAAAGAATAGCAGAAAATGTTTGTGAATGAAACAATAAAATCATATTTCACCGCAACGATTAAAATTATATCTCAACAAAATAGATAAAAATAAGTGAGATGTTATTAACAACATTACTTGAATTAATTGACCGTTTCTAAAAACAAAGTCGACAGTCATACACACCGATTGCTATTATTCCTGTATTGCAGAAACATGTTTTCTATTCGCGTACATCTCGAATAAAAGGAATGTATTTAGTCTGGTGTATAATTAAAGTTCGTCACGTCAATAAAATTCTGTTAAACGTGAAATATGTTTCCGCATTTTATCATAATTCAATGTTCATTTACCTTAAATGC
Source organism: Chrysopilus asiliformis (assembly GCA_964034945.1). Taxonomy (NCBI): domain Eukaryota; kingdom Metazoa; phylum Arthropoda; class Insecta; order Diptera; family Rhagionidae; genus Chrysopilus; species Chrysopilus asiliformis. The sequence goes on from OZ035961.1 coordinate 38,950,221, forward strand.
TATTGAATAAAAATATTTATTCTGTGAAACTATCAATTATTCTGCTATTATTATACGAGTATTTGATTAAAGGTTTTTACTTTAGCCAAAATTCTATTTAAACATAATAAACTTAAGTCAAAGTCCTCTCTCAAGAATCAAGTACAAAATTAGGAACTCAGAAGCTACTGACAAGCTCAACTTGGATTGCAAGACTTCAGATCGATTAATCATTAATCAAAATTCAAAGTTCAAGTGGAATTTAGTCGAACATTGATTTCAATTTTATACTTGATATCAGGTAAAATGTATTTTTGATTTGATCTGCCCAATAAGAATTGATAGTTACGAATTTTTGGCATTTTTTTGATACTTTTAATAAATATTTAATGTTTTCATACATAGTTAGTTATGCAGTTCTGCAGAACCGATTTAAATAATTATAGTTTCAATCGAAAATCTAAAAAGTCAGGAATTTTCACTTAAGTCTAAATATGCTTGTGTGTCTGTTTGTTTGTGTGTTTGTTTGTTTGTGTGTTGGCTTAAAACTCGAGAACCACTGAACCGATTTGGATGAAACTTTCAGGCGAGCTTACTGGCAAAAAGGAGCGGGTTTTATACCATGGGTTACCTTAGATTCCCCTTCGTTCTAAGACACGCTCTACCTCCTGCTAACTCCTGTATCATTAAATCATTAACAACCCCTAACAAAATGCGTTAAAATTACTAAATGAATCTTTTACGGCCAATTTATTCACTAGGAGTTAAATCGCCTTAACTCCCTTAACTCACCTTTAACATGGAAAATAAGGTTAGCTAACTCCCTTAACTCACTAACTCGGCTTAACTCCTAGTGAATAAATTAGGGGTTAGAGATAGTTTGTACTGATCCCATTAAGAAATCAGAATGCTAGAAAAGTTAATCGGCCAGTTAACCCTTTCGAATCGCAATCAGTGTATTTAAACTATAGATGGTACATGTATGTATCATACGGTTCGAAAGGGCTAAAAATAAGCGACAATTTAATTAATTCTTACAATTTATTTGCAAATGTTTAAAGGGACGAAAAAGCGATTAATAGGTCTTCGGAAAACTTTGTTCAAGTGCCGCAGAGTGTATTTTACACAAAAATTGCAATTGCTTCTCTGCCCCATAAACGCATTTTTATAATTATGATATTGCAAAAAAAATCCACCGGTACACTTTTTTACTAATTTTTACTTTCCTCTGCTATAGAAGGGAAAGTATTGTATTCATGACGGAGACTGACTCGAGAACAGGGGGCAAATAGAAATTTTCTGATCACCACGAAATCCGTTTCAGGCAAAATTATCAAGATGTCGGTGCAGCTGTCTGGCGGTCTGTCCGTTTTACGTATCCGTTTTACTTAAATAACTCGAGAACGCATTGATCTAGCAATTTGAAATTTTTTGTAAACAAGTTTTACAGAAATCGTACACTCAAAATAATTTGTGATCATATCCAAAATATACACGGTAATGTAACAAACGCGTTATTAAATACAAGCTAACAAAACTCTCGCCGTTGGATTTACAAAAAAGGAAATTTCATCATGAAAACTAATTATTTTTATCATGAAAACTAATTATTCATTTAATTTTTTTTTATAATTATAGCCAAATTTTATAAAAATGACAACCCAAATTTTATAAAACCAACAAAATGAAATTGTATTATTGATAAAATCAAACCAAGCAATAAATTTTTATTTTATTAACACTAGATTGCCCAAGCAAGTCATTTTGACTGCTTTTTAATTTCAATCAGAAAAACAATTATGTATATAATGACACAATTTGTTAGATTTTTGTACAACATATAAATGCGTTTATTAATAATTGTAGTTACCTCCCCCCTCCTTCATTTCCAGTATATATATATATATATATATATATATATATATATATATATGTTATACCTATATTGCCAAAAGCAGTCATTTTGACTGCTTGACTTCCTTGGGCAATCTAGTGTTAACAAAATTTTGTTGTATCTACCAAAAATTATAAAATTAATAACATAAAATCATTAATATTTAACATGTTGTTTTTTTGTTAATTTGATAATATTTTCCGATCAGTGTAGTTTTCTATCAACTGTTGGAAAAGTGACGGTAGATATAACGGGGACCTCCCATACAATTTTTTCATACTTTTATGAAAATCTCTCAAAAACTATGCACTTTTATGAAAAAATGCATATAACCAAATTCAAAGGAAATAAAATTTGCTCCATTTTTCCATTTATCGGTTTTTACGTATCTTTAACGGTTTTTGAGACACTTCAAAAAAATATTGTTTTTTTACATACATATTTTTCTCCGAAACTAAATATTGCAGAGAAAAGTTTTGTGTTGATCTCCACCACAGAACTATATAACATAGAACAACTGTCACCATACAAAGCTCTGCTGAAAAATGGTCCCAAAAGTATTTCCCTCTTTATCGTACTTGAACGCATCCACTGAACTGTATAAGGTCACGAAATTCAAATTTAGTTTGCCGCGAAATTCAAATTCCACAAGTTTTAGACTAACTTTAGGCGCAAACAAATAACTTTAGGCGCCAACACCATTCCGAAAGTCTATTTTCCTTTGACAGCTCACGGTTTAAACGAGAGGACTATATTTATTTTCATACGGTTATCTTGCTCTTATTTGACTCGTTTTGATTCACTGAACTGTATTGAAATGGGACCATTTGAGACAGCAAATCGAGCGATCTAGTATATCTATGATCTCCACTGATATTTTGCGTGGGATTTCATATAACCATAATCCATCACACTACCCAAGCACCCTGTCATTCCGTCTAAATGTGTGACGTACTTTATGCCCATAACCTATGTCGTGATAACTCATGTCAACAGCTAACGTCGCGGTTACGGAAATGCTGCTTGAGGGAAATTTCTCATAAAAAAAACTTTTGGAATTCGTGCTTCAATTTAAATGCTAAAATGCCCCAATTTAAAATGCAAATTTTCATGAAATAAATAATATTCATACTTTTTTTTTGTAGAACAGCATCATCAAGCAAACGAAACAACAAAAAATACTAACAGAATGGTTCCTAAAGTATTTCAATTCAAATTTTTATTTATTTCAAAATTCTCAAAATTCTGAATAACTTCCTGCTGTTTAATAACAAATACTTAAGATCTGATGTAAAAACTATTATTAATAAGAAACTCTCGACTTACTAACATTCTAAATGATTGTAATTTTGCTTTCAATGAATTTTCTGTTATTTTCAGTTGCATAATTTGGTATGGACAGTTACTGTTAACAGTGAAAACAAAAAGAAAACATAACAACTATGGCAGTTTAAGATCGTCAACATGCATTCAACTAGTTTATTGAGTTCAACTGGCCTGGACTGCAATAAAAAGTTGAAAACCAGAAAAAAAGAAGCTCATAATCTTTGTGAATGCCTGAATGTCTGAGCATGGCAATTTCATGTTACCAAAGTAGTAATGATTGAGTTGATATGTTGCTCGAGATGTGCATACCTTTGCAATTATTCAGTGGTTACTGTGGTAACATCGCACCGTCGAAAGTCAGTTATTCAGTTTATGACATTATTCCTCCAATATTCCGTGTAATGCACCGCAATTAGTCCAAATAAAACCATATCGCTTTAAATTTTATGTATTTTCCTTCATTCAACTAACATGATGAGGAGAAGTAATAAAGCCAGTTAACGAGAAATTGAAAACGAGTCAAGGATTCACTGGCTTTAACAGAAGAAATTAAACCTCAAACAAATGTAAGCAAATGCGTTTTGATCGCAACGGCATTCCTGGGAATTAAAATCAATCACTAAAAAATGTTTGCGGAAATTTTACAGTAATATTTTTTGTATGTAATCAATTCAAACCTACTGTTTCACGTAAGGCAAAAAAAAAGGGCCGCAAAGTTGACGTCGTCAAGTAGTTGGTGGTCCACCAAATTTAAATTTTCAAATTATTTAGAATTTAAGGTGCAACGTCTACTTTTCGCCGTTTTATGTTACTTATTTTTAAAGGCCCGATGGAGCAGAGCGAGAAAACTCAATTTTCCTTTATATCTATGCGCAAAAAGCGCATGTCTAGGGCTCCTAATTTGCTGGCAAGGAGCCCAAAATCGAGAAAAACACATATTTTTTTTTTTTATTATACTTACAAAAAGTCAAAACCCTATCAAGTGTGATTCTTAGATCCTGATGAAACTTTCGTATGTGGAAGAACTTTGAAAAATAAGAAACGTATTTTTTTATCGTTTAGGGTGCTTTTTGGCCTCTCAAAAAAAACGAAAATTTTCTTTTTTTTTAAAAGCTTTTATTTAGCTCGCTATCTTGTCTGTCTGTCTGTCTGTTTGTCGGGGTCAAATCTTGCAATCAAATTTTGACCCACTTCCACTTGTCCGATTGACTTGGAATTTTGCACACTTATATAAGTCCGATGACAATACAATATTTTCACTACTTCGTCCTTGTAAGGATAACGGAAGGTCCTGTAAGGATAACGTGATTATCCTTTTCTCCAAATTTTCCGGAAAAAAATCTATTCTGGGGGTTTTTGGGGTCGCTGAATCCGAATCTGTCATTAAAAAGTCTGTAAGGATAACGGAAGGTCTTGTAAGGATAACGTGATTATCCTTTTCTCCAAATTTTCCGGAAAAAAATCTATTCTGGGGGTTTTTGGGGTCGCTGAATCCGAATCTGTCATTAAAAAGTCAGTAAGGATAACGGAAGGTCCTGTAAGGATAACGTGATTATCCTTTTCTCCAAATTTTCCGGAAAAAAATCTGTTCTGGGGGTTTTTGAGGTCGCTGAATCCGAATCTGTCATTAAAAGGTCTGTAAGGATAACGGAAGGTCCTGTAAGGATAACGTGATTATCCTTTTCTCCAAATTTTCCGGAAAAAAATCTATTCTGGGGGTTTTTGGGGTCGCTGAATACGATTCTCAAGTTAAAAAGCCTGTAAGGACATCTCAAATGTAAGGATATATATTCGAAGACTAAAAAGAACAAAATAAAAAAATTAAAAAATAAAAATTTTAAAAAAAAGCTTTTATTAAAAAAGAATGCACTAAAAAGAAAAAAATAATTTTCTGGACGCTGTGTATCACAAATATAAAAGCTTTTAAAAAGCGAGATAAAGCATAAAACAATAAAATAAAAACTTATCTCGCTTTTAAAAAGCTTTTATATTTGTGATACACAGCGTCCAGAAAATTATTTTTTTCTTTTTAGTGCATTCTTTTTTAATAAAAGCTTTTTTTTAAAATTTTTATTTTTTAATTTTTTTTTTGTATTTTTTGTTGGAATGAAATTAGGTCAGAACTGTGTATCTTAAGCCGTTATCGAGATATACCGTTATTTAACAAATAAATTATTCCTCCGCCTACACTTAAGCAAAAAACTTAAGAATTTATATAAATAAATTTTTTTTATCAAGATCTTTAACCCTTTCGGTATTTTGATGCCATATGGCATCATGCTAAAAAATTTTAATTGTCTTATTATTTATTTATTTTCAACACTCTATTCTCATTCAGTGCACCATTAAGTGCATTTTTGACCCAATTTTGATTTTTTGAGTAAAAAGCTGGACCACAGTGGACGTATTTGAAAAAAATTAAAAATTTTAATTTTTTTTTCAAATTTTTTTTTTTGTTTTAAATGAATACTAATAGCTTAAAAATCATTAATTTGTATACAGAGTATTTTTAAAACCCACAGAAAAAAACATGTACCGAAAGGGTTAACACGAAATTTGAGTAAACTCGCGTGTTTTTATCGACACTTGGTATTAAATTTTAAAATTGGATTAATGTTTAGTGTAAATTTTGGTGTTGTTTTGACGTTTACACGAAATATTGATAAAAACATGCTAGTTGATATAAATTTGGTGGAAAAAATTTTGGTTAACAAAAATGTACGATTATTCAAACAAATCCTTAAATTCTTTACCGTGTAACTGAGACCTTATATAGTCTAAACGCGCCTCTCAGTAAGAGCTTAAAAAAAGGCAAAACGCTATTAAAACAATAAAAGTATAACCAAGAAGCGAATGTAAAAAAATTAATTTTACTGATGCATGCTGCCTCTGCTTATACTTGTTTCAGCCCTTAAAAATCCAGTGAGTGAACTGTGAGTATAGCGTTTTACGACGTCGACATCAGTCGTCGGTATGTCTAGGAGGGAAATTTGTGTAGAAACTGAGATCGTAAGCTGAAAGTTGAATTACTCCTAGCAAATATTTACCTTTAATCTATATATTCACAGGTGTTCATCAAAGACAACCAGACATTTTACTTTTAGTAATTCACCATCAAAGACGCTCAAACAACCCATTGGCATCTCAACCGACATCACATCACTTGTATTAGACTTGTGAGTTTCTGATCGTAGAGGGTGGTCGCATTTACGTTTTGCGGTTTCACTTTTCCCACATGCCTACTAAAACTGTCTCCACCAGTTATGACGACGTCAATTAATATGCTAAATGCATGCGCAAAAATGCCCTCAAAATATTGTGTTAAAATGTTAAATTATTTGTTTTTTATTTCTGAATAAAAACGGCAAGCCTGTAAACCAGGTGTGACAACTATTTAACAGCCCACGCGTATTTTTAAAATTTATTGTTTTTTGTATTTTTTGTGTTAATTGGCTTTATAATAATTCGAATGCAGAGCAAGGTTAATTTTACATTTATTGTTTCAATGAAGTTTTTTTTTCGCGCAGTCCTTTGAAAGAGCCGAGAAAGAATTTAAAAAAAATTGTTTACAGAGATATTCAAGAATCACAACATTCTTTTAATTACAATGACAACATTAATTACAAAGCATTGAATTCGATTTTAGCACAATGTTAATTAAAACCTTTAAAAATACAATAAAATAACAATAGACTAGACTGAAATTCAACAATCAGAGAGTTTGTCATTCCGAATTGCCTATTCCCGCACTTTAGAGTTAAATAAAAGAAAGAATTCAAAATCCTTTTAGGTGTTCAGAAAATAACTGCCGTAGGGGACCAAGTAAAACAAAAAAAGATATGGTTAGTTTATTATAATGGTCGGAAGAAAAATTCTATAAAATTTGGAGAAAATCGAGTCGTCTTACTAGAATTTGGACCCGGCTTCGCCCGGCTAAAAGCGTGAGTAGGCTAAAAGCGTGAGTAGAACAAAACCTATCAAAACAAAACGTAGTAGATTATAAATTTGATAGTCTAGAGAAGGGTGGTCCGTGGTTTTCTGTAAAGTTTGTTTTTTTCGAAAAATGGTTTTCAAACATAAGAATAGCCACAATTGCCAGGGGCCAGTCGTCAAATATTATATTTATATTAAAAAAAAAACCATTAGTATAGGAGAGAGGGAAAGAAGTGGTCCGATTGGATTTTTATGTAAGGATAAGTTATGTTAAATCATATTCTAAACAGATTTTACCTTTATAAATTTTTCAATACGACTCACCGTTTTCGAGAAAATAAAAAAAATATGTAATTTGTATGGGAGAGGGGAGAAAGAGTGGTCGAACTGAATTTTGATGTATAGATAAGTTATGTAAAAATATATTCCAAACACATTTTATCTCTATAAATTGTCCGATACCATGCACAGTTTTCGAGAAAACGGGAAAAAATTATGCCATTTGTATGGGAGAGGAGGGAAGCAGTGAGTTATGTAAAATCCTATTTTAAATACAGTTTACTTTAATAAATTTTACAGTATGACTCACCGTTTTCGAGAAAATTGCAGAAAACTGTTTCGTTTGCACGGGGGAGGGGGAAGGACTGGTCCAATTTTGTCCTGAACCTACTTTTGCCATTTATTACAAACGCAACTATACAAAATTTCACGTCTCTAGCTCAATCCTTTCGAAAGTTATGGTGTTCACGGATGGACAGACAGACGGACGAACATACGGAAATGAAAATCTTTTGTCATCCCTAACACCCTGGTTTAGTTCATTTTTGTGTCCGATGATTTGTTCGATGCCTAATGCGGCAGTCACACGACGCTGTTTTGCCAGCGCTGCTAGCTGTTTGGCTGTTAGCAGCCGTTTCAGCAGCACCGTGTGAACCCTAGTAGGCTGCTACTAACAGCAGCAGCGCGATGATTTTAGCAGCGCTATTGAAGTAGAGACCGTTCTACTTTGCCAGCGCTACTAGGGATCACGTGACCCTGTTGCATGGTTACTGAGCTGTCAAAAGTCTGATAAGTGGAAAAGTTTGTTTATTTTAAGTTGTTATTTTACGTTTATTCATTTAAATTTGTGTGTTACGTTTATTATTTAAAAAATCGCCCAAATTCAAATGTCAAACGACGGTTTTGCTGTTTGCCAGCGCTACTAAGTTATAAATCGTGTGAACCCTCTCAGTACGCTGCCTGCTGTTGCTATTTGCCAGCGCTACTAACCCAATATCTAGCAGCGCTGGCAAAACAGCGTCGTGTGACTGCCGCATTACAAAGAGTATACTAAATCTAATATACTTTTATATGATATATCATGTAGAGCATAAAAATCAACAAAATGACAATAAATTCCAGCATTCGAATTCTAAATCAATATACTCTTTTCCCTTACTCCCCACACCAATCCGTCTACTTTTAAATGAGGATATGTTAGAGAAGGACCCCGAGGAATATTTATGCGGAATTTCAGGCCAATCGGCTCGATAGTTTTCCCACAAAAGAGTAACATAGAGAAAAAACCAAGCTTCGGATTCAATTAACCCCCTCCTCTTACTCCCCCACCTCACGGCAAAGCAAACTCTACTTTGATTGCCTGTTGCTGTAAATCTTACCTTTTCATGCCTGAGGCGCATTTCTTTTAAATTATTATTTACTGGGCGCAATTTTTCCTAATTTTCGCCTATTGATATCTTCATAATTTCAGTTCCATTAATTTATAATATGGGAAAAGGCCCAAAAAATAGAAATTCCCCCTCCTCTCCTTGTCTTTAATTGACACAACGTAAATATGGTCACCCTATTTATACTCTAAATTTTGAAATGGGAGTCACGAGTGAAATAAAAGTGAAGAACAACTGCTCTAGATGTTAAAATGAATCTTCAATCTCTCGTGCGAAGACAACAAAGCAATACCTCTTAAATTTTCATAGCAAAATGGAGATTTTTCCAAAAAATGAAGATTTTTCCAAAAAAGGGAGATTTATTGATCCATTTTGATCCATTAGACTTATTTGGTTCTAATATGAAGTCCGATTAGATGTGACAAAATTATTTTCAATAACACCTAATGCAAAAAACGTGATTTTTTTATAAACCGCAAACCAATTCAGTAAAAATTGTAAATTAAACAGTTTAAAAAAGCTAACTTTAAAACTGACAGGCCGTGAAACTATTAAAAAGTTTATCGTCTCGAGGAAGTGATATTTAAAAGTTATTTTTTCGCTACTTCAATTGTTGTGGTTTCCTACAACAACCATCGTAAGTCAACCGTATCTAAATTAGTATCTGCCAATCATACTAAATCTTGAAATGCAGTTGCATATGTGAATTTCTCAACACAAAACACAATGCAAAGGAAATTCCACTAAAACAAGACAAAGAACATTTGTAGACATTTACCTTGAACTTGAAGATCGGCTTGTGTTTATTCGACTTTTCACCAGTTGAAGAACTCACGATCATAGTCTGGGATCATCTCTGGTATTTATAAAGATATATCAACATACGCATACAAGTATTTCAACTTTTTATTGAAAACTAAAAGAAGTCATTGGCTGACATTCCAATAGAAAGTAAATTCAAAATAAAGCAATATCACATTAGAGAGTGCATATTCAAGACACATTCAGTATTATTGAATAGTGTACAGAAAGCCATATTTCAACAATTTCAGTGTTTACTGCACGACTATTTCAACGTTTAAAGCACGACCATTAAAATGCCGTCAGAAATTATCAAATAAATCAATTAGAATCGACCTAAACCTAAAATATAAATATTTGCAAACCACCCAACATGAAAATCTCAAAAATTATCACTAAATTGTCATTCACAGTGGAATAAAATGTAATTAATCAAAGAGAATTTGAAAACCTAAGGTCAAGAAAACTTGAAATTTGTGTCACACTGGCTAATAGATTCTGATTTATAGCTAATGATCGGAGGAGAATTGAATAAATGAAATCAATTTTCATTTTTTCGCGCAATACGATCAAAGGTAGGAGAGATCGCCTTGACCAAATCCCATAGGCTTGCTAAATGTAACACCTTTGACGACATGTCTGTAAATCTGACATGGAATTTTCAAGTTAAATAAGTCATGACCAATTGTGATATCTTGTTCAAATGTCAAGCATAGAATATCAGTTCATAAATCAAATGACACTAGCCAATAAATTGATAAAATGTAAATAAATTACAGATTTTTTTTTATTGATTTATCTTTTTTTCGACAGAAAGTTGTCATCATTAGATTGAATTCTAGCGCCCGCATTTTGGAGCAAAACTATGTTTTCATAATATCTTATGTGAACGATACATAAGTGTGCTGAAGATCAACTCTGGCCCTGTCCCCGATTTTGCCATTTCTTTAACGCCACGCTTGTGGAAAAAGTCGTTTTAAGTCTTCCTTCGACGACCGAACATTTAAAAACTTTATTTAACACTAGATTGCCCAAGGAAGTCATCTTGACTGCTTTTTAATTTCAATCAGAAAAACAATTATAATGACACAATTTCTTAGAATTTTGTGACTTTTTGTACAACATATAAATGCGTTTATTAATAATTGTAGTTACCTCCCCCTCCCTCATTTCCTATAAATCAGAAATTGTTCATTTGAACCATTTCTGAGTCATTTTGATTAGGGCTTCTCAAACGGGAAGTTTCAGTCTTTCTAGTGTTAAGATAGGGAAAGGTACAAATTATTTTTTTTTAAATACCCATATAATTTAAAATCTATACATTCAACTTATCGTTTTATCATTCAAATATATCCCTGTCAAGCTTCAGAACCCTGGAGCGAATAGGGAAAAAACAGGGGCGGGGAAAAAACAGGACAACACAACAAATTGGACGATGTGGAAAATATACGACCGAATACTTGTACTACTTCTACACAGTTAAAAATTTGACCCCTCAGTGTCAAATTTCTTCTAGTCTCAAAGAAAAAGTGTTAATTTTTAACACTTATAAATATCACTTTAGCACTTTGGAAATGTGTAAAAAAATAATAACACATTGAAGTGTGAGGGTTACACCTTGTTGGGAGTTAACTGATTTTAACACTTTCGAGTATCAAACAAATTGGGACTTGAATGTCTTAAAATGAAATTCTTTATAGATCTGAAGGTAATTGGAAATGATGTAGTACTAAGTTTTATTTTCTTAAAAATAATGTTACTATACAGAAAGAAAAATATGGCAAATTTAATAAAAACGTCTTGGATAAATAACTTAAATATGGGTTCAAAAAAATATTGAATTAAATTGAATGAAAATTAAAATTGTTATTAAAAAAATAAAAATATAATAACAATTTTAATTTTCATAAAAAAGTGAAAAAAAAATCGAGTCGAGATCGGGACTCGAACCCGCGCAACGGATTTTTTTTCTGTTTTTAGGTTTTTTTTTTTAATTTATTATTATTTTTTAAATAAAAATAATATATTTTAAATAAAAATTATGAATAATAACCATTTTCATTACTAATAATTAATATTGTTAAAAATAAAAACAATAAAAACCATGTTGCATTTTAACTATGCTCCACCAGAGGAACAAGCAGCCTAGTGGGCGGCAAGGCGCGCAGAACTCACAAGCGAAAGATGTCAGCAGAAACCAAAAAAACACGACGGTTCGAATTCCATACGGGTGCCACACGCGAATTTTTTTTTCTTCTTTTTTATTATTTTTATTCATTTTTTTATTAAAAACAATGAATAATAGTTAGATGCATTTCATGTAAGTCTTTTAATTCGATAAAAATGAAAAAAAAATTACCAAATCGATTTTGTTTTTCCCAAGACTGATAAGTGTTAAATTTTTTCTAACACTTTAATGGCGTTTTCGACTGGCATGCTCTTTTTGCTCTGAAGTTGCTCTATAGTTGCTCACTCTGAGAGCTTGTGTTCGACTGAGATTTTTCGATCGCTCGAAAAAGAGTTACGTGTTCGAGTGACGAAAGTACTCCGTATGCGAGCACTAAAAGAGCATTTTTCGAGCAATTTTGAGATCTGCCTAATGTAGTCAGATTTGAGTTGCTCTTTTAAGGTTAAGGCTAACAAAATCGTGTCAAATTGAAAATGGAAAATATTCTTGTGTTTGATTTCTTGGATTCTTCGTCATCTAGTGAAGAAGAATTTCATTTGGTCACAAATATATTAGGACAGTGTCCAGTTAAGAGGAAAATCCCAAAATTAGATACTTTCGTGTCATTAATTGACGCGTATGATGATGAACAGTTAACACATTTATAAAACAAGACAATTGTTTTTTTTATTCCATTTTTATAGTTTCGTAGGCATTTTCGAATTTCACGAAGAGTTTTTCAAGCTCAAAAAATAATTTCCACAAATATTCTTGCCGGCGAGCCGTCAAATGTCAATTTGTTTTTGTTTTATGCTTCTTCTTGTTCTTTGAGAAATGCTCGACTCGCAAGTAGAGCTGCTCGAAATCTGCTCTAGATCTGCTCGAAAATACCTTGCTCTAAACTGGGGTAGAGCCTGCTCTGAATCTGCTCTGGATCTGCCAGTCGAAAACGTCATTAGTGTTTATCTAAAATGACACTTAAAAGTCTCAATGATTCAACACTGAGATCCAGTGCTAAAGTAACACTTTTTTCAGTTTGGACACCATGGGACACATAAATGTGTTAAAAAATTTTAACTGTGTAGACACCATTGTTTTAGAGTCTGCTTCCTTCAAACATCTTTTTCGATATTTTTTGGCAAACTGCGAATGGCGGTTAGTAAAATGTTATATGTCAGCGTAAAATTGATTATTTTATTTCAATTTCTATATGACATCCATCTATATTAAAATTAAGACCAACCCAAGAAACACAACGAGGTTACAATCCGGTAACGTAACCGGTTTAAAACTATGGTTACAAAACGCAAATGTTGCAAATTTGGTTCCTGTAACGTAACTGAAACTTTTCCGATACCGCTATGTCACTGGAACCGCCACGTTACATTTGTAACCTAACCTATACACAGTTAAGGTAACAGCGAGGTGACTAGTAAACCGATATGATACATGTTGGTTTCTATTGTGTTACAAAAAAACTTCTCTGTAACTTCGACTGTTCATTATGCGTTACAATGAAACCAATTTGAAACTTTTATACACTTTTATACACACAAAATTAGCTGCCTCAAGCTTTATGCGAGTGTCATCTGACGGTATTACATCACACAAATCATCGAGCGGAGTTTTCTCTCTCTCTCAAATGCTTACATACACTGAACGGAAAATATTATCAATATAACAAAAAACAACATGTTAAATATTAATAATTTTGTGTTATTAATTTCATAATTTTTCGTAGATACAACAAAATTTTGTTAATAAAATAAAAATTTATCGCTTGGTTTAATTTGATCAATAATACAATTTCATTTTGTTGGTTCTATAAAATTTGGTTGATAATTTTTATAAAATATGGTTATAATTATAAAAATCTATCAAATGAATAATTAGTTATCATAATAAAAATATTTTATTAAAAAAAATGAGAAATTTCTTTTTTTGTAAATACAACAACGAGAGTTTTGTTAGCTGGTATTTAATAACGCTTTTGTTACATTAACGTGTATTTTGTCGATATGATCACAAAATATTTTGAGTGTAGATTGGTGACTGAACAGAGATGAACAAATAAAAACGTAAACAGAAAGCAAACAAGAAAAATCTAATGGCGATAAATTAATGGAAACTTTTTGTGGAGTATTATTTTATAATGGACTTTTCCTCCGATTGTATGTCGTGATTTTAGTTGCAACAGATTTTATGGGCCATCAACTTATTTTGTTTTTACCGAATAATTTCTTTAATTTTATTTTACCGGTCAAATTTATTTTTACTCCTGCAATGAAATTTTGATGCCAATAAAATCGTGCTGCTTCAAAAATGTCTTCTATCTATTTTTATGCAATTTTCTTCAGTTAATAGCCTAAAATAAGAAATTTAGTTCTCGAAGCGAAATCGTTTGCATCAAATGTCAATGGGGAATATGGCGGCTGAAGGGATCAACTTGGTTACGAAAATAAGTGTTTCGGAAACGTTTCTTTGTGACACAATTGAAACCATAGAAAAACAGGTTTCACTAAAACTCCCCTGAAACCTGAAGGTGTCGAATGAGTTACTAAGTAACCACTTTTTTCCATCCGTTACAAATTGGTTACGAAATAAGTGTTTCGGAAACGTTCCTTTGTAACCTGTAAAAGCAAAATTGAGAGTAGGTTTCAGTGAACCTTACTACAGACCGAAAAGTTCTATCCGTGTTACAAGACAACCATAAATTTCAGGACGTTACAAATAAGTTTCAAAATAGCAGTTTCACATACGTTACTTGGTAACTAGTTACATAGTAACCAATATGTAGGGTGATCAGGCGTCTGTTATGGGGGGGAAAAGGTCGACAGTATCGCAGGATACTGCCGGCCCCGTAACCCATAACAGCATCGGAACCACCGCATCTGGGCCGGTCATGTTTCGGGCAGGTGCGATGGGGTCGGTGGTCATAGTAGAGCGCAACTCTGCTATGATTCGCAAGTGTACGCGTTGCCTCCTCGTGGCGATCACTGGTAACTAGGTTCCTAGGCGAAAACGCGACGCTAAAGGAGCAAACCTTGACAAAAAAACCCCAATCCAAGGTGGAACAGCATATGCCGAGGGATGAATGGCTAGTGGGTAATCTAGTCGCGAATATGCGAACTCTGGACACCAGGCGACCTCCAGTTTAATTTAGCCTTCCCGTGGTAAAGCAGGGCACTGCCACGGGTGACCATCATTTCCCTAGCTACTCGTGGGAACAATGAATACCGTAAATAAAAAACAAAAACAAAAACCAACACTAGAGGCTACAGTGCCTTCTAAACAGGAAGATCCTGTGGGTGAACTCACCCAAAAAGAGACAGACAGTGAGATGGAACAGGAATCTATTCCTGCATCTCCGTCCCGTGCAGTCTCTCCACTGTCGGATGAAGGACGAGCGACCGACGGCACAGAAGACGACGGGCTCACCAGAAACCTGGAGCGGCTAAAGGTAAGGGAGCCTTTCATGAAAATGAGTGGAGCCGCCAGGAAAAGGCTGAGATGGCTTTTGAGGAACGGCGTGACGAAGGAAGAGGCCCTCAAACAGTGCCAGGAAAAGGTGCCAGAAAGGGTGAAAAGGTCGAGAGACGAAAGGGCTAAGCGTCCTAGGTCAGAAGACTTGACTCCGGGCAGTTCAAAGGCGCCAGAAACAAAGAGGCCCAGAACTTCCTGTGACGTCAACAAGGGTACCACATCAGCCCAGTCGTCCACCTACAGACAAACACTGGAGGCGGTCAGAGTAGGAATACTCTTGACCAATTACCCGGAAGGTCTTCTTGGAACGGAACAATTAAGTGCCGTACAAAAAGCCTTACTATCCAGTATACTAGAGGATAAGGCAAGGGAAATCAAACCCAAGTTCCTCGCAGCCACACACAAACCAGGCTGGCTACTGATGGTTTGCGAAAACCGGAGAACAGCCGATTGGCTGAAAGGGGTCGTTGAGAAACTGAAACCCTGGGAGGGAGCATCTTTGAGAGCGGTGGAGGAGTCAGAGATTCCGAGCACCAAAATCATGGTTGCTTACTTCCCGAATAGCTCAGATGACTCCAATCAAACCATACTGAGCTATCTGGATGCCCAGAATGAAGGACTCAACGTGTCCGAGTGGAAGGTCATTGGACGAGAAGAGGAAAGACTGGCCACAGCACTCACCATCTCTATCGACGATGTCTCGGTCAGAAGACTGGAAGAGAGGGAGTCCAGGCTAAATTATAAATTTGGCCTGGTTCGCTTTCGACTAAAGTCTTCACGAAGGCCGGAGGAAAAGAAGGGTGAGGAGAAAAAGGGAGAGACTTCCGCTACCACAACTGTGACGATACCCTCAGGGAGCTCTAGCAGCACCAGGGACACGCCACAGTCCACGGAAGCAAACCCCGTAATAAAACAGAGCGATACCAGCAGCCAATCCCAGGACAAAGGACCAAAGATTCCTCCGGAAGAAAAAGCTGCAAAATCCCCGGTACGAGCAGAGCGAAAACCTTCCTCCTCTACCCAAGGGAGCAGTAGCCTACTTCGGAAGGTGGAGTCAACACGGCCTTCGAAGGATAGAGCGGGCTCAAGTCGGAGCTTCAGGCCTAACCTGTCAAAAAGGGGCACACACAGAGGCCCCAGGACAGGGCCAAAGAAATGAGGTTCATACAGGTGAATCTTCATCACGCAAAAGCTGCTAGTAGCGTGCTTAGCAGAAGATTCACCTCAGAGGGGCTGGACATAGCCCTGATCCAGGAACCCTGGATCTACAGAGGACGTATCTCAGGACTAGTGACGCAAACATGTAAGTTAATTTCTTCAAATTCACATGAATGTCCAAGAGCAGCGATGCTCATCAACAAAACTATAAAACACTTTCCAATTACAGAGTTCATAACACGGGACCTGGTTGCAGTGAAAGTGGAGGTGTCGACTACCCAGGGTAAGCAAGAGGTGATATGTGCCTCGGCTTATTTCCCAGGGGACACCAACACAGCACCTCCTGCAGAAGTAGAAAGCCTCATAGGCTACTGCAAGCGCAGAAATCTGCACTACATCATCGGATGCGATGCTAATGCCCACCACACTGTGTGGGGCAGTAGTGATATCAATAAAAGAGGTGAGTTACTTTTTGATTACTTAACAGCTAATGAGGTGGAGGTATCTAATAAAGGTAACGAACCCACGTTTGTGAATGTAATACGACAAGAGGTTCTAGATCTAACCTTATGTAGTACATTTATAAACACCAAAATTAAAAACTGGCATGTCTCACCAGAAGCTTCACACTCTGACCATCGTCAGATTCTGTTTTGCTTAAAAGCAGAAAGCATGCAAGAACGGGAAATTAGAATCCCGAAGCTCACTAACTGGGCCAAATATAGAGAAGAACTTGCTTATGAGCTTATCGATATAGAGAACAGGATAGAGTCAACAGATGACCTCAATGTTCTGACAAATCGAGTGAACCACGCAATACACAACGCATATGAAGCGAGTTGCCCACCAAAACAAAGGAAATCCAGAAGGGAAGTGCCTTGGTGGAACAACGACCTAGAGAAGCAAAGGAAAAGAGCCAGACGACTCTTCAACAAAGCCAAGAAAAACGGTAAATGGGAAGAATACAAAATAGCCCTGACCGACTACAACAAGGCAATAAGAGCATCCAAAAGGAGGACATGGCAAAGCTTCTGCGAAGGCATAAATGAACTGCCTACAGCAGCACGCCTACAAAAGATCCTTGCTAAAGACCACACAAATGGAATAGGGACTCTTCAAAAAGAAGATGGAACCTACACAGAAAGTCGAGAGGAAACTGTAAAGTTACTTATGCAGACTCATTTCCCGGACTGTCAATTCCAAGAAGATTCAGAGGACCTAACCGATACAAATAGAGGAACACTATGGCCTCATTATCGGACTAAAGGACTCGCAAATAAAATCTTCGCCAAAAGCAAAGTCAAATGGGCGGTAAGCACATTCAAACATTACAAATCTCCAGGAGGGGATGGAATATTCCCTGCACTAATCAAGGAGGGTATTGATGTGCTCTTACCGTACCTAATAAATATCTTCAGGGCGGGATATCTTTTTATGTATATCCCTATAGCATGGAGGGAGGTGAAGGTAGTATTTATACCAAAGGCCGGAAATAGGCCAGAATATCAGCCCAAATCATATCGTCCCATTAGCCTAACCTCTTTCCTGCTAAAAACGATGGAAAAATTAATCGACATTTACATCAGAAGTGAACACTTACCCAAGTCACCACTTCAGGCAACTCAGCATGCGTATCAGGCTGGCAAATCTACTATCACTGCCTTAAATAGCCTTACGCATGACATAGAGGAAGCATTAGAATCAAAAGAGATAGCAGCTTGTGCATTCCTAGACATAGAGGGAGCTTTTGACAACACCTCATTTGAATCCATAGAGAACGCGGCAACTTTGAAAGGGCTTGAACCCTCCACAGTGGCCTGGATCAAAGTTATGCTAAGCAGCAGGAAGATCACCGTCAGCCAAGGAAGTGTACGTACAACGGCCAGAGCCACAAGGGGATGCCCGCAAGGAGGAGTAATATCGCCTCTGCTGTGGTCTCTGGTTGTAGACGACATTCTAAAAAAGCTAAAAGAAGCAGGCTTTAACGCTCAAGGTTACGCAGATGACCTGGCGATATTAATCAGGGGCGGCAATGAACAGAGAGTAAGCAAACTCCTGCAAAAAGCTCTAGATTTGGTCTGGAGTTGGTGCAATTTCCATGGACTAAGCATCAACCCGAACAAAGCAATCATTGTACCATTCACAAAGCGGAAAAAGCTAAACTTGAAGGCTCCATCCCTTAATGATACAATGATCAGCTTCTCAACCGAAGTTAAATACCTAGGGGTTATCCTAGATCAGAAAATGACCTGGACCCCACATATAAACAAAATCAACAATAGTGCGATGCATGCATTCTGGAGTTGTAGAAAACTCTTCGGAAGGAAATGGGGTCTTAAACCAAAAATGATTCATTGGGTCTATCAATCGGTAATAAGACCCATGGTCACCTATGCTGCATTAGTGTGGTGGCCTAAAGTAGAACAAAAAACAATACAGAACAAACTCCAAAAGATTCAAAGGCTTGCGTGCCTAGGAATCACTGGAGCAATGAACACCTGTCCAACAGCGGCATTACAAGCCATATTAAACATGCCGCCGCTACATATAACAATTAAACGGGAGGCGCTATCTAGTGCCCTAAGATTATTAGCGAATGGAGCAATAACCACATCCAGTCGAACAGGACATATGAAAATACTTGATCAAATCGATGGAAGTATAACGCCATTATTACTATCCGACCGTATGCCAATTAAAACCAACTTCAACCAAACGTTTGAAGTGGTCATACCTGACCGCCAAACATGGTTGGAAGGAGGCCCAAGACTGGAGACAGGATCTCTAGTTTGGTATACGGACGGATCAAAAATGGACGGAAAAGCCGGAATCGGAATAGCAGGTCCAAAATGCAACATATCCAAAGCCCTAGGGCAATATCCATCAATCTTCCAAGCGGAGGTTTATGCAATAGAACTGTCCGCCAGAGTGTGTCTATCTAAAAGACCACTAGGACAAAAGATCTATATAATATCAGATAGTCAAGCGGCCCTAAAAGCAATCAAAGGGTACATGTGCACTTCAAAGCTCGTATGGGACTGCCTGACAATTCTGAAAAAACTAGCCGAACGCAATAAGCTCACCCTAATATGGGTGCCAGGCCACGAAGGCATCGAAGGTAATGAGGCAGCAGACCTCCTGGCCAAGAAAGGTGCTGAATCTACGCATATTGGCCCAGAGCCTTTTTGCGCAATTCCGCAGAGTCTCCAAAAAATGGAGATCAATAATTGGGAGGAAAAGGAAACTGTAGCCTATTGGGAAAGCCTCCCAGGATTAAGACAATCAAAAAGATTCATCCACTACTCCAAAAAGAGAGCAAGAGAGTTTTTAAACCTCAACAAGCAGGAGCTGAGGACAATGGTGGGCCTCCTCACAGGTCACTGCCTAGTAAACTACCACCTACACAACATAGGCATAACCGCCGACAACATTTGCAGACTCTGCCTAGAGGAGGTTGAAACTGCAGAGCACATACTGTGCGAATGCGCAGCCTTGGCGCGAACAAGGATGTCCTTAATGGGAAAGGCACAAGTACTACCAGAAGACATAAAGAGGACTCCAGTCAAAACCATTCTAAGATTCACTAAGAATCTAGAAGAGGGGTGGCTAACGTAAAAATGGAGAAGTCACAATAGATCTTAAGGTCGCGGTGACAAGGGAGCGAGAAAGCACCACCCCATACACACATAAAAAAAAAAAAAAAAAAAAAAAACCAATATGTACCCAATTTTGCCAAGCTCGAGAAGTTACATTGTAACTGTTAGAATAAAAGCATTCGAGGGTATTGTTCTGCGTAATAATACCGTACAGTAAGCAAACCGCTCGTTGACGAATAATTTGTCGATGACAATAACTTGGTCAGTTTTTAATAAATCGTTGTCCATCTAAGTTGTTTTAATTTATTGTCGCTTCGCTCGTATAGCCCCTTACATAAACACGGTTACAAATTGTTTCTTGGGAAATGGAGCGTCTTTCCTCTATGGGCATCTATATGTACCCAAAACTGAGGCAAATATCGTTCATGGCACCGATAGATGCTTTTCGATTTTTAAAATCTCTTTTCTCAAATATTCAAACAAACTATTAAATTAACATAGTTACTATTTATTCAAAGTAAAGAAACTAAAAAAAAATGGTATTACTTTTAAAAATTAGTTATCACATAAAAATTTTCTTACAGGACCAAACTTACATATTTGTTGATACAATTTAATTTTTTAAAAAGCAATTATAAAATTCATGGGCATTGTTCTTGTTTGTAATTTTGTAAACATAGTTGAGGCCGTGTGGGTTTTATATTCAGTAATTTGTAATCGCTCTGGACTGGGTAGTTTAATTTAGCAGATTCTAGCTTCGGAGCATCTATCCCACTGAGGCATTTATCTGTAGCTTACCCTATATACGAAAAATTAAAAACTGAAATAGTTGTGATTAACACAAAAATTTCCTCTGCAATATTTAGTTTCGGAAAAAATATGTGAAAAATAGATTTCGAGCTCCAGGGGTTTGGGCTGGGCGTTGATGAATCAATCAGTCAGTTAGTCAGTCAGGACAAACGATTTTATATTCTTGTATAGATGTACATTTTATATTAGAAAAAATATCAGTTGTGGTCAACACAAAACTTTCTTCTACAAAATCTACGACCCTGCGCAATTTACGCTAGAGCCCTGTCGCGTTGTCAACCTAAGACGACCTCCCAATAAATTCTTGGTTTATTCAAAAATATCAAAAACGTACAAAATTTGAGATAACTTGAGAACGGTAAAAGATATCAATTTACGGTAAATGGCAAAAATGTAGAAAATGTTAACATCTTTAATTATTCTTTTAATTGATTTGTCGAAAAACCGTTAGTTTGCAAATTATTCGCAAAAATATGATTTTTTACATATTAATGAAAATATCTCACTAACGGTAAAATATAACGGATAACGGTAAAAGACAAAAGTGTGCAGAATGCCATTCTCATTAATTCACTTCATACATTTAATCAGCAAAAACCCGTTAGTTTTCGAGATAATCGCAAAAAACTGTTTTTTTGGAAATAGCGGTTTATCTCGATAACAGGTTGAGATATCGAGTTATAGCTAAAGACAAAAGTGTGGGAAATTTTATTTTCTCCAAGTTTTGTCATACTTAACGCCACTAAAAAACGCGTAGTTTGGGAGTAACTCCAGAAAAACGAAATTGCGATTTTTGAAAAACCGCCATTTTGGATACTTCCGGTTAACGGATTTCCACGGGACAGGATCGTCCCATTTCAGGACCCAACATGCCTATAAAATTTCATGGCGCTAGCTCTATTAGTTTTTGAGAAATCTTGTACACAGACTGACAGACAGACTGACAGACAGACTGACAGACAGACTGACAGACAGACTGACTGACAGACAGACTGACAGACAGACTGACAGACAGACTGACAGACAGACTGACAGACAGACTGACAGACAGACTGACAGACAGACTGACAGACAGACTGACAGACAGACTGACAGACAGACTGACAGACAGACTGACAGACAGACTGACAGACAGACTGACAGACAGACTGACAGACTGACAGACAGACAGACTGACAGACTGACAGACTGACAGACTGACAGACAGAAAGACATTTTTTAAATATGACTCCAATCGACTCAGGAGTGATCGGGAAATGTTTTTTAGGCAAAATTAAGAGGTCGAAATTTTTCATGAATACAATACTTTATTATACTCCGTAGAAGAAAGTAAAAATCAAATGCTGAATGAGTCCTAAAGGCGTGACTCCTTGCCGATCGAACCATTAGAATGCCACAAAGTTTTTTTGTTAAAATTAAAGACGTACTAAATGTGAACAAGGAAAGTATATTATAGGTCTTACATCTTGTAAACAATGTATGTTTTCACTGCCAAGTAGATTAAACTATGTTTTATGTGAAACAAAAATTCCAAATTATGTCCACAAAAAACTATTTACAATACCTACTATTAGTTTTAGAATATCTAATGAAATATTATTAAATTTGTTATCTAACTACCGTAAAACGCATTTTATGAAGGAAAAAATCTAAAGTAATTTAATTGATGAGAAATAATTAACATTACAATCTTATTTGCATACAAAAGACATAACTATAATTCACCAGTTAGAATGACAAAGTCAAGAGGGAAAATTTGTGATGATTTCAATTTTACAACAATAATCACAAGTATTTTGATTCCGTAAAACTAGTTTTTTTTTCTAATGAGTTTAGCTAAAGCAAAAAATGTCTAAATTCTCACTCATTAAAACCTAATGTGATCATGAGGCGTTAATTTTATATAAACTTGAGAAAAATGACTACGAGGTACCTACCTATGATTTTAATTACATAAGAGAGCAAAGTTCGAACCCATAATGTGCCGGTAAGAGATTTCAACTAATAAGTATTTCAGAGAAAAAAAATATTAACGTTATGAGAAACTGCAATTCACACAAGTTCAAGCAGTAGAAAACTTTGGACTTTAGATTATTGGATAGATAAACAATGACGAAAAAAAAAATTCTTGATATTTGGTTAAATGAAAAATATAAATAAAATCATGGAAAATGTCAACTAATTCTATGCTTGGGTAAATACGAATCAATTAATTCTACGCAAAATAAAAGAAGTGACTTTTAGTTTCTCGACATCGCGCAATTAATTACTTGAATGTTGTACCTTGAAAATCTTATTGATTTTATTAAGTTTTGATTGGGATTACACAGTAGGCTCTTTTGTTTTTAACCCATTAATGCCCATGAGAAAACCACTGAAAATTTTTTAACACAAAAACCGATTTATTCCTATAAAATAAACAAAATAAAAAGAAAATTCGGGGAAAAAGTTTCGTGCAAAAATCTGGGGTAATAAGTTAAAGTAGCTTAAGTCGATTTTCAAGCGAAGCCAAAGTGATCTGTTTGCTAATGCAAATGCAGATCAGTTTGGTTCTGTCTGAAAATCGACTTAAGCTACTTCAAATTATTACCACAGATATATCCGGTGTACTCGATTGAGTACACCGGGCGTTAATGTGTTAATTTAACACGTTCACCACTCAACGTCATGTATATGTGACGTTGTAGTTTTCCCTGAAATTCACGTCACACATATGGGTCACATTTTATTAAAAATGTGACGTGACACTAATCCTACTAAAAACTCAAGTCACATATCTGTCCCAAATATGTGACATGCAGTTTCTCTTAGAAAAAATGTTCAAAAAATCACAAAAAACTCAAAAAATGCGTGTCTTAGATATCTGTCCCAAATATGTGACATGCAGTTTCTCTATAAAAAAAATGTTCAAAAAATCACAAAAAACTCAAAAAATGCGTGAGCGGTGAACGTGTTAAAATTTGTCACAAAAATAAAAACACGATAATTTGAGACAAATTTAGCTACAGATTCGAAATTGGCTCGTCTTTTAGGAACATCGAAAAATACCCAGAAAAATCATACAAAAACAAAATATTGAACCAGAAAGTATTTAGAAAATAATTTTGCATAACTTTCCCATACATCAAAATTCAACCGCACCTACTCTCTCATAATAATCAAATTTTTTGCCAGTTTGACAGTTTTTGTTGGCAAAATACATCGGAATTCTCAATTAATAAAAATAATCAGGAACTAAAACGCACACGTAAGTAAACCACAGACTTATTTCTTGAATTCTAATTTCAAAAAGTCAAGGTAGGTTAAAAGTAAACCAATTAATTTCGATTATATCTTAGTGGTTTTACATTAACAATCAATGCATAAAATTGCTTTCAAACAATGAAAAAATCACCTTAAGGACACTGACGGTTGACTTTCTGCAAGCAAGTATTCGTAAAAAAACAATTCATCATCATCGCCATCTTCGACCGATCAAATTATTTCCTATCACATGCAATTATGCTTAATATGTCGATCATGACCGGCCGTGGTTTTACCTCTACTCACGTAATACGCAATTTGTGGCTACATAAATAACATAAACGTAGAAGTAAACAATCATTTTCGGTTGACATATGTATAATGTATGTCATGTGCATGCAATAATTGACGAATATCATAAACGTAAACAAAATATGAGCTACTCCAAAGTTTTACTAGAATATAATACAACGGAATTGCCCTTCAGACCGATACAAATATGGACGGATTGACAATGAACTTTATGGTTAATGATTTTTTTAAAACAATACACACGATATAATATACGATGTGATATGCTGACATTGCGTGTGTAATTATTGTCTGAATATCAGTTTTAATCGCAACTATATCCGATTGTCGAGGGATTAAGATAAAATGTGGCGATTGTTGTTATTTCCTTGCCGAGACGTAGGCGGTTCCGGCACTAAAGTCGAAATTATGCTTCGGCAATGCCACCAATTTCAATGAATCCAACTTAAACTGAGACCGCCTTTAAATTAGACGAGGTTAATGTTGAAAATTACTCTTTATGCAAAATGATTAGTAGATTTGATTAAGTTCAGTATTAATTGTTTTGTTTTATTTGTCAGTCTGCATTTTAAACTGCAAGCTCGAGACGAAATTATTCTATTCGGTTTGGGATCGGTGTTTCAAGTTTTTGAATATTCACAGGAAAAATTAAGGATCAACGAAAAGTCTTGCGCAGTGCCTGCCGAATTTGTAAATTCTAAATTAAAAAATGTTTTTTATGCGCGCAGAAACTAAATTCTTATAAAATTCTGCGAAAAAAAATGTGAAAAAATACAAGCATTATATCGTCTGCTCCTCTGTTTGTCTGTTCCTCTATGTGCCTACTCGAGAACCACTGAACCGATTTCAATCAAACTTTAGAACGAGTTTCTTCATATGCGCTAACCCAAAGTTCTCCTTTCTTATTACCCACCCGTTACCACCTCCTGAACCATTATAGAAACTTAAACGCCATTATGATTAACACGTTCGTGACATCGTGTACCACTGGTGGTACATGTACAGTTTTTTAAAACCGCGCGAGTAAATAGTGCGGTAGTTTTTTTGTGGAAGTAATATAAAAACACGCACCGTGTACCACCGATGGCGCACAACCGCCAGAAAACAAATCGCTAGTGTACCACCCGTGGTACACGATGTTCAAATGTAAAAAAAGTTGAAAAAGCAAATGTCACGAACGTGTTAAATCACAAAATTGAGGCGAATAAATGTCCTTGTAATTCTTATAATTTGGAGAAAGTAATTTACAATCGTCTAACACAGTTAATCACCAACCTTTTTCTTTTGCGGCACTCCTTTTCCAAAATTAAAGTTTCAATTATAGGGGTATTACGTTGTTAAGTACCGCCTATAAGATACTCTCCTCTATCCTGCAATGGAGGATTTTCCCATTCGTGAATAAAACCGTTGGTTCATACCAATGCGGCTTTAAACCAGGAAAATCAACATTAGACCAGATTTTCACCCTTACGCAGGCGATGGAAAAATGTCTAAACACCACATCTTCATAGACTTTAAAGCTGCCTATGATAGCATAGTCAGGGTAAAACTTTATAAAGCCATGAGAGAGTTCGGCACCCCAAATAAAGTCATAAGACTGTGTAGGATGACCATGACCAATATATCGAGCCAGGTGAAAGTGATCGGATCACTGTCTCGCCCAATTACCTCCCACAACGGGATCCGACAATGGGATGGGTTAGCCTGCATCCTCTTCAACCTGGCATTGGAGAAGGTGATTCGAGACTCGGAAATCGCGACAAGAGGAACTATCCTCTACAAGTCGATACCACTCCTGGCATATGCAGACGACATTGACATAATGGGCAAATCAACTGAATCTGTAGAAGAAGCAATCAGATTGAACGGGTGGTATACAATCTGGGGCTGCACATAAACGAGAGCAAAACTAAGTATGTGGCGTCAAATCAACCATCGGATATTGGTCAAAGTATATGGGTAGGAAATCACAACCTTGAAGATGCACGAAGCTTCAACTACATAGGGTCAAAAGCAGCAGGGCTGTGGAGTCGAAGTCGGAGTCGAGGAGTCGGAGTCAGGACAAAATTGCTGCTTTAGGAGTCGGAGTCGGAGTCGGATATTCCAAATTTTCCGGAGTTGGAGTCAGAGTCGGAGTCGGTCAATTTCCACAAAAGAGTTTAAGAGTCGGAGAAAATTTGTCTCAGAGAAAAAATCCACTTTTGATCCCGAACCAGTTTATTTTACATACATTGGCCACTCTCTAGTTTATTGTCCCAATTCTTTACAAAAGTCAAAATTTACAACCAAACAATATTTGATTTGGGGTTCGAGGAGATCTGCTGATTTTTTAAGTCGAAGGAGTCAGAGTTGGAGTTAGACCTTCTAGACTTTCATGAGTCGGAGTCGGATATTTTAAGACTTCCGGAGTCAGAGTCGGGGTCGGAGTCGGATATTCTAAAATTTCCGGAGTCGGAGTCGAAGGTTGAGGTACCGACTCCACAACCCTGGTCAAAAGTAGCAGCCGACAACATCCTAAATGAAGAAATCCGCGCACGGCTGCTTAAATCCAACAAAACGTACTACAGCTTATCAAAACTCTTCAGGTCCAAAAACCTGACTATAATAACCAAACTGCAACTGTACAGAACCCTGATCCTGCCATTCCTCATGTATTCCTCTGGGACTTGGGTACTAAGCAAAAATAATTGCCACTTCTTGTCCGCGCTTGAGAGGAAGATATTCAGAAGGATCTTTGGCCCCATACATAAGGGGGGACGATTCCGCAGACTCTACAATGACGAGATCTATTAGAGGTATCAGGACATGCCCGTCAGGCTCATAAGACTCAACAGACTCCGGTGGGCTGGTCATGTCACTCGAATGAGTGAAAGTGACCCGGCTCGGAAAATCTTCTGCGATAGGTTATTAACAACAAGGCGACGAGGAGAACCCAACCTCAGATAGCAATACGGCGTGGACCAGGACGCGAAAAGAATTGAGATACAAAACTGGAGGACATCGGCACGTGACCGGGACCTCTGGTGAAAGACATTGCGGCAGGCCAAGACCGTGAACCGGTTGTAGTGCCGAGAGAGAGAGAGAGGGTGAGAGAGAGAGAGAGGGAGAGAGGGAGAGAGGGAGAGAGAGAGGGAGAGAGGGAGAGAGAGAGAGAGGGAGAGAGAGAGAAAGTTTCAGACAATAACACCAATTTTGTGCTTTTTTTGTTTTTCTGAAACACAAAATACCTCTTGCAGATAACAATCTCAAAAAATGCGCTACAGGTGACAATTTTTGAAAAAAAATCGACGCAAAGAGAAATTCAAAAAAAAAATGCACCACAAGCAGTTTTTGACGATTTTTTTGCCCCTGGGCTAACTTTGGAACCTGTTGGGGTTTCACATTCGTTGTACCTGCGTTGGAAAGGTAATTTGCTCTAGTTTCATGGACACAAGCTGCATGAAAAAATCATTGCGTCTAAGATGGCAGCTGACCATCCAGTTCCCTTCCAAGAAGCAGCCCTGGTCCATGAAACTAGAACAAATTACCTTTCCAATGCAAGTACAATACAACGAATGTGAAACCCACAAGTTAGTCCAGGGCATTTTCGTGCATCGCTCTTTATAATACCTTTTCGCTTTTAGTAATATTTCGTTCAAAACTAGCTAATTTCGTCCAGTAATTTACAAAATGTGCAAATTGGTGTTAAACTGCATGAAAAATTTGCTCATGATTTTTTTTTTACTTTTCAAAAAAAAAAAAAAAAGAATTTGATTGAAAAAAATGCCATGACTAGATAATAGTAATAATTCGAACTTCCGTTTGAAAGCTTTATGGCCATGCGTGTAGAACAATAACACAGTTTGGCAATCTATTAAAAATTTAATTCTCTACCTGACATTCACCGTGATCAATTTTTCCATCAAAACATTAATAGATCATCCCCACAAACCAAAACAACAATCAAGCTTGATTTCAAGGTCTTTTTGGTACTACCATTATTAGACTTTTGATCTCTATCCGTAAAAAATCCACATATATGGTAATCTTGTCAAGCATTTTAACTTTTATTTGGCGACAAATTACGAAAATTCTCTTTTAAAAAAGTGATGAATGGGTCCAACTAACTGACTGACTGACTGTTTGACCGACTAAGATGAGCTGAGCTGAATTAAGTTAATTTTTTTTCTATTGCCATAAAACGATCGCGTCTTTTTATTCAACGACGACTTAAAAAGATGACGCTTTTGAAGATCTTCCATTTAAATGGTTTTAATTTATTTACACTACTTGACAATAAATATAAGAAATTTGCATATTAACTACTCGTAAAAGCGTTGATGATACGCGCACATCTTGCGATTGCATAATAATAAAAATTGATGACTCTTTAAGAAAAATTTCGAATAGGGAAAAATCCGTGAATTGAGGAATAGAAAACTTAAAAATTCTGTTGAAAATTACGATAGTTTTTCTTTTTAACTTAAAGATTCAAAGATTTTCTAAAATAGCAAACCGTACTCTGCCTAATCACGCAAATTATCTCATTTTCTTTTAATTGATACAACGAAGCTAAACTAACACAATCTTTGCCTTTATCTTATTATACCTATCTGTGCGATAGAATTAATTCTGGTTTGAAGCGATACTGAGCAGATATGATAAAAAAAAATTATCATAAAATTTTTACTTCCTCGACGGGATCCGCAAATTTAAAAATTGAATTCTGATATCAATCTACTGACAAAATAGCAACAACAAAACAACAGTAAAATATAATCCAAATCCCCTGCCATAGACATATTTCATCAAATTTGTAGTCTTAATAATTTGCAAAACATTGTTAACTTATATAGCAAAAATTTAAACAATTAATTAACACATTTCGCATTTACCAATAATTTTCCATATATAATTTTTTTGCATGGAAATTATAACCTTTTCTTTACGGTTTATTGAAATTTGATTTACGTAATGTGGTTTCAAGGACGTTCAGGAAAATTCATTTTTTATCTAAACATTTTTTTTGCAAATATCTATTGCAAAACTGTATTAATTCTATCGAACTTTTATATTCATCATGCAACGCTAATTCACTCTAATTTGTGGAAAAAAAATTAATTGAAATATTCTAATTTGATTTATTCACTTTTTATCAGATAAATATTACCACACATTTGCCGAAAATGATATAAGTAGATGTTATTTTGTTGAAATAAATTAGAATTTCTATATTTATAAACACATTTGCATGTCGTTGAATTACGCAATTAACTTTTTTATATCATATCTAACTATAGATAACAGGCTTTGCTATGTTTTCGTGGCTTTAATGTGAATAAATAGGCAATTGTGAAAAAAGCTTCAAAATAAACTCAACAATTTGTACAATGTTGGGTAGAATTTTAAGAAGATTGATTTATTATTCAAACCAAAATATGTTTTGGTTGTTTTCAGTCTTGGCGAATGCAGACGAATCAATGTTTGGCGAGTGATTTGGCAAATGAACTGCGTTAGGCAGGAAGTAACTCGTGAGAGCGATTTAAGCATTTGCTTGACTTAGTCGAATGTAAATAAACATAACCCTTAGAGCACAATGAACGCAACCAAGCCGCAACTAAGGACGCTACGAACTGTCACGCAACGCAGTTCAGGAGCGGTTGAGCACAATAGAAGCGTCGTCTGTTGCGTTGTGAGGCAAACATAGAAAAATTAAAAGTGAACTAAATTAGAAAAATATATAAGAAATGGATATTTTTGAAGCGATAATTTGCTTTGTTGGTCTTTATCTTTGTTATTTGTATGTTATTGCATTAAGGCTATCAATTTTTCCTCGAACGACATTTCCCCAACCTCACTTTATGAACTGTCAACGCAGACTTGTTGCGTTAAAGTTCAAAGTTTGGCAACTTTTGCGTCGATGGTTGCGTTCAATGCGTTCACTGTGCTCACTCAAAAGCATTTCTGTGAAAAAAAAACTCGTAAGTGACATTTGGATGCGTGATGGTTGCGTTCATTGTGCTCCAAGAGTAAGCGAACGCACTTACTCGCTTGCGTTCGGTGTGATTCGCCCGCATTCGCCAAAGAATAAAAATTGAGGGGTTCATTAATTGAAGTTCTATGGTATAAATATATACCGCGTTTACAGGATAATTTTTTTTTCAAATTTGCTTCATTTCAAATAAATTGAGCCGTCAAATTGGTGTGTCGCAGCATTTGAACGGTCCATTTTATTTGACATCAAGGAAATTTGATAAAGAAATTTGATAAGGAAATTTGATAAGGAAATTTGATAAGTAAATTTGATAAACGCCTAAGAGAGACGTTAGTGACGATCACAGATATTTTAAAATATAAACAGGCATCCTGCGTTTTACGTAGTTTTTGGGCGAGTCAAAGTGCGTCATATAACGAAGCACCGTACACGCAAAGAAATAATTTTTGATGCAGTCATCATATTTTAGTGCAGACATATTTTGTTTGAACTGAATATAATATTCTTGCTACAACCAAAATTTTGTTAGCCCCAAACAAAATTCGGTCACCACCAATATTATATATGTTTAGGGGAATAAAATGCCATAAACACAACTATGTTGGTGGTGAACGAATTTTGTTTGGGACATTTTGTTGTGGCAAAAATATTATATTTGTCTCAAACAAAATATGATGACAGCATCAAAAATTATTTCTTATATTCAAGTCTTTGTCATCGTATGTCAAAGGAACAAAACATTGAGGGTTGTGTATCAAAACGTCTTATATCGAGAAGTCTTAAATTGAAGCAGTAATCATACTAATATATAAAAATGAGTTGGTGTCTGTCTGTCTGTCTGTCCCCTTTCACGCAAAAACGGCTGAACCGATTGACTTGAAATTTGCCATGAGTGTCTGTGGTAGTTCTGGTTCCAACATAGGCATACGGAAAAGTAGCGCGAGGGGTGGGGGAGTAAGGGGAGGGGGTAAAGTGATTTCGAAACTTATGGTTCAACCACAGTGAAGGCGGCAAGCGGCAGCGGCGGGCGGCATTTATTTTGCACTAATGTAGCGCAACGAGAGCTGCTACAATACAGCGGCAACGGCAGCACACTTTTTCCGTCGCCGCCGAGTTTGAAACAAAGTCAAACTTGCCGCCGCCGCCCAAAATGTTTTATGAAAACCACCACATTCGGCGCCATATTCTATGCAGATTTTTGACGTTTTGATTTCACAAGATGCCGACAACGGAGGAGAAATTAATCGAGTTCGTAAAAGGAAATCCAGTGCTCTACGATTTGGCCCATCCTCAATATAAGGATATATAAAATCAAGGAAAATAAATGGAGCGAAGTAGCGGACGAATTAAATAAGTTTTGACGTTTCAATTTTGACAGAGGCATGCCGCTATCATGGTGGCGCTGCCGCTATCATTGTAGCTGGCTCGGCGGTATGTGTGGCGGCGCCATACCGCCCGCCGTCGCCGCTGCCGCTTGCCGCCTTCATTGTGGTTGACCTATTAGTTTTTGCGCTATGTTACTCTTTCGCGGGGAAACTACTGAACCGATTGGCCTGAAATTTGGCATAGATGTTCGTCGGGGGTCCAGTCCCAACACAGACCCATTAAAAAGTAGGCCGAGAGGTGGGGGAGTAAGGGGAGGTGGTAAAGTCATCTCGAAACTTAGTTTTTGCGCTATGTTACTCTTTCGCGGGGAAACTACCGAGCCGATTGGCCTGAAGTTTAGCTCCAACATAGACCATAAAAAAAAAATTAAAAAACTTAACCCGGCAACGACGGGTATGCAAGCTAGTAGTAAATACGAATTAAATCAAACCACTGAATACGGATACCGAATAGTGCAAAGCATTCAAAAATTTTAGTAAGAATTTGAATTTCTTGATTATCCTGTGTCGCCCCAATTATCACTACTAACTTATCTTACTTAATTAGCGTAATTAAAAGGACTTCATTTGAAAAATTATTAAAACTTACATTAAAAATGTCACAAATTCTTACCTGAAACAAAAAGAAATAAAAAATGATTAATTAAAAAATAATAATTTTAAAAACCTTAAAACAAAAAAAAGTTGGAAACACCTAGCGGTGAGTTGATACCTTTCTTACATAATTATAACTTATATAATAAAAGATTAGGTATTGTATTGAAATTTACTATACAAAACCACACCAAATCTCGAGATCCAATTAAAGCAAAAACTCGAAATTTGGTACATTTTGATTTTTCATAGTAATAAATTACTATCAAAAACATATTTAATTTTTGCCATGGAAGCCAAACAGTGACGTCCCAAAAAATTATTATTTTTTTTTTTTCTAAATTTAAACCATTATAAAGTTATTTTTTGACCGATGTTAAATCTAAGTGTAGAAAAAATATTTTCATGCCGGGCGGGGCGAACGGCCCGCTTAAAAAATACAAGTACGCCACTGAAAAAACAAAAATCTCTGAGTTCTGGAGATCTTAAAACGTATTTGGAGCCACTTTTGTATTTTGGGGCTCAACTAAAATGCATTTGGTCACTCAGTAAATATACTTTTAACACATTGACTGCCATGGCTATCATTTTTGATAGCCAGTAAAAAATTGCACAAGTTTCATGAGGGGTTCCGGTTATAATTTTCGACAGTTAGGTCTACATTCTACATACATACATTCATACATACACATGCATTCATACATACACATAAATACACATACATACACATAAATACACACATACACAAATTCTACGGATCTACATGTATTGGCATTTCTAATAAATAATAGATTTTATTAGGTGCACTCAACAAGAATTGTGATTTTCTTTTTGCGTTAAGAAATAATGGAAGTAACAGCATTTTTACGTTTTAACCAATTTTCCTTTAGATGCACGATAAAAAATCTTGGCGTAAATTCCAATCAAAATTCTATTACGCTATGCACTTTATATGTAATCCAATGCGAAATTCTAATCCAATTATATGGATTAGAAATTTTTTTTAATTTGTTTTTGGTTCACTTTAGTATTAAAATCTACAATTTTGATTAAATTGTACTTAAGTTCAATAATAAAAAAATAATTAAAATATGAAAGCAAAAAATATTAAAATATTTTCAATAATTCACATGTATTAAATTCGAATCCAAAATTGTATTAAAATTTCGTCAATCAATTTTTTGGATTGAAAAATACTCCAGGATTTTTTGCTGTGTGCGATTTAAAAAAATTGGTGATAAGGAAGATTTTTTTACGTTTTCAAATGATGCGAATGGGTTAAACCAAATAACATGACAATATGTATCATAATATCACGTGAGCTTTACCCGATTTATCGCACTATGGATAAAAAAATTATCTGTCTGAACTCACGTGAAACAAACAAGACGGTAATCAAATCATAAAAAATCAACATGACGGTATTGTTTTCAATAGAAAAAAAGAAAAAAATATGCTATAAAACAGTTAAAGTCACACGACATATGAATT
This sequence comes from Chrysopilus asiliformis, assembly GCA_964034945.1. Taxonomy (NCBI): domain Eukaryota; kingdom Metazoa; phylum Arthropoda; class Insecta; order Diptera; family Rhagionidae; genus Chrysopilus; species Chrysopilus asiliformis. The sequence goes on from OZ035961.1 coordinate 38,984,034, forward strand.
CCAAGAACTCAATTTCCAAAATCGCGAAGATTTCGGATTAATGACGTTTTAACTCTTTCAATGTCTGGGTTTTTCCAAAATTTCTGCTCCTTCACTACCCGGTTTTCTCGTCGGGGTTGATCAATGAATGATTCACGCGATCGTCGATCTTTTATTCATGGTGATCAATAAACGAATTTTAAGTATTCGGTATGGCAAATTGTTAATCGCCGAAATTTGCATTCTATTTGCATAAGCGTAATATTTTTGCGGAAATTTTCATTAAAAAATTGGTGTGATTTTTTCGGTTTTAGCCAGTAAAATCTTGCGTTCATCGCTAAGATTCGAGGAAAAATCTAGTTTTATTTATCAAACTTCTAGCAAAAGTTGTTTTTAATAAAAATTTTGATGCAATTCTTTTAATAAACATTAAAACTTTTTAGAAAATATATAAATGACGTGGATGGTAAATTAGAGCATTGGGGATTCCCGGTTTTTGTTCTAAAGGAAAATTCTTGAAATTTATAAACATTAAAAGTTCATTTGCTATAAATTAATTAGGAGCTGAAATATTAATAAAAACAATTTGCTATTAGCGCACTCGGGTCTATTATGAAAAACACATTTTAACTACAATGGAAAAATAGTAAAAGAAAACTCGTTTGCTGAGGAAATATCGTTTCTGGTGGAAAAAACAACTAAAAAACCCGACCTATTTAAACCAAACATGAAATAGTATTTTTCTGGAAAAATCCTACCAATGTTATAAAATATTATTGGAGGAATGTATATGGAATGTATATTAAAACCACTTTTGGTTGTTTGTTTTTTCGGTCATTAACCATTGAACTATGTCAGTTTTTTTTAATTTTTTAGTCATACAAAAAAAATTATTATTAACCCTTCAAAAAATACACACAAATAGAATGTTTGGGGTCAGAAAATGACCCACGTGGATTTCCCCGTATAATGCATACAAAATAATCGTTCATTACAATTTATACATGATCTCCTCAATAAGTGTTTCACTGTGTGCTCCACTGTTCAAAAGAAAATTGAACTCATAGAATTTTAAACAACGAAAATTTTAGTTCAAATTTCTTTGGGTCATGAAATGAAAACGGTTAATATATGAATCTTTCCATATATGGCCATGCCTGGCATAAAAAACCAAAAAAGAACCCTGGTTTTATTTTAGAAACCTACAATTTTTTTCAGGCGCAGCTTAGTTCGCTTCCGGACCAAGTTAAAGGTTTTTGTGCCCATTTTCATAAAACAACTTCTACACAAAGGCAAACCTGACACAAAAATACGTACCCAACCAGCATTTATGTCAATCGTAACGTCAGCGATTGACAAATATGTGGTCACGGCTAAGGTCGCGGGTGACACAAGTGCAGCTTGGGTAAATTTCATGCGATGTCAAAAGTAAAAACAAGAAAAAACATCCCTTAACACGTTGACTGCCAGACCAATTTTGCAAAAATGTAAGGGAGATGCCAATACATGTAGACGTATGTAGAATGTACATATGTATGAATGTAGATTGTAGCCCCAGCTATCGAAAATGATAGCCTTGGCCGCTCATGAATCATAGTGCCAATTTTCACTGGCTATCAAAAATGATAGCCTTGGCAGTCAATGTGTTAAAAATTAAATTTAAAAAAAACCGTTTATTTTGTACAATACGCAACGATAGATTTTATTAGAATCAGAAATATGAAGTATATGTTATTTCATTCCTACAACCATAAATATGTCAAAATTGTAATTTCTTATATAAAAAAACTACGGATCATAAACTTAATATAACGTCACCTTGATCGTGTTTAGACACTTGGAAACACGTTTACAGCTAATTGATATGATCACCAATTCGATAAATTAAAATATATTACAAAGTATATCTTAATTACAAAGTATATCAAAGTATATCTTATTTTTCAATAGTAATTTCAATTTAAAATTTAGTTTGAATCACTTGTCAATCTAAACATCTTAATAAAGAAAACTACCTTTTCACCGGAAATTTATACATATGTACATGAACAACTGAATAATCAATAGTTAACTGTTATTATGTTTATACACTCAGAACAAAAATGACTCAACCACGCGATTGTGAAATGTATCTCAAAAATTCGAAATATTTCGAAATGTTGAGATGCCAACTGACTAAGTTTTCTTTACATAAAACAAAGATTTTAAATCTGTATAAGCAACTTTACTATGAATTCATTCGAAACATTTTTTTAGTTTTTCTGAACGGTTTTTTGATTTTTTTAAAGAAAAGAAGAAATTCTTTCAAGAAAAATCCGGCGGAAAAACATGGGGGGTGGGTGAAATGGAAAATTAAGAAAATAAAACCTGATTTGAAAGTAAACCAAGGAAAAACAATTAAGAAATGTGCGCCGCAGCCGAAATTGTTTTAAACGATCCAGGAGTGGTATTCCGAAACTTGTCTCAATCGTTTGTTTCGAGTCAGAAGAAAAAGCGATATTCGCTATCTCTGTTTCGCCCTGTCATTTATTTTGGTCGAAACAGAGATAGCGAATACTACTTTTTGTTCTAACTTGAAACAAGCGCTTGAAACAAATTACGGAATACCACTCCAGGTTTAAACATTTTTTTATATAAAACAATCACTAATTAACTTTATCACTCAATTCAAACTTTTTAAACAATCAAAACTTAAAATCACACCGCAGAAATGCGCCGCAGTCCAGATATTTTGAAATACTTTGTAAAATATTTATCGAAGGCGAAAAAAAACGTGATTTACAGCAAACCCCTGAAGCTAGAAATTTGAAACTTTCACAGTATGTCCCAACCATCACGTAGGCGCTCATTAAGGCGTGGTTTTCCGAAATTTTACCCCTAAGGACGTGAACGGGGGGGGGGGGGGGGGGGGGGGGGGGGGGGGGGGGGGGGGGGGGTAAAGGGGGTTTGGGTGTTTTTAAGCCGTGGTTTTCGCCGTTAATCCTGCTCAATAGGAAGCTGAAAAGTTTTACTCGGGGGTTTTTGGGGTCGCTGATCACGAATCCGGTATTAAATTTTCAAAGTTAGAAACGGAAGGTCCTGTAAGGATAACGCAAATGTCCCTTTTACCATTTTTCCTAGAAAAAACTGGCAATAAGGGGGCGAGCCGCTAATCACGAATCTGGTGCTAGAATTTTCAAATTCGGAACGGGAGGTCCTGAAGACATAACGATTTTTTCAAAAGTTTTTAAGTGATTTCTTGGTTTTTTGGCGCAAGAGAAAATTTTGCAAAAAACTTTTACCCGACAACGGCAGGTATGCAAGCTAGTCAACCATAAACCTCTAATGTTCAGTTGCAAAAACTTGAAGTGAAATCGGGTTATTATATGCCTATATACATATAGTGTTTGTATTTACTACAGTGTCAATATTTGATTGCCGGCAATTAAATCGTGCTAATTTTATGTTTTTGTTTTTTATTAGCGAATATGATTTTTCGGCATTGATTAAAACAATCACAAATGTCAGATACTCAGTCGAAGTTTCAACATTTTGACCAAATTTTCCAAAAGACCAAACATTTTGACCAAAAGATCAAATTTTTACAAATGTTTTGTTAAAGTAATAATAATAATAAAGAAGTTGTTTTCATGTGGTCTAAATAATTTTAACAATTTTATTAATTCTAGCAGTTTTTCTCTTCTGCAGCAAAATTCACAATCGCGCGGAAGACTTAAATCTGGTGAAAACAATCTAAATTTAGACTTAAATCTGTGCAGCGATTTTTGTGCAAAAGGTGATAAGTGATAAAAGCCGTGATAACAATAAAGACACAAATTCCTGTCAATGTATGCTGGTTTGCATGCACCTGTGTTGGTGAGATTTTATTGGAAAGTCGACTGGAAATTTCCCTCGAAATTTGTATATGGTCACACTAGCTGTGCTCTTCACTTTGAACTGTCACTGACGCACCGAGATTTTTCGAGGGTGGCTGAGTTTTGTTTTGTGTGTTGAAATTTGTAATACGCGAATTCCTGTCATATTAGATGTGTCTCCTCCATCGCTATAAAATAAAATCAAAACTTCATCTGTAAAAAACCATTTTGTGTAAATATAAGTCGGAATAAATTGAATTTGAACTTGAATTAAATTCAATGAATTTCAATTTTTGTGTGTTGATTGATTCGCGAAAAAATGTCAGAAATTAATGTTAAAATTGTTAATGTTTAGGTTGCTAGGCCAACGGCGGAACAACGGCTGCTTCTCATAAATTTAGTGGAGAAGAACTTCTCTGTTTTGCACCGCCGTCTAACCCCCAACGCAAAAGCCAACAAACAGCGTGTTTGGGAAGAGATAACAAGGGAGGTCAACAGAAAAGGGCCACCACAAAAAACTACAGGGCAACCGGGTTCCCAAAACCAAATTTTTTTTGTTTTCGAGATAAAATTTCCCAGTCTTGTGACTTTCTGAATTGAAATTTGAAAAACTTCCCATTTCATTTATCACGGGAAAGATCACGGGAAAATTATCACCTTTTGCACAAAAATCGCTGTACTGGTGACAAGTCTGGTGAAAACAGATATTGATGTCGTGAGTTGTCAAAATATGAATTCCCCTCACCCCCTCAACCAACACCTTCCATCCACCGCTCAGTTTTTACATACGTTGATATGTAAGTCACTAATATAAAACAAGGTCTTGTTTTGTTCTGAATATTTCAATAACATGTCAGTATAATTACCTTATTGTTCTTTGCGTTTCAACCATCAAAAAAACTTTTTTTATTACATTTTGATCCCCCCCTAATTGAATTCTGCCACCAGATAATTCAATTTAAAAAAAAATCATTTACAAGGGAAAAATACTTTAAATTTCATTGCGAAAATCAGGATTAATTTGAATTTACTTTTAATATTGTCAGAGAAGTTGACTAGTGTCTGTAGATGTTTTTTTTTACAGTATTTTTACTTTCCTCTGCTATAGAGGGAAAGTATTATATTCATGACGGAGACCGACTCGAGAACGGGGGTAGATAGAATCTTTCTGATCAGATTATTTTCCGATTTTACGTTTTCAACAAATATACGGGGATGAAGCCAATGGCTAAAAATATACACAGTATTTAGAAGGCGATTTTACATAATTATTACATTCATCAAAATTAAATAAGATTGCTTTTTACCCTTCTGTTACATATACGGCTCATTTTTATCAAAGACAATCTATTATCTCGTTCTTATGCAAATCTACCTCGTTCTTTCACAAGTTCTCCCTGTGGAGGCAAAATTGTGAGGATGTCCGCACGTCTGTGTGTCGGTCTGTCCGTTTTACGTATACTAAATAACTCGAGATCGCGTTGACTTAGCGACTTGAAATTTTTTGTAAATACGTTTTACAAAAATCGTGGTTTTCTATCAACTTTTGCTATCTCTCATAGAATTGTATGAAAAAATGCATATAACCAAATTTAATGGAAATAAAATGTTACACATTTTTTGCTATAAGGATTTTTACGTATCTCTATCGGTCCTCAAAATATTTCAGAAAAATTAAGTTTTTTTTTGAAAGTTTTTCGCAAACTATAATCTTTTGAGAAAAAATGCATACAAATTACCAAATTCAAAGAAAACAAAATCTTCTGCATATTTTCTTTAACGGTTTTTACATATCTTTAACTGTTCTCGAGACATTTAACAAAATTTTATTTTTTACATGTTTTTTCCGAAAATAAATGTTGCAGAGGAAAGTTTTATGTTGATCACAACTGATATTTTTATACCCGTATGGTGAAACCAAAGGGTATATTAAATTTGCCTTACCGTTCGTAACGCCAAGAGTCGGTCATCACACACAAAAATGAATTACACCAGTGTGTTAAGAATAAAAATAAGAATAATTAATTTTTCCATATCTGTCCGTCCGTCTATCCATCCGTCCGTCCGTCCGTCCGTCTGTGGCGCGGATTGCGTGCGCACGGATTGAGCTACAGACTAGAAATTTTGCACAGATCCGTTTTTCGTAAAATGCGAGGCTAAGTTCGTTTATGGGCAAAAATGGACCATTAGGGGGGGGGGGGTACCCCCAATACGAACGAAAACGTTTTTTGTGAATAGATGCAAACGGTGCATCTTATTAAAAAAGTCCAAGAACAAAAGTTATTTAGAATAAGATTCTACATAAAACTCCCATACATAAAAATCCGATTGGAATAAATTTTTAAACATAACAAAAGCTATAATTGCCAATCTGGCAATCATTGGAGACCCGTATGGTGATATTCGTATCAAAATTCGAACAGTTGTACCAAAATTCCACTTTGAAGTCAAACTTTCCAATAAGATTTCTTAAAATTTATTCCAATCGGATTTTGATGTATGGGAGTTTTATGTATAATCATATCCTAAATAACTTTTGTTCTTGGACTTTTTTGATAACATGCACCGTTTTTGAGATATTCGCAAAAATCGTTTTCGTTCGTATGGGGGGTACCCCCCCTAATGGTCCATTTTTGCCCATTAACGAACTTAGCCTCTCATTTTACGAAAAACGAATCTACGCAAAATTTCAAGTCTCTAGCTCAATCCGTGCGCCCGCAATCCGCGCCACAGACGGACGGACGGACGGACGGACAGACGGACGGACAGACGGACGGACATGCAGAAATTAAATATTTTTATCATTCTAAACACACTGGTGTAATTCATTTTTTTGTGCGATGACGGGATCTTGGCGTTACAAACGGTAAGGCAAAGTTAATATACCCTTTGGTTTCACCATACGGGTATAATAAAAATCTTGTTGAAAAATTTGACTTCAAGTGGAATTTTGATACGAATATCACCATACGGGTTTTCAATAATTGCCAGATTGGCAATTATAGCTTTTGTTATGTTTTTAGTTACATAAGAAATCATGTAATTTTTCTTTAAATAATTATTTACATATTTATTTCTAAGGAAATTTTTCTTGACTCATATGTGAAGTGTGAACAGAATTGTTCTTAGAACAAATCAAGTTGAAAGAAAAACTTGAATGGTAAATCTTTTTACTTTCTCAGTACTTGTCATAGTTACTGGTTGAAATTAAAATATAGACAGATATCGGAAAAATATCTTATAACACTTGCCTTCAATATAAAGAATGATTTTTTCAACTTGGATAAACCAAAATTGCCCATAGAATAATCAAATAATAAAAATATTAATGCATACGAGTATCTACTCTACGTTTTATTAATGGGTAGATTCATTTGAATCGATGTTTATATTAAATGAGTGAAACTCCATAAAGAATACTCGTAAATATTAACAACATTTCTGTAAAGTTCAGGTAAAACCAAGAAGGTTTAATTAATTTCGCAAATTACTTTGATAATTCCCAAGCAGCTTCAAGTAGGTATATTCGGTTTAGTAAATATCTAAAATTGATTCTATTATAAACAACTGTCGAATTGTTTATTTTTTTACAATCTATGAATTAACACGTCGTAAGATTATTGCATTTTACATCAACATCATGGATTTGAATAAATTTGTACGGTTCTAGAGTTTTATTTATCTTACCTATGGGTGCAGTAGATGTACTCGAAGAATTCTCAACATGATACCCAAAGTAATCCAGTTTTAACTTGTCCGGTCTCGTACTTTGATTAAAAATAAGAATTCGTAAAATTTCTACACTAGCTGAAGCCAGATTTAATCAGTTTTATTAAATAAGTGCAGCAAAAACAACGATCCTTTGGCTATAAATTTGATAAATCACGATTTATCATCTGTTGATTGAACGAACGGTTGAATCAACTAACAATCGACGCCTAGTCATCTATCGATTTTTTTTTCTACAACAGGCGTTTTTTTATTAATTTTTACTCATTTGTATTTGCAGTAAATTACTGTGCACTTTGTATCTCTCTGTCACAACTATCAATCACTGCAACTTTCAACACTTTTCAATCAACAATTTCGATAATTGATCAACTCAAAAATGATGATTATTTATAAATATCAACAGAGCACGTAATTGAAATGGTGCTATAAAAGTAGAAAAAAATGACACAATTATATCACATTTATAATTTTGTGAAATTTTCTTAATTATAACCGAAAGCACGCACCTTGGACACTAGAAAAATCTTTTTCGGATGATTTCTTTTGATAAGAAATTTAAGATTTTCAGGTACTACTACTTGATATAGTGGCTGGTACAAATTGATGAGAGATTTAATCACTTTTATCTAAAATACACTTTTGCACATATAATAATGATACCGTAAAACAAATACTGATAACAGGTATAAGAGTCAGTGATGATGGGATCAATGTGGGCGCGTGTGGAAATCGGACGTTTAAAAAACCGTTCGTTGTGTATATTTTCAACACTGACGTGTTTTTCAATTCCACTGTATGGTTATTAAATATATGCGAATATACAATTCCGTGTAGTATATATTACCGGACTTAAGATAGAAACTTGAAAAATTTGAAAAATTTCAAAATCACAAAAGATGAAACAGAAATTCAACACAAACAATAAATCTCATAACTAGAACACGAAAGTCAATTAGCACCGTGAGTTGTTCGAAAATGGTAATAACACTACTAATTATACACACTCGATAGAAGAAAAAAAAATATGTTATGATTGCGATCTTCGGCGACGATCAAAATATTTGCAAGCACTAAGATTTCATCTACGATCGGGTTTGATTAGTAAAATTAATTGAACAGGTGTTTCTGTTAATACGTTAAAATCCTCACTAAATTACTAAAGTACACAATTCAACTGTCAACTGCCGAATATGATCAATCGAGTGTTGATAGTCGGATTCGAAATAAATCTGCGATCGAGAAGCTAATATAACACCAACCGTACACCGATCCAGTCGATTAGAACGAAGTTGATCGGTGGCGATATTTTCGTAGTACACGGATGGGATTCTACTTCGTTGTGAATCGAAATTTTGATGAGAGCACGAGCCTACATGGGGCTTGACAATCGTCATCGACGCGGGAACTTTAACTGGGAAAAAGTTTCACTGCTGTCTACCTGTCCAGGTATAGATACTCTCATATAGATGGCTGACTATAAGAATCATTCATGTGAAAAGCACAAGTCAACCTGGTATAGTTATAGATACCTTCTCTAAGCGCCAATTAACAGGGCAGACAGGTAGAACTAAATCTCATGATGACGATCATATCGTGATGATGCTGTCGATGATCAGGCAACCGGCAGCCAGGTGATTATAATTTTCTGTTTTCCTCTATCCGCTGCTATTCATTTGTTGCTTTTTAAGCTGGTTTCGTTGCATCTCGCATACTTTTGACGTCAGATTAAATGCTTTGGGGGATCGCCAAAAGTTTCTTCTTTCTCTCGAATGTGATTCACCTCATTTTGGCAAGGATTTCGTTCTGGTTTTTGGGTGGTTTTGTTTATATCATAAACTCACAACCAGTCATTTGTAGAACTTTTGTGATCCCAATAAATACTCTTTATCAAATTTTCTTTTATTAGCCAAAAATGCCATTCATAAAGCAACAAATTGTAAATTCGACGTTAAAACCAACAACATTGAGCACTGCACCATAGATCGATTGATGGGGAAAAGAAAAATTAAAGTACATTGCCTTCCTTTTGGCCGAAGGGTTTTTCACTCCCATCAACGTTTTGAAACTAAAGACACTGAACGGAAGACAAAGACCCCGAAACAAGTAATCAGACAGGGTTTATTGTACTCTGAGGATGCCAGATTCAAACCATCAGACTAAACTGAATATTTCGGATCAAATTCCAAAGAGGACTTCTAAGTTTGTGATACGTTGTTAGGTCTAGGGTAAAGTGAGGAAACATAGCACCATAAAAAAATCGTTTGAGTTGTTTTGTCTTAGAAAATGTGTGAAATTAAGTAATGGTCCATCTATTACGGCAGTTTCAACTACGGGGCGCCGGGAAACGCAGAAAACAAGTTGCTGTGCGGAACATACTCTCAAAACAAGAATTTAAGGTTAGAAAGCTGTATTAAATTCTACTTTTGATCAAACTCTTCCAGTCTTCTCAAATTTTTTCTTAATATTCATGAAGTTAGCACAGATTTTAGAATTTTAAATATTCTCAATCTTCATAATATTTCAAGGATGCTAAAAATTACTTTTCAAAAAAGACCAAAAGTATTCTGGTTTTTTCCCTCCATAGTCTGAAAACATAACAAAAGCTACAATTGCCAATCTGGCAATCATTGGAGACGCGTTTGGTGATATTTGTATCAAAATTCGAACAGTTGTACCAAAATTCCACTTTGAAGTCAAACTTTCCAAAAAGTTTTTTTTTAATTTTTTTCCAATCGGATTTTGATGTATTTTGAGGGAGTTTTATGTAGAATCATATCCTAAATAACTTTTGTTCTTGCACTTTTTTGATGAGATGCACCGTTTTTGAGATATTCGCAAAAAAACGTTTTCGTTCGTATGGTCCATTTTTGCCCATGAACGAACTTAGCCTCGCATTTTACGAAAAACGGATCTGTGCAAAATTTCAAGTCTCTAGCTCAATCCGTGCGCAGGTATACCGCGCCACAGACGGACCGACAGACGGACAGATGGACAGATGGACAGACGGACAGACAGACAGACAGACGGACAGACGGACCGACGGACATACGGACAGACGGACAGACGGACATACGGACAGACGGACAGACGGACCGACGGACATACGGACAGACGGACATACGGACAGACGGACAGACGGACAGACGGACAGACGGACGGACATGCAAAATCGAATTTTTTTTATCATTCTAAACACACTGGTGTAATTCTCTTTTTTTGTGTGATGACGGGATCTTGGCGTTACAAACGGTAAGGCAAAGTTAATATACCCTTTGGTTTCACCATACGGGTATAAAAATCATTGCCAAAGTTCGCAACTGCTGTTTTGTAGATTACGGAACCGTTTCTGTTTAAATAACGCAAACGGCGACGCTAGTGCTTGTTGTATATTTATACTCTATATGATATATCATATAGAAGTATATTAGATTTAGTACACCGTTTGTAACGCATCGAACCAATCATCGGACACAGAAATGAACTACACCAGGGTGTTAGGGGTGACAAAAGATTTTGATTTCCCGCATGTCCGTCTGTCTGTCCGTCCGTAAACTTTCGAAAGGATTGAGCTAGAGACATGAAATTTAGTATAGTTACGTTTCTCATAAATGGCTAGGCTAAGTTCTTGAACGAGAAAAATTGGACCATTCCTTCCCCTCTCCACCATACAAACGAAACAGTTTTTTGTAATATATATCCTTGCTTTTGAAATATCCTGACGGACTTTTTGATTCCAGAATCAGATTCAGCGACCCCAAAAATCCCCAATTTTCGAAAAATTCGAGGAAAAGGATAATCACGTTATCCTTACAGGACCTTCCGCTATCCTTACGGACTCTTTAAAATCAGAATCGGATTTAGCAACCCCAAAAACCCCCAGATGAGATTTTTTTCCCGAAAAAATTTGAAGAAAAGTATTATCACGTTATCCTTACAGGACCTTTTTTATCCTTACAGGAACAAAGAAGTGAAAATATAAAATAAGTACGTCACACTAATGTTTGGTTTTTCGAATCCCCCTACCTTCTCTTCTAGTTTTTTTCGAATTTTTATATATAATTTAGTACTGCCGTTGTACTCTCCCAGGGTCTCCTTATGCGGCAGTCACACGACGCTGTTTTGCCAGCGCTGCTAGATATTGGGTTAGTAGCGCTGGCAAATAGCAACAGCAGGCAGCGTACTGAGAGGGTTCACACGATTTATAACTTAGTAGCGCTGGCAAACAGCAAAACCGTCGTTTGACATTTGAATTTGGGCAATTTTTTAAATAATAAACGTAACACACAAATTTAAATGAATAAACGTAAAATAACAACTTAAAATAAACAAACTTTTCCACTTATCAGACTTTTGACAGCTCAGTAACCATGCAACAGGGTCACGTGATCCCTAGTAGCGCTGGCAAAGTAGAACGGTCTCTACTTCAATAGCGCTGCTAAAATCATCGCGCTGCTGCTGTTAGTAGCAGCCTACTAGGGTTCACACGGTGCTGCTGAAACGGCTGCTAACAGCCAAACAGCTAGCAGCGCTGGCAAAACAGCGTCGTGTGACTGCCGCATTAGATATGCATTTTTTCTAAACAGTGCATAGTTTCTGAGAAATTTTCAAAAAGCCTAATTTATCTGAAATATGTTGAGAACCGTTAGCGATATGTCACACTGGCGAATCAGCTCCTGCAGCTGGCTGATCCCGACATCAGTTGCACATGTAATCTAATGGCGCCTGGCACACTGCAAGAAATATACAGCTGTGCTACTGATGACAATTATTACCGCCAAAATAATTGAAAATTATCATTTTATTTTATTTAATCTAACAAATATTTTGTCATATTCATTTTTTCCGAGAAGCGCATAGGTTTCCAGAAATTTTCAAAATACTGTATTTAAAAAAATGCATATAGGAAGTACCCATTATAATTACCGTTACCTTTCCAAAAGTTGATAGAAAACTACGATTTTTGAGAAACTTTTTCAAGTCGATAGGTCAAAGCGTTCTCGAGTTATTTAAGATACCTACAACGGACAGACATATGCACGGGACACCCTCATAATTTTGCCTGAAACGGATGTTGTACTGAAATTTTCTATCTGTCCCCATCTCGAGTCGGTCTCCGTCATGAATACAATATTTTCCTCCTATAGAAAAGTAAAGTAAAAAGGGCTGAAAAAACGTAATCAAATTTCCATGGAATAAAATATAAAATTTGTCGAATTCATCTCCAATTCTAAAGTTAAAAGATGCCACCAATACTAATTATAAACAGAGGATTTGAAAAAAATTAAACAAAAAACAAATCTTAATAACAGACAGTAGTTTCGACTTTTTCCTATCATATTTAAATATGTCATTTATATTCTAAACAAATGCAAAACTAATTTTTCGGTAAGCTATTTAGTTTGTAATACCATTTATATGACATGAGGAACATCCAATTATCATTCAAGGTGCGATCTTTCGGTCAATTGAAGCCTTGGTGTACGCAATTTGGTTTTTTTCCGTTGTTCACTTTTACATGTTTATACTTAGAACAAATCCAAATGAATCTAAGCCCATTTAATGTGCTCTAAATATGCTAATAGAACACATAACTACAGCAAAAAGTTCTAAATGTGTATTTACGTCGATTTTGGTTAAAAAACGAAACATTTATTTTTTATGGTGGCAACCGAAATATTTTATAAGCGATTAACTCGATTTAATAGCATTAAAGTAAATATTTATGGCGTATTTTAAGTAAATAAACAACTTGTTTGCTATTTAAAAATGTAACAATTGTTATATTTGTGTTATACACCATCCTACACATATACGCAAATAAAGTTCCATTGTTAATACTTTTTTATTCAGATTTTGCACGAAATCACGACCAGGAAAAGTGTACAGCCACAAAGCATGTTGTTTACCAATAAATTTTACAAATTCAAATTATTTTACATCTGTTTGCTTCCTATAAAACATACTTGCAGAAAGTAGGATTATTCAAAGTTTAAGGAAGATGCTTTTTATTTTAAAGTTCTGCCACATTTGGGTTTAGTGTTCTCTGACAATTAATAGGCGGTATTAGGATTTGTCTCTCGGACTATTTTCTGATAATGTTTTACAGCCACAACACGTCACCTCTCATCATCATAAAACTTTTTAAACGCCCTTCACATATTGGATTTTTGGTTTTTCGATATACAACACATGCAGTGAATTAACTTCAAAATTTAAAAAAAAAATTACACATCATAAATTTGTTGTTTTTTAAGTTTTATAGGCAAATGGACAGAAACAAATCCTCAGCATAAAACATAAGAAAAGCTTAAATTGCCAGGGGCCAATCGTCAAATACTCTGCAAGTATATGATGACAGACAAAATATTTATTTAAAAAATCTATTTGTATAAGACAGGAGGAAAGGAGTGGTCTGAATGGATTTTGACACATGGAAGGATTATGTAAAATGATATTCTTAACACATTTCACCTTTATAATTTTTTCAATGTGACTCACCGAGAAAATTGCAAAAAACTGTTTCGTTTATATTGCACTCAGAAAAATGTCCAGGTCAACTTTTTGTCAGGTTAACTCTGACCTTACAGAGGTGTCTGTAAGCCAGCTAGCGGTCAGAGTTAACCTATCTAAGGTCAACTCGTGCAGCTCCCAATGCCCTACTTCACCTGCTGGTGGCTTAATTTCAGAATTTCTCCGACCACAGGTCAACTCAGTTTTACTTGCCCACATGCAGGCGAACGCGCGCCTGCCCGAGGCCAATTACGCCGTATGTAGGTCGTCGAGTTAGCCTCCATTTTTCTGAGTGTGGGTAGGGGGAAAGAACTGGTCCAACTTGATCTTAATGGATACATACGTTTTGTAAAATCATATTCTAAATACATTAAATTCTTATCAATTTCTCGATACGGTGGACAGTTTTCGAGTAAATAGGAAAAAAGTATTCAATTTGTATTGGAGACGGGGCAAGGAGTGATCCCAAAGTTATCCTTTCGAAAGTTATGGTGTTCACGGACAGACAAACGGACTGACAAGCCGAAATCAAAATCTTTTGTCATCCCAAACATCCTGGTGTAGTTCATTTTTGTGCCCGATGATTGTTTCGATGCGTCACAAACGGTATACTAAATCTCATATACCCCTATATGATATGTCATATCTATATATATAAAAATAGAAGTTTGTCTGTTGGTTAGTTTGTTGGTTGGTTGGTTTGACATTACAAAACTCAAAAACTACTGGACCGATTTTTACGCGGTTTTTGTTCAAAATGATCTGCGTTGCCAGGAGCAGGTTTTTAGCTATGTTAGACTTTCACAATTCGAAAAGGTAGGTCCTGTAAGGATAACGCCAATGTCCTTTATCCCATTTTTCCCGGGAAAAAATGGCGTTAGGAGGTTTTTGGGGTCGCTGGACACGAATCCGGTATTAGATTTTAGAAATTAGAAACGGAAGGTTTTGTAAGGATAACGCAAATATTCTTTTTCCCGTTTTTCGCGAGAAAAAAGCCATAAGAGGGTTTCCGATCCGGGATCCCGAATACGGTGTTAGATTTTTAAAATTCTAAATGGAAGGTCCTGTAAGAAGAAAGTTTTTTCCCAAAAGTTTAAAAGTTATTTATGATTTTTTGGCATTCTAAAATTTATACAAAAAACTTTAAGCTGGCAACGTAGGGTCTGCTAGTAGAGTATAAAAAGCTATCATTTATCAGAATCAGCAAGTGATCAACATTAACGCGTTGGAATTTACCTATTCATGCTGATTTGTTATATTTATAATAACAAATGTAGCTTTTATTTATAATATTACGATTTTTTTTCAAATAAAATATAAAATACTGTAAGCGAAATGTAATTTTTTGAACAATAAAATACCTCTTCATGCATTGAAAAAATTGTTGCTTTTATTTCCATAAATCATAAATACAATAACATAACAGAATGCAAAGATCTTTTAATGTTTTCCACGGGTAATAATAATTTCCACTGATTGTTAACCTTGAGATGTTAAAATTTTCGCTTTTTTCTTTACATTACAATAAAATCCTCATCGTTTCGTCGACAAAATGGTTAGACAAAACGGTTCATTAATTTAATGTCTAGAAAAAATTGCCTATATAAATTATATGATTATTAGAAGTATCTGAAGAAAATTTATTCACAGTCACATAACATTTGGTATCCTCAGTTGCTTAATTTTCCCGGTACAAATACAAACAAAGGAACAAACAAATTGAAATGAAAATTACATACGGAAATACCTGTCTGTCTGTATTTTTTTTTTCAATGCATTCAGTAGCAAAAATGTCACGGAAAATATGAATGTTTTTTTACAGCAATTTTAATGGGAAATTACTCGGAAAATTGTTTTTTAGTGCGCCATTAAAGAGATAAGTAACTATGATAGTAAAAATTCTCATTATTCTCATTATTATTGATATTTTTAACAGATATCATACAAAATTACAACTTCAAAACATTTTTGCTGTTTACATTTTCAAAAAAAAAAACTTTTATTGGAAAAAAACATATTATCTTAATGCCAAACAAAAACATTTACAAAACAACCACTCGGAAATAAACCCTTGAACTTTATTGTGAATAGTACTAGGATATAAAAATATATAGTTGAGGATTTTATCACAAATTAAATCAATATCTCATTTTGAGTAGCCCTAAAGGCTTACAACGAGATTTCTGTTTTAACCCATTTTTCGCCGCTCCTAGACGCGATGAAATTTTTTCTTGAAAATTTGTGTAGACACTACTTTTGAGTCAAATATGACTTTCAAAAAGTTTCAGAATTTTCCGACCAAGAATTTTCTGGAAAATTGTGGTAAAAATTCTTAACGAATGGCGAATAGCCGATACTTTAATATGCTCAATATGTGGTATTTGTTCAGGTAAACATTTTTATTGATCATAGATTAAAAAAAAGCTAAGGGCTCGATCCCTTATTCCTCGAAAAAATAAACAAAAATGCGAAAAAAGGTTTTGTGGTAAGAATTCTTACCAATGGCGAGAAACGAGGCCGTTTACGTTTCTGTGAGGGTTTTTATCTGTTTTGTGGCAAAAAATTTGAAAATCTAATCAACAAGTTTTTCGCTTTACTGTCAAATGATCAAATGCTCTATATTAGCACTGCAAACAATGAAAAATTAATTTGATGAATATTTCAAGTTGTGGTAAGAATTCGTATCGGGTGGTCATAAATGGGTTAAACATTGCAACAATTTATGCGGTTTGGCAGGAAGTACGCTGTATAATTCCGCTTTTTATCGTTTATGTTATATGTATTAATTTCAGGGATGAGAAACGTTATTGTAACGCAACGAAATACCGAAATGATTTTCCAACTTTTTCTTCAAAATTACGTTTTAACGTTATGGAAATTTAATTCCGTTACAATAACGAAAAACTAAACGAATTATTATTATTTAATTTTGCATTTGACCATTACTTCCCCCGTCCCCCATACAAACGAAACAGTTTTTTGCAATTTTCAACTTTCTAGAATATTGATAAATTTATTAGGGTAAAATGTGTTTAGAATAGGATTTTACACCAAATTCCAATCGAACCACTTCTTTCCCCTCTCACATACAATTGGTATACTTTTTTTCCTGTTTTCTCGAAAACGATGCATTGTATCGAAAAATATATGTAAAGAGAGTATATGTATGATTTTACATAATTTTTATCTATACATCAAAATTCAGTTGGAGCACTCCTTCCTCCCCCCATACAAATTGAATACTTTTTTTTATATTTTCTCGAAAACGGTGAGTCGTATTGAAAAATGTATTAAGGCAAAATCTGTTTAGAATACAATTTTACATAATCATTCCATACACCAAAATCCAATCGGATCACCCCTATCCCCTGTCCTATATAAATGGAGTTTTTAATAAACCTGTTATCATATAGAGTATTTGACGATTGGCCCCTGGCAACTTTTCTTATATTTTATAGTAAAATTCAGTTTTCACCAAAATATAGAACCATAAATTGTCGATTTTCCTTATTTACCAAATTTCAATTAACCAAAATATCTTACGATTCATTCGCTTTCAGTAAAAATAGACAATAAACAACAAACATCCCAACTACGTTTATATGTACAAAAATTACTAAAAAAAATTCCATCTATTAATTCACCTTCCGAATCGTTAAAACGAATTTATTCAATTTAATGAGAACCACCTGATGTGAAAATATGTAAATTAAAAATTTTTACTCAAGTGTTAATGAAAATGTACATTAAACCGTCCGTGACATCTACAACAAGCAATTGCCGCAAGAGTTTTTTGTTCGCCTTAATTCCAATCTCAGCACCATATTAGAACATGATTATTTTAAATTAGTACGACCAAGTGAGGTTATATTATGATAAAGAGATTTTGTAAATTGCTCCTCGCCATAACCATTCATATATTATTGGTATATCACTCTCAATCTTAATGGTACCACAAATGAAGTGCTAACAATGTCATCGCCATAATTCTCGAAGATATATATATGGGCGAGTATGTTCGTGGAAAAAAAAAGATATTAATAGTGCGACATCATACATAAACATAAGTAAATTACACTACATATACGTAGATATTAGAAGACCAGCAGCTGACTGTCTGATAATCGCTTAAATTATAAGTCAAGAGGTTCAACCAAAGACCTCAGCCGAATTCGGTTATGGTATATTATTGTCAAAAGCATTTCGGTGTAATTTCGTGAGTATAGTCTGTGGGCCCCAACAAAAAAAAATTAAAACGTCTGGGGTCAACTTTTACGCTTTGAGCACAAGAAAAAAATTAATAGGTATTCAAGTCAGATATCCCGGTGAAGTTTATTCGTTAAATAAATTGAATCAATTATCACCAAGTGTAGAAAAAAACAGGTAGCTTAAAGATTGCAATAAAAAAATTGTTAACATTTTTTTTAAAGTAATAGTACTACTAGAGGCTAATGTTAGGGGCTTCAAATATTATACGCCTTCACATATGCTACGAGACTTATTAACAAATTTTGGTTCTAAAATGAAATTACGGTTAATTTTCTAACGAATCATTGAAGATTTTTGATTATTTTTTTCGTAATTACACAGTTCTGAAGCTTATATGAATTCTTATATTTTTATACCTATATTAAAGTATTTTCAATTTCATCTACAGTGAAAGCTTTCATAAAGGGATAACCAAATAGAAACTTCAACTAAACGTTTGCGAGTTTATTTTGATTCCATATGATATATGTATCTTATAGAAATATATTAGATTTAGTACACCGTTTGTCACGTGTCGAACCAATCATCGGACTCTAACCTGAACTACACCAGATACGTCCGTCTGTCTGTCCTTCTGTCCGTCTGTGAACACCATAAATTTCGAAACGATTAAGCTGAAGACTTGAAATGTTGTGTAGTTGCGTTTGTACTAAATGGCAAAAAGTAAGTTCTTAAACGGGCAAAATCAGATCATTTCTTCCCCCATTCAAGCGAAACCGTTTTTTGCAATTTTCTCGAAAACGGTGAGTCATATTGAAAAATTTATTGTGGTAAAATGTGTTTAGCGTAACATTTTACATAACTTAGCCATACATCAAAATCCAATCCGACCACTGCTTCCCCCTTCTTCCATACAAATAAAATATTTATTTCATCCCCGGATTCATATGTTCCCTTGACCCACTTTATTGGGTTAGCAAACTTGATGCACACGACTTTATACCTATATTAGTTCAAAATTTCAACATTCCAATTCTTCATCTTTTCGGTTGAATTTTTCAACTTTTTTGATCTCACCTTAAACCATTTAACACGCTGACTGCCGTCATAGAAGAGAAAAAATCGGGTCGCAGAGGTCAGTAGTTTTTTTTATAAATTGCCTTGAAATGATATTTATTTTTAAAAATTTCCGAGATGTACCGCAATATTTCACTTGTAGTTCCACAATGGACTCACAAAACTCATAGGGCGAATTCATGGCGAATTCAGTCTTTTATTTTTCCTTTATGCAGTTATGTGCATCCAATGCTTTACCACGCAGCTTATCATATCATATCATATACTCATCATACTAATATATAATATAATAATACTAATATATAAAAATGAGTTGGTGTCTGTCTGTCTGTTCCTCTTTCACACAAAAACGGCTGAACCGATTAACTTGAAATTTGGCATGAGTGTCTGTGATAGTTCTGATTCCAACATAGGCATACGGAAAAATATCGCGTGGGGTGGGGTGAGTAAAAGGAGGGGGTGAAGTGATTTCGAAACTTAGTTTTTGCGCTGTTACCCTTTCGCGGGGAAACTACTGAACCGATTGGCCTGAAATTTGGGATAGATGTTCGTCGGGGGTCCAGCCCCAACATAGATTCATTAAAAAGTAGCCTAAAAGGTGGGGGAGTAAGGGGAGGGGGTAAAGTGATCTCGAAACTGAGCTCTTCCTCTATGTTACCCTTTCGCGGGAAAACTACCGAGCCGATTAGCCTGAAGTTTAGGTCCAACATAGACCATCAAAAAAAAATTGAAAAAACTTAACCCGGCAACGACGGGTATGCAAGCTAGTAATTACTAAAGTGCTGTGAGACCACATGTGTCTCACACGGCCTGAGGAGCCCATTTTAATGGGAGACCACGTCCGTCTCACATGGCAGTCCACGTGTTAAAATTTAAAATTTGATTTTTTCAACTGTTGTGAATTAAAAACTAAACCATTTGTTTTTGAAAATTTCTTTTTAGAATATTTCAACTTTCAAGTTTAAAATTTAGTCCTAAAGCAAAAAATGTTGCTTTTGATTATTGGATTTTAAACTTATAGAGTAAATACATATTTAAACTCGAAAAAGTTGACAAACTCAACCTAGAAGGTAAAAAAATCGTAAAATCGTTTTTTCAACAACGGAGCGACGGATGAAAATTTTTAAGGTTAGGTTAGGTTGTGAAGATTGCGCATGCCCAAGTGCGAACACAGCATACAGACCCATTTAAAAATAGTTAAAATATTGGGTTTAATCACAAAAAAGTCGACTGAAGTTGAAAAAGTGAACCCGAATTTATTACCGTGTAGAAAAACCAAAATTAATTATTCAATGTGAAGCTTGTTCGAAATGATATAGAAGACTATTTTTAGTTTTCAACGGTTATTGATATTATAGCTATCTTGTGACTTAATTCAATGGTCTGCATAAAATTCTAATAACACCACACAATCTATTGTCCAATACGGTGAAATTAAAAATACCATATAAGCAAGTGATTTTGATTAAAACGCATTAAAAAATTATTTAACATCGAAATGTTATCAACATATCAACCAAGGATATAACTTTTTTTTTGTTTTAATTTTTTTATTTATTTCTGTTTTTTTTTTAAGTTTTTATTTAAGTTTTGCTTTAAACAGCCTTCTGTAGAAGGTCTTATCATACAACACACTGCTCACACTTTCTCGGATTGCTGCAAGCATGAGAAAATGTAAGCTTCCTCGCGTATGTTAACAAATATGCACTTCTATCGCGTTAAGAAGACACTGCAAGTAAGAAGTCCATTATCCAATGGTATCTCATTGGAGCCTAATTAGCGCAGAAGTCCAAAGTAACTTCCTATAATAAAAATAATAAATAAATCCGACGGTGCTGCACTCATCAATCAAAACTCGTGCAAATTTTAAGCAAAGACCTTGGTTAGATTGACCGGACTAGGAAGTTAGCACCTGCCAAACTCATTCGGAAGTTTTAATATTAGCGCAATTGCCGGCGTGATTTATAGATTCGAAAAAAGATTTGAAAAAAAAAACAGTAGACTGTCAATCTGCATAAAATAACCAAACATGTGTAGTCCTTAAGCGAAAAAAGCACAACAAAAAAAATAATTTAATGTTATTCAACCTTTTCAATTATGAGATTACTGACCTTAGCGGTACTTTTATGTTTCATCTATCACCAATTATGTAAGTAACACAAGAATGGACCCACGTTTTAACATACTCTACACAGCAGGTGAAAATCTGCAGCAGGTAAAATCGAAAAAGCACGAAAACTTGCACCTTTTTTTTATTATGGTGTCTGTTGTCCCATATATGACTATACTTCATTATACTTACTTGCCCATAAACATAATTTCAAACAGTACCCACGAATCTTATGCTGAGACAACGAGTATATCATAATTTTTGTTCAGTCGTCATCAGGCCGATAGCCTCGGTTTCACGGTGAAGGCCTAACACGACCTACTAACCAGTTAAATAATTTTTCTTTCATTCAATTTTATATGCAACACCTAGGCATATAAAATTATCATCATACAACAGTCAGTGGTGAGATGATTTTTTTCTTCATTCATTGTAAATTTCTTAAACTTCAGACTCCAATGATCCGCAGTGGAGCCATCGATATGAAACGGCCACAACCACAAACGACTACAACAAGACAGTAAATTAATTCATATCTTTTTCATTATAGGACAGAGATTTATGCGTAATCAGCCTTAAAGGTTGACGTACAATTGAATCTATTTCTGTTTACCATAATACACCTTGGACCACAAAAAACTCAAAGTTTAATGTTTTCTAAAATGTCCAATTGTAACGCGTTTTTGATCTCCTTTAAGACAAAATCCAAAGAAATTCAAATTGAAAATCCATTGGCAACGGAACCTCAAGATCATTGAAAGACACTGAAAATTGTGTTGGTCTGGTCATGTTCAAGATCGCGAATCGATCGAGATTTTCCAGTATCCCAAAACGATTTGTTTATCATTTACCTATGCTTAATCACGGTTGACAATCAATTTATTTGAATGACCAATTCGTCGTCGAGTTACATTTAACTGTAGTATCATTCAATTTTCAATTTACGTCGTTTTCACAGTCAAACATTTGCGGTAACCGCTTTAAACCAAAGAAAACTAAATCACCCTCAAACAAAACATTTTAATTAACATGTTTACAAGATTGAAGATAAAAGAACGATGAAATCTGTTGACGGCCAAAAATCTTGCAACTGTTAACAAATTTCTTGATTTTAATTGTTATTAGTGAAAAATGTATGATTTTATTGGAAAATTTTGCTGGCATTTAATTAAAAATATGAAAATTTATTAAATTATTTCTGACAATTATAGTTCTTAAGTGATATGAAAATTAATTTTCATTTTGGGCAAAACTTACCCGGATGCATGACAGTTAAACTAATTGATGGAGGGGCACATTGTAGACACACCATAATAATATACTAAGCCCAATTCAGACTGACGATTGCGATTACGATTGCGATTATGATTGCGATTACGATTGAGCTTCCTCGACTAATGAGATCAACGCTTTCATGGCCTTATCGTTCAAAGCTTTGATCTCATTGGTCGTGATGCTCCAATCGTAATCGCAATCGTTAGTCTGAATTGGGCTTTAGACAAAGCCGTGTCTACTGTGGAGTTTTATCGCTTTTGGTTTCCGAGAAACCGAGTGTCAAGTTTATCCAATATTCAATTTTTTTCAAAATTCATTCCATATTTTTTTTCATCTTAGTACATACAATAAGAAGAATCCCAATAGGACTGACTCTTATAAACCATACCTCCGCAAATTGTGGGTGCCAGACATTAGTTTTAATTCCATAAAGTATAGGCATCTACACAATATATTGTGTAAACACTCCAATAATAAACTCCAGCTTTAATTATTGTGGCTTTTGCTACTATAAACATAAAAAAATATTTTAATAAAAAAATAACACGAAAAAACTAAGCAAAAAAAAATAACAAACAGGCTCTAAATCCTTTTGAGTCATTACACAGGCGGGAATGCTTAAATATGCTATCCTTTTCTTCACTCAGAAAAATTTCGTTCATCAGATCTATGAAAATGCTTCATTACTTTTAAGACGTGCTTTTTACTTGATGAACTTGTAACGGAACGAAATAACGAACCAAAATAACGATTTTCCGATTTTTGCATCAAAATTGCGGTATAACATTATAGAAATTTAATTCCGTTACAATAACAAAAAAACGTAACGAAAACTGAAAATAATGATTTCGTTTTTTCGTAATTTTTTTTTTTGCTTTATTTTAGTTTTTATTATCTTTTCGTGAAAAGTTCATCACAGACCTCTTTCTCTTTCTCTTTCTCTTTCTCTTTCTCTTTCTCTTTCTCTTTCTCTTTCTCTTTCTCTTTCTCTTTCTCTTTCTCTTTCTCTTTCTCTTTCTCTTTCTCTTTCTCTTTCTCTTTCTCTTTCTCTTTCTCTTTCTCTTTCTCTTTCTCTTTCTCTTTCTCTTTCTCTTTCTCTTTCTCTTTCTCTTTCTCTTTCTCTTTCTCTTTCTCTTTCTCTTTCTCTTTCTCTTTCTCTTTCTCTTTCTCTTTCTCTTTCTCTTTCTCTTTCTCTTTCTCTTTCTCTTTCTCTTTCTCTTTCTCTTTCTCTTTCTCTTTCTCTTTCTCTTTCTCTTTCTCTTTCTCTTTCTCTTTCCTCTTCTCTTTCTCTTTCTCTTTCTCTTTCTCTTTCTCTTTCTCTTTCTCTTTCTCTTTCTCTTTCTCTTTCTCTTTCTCTTCTCTTTCTCTTTCTCTTTCTCTTTCTCTTTCTCTTTCTCTTTCTCTTTCTCTTTCTTTCTCTCCCTTTCTCTCTCTCTCCCTTTCTCTCTCTCTTCCTTTCTCTCTCTCTCCCTTTCTCTCTCTCTCTTTTTTTCTCACTCTCTCTCTCGGCGCTACAACAGGTTTCCGATCTTGGCATGCCACAGACCTACCACCTGCATAAAATATAATTAAAAATATTCTGGCAATATTTTTAATCATATTTTGATTCTCAATCGGACTTGCGAAAGTCCGACTCAGATTCAGCAACGTGAAAATAACCTAAAATTTAATACATTTGATATTAACACAAGAAATGTCGTTTTTGTCGGGCAATTTTTTTTAATTAATAGAACTTTTGTATGATTTTTTTTCTTTAAGTTTTTATAAAATTTTTAACTTAATGGTTCAACCACAGTGAAGGCGGCAAGCGGCAGCGGCGGGCGGCATTTTTTTGCATTAACGTAGCGCAACGAGAGCTGCTACAATACAGCGGCAACGGCAGCACACTTTTTCCGTCGCCGCCGAGTTTGAAACCAAGTCAAACTTGCCGCCGCCGCCCAAAATGTTTTATAAAAACCACCACATTCTATGACGATTTTTCTTCGTGACAACCACCACATTCGGCGCCACATTCTATGCAGATGTTTTGACGTTTATATTTCGCAAGGCAGAAGCATAGCCGACGGTGCCGCTATCATTGTAGCTGGTTCGGCGGTATGTGTGGTGACGCCATGTTCATTGTGGTTGAACCATAAGAATCACTATTTTAGTTTTTTTTTTGTTTTAATTTGTGTTTTCTTTTTTTTATTTTTAGAGTTTATTTTTATGGGAACTGAACTGAATTATTTTGTGATAAATAAACTATTATTAAATTGCATTTTTTTTAGTTTTCAGTTTCAATATAATGTGTAACGAAATAATAACGGTATAACGTAACGACATGAATTTTTTCATTCGAAAACGAAATATCGTAACGTAATGATATCTAAATTTCGTTACATTACAATATAAATAATCCAGCCAAACTCATTTTTTCTAAACTATATTATGGAGCTCTCCTTAAAATTACCTTTCGTCCCTCTCTTTAGGGATTATTTGTATAGAGTTTAATATCGCTGTCGAAATACCGCAGACCCCTCCCCACCATCTTCCTCCGCGAAGATCCGTGTTTGTAATGAATGTTTTGCTATGATTATTTATACATTTAGCAAGCAATATAAATATGAAAACATTGCATTGTTATAATTAGAGATCGGATTATATGCAAATATATATTTATTACTGGTAGGTATTAATATCATAAGTTTAAATACAAATTTCTGTTTACACATAATTGTAGAAAAGTGCACAAAATTCTAATTACTATTAAATAAATAGATATGATTTTAATTAAAACTAATAGGCAATTTATCACGACACTATTAATTTATTCAAACTGTCTTATTATAGTAATCATTAATTCATATATGAATAATCATATTAGAACGCAAACGTAACTATCTTAAAAGTTGACTATAGAGGCAAATATTTTCTTCATCAACTTTTCAAATATGTATCATTTTCTAGCTTCATAGACAAAATCTAACCTTATTTAGGTGATTGTAATTTGAAAAATCGTGTAAAAATTATTCTGTAATTTATTCTAGTGTCACAGTTTTTATATCCTTAACCTCTTAAAAAATCTTCACTTGATATTGACCCAAATACAAATTTTAAATTAAACTGCTTTAATATTTTAATCTAAATATGCAATTAATTGCTTTACATCTTAATAACTGTTAGTTTTTGTCAAAAAAAAAAATTAATTGGTTTCTTGAGTCAGCGCGAAAAAATAATTAGAAAAAATTCTAATTTGCAGTTGAGTAATTTTGTTTTGTCTAATACACTTGTACATTTTTTTATATTCGTATAGAATCTTTCATAAACGACTTGAAAGTTCCGGTATTTTCTGTAAGTTTCACTGGAATTACCTTTGCATCCGAATCAATTATTTTTTATAACTTTTACTTCCGGTACAATTGACTATTCCTTAAGATACATGCTTAAGATAAATGTGAAATGTTCACCGTGAGGTCATATAAAAAAAAACTTTCCAAGGACACCTGTTATGGCTAATGAATAAGATAAGTTTATACACCGACTTAGAGTACATTTGGTTTGCTTCGTTTCGATCATAAATTTCACTTCTTATCGTCAAGGTTCAATAAGTATTTACATGACTATCTTATTATATTATTTAGAAAATCATCGTGTATCAGATTCTAATGTTATAAAATAATAAGCATTAATCTAAAGTTAATTGCAATTAATTTATTTGATTTGCTTAAACGCTAAGGAAATTAACAGGCAAATGATTTTACGGTAATAGCGTCAATTGAGTTTCCGTATGTGAAGATGGTGTGTATACGATATACTTACGATTCACTTGTGTATCATTGGAAAAATTCGACACACGTCTTTAATAAAGATTTTAAATTAAGAAATACTTTCGGCTTTTACTATATATTTCAACATATTTCAACATATTTCAACATATTTCAACATACAAGGATTTTCAATACTTTCGTTCAATTTTATGTCGACCTAAGTCGATTTAAAAACTTATTCTACTCCCCCAATGGCGATATAAAAATTTATTCAGTAGGGGTTGCTATTTTATCATGGAAAAATCAGCGCTTTTTTAAAGATAATTAGGTAATAATAAGAGTATTCACAAAAAGGATTAACATGGCTGTATCGTCATAAAATAATACTAATATTGTTAAAGTTTTGTAAACAACATCAAAATACATGACATTATATTTTGCAACTTTAACACGTTCGTGACATCGTGTACCACTGGTGGTACATGCACAGTTTTTTTAAAATCGCGCGAGTAAATAGTGCGGTAGTTTTTTTGTGGAAGTAATATAAAAACATGCACCGTGTATCACTGATGGCGCACAACCGCCAGAAAACAAATCGCTAGTGTACCACCCGTGGTACACGATGTCCAAATGTAAAAAAAAAGTTGAAAAAGCAAATGTCACGAACGTGTTAACACCACTTTTTGGGTATTTACCGCTTAGTGTGAAAATATTGGGTAAATATATGAAATTAGCAAAAATGAATCTAGTAAGTTTAGCAATCTGCTGATTTTTGACAGTTTCAGTAAATCCGTTGTTAAAGAAAAAGGTCAAAAACAATGTTTGTGATACTGAAATATTTAGTGCTTGATGTTAAAGTGATTAAGTGTTTATTAATACCAAATATAGTGATTTTCAGCAAGGAAAGGTGGAAAAATTGAATAAATACGAGTGAAAATGTAAGTAGATATTTATATAACCGCGAAAAGATGTGTTCACGGTTTCAAATAAAAGTGCATCAATTAGTATTATTTTACGACCGTAAAAGCAACGTTAATACTTTTTGTGGACACTCTTCAAATTTTTGAAATCAAAATACCGAACACAACAAGAATAAAAATCAATTCATTCCAATTCTCAATTTTTGCTTATTTACTGAAAATAATTTATTCTCACAACACGAAAAATAATTTTTTTTTTGAAACCCAAACAAAAAAAAATATTTGAACAACGCATGACTTTCTTATAAAGGGTCTTTCAATAAGGACATAACAATTTTGTATTTTAATAAAAACGCACCCTAAAACTTTTCTTATGATCTGGCAATGCTAAAACGTCAGTCAAGGTTTACATTTTTATCATGGTGAAGTTCACGAACGAGCAATGCCACACAGCTGGTCAAACAATTTATCTATTGAAGGAGAAGTTCGGTAATCGTGTAATCTCGAGAAATGGTGCGGTCGAATGGCCACCTCACTCATCCGATTTAACGCCGTTGTATTTATTTTTATGGGGTTATGTTAAGTCGTTGGTTTATGCCAACAAGCCAACAACGTTAGAGGAGCTCAGGAACAATATCGAACGCGAAATTGCCAACGTTCCGGCCGTTATGTGTGGAAGAGTGGTGGAAAATTTGCTCCAAAGAATCAATCAGTGCAAACGTGCTCGCGGTGGCCATATGAACGACATCGAATTTCATACTTAAATGTAACATGTCCACTACACCTGGAATAATTTTCAGCCCGATATCTCAATTATTCTGTGTTTTATTTAAATACAAAATTGTTATGTCTTTATTGAAAGACCCGATACAACATCTACGCTTCTGTACAATTTACACTATAATCAGACAAATTTTACAAAATCCGAAATATTTCGATTACGGTAAAATATATTGATTTACGGTAAAAGCCAAAAATGTAGAGAATTTTAATACCTTGAATTCTGCTTTTCACTGTTTTTTTTTTTTCGAAAAATCGTTAATTTGCAATTCGAAAAATCTATTTTTCTAATTTTTAATGACCATATCTCGGTAACGGTAAGAGATAACGGATAATGGTAAAAGACAAACATTAAAAAACTTATTCTTTTTAACTCATCTTATACATTAAGCCACAAAAAAACTCTTTTTTTTTGTGATAATTGGGAAACTGTTTTTGAACACTTTTTTCTTTAACAAAGAATTTACTGAAATGGTCAAAAATGAACAGATTGCTATTGTTTTTGATTTACCAGCATATCTCGATAACCGCTTGAGATACAGAGTTCTACCAAGAGACAAAAATGTATTAAATTTCATTGTCTTCAACAAACTAACAGACAAACAGTCTAACAGCCTAACAGTCTAACAGTCTAACAGTCTAACAGTCTAACAGTCTAACAGTCTAACAGTCTAACAGTCTAACAGTCTAACAGTCTAACAGTCTAACAGTCTAAAAGTCTAACAGTCTAACAGTCTAACAGTCTAACAGTCTAACAGTCTAACAGTCTAACAGTCTAACAGTCTAACAGTCTAACAGTCAAACAGTCTAACATTCTAACAGTCTAACAGTCTAACAGTCTAACAGTCTAACAGTCTAACAGTCTAACAGTCTAACAGTCTAACAGTCTAACAGTCTAACAGTCTAACAGTCTAACAGTCTAACAGTCTAACAGTCTAACAGACTAACAGACTAACAGAATAACAGAATCACAGACTAACAGACTAACAGACAGAAATACAATTTTGTAATAATGCTTCAATCGATTCAGGACCCAAGAAACACAAAGGCCGTACAGTAGTAGTCGCGACTTTAATCTTGAGACGTTATGGTCACGAAGACCACTTTACGACCTTTTGTGCTATTTCAGGAGCGCTCGGGAATGATTTTTATGCAAAATTAAGAGGTCGAATTTTTTCATGAATACAATACTTTATTATGCTACTTATAAGAAAGTAAAAACGAATATTTGTCTCGATAATGAAAAAACCTCGAAAACAAAATCATCATTTGTCACTTTCAATTCTGTCCGCAGAGCTGCAGTTTGATTTATGTCACTAAGCAGTTAATCTAATTTGGTGAAAGTTTTTACCCCATTTTCTATAGATTCTACTATACTCCGCCCTAATGAAATAACGCCTAAAACAAAAAAATCATTTTCACCTCTCTATCTAAACACCTTAATTAATTTTATTTCGACGGATGCGAGCCACGAACCTAAAATTTGCTAGAGTAGGTATATTATAATTAAGCTTCCATATTCTCTAAACCAATTCACATTTTCACGTCTAAATGACAAACGATAGTTTCCCATAGTGCGTAAACGGTTCAACATATTGACTTCAAAGTGTTCTCCCCAATGGGTCTTTTTTGCTTTAAGCCACGAACTA
The DNA here is from genome assembly GCA_964034945.1 of Chrysopilus asiliformis. NCBI lineage: Eukaryota > Metazoa > Arthropoda > Insecta > Diptera > Rhagionidae > Chrysopilus > Chrysopilus asiliformis. The sequence continues at coordinate 39,013,875 of OZ035961.1, forward strand.
AGTCAAGGTAAGCTTGAATGATATTATACAAGTATTTTTTTTTTCACGTTTTTTTAAATGATTTCAAACCATGTGCGTGTAAATATTACGCTATACCGAAGTAATTTATAATAGAGAAGCGCAATCGATCGTATCTGGAGCGTTCTATGAAAAAGTTGAATTATTTTCAACGTTTGATCGAAACACATAAACCACTTTTTCAATTTTTTTATTGATTTATCATGAAGTCTAGAATTTATAATATTTAGCTCAAAACACGGTGTTAGCTAAAGTACTGATGAAATTTAAAAAAAAAACGAATTTAGCTTAAACAAATTTTCATGAGCGTGTATAAAATTGGGAGGCTTTAACCTAGAAGTTGGCGAAATTAGAATAATTGTGGATTTAACCTAAATCTACTGAAATCTATAATAATATGCAATTACGGGAACATACTTTCTCTTTTTTTGTTGTTTTATTTATTATTAAACTAGCACTTGTTTTTGATCCACAAACGGAAAAACTTTTTCTAAAAGGATGATTGTTTTTCGCCAAATTTTCTGGATTACAATAAGTAACTCTAATTCTCGGTTATTCAAACCCCCAACGTTACTCTTTTCCATCATTTTATGTATGGAATTCGGTACCACCGGCATCGGCATGCCTTTCCCGCCCTTCCACCCTCTAAAACTATGACGTATCTCACCTGACATTATCCATCAATTTTTTTCCTCCAACCCATTTTCTGTTCTCAGCTTTCATTTAAATTTGAAATAAAAATTTCGTCTACAACAAACACTTCCTGGGTTATATTCTTGAAGCTGAATTTCGGAAACATGAGAAAAAGAACAGTGCAAGATTTCCGATAGTTGTTCCAAAATCTTTAGACAAATCTTTTGTGTCTTCAAAAAAATATATATGGAGTAGCTGTAGGATTAGCCGGGATAGTCTCGTATTTGGGCATGTCATTCCGACGTCCCTTAAACAAGACTTTTGTCCCAGATTATTCGATTTTTCACTTATTAACCCTTAAAGGCTTGGTGGTACACGCGATGTACCACCTTTTTTCTAACAAATACTGCACGGTGGTATCAAAATTGTACCACCAATTAAACCGTCTTTCATTGCCGTATGATACTTTAAAATGGTACCACTAAAAAAATCAAAAAAAAAATTTTTTCGAGTGCCGGAAGGGTGAAAATATTTGCTATTTTTCTGTGCCTCTAAGGGTTAAACACAAATAAACCATCACTAGATATGCAAAACATACTCCACGCAGTAATTTTTTTTTTTGTGACGAGAGTTCCATCTCTTCCCTGAGCCGATAAATACTTGACCTACAAGGTGATACCAACACAGTGCATTGGGCCTATAGCTTTTAAAGGCAAAAAAGAAACGAAACAAATGTTAGGTATGAGAATGTTTAGTCTTCGCTTTTGATAACTCATGGCATAGCATTCTGTCAAAAAAAAATTCGCCTGCGGCGCATAATTATTAATTGTTTTGTCCTGAATTTCATTTCATGATTTTCGTCCTAGCAAGTTTCGTTTTGTATATAGCATGTGTAGCTCCGCCTCAGACAACTTTCTTCTGCCTCCCCCCTTCCCACCGCTACCCCTCTAATCTTGACCCGAATTGGCAAAAATCAAATATGGTAACACCAATAATAAGTAATTAAATTTGGCATCTAAGAATAAAAAAATGTCATACTAATGAGTGAGTAGTCAAAGGATTTTTCGTATAGAGCAGGAGTGTCCAACCTTTTAGCTTTCCTGGGTCACATTGGAAGAAGACGAGTTATATTGGGATACAAATAAAATATACTAACCCTACAGATAGCTGATTAATAAAAAACGTAGAATATATACATACTTAGTTAACAATTTTAAGTAATTTAAACTTCATTAATTCATAAAGTTTGTAAATAATATCAGTTTTTGATGAGCCACATTCAAACACGTCCTGGGACGCATGCGGCCCGCGGATTGGACAAGCTTGGTATACAGTTTTCAGATTTTTCGAGTCCTGCGGAATTTTTTTGTGGGAAAATTTTTCGTTAGTTTTGGATGAAATTTCAGAAAACTTTATTCCATAAAGGACTTTGCCTAGAGGCCCGTACTAGCCATAGAAATAAAAATCTCAATTTTGTGAATTTCAGAAAATTTCAATTTTGTAAGAAGTTGCTGTTGGTCACGACTGAGTTGAACTATCAAAAAACACCTTGTTCTTTTTGAACAGCCTCATACAATTTCCCCAAAAAATCAACGAAGTAGAATTTTTTCAAACCACCACACCTTTTTATTATATGTGCAAATGTGTTTTTGCAACGTTTAGATACTTTTACTAAATTCTGTAGAGTTATAGAGTTATTGCAATATGTCACAAAAAACCTAACAAAGCTGTTCTTCCATTAAAAAAAATTGAATAAGGGTAATAATGACAAAAAGGCAACAAAAAAGCTTTAAAAAAAATGGGAGTATAATTTGAAGGTTAAAAAAACTAAACATTAACAACAATTATGAAAAAATCGAAACATGAACGACAACACGCGTACCAATAGCCACTGGCCATTGAAACAACCTGTGTATGATGTGTGGAAATCCCTCGATGAGGTAAATTTTATGACAAAATGCACAAAAAGCTCAGCAACACTACGACGGTACATACATCACACATGAATTAAGTATTGGCAAATATTTTTTTTACCAAAAAGTTTCATTGTTGCTTTTGGGTCAACGAAATGCAATTATTAACCGGATTTCAGATGACCAGAAAGAAAGAGAGAACGAATAATATGAGCTAAAAGAATGCATTGCAGAGCCATTAAAAAAGCACATATCATATATGATCATATGTATCGAATACTCAAACTATATTTGGTTATAGTATAGATAGTGACATAATTTTCACTTCTAATGAATTTCTTTTTTTTTATCGACCTGTCACATATAAAATGACATCAATTGACGTGATGTACGCGTACACTTTTTGAAAGAATAAAAAAACACACATTAACAACTCCAAATACCGCATCTCTGCGCAAAATATGGTACTTGCACACTTACTTGAACTGTTTCTGAATGAATTTTACGAGGTGAAGGGGGTAAATTTGAATAAGAAGGTGGAAAAGGTTTTACACTCTTGCTATTCGAACGCGTTTCCAATTGCAAGCCGAAAGCGGACAAAGTATGTCATCACCAAATCAAGATGCAGTTCTCGCAGACGAAATTGCGCAACACGGTCGCACATATGCGTTGACAATAAATTGTTCAGAAACGGCAATCACAGAAATTACACAAATAAAATTAAAACATAAAAGAAACATAAAAGAAACATAAAAAAAGCTACAATTGCCATGGGCCAATCGTCAAATACTCTATATGAGGACACACAAAATTTTTAATGTGGGACAGGGAGGAAGGAGTGGTCCGATTGGATTTGAATGTAATAGAACTCATGTTCTAAAAACCAATTTTTTCTTCATAATTTTTTTGATGCAATGAACCGTTTCCGAGAAAAAGAGAAAAATAGGAGAAAAATATTCCATTTGTACGAGGGATGGAGGATGGAGAAGTTCAACTGGATTTTGATGTACGGATAAGTTATGTAAAATCAGATTCTAAACATATTTTACCGTTATGAATTTTCCAGCACGACTCACTATTTTCGAAAAACTTGTAAATAACTGGTTCGGGTGTATTGGCGGGGGAGGGAAGGGGGGTGGATTTGTCCCGTTTAAGAACTTAGCCTTGCCATTTACGAGAGACGCAACTATACAAAATTTCAAGTCTCTAGCTCAATCCTTTCGAAAGTTATGGTGTTCACGGACAGATGAACAGACGGACAGATGATCGGACATACGGAAATCAAAATATTTTGTCATCCCAAACACCTTGGTGTAGTTCATTGCGTCTCAAACGGTATACTATATCTAATATGATTCTCATATAGAGTATAGACGGCAAGAAAAATCGTTACTCATCCCACCATTATACGTGAGGCAATAAAAAAAAACTCTATTGCTTACAGTAATCATCAAACAAAATCAAATAAAAGTATTTAAAATGCGGTTACATGGCTATCAACCTACCTGCATTGTCATTGTCATCGGAGAGATGATGTTTCAAGTGATGCAGATGTGCATAGAAGTGGTGATGATGCAGAACACATGCTAAATCAGTGCAATTTAACATTGTTTAACAATTAACGTAACTAATCTGGAAACAAAGAAATAAAAAATTAAGCATTTTCTTTTCATTTTGATAAGTTATAAAATTTTTGTAACATTGATTTCTTAGGATTTAATAATTTAAATATATATTAAAAAGTAATTTCGGCTTAACCCAGTGTTGTGGCAGTTCTTTACGTAAAGTAGTTTACGCGGGTTTTTGCACGTAAAAAATTACGCGTAAAAACTCGATTTTGATGTAAAAAAACGTAAACAACCGTAAGAAGCCAAAAAATTGATGATGAAAAATCTAATACGAAGCCATTCACTAAATTTAATAATTATTTGTAATTGAAGGATCTAAATAAAAATTTTAATAATGTTCGGAACAAACTGGCAGACACTGGAAAGTATTCAAAACCATCTCCATTATAACATTTTCCTCTTGAAAGTGAACAGGATTTTAAGCTAGGAGTTCAAAAACTGTTGATGTGATGACCTTTGACGCTACTCAACCAAGCTAAAAAAATTTGCTGAACATTTTGGTACTAGCACCGCATTTAATTGGATGCTATACCCGTTTTTTTTACGTTTTTACCAGTTTTTTACATTTATGCCAGTTTTTTTACATAAAAAGAAAAACCTGTTTTTTACGTCGTTACGCATAATACTGATTTAACCACGTCAGGCACGAATTTTCATTTTCAAATATCGTTTAAATTATTTTAAAAAATCACATAAAAACCAAAGTTCGCATTTTTAGATATCACAGATTTTAAAAAATAAAAAAACTTCGTCCTATAAAATATTAATATTTGTTTGGTAATAATCCTATCATATAATACGAGGAATGTCTTTCTGTCTGTCTCTCTGTCTGCACAAACGATCTCGAAAACCCACCTAAAGATTTTCACGAAACTTAGGGGTTAGGGATTTTCGGGGACAAGGAATCAATCTAGATAGGTCTCATCTCTGAGAAAACTCCCCTCGATACCCCTCGCCTGGTATCTTCGAATTGGGTGATCCGATCTTAATGAAACTTTACAGTATTACTAAGGGGGGTTAAGGGCTTTCGATTTTTCCACTACAAACCTGACTTTTCCCTCCCCTCGATAACCCTCACCTGATGTCTCAAAACAGCGTTTCAAAAATCGGTGACAGCGATTACTCAATAACCACACAACCGATTTCTATGAAATTTTGTTATCGCGCGTTAGTTTTAGATCTAGCTTTCTAGGTCTGGAATTTAAAAACTCTGGAAAACCTCTGTAAAGATAATGTGAATTTAGTTTTTCCCCAAAAATATTATTAGGATTTTGAGGTCGCCGAGCATGGCTCGGTCTTCCTGGTACTTTCTTTTAAAGTTGAACGAATCGATAGCTAAAAACGATAGAATCGATAGCTAGTGATACAGAAAATTAATAAAGTGCAGTGAAGACCAAAAAAACAAAACTTTTTCTGGAAGTGAGATAAGACATTCACCAATGCATGTTAAGCACTGCTGTGAATGTTTGGCAAGTTAGATAAATATATTTAAGGTTCCACAGTTCTGCGAGCAAAAGATACTGTTCTGTGAGCTCTACGAAAACTTATGTGGACACGGGCGTCAAGAGGTTAAAAAAACTAATTGCGTCTCTTTAGCTATATTTCGTATTAAGCTTTTTGAAAATATTTGAAAATTTCATATAGGATGTTTTACAATTATCTCCTGGATATAGTGTGTTTTTTTTTGTTTGATTGTCTTATTTCCTCATAGTAAAAGATTATATGTAGGTTTATTTTATTAAGTGGTTCCCGAACTTTTTTATTTCGCGCAATGCTCTTCTCCATCTTTCGTCTTAATGTCGTTATGAACGATTTTTCTGAACTCATATTTGTCATTGTTTGGAAAAATCGCCTGGTGTGTTGAAAAAAAAACGGTGTGTTGAAAATCATAAAATTTGAAGCTCTTCCTTTAAAAATTGACGCTTCATTAGAAAATTTAAACAACTCATGACTTACATCAGCTTTATGGTGGAATGTTTTTTGAGTTGTACTATGTTCACACCGACGTAAAATCACGTAATTTGGCGAAATGATTTAGATCTTAAACCAAAGTGTTCACACAGAGATTAAGGTAATTTTGTTTGACATTTCAAATAAGTTAGTTCAAAAATGGATCGAGGAAGTTTGTGTAGAATTACTATGAATTTTAGTAATATGATGAATAATACAATTCAAAACATCGATGAAATATGTGCAAACAGAATTAGACACTTTAAGCAGGCAATAGACGCTCACGCATGCCCTACAACATGTTGTCACTCCAAAAGTTGGTTTTGCTACACACGTATCGATCATGTTGTCAGTCTTCATTCGTTTCCAACTTTTCAAGGAGATAAGATCGTAATAGAGAATTTTGAATTTGCAAAATGAGGATGAAGCATTTCGAAAAATTCTTCCCAAAATGTTTTGTCTTTCAAAGAAGCCATTTTTATTATTTTATTGCCCTTCTAATTGTTTTCTTGAATTCACTTTTTCACTTCAACAGATGTTACTCGTTCAAAAATTTCCCAAGAATGAACGAATGTCCTACATCACAGCAATACACCTGCGATCATGTTGGCCAACCTAAAGCCACGCCCACAAAATCAAAGATCGTTTGATATTTGGCGATCATGATCGCCAACACGAGTTTTTGTTGTCCGTCAGCACTACACACGCTCAAATTGGCGTGACAACATGAAATGTTGTAGGGCATGCGTGAGCGTCTATTGCCTACTTAAGACGAAAATGGGAATTATCTGTAATGAGAATAAACAATTATTTTCCATTTCATATCTAATCGCATCAAAAACAGGTCCATTTTTTTTGCCCCGCGTAGGTTGTTTACTAATATATCCTCTTCGCGTGCGGAACACGGCTTCTTTTTCTTATATTTCCGTCTTTCCAATCCAGCACAAATGTCAAAACTTCTCAAAACTGATGTACTGAAGAGAGCTGAATGAGTGATGCAGGGTTGTATCCATTGTTTTTGCTTGATTTCGTTCGTAATTTTGTGGAAATTGCATACTTTTAGTGATTTTGAAAACAGGTTAATGTACTGGAAATCTCGTGATTTCGAGCGTGATTTCATTCAAAATTACGAAAATCTTCAAAATTACGTAATTTTGCGTCGGTGTGAACATAGTATTATAGTTTTTAACAGTGAACTTTTTGTTTCACTCGATTTTTTAAGAGTTGTAACATATAAATAAGAATAAGTTGTGACAATTTCTTGGTTATCGCAAAATAGTATCGTCAAATACTCTATATGAGTACCTACAAAAAAAAATTTATGAAAAAAATCCATTTATATGGGAGAGGGGAGAAGGAGTGATCTGATTGTATTTTGATAACTGGAATGGTTATATAAAATCATATTATAAACACATTTGATTTTAATAAATATTTCGATACTTTGCACCGTTTTCGAGAAAATAGAAAAAAGGTATTCTATTTATATGGGGAAGGAAGGAAAGAGTGGTCCAAATTGATTTTGATGTACAGATAGTTATGTAAAATCATATTACACATTCTACTTTTACAAATTTTTCAATATGGCTCATCGTTTTCGAGACAATTGCAAAAAACTGTTTCGTTTGTATGAGGGAGTGGGAAGGAATGGTCCGATTTTGCTAGTTCAAGGAACATAGCCTTACCATTTATGAGAAACGCAACTATACTAAATTTCATGTCTCTAGCTCGATCTTTTCGAAAGTTATGGTGTTCACGGTCAGACCGACAGACAGACAGACAAACAGCCGGACAGACAGACAGACGACCGTAAATGTGGAAATCAAAATATTTTGTCATTCCAAACACCCTGGTGTAGTTCATTTTTAACCGACTTCCAAAAAGGAAAAGGTTCTCAATTCCACCTGAATATATTTTTTTTTTTTTTTTTTTTTTTAATGTATGTTCACGCTTAACTTTTTACTGGGTGGACCGATTTTGGTCATCCCAAAGAGAAAGTTGTAGAGAAAGTTCCTGGTTGGACCCTGGTTCATTCATGGGCAAAAATGGACCATTAGGGAAGGTACCCCCCATACAAACGAAAACGTTTTTTCCGAATTTCTCAAAAACGGTGCATCTTATCAAAAAAGTCTAAGAATTAAAGTTATTTAGAATATGATTCTACATAAAACTCCCATACATCAAAATCCGATTGGAATAAATTTTAAAAAATCTGATTGGAAAGTTCGACTTCAAAGTGGAATTTTGGTACAACTGTTCGAATTTTGATAAGAATATCACCATACGGGTTTTCAATAATTGCCAGATTGGGAATTATGGCTTTTGTTATGTTTTTACGTTGTGTTCAGTCAGAGCCGTATTAACAAGTTTGAGCGCCCTGGGCTAAATAAAATTTTGCACCCTTACATAGTTTTATTGTAAAAATGCAATTTCATTTTTTAAAATATTCTTTAATTCAAAACACAGTACTAACTTAAATTACAGATATGCTAAATATAAAGAAAATTAAAAAAAAAGCAATCAAAATTTCATCGCCTCAGATCGATGGCGCCCCTGGTCTGTAGCCCAATTAGCCCTATGGTTAATTGGGCCTTGTGTTCAGTACAACACAAGGAAGGTTCTTTTATATATTTCCCCCGTGTTAACCTACCCCTTCAAACCCCTCCCTGCTTGGGATATCGAGTAAAATTCTTTGTATTGTGTTCAGTACAATATTTGGAAGATTCTTTTATATATTTCTCATCTGCGGACTTATCCCCTCAAACCCTTTGTAATTTTACCTATATTAAAAATTGAAACTAAAAACGTTCGAAATAAAAAAAATTTTTCTAAAAAAAATAAAACCGACTTTAAAAAAAACTGAAAAGAGAAAAAAGCACTAAAAAGAAAAAAATAATTTCAAACTATGTCCATTAATAGCGTATTTGAAATTTGGCTTTTTTGAAGTGGCGTTAAATTTGCAACTAAAATAAATTACATACTTTCTAACCCTTAAGGCTAATCGTTTACATACTTTCTAACCCTTAAGGCTAACTAAGAACTAAGATCGACTCCAAAAATTTTGTTGTCAAACAGATTAACTATAGACACGGCTCTTACAATAGAAATTTTACAACGATTTTATTTAGTGTAAATTTAACGCCACTTCAAAAAAGCCAAATTTCAAATACGCTATTAATGGACATAGTTTGAAATTATTTTTTTCTTTTTAGTGCTTTTTTCTCTTTTCAGTTTTTTTTTTAAAGTCGGTTTTATTTTTTTTAGAAAAATTTTTTGTGTCCGACGATTGGTTCGATGCGTTACAAACGATATACTAAATCTAATGTATTTCTATATGATAAAAGTGTAATGTATTTCTATATATCAAATATATCATATAGAGTGTAAAAAAGACTCAACCAAAAGTAAAGATCATTTTCGGAAGCTCTCAATCCACTAAATCTAATCATTTCTTTTAACCCTTTGTGGACCAGGAAGTGAACAACAATAAATCAATAACCATGACTTTTTTTTCATTGAAAATGGTTCCAGAAAGCATTTAAAAAAAAAGACATGAACTAATTTTATGGGGAGGTGGTATTTACGCCTGTGGTATATAGAAGTATATAGAAATATATAGAATGTTGATACTATTGGATAAGCAAAAAATATAAAGATTTAAAGTTGGTGGTACTTAAAAGTACCGACAGTCAACAAAGGGTTAAGATAAAATCCTGGAACGAAGAGGAAAAATTTGTATTACTTTTAATTGTTGCTTTTATTTTTTCACGTCAAATAGTTGTGGGTCTAATAACACAAAAAATTACAACACATACACAACGATTTGTGTCGCAATTTAGTTGCGTGTAAAATTTAATGTAATTTTGGCATTTGTGAACTTATAAATGAAAACCGTGCTGAATTGGATTGAGAGTACTTTACTGTGTTGTTTTTAAAATCCAGCATTATAGTAGTTATAGTTCCGTAACTAAAATCAGATGCAATATCAGAAATTCATTCAAAACTTTAAAAAGCAAAACACATCATTTTCCACTTCTACGAAATATTTTTTTGTGAGGTTATTTATAAACATTCTTATTTTACTACCAAAAATATAGATTTCTCATAATCCCACGGAATTTTTAAAAAAGCGAACCGAGGAATTTATTGGATAAAAAAAAGTTAGATTTGTCCGAAGGCAGCCCAGAATTGCTGCCAACTTGTTCGGCAAAATGACGAAATTAACGCCTAACTTAGGGCCAATTAAAATGATATTTATGAAGCCAAAATTCCAATCAAACAGGGTACGATTATTATCAATCAAAGAGTTAAAATGATACCAGTTACTTAATGGTCTGACGACAAAAAAAAATTCTTGAATTAAAGTAAAATCGAATGTCTAAATAACAAATCAGCAGAATTTTAAAAAAGAAATTTTGGAAGGTTCAAATAACTTTTTCTACACACAACGCAAAAATCAACTTTTAGTAACTTTTCCGCCTTCTAAGTGCCTTTAGAATAGCATAATATTTGCATAAAACAAAGAGGAATCAAACGAAAAACAAAGACAAGCTTTGAAAAAATCACAGAACTGTTGGCAAGTTTTTCAGTGTTTTTTTAAGACGTCTTCTTGGTGAAACCAATAAAAAACAAATAAAAAAGTCTATACCTCACAATATTTTAATTTATTTTAATTTGGATTCTAGGCACATTAACAAATTTGTTTCAAAACTCGTATACAGAAATGACAGAAATCTTTGTATAAAAATCACTTCCGCGTTTTCTGAATTTTTATTACAGAAGATGTGTTTTAGAACATCCATTCAAATTATACAAATTATACTATTTACATAAAAAAAAATTTAAAATACGAACAAGATATCATTTGTTTTTTTTTTACCATTCTCACATATAATTACCTTTCTTAGGTGTAAGAATTAAAATCACTTCAAAAACCGAAATTATAACGGGACCCAGAACATTTTTGCAACATATATCTATCGACTCAGTTTAATGAGTCCGCTACATATCCGCATGTGTGTCCATGTGTTCGTGTGTACTTAACGAATTTGTAAGATCGACTTCTGCCAGTAAACCTTAACGAATTTTGGCGTGTTTTTACTTTCCTCTACTACAGAAGGAAGGTATTGTATTCATGCCGGAGACTGACTCGAGAACGGGGGCAAATAGAAAATTTCTGATCAATACGAAATCCGTTTCAGGCAAAATTATGACGATGTCCGTGCTTCTGCCTGTCGATCTGTCCGGTTTACGAATAACTCGAGAACGCGTCGAGCAAGCGACTTGAAATATTTTGTGAATGAATTTTACAAAAATCGTAGTTTTCTTTTGGAAAATAAGCTATAACGGATACCTCCCATACAGTTTTTTGAAAAAATAATTGTTTGAAAATGTCTCGAAAATTATGCACGTTTGAGAAAAAATAAAAATAACAAAATTCGAAGAAAATCAAATTTTCTGCATTTTTTCCTTTAATGGTTTTTTTTTGTATCTCTAACGGTTTTCGAGATATTCGAAAAAATATTATTTTTTTACAAATTTTTACTACAAAAATGCTGCCGAGGTAAGTTTTGTTGATCACACCCGATATTGGAAAGCTGTTATCGTGCCATATAGAACACGATTTTGGGGAAAAAAATGAACCATTTACGAGAAAATTAGAAAAATATTTTCCATTTGTATGAGGAAGGGAAGAGGAGCGGTTCAATTTTCATCATTTTCGTCCAGTAAAGTTGTTTTATTCTCGATGCCATACACTGTTAAATTTTTGTGTTATAGAATCTGGAGAACTGTTAAAAATGTACACTGTTAAAAGATGTGGAGAAGAAATTTACTGTTTACTCGCAAAGAATGACGTGTTTGTATTGGGGAGGTAGTAAGGAAGACCTAAAGAGACTTTCCGAAACCAACCACCTTAAAATGGTTTGGGTTCCTGGGCTTAGTAATATTCCTGGAAATGAGAAGGCAGATGAACTTGCTCGTAAGGGTACATGTATGGACAGTCAACCCATTTCTGTTGGGTTTCCGATTCAAACCCTCAAACTGCAACTTAAGCAGTGGGCGGATCAGGAGAACCAACAACTTTGGTCCATGTGTCAGATCGGCACTACAACAAAGGAATTATGGAGTGGCTTAAATGCAAACCTTACTAAGAGCCTCTTAAATCTGGAACGGAATCTCCTTCGTCTAACGACTTGGATTCTAACTGAGCACTCCCTCCTGAAGTATCACGCCTTCAAGATTAGGCTGGTGGATAATCCACAATGCAGGGGTTGCGCAGAAGAGCAGGAAACGGTGGAGCATTTCTTGTGTCACTGTCCAGCCTTAACCCGTACTCGCGTCAAATGCTTCGGCTATCCCTTTCTAGAGGAACTCCATGAGGCAGGAACTCAGGTCTGGGAGCCGATTCGGAAATATATAGCACTGGCGGGATGGCTAAACAACCGTACTTGAGCTCAATCCGCTCCAGCGTGGGACATCGGAGTTGTACAATAGGCCCAACTTGAAGCCTACGAGCGTGGGATTCCCTTGTGAGCCCCCTCCTATCAAACCAACCAACAAACCATTGGGGAGGTAGAAAAGATTGATTCGATTGAATTTTGCTGTATGGAAGAGTTATGTAAAATCGTATTCTAAATACATTTCGTGTATTTTCAATAATATTTTCAACCGTTTTCGAGAAAATCATAAAAAACTGCTTAATTTGTATGGAAGTGGGTTGAAGGAGCAGTCTCTTCAGAAAAAATCTGTAGTCTATTTGTCATTACAATATGTCATTAACATAACTGTAAAGTTTCATTAAAATCCATTTTCGACGTGATGCGGTAACAAACGGACAAACACACAAAAATTGAACCAAAGCCTTTTTTGATAACAACTGGGGTAGATTAGTGTAAAAACAAAATATAAGATCGATCGTCAAAATGTACAAACAGAAATAGGATTTTGTACATATTTATGTAGATTATAAAAATTCCAGGAAAAGAAAAAATTAAGAACTTACAAGTAAACCTCGCGAGATGTAACTGTAAATCTCAGATTTTACAGATGTGAAAAAATGTTAAAAAATAAAAGATACGTATTTTTTTTATCCATCCATCCATGTTTCGGGTCCTTTTTGGCCTCCCTAAAAGTACGCTAGTTTTTTTTTTTATGGAAAAGGTTATCCGATTTGAAGGAAATAAACGCTAAAGCTCTTTTTTCCTCGAGTAGAAGAATTTTACAATTTCTTTCAATGAAATCGGACAGTTTTTTCTATCAAGAAATGCAAATAAATGAAATATGCTTACTTTTAGGGAGGCCAAACATGTATGATTGCCGATAAAAAAATATGTGTCTCTTATTTTTCAACATTCTTTCACATATGTAAGTTTCATCAAGATCTGAGTTACACCTCGTGAGGTTTACTTTTTAACGATCAAACAATTTTTACTAAACAAGAAGAGAAAATGAAGAAGAAATAATTTTCATGGTTGATTTGAGACCAATGTTGTGCAACTGACAAAAATGTGACAAAATCTACGAAAACTTAAAAAAAAGTGTTTAACATAAAACCATAAAAGTAGTTACATACGTAAACCATGTGTTACTTAATTTTTTTACTTAAATTATTTTAAAGCACATAATAATCCGTGATATGCGAATATTTGTCGTAATTTATTAATTTTATTTTGTATATGAATGGAAGACTTTCGAAAAAATGCAGATCTTCACAAAAAAAAACCCTCACGCACGGTGTTTGCATTTTCTGTGCGTATTTTCTTGCAAAATCTTCTCGCATGAATGGAACCTTCGGACAATTACCGCCATTCAACATGAACAAATAATAACTATGAAAGACTCGCCTTATAATTTTCTTACTTTTGCGTGTTTATTCGACGTGTAAACTGAGTTTAAGGTTTCTTCTTCAAAAATGAAGTAACTAAATGGGAATTTCTTATTACTGTATGATCGTTTCAATTAGTTTTGAAGACATATAAACCACTGTTATCTAACAAATAGCCCACAAAACCGTAAAAACTATACACATTTCTTATAATACCAATTCTCTTTAATTTCTTCTGTATTCTGTAACTTTTCCTCATTTTACACAATTTCTTCGGTACTTACTTTAATTCAACGTAAATAATATTTTCTAAATTATTGCACAAACATTTTTAAACATGCCGCCAATTTACAATTCCTACGGGTTACACATTACACCTTATCATCCATCGTACGTGACACTGATATAATCGTCATTGTTTCTCTTACAATTACAGATCGATCTGATTATATAATTCTTTTTCTTACTCTAAATTTATGTAAAACCACATACTCTAAGTTATACTGTTGAATTTAAAAACACTTTGAGTGATCTAACAAATTTTTGACGAAAGACAAAATCTACTGAATTGACATAATCGATTATGCATTATAGAAATATGGGAAAATTTTCTTGTTTGAACGAAAATCATGATATTTGACACCATTTCTTGGAGAAAAATGGTATGAAAAAATCACTTTACTCTCCAATATAACTGGGCAAACCCCGCAAACCGAGTTGATGACATACAAACCTAATAAACGATTCTCGATCATTTTTCTTATGGCTTGTGGAAAAGAAAACTGATAAAGTGAAAATTGATAAACAAAAACACAAACTATTCATCATCATTGAGAAAAATTCCGACCGAAAACACTTTTCGACAAATATGATTTGTTTTTGATTATAATAATTGTTAAATAACAACAAAAATCATACAGTGGTCCTTGGTCATTGTTTTTAACACGTCAGTACATTGTAAAAAGTAAACACAACGGCTCAGCTCGTCAACAATATTTATTTAAAGTTGAATTTTTAATTTATTTTAAACCGACTCCAATTTTTGCACAACTCTAAATGTTTTACAGGGGTTTTGGGAAATTTCCACTGTCAGAATGACGCGCCTACCTGAAGATCTTTGGTTGAGAAACTAAAAAATACCTGATGAATAAAATTGAGGATAGCGACTCCGTTTTGGTCCACAGACAAACACAAGGATTTTTTTGTATCTGAAAAAGGAAGAACTACAAAAAAATAAGAAAGACCAATAGATTTTAAAAGGTTCAGCTAATCACATTCACAACTTCTTAAATTTTGACGTAATTTGGTATTTCATATCGATTTTGATGTGCGGAAAAACTCTGTTGTATATTTGAAAGACAACGATATTTTGACAACCATGTTTCATGGAATCATAAATAATAGCATAAAGAAATATCGTAAAATCTCGGTTTATGAATTTAATTCGTTTCTATGGGCTATTCATAAACCATCATAGCCTTTCCCATACATATCAGTGTCAAATGAATTAATTCTTTGAAAACCTTTATGACTTTATACGAGATTTCCCGAAAAAAAATCATCGAATAAAATTCACCAAAATTAAACTCACCAAACTCACTGACCATACCTTCCCGAAGAAAACGGATGTTTTCCCTTCGGTGCGATTTTTTTCGATGAAAAAACAGTTGTAAGTTTCTAAAACTACAATTGCTCCACAATTAACGTGTGAATTTTAGTTTTAAGGAGGATCTCCATTACCATGACTTCTGTAACTGCAAAAAAATGCACAAAACTAGAGCAAGATAAACTTATATAGATCTAAATAGGAATTACTGAATACAAGTATAAACGCTATCCCTTCCAGTTTTACAATTTTATAGCAATCATATCAAACCTTATGCTATGAATATAATGTTCAAATTAGCATAGAAATAAAGCTATACAGCTGCATGTGTGTGTTTGAACTACATGAAAAATGACAGCTACGCTATAATAGCACTTTGTATGTGTCTGTGCTCACTATTCACTTACAGGGACAATGTGTGATTGTAGTAGAAATCGCTATAAAAAAGTTCAAGTCCGTCAACTGCAACCATAAAATCGCCATAAAAAAAGAGGGGAAATTATTTTTGCAGTTGCCGACAAATTTTTGCAGTTGATTCTTATCTCCCTTTCTCGCCAAGGTATCTTCACATAAATGTGTCTCTATTTTTTTGCAGTTGGGAAAAGTCATGGTAATGGAGGGCCAACTTTAAGAATCGAATTATGTTTTTCAACGCGGAAAAGAAAATTCCTTGAAAACTTTTTTTTTTAAATTTATCCTCCAGGATTTTTAAAAATTTATGTTTCCTATATCTCTTTAGCAATTAATTCGGCAGCTCACATTTTGTATGCCATTTCCTTGACCCCGAACTAAACTAGACAGGTTTTTATACTCTCTATGATCTATATATATAAAAAATTTTTAACCTAATTGACTGACTGACTAATTCATCAACGCCCAGCCCCAAACCCCTGAAGCTAGAAATTTGAAACTTTCACAGTATGTCCCAACCATCACGTAGGAGCTCACTAAGGTGGGATTTTCCGAAATTTTATCGCTAAGGGGGTAAGCGGGGGTAAAAGGGGTTTGGGTGTTTTTGAACCGTAATTTTCGCCATGAATCCTGCTCAATAGGAGGCGAAAAAGTTTTACTCGCGGGTTTTCGGGCTCGCTGATCACGAATCCGGTCTTAGATTTTCAAAATTCGAAATGGAAGGTCCTGTAAGGATAACGCTAATATCCTTTTCCTCATTTTGAAAAATGGCTTTGTGGGGTTTTCAGGGTCGCTGATCACGAATCCGGTGTTAGACTAATTCGCAACGGAGAATCCTGCAAAGATGAGATTTTTCTCAAAAGTTTTTAAGTTCTTTCCGGTTTTTTTCGTATTCTAAAACTTATACAAAAAACTAAACCCGGCAACGACGGGTATGCTAGCTAGTATATCATATAGGAGTATGCTAGATTTAGTATACCGTTTGTAACGCATCGATCCAATCATCGGACACAAAAATGAATAATACCAGGATGTTAGCGATGATAAAAGATTTTGATTTTCGCTTGTCCGTCTGTCTCTCTGTCCACCTGTGTGACCGTCTGTTTGTCCATCTGTTCGTGAACAGCATAACTTTCGAAAGGATTGAGCTAGAGTTTTGAAATTTTGTGCATTTTTGTTTCTCATAATTGACTAGCTTAACCCCCGCCGCACACTTGAGCTAAGCGAGCTCAACTACGTGAGCTAAGTTTCTCGCTGAAAGTAAAATCCTTAGCATTTACATTGGTGACCGTACACTTAAGCGAAACTATGAAACTACGTCGCCTAGTTATGGGCGAGACAGACTAAGCTCGCTCGCGTAGTTCAGACTTCAACTACGCGAACTACTTCGCTGGCATCGCTGACACTCGCATATACATACTTTCGGCCTTATACAGTGCAGAATCGCTGTTTGCAAAAGTGTAGTATTATGTGGACATAAATGTGTAAGTGCCAATTGCATACAACTGATGGCATACATTTATTTAAATATCGCCGCGTAGTTTAGCTCAAGTGTGCAACGATAGAGCTAACCCAGCTAAGCTATGTAACTAAAGCTAGCCTCGCTCACATAGCTTAGCTGAACTGTGCGACGGGGGTAAGTCCTTGAACGGGCAAAATTGGACTATTCCATTCCCCCTCACCCATACAAACGAAACAGTTTTTTTTTCAATTTTCTCGAAAACGGTGAGTCATATTGAAAAAATTATAAAGGTAAAATGTATTTATAATGGGATTCTACATTACTCATCCATATATCAAAATCCAATCAGACCACTCCGTGCACCCCCTGGATACAAATGATTTTTTTTAAATAAACATTTTGTCTGTCATCATATAGAGTATTTGATAATTGGCCCCTGGGAATTATGGCTTTAATTATATTTTTATTTTAGATATCGAATTGAACATTTTACAGATCAAATGAAATTTTTATGAAATTCTTTCCAACTTTAATTGAAAGAGTTAAACATGATATTAACTTATGACGAGATTCGAATATGACGAGATTCTTATGACGAGATTTGAATTCGATATATTATTTACAAGAATCGAATTTATCTCAAAGGAAAACTGCTAAAAAAAATCTTAAATAAAAATTGGTAAAATAAATCTGACTCCTAAAACGTTGAATTTGACCTTTAAAAAAGATAATTTGACAAGCAAAAAAAAGTTGTATACCGACGGGAAAAAAACTTGTGATAAATTATTTTAAAAAAAATCGTTTTGCACCTCGCAAAAAACCGGATATGAAAGGGTTAAGCCGTTTCGTTACCAACTTCTTTCCCTTTAGGTCCGAGTTAACTCTAAAAAAAATTTGCCACATGCCTGTTCAAGAACCGATAGTATTCGTAAAAGGAAACATTGTTGACAAACCGAGACACTCTTTAATCTCAAAAGAAGTTCATAGACCGAACCGTTCACAAACCGAGGCCTTCATAACCTAAGAGTCGACTGCATTAAATTTTCCTAAAATTTCTAATATGGAAAACGTTATGAGTGATAAAATATGTATTACTTCTTGAACGGGCTACGTCTAATGCGGTGGTCACACGACGCTGTTTTACCAGCGCTAGTGGCTGTTTGGCTGTTAGCAGCCGTTTCAGCAGCAGCGTGTGAACCCTAGTGCGTTGCTACTACCAGCAGCAGCGTGTGAACCCTAGTGCGTTGCTACTACCACCAGCAGCATGATGATTTTAGCAGTGCTAGTAAAGTTTCTGAGCTGAAGTTTCTGTCAAAAGTCTGATAAGTACACGATTTCTACTTTAGTAGCGCTGGCAAGTAGCAAAACAGTAGTTTGACATTTTAATCTGGGAGATTTTTTAAATAATAAACTTGCCAGCGCTACTAACCAACAGCAGCCAGCGGCTGGCAAAACAGCGTCGTGTGACCGCGGCATAACGCTAAAATTTCCTATCTCCAAGTCAAACCTAAATCCCTGCAGCAAGCTAAAAGGAAGGAGTGGAAGATGTTAGTGCCGAAAATTAGAAAAATTAATACTGCATAAAACGATGTTCGTTTAATAAAATAAAATCAAAATTGCGAAATATCAAGTGGTGGATTGATGCAAGTTGGAATCACCTGGGTGGGAAAGGTTAAAATTGCATTTTGACTACCATGAACTCACACCCATTTTTAAAAAATAAACAAGTCCGCCAAAAAGAAAATGCCATAAAATGCTTAATTTTTTATTGTTGACGTTATTTTTTCTACTTATCGATTATGCAACATTGTTTCCATTATGTCAATATAGTGTTTGTCCATTTTCGAAGAGACGCTTCCCATGCAAAAATCTGCATATGGAATGCATGCTTTTGAATTTTTAGTTAATTTCGATATGGTAAAAAGTATCAAAATTATGGAACATTTTAACTTCATACCATTCTCAATCATAATTCACTATTAAGAGTCATTAAGTCAAAGATTTACTGACAATCTTATGTCAATTTAATAGGAGTGCAATATATCAAACATAAACAACCCATTCCAGTCACAAAGCATTCAACTTTTTGTCCAAATCGGAAAAATATATACTATTTATTTTTGGATATCACTTTCATTTAAATCATATTATGTATAATTTTGGCGAGCTCCACCCACTTTATATGCGGCACTGCACTGCCAGACAGTATATTTTTGGTTAAAATTCATTGTACTTGACCACTCCATCCATTGCATAAAAATCTACCAAAAACTTTCTCTTTCACTAGCACCGGAATTGACTTTTTCCGATTTTAGAGGGGTAACAGGCGTATTCTTGACGCATATCAAATGCTAAATTCACTTTCATCCACGCGTCTGTGCATATTTGAACGGCTTATGTATAACATAAATGGACGAACGTTTTATGCATAATACAGTGAACTTTGCCATGAATTTTAAATAATAATTATAATATCGAGCCCAAGATTGGGTTAGGCAAATAAAAATGGAAGAGGAAAGGAATTTTTTTATATTTAATTAGCGTTTGATTCATGTAGATGCGTAACATAACACACTTTCTTAGCTCACGTAAGTAGATCAAAACAATGCTATCAAAAACCGTCCCACTTGTATGTAAACATAAAACATTAAACATGAAAATTACGGTTATCGGAAGTTTTGAACTGCGATTTGTTATTTTTTATACTCTATATGATATATTATATGTATAGTATAGCGTTTGTAACGCATCCTGTCTGTCTGTCCGTCTGTCTGTCCGTCTGTCTGTCCGTCCGTAAACACCATAACTTTCGATAGGATTGAGCTAGAGACTTGAAATTTTGTATAATTGTGTTTCTCGTACCATACCCTCCCCCTCCCCCCTTCCCGCATACAATCGAAACAGTTTTTTTGCAATTTTCTCGAAAACGTTGAGTCATATTAAAGAATTTATGAAGGTAAAATGTATGGCAAATATGATTTTACATAACTTATCCATACATCAAAATCTAATCGGAACACTGCTTCCCCCTCTGCCATACAAATGAAATACTATGTTCCTGTTTTCTCAAAATCTGTGCATCATATCGAAAAATTTATAAAGATAAAATGTGTTTAGAATATGATTTTACATAACTTATCTATACATCAAAACCCAGTTGGACCACACCGTCTCCCCTCTCCTATAAAAAATCGATTTTTTTTATTATCTCGAAAACGGCTAGTCGTATTGAAAAATTTATACCGGCAAAATCTATGTAGAATATGATTTTACATAATTGTTCTACACAACAAAATCCAATCGGACCACTACGTTCCCCTCTCCTATACAAATGAATTTTTTTTAAATAAACATTTTGTCTGTCATCATATAGAGTATTTGATGATTGGCTCTTAGCAATTGTAGGTTTTCTTATGTTTTAAATCTATCCGTGATTGGCATAACAGGGCAGTGAAAATAGATATATTGGACTGTAAAACAAAACTCTGTGCCATACTGGAATATGAAATACCCAGCAATTCGCCCTGCGTATGAAATAGACGCCGTAGTATATTAGATTTGATTATTTTTGTAAGTTAAAAGTAAAATATAAAGCATTTTCCACACACCAAAATATAATGTTTGTATTTAACCATTTAATTATAGAGAAGACATGCCTGACCAATTCGGAAGATCTTTTCGGCTGTGAAAATCCCACAAAAATGAGATAATATATATTTTTATTAACTGTAGGCCGAGAGATTCTAACAGAATACCTAAATATCTCCGAAACATTAATCTGTGAAAATATATAGATGCATCAAAGATAAAACGAATAACTAACCAACTTGATATTCTTCCGACACGTGTAATATTTTACAATCATAATCGCATCACTTATCATTTACTTTCATTGTATTCACCATAAGAAAAATACTACATAAATGACATATCCATGATTTGATATTCACCTAATCGTAAGTGAATAATATGAAAATTTTTCTTTGATTGAATAAAGAATGTAGAAAGTCCCTTCGAAAAACGTATGATCATTGTCAACAATTACTTCTTTCATAGATCATTAAACCAGCAATTCAATTAACCATCAACCAATTAGTCACTCAAATTCAAAGCAACTCAGTATCGCCGCCGTCGTTTTATTTTATACTTGAAAGCAAGAGTTTGTAAATCCATATAATCTACAGCATCATCAGTGAAAGTTCAAAGACTAACTAATTGTAAGCGTCAAACTAACCAAATAACCTCGTCTAACTATATTTAATTGACTGGCAAACTATTCAGATAGTTCATTGCACTATAAATGTCTCAAGAAAATTGGATTCGCATCTGTCAAGATTTTTTTTTCGCAAGTCTTTTAAAGAAAGTCGCAACTCCATCGATCTAGTGACCAAAAAAGTTGTTACTTTAGATTTTTGAATTTGGCAATAAATCAGCAGGAGTTACGGCAGGGAGTTAGCATTTCAATCAATCAAACCCTGATTGTTGGTCAAATTGAATTGAAGCCAATTGAAATGACGCCATATATCAGGCCTCGGCACCATGTATGTAGTGATTTACTAATACTCGAAGAAATTTTATGTTTCTTCATATACTATAACACAAAATGAGAAAACGCATCTTTTTCATTTTTTACGCTCTTTCGCTTTTGATGGAGATGTCTAGGAACAGTGGACTACAGAATTTATCATGATGCAATTTCAGAATCATTTGTTCCGCCTAAAGGAAATTTCTCTAAAAAAACTTTCTTTAAGTTGTCAACCTGTCTTACTCTTTCTACTTCATTGTATCGGGCAAAATCGGACTTATGGCAGCTGTTGTAATGGCGTTCTAGATTGAATTTTTTATTCGACATGTAACTGCAAACTAGACATTGACGGTTTTCATTATTTGTGGTTATTAAATATTTGTTTTCCCAATCACACGACATAGTATTTGAATTTGAATATGAGCGCTTCATAATGGAAAAGGAAAACTAAAAAAATAAAATTTCTGAAAAAATTTCGTATGTCAGTGTTCTTTGGGAAGCAATTAAGGTTTTGGGGAGCAAATGTATACACCCGTACGCATCAACAGCAGAAATCATACTGAATGACTGTCGTAGGCTCGCTCCATCGATTGTTAGTGAATCGTTTGATTTCGGCTGCCGAAGTGGCCGTCGTCTACCAACACGTATCATTGCGTTGGAGAGTCGAGTAAAAATGTTCATGCATTGATTGTAACCTCGTAAAATTTGAATAAAAATGTTATCGTATTGAGGAGCTAGACGAGCCAAGCAGTGCCGAGTTATGCCATATATAGTCGTAAAATGCAATTTTATGGATCTCCTCTGACGACTCTTTTGTAAAATTGGTTAGCATATCTGTGTGCCATTAATGCAAGATAAATTTTTCTAAAAAAAAAACCCCCGAAAATTTGTTGCACCAATTATTTGAATTTCCTTATAGGAAGTTGTTACATTAAACAAACAAATAGTATTACGTAATACAGCTTCATTGTATAAATTGAAAAAAAACCCAAAAGAAAATGCTCTGCAGTTCAAATGTCTGTCAATTTTCGAGCATTGCCTTGATAAAAGGGAAGTCTTCATGGCTTAAATTGAAGAAAGTCAGAACTTTCGATTGTTAATAGAAATTCATCACACAATCGCCAATAGAAAAAGCGATAAGATGCAAGTACGCGGAGAAAGTAAACAAAGTTTTTTTTTTGGGTTTAGTAAATGACGATAAGGTGTAACATAATAACGAACGAAAAATTTGATGAGACTGTGAAATGGAGTTATGTTTAGTTATGTATTATGCGCAGCAATGCGATATAAAACGAAAAAAAACGCCGGCGCTTTTATGGATGAGAGGTGATAATTGGATTGAAGTAAAAGTGAAATAAGCTATAATAGCCACCAATCGATGAGATTACCACATAATCTCAACAAGCTTGCTAAAACTCTATTGAAAATGTTTCGAATTAGATACTTTGTTGAGTGACCGCAAACCTAAAACATCGAAGTACTTATTCGCAATTGTTTAAAGCCAACAAGTCAATAAAAATAATTATAGCCTTGCGATTTACTTTAAATAACTTCCCGGTTTTACCGATGGATCTTGAAACAACCGTTTCTTCGAAAACTTTATTAATGCAATTTTTGGTAGCATTTGTCAATAGTGATATAATGAATAATTGAAAATGACCATTTTAACCCTTGTGCCAAATTGAAAACTGATTCAAGAAAAATTTAATTGGTGTTAGGAAAACGAATTGAAATATCAAAAGGTTATAGGACTACATAAAAAAGGTTGTTGAATCAAGAAAATGATGAGAAGGTATGAATACCTCAATTTATAGACAGTATTTAGATTTACGATGAGATTATTGACCCTGAAATAACTATGCGACAATAGAAAATGACACAAGCACCTGAGTCATAAATACCCATTTGTAGATTCCTCTTCACAGGCTTAAGATATTACGCATCCCGCAAGAGCTTTGGGAAAGAATTATCAGAACGTACGGGAAACCCAAGAAACAATAAAATGGCGGACGACAGACGCCGTTTTTTTCTAAATCGAACAAACGAATGATTTGGCCTTTTAACGAAGGATTTGGCGTCAAAATATAAAGCAACATAAAAATGAATACCTAAAAACTCTCACTGTTATACGAATTATAAGGGAAGGCAAAATAGCTCCCTTGAGGCAGAGCAAATATACTATTTTTAGTGTAACCATTGCATCATTTCTGATTCATGGTTTTTACGTTACCTTCTAGCATTGAATTCTATTGGAATTTCTTGGCTTATAGGTCTTTAAAAAATAATATATAACAAAATTTTATAATATTTTTGTGGATGTTTTCACATCTAAATTCCTATATCCAAATATTTTTATCGTTCAAAGTGAAATATAACTTTAATTTTGTTGAAAAGTCATTGAAATTGAGGTTTTGCCTTTAACTAAGCTGCGTTTCAATAGATTTGTTACACTTCCAACTTCTTAAAACAATCGTGTCGCACATCGCAACCCCCTCAAAATTTTTGGTCGCGATTCCTCAACAAAGGTAACAAAAAGTTATGTAATTTTATTGAATAATGATTAAAATTGGGCTAACAATTTAAAAAATCAAAGCTTTTTCATTATACTTGTATTGCATTTTATTCATGCTAAAATACTTTCTCCGATTAAATACTTTGCACATGAAAGCAAAAAAAATCGGTTACTCACGTTACACAGATTACCAATATTAAACACCAATTTATGTAAAAGACATCAATCAACTTAAATTACCAACTACTTGCAATTAAAGTCTAATCCGATCAAATGCAAAATTCAAGGCGCATACCTGGCAAGAAGAAAAAATACTATATCGTAACTGTACTCCACAATATATCTATGTTAATCACCTTTAATTTGATTTTAAATAATAATTTACTTAACAAAGCATAACGCAAAAAAAATTAAAACAAACTTAAGAGGAGCAATGTTGGTTGAAAGCAAGAAAGTGGTTTAAGTGTTTAAACATGATCCACAATATCTTCAAATGCTAATTATTCCATTTTTT
Source organism: Chrysopilus asiliformis (assembly GCA_964034945.1). Classification (NCBI taxonomy): domain Eukaryota; kingdom Metazoa; phylum Arthropoda; class Insecta; order Diptera; family Rhagionidae; genus Chrysopilus; species Chrysopilus asiliformis. Next base: position 39,038,872 of record OZ035961.1, read on the forward strand.
GCTAGCTTGATTAGATCAAATTTTCTTATGCTATCAAAAGGCAACTGTCAACCAGATGTCAGCTTAATTATTACTAGGGAAATTTCTTATTCACTCTAAATTATTAATAATTCAAAAGCTAATAAGGAAATGCAAAACTTTTATTGCCACATTGCGATTCAAATTTCAAGTTCAAAAAACGAAAGACTTCAATGCTTGCAAGACAGTAACCTGCACAGCAAAAAGCACTTGTGAAGAATGTTGGATGACTTTTAACATTTTTTAAAGGGTTCAAAACATGATAGTTCTAATGGTCACAATTTATTTAAGGGCTGTCAAAAGAAACTAATGTCAGGGTTTTAGGACCGAATCCAGTTTGCCGTCTCATTTTCTAGGAATTTATGTATAGAGCTTTGTACTCTAAATGATTATGTAATTTCAACTTTGTCAATATTTCGATACGATGCATAGTTTTCAAGGAATAGGGAAAAAAAGTGTTCCATTCGTATGGGAGAGGTGGGGGGAGGGGAAAAGTGGTACAAAAGGGTTTTTAGTGTATAGACGAGTTATGTAAAATCATATTCAAACACGTTTACATTTACAAATACTTCAATATGACTCACCGTTTTCGAGAAAATAACAAAAAATTGTTTCGTTTGTTTGGAGGAGGGGGAGGAATGGTACAATTTTTTCCGGTCACGAACTTAGCCTAGCCATTGAGGAGAAACGTGACCATACAAAATTTCAAGTCTCTAGCTCAATGATTTCGAAAGTGTTGGTGTTCACGGACGGACGGACGGACGGACAGACGGACAGACAGACGGACAGACAGACGGACAGACAGACGGACAGACGGACAGACGGACAGATAGATAGACAGACGGACAGACGGACAGACGGATAGACAGACGGACAGACACGCAGACGTACACACGGAAATCAAAATCTTTTGTCATCGCTAACACTCTGATGTAGCTAATTTTTGTGTTCGATGATTAGTTCGACGCTTTTCAACCAATATACTAAATCTAATATACTTAGAGTATAAAAACCTGATAAAACTAAAACTCAAAAGAAGCTACAAATCCTTTTGAGCCGTTACACAGGCGGGAACGAACAAGCGGGAATGAACAGGCGGAAAGCATTCAAAAAAAGAAAAGTATCTTTAGGCGCTCCCGAATGTGTAACGACTTAAAAGGTTTTGGAGCTTGTTTGTTTCTTTTTAGTTTTATTTTTTTTTAGGTTTTTTTCAGTCGAGTGTTTTTATTTTTTAAATATTATTTTTAGTTTTTTTCGGGTTTCACGATTTAGTGGAGATAGCAATCCATTTTGCTTGAAATTCGCCATCTAACTCGATTTAGCGATCGCTAAAAATTTCGTGAAACCGCCTGATGTAAAGTTTTATCAATTAGAGAAAAATTCTTTTTTCTTATATCACTTTTTTGCATATCAATTTTTTAATTATTCGATACCGAATTCAAAATCCGCGTTGTAGTAAAATCGGGTTGTAAAATTTATACTCAGCATAACGCAAAAAATTAAAACTAACATAGTAGGAGCAATGTTAGTTGAAAGCAACGTTACATGAGGGTAAACTGTGCTTTTGTGCAAGCATTTAAAAAAAATCATACGAGAAAATTGTCAACTGCGATTTTTATACCCGTATGGTGAAACCAAAGGGTATATTAACTTTGCCTTACCGTTTGTAACGCCAAGATTCCGTCATCGCACAAAAAAATGAAGTACACCAGTGTGTTTAGAATGATAAAAAAAGTTGAATTTAGCATGTCCGTCCGTCTGTCTGTCTGTCTGTCTGTCCGTCCGTCCGTCTGTCTGTCTGTCCGTCCGTCTGTCTGTGGCGCGGATTGCGGGCGCACGGATTGAGCTTGAGACTTGAAAGTTTGCACAGATCCGTTTTTCGTAAAATGCGAGGCTAAGTTCGTTAATGGGCAAAAATGGACCATTAGGGGGGGTACCCCCCATACGAAAGAAATCGTTTTTTGTGAATATCGCGAAAACGGTGCATCTTATCAAAAAAGTCCAAGAACAAAAGTTATTTAGGATATGATTCTACATAAAACTCCCATACATCAAAATCCGATTGGAATAAATTTTAAAAAATCTTATTGGAAAGTTTGACTTCAAAGTGGAATTTTGGTATTACTGTTCGAATTTTGATACGAATATCACCATACGGGTCTCCAATGATTGCCAGATTGGCAATTATAGCTTTTGTTATGTTTTTCTTTCTGTAAAATATGTAAAATTCTAAGATATTTGTATATTATGAATATTGCGTGTTTAAAAACCTGGAAGATTGCTTCTAGTCACAATCTCAAAGTACCAATAATTCTTGATTCTGCTACGTAGAACTAAAAATATTCCGAGAAACCAATAATCTGTAATTAAAATATTTTTCTGATGAAATTGAATTACCTACAAAATAATATAAAATTCCGATGATAAAGCTAAAGACCTTATAAAATCGTTTTATTTAAATTGCCCGAAAAATCATTTCCATACAATAAACATCATAAATCTGGAAACATACACACGATTAGTCGCAATTTCGTAACAAAAATATTTTAAGAAGAATGTATTTTAATATTATTTAGTTATTTAACATAATGTCAACCAAAACTAGTTTTTTCCGATCTCCAATTAATTATTCCGCTATTTTAATGATCGGCAAGCAAATCGACGTCTTGAAAACTTCTCATGGATGATACCAATTTGCATTAAGTACCACCGATTTTAATTATTTATAAGTCTAAACGCCATTAGTCAGCCGCATACTAACAAAAGAATTACCACTTAATTACCAAAATTTGTAAAAAAAAGCTGCTTTAAAGAAGAAACATTTCAACAATTTTCTTGCGTAATGAATTCGATTCAAAGTGATAAGAGGCGAAATATCGTCAATCTTAAATGCCTACCGCATTGTTCCATGTCTCATCAGGGCCAAAAGTCTCAAACTGTCAAGAAAAGAAGCAAATACTAGACCGGTAGGTATTTAATTTGGCACTGGCATCAATTGGACGATTCTTGCGTAATTTCCCGCCTGAATCGTGCCTGAAATTGTTAAAAAAGGCAAGCAATTTTGTAGTTTAGTTGGCGGCGACATTAGAGCAATTGGGAATCAGGGCAGATGCCATACCCACCACAAACCTTGACTTGTGAGACCCCTTGAAGATATCTTTGGGGTGACTCAAGAAGACAAACCTAACACTATTTTCGTAGTTGCTGCTGGAAGCTTAAAAACCGAAACGCCATTGAATTCGTAGAGTATGTCACCGGTAAGTATGCCATTATCAACAGTCTTTTAATTTTTTTTTTTGTATTCAGTATTTCCGATCAGCTGAACCACACGGCAGCCAGCCGTGGAGTGAAAAAAGCCCATTCGACGCTACCGAAAAAGTGTCGACAAAAAGCCGAAAATCGCAAACTTTCAAAGCCAAGTCCGTTGAGTTTCCGCCAATTTAAATTTTTCAAGGAAGGGTATTTTGAACGCGCGACAAATCGGGGCCAATGCTTAACCAACTATAAATAAACAAAACAATCTTAAGAAAACCGAATCGAAGTCAAGTCTCCATTACGGTCATCGAGACCGTAATTTCGGTTTCGACCCTACGGTTCGGTTAATTCCGACTCCACTACCGGCTCCGACTGGCTGTAATATGACCAGTCTAGATTAGACCGGCTCAATCAAATAGCGTTTGTTGAATTGAATTAATTATCAGAGTGGACTTTAAAAGCTATCCAAGTTACATTTGGCGAAATCTTCAGGTTTTTTTTTTCACGCTGAATTTCTTCATCAAAATCAACAGAACTCTTGAAAATGATTTTATGACTATCGAGTTAAGATTCTGAAGAATCGAAATTTCAATTAGTGATGACAACCTAAGACTTGAGATGTTTAAAAGCCAGGAAACTTGCAACACTACCACACCAGGTAGTGATGCTTCGAAGTGCCAGTTTGAAGAACCGCACGCAGAAAAAAACTAAACCCACCGGCAATTAAAAGCGTTTTTCGATTTACGGTCCTTGAAACAAAATTAATTTTGTTCAATTTGCCAACAGCCATTTTTTTTCTTTTGATATAATAAAATTGTACAGTGGAGTCTCGTTTTTTAGGAGTGGCGCAAAAGGTTTGGAAATCTGTAACATTAATAACAATACAGTCGTTAACAAGGAATTCGATTCAAGATTATAAAGATGTGTTCTAGATTAATTGAAATCTACCCTCCATTCTTCTGTCAACTTCTGGCTCCATATATCGATTGGGATACTGACGGACTAAATACTGATTTTATCTTGAGAAGTGATCGAGTGGTGACTGACGCACTTGGAGAATATTGGCGGAATGTGGATGGGGTTGGCACACTCGAGTTTACCAAGATCTTCCGAGTAATTCGCCAAACATTGAATCGCCTGCATTCGCTAAGAATGTGGAAGTAGCATCAAACTTCTACAAATTTAACTTTTAACATTATTATAGTGCATTCAGCCTAACAGTCGACTTTTGATAGATGCCTAAGGTACATTTTTTGTTGTTGTTTTCTTAAGAGCTGGTCGTTGCCAGGTTAAACATTCTAATTAAAAATCCTGATTTCCCAAAATCAAATCATTTCTGTGAAAGTACAAATTTTTGTGTGAACATTTAGCAAATACCAAATAAAATGTTTTTAATTTACATTGGCTAAGCTGAATGCAGTATAATTTAATTTTCATTGTTTGGCTTTTATTTTATTTACTTATTTTTTTATGGCTTTTTTATAGTTTATTTTATTTATTTATTTATTTTAAAGCTTTAATGCCGAAGCACAGTTCAGAATGGTCGGAAGAACGAAAGGAGGTGTAGGTTTATGTTCTCCTTGAACTTCTGCCGGTTATAGTCCGGGGGGAACACATGGGATGGTAAATAATTCCAAAGTCTTGTTGTTCGCAGAATGAAGGAATTCCTAAACTTTACTGTACGAAAACGGGGAGGCTCAAGGGGGAGGCTTAAGGGTGAGGCTCAAGGAGGGGGCTCAAGGAGGAGGCTCAGGGAGGAGGCTCAAGGAACAAACAATCGCTATACTTATTCTTGATTCACAACACTTAGGTCTTTTTTTAGATAATTATGTTTTTATTGTATGCCATAACAGCAAAACACCCAAAAAATTACTAATTTGCATTTCTTAGTTCAGGCGCGCACTGCGTTGGTAAGCGTGTGGAATGATGCGAAAGTGACATTTGGAATTATTGAAATACGGGAAAACCAGTATAGCAACTCATCTTGAATTCTTACTTTTACTCTAATTCAATACGTTTTGTCGTACTGTTTTTCACGTGTTTCATAAACGACAACTGTAGCACCATTCCACGCTCCTGGATTTGCAATCAGGGTATTCATGCAACTCCAATAGGGGTATTCATGCAACTCCAATAAGGGTATTCATGCAACCCCAATAAGGGTATTCATGCAACCCCAATAAAGGTATTCATGCAACCCCAATAAGGGTATTCATGCAACCCCAAAAAGGGTATTCATTCAACCCCAAAAAGGGTATTCATGCAACCCCAAAAAGGGTATTCATGCAACCCCAATAAGGGTATTCATGCAAACCTCCAGTATGTTAAGGCAATGATTTTGGTGTGCAAATAACCTGGTAAACTTACGCAAACGCAAATTACGGAATTTTCGATAAATTGTGTAATTCAACTGCAATAAAAAGGTTTTTTTATGCTAATTGTTCCCATACTTTAATTAAGTTCATATTATCACTGATTGTCGGCACTTTGAACTTCAAGTTTTGTGGCTGCTGACAATAGAAAGCCGAATGGCTGATCGATTCACAGAAATTATTTGAAGGCTGCGCTAATGAAACACTCTGTGCAAAAATATACGAATACGCAAACTGTAAACTTATCTGGTTTCATGAATACCCTTAATGACTTTGTTTCCAAAATACAAGGAACGAAATTTAGCCAAATGTGTTGTTCGTGAGACCTCAGAAAAAAAGTGATTATAATTTACTAAATTATGTCAATTATCCCGCACTGCAAATAACACTTGTCCCAATTACGATGTTCGCACTGTAAATTTCGCTAGAACCAACTTTTTGCGGTTGGCCAGCTCTTCACGCCACCAGCGCATCGCAAATATTTAACGACAAAAATTCATATGTCATTTTACGGATTATTCGTTTTTGTGTGTGAATTTTCGTATAAATATCTTCTGCTGTTATGCACAAAGAAAACGCTAAAAATGTCCTTGAAAATGACGATAGACGTAGATCATTCGGTATTTTAAGTAAAATAAATTTTTATCCAAGCAACTTTGATAGTGTCTAATAATTCACATAAACTGGTTTTCCTGGCGCACTCTTGGCACTTGTATCGATTATTATTATTTCGATTTTTAACTCGTCATCTGTTAGACTTTTTTCGTAGCCGAAAAGTTTTTACAAATTCCACGGAAATTATTGAAACGACACCACGGTTCAGATATAATCTTGGTTTTCGTCGTGGTTTTTAATTCAAGTGTGCGAATTACTGGAAAACAGAATCGAAAAACAAGATTTATGGGAATTTATAAAAAAAACCGCGCCGTCGACTATATGACGTCAGGAGATGTCAAAGCATATTCGATTTTTTTTCGGTTCGTATTTAGTATGCAATTTTCGGTAGGTATCTGGAAAACATAAGGCCGTTAAAACGGGGATTTTGTAAAAAAAAAAAAGTTTCCAATTTGCAAAAAAAAACAGCCTTTCCGATTTATTTAAACTTCTCCACATTCAACTTTCCCAAAACGATGCAACTTTTGATGTTTAACTAAATTTCACCTAAATGGAAGGTACAATGATATCTTATACCTTTTAATCGGATATCAATTTTTAGTTATAGGAAAATATAAGTCGTATTGAAAGTATTTATATGAGGAACATTTTTTTTGTATATTTCATAAAAGTCTGAAAATTGTTTTTTAGATAGAAAATTACAATAGTATTTTTTAAAGGAATCTAGCGCACACGCAGAGAAAAATTAAACTATTTTGTAATGGGGAATCGAGACTATAGGCCCTATCACAGAATCCGATACGAATGGTTCGGATCGTAAACTCAATGTTGTTGTTAGTGTTTTATACCAACAACAACATTGAGTTTTGGGTTTTAATTTAAACCATCTACCATCCTGAGCACATCACAGCTCAGGATGGTAGATGGCTTGAACTAAAACCCAAAACAGTTCATAGGTATCTCAAGTTGTTCATATTTGCGAAGTAATAAAAATTCATCCGTATAAATTATGACGTCAAACATCTTTTACTTTCTTGTCTTTGTTGAAAAATATTTGAATATCATAACATGCTTTGATTTTTACTGCCATAACAGAAAACGAAATCCCATACAATTTTACAAAATTGATTTTTAACTTAGAAACAATTCACCATTTAAAGAAAATTAAATTAGTAAAGTTGAGAAATATATTATTGCACAAGAATAATTTAGAACCGAAGCCCTCAAGCTAGTTACAGAAATATTTCAACCTTGTGGGAAAACCACCTTGCAAAAGGCGCTTCGAAACAGGTTAACAACCTGACTGAAGCTAATGTGATTGAATTGTCATGTTAAAAAAAACCCTAAAAGCGGTGAGAGAAATAAGAAGAATTATAAAAATGTTCTCAGATTGATATTCAACTTAATAGGTATCACCTTAATGATAATATAACCTTGATTCTTAATGACACAAATTTAATTAATCATAATTAATCAAGAATTATTTGACAAGGTGTTGACAGAAATTAGCTTCATCCTACACTCATTTATTATAAATACATTGATATATGATTCTTTAGAAGAGTCTTTCCACATACATACATCTAAATATTTAAGAGGTTTTGTGGACGTGTCGTTGCCATATTTTGTATTCGTTTTGGAAATTACTTTTGTGGAATAGAGGGATCCTTAGGAATTTAGAAAATTTTCCCGCTAGTATTTCAATAACCCATTAAATTTTCTGGTATTCAAGTTCTTTACCAGGGGTGTCGTTTAATAGTTTTTGATAGTAGTACAATCTTCGATTTTTTGATGGTATTTTGAATCCAGGAGTGGTATTGGGGCTATGATATCCTAAGTCGAGGGATCTCATAACAATTTAAAATTTTAAGTTGTCCAACTTTTTACGGCTCATGCCCGAACTCAAGACTGTAAACTTTTTCATATCTTCTCTTTAAAAAGAATCGTTAAATTTTATTGACTAGTTTAAAAAAACGATGCTAATTTCGAATTATGCTGCCCCCAAACCTAGAGCTTGGTGCCTTAAAAGTTTGAAATAAAAAAAAATCCTTTTATATCGGGTGTCCCAATTGCTTGGACCGATGTTAAATGTAATAGAGGCTTAAACGTCTAATAATTTTTGACATCTGGGCATCAATCGTGTAACGAGACGCAGACACGAAATTGCGTCTTTCATTAAAAAAAGCAATCGTGTATGGAGACGCGTCGTTGCATAATAGCGACGCATCTTTTCGTTCAGCGACACAGTTCGAGGCGTCGCTCAATGTCATTTCGTCTGTCATTTCACAATGGGGGAACCAAAGTAAATAAAAGTTAAATTAGAATAAATTTATATTATTTTAGGAAGATAACGAATGAAAACCAGCGGGAAACCCTTGTAAGGTTCATGGATGAAAATAATGCCTTAGCGAGGGGCGCGTTTGACACTGGTGTCTCCGGCAACAAAAAGAAAAAACTTTTGTGGGAGGATTTGATTTTTATTCAGTTCAAGCAAAAAGTCTATTAATTATACACTACGGTTTTGAGATGAGCTGAAAAGGATCTTTTTTGTCCCTTGAGAACCTGCGAACAACTCGTAATTCCCTTTTCTCTGGTGAACTTAACATAAAATTAATTTCAGCTAATCCAAATATTTTTATTTTGACGTTTCTGTAGCAAGATATTAGTAGTGAGCAAAACTGGTCCTTATTGTGCACTCGGAAAGCTTTATTTAGCATGACCTATAATTGATTTGAGAAATTCAATCCATTGAACGTTCAAACTTTTTAGTGTCGCGATACACGATTAGAAAAACGTGTCGCGTCGATGTCACCGTCTCAGCTCAAAGACGGAGACGTGTCTCGTTACACGATTGATGCCCTGTTTTCAGACTTGACAGGTTCAGTCTTTAGCAATTTGAACCATAGAAAGATTAACAATCAAAGAACGTGTTAAAGTTATTGAAGCATATTACGAAAATTGGCGTTCAAACAAAAATGCATTTCGCGTACTTCGTGATTCGCGAATTTCGCACACTTCACTACTAAGATCGTGCGATTTGACGCCTTTGGACTTCTTCTTTTGGAGTTATCTCAAGAATAAGTTCTATGTCAACAAGACAACCACAATTCAACGGCTGAAGAATAAGATAATAAGGCGTATTCGTGGGATCGAGGACCAATTATACAGAGATCAAAAATTTTGACCATGACTATGGCGAACATTTGAGCAATCAAGATCCCGTCATCACACACAAAAATGAATTACACCAGTGTGTTTAGAATGATAAAAAAAAGTTGAATTTAGTATGTCCGTCCGTCCGTCCGTCCGTCCTTCAGTCTGTAGCGCGGATTGCAGGCGCACGGATTGAGCTAGAGACTTGAAATTTTGTGCAGATTGGTTTTTCGTAAAATGCAAGGCTAAGTTCGTTTATGGCCAAAAATGGACAATTGGGGGGGGGCGGGGGGGGGGGCGGGGGGGGGGGGTACCCCCCATACGAACGAAAACGATTTTTGCGAATATCTCAAAAACGGTGCATCTTATCAAAAAAGTGCAAGAACAAAAGTTATTCAGAATATTATTCTACATAAAACTCCCATACATCAAAATCCGATTGGAATAAATTTTAAAAATTCTTATTCAAAAGTTTGACTTCCAAGTGAAATTTTGGTACAGCTGTTCGAATTTTGATACAAATATCACCATACGGGTTTTCAATAATTGTCAGATTGGCAATTATAGCTTTTGTTATGTTTATCATTCTAAACACACTGGTATAATTCATTTTTGTGTGTGATGACTGGATCTTGGCGTTACAAACCGTAAGGCAAAATTAATATACCCTTTGGTTTCACCATACGGGTATAAAAACGGATAAAGCTTCAAAAATACTATGACCCTCTTCAAAATGTAACCTGAATGTTTTGGCAGCGTAGAAAAAGTTCCATTTTTGTGTGATAATAAACCAAATCTGTAAAACGTAAACACAGAATTGAGAATTAATTTCACCACTTTCAATTTCAATGCTATTTTAAAAGACAAAAAATTATCACACTGTCGTAATACTTGTAAATATTAAAGTTATTAACTTGTCTGCAGAAGTAGATCAGAAATAAAGGTAGATAATTTCTGATTGTCCTACCCTCAATAAACATCATTAAAAAGTCTAGAAATCCGCACCTCAATTAGTTAAAATTTAATCAATCTAACTCCCCTCTAAATCTGCATAGCAACTAAAATTCAATCCACGATCAATGACATTGGCAAAAACATTTTGAAACATTTTTAATCCATCATAAATGAAGACTCATCGCCATCCTCCTTGCCTGTAGTTAAATTTCGGTATTCTCTTTTTCGGTTATTACAATATAATGTATTGCAAATAACATAATGTTGTTGACATAGGTTTTAAATATACTCATATAATACGGCACATCAAAATTAATAACATTGAGCAAAGTTAACGATGATCAACGATCAACTAACAATAATAATCATCGCTCCATGACATGAATAATCTCCCTTATAAATATATTTAAAAATGGGCGATGGAGTGACAGTTGGTAGTTATTGGTTCAGTCGGTGGCTCTTCATGCATATCAGATTAGTTTTTTTTTCGTATTATTACAACTATATTTTAAAGAAATGTACTTAATAGAGAAAAAAAACATAGAATCTCAATAGTTCGAAGCGACGATTGTATGTAATTTGACGCAATGAGGTCAACATATATAAAAGTTCTTCGAAACAAAACGTGTAAAAAAGAAACAACCTGACAAAATGTGAATCGGTTTTGAATTGAATGTCATTACAAATGAGATCAGAGAGACGAACATAGAGGGGAATCGATTTGGATGGGTACAATTTCACGAGAATTTCAACATAACAAATGAGTCTGCTGGAATGTTAAATCAATCCAAGTATTTCCCTCGAGTGTGTGGTTAAAAAAAATTATTTATATTTTGAAAATAGAAGAGTTGCCAGATATAGCAAACACATAAACGATGATTTGAATTTTAATCCGAATATTAGCGATCAGAAGATAAAAAAGTAGGGTAGGAGCGGGCCAGTTGAATTACTTTTTAGAATTTAGGTTGTAGCGCGCACATAAAGTCACATATCGCTCCAATGGTTAAGCCATTCGATAGAGGGATACCTTGACTACATTTCATAGAAGAACTTTTTTTAAAATGTTTTATTAACTGGCCTTCAGGTCAATTTAAAGGGTGATTCAACATGCCGGCCGCAAGTGGTGCGGGTAAGTTGAATAATTGTAAGTTTTCATACTTAAGAATGAAAAAACGTTATTTCTTAAGAAAAAAAGAATGAAATAAAGTATTTTATTAAGCAAAAAAATTTTAATATACATTATATAATGTAAATATGAAAAAAAATGAAATTTACAAATTAGTTAATCGCTTATTTGGTTTTTTTAGTTGACCAATTTTTGATTGTTTTCCTGTTGCGTTTTTATAAAAAATGTAAAAAATCATCAAGAAACAAACAAAAAGTGATAAAAGAACAAAGGAAATGTGAAACCAACGTCAAAAAACCAAAAAATACGTAAGAAAAAAATGATTCAACTTGCCCGCCAAGCCGTTATTCAACTTACCCGCAATCCACTTTTTTGATATTTTCTCTTAGAAAAATCACAAAAACCATAAATTTGAATGTCCCACGAGGTTTTTTCTATTCTAGAGGTATTGCACAACACTTTTAATACAGAAAATTTCCAGATTGACAAAAATTTGTATGAGAAATGAGTAAATCACTGTATAGTCTAATATTTACTTTTAGAGCCAAAAACACACATATTCCTGTCACTTACGATATAAATAAGGTATCGCTGTCAAAATTTTATGGCAAGTAGAAGACATCAGTACTAACAACATACTAAAATTTCAAAAAAATTGACTGAGTAGTTTTTTTAAATTTTGCAATAATTCAACATGCCTGGTAATTCAACAAGCCCGCTCCTACCCTACTACAGTAGGAATTCGGTATGGTGAATCCGCAAAAAACCAGGGGTGGCTTTATGTAACTTCTTTTCGATCGACTAACTAGTCGAAGGAAATCCTTTGTAGACCAAAAAGGATTAAACAGGCTGACAGTTCTTCTGGTGCACACGATTTAAAATACTTTTCTGAATCAAGAATCTGATTTTATTCCGCCCAAGTGAGTGAAAGATTGTGGGTTTCTACAATTCTGCCTATAGGAATATCTATTACAGAATCACAAAAATTTGTGTGTTCACTACTTCAAGTGGTCCTCTATCACTATACCGATTTTCAATTACAAAAAAGCTTTTTTTACTTTCTTACTGGTCTCACTGAGGGTTTTCGACTAAAAGTCTTAAAAATGGAGACGAAAATCATTGGTAATCGTCTTTCAGAAAAAAATCGATCAAAGAAATTTATTTGGAGAATTAATATCCAATATATATGACCAAGTGTCTATAAAATGTTACAATAAATTGTTTAAAAATAAAATATTGTATTAAAAAAATCGGATTACATAAAGGAGGATAGGCCATAAGAGGCAGGGTAAATTTAAGGGGAGGTTTCACCGGGGGATGACTTCTGGAATAGTAGGGTCAATATTTCAATGGATAGGGGTATAGGAGGTAAGGGACGTGGGAAATATATGAAATAAAACTGACAACCATAATAGAATATCTTCTTAACTACTAGCAATAGCATTATCGAAATCAGGCCAGTCGGTCAGAAGCAGGGCCGTACCGACTGGGGGGGGATGGGGGGGGGAGGCCCCCCCCCCCAATAAGTCTTCAGTTGGGAATTTGACCTTTAGAAGTCGGGAAATCTCACTTCTTAACACTAGATTGCCCAAGGAAGTCAAGCAGTCAAGATGACTTGCTTGAACAATCTAGTGTTAAAGATGTGAGATTTCCCAAGTTGGGAAATCTCTTTAGTTGATTTTCCAAAATCCCAACTTGTCTTTTTCTACCTCATATTTTCTATTAGTGAACATACGCCTGTTTTATGACTTGTTTCTTTTTTACACATACCATTCTGCTTTGGCAACAGCGTCACAGCGAGTTGGGAGAGAATGAATAAAAGGCTTTGAAAGAGTAGACACTCGACCGTGGGAGGAGTATAATGTTCTCATCAGTTTATGGCACAGAACTATATAACATAGAACAACTGTCACCATACAAAGCTCTGCTGAAAAATTGTCCCTCTTTATCATAGTTAAACGCATCCACTGAACTGTATAATCTCGCGAAATTCAAATTTCGTCTGCCGCGAAAATCAAATTTCACAAGTTTGAGACTAACTTTAGGCGCCAACACCATTCCTAAAGTCTATTTTCCTTGGATAGCTCACGGTTTAAACGAGATGACTATATTTATTTTCATACGGTTATCTCGCTCTTACTTAACTCGTTTTGATCCATTGAACTGTATTGAAATGGGACCATTTGAGACAGCAAATCGAGCGATCTAGTATATTCGTGCTGAAACGGTGAGTTTTGAAAATATCGGCCCGATTCCAGAATCCGTCGTAGCTTTATTACGAAGAACTAACTACGTTACGAATACGAAGAAATCAGTATTCCACGATCCGAACGGAATTGAACTTAGTGGTGCCTGATTAAAATCTAATTTCGAAAAATAAATGTCTTTGTAAAAAGGTCCCTATGCAAAACTCATAAGGAATAGATTTCTGACATGGAATAGTTTCGTGAAAAATGTAACTTTCTTGACTTAAAACGAAAATTGTTATTAATAATGGATTCTGCAGCGTTTGCAACTTTGTGTCTGGAAGAAGATTTATCGAAGTGAAGGACTTTAATAGTGGAATGAAAACGACAACAAATAACGGATACTTAGGAATACTCACATTGCTCTTTTTTCTAAAATATTTCCTCTTAATGTGTTAAAAGTTACACTAATACTAAATAAACAAATAAAAATGTTAAAATTGCTGTTTGTTGTACAATTCAGGCCATATATTGAGCTAAAATCATAAGAAAATGAAGTTACGAAGCAAAAATTTTTCGTAGGTTTAGCTGTCAAAAGATCGATTGCGTCGGATTCTATGATACCAGATATTCCGATTCGTAATGTTTTCGAAATTAATTTAATTCCTTCGGATCGTGGAATAGGTACCATCTTCACGAATTCTCCGAAAATCGTAGCTACGACGGATCCTGGAATAGGGCCGTATATGTGTAATTGTTTTACCATCGGTGTTCGGATTTTTTAAACAAATGAATAGCTACGAATGAGCGCAAATTCAGCCAGCTAAAACTGGTGAAAAACGTTCTAAGGGTGACTATGGGAGACGAAAGACTGAGTTCTTTAATGATACTACACAGCGAAAAAGACCTAACTGATACAATTGACCTTACGAAATTTGTTTCGGCATGGGCAAAGTTAAAGGAAAGACGAATCCATGTACTATAAATTAGATATGTACAGACTCTAGTTGAAGTCATCTTCAACGGTTATCTTTTCTCTCAAGGGTCGCATAAGATTATTAGTGTTTACCCTTTATTTAATTGTATGTGAAAAATAAAAAAAAATTACAATATGTTAACATAACCATTATTCTTTATTATAATTTCTGGTCAGAGATTCTGGGCAAGGAAAAGGAATTTTTATTAGGTACATCCTAGTTAGGAAAAATCAGATGTTCGAGTTGGGAAAATTGAGATGTCTCCCCCCCCAATCCAGAGCCTTCGATACGGCCCTGGTCAGAAGATAGCAGGATCGGGGATTATATTTGAGGGGGTATAACATTACATATACTTGTAATAATAATACACATACCCATTCATTTAATACACATATCAACCTATATACATGACAAACGAAAGAAAAATCATAACTTTATACATTTCGTTAAGCAACAAAAACGAAAAAAAAAATCATTTCGTTACGTTATAACATTACTATTTCGTTACACGGTATAAGAAAACCAATAATTGAGCAGAAGTTCAAGTCAGTAAATATGCATCCAGTTTAGCTTTCACCTTGGTTCACACCAATATTTGGTGAAAACATAACAAAAGCTATAATTGCCAATCTGGCAATTATTGAAAACCCATATGGTGATATTCGTATCAAAATTCGAACAGTTGTACCAAAATTCCACTTTGAAGTCAGACTTTCCAATAAGATTTTTTAAAATTTATTCCAATCGGATTTTGATGTATGGGAGTTTTATGTAGAATAATATCCTGAATAACTTTTGTTCTTGCACTTTTTTGATAAGATGCACCGTTTTTGAGATATTCGCAAAAATCGTTTTCGTTCGTATGGGGGGTACCCCCCCCCCCCCCCCCCTAATGGTTCACTTTTGACCATTATTTTACGAAAAACGAATCTGCGTAAAATTTCAAGTCTCTAGCTCAATCCTTGCGCCCGCAACCCGCGCCACAGACAGACAGACGGACGGACAGAGGGGCAGACGGACGGTCATGCGAAATTCAATTATTTTTATCATTCTAAACACACTGGTGTAATTTATTTTTGTGTGTGATAACGGGATCTTGGCGTTACAAACGGTAAGGCAAATCTAATATACCCTTTGGTTTCACCATACGGGTATTAAAAAAAACCAAAGAAACAACATTTCTAAAAATATTGCATCTTTGTTGTGGTTGTTTATATTTCCAAGTTCAACTATCCTAGCTTTTTATTTTAATTATCTCTAATTTGAACTATCCTAGCTTTTTATTTTAATTATCTCAACCTCCAGGATTTCAATATTTTTCTTAAGCCCAATTCAGACAATTCAGATTACGATGGAAGCTTGTCGACCAATTAGATCAAAGCTTTCAACGACAGGGACATGAAAACTTTGCTGTTATTGGTCGAGGAAGCTTAATCGTAATCGCAATCGTAATCGCAATCGTAATCGTAATCGTAATCGTAATCGCAATCGCAATCGTTTGACTTGGTCTTTAGAGTAATTTCGTACCTACTACTGGTCACTTTTTACTTTATTTTGTTTCTCTAGAAATCATTTCCATTAAAAATGTCTCATGGCTACAATGAAATACAACTACAATGAAATCATATATTTACACCAAATTCACCCTAATTCCATTAAAATATGTCGTATAAAAAGAGATTATGAATTCAAATCTAACCCCAAAAAATTGGGGTTGGAACATAAATTCGAATTTTATTGTGCGTATAAACACTTTCTGAAATTATTTGAAGTTGAAAATTGATTTTATAATACTTTTGAATACATTTGTCACTTTGTTTCCCTCAGTCTTCAACTGTATTTCTGATTTATAATCCATGAACTCATAACTATAAACACGTAAGGATTATGAATTCGATTTTTGTAGTGCGGATTTCTTCTAGTCGTATAAATGTAGTAAATGATGAATTGTGAAAATTTTTGGTAGGAAATATCAATTTTCAAGAATCTAACTCAGCCAATTTAGCTGTTTTGATTTAGACATATTTTTTAACATTAAATCGGTGAATGCTTTTGACCAGTAGGAGGTAACAAAAAAGGGGTCATATCAATTTGGTACAAAAAATGTGATTTCCCAAGAACCGAGTAAAATATAAAAAGCCTAAAAAATGCTACTAAAATTCTGTTTTTTAAATAATATGATTGATACGGAAATTCCGATATGTCATAATCTGGCAACATCTCGTGATCATGACCCTTTAATAATTTAATTAATTATAAAAGATTTCAACTTCAGATAATGTCGGAATTCAATACAAAAGAATATTATAGCAATAAATCGTTGGCACTTTTCTATTATTTACCTTTAATTTAATTAAAAATTTATTGCACATAATTTCCACACGGAAATGCACACATAATTTATGACCCCGTCCCTTTTATGTTAGCATCATTTTAAATTTCGAAACATATATCCACGGAAGAGTTATG
This sequence comes from Chrysopilus asiliformis, assembly GCA_964034945.1. Lineage (NCBI taxonomy): Eukaryota > Metazoa > Arthropoda > Insecta > Diptera > Rhagionidae > Chrysopilus > Chrysopilus asiliformis. The sequence continues at coordinate 39,055,997 of OZ035961.1, forward strand.
AAAATGCCAAAATTTACATTTCAATAAAAAAGCACAACAAATAAAAATACTTTTTGTTTGCTTTTTTTATTGACTTATATTCGTATTTTTTTCATAAACTTTTGTTTAACAATCCACCATTCATTGATATCGAGGCCACTTTGCCGAACGGAATGGGAAATTTCATTTTAGCATTTAATCTTAATTAACACTTAAACCGGAAAACCAATGCTGGACAGCAAGTACTAAAAAAAGAACCTAGTTTTATAGTTTTATTGCAAATATTTACAAAGCCAAGGAAAATCCCAGTTTTTTTTTACAATATCTATACACAGAATGGCATTACTAAACGAATTATATTAATTGAATAGCGTAATTAGGGTTAAATAAAGTGGTTACTAGCTTTTAATGGGACAGCAAATGACAGAAAGCAAATATTAAAAGTAACAACATTTTTACCGCAAAAATTTTCCATAAATGTTATTTAGCAAACTGGTACCAAATACATTAATTTAAAATATATGGAATTCGGTAAACAAGACAAAAATTTAGGTAGTCAAAAATGTTTTGATAAATATCGATGTTTAGACAAAACCCAGTTTAAAACAAGATTTGAAACATACGAAAATCTACAATTTCCAGGGGTTGATCGTCAAATACTCAATACGAAGACAGACAAAATTTTTATTAAAAAAAAGTCCATTTGTGTAGGAGATGGGGGAAGGAGTGATCCGATTGGATTTTGAAGTATGGAAAAGTTATGTAAAATCTTATTCTAAACATATTTGGTCTTCTTAATTTTTTCGATAAAACTAACCATTTTCAAGACAAGGGTGTGGAGTCGGAGTTATTAGTTTTTTCCTTGAGTCGGAGTCGTCAAAAAAAGCTAAAACTCCGAGTCCGGCAAAAAAATTGAACCAATAAAAACTTTAAAATTTCTCTAGCAAACAGGCGTAAAATTTGGATTGATTTTTTCAACTTCACTCAACTATTTAGTTTGAATACTTTTAGCCGACTGGTTTAAAAAAATTAAGTTTCGATCTTTTCAACTTCTAGGTTTTTGAACTTTTTGGAGTTTAAATGTGCGTTTTTAACTTTGTTGAAAATTTAAACCTCAAAAGCTAAATTTTATAATACTTTAGGTTTAATTAAGAAGTTGAAATTTTCTAAAATGAAATTTTCTAAACAAATAGTTTAGTTTTTGAACTAAAAGTTTACAAACTAAACCTGAGTAGACGAAAAAACAAATTTTCAAGTTCAAATAATTTTGTTTTTGAACTAAAAAGTATAAAAAATTACAAAATATTGCTAAAATGCTCTAAAATTTTTCGACATGCTGCTTTGATCGCTACGAGACGTTGCCACCAACTCAAGTGTCTGTTGTTTTCAACCCTCAAAATTGTAAGATCGAACAGGAACAGGGTCTTCTTTTCCTCAGGTTATTTATTATCCACAGCCCAAAAAACCCCACTGCGTTTTTTTTTAAATGCCACCCAAAAAATTTATAAAATGGTACTAAAAACCCACAACAAACCCAATAAAACCCAAAAAAACCAATCGGTTGGGTATTAAAAAAAAACCCTCGGGTTTTTGACAACCCTGGGCAGGAAATGAAGACAACAAATGAAGCCGACAGGGCAAATGCCCGATAATTCGATTTACAAATATTTATTAAATATTGTCAATTAAATTAATAATAAGGGTATTCACAGTCCTCTTTTAATTTTGGGTATTCGGTATTTTCGGTAATATTAAAAGACTGAAAATATTCTGCTGTGAACATCCCACAGCACAGATTTGAGAACAGCGCTTTTATTGGATACGTGACCAAATCATGAACTGCGAATTTGATTGTCACATACCTTTAAATCCATGTTTGATGTATTCTTTTGAATTTCTATTGTGGCAACGGCTATCAAAATTGAAAAAATTTGCAGTCCGATGAGATAACCAGCGAGAAAATTTGACAACTAAAAACATTACTAGCGCCACTCGCGGTTGATTCTTGATACCGAATAACGGGGCCGGAAAACACGACTCAAGGCATGTCTACAATTACCGAATCCGGTAATTCATTTTTACATGAACCAAGTTACCGTCTCGGTAAAAATCTGTTAAATTTGACTGAATTACCGAGCGGTAAAATTACTCGCAATTTAAAAGAGGACTGTGAATACCCTTAATCAGCATATTCTAGTATTTTAGTCTACTATATTCTACAAAATTGAAGCTTTAGTTTTTTGTTTTTGGTCTGCTTGAAAAATGTCGCTTTTCCCCACATTCCTTAAAATAAATAAAAAAAATTCTCAAAAACGAATTGTGTTAATTTCTTTTAAATCATCTCAGTTTCATTCTCATTTTAATAAATAACTTAGAAAAGGCTATTTTACAATTTTGTATCTTAATATAATACACTTAAAGGTTGGAGTTGGAGTTGGACTCGGAGCCGGAGTTGTAGTCGGAATTGGAGTCGGAATTGGTCTTTTAGAAATTTGAGACTTCGGCGCCGAAGTTAGGGCTTTTCAGAACGACTCCACACCCCTGAAAAATCCTATTTCGTTTTTATGGGGGTCGAGGGAAGGAATGATTTGATTTCGCCTGTTCAAGAACTTAGCTTTGCCATTTGCTAGAAATGCAACTGAACAAAATTTCAAGCCTCTTTCAAGCTACGTTTTTTTGGATTCATTTGAGGTTTCAATTTGAGCTTATTGAAAAGTGGGTAAAACCAAAAAAATCCACAATGATTTGGTTCTAGGTTTTCTGAGTTGAGCTTTAGAAATGTGTAAAATATCTTTAAAGTAAATTCAGTGTAAACTAAAAACATGTTTTCAGTTATTTCACATAATTAAAGTAACCTATAAAACAGATCTAGTTCTGTATTAATTTCTGTTACGCCGGTAATTTCAAAAATTTATTTCAAAAAATCGAAAGAAAAAAAAACAAACAGAAAACAGAATGTTGAAATAGCTATATTTTTACTAGATTGGACAGAAATAATTTGCACTTTATGTGATTCAGTATAAGGTCATATTTAGTTCGGTTAATGATCCAGCAATCACACCGGTTAAAAAGCAAATGTACCCAGTAGCAGGTTGAACGATAGAAATCAAAACTGGATATTATTAAAGATAGGTACGTACGTTTTTATTGATGTTAATAACAATTGAGTATAAGATTTCATTGCAAACAGAAAAGCATGCCATAAAATGAAGTCTTAGTAGAAGCAATAATTTGTTCCAATTTTTTACCTTTAATGAGAGAATGTTTAATTCATTTCAGCCAAGTTATTTGTTTTATTTATAAATTCTTGGGTAATTAGTGCTTGGTCACAGACTTTTATTTGAAAGTTACATTAGGGGAGATTGGGTTTGTTGAATCACGGGGTAGGTTAGGTTAGGTTAAGAAGACCGCGCGCGCCCAGATGTGAGCACAGCGCTACACTCGGTAAGTTGAATCACTACTGTATCTCAATACCTAATAGTCCAATTCGAAAAGTTTAGAAAGGGAAACAACTATAATAATTAACAACTCAAGATAATCTGATTACTTCCTCAGTCCTCAGAGCCAGGTTATTTTTTTTTTGTTTCTTTTCTCGATTTATGCAAATATTTTAAGTAATTACGCACACGCAACAAATATGTGTATCTTTGAAGACTCAGAAAAAAAATTTAAATAATTTTTAATACAATTAGGGTCGGGTAGGGTGAAGTGGTCCGTAGGGAGAAGTGGTCCACCACCATTTTTTTCAGTAATAGTGACATTAGAACAGAATATGCAACTCTCATCGGTTGCTCTTGATAACAGCTTGTTTTTTATTAGTCATTGAAGTGTGCAGATGTATATTTACTCACTCTCACAGACCAGTGCCAAAAAAAAAACATTGTAAAAAGTTTTCGCAAGTATTTACATTCAACAATATTTTGACGAATTCTTCATCAATTTCAATAAGGTAATTAATCTAAAATGTTGTTTACATTATGAACTTTGTAAATCCACCGAATTTCTGCACTTTTTTCCACAATTGTTGAAGCAGCAAAATAGCGTCGGTAGGGAGAAGTGGTCCACTTTTGATAGGGTGAAGTGGTCCACCCTGTCAATGTCATATTTCGTGTTTTCAAGTTTTTATATGAGTTATTTTGAGTGTTTCAAATCGTGGCCGAAAATCGATGCAAAGCTCGATTATAACTTCTCCCGAAAATCGAGCTGAATTAGAGAAGCAGAAAAAGCCGCCGGAAAGCGACGCTTAACAATTACACCGAAAAAACCAACACCATTTTTTACTTTCGAATAAACCATATTTTTGATCAAACTTCATTATTATACTTTTATTTGTCATTTAATTTTATGTTTATGCGATTTCTGGGAAAATTTTTGAGGGTGGACCAATAATAAAAACGTGGACCACTTCACCCTACCTGACCCTACTATTATTAATCAAAAGCAAAAATGGGGCATGTTGACACAAAGAATGAGTTAGTTGAATTACTCATTACAAAAATTAACCATAATTTGCTGCCATAACTTTTTTTAAATTTCTCATCACAATTATTTGTAGAAATTATTACTCGACTTGCCAAATTTACATTTAATACGAGAATACGATTAACAGGTTAAAAAAATGGATGCGCACATCAATTAATCTGGATTTAACTAATTTAAACTGGAATGTATTAATCAATGTCATTGCCATTACCATCTATCGATACTTTTTAAACCTTAATATTTCTTATATCGATTCTCTTTTAAATTTTTTCGCGACAATATTTGCGTCATCAACTTTAATCTCGTTTGGCAAAAATTATTATTTTAAATTTTCATTTTATATCAGATTTGTCGCATGTGATCTGTTCTTAATTAGTAAAAAAAAATTATTAAAAAATCAATTTCAAGAAATTTTAATGCTTTCATGTTTCCTTGCAGAATAAATTTTGTTTTTTCTTTTTCTACAACTCTAGTCGGGCTTTTAAAACTTTTTTTTTCTTAGTCTGGTTTTAATTCTTTTGATTTTTTTTTTGTAATTCATAAAGATACTGAGCAATTTTTAAAGTTAAATCAGACCATCGCATCTTTTCACGACTATTTGTATCGAGTTTAATATCTTAATCACCCTATCGCAACTTGCTTCAAAATATTGCAGGCGTTGCTATATATAAAAAAAATGTTTGCCCGATTAGAAAGTCAAACTTTCAACATTGGATCTATATTTAAAATAATTATAACATCAATTCTGATAAATTTTATTCATTCCACAGATAAAAAAAAAACCCAAATTGACTGAGGAAGAGGACTGAGGAAGAAAAGGTTAAAAAAAACAAGAAAAATATTCCGAATAGTAAATCAAATTATATATTTCTTCTTTTCTCGCTTTAATTACGTATTTTGGGAATCAATGGAATTTGACAATTTGCAAACAAAAAACCTGCAATTTTCAAGATTTCATCAAGAGTTTAGTTTGTTTCACAATTTCAGCACAGATTTGCCGGTTTCCACAAATGTTTGAATACAGGAAATACAATACAAGAATCCATCTTTTGGCATAAAAAATTCCATCCTCTTATAATTACAGGAAAAACATTTTTTTTTTCGTAAAATTTTCCACAGTGTTCTCTTGCTGCGGAAAATTTGGATTATTCCATTACCTCTCCTCCTCCCTACTCTACCACCACCAACATAAAAACGAAATAGGTTTTTGCGAAATTCTCTGAAACGGTGAGATGTTCGAAAAATTTATGGATGTAAAATGTGTTTAAAAGATTCGTTTGCATAACTGTTCCATACATCAAAATCCATTCCATCTCTCCTCAATTTGGTCCATCTCCCATCAAGTTCCTTCTTCCCTCCCCCATACCAAAAGATTTTTTTTTAGAAACCTGCCAACACACCCACAGAGTATAAACATGTTGTCTGTCTAGATCAGAGGTCTCCAAGATAACTGTCTCTGTACAACCACCACCGCGTCGAAACCACCACAACCTGAACTCGAAGCATTTGCTATTCGGCATTCAAAACCTCATTACAAATCTAATAAATATTAAGCAGACGAATGACATCCTTTTGCATCGAAAGTCTGAAACAAAGTAACTACAAATCAAACTGCATATCGATTCTAGCTTACTGGTGGTGGAAAGAGATGTTCGATCACGTTCGGCGGCCTTTCGTTCAGGTTCGTTTTTCTGAATGCTAATGTAAGATAGTATTGACAAAAACATTAATGTGGGCAAAGTAAAATATGTCTGGCTCAATAATATGTACGAGGAGCCGCAAGAGCCAAGGCCTGGAGATGCCTGGTCAAGATTTGTTGGCCCCTAAACATTGTAGCTTTTCTTATGTTTATATCGTCGGCTAAAAGTGAAATTGTGCTAACTCCATTATACCAAATTTGACAGAAGACCAATAAAAAACCTTGTTAAATCATTTTAATTTTCATTTAAAGAACACAGAGTCTCATTTAAAGGAAACTGAGCCCAATTTTTCTCATTTAAAGAAAACTCAGTGTTATTGAAAGAGAATTGAAACGATTTAACAAGGTTTTCATTGCTCTTCTGGAAAATTATACCAAATGGACTTAGCACAATTTCACTTTTAACCGACGATATTAGATTTAGTAGGTATACCGTTTGAACGCATCGAACCAATCATCGGACACAAAAATGAATTACACCAAAGTCTTAGGGATGAAAAAAAAATTTGATTTCCACGTGTCCGTCTGTCCATCTGTCTGTCTATCCATCTGTCCGTGAACACCAGAACTTTCGAAAGGATTTAGCTAGAGACTTGAAATTTGGTACAGTTATGTTTCTCGTTAGTTTTTGAACGACCAAAATTGGACCACTCCTTCCCCTCTCCCCAATACAAACGAAACAGTTTTTTTTGCAATTTTCTCGAAAACGGTGAGACATATTGAAAAATTTATTGATATGAATTGTCTTTAGAATAGGATTTTACATAACTCATTTATACATCAAAATCCAATCGGGCCACTGCTTACCTCCTCTCCCATACAAATTGGTTACTTTTGTCTATTTTCTCGAAAACGGTGCATAGTAAGGAAAAATTTATAAAGACGAAATGTGTTTAAAATATGATTTTACATAATCGTTGCAAACATTAAAATCCTATCGAACCAATTCTAACCCCCATACGAATGGATTTTTTCCATAAAATTTTATTCTGTCCTCATATAGAGTATTTGACCATTGGCCACTGTCAATTGTAGCTTATCTTATGTTTATTTATTTATTTAATTTTTGTGGACACAACCGCGAACCCTACCTGTATCTTGCACGCTTATAAAAATAACCTTAGATATGTAATATTATTTTCTGAAATAATAAAAGTGAAATTTTGAACTTACCTTACAATAAGTATATATCACAGATCCTTTTACAATGCGTTCTTCGCGTATCTGACAAAATCCCAAAAAAAATATTTCAGAGGGTAATACTTAACCCTTGCAACTTCGTTACAAAATTATAACGCGACCATATCGAAAATTTGAAAGTAATCAAAAAATACTATCACAGTTTAATTTTTAAATCACAACAATTAAATTTTATTTTATTTTTCTTTCTTTCTTTATTGCTTAACTTCCTAACACTTTGGGACCACTTACACTATAAACACTATAAATATTTCTGTGTTTCTTATATTTCTTTCAATGATATTTTGAAGATTTATTTTAAGGAACTTTCCTATGTTTGGCGCCAACTTTATTTGCTTTTCTTGATTTCCCTTTACGCGATAGGTTTTAGCTGGAAAATCACATTAACCACAACAAACACTAAATAATTCCTCGAGCTTGATAGACGATATTTGCCCACTGTAAATATTTATTGGCACAGATACGTTGCGTTGTGTGAAAATTTGTCACAAATGTTCGTTTTGAATTCTGTTTCTGTTGATTGGATGTCATGCGGATGGTGATGGCAACAAAAATTAAGAATTTCCTTACGTTGTTACCATTAAACTCATCAAATTCTGATAGCAAAAGCAGCAGTAGTAATAAAAGTAACAGCGGCACCGACAAATATCTGATAAGGTCTTTGACTTTATCGTTGTGTGTCATTTCATTGTATGTTTGATTTTGGACCCAATCACCCGAAAAAAATATCAAGAAAAGTTAAATAGTAAGGAAAAAACTCTACAACCGATATGTAGATATACCGAACAATGTGTAAATGCACGAATAGGTACTTACAAAATCGAAAAATCACAAAATCTCGATGGACAAAAGGTGAAGGTAGATCGTCGCTCAAGTTATTTTCAGTTAAACACGACGTTAAGAGTTTTTATCATCGACTAAATAAGACAAAAAAAATGTTGAGTAAGCGAACGACGACGTCTTGGTGTTGCTGCTGTACCTCTTCTCAACTTTTTTTTCGGTTTATCCCACTATATTTCAACGATATAAATATATAATTATTATGCTGTTTTTTTTCTTGTTGATTAAAAGCCAATGGATTCACCCATTCACTCTCTTGCCGGCTATTTTAATACGGTTTGCTTTTCCTTTTCCAGCCTCCGCCGCAGCTTCTTTTAAAATTTTATATAAGAAAATTTTCTTTTCTCAATGTTTTTTTTCACTCTTTAAAATTTATTGTTCGAAGTTGCTTAAAGGTTCAGCCAAACTGCTCCGAACCTGCCCGGACAATGTGGTTCATTCAGCCAAGGGCATTCACACGTGCAATAAGCAATTTCCTCTTATCTTTTCGAATGCGACCTGAAAAAAAAACAAAGAAAATCAAAGTTGATTCATGAATATTATAGGAAGAATGGCTGCGGTTACGGAAGAGTATTTATTAAGATTTTGTTAGATTAAATTGCAGTGAAAAGATTATTCTCCTGAATTGCCCTACTGCCAATGTAGGGTGGAAAAAGAGCCTTCAGGTTGTGAAGGTTCCCCTAAAAAGAGGTTGCAAAATTTTCTCCGAGTGTCACTAGTCGTTTTTTTTTAAATGTTCTTCGTAGTGTTAGTCGTCGTTTTATTTTTTTTTTAAATTTGGGTGTTTGAAATTAAACAACTCAGGTATATTGAGTTATGGACTGTATATAAAATACGTCATATTCTTATGAAAGAAGAAGAAAGGGAGGGGGGACTGTTGAAGCGGCAATCCCCAACAAAAAATCTCGGAAAAAATGGACAAAGCTGCGGGGGGGCTTCCATGTGACATTTATAACCCCCAATCAGCCAATATATAAAATCTGGTCGAAGATTCTTAAAATACATTTTAAACATAAAAAAGTTACAAATGTCAATTTGGTAATCTTTCCATGCCCTATTCGGTGATATTAAATTCACAATCACACGGGATATTACGAGTTGAATTTTTTCGGTAGGACGCAAGAGGAGCCTATAACCCGCCCCGTTTAATCCTGAAATAACTTTCCCTAAAGTTTAGGTTGAAGTTTGAGCCGCGAACATACGCAAATACTTATAATTTTAGATTCTTCAATACAATTTCAGTGAACATCTTTTACTAATTTGGTTCAAATAACTGATCTGAACACTGAAAACAGAAAAATTTAGTGGTGTGAACTCAGTTTTATCCGATGTTTTTTTTTAATTTTAAATCCAAATGGAGTTGTTTATATGCAAAGCTTGATAGAATTTTTAGTATATACAAAATGATAAAACTGAATTAAAAATACCGAGAGATTGAAAAAATGGCAATTTTATCTGAAGACATTTTTTTTACACAATGTGGATAAAATTTCAAGGGATTGGAGAAATGAAATACTTAAAGCGGTTTGGTGTATAAAAAACTCCGTTTAGAGTTACTCAGGTTTTCAAGCGGTATTCATGTTTAGAAGAGGTTTTCTAAGTTAGTTCCATGTTGCGATGAGGATGGTAGCTGGAAGTCAAATCCCAAATATCTAGCTTCGAATCCGACCCTGCGCATAGGGAGAGTTTCTCTTAGTAGTATGTTATTGTGTAAGAAATTGTAAAATATACAAATTTATAAATAATTTGAAAAATGTTTTGTAAATGTAATTTCTACACTTTTAACATACGAGGGGAGTCCGATAAGTAATTAGCCTACAAAAAAAACGAAAATTTTGGAAAAGTGACCATTTATTTCTCAACATAGTCTCCTTTTAGCTCGATACACTTGACTCAGCGATGCTCCAACTTCTTTAACCCGTCTGAAAAATACGTTTTCTCGAGGTCTGCAAAGTAGGCCTCCGTAGCGGCGATGACCTCCTCATTCGACTCAAATCTCTGCCCGGCGAGTGACTTTTTCAAGTTTGGAAACAAAAAGAAGTCGCACGGGGCCAAATCTGGAGAATACGGTGGATGGGACAGCAGTTCGTAGCCCAATTCGACCAAATTGGCCGTGGCGACAGCGGAGGTGTGAGCCGGTGCGTTGTCATGGTGGAAGAGCACTTTTTTCTTCGCCAAATGGGGCCGTTTTTTCTGCAATTCGGCGTCGAATCAGCCCAATAATTCGGTATAGTAGAGCCCTGTGATCGTTTTGCCCTTCTCCAGGTAGTCGATGTAGATCACACCTTGTGAATCCCAGAAAACGGTGGCCATCACCTTTCCGGCAGATAGGACAGTTTTCGCCTTCTTCGGAGCACGTTCGCCGGGTAAAGTCCACTGTTTCGACTGTTCCTTAGTCTCTGGTGTGTACCAGTGGATCCATGTTTCGTCGACGGTCACGAAACGACGCAGAAACTCCTTCGGATTGTGCTTAAACAGCGTCAAACACTGTTGTGAAGTGGTTTCACGGTTGCGCTTGTTTTCCGGAGTGAGCAAACGCGGCACCCATCACGCCGACAGCTTTCTCATGCCCAAAATTTCATGCAGGATATGACCCACGCGGTCTTTTGAGATGTTTTTTTGATGGTCGCCATCGAAGGAGAAGAGTCACCGTACACAGCATCCAAGCGCTCTTTGATTTCGCTGCGCGATTTCTCTTCCAGAAACAAGAATCGAATCACCGACCGATATTGCTCTTTTTCCATTTTTCTGAAATCCGCAGACACGCCCGCTTCCATACGCGGTCAAAACAAAACTACGAGTTCGATTCGGCTGAAATTTTGACTGTAGCCGTCTATGAGAATGTACTACACGATAGTAAATTTCTCCTGCGATAGTGGCGCCATCGGGCAGTGAGGCTAAGTACTTATCGGACTGCCCTCGTATGTTAAAATTAAAATTACAGAAAAAATAAAAATGGAATAAATATAGCTCTGAATTAGTTGCGTAATATATGTAGGTCCCTCAATGGTATGAGAGCAGACAAAATTTTTATTGAAAAAACCGTTTGTATGGGAGAAAGAGTAAGGATTGGCCCGATTGGATTTTGATGTATGGAACGGCTATGTAAAATCGTATTTTAAACACATTTAGTTTTTATACTGTGTACCGTTTTCGAGAAAATAGAAAACAAATATTCAATTTGTACGGGGAGGTGGAGGCAGGAGTGGTCCAACCGGAATTTTATGTATAGACAAGTTATGTAAAATCATATTTCAAAACATATTTTACCTTTATAAATTTTCACATACGACTAAACATTTTCAAGAAAATTGTGAAAAAGTGTTTCGTTTAAATGCAGCACGGGTAAAGGAAAGGTCTGATCTTGCCTGTTCAAGAATTTAGCCTTGCCATTTACAAGATACGCATTATACAAAATATCAAGTCTCTAGCTCAATTCTTTCAAAAACTTATGGTGTTCACAGACAGACAGACGGACGGACATGCGAAAATCAAAGTATTTGGTCATCCCTAACACCCAAGTGTAGTTTATTTTTATGTCCGATGATTGGTTCGATGCGTTACAAACGGTACACTAAATATTTATAATAAACTCCTATATGATATATCATATAAAGTATAACAACAGTTATTAACACAATAATATATAAAGATTATGCATGAAATATTAAAAGTTTCCACTCCTCAAATTCTGTTTCGACCTCTGCAAAACGATCACATTACAAATTGACTTTTAAGTTTTAAATAAAATAATTACTAACGATTAAAAGAATTGCGATTTGTGACTTTGACGTTCCCAGTCAAATTATGTCATTGATCTTACCTTGAATTATTGCTAATAAGTTTTATATCACTTCCATTAACCTTTATAGAAGAAAAATACGTTCATTTTAATTTATTTCTTTTTTCTATTCTAGAAACGTCATCCAATTTGAATTCAATGGATTAAGAAAGCCTTCAATTGAAATTCGCAAAAAATATTTTGACACTAAACATATTTAGGAAGTGGGCTTTTTTTCTAGCACCAAAGGCTTGATTTAAGCATTTGATTTTAACGCCCCGCTACTTTCTTGATGAGAAAATCATCAGCTTTTTAGTTCTGATAATAATCTATCAAAAATATAACATTTCCGTATCATTTTCTTAACGGCATTTCGCTAATAACTTTAATAAAGATAATACCAGAGAAAAAAAATATCTTTAACATTTGCACACAATATGTAGAACCTGCAGGTTTAACTGAGGTAATTTGTAAACAGGGGTAAATCAAGGGGTAAATGTAAACCCCTTCATTTATCCACAAAAATATTGAAAATGTATTATTTTTCTCACTCCGATCGCATGGCAACTCTAACCAGAGAAAGTATTAGTTATCAGCGAATTATCAAAGTCAGTGGTCTATTTATTGCAGTTACTGGTTTTTCGCCCTGACGCCATAATTGTGTTTCGCGAGGTATTTTTTTTTAAATGTAAGTAAATTGTATGACGTAAACTCAGAGATTTGATTTTTTACTAGTGCAAATCGGGAATACTATAAAGATACAAAATAATAAAAATATTATGCAATTTCGCGACTAATGATTATAAAACCTCATCTCGATTAAACATAACTTGGGATTTTTTTCATGGCCTGTCTTTGAAATGTCCTGTGAAGATATCGTTAGTCCGATTTTTTTGATGTCTTGGGCATTTTTGAACTTTTGTTGGGAAAAATATGTGCCCAAGTGTCATTTTAATGTCAGGCCATGAAAAAAGTCATAAATTGTGCCAATCGAAACTTAAAATAAAAATAGTTAGTTTTTAATGTTTTGTTGTAGTTGAAATAAACTATTTTAATTGTATTCCCGATTTCTGCTGCTAAATAATCAAATTAAGTATCTTTTTCTCTGATTGCATACACTCCCTCTGGAATTGCGTATAAATCCTATTAAGTATTTTTTGTCTATGATAGAAATTGATTAAGTTATGGCGTGTTTTCTTTTACCCCATGATTTTTGATTTCTTGTGTCAAATGAAAACACTAAATTGGGGATTTTTTTTGAACATACTCAATTTTTTTTGAAAAAACTCAATTTTTTTGGAAATTTACTCATATCCCCATCCTAAATAATATCCGCTAACTCAAAGAATCGTTAAAAATCCAATATTATCAATTTAAGTCAAGTTCAATCAATATTTTCACTCTGAACTTAAAATACTTCGAATAAATCAAGGAAAAACATCTGAACTGTTCTAAATAAATATATGTTTCAGGATCTACAAATACAGCAAATTGGCTGGAGTGAAAAATCAATTCGATACTAGACGGTACAGCAATGTTTAGCTAAGTGCACACGATATGATCACTGTTCATATTTCTGAACATACGCATATGTTGCTTATAAGCTTCAAATGCTCATATGTTCATACAATATATGAAAGGTGTTCACACGATATGAACTTTTTGTCCCAAAGCTTCAAATTTTTAGGTGTGTTCATATGTGCTCAAATGCATTGTGTTCATATTTTTTCTGCGCGTATGAACCACTGTTCAGACGATATGAACGTTTTGTTCAAATTACAGATATGAACAATTTTTAAGAACATTTGAGCACACAACACAACAAATTACAAAACTGTCGAAAACTTTTTTTTTGTGTTATATGCCAGGAGCTTGGAGGCGAAGACCAAAACTGGTCCGTGTTTTAAAGTCCATGAACAGAAAAGTTCAAATTCCAATCGAATTATTTTACCCTGAGTGGGATTTGAACCACTGCTCATTGGATCACAAGGCAAGCACTAAGCTGACTGAGCCATCCACGCCACAAATCTAAAACCTACTAGACCCAAATAAAAACCAGAAAACATGAATTTACTTACAAATTTGACTCAAAATTTTACATTTGAACATGTTGAAAACTTAGCCCATGTTCAAATGTTACAGTGTGTTCATATCTGTGATCATACGTCGGAATTTTACAAACTGGGATCATACGGTCCCAAAATAGTGTTCACACGGTATGAACAGGTCGTGTTCATACGTCTGCTCACGGTATCTTCAAATGTGTTCATATGCCTTGTGTTCATACGTATGAACACAAAAATATGGTGTTCAGACGATATGAACATGTTTGGGACACTTTTTTGCTCAAAAATATGAACAGTGATCATATCGTGTGCACTTAACTTTTGTATTTTAACACTCAAAACAGTGGGGTAGGGGGTAGTTTATATTTACCCCAACAGGTAATTTTTCAAAAAGTTGACGACTTGTGTCTGGAGCCCAATGAACGCAACGCGAACGCATATTATGTCACTTGTACTACTTCACGAGATGCCATTGGGCTCTGCCGCTGAAATGTTGCGCTGATCAGTTCACAGCGTTGGAATTGCGTTCGCGTTGCGTTCATTGGGCTCCAGAGGTTAAAAATTAAATTATAAGAAGGATTGGATATTCCATTTCAAAGAAATATTAGCCTAATATTCAAACATAAGCTACAATTGATAGGTGCCAGTCGTCAGATACTCTATATGAGGACAAATACATTTTTTTCAAATCCATTTGTTTGGGAGAGGGGGAAAGGAATGGTAAGTTTGGGTTTTGATATATGGAACAGCTATGTCGAATCATATCTAAATACATTTTACCACTATAAATTTCTCAATACGACTCACCGTTTTCGACAAATTGTAAAAAACTGAATCGTTTGTATGGGGAACGGGGTAAGGAATGGTCTAATTTTGCCCGATTAACCCTTTCAAACCTGAATTATCTTTTTAAAAAATTTGGTTGTGTTAAAATTTGTGTTGATAAAGTCGGTAAAAAAGAGTAAGAAAATATTGAAATATTGAAAAAATCCAAGATCTATTACTGTTTTCGATAGCTTGTAATGTGTACAAACGTTCGCAACCGGTATCAAATACGAAATAATCTTATGAAATTGTTATATTTGGGAAAAACTTTAATGTGTACAAATGTAACCACCGGGTCTGAAAGAGTTAAGAACTTAGCTTAGCCATTTACGAGAAACGGGACTGTACAAAATTTCAAGTCTCTAGCTCAATCCTTTCGGATTTATTTGCGTAAATGTGGTTTATATATTGTAGTTTGGACCTGTTTACCGCAACCTCGGAGTTTTTCCAACATAGTTTGGGTAACATTTCACTTAAAAAATAGATACGAAATCTGGTGTTTCCAGGTTTTTTTTAGCAATGTGTTCTGTATTGATCTGCTATTCTATTTTCTCCAATAAATATGAGATTGGAGGCTGTGATTTTGTGAGATTGACTTCCATAAGTTTTTTCTGTGACATTGAAGAGAAAAAATCTCTTAGATTCTCTACGTTTTTTAATTTAAAAAAATTAAGCAGGTCAAATTTTTTACTGTTTAGTAGAAAGTATAAACCAAAGTTCCAAACTCGTTACCAATACTAATTAAATTACTATTGTGTTAATTTATCTCATGTTAGTTAACTTTGCAATTAAAAGTCATATGAGAAAACTGTCTATTAATTAAACAACATATGTGAATTCAAACGAAAAATTTTCAGGCTAAACACCTTTCAAATTTTATCAAGCACGTATAGAAAATATCGAAAACTTTACAAAATTCATGGGATTAATTATGACCAATAATTATTTCGAATTTCTTGGTATAGTTGTGAATAATTTGGGACGTCTTTTAATAAACAAATGCCCACTGAAAGATGCTATCATACTATCGGTCAAGAAACAAGTAAGTTTTTCCAAGTATTTCAGAATTTTGTTGCATTTATAAAATAAAAATCTATTAGAGAAGTTTAAATATATCTGATCAGAAATACTACACTCAGAGAAAAAAATTCGCCAACTGGAGTCGATTGAACAAAGTTCACCGCCATTTGGAAGTGGGAATTTACAATGCTTTACAAAGTTTTACAACTAGTCCATGTGAAGTTTCAGTAACAGTACGGAAACATTTACATCATATATACAGCAGCCAGAAATGAAGTATTTCCTATCACAGATGTATTAACCCTATATTACCTGTAAACTTTGTATAAAAATTACCTACCACTATTAAACTTTACTTTCCCCAGTTGAACAGGCATCATGCATAGTTGAACAAAAGGGAACCAATGCTGATCTACTAACTAAGGGTGCAAATAAAACCATCGCAACCTGCAACTTGAGGCAGCAGCTAGAATTTGAACCCATATAAATATATGGAGCTTCACAGAACCAACGGATCAGCATTTTTGCAGCAAAAATGCGTGCTGCAAAGTTTTAGCAATGATCAAATTGGGATGCACGCTGCGAAACTAGGACGCCAAACACTAGCGGATATTTCGTATCGTATTTCCCCAGCTGGTGCAGTTCTGCACAGTATTTCGCCCCCATAAACTTCAATTTTGTATTTTCTCGTCGTATACAAGCAAAAATGTTGTTTTTTCTGGGTTTTTAAATTTTTTGCATAACATTTTCGCATAAAATAGCGGTGTGCCACAATATTCTTCTTACTGTCTAAAATCGGTGCAGCCAAGTGAACGATTCGATGGGTCCGATGAACCCGATCAGTGGATACTGAACTCAACTTCAACTCTGGGTCCACAAAACATGTGCGAATTATGAGTGAAAAAAAAAATATTGTTGAAAGTTTTTCAATACCGCAAATTAACTGTACATTTTCTGCAGGTGTATAGTACAAAATATTACTCCTTATCTTTCCAGTTCTACTGACAATACTTTACACGTACTTGTGCCACAAGTAAATATATTTTTTTGTTTACCTCTGGCAGGTTGTTGTTTCGCCATTTTTTTAGTTTGGCTTGTGCAATTGTAATGTTTACCTGCCCTGAGAAAATAATACACTTGGTATAGTAAAATTTACAATTTCTTACATCGTCGCTATCCCTACCGCAGGCAAACGTGTTCTACTATTGCAGGGTCACTTCATTTGCTCCAAATAATTTGTTCTCCCTTAAGGCCAAAATACAAATTGGCCCAACATAACATTTACGGCGACATTTCAGATTTTAAACTCATAGGATTATATGCTTCCATATACAATCAATCCGACCAACTTTCCAGCCGTAAAAAGTTGAATCAAATTTAACTTTTTTCGGCCGCTCGCCCACAAGATTTAGTGGTTGATTCAAAATGAAGTCTTATTATAATGTCATAAAATCGAAATTTCGTCACTTAAAGAAAGTATTAGGAAATATAGTTCGTATGCTGTGTTGCTTACATTCACATTACTAATTTGTATGATAATTGGGTACAAAAAATGTTTTGTTTGACTCACCGTCCCAGTGTCAAAATCAAATAAGAAACAAATAATGATTAGAACAACAAAGTGTGCGCAATTGTCGCCGTAATCTGCCGTCGTAAATGTTGTGTCGGGCCAATTGTATTTGGCCTTTAAGCTACATCAAGTGGACAGATACCATCTGTAAGTAAACATACATTCTATACAGGAGAACTTAGGCAGCACTACCAAAAAAAGTCCTTGTGCAGGGTTAAAACCTTTACTCTATTTCTCTCAGTATAGGATTCAATTATTGATATAAGGCTAAACTGTTAACAACTGTTTAATACCCTATATTTATAATTCTAGTTTTTTTATTAAATGGAAATTGTTGAAAGCGTACAGCATTGAAATTAATTTTAAAACTGCTTTGTATTAAGCGCAAAAACAAAATATATAGACTACCAACAACCTATACAAATGTATATAAGCGCCATGTTGTCTGATGCTTCACTACAAAAATATTCCGTATACCTATAATAACAGCATGAATTAAACCTGCAATTCTTTTGTTAGCTGAAATACACATATTTATTAAGAATCTCCAAAAATACGTAAATAGAAGGTTAGAAAAATCGTCTTCATGAAAAAAATACATGAAAAGAGCTTTAATAAATTTATCAGCATAGTTTTAAAAATTTGATAAAACATATATAGTTCCATGACCTCAGTCCTGACCTAACCTTATGTTAAGGCAGTACACACAAAGTTTTATGTATTTATGGATTCTAATTTGATTATCAACATAATTTCGATATAGTAGACAAATGAATTTTTATCCTTGCATTTAATCAAACGGTGTTCAAGTTAGGCGCACGTGCTAGAAAAACTGTTCAAATCGGATTATTCGTCAAGAATCATAATAAGTAGAGTTGCATGATGGCATTAAGAAAACAGTACCTCTCACCGCTTGGATTTATAGCACCTCTAAAAGTTTTTAACGTTTGCTATTCGCTTTGAATTTAAACGAAGCAATTACAGTGGAAATGGGTTATTAGTTATTAGTTTTTAACGACATGGTTTTTAATAAGCCACAGCCAACAATCTTCATTTTATAAACTGCTTGGAATAAATTACAAGTTCACTCATACACCTGGGGTTTATGTTTCAGAGAGACAAAAAATTTCAACAAAACTGCAATGCATTCGTAATGTTGAGAGGCAAGGTAATGTGCAACAGATTTTGGACACAAAATTACAACTTTAAAAGAAGTTTGCACGAAACGTTAAAAATTTGCTTGAGATTACCAGAAATAAAACAATTTTTACCTAAATTATCCTCGAAAAAATTATGAAACACTGTAAATACCCAAAATAAAACCACTAAACAACGGTGAAAAAAAGTTGACGGCGCGGTACTAAATTGCATATTAAAATCGTGAAAAACGTGATAATGAGGAGGACGGGGTTCGAAAACGCGAAAATTAGCGTGTCGTTTTTTATGGACAGCCCCCACAAGCAGAGAAAAAAAGATAGTAAATCTAACTATTTTTTAATACAAATCGGGAATACAAATAAAATAGTTAATTTAAATTTCTCTGTGTGTAAAATAGTGACTTTAACCACAAAATAGTAAATTTTACTACTAAGTCAATTTTAACCATAAAAAATAGACGATTTTCACTATATGACATATCATATAGAAGTTTATTATATTTAGTGTACCGTTTGTGACGCATCGAACTAATCATCGGACACAAAAAAAAGTACACCAGGGTGTTTGGGATGGCAAAAGATTTTGATTTCCGCATGTCCGTCCGTCTGTTTGTCCGTCCGTGAGGAACATAACTTTCGAAATGATTGAGCTAGAAACTTGAAATTTTATACAGTTGCGTTTCTCGTAAATGGCAAGGCTAAGTTTTTGAACAGGTAAAATTGGACTAGCCCTTTTCTCCTCCCTCATACAAACGAAACAGTTTTTTTTTGCCATTTTCTCGAAAACGGTGAGTCATATTGATAAATTGGTCAAGGTAAAATGTGTTTAGAATAGCATTCTACATAACTCGTCCATACATTAAAATCCAATCGGACCACGGCTTCCCTCTCTCTCCAATGGAAATCGTTTTTCCTGTTTTCTCGAAAATTGTGCATCGTATCGAAAAATTTATACAGGTAAAATGTATTTAGAATAGGATTCTTCATAACTTAACTATACATCAAAACCCAGTTAAACCACTCCTCCCCTCCCTGTTTTTTCTATTTTCTCGAAAACGGTGAGGCATATTGAAAACTTCATAAAGGTAAAATCTGTTTAGAATATGATTTTACATAACCATTCCATACATCAAAATCCAATCGTACTACTTTTTTCCCACCTTCTACACAAATGGGTTTTTTTAAATATACATTTTGTCTGTCATCACATAAAGTATTTGAAGACTGGCCCCTGGAAATTATAGCTTTTTTATCTAAATTTGGTAGGTACTACCCAAAAATAAACCAATACGGTTACATCATCATACCAATATATAAAAATGAGTTGGTGTCTGTCTGTCTGTCTGTCTCTCTGTCTGTCTGTTCTTCTTTCACGCAAAAACGGCTGAACCGATTGACTTGAAATTTGGCATGAGTGTCTGTGGTAGTTCTGGTTCCAACATAGGCATACGGAAAAGTAACGCGAGGGGTGGGGGGAGTACGGGGAGGGGGTAAAGTGATTTCGAAACTTAGTTTTTGCGCTATGTTACTCTTTCGCGGGGAAACTACTGAACCGATTGGCCTGAAATTTGGCATAGATGTTCGCCGGGAGTCCAGCCCCAACAAAGACCCATTAAAAAGTAGCCCGAGAGGTGGGGGAGTAAGGGGAGGTGATTTCGAAACTTAGTTTTTGCGCTATGTTACTCTTTCGCGGGGAAACTACTGAGCCGATTGGCCTGAAATTTGGCATAGATGTTCGTCGGGGGTCCAGCCCCAACATAGACCCATTAAAAAGTAGCCCGAGTGATGGGGGAGTAAGGGGAGGTGATTTCGAAACTTAGTTTTTGCGCTATGTTACTCTTTCGCGGGGAAACTACTGAGCCGATCGGCCTGAAGTTTAGCTCCAATATAGACCATCAAAAAAAAAATATTGAAAAACTTAACCCAGGAACGACGGGTATGCAAACTAGTTTCATAATAATTGTGGCTTTTGATTTACAAGACGACGACTAATATCTTATCCAGCTTCTGTTCTCCAGATATGTGAAAACTTGTGCATCGACCGACCTAGTAAAGAAACAAATATCAAGCCAAATAGATGTACACAGACTAATCGATTCACCTTGCTAGGCCAACGATCATCAAATAAGCAATCAATCAACGTGTTATAGTAATCAAATAATAAAAATCGTTGTTCGTTTTTTTTTCTGTATTTTTATTTTTATTTTTGCTGTTATTGTCTGCCACTTAAGTCTAACGGTGATTTCACCTATATAAAACTATTGTGACGAACACTTACTTTCTTCTCGATCCTCATATATGTAACATTGGAATGTAATTTGTCCACACATGCATCATATGTACATTGCTATAGATTTTCGTATATATAGACAATCATTCCAAGGTATCACTCCACAAGTGTTAATTGTAACTCCGAGCGATATTCAATTCCGATGCTATTGAAATATTTTTACAATCGTTTATCACATTTAGCGCCCTTATTCACTTAAATGCATACCAAACAGTCAAGCACTACATTGAAATTTTCTTGTACACATAAAATCAATATACATAACAAAATATAGACAATATTACACCAAAATTTCGTATATTGCTCACAATATAAATATCATAACAACATTTGTAATCAATTTACAAATATCGATATTACTGTGATAGCTATAGAAATTTAATTAAAAACACTGAATCACGTTGGAAAACATACATTGATTAATATAAAACACTGAAATATATAATTTACGATATCATAATGACGTTTTCATAAATAAATAATTTCCAAAGAAGTGACCATAAAAAATACGATCATAGTACAATCACATTGACTTGAAAGTTTCGCGAAAATCGCTTAAGGTGTTGCTCTGCTTTTTTTTTTGATTTGTTTTTCTTTCAAAACACGATCACTACCACGAGTAAACGTATGCGATCACCTGTGATTGTACACCTGTGAGAGACTGTAAAAAAAACTTCACGTAAATTATATCAATCGATCGTGTATCGATCGGTGGACCTGTGACAGTACAGTTCTTCGTTACAAGTGACGACGTGACGGTGATTTTCAGGCGATAGTGGAGATATTTAGCGATCACTGGCACAAACTATCAGACATTGCCGTTAGCCAACAATCCAGACAATCATCAAGAGATTATCATTTGTTTCCATATATCTATACTTATTTGGTTAGCAATAGTCAATCATACTTAAGTAAATAACTTTCGCAATCCCACCGATCAGTTCAATTAAGTTCAATTCGCTGCGATCGCGCGCCAAGAACTTTGCTGCATAGAAACGAAACTTCCGATATATTTACAATTATACAATTCCGCTTCCGGTTTTTCAAAAAAAAAATTAAAAAAAAAACACGTTCACCCAAACTTCTAATACTGTACAAACCAATGGCAATTGTTATGAACCACAATATTGACAAGAACCACTAATCACGATCAATTGATCTTAACTATACTGAAATGGCCAATTAATACAAAAAAAAAACGTGAACAAACAGTAGAACAGAAAATTGCGACAACCAAGTTTCCGGGCAATTTTTACCTCGATCACCGTCTCGTAACCGTTCCTGTTCTAGAATCCTCTCAGTAGTCCGCTTTTTCCACGCGTTTTCTAGATAGTCGTAGGAATTTCACGATCACAGTCTAAAGTCCACGTGATAGTGTAATTTAGTATATTTGTCGTTAGTTAAAGAGAAAATTTCATAATTTTCCAATTGCAATTAGATAGCAAGAATATCCACATTTCACTTGGTTTTTCTTTTTCTAGTGCATAATTAGTAAACTTTCTGAATTCTTGTATGGAAAAAAAAGTATTATTTTCACTAGTAGCTGATGTTTTTATTTAGCACACGGACTCACGTTCAGAATTCACCAGAAATACGATGACGATCATTTGAATCACTTAACCGATTTAACGTGCACTTGCGTTTTACTTGCTTTGCTATTTAATAAATTTCAAAAATTATAGCATTTTATTTTAGTATCGAAATACCAGCCAGCAAAAGTGATACTGAATTTATAAATACGAGTATCTTCGATATACTCGTTTTCTCCGCGATCAGTCCATTGTGAAAAAAATAAAAAAAATAAACACGTGAAACACGTTAAAAAAAATCACGAAAAACTATATACAATTTATATGTAAAAATTATTTGAAAACCGTCCAGATTTTGTTCGACAGCTGTTGATGCAGTGAAGGTTTGCCAAACACTGAAACGAAACTGGGTATAATACCAAAATACAGGTATGTAAATCCACTAAACGACTTTACAGCGATATAAATACGTTTCTGTTGAATGGTTGAAGTTGAAATGTTGATGAAAATGAAAAACAGTAGACCCAGACCCAGAGATGGTGATGATGATGGGAGAATATGAGTTTATCGCTTGGTATCAATATCGGATCGAATGCATATGGAGCGACGCAAACGCGATAGTGGAGCACTATGTGAAAAGCAACGGTATGATGTGTGTACGTAGTGGTTCAATCAAAACATAATTCTACAGTCAATAAAACGCCAAACTGTATGACTTGGACGTGCGAAGCAATGATAGCCGTCAGTGTACCTGTAACTATGTACCTGGTAACCGACTGGCTGCCATACTGCTTTACTACCAATCAAAAACTGCGAAGCCGCGCCGGTGTGTTACTATACTGCGTCCGCTACAGCCAAGCAAAGATCACCGATCAGTCCACGGAAAATCCAGCGAAACATTCAATCCGTCTGTTGAGAGGGTTTTCGTACCGTGATTGATAAAGTCGAAACAACAAGTCCTATTCGATTTACCTTTAAACAAGAGATATCTCAGGCTTTCAATGACACAAAACAATCTCCACTTCACCTGTTCACATTGTTTACTACTCAATCTTGACGATCGCTTTTATTGAACATGATCGCGCCACAGTATCATATAAAAGTACTATTGATATGGTCAAGACTGTAAATTTAAGATACATTGCACTGTGAGCACATTTACGATTTTGAAAAAGTTTTAAATTCTTTTTTTTAAACGGAAAACAGGATGTCTATTCGGACATAACCTACGCAAATGG
Organism: Chrysopilus asiliformis; assembly: GCA_964034945.1. Taxonomy (NCBI): domain Eukaryota; kingdom Metazoa; phylum Arthropoda; class Insecta; order Diptera; family Rhagionidae; genus Chrysopilus; species Chrysopilus asiliformis. The sequence goes on from OZ035961.1 coordinate 39,079,673, forward strand.
CTCAACAACTTTCAATTACAATTCTTTCTACAAACTTTAAAGTTACCCATTTCTGTGAGCTTTACAGGTTAGTTTTAAAAAGTGTGACCCAAAAATCGTGCAGTATTTCTTATTAAAATATAATACGAACAACACGAAGCCGCTTTTATAAATAACTTGTAAGTACCCGGCGTTGATCCGGTAATAATAAATTTTTGAATATGAAAAAAATCCTTTTTTCCCAAAAGTACTTTGATGAATAGAAAAATTATGCAAGAATTATATTTCACCTCATTTTTGTTCATGAATTTTTCGATTCGGCGCACTGTTTTCAAGAAAATCGTAATTATTTTTTCCAACGGCTTGGGATAAATGTAATAGGTCGAAATCCCCTAGCGCCGGACACTTTAGACTTAATTTGTTTATTATGTAACATATGTTGAAAATCCATACAATAGTCCCGGAGATAGCTAAAGAGGGGTTCGCAGTATGTAGGAGTTTGAGTGGGCGAAAAGTTTCCTTTATGATCAACCTGTCCAACGCCGAAAACCGTATCAAAATCACTTCAATGGTTCAGATGATAGCAGGCGAGGGGGAATAAGAAGAGCCGATACCGGGACCACTCCTAATTATAAACCATGATCATAACCCATAGAACAGATAAATAAATTTTTTCCCAAGTTGATGCATTAGGTAGTTCTTGAGTTTATGCATTACACACAAATACGTCTTTTTTATATTGGGGGCTCAGGACGGAAGTGGATCTCTTCTCTCTCTCTCTCTCTCTCTCTCTCTCTCTCTCTCTCTCTCTCTTCTCTCTCTTTATCTCTCTTTCTGTCTCTTTCTCTCTATTTCTCTTTCTTTCTCTCTCTCTTTCACTCTCTCTGTGCCTCTCTCTCTCTTTCTCTCTCTGTCTCTCCCTTTCTCTTTCTTTCTCTCTTTCTTTCTCTTTCTCTCTCTCTTTCTCTCTCTGTTGTATCTTCTAGACCAGTGGTTCCCAAACTATTTTGGCCCACGGACCCCTTTTCATAGTCAAAACTTGCCCACGGACCCTGGGTTTTCACCCATTTACTACATAAATGCATAATAGAACAATTATAAATTTAACTTTGGTGTCTTGAATGGTAAATGGTGACGTAAAAATAAAATATAAATTAAACATTTTGTTGAAGAAGTATTTATTGAAATTATAACTTTGGTTTTAAAATACAAAAAAAAATTAATGACTTGAATGAACCTGATGGGATGTTATGAGTGTATTTAGGTTCGGCTCAATGTTTGTGAGTAGCTACCGCAAATCCCCACGAGTACTAATTTCTAGTCGGTTTCTTTTTTTTTTCGTGATGAGGCTCATAACGGCACTGAATCTACGTTCTACCAAATAGGAAGACGGAAAAGCAATCAACAGCTTCTGTTATTTATTTTAACTTACATATTAATAAAAATGTGTCACAATTTTTTTATTTTATATTAAACCTTGCGCGGACCTCCTGACGTTGTTCAGGGACCCCCAAATCAATTTTAATTTTCCACGGACCCCCTGAATGATCCCGGGGACCCCTGGGGGTCCGTAGGGACAACTTTGGGAACCACTGTTCTAGACTATTACAAGAATTTTAATTTTTTATAGTTTCTTTTAAAGGTTAACTTTTCATTTTGTTGTAACTGTAAGAACCAAAAAGCATAAAAAAAAATTTGAAAAAAAAAATGAAAAACGAAACCTACTGCATAATTTTTGCTAACACGATGGAAAAATAGTGAAATTCCATTAAAACAAATTGGATTTTATTTTCAGTATAAAAAAATTCCGTTTACAATATTTCAAGTTTTTAAAAGTGTTAATAAACATCAGATTTGTAATGGAATTTTTCAAAAAACAATTATGTAACTTCTATGAATTATTGAAAAAATTAAAAATAATTCAATTTCCTTGTCGTTGTTTTACATCGTAGATGTTGTAAACAACTGAAGGGTGATTCACTTGTTTATCACCAAAAATTCATTCAACCTAAAAAAGAAGCAACACGAATTAAAATTTCTCGTCCACACCAATATGAAACCAAATAAATAATTTTATTTTTGCAATCGGATTAATAAAAATATTTTGGAGCTAACAAATTAAGCACCTCATCGAAACGGTTGAACTTTTTGGTAAATATTTACTTTGTGTTGGGATTTTCAAAATGGCGAACCGGTTAATATCTTGGCGTGGCGTCTGTTAAGAACTCTCACCTCAAAGGTCAATTGAGTATCTTTAAGATGATGTTCGTTTAAAAGACGCTGCATTGTAATGGTATAATGGTATCACTTAAATCACATTTATAATTTCTTGTTTATACTGGTCTTGTCTACTTCGGTTGGGATTGTCTACTTTAGTATTTATTGAAGAAATATTTCCGATATCAGACTCACATGATTTGTGCCTTAAAGAACCACTTAACATTTAATTCTAAATTCCATCAACAGGCAATTGAATATTGTTTTCAAATCAATCTGATGGACATATTGCAAATTTTCGTTGAGCTTTGAAGACTGAATCTGAACTGAAAATCATTTTGCTAAATCATCCCTGTTATTAAGAATTGTTAAACCTGTTTGGTCAATTGCCGCACAAATGAAGCATTTGATTTATCATTTTTGAGGTGATTAAGTTTATTACAGAGAATAAAAAGTTTTTGATTTTTTTTTTGGTTAGCTTTTTAGGAGATGCCCACTAATAAATGTGACTTTATTTCTAGTTTCAATGATATGCATAAATGTTTAAATTCAAATATTTCCAGTAAAAAATATTTTATTGTGCAGCATTATGTGCAGCATTAATGTTTTATTTCTTGTTTTTTTCTAATTTTTTTCTCTCTGAAATTTGGAGGGTGGATTCGCGTTTTATGAAAACTGAAGTGAAAAAGTTTTCCAGTACAAAAATGTGTGTTTCCAACTCTGTTTTAGTGTAAAAATAAGATTATTTTGACAGTGTTTAGCATTTTCATAACCTGGGGTGTGCAGACGTTCTAAAAAATCCCCAACTGCGACTCTGGTTCCGGACTCGCAAATTTTGAAAACATCAACTACTACTCTGGGCAAAAACTACTAACTCCGACTTCGACTCCACACACCTGTTTAAAACACAAACAGAAAAAAAAACTTTATCATTTCACTTAATAGAATGCGAATCTACCCTGTCTTGAATAGAGATAAATTTCGCCCATGTCCTGACAATGGAAATGACGAATAGAAAAAAAAACTTTTCCAGAAAAAAAAAGATAATTTTTTCCATAAAAATTTTCTGCAAGATGTGAAAACTTAATGACGACACATGGAAATGTGTGAAATTAATGTCTAATTGATGGTCTTATGGAAAAATATCATTAAAAAAATTAAAAAAAAATTTTAAAAAAAGCTATTATTAAAAAAGAATGCACTAAAAAGAAAAATATAATTTTCTGGACGCTGTGTATCACAAATATAAAAGCTTTTTAAAAGCGAGATAAATTTTTATTTTATTGTTTTATGCTTTATCTCGCTTTTTAAAAGCTTTTATATTTGTAATACACAGCGTCCAGAAAATTATTTTTTTCTTTTTAGTGCATTCTTTTTTAATAAAACCTTTTTTTAAAAAAAATTTTTTTATTTTTTTTATTTTGTTCTTTTTAGTCTTCGAATATATATCCTTACATTTGAGATGTCCTTACAGGCTTTTTAACTTGAGAATCGTATTCAGCGACCCCAAAAACCCCCAGAATAGATTTTTTCCCGGAAAATTTGGAGAAAGGGATAATCACGTTATCCTTACAGGACCTTCCGTTATCCTTACAGACTTTTTAATGACAGATTCGGATTTAGCGACCTCAAAAACCCCCAGAATAGATTTTTTCCCGGAAAATTTGGAGAAAGGGATAATCACGTTATCCTTACAGGACCTTCCGTTATCCTTACAGACTTTTTAATGACAGATTCGGATTTAGCGACCTCAAAAACCCCCAGAATAGATTTTTTCCCGGAAAATTTGGAGAAAAGGATAATCACGTTATCCTTACAGGACCTTCCGTTATCCTTACAGATTTTTTAATGACAGATTCGGATTCAGCGACCTCAAAAACCCCCAGAATAGATTTTTTCCCGGAAAATTTGGAGAAAAGGATAATCACGTTATCCTTACAGGACCTTCCGTTATCCTTACAGATTTTTTAATGACAGATTCGGATTCAGCGACCTCAAAAACCCCCAGAATAGATTTTTTTCCGGAAAATTTGGAGAAAAGGATAATCACGTTATCCTTACAGGACCTTCCGTTATCCTTACAGACTTTTTAATGGCAGATTCGGATTTAGCGACCTCAAAAACCCCCAGAATAGATTTTTTCCCGGAAAATTTGGAGAAAAGGATAATCACGTTATCCTTACAGGACCTTCCGTTATCCTTACAGATTTTTTAATGACAGATTCGGATTCAGCGACCTCAAAAACCCCCAGAATAGATTTTTTTCCGGAAAATTTGGAGAAAAGGATAATCACGTTATCCTTACCGGACTTTCCGTTATCCGTACAAGGACAAAGTAGTGAAAATATTGTATTGTCATCGGACTTATATAAGTGTGCAAAATTTCAAGTCAATCGGACAAGTGGAAGTGGGTCAAAATTGGGTTGCAAGATTTGATCTGACAGACAAACAGACAAACACGAAGGCAAGCTAAATAAAAGCTTTTAAAAATCAATTTAAAATGTAAATATACACAGGAAATTTGGCGGTGTGAATTCGATTTCATCCGATTTTTTTCTTAATTTTAAATTCGCATGGAGTTTTATGTTTTATATTCTACTAGCAGACCCTTCGTTGCCAGCTTAAAGTTTTTTGTATAAATTTTAGAATGCCAAAAAACCATGAATAATTTAAACACTTTTGGGAAAGAACGTTATCCTTATAGGACCTTCTTTTTCGAATTTTGGAAATTTCAACACCAGATTCATGATAAGCAACCCTAAAAACCTCCTGTAAGGATAACAATTGCGTTATCCTTACAGAACCTTCCGTTTCGAATTTTGAAAATCTAACATAGCTAAAAACCAGCTCCTGGCAACGCAGATCATTTTGCAAAAAAAAACCGCGTAAAAATCGGTCCAGTAGTTTTTGAGTTTTGTAATCTCAAACAGACAGGCAGACAGACATACAGACAAACAGACAAAGAAACATCCACTTTTATATATATAGATATAATATATACACTCAGAAAAATGGAGGCTAACTCAACGACCTACATACGGCGTAATTGGCCTCGGCTAGGCGCGCGTTCGCCTGCATGAGGGAAAGTAAAACTGTGTTGACCTGTGGTCGGAGAAATTCTGAAATTAAGCCACCAGCAGGTGAAGTAGGGCATTGGGAGCTGCACGAGTTGACCTTAGATAGGCATTTTGAGGATGTAATGTAATGGAAACCTCTGTAAGCCAGCTAGCGGTTAGAGTTAACCTGACAAAAAGTTGACCTGGACATTTTTCTGAGTGTATAAAGTATATTAGATTTAGTATAATGTTTGTAACGCATCGCAAACACCCAAACACCCTGGTGTCGTGTAAAAATAAGCTACACCAGGGTGTTTGGGATGATCAAAGACTTCAATTTTCACATGTCCGTCCGTCTGTCTGTCTGTCCTTCTGCCCGTCCGTGCAGACCACAACCTTCGAAAGGATTGAGCTAGAGACTTGATTTTTTTTACAGTTGCGTTTCTCGTAAATGGCAAGGCTAAGTTCTTGAATGGGCAAAATAGGACCATTCCTTCTCTCTCCTCCATGCAGACGAACAGATATTTGCAATTTTTTTGAAAACTGTGAGTCGTATTGGAAAATTTATGTGTTCAGAATATAATTTTATACAACTCATCCATAAATCAAAATCCAATCGGAACATTGCTTTTCCTGTTTCCTCGAAAACTGAGCATCATCTCGAAAAGTTTAGAATATGTGTTTAGAATATATTTTTACATAACTTATCTATACATTAAAAATCCAAATGGACTACTCTTTCTCCCCTCTCCCCTAAAAATTAAACACTTTTTTTATTTTCTCGAAAACGGTGAGTTTTCGATACTGAAAAATTTATGAAGGTAAAATCTTCCATACTTCAAAATTTAATCGGACCACTCCTTTTCGCCTCCCTTATACAAATTGAATACTTTTTTTTATCTTCTGGAAAACGGTTAGTCGTATACGGTTAGTCGTATTGAAAATTTTATAAAGATGACATGTGTTTAAAATATGATTTTATATAACCGTTCCATACATTAAAATCCAATCGAACTACTTCTTTCTCCCTCTCCTATACGAAGGGATTTTTTTAAATAAATATTTTGTCTGTCATATTGAGAGTATTTGACGATTGGCAATTGTAGCTTTTCTTATGTTTTTATAAACCGTTAAGTCAGGGCAAAAAAGTCTCACTAAAAAAGTGTGAAAGGTTGAATTACTCAAAAATTAGACTAATCGACATGAATTGTTTAGTGGGTATAAAAAAAATCTTTTTAGCTGAACACCTCCAACGCGATGCGATGCATATATTTCTGATTTTATTAAAAGGGTAAAAAAATCATGTATACCAATAAAATATAAGTACTTTAAGCAATGCTGACTAATCTATGTTAGAAAACCATGACTTCTTAACCCTCTAACTGCCACGACAATTTTAAGCCTTTTTCGAATATTTAGTTGTCAGTCAAAAAGACACTAAGAGAAAAAAAAATTGAAACAAAATTATACCTAAATGTTATTTTATTACCATAAAATGTGTGCAACTACAAAAAATCGTTGCGGTTGCAGCGAACATTTTAATAATTTTCATTGTGGCCGTTGTATACAATTAGGTGTCAGGTCTTTTTGACTGACGTGGCAGTTAGAGTGTTAATAGAAAAAAGTAAATTCGCCATTAACATTTTTACTAAAGTCAAGCAATTCCTCATTCTCATTTTCAAATACGGATATGAAAACCTACAAAATACACGTATTTGGAAACTATCACTTCAAATTCTATGTCTGCATTAATGTTACAAAAATATGTGTGTCAATGATTTCTAACGTTTTGATTCCGAAAAGTAAAAGGTGAAAAGAAGAAAAAATCTTCCGCCTACACGGACTTAATATTCTTAAGGACATAGGGTAAAAGCAAAAAAAACTAATACCTATAAACGATAAAAGTATATCATTTAAAATACGACCGTGCTTATAAGCTAGACACGTATCTAAAAATAGATAAATCTCTTTGATAATGAAAATAAATCACTATACCGAATTTTTACAGTCTAAAATGCTAGTCGTCCTTCAATCGTTAGCGTCTTATCTCAGCATCTACTGTGATTTTCTTGAGAAATTAAATTATTGACATTTAGCCGCCTTTGCCATTTTAGCTTTTGTTCCGATTCAGTTTCGGTTTCGATTTCATTTTTACTATGTGGTTCGATTTCCGATTGAGCTTCACAGTTATGAAATCTGTTTCTGCCTTTAGGTTAAATACAAGAAGCCCAAATTTATGCGTTCGACTTCAGTTAAATGCCATAAGCCACTGATGGATGTGAGGAGGGAGAATGATTTATTCTGTCAGTACCACGGATACAAATTTTGATTTTTTGATTATTGGTTTTGCTAACACCAAATAGAAAAAATCATTCATTCATCTTTGAGATTTACATGAAAAAAAACCCCAAATATTTTTAACCTTTCAGCCTGGCAGCAAAATTCCAAAGCCTTAAGGCTTCAGGTCAAGTGTAAAGGAGCTTTAATCACTCATTGTAGTACATTTAATACAAGAAATAAATGCATAATCAATTTATGTGTACGCAAATTATATTCAAGATCATAATATCGTTATTTAGCACGGAAACACGTATAGATACTTTATCTTCAATACTCATTGTTTAAGAAATTAAGATACCAACAATTTGAATCTAAATCAGATGCGCTACGTTTGAAACTTTTTTTATTGTTATTTTCTTTTTTACTCATCATCGTTATTTTATTTATTTTTAGTAGTTTCCATTATTGAGTTTTCAAGGTAATATATGCATATACATATACAGAATTGATGCGAACAACTTTGCGATACTTGTAGTTTATTTCTAAGCAAATGGTATTTAGCATTTGTCGGTAAATCTTAGTGTGTCGAAAACATTTTTTTTTTGCAAAGATAGAAATACGAGTGAAAAACAACTCGATTATTAATCAAAGTTATCTCCATCAATTGAAGATAATCAGGGAATTCACAGTCGTCTTTTAAAATGCGGGTAAATTTACCGCTCGGTAATTCAGTCAAATTTAACAGATTTTTACCGAGCCGGTAACTTGGTTCATGTAAAAATGAATTACCGGATTCGGTAATTGTATACATGCCTCGAGTCGTGTTTTTCAGCCTCGGTATTCGGTATCAAGAATCAACCGCGGGTGGCGCTAGTAATGTTTCTAGTTGTCAAATTTTCTCGCTGGCTTTTTGTTAATCTCATCGGACTGATGCAATTTTTTTCAATTTTGATAGCCGTTGCCACAATAGAAATTCAAAAGAATACATCAAACATGGATTTAAAGGTATGTGACATATTTTACAATCAAATTCGCAGTTCATGATTTGGTCACGTATCAAATAAAAGCGCTGTTCTCAAATCTGTGCTGTGGGATGTTCACAGCAGAATATTTTCAGTCTTTTAATATTACCGAAAATACCGAATACCGAATACCGAAGAGGATTGTGAATACCCTCAATATGTAAGAAGTATTCAATGCCACGAGCAATATCTTATTGTGCTAGTTCAAAAATTTGCATCTAATATGAATGTTTGAGTGATAATAATCAACCTGTTGAAGTTTTTACTAAATTTGTAGACACAAGCCCTTTAGTAAGACTATTAGCACCATAAGAAAGATAGAAAATTGGACAACTTTTATTTTATAACATTAATTATAAAAATAAATTCAAAATCTCTGAAAATGACGAACCTCAAACTTCAAATGCTAGAACTTTTTAAAAGCTGTTATTTAGCTTCCTTTTTAAAAGCTTTTATATTGCTTCCTTTTTAAAAGCTGTTATTTAGCTTCCTTTTTAAAAGCTTTTATATTGCTTCCTTTTTAAAAGCTGTTATTTAGCTTCCTTTTTAAAAGCTTTTATTTTGCTTCCTTTTTAAAAGCTTTTATTTAGCTTGCCTTCGTGTCTATCTGTTGGTCTGTTTGCCTGTCAGATTTAACACTTGCAATCCAATTTTGACCCACTTCCCAGCAAGATTCGGAACTAGTTACGTAACTAGTGGAGTAACGTGATAATTCACTGTTACCCTATGCGTGAATCTTCTTAGAGCGTTGGGAAAAAACTCACGTGCAATTGACAATCTGTGTGAATGTCTATCGCACTTACTCCAACACCAAACGTATATAAGTATGTCTTGCTCTAGCAATGTAGAAACGAGACAGCCTTATGCTTATTAGGTGTGAGATGAAATGAGACGAAATATGTGCATATTTTGTTACCAGTAACGCTAAAAGTAACATGTGTTACTCCGATAATTTTATTTTTATTAAAGTGTTTTCCGAATCCTCATTTCTTGTGTTTTCCGGATCCTCATTTGGTGAAGAAGGAGCGTTTGCAATTCCCAATGAAATTTCTGCGGAAGCAACATCGACTGGAAATTCCACAATTTGAAGATCCGAGTTCAAATTAAGGAATTCCCGAATCATTCGATGTTGCTTTCGCAGATATGTCACTGGGAATAACAAAAGTTGATGCAAGAATAGAATGGTTGGATGGAATGACATTAGTTTGTCTCTCTCCGTCCAATGGCGATGCGAAAGTAAATAAGAATACTTCACCACTACACGCACATTTACATCCTTCTACAGATGCGAAGTGTTGCATTTGTAGTTGAACACGTTACTAAAATCTTGCTGGGTAAAATCTTGCTGGGTTCCGCTCATCCGATTGACTTGAAATTTTGCACACATACGTAAGTTTGATGACAATTCAATATTTTCTCTACTTTGTCCTTGTCAGGATAAGAGAAGGTCCTGTAAGGATAACGTGATTATCCTTTTCCTCTAATTTCCTCCAAGAGTCTGGCATAAAAAAGTCCGTAAGGATAACGGAAGGTCCTGCAAGGAAAACGTGATTATCCTTTTCCTCATTTGGGAGTTTTTGGTATCGCTGAATCCGATTCTGGCTTTAAGAAATCGATAAGAATAACGGAAAGTCCTATAAGGATAATGTGATTATCCTTTTATCTAAAAAATGCACTAAAAAGGGAAAATTTATTTTTTGGAAATAAAAGCAAGATGAATAATTATTTTATTTTATTTTTTTACGCTTTATCTCGCTTTTATTTCTGATGCAAAGCGCCCTGATACAAACAAATTATGTTTTCCTTTTTAGTGCAATGTTTTTAAATAAGAGAATTTTTTTTTTAATTTTTGTTATTTTATTCTTTTTAGTCATTTTGTATTTGATTAGTATGACTAAAAATCCAAAATAAAAACGATAATCATATTATCCTTTCTGTACAGACTTCTTAAAGCTCCTTACAGACTTTTTAATAGACTTCTTAAAGCCAGACTTCTCAAACATAGTTCTTACGTTCCTTACAGACTTCTTAAAGCCAGAATCGGATTCAGCGACCCAAAAAACCAAAGATGAAATTTTTGTCCTGAAAATTTTAGGAAAAGGATAATCACGTTATCCTTACAGGACCTTCCGTTAGCCTGACCGATTTTTTAATGCCAGAATCGGATTCAACGACCCCAAAAACCCACAGATGAGATTTTTACTTTCTTCTACGGAGTATAATAAAGTATTGTATTCATGAAAAATTTCGACCTCTTAATTTTGCCTAAAAAACATTTCTCGATCACTCCTGAGTCGATTGGAGTCATATTTAAAAAATGTCTTTCTGTCTGTCAGTCTGTCTGTCAGTCTGTCAGTCTGTCAGTCTGTCAGTCTGTCAGTCTGTCAGTCTGTCAGTCTGTCAGTCTATCAGTCTGTCAGTCTGTCAGTCTGTCAGTCTGTCAGTCTGTCAGTCTGTCAGTCTGTCAGTCTGTCAGTCTGTCAGTCTGTCAGTCTGTCAGTCTGTCAGTCTGTCAGTCTGTCAGTCTGTCAGTCTGTCAGTCTGTCAGTCTGTCAGTCTGTCAGTCTGTCAGTCTGTCAGTCTGTCAGTCTGTCAGTCTGTCAGTCTGTCAGTCTGTCAGTCTGTCAGTCTGTCAGTCTGTCAGTCTGTCAGTCTGTCAGTCTGTCAGTCTGTCAGTCTGTCTGTCTGTCAGTCTGTCTGTCTGTCTGTCTGTCTGTCTGTCAGTCTGTCAGTCTGTCAGTCTGTCAGTCTGTCAGTCTGTCAGTCTGTCAGTCTGTCTGTCTGTCAGTCTGTCTGTCAGTCTGTCTGTCAGTCTGTCTGCCAGTCTGTCTATCAGTCTGTCTGTCAGTCTGTCTGTCAGTCTGTCTGTCAGTCTGTCTGTCAGTCTGTCTGTCAGTCTGTCTGTCAGTCTGTCTGTCAGTCTGTCAGTCTGTGTACAAGATTTTTCAAAAACTAATAGAGCTAGCACCATGAAATTTTATAGACATGTTGGGTCCTGAAATGGGACGATCCTATCAACTTTTGGTGGAAATCCGTTAACCGGAAGTATCCAAAATGGCGGTTTTTCAAAAATCGCAATTTCGTTTTTCTCGATTTACTCCCAAACTACGCGTTTTTTAGTGGCCTTAAGTATGACAAAACTTGGAGAAAATAAAATTTCCCACACTTTTGTCTTTAGCTATAACTCGATATCTCAACCTGTTATCGAGATAAACCGTTATTTCCAAAAAAAAAACAGTTTTTTGCGATTATCTCGAAAATTAACGGGTTTTTGCTGACTGAATGTATGAAGTGAATTAATGAGAATGGCATTCTGCACAATTTTGTTTGTTACTGTTATCCGTTATCTTTTACCGTTATTGAGATATTTTCAATAATATGTAAAAAATCATATGTTTGCGAATAATTTGCAAACTAACGATTTTTCGACAAAACAGTTAAAAGAATAATTAAAGATGTTAAAATTTTCTACATTTTTGCCATTTACCGTAAATTGATATCTTTTACCGTTCTCAAGTTATCTCAAATTTTGTACGTTTTTGATATTTTTGAATAAACCAAGAATTTATTGGGAGGTCGTCTTAGTTTGACAACGCGACAGGGCTCTAGCGTAAATTGCGCAGGGTCGTAGATTTTGTAGAAGAAAGTTTTGTGTTGACCACAACTGATATTTATCCAGAAAATTGAGTGATAATGACGTTACAAGACCTTGCCTTATCATTACTAGGACGAAGTAAAGAAAATATTGTATTTTAATTGAACTCACGTATGTGTGCAAAATTTCAAGTCAATCGGATGAGTGGAAGTGGGCCAAAATTAGATTGCAATAATTTAATGCCGACAGACAAACAAACAGCCAGACAGACAGACAAACATGAAGGCAAGCTAAACAAAAGCATTTAAAAAATTTATTCTGCACTCATTATTCTGAAAACTGCGATGTGACCTCTACGGAAAAAAAATCAACTGATGTCTCAGCGGATATCCCTCAAGTTGATTTTAACGTCTGTAGTGATGTCTGCAAACCGGTCCGTGATCAAGTTGGCAGATTTTATCGTACGTCTGTAGCTGGCTTTAGGATTAAACAAATCAGTCTCGCGGATCATATCTTCTTTTAGAAATTAGTTCGCATTGTTTTTCTTAAATGTTTTACGGATATTTTATTAAAGAAATCTGAAAATTCTTCAAAAAAAATCTTTTTTATTGCAAAATATTGAAAGGGAGAAGTGTTTTTTTTTAAAGACAAACAATAACTTCCATTGAGAAACTTCAGTCCTTTGGAGTTTTTGGTCTACAATATTGTCAAAAGACAATTATTTCATTCCATATCATATTATTGTTGCCATTCATCATTTCCATTTCTCCTCAACATTGTAAAATTAGATGGAACTTCATATTTTGGATAGAAGAGTGGCAATTGACCACCCTCTAGTTATTAAATCGTTCTCGCCCAAATGTGGTGTTTTTTCGGTACCATGTTCACCAACCCGGGCTAAAGTAATATCTCGGTGATTTGCATTATTTTTTGTCATTCTTAATTATTTTTCTGTTCAATTTAAAAATTCTTAAAGAAGTTATCTTAACACCATCCTGAGCTGTGCTTCGGAATTAAAGGGTCTTCCCCTAAGCTCTGGCTGTAACTATAAAAAAAAACAACCAATAACTTGCATTTTATCTTCACCTTTCATTTATATTTATTTATAGCAATGTTTACCAGTACAAAAATGGGTTATTATTACTTAAAACAGGTACTACCGGTGCAATCGGAGATTCCCAACAAGAATATATTTTACCGGCATTTTAAATCCATTTTCAATTGTGGATTGCCCCGCCATTACTGTGATCAAAATGAAATATGCAAGAGAATTATAATGCGATAAAATTATCATAAGAATAGTGGAGAAACCATAATTTTATCTTCTAGTCGGACCACAATTTGCGATTCTCATACATGCGATAGCCAAATTCAATGAAGTCAAGAATTTGAATTGGACACTGTGCAACTATGCAGACAATTGAGTGTTAACTCTTCGTGATTGAATTTAATTACAGGTATAACCACTCCAATTTTAGTGTTAATGAGCGAAATGGGGGTGTGACATGGTGGATACCTGGGGCACTACTATCTCCACTGATGATCAATTTTGAAAGTCAAAGAGTGAAAAGGCGACACAGCAAGAGGGCAGCAGCTCCAATGGACTTTGTAGGTCATAACTTATTAATCCAACGAAACCTGACGGCGAATTCTTTAGTGGGTAAAATAAAATCTGCAACGCGACACTGCGTGAAGCCACGGCAATGTTGATCAAGTTTACGTAACTTTTTGGGGCGGGTCCAGCATAATTTCACCGCTAAATGCTTGTTAACTGTCGCTCTAGTTGTTCGACATTTTTTTATTGTTTACTTTGTTGATTTGCATTTCTTAATTCTCACATTTTACCACCCAGTTACATCAATTAGAGGTGATCAAATGGAAAAATATTTTTTTAACTCATGTATTCGGCCTTGTTGAAAAAACTACACGGTTAAAAATTTAAGGATTTATAACAATGAGTAAATTTTTATTTATCAAGATCTTTTACACCAAAGAACCATGCAGGATTTGACGTTTTTTATGCCCCTGGGTTAACTTTTGAACCCGTGCAGTTTTCACTTTGGTTGAATACTTTTTGGAAGGGGCACAGTCTCTAGTTTCATCCATATATGGCTTCAAGAGCCACCGAATTGCAGGGAGATGGTGAGGGGTTAACGAACTCTCTCGTGATTTCTGCAATGATTTCTGTGAAGAATCACAAGAAAGTTCGTTAACCCTTCACCATCCCCCTGCAATTCGGTGGCTCTTGAAGCCATATATGGATGAAACTAGAGACTGTGCCCTTTCCAAAAAGTATTCAACCAAAGTGAAAACTGCACGGGTTCAAAAGTTAACCCAGGGGCACAAATTCCATTTCTGCAGTGATTTCTGTGAAAAATCACGAGAAAGTTCGTTAACCCCTCACCATCCCCCTGCAATTCGGTGGCTCTTGAAGCCATATATGGGTGAAACTAGAGACTGTGCCCTTTCCAAAAATTACTCAACCAAAGTGAAAACTACACGGGTTCAAAAGTTAGTTTAGAGGGGCAAAATCGTGCATCGTTCTTTGTGTCAACTCGCATGCTTTTATCGACATTTGGCGTCAAAACAATTCCAAAATTTTTATCAAAATTTTTATCAAAAAACCAAACTTATATTTATTAAGGTTTTACATTTGATACCAAATGTCGATAAAAAAAAGGCGAGTTGACACAAATTTGGTGTAAAAGATCTTGATAAAAAAATGTATTCATATACATCCTTAAATTTTTAACCGTGTACACTTAAAGAAGGTAAACATAAATGGGTATAAAGTGTACATATTATATTTTGAACCTAATTGTTTCGAAACTGCAATGAAATTTAAACAGACAAAAATACACACGAATTTATTGTTGCAAAAAATAGGTTATCATCGCAAAATATCAGTTGTGATCAACACAAATTTTTCCTCTGCAATATTTTGGTTCGGAAAAATATGTAAAAAATAATATTTTCTTAAATATCTCGAAAACGATTAAAGATACGGATAAACAGTTAAAGCAAAAAAAATGTAGAAAATTCTATATCCTTTAAATTTTATTATATTCATTTTTTCCCAAAAGCGCATAGGTTTCGAGAAATTTTCAAAACTAGGTTTTAAAAAAATGATATGGGAGGTACCCGTTATAGCTACCGGTACTTTTCCAAAAGATGATAGAAAACCACGATTTTTGGAAACAAAAAATTTCAAGTCGCCAGGTCAACGCGTTCTCCAGGTATTTTAGATACGTAAAACAAACAGACCGACAGGCAGATGCACGGACATCCTCATAATTTTGCCTGAAACGGATGTCAATCGGAAATTTTCTGTCTGCCCCCGTTCTCGAGTCGGTCTCCGTCATGAATACAATACTTTCCCTCTACTAATAAATAGTAGAAATGATTTTATATGTTTAAAGCAGTGTTGTGCCGCGTAGTCTACGTGATGTAGACTACACCATTGTCTACGCGTAGACTATTACTGTAGACAATAGTCTATTCTCTACGCGTAGACAATGTAGACAATCAATAAAATAAAGGATAGCTGATTTAGTTTTAAAATCTCATTTTATTCAATTAATTTTAACATAATAAATCACAATCATGCTTATTCACAAATTTATTGTTAGTTAACAATATTGTTAAGTAACAATAAATTTCATAGCAATCCATAAAGAAAATGGTAATCACAATTTTGCTTGTTAAAAAGTTTCGTTAAAAATGTTCGTTGTGTTGTTATGGCAACAGTTTTGTGAATTATTTTAATAGTTGCAGTTGTATTGCATTCGGGGATTGTTGTATTGCATTGCGGGGAGACGATAAATATTTTTTAAAACTGTTTTCTTCTATGGAAAACGGATCGCTGGTATCGCGAAGAACTTGACTTGGTAATCCACGTGGTAATCAAACATATCGTCGGTGATAGTGCAATACCGCGTATGAGCAGTTTGTAAATACCGCGTATCTACATTTTGAATATTTTGCAGGGGGAAGAAAGATTGATATTTCTAACCCTTTAAAGAGATTTCTCGTCTAAGATTTTTTGGGACCTCATTATATGACTGTCATAATGAGGTCCCAAAAAATCTTAGAGGAGAAAATCTCTTTAAAGGGTTAGAAATATCAAACTTTTTCTTCCCCCCGTAAAACATTCAAAATGTAGATACGCGGTATTTACAAATTGCTCATACGCGGTATTGCACTATCACCGACGATATGTCTTTAAAAAAGCAACACAGTAGAACACGCTTAAATGCACATTGAACTTCGCAGAATTTCATGTGCATTTATCCGTGTTTTGCATTTATCCGTAGCACGGAGAAATACACGCGAGTCAAAGATAAACATGCAATTTTAATATTCCTGTAATAAACATTTAAATTCAATTAGGCTACACAAAAACAAAGAATCAATTTAATTCATTTTATCACATAAAAATAACAAAAATCACATTTTTTTGTTGTGATTACATTTTATTTTTGCACATGTGCATTTAAGCGTGTAAAATTTCATGTATGGGCCTATTCTTAAAATGTAAGATTGCTCTGTATCTGTAACTTTACATTTTCAGTCCACTTTGCTATTCACAAACTGTAACTTTGACATTCTGTATCTGTAACTAGCTGTCAAATCATCTGTAAGTTTATGCCGAGAGAAAACTTATCCATAAGGTTACATTTTTTAAGAAAAATGCAAAATTTTAAGAATAAAGGAAATATGTCGGACTTAATATTGTTGTATAATGGATGGGAAGAAGATTCTGAGTAAGTTAAATAAAAATACTTAGAAAGAAATGTTTATACGATTTGTTATACAGTTCAGAAGAAGCAACTGTCAGGAATCCCTATTATTCAGTTACAGTTTGTGAATACCAATTTGGAATCTAATGTAAAATTAGTATGAATCATGTGGAACATGTAAAGTTACAGTTGCAGATACATTTACATTCGTGAATAGCCCCAGTAATTTATACTTTTGGGGTATGAAAATGGTTGCATTTAAGCATGTATTGCAATTAAGCGTGTTTAATTTATCCGTATATATATTTATATGAAAAATACTTTAAAATCCTCCAGGCACAAATATGGCGTCCAATTACACGAGTTTTACATTTAAGCGTCTTAGGAGCCCAGTTAGCGAGTTTTCATATAAATTTAACTCTTTAGGGACACCACCGCCTCGACATTTCTTGTAATTGGCCATTTCATATATAGTATAGTATTAGATATATAACTCACTGATAACTTTGTTTTGACAGATATGAGAAAGTCTACATTGTCTACGCAAAGTCGACATTGTCTACGCCAATGTCTACATTGTCTACCCCAAATCTATTGTCTACGCTATTGTCTACACTGAAGTGTAGACAATTAAAGTCTACGCGTAGAGGAACAACACTGGTTTAAAGCAGACTTGTCCAACCCGCGGCCTGCTGGCCGCATGCGGCCCGGACATGTTTGAATGTGGCCCAACACAAACTGATATGTAAATGTGGCCCAACAAAAACTAATATAACTGATATTTATGAATTAATGAAGTTTAAATTACTTAAAATTGATAACTCAGTATGTATATATTCTACGTTTTTTTGTATGTATATATTCTACGCTATCATTAGGGTCAGTATATTTTATTTGTGGCCCAATATAACTTTGGTCACCCCTGGTTTAAAGGATTTTGTAAATAATTTGGTTTTAATCGTGTTTTCATTTTCAGTATACCGTTTGTAACGCATCGAACCAATCATCGGACACAAAAATGTACACCAGGATGTTGGGGATGACAAATGATTTTGATTTCCTCGTGTCCGCCCGTCTGTTTGTCTGTCTGTCAGTTCGTGAACACCAACCCTTTCAAACAGATTGAGCTAGAGACTTGGAATTTCGTAAAGTTGCATTTCGCGTAAATGTCAAGGCTAATTTCTTGAAAGGGCAAAATCGGACTATTCGTTGTTCCCTCTACCATACAGACGAAAAAGTTTTTTTTCTATTTTCTCGCAAACGATGTACAATATCGAAAAATTTATAAAGACGAAATGTATTTAGAATATGATTTTACATATCCACAAAAAAGTAAACATTTTTTCAATTAATTACAACTGAAACTTTCCAAAAAAAAATTCTACAACTCAAACATGAGTTTTTTTAGCTCCTTTTTGGGCTATTTCAGATTTTTTGGCAATTCACCGTTGCAAAATTAAGTTTTTAAAGTGTTCGCCCAGCTATTTTTACATAGTTATACTATGTTGATTTTTGTAAATGGGCTTATCGGTCCTTTGAAATAAAACCAGAGATCTTTTTGGTTCTGATCGTTGTATTTATGTTATGTTTATGTTAAATCATCCGACGTTTCGATCGTGTATACGATCATCTTCAGGCTGCTTATAATGGATGGATTACAATTATTTTATTTTACTTAGTTTTAGTTAATTCTACTTACATTGTGTTGTTTTATGGAAACTATTTGGATATTACAAACTGATTGACAATGATAAATAAAATGAAACGAAATAAATCAAAATTGTTTGACATCGTACAATTATAAAAACAAGAAAACAGATTGAATAAATTAAACACGACGTCACTGGGACGGTTACAAGAGTTAAAGAGAATAATAACAGTTACTGCAAACATCGATATATGGTTATTGTGGTTTATTAGTATTTCGTTCTTTTTGGGTTTATATTATCATTTGTGTATGTCCGTTTTCGTTTGCATGTGTTTATCTCGTTGTGCAGTATTGCGCAATACACTGCTGAAATGTCCTGTGTGTCACGTTTAATGTTGTATGTGTCCTCTGTGTATATGTGTAATGCTTCTGTTGTGAGTCGTTTGTCGTAGTTTGTTTGTGTTGCGAGTATTTTCGTGTTGTCAAAGTCTGGTTTGTGTTTGTGCATGTTACAATGTTCGACTAATGCGGTATGTGGAGTGTTAATTATGACGTCACCAATCCTTTTAAAATCATTTTTGTGGTTGTTTATACGTTTTTCTAGGTATTGTTTTGTTTGGCCTACGTAACTTAAATTGCACTCTTCCCCTATATTTGGATCGCCCAAGCACGGGATTTTGTATATTATATTTGAACGTTTTTGTTTAGGTGTAGGATCTTTTAAATTAGTGTACAGACTTCGAAGTATGACTTTGTTCCGATATGCTAATATTGTGTTTTTTGTATGTTGTTTTAATGTTTTCGCGATTTTTCTGAGGTTCCCCTGATGTACGTTATGCTCCTGTACATTGGGCTATCATCGGGTGTCTCAATGCGGGTCTGTGGGGAGTCATTCTGTCTTTGATTATTATTATTTCTAGTTTTAAGTAATGAGTTTATTATGTTCTGTGGATAGTTGTTTTTGGCTAGTATGTTTTTTATTAATTTTATGTTTTTTTTTGTGAAATTTGTTAGAGCTAATGGTTAGGATTGTGTTTATTAATTGTCTAGCAGTGTTTAGTTTCTGAGTGTGGGGGTGGTGGGAGAGATAATTGAGGATGCGATTTGAAGTGGAAGGTTTTTGGTACCAGTCCGTATCTATTTTATTATTGTTGTTTCGTATTGCTAGTACGTTAAGGTATGCTAATCTATTGTGTTGTTCTATTTCGTGTGTGAATTGAATGTTACATAAACATAACATAAATACAACGATCAGAACCAAAAAGAGCTCTGGTTTTATTTCAAAGGACCGATAAGCCCATTTACAAAAATCAACAAACATGAACACAGCGGTCAACCCACACAGATTTCAATAGTTATACTATATTCTATATTCTAAAAAACTATATTCTAGAAAGTGGACATCAATGTTTAATAAACTGTCCTACTGATAGGCTCTCTATTTTTACAAATCTCTAGATTTTACGCTCTCTAGTCTGGACGCGACATGAAAAAAATATGCCGCAATTTGGCATTACTGATCAAACATCTTGTCAAACACGCAGCAAAAAGCAGTGAAAATATTGTGATTTGTAAAAAGCCGAAAATCGAGTCGATAAGATTTCTGTGTCTATCACAAAAATAAAAACCTCACACCGAGAAGACTGGCGACGATTTATTGGCTTGAAATAAGAAGCCCTGCTGCTGAAAACGGGGGTAATCGTCTTCTAGAAAAAGTGCACATAAATAATAATGGCAACTTTGCCACCGCGAAAAAATCCTACCCCGACAAGGATATCAAAGCAGAATTTGACCCCCTTGCAAATCCTCCTGCAGATGGGGTTCCCAAAACACAGAGCGTAAGAAGGCTGAATCAGAATTTTAGTTTATGTGGATAAATTCCTGTATTTTTTTTTTAGGGAAAAGGCATTGGCATCAACAGGAAATCGGGGTGTTCAATTGGCCTCCGACTGGCTGCTCGCCCATGTTAACGATTCCTCGTTGGATGAATGCATCCCTCGGGAATATATTTTATACGTCTGTCCAACGGGACCATTTCTGCAGCAGCTTGAGGAGTTCTGGGCGAAATCCAAAGAGCTCTGCGGCTGGAACGGCGCTCACAATTACATTCCCCACATAACACTTGTGTCATTCTTCAAGGTGGAACTGGATATCATTTTACTCGTTAATTGTTAGAGAATTATCTTGTTTTTGTTTCAGGCGCCAGACGAATGTGCATTGCAGCTTTCAAAGGCACTGAAGCAAGTCGTCGATTTGGCCGGAGCAGTTCTTGACCGTCCATTCAAGCTAGAGCTCTACACGAGCCCAAACTTCATGGGATTCTTCGTCGCTGAGGATGATGCCAATTTCTTGAAAAGACTTGCCCTTCAATACGTCAAAGAAGTATCAAATTCAAGTAACTTTTTTTTGGTTAACTCTTTATCAAAAAAGATTGATTTAGAATAAAATTTCATAATATTTTTACAAAATACGAATGATAAATTAATATTGGTTTTGGTTCTTAGTAATTAGCGATACGTACGAGCAACTAGACGCAATCGTTGCTTGTTTTCCATGGTGTGGGGCTGTATCTTCTGGTAATCGATGTATTCCTCGTAGCAGTCGATGTAAGATTATCACGCTTGATCGATTCCAATTACAAAACCAATAAATTACTTAAAATTTCCGAAAAAAAATCATTATGTAGCAAGTTGGACATGAATTTTGTTTTGAATTTATAGCGTATGTTATTCTTTTAATTTTCTATTTTTTTACTAATTTTTTTTCCAATGATTTCAACTCTAATTTATAATTTTTTTTATACACTATCTGTTTTAATAAAATTAGATCTTTATAATTAGATCTCACGACAAATCTCTAAAAATAAAATTGCGAAAAATCATCAAATTGGCTAAAATTTAAATAATTTATATTGATCTAATTTGATTTAAAACTATTCAGTACAAAAAAAAACATCCATAAAAATTAATCTCGTTATAAAATGCGATTGATCAATGAAAAAAATGTTTCCTCGTTTGTAGCAATTTCACTAGAGCCGCATGTGAAATCCTTACACCTCACGTTAGCTTATCAGTTTCCGCCAAGTCAGTTTAACGCTTTGAAATCGTTGGTAGAGACATTAGATCCGTCTGCCGCATCCAGTTGGGAGCTAAGACTTTATTCACGCGATCCACGATTGGCAACTAAACAAGTAATGCACAAGAAATATTCATTAGAAAATTAACAATAAAACGAATTTTTCCTGAAACGTGTGAAAATATCTGAATCCATTTTAGGTACACAAAGTTTTATATCCGCACACACCCCGTGAAACCGACGAATTGGAATTAAGGATCGGTGATTTCATCTATTTGAGCGGTGAAGCGGTTGAGAATTCATCTGATGGATGGGTAGATGGAATATCCTGGTTAACGGGAACCAGTGGATACCTTCCAGAAAATTATACAGAACGTACAGCTGAATCGGATGCATGGACAATGCATCGAAATATTCAATTGTGTAATTGCACAACTCCTTCGTTAGTGTCTGTCGATGACGGAGATGCTGTTGATGGCGCGTCGCATGTTGCCGTGAAGGAAGCAACTGGACAAAGGCGAAATTATGATGAAGGTAAACTAAAATACATTACAACTAGTGCTTATTAGTATCCATATCTGCCGCCTTTCCGTTGGACAAACAACCAAATACATCAGTCCGCCTGAAAAAAGTAGTGCCTCAGTTTATCTTTTGAAGCATTTGTGTTCTCTACTGTAGAATCGATTGGAATTTGTTTCTAATCAAAACAACTAATTATATACTACCCAAACCAGGAATAGTTTGCCTATCGAGAATTTTTTACAGAACTTCAAAATCAATAGCATTTTTTTCGTTAAAGCTCCTCCCCGTGCTTATAATGAATGATGCTATTTGATTTTGTCGACAATTCTAATGAAAAATGCAGAAGTAACTATTAAAAAAAAATTATTTCATGATTAAATTTTTAAAAAAAAAACAAATCAGTCTTCCACAATAAAGGTAAAGATACACGACGAGAGACTTTGGGGTCTGGTCTCCAGAATACAAAAGGCAAAAATCTCCAAAGTGTATACACGACTACAGACATTTAAGTCTGGAGATCAAAAAATAGATCTCCGGAGACGTTTACTAAAAAGTCTCTAAAAGCAAAGTCTCTGGAGTGCATACACTTTTTGACATTTGGTAGTTTTTGATTGGTGTTGTGCTGTGAAATTTTTCGAATTGTGGATATTTTGATAAAAAAGAACGCGGGAAATAAAAAAAAAATACAGCAGCAATAGCAGCACTCATAATTTTGCGTAGGAGGCAAAAGACGCAACGCAAAATATGGGTGAGAACACAAACATTGTTGCACGAATTGAGAAATTCTCAATCGACCAGCATAACACCAACATTGTTGCACGAATTGAGAACACTTTTTTTCTTTTTAAAAACTTACCTTTGAACTCAAAACAACAAAAAAATTTCTCGTTCCCACAAAACAATTCCCTGAAATGTCAAAATTCGTCTCCGGAGACCAAGAGATAGATATCAAAACGTTTTGAAGACCGGAGACGCATTAAAGAGACTCTTTCATTAGTAGCTACACGGCAAGAAACTTAAAGGTAGAGATACACGACGAGAGACTTTGGTCTCTGAGACCAAAAATTTCGCCTCTGCATACAAAGAGACTTGTGTATACACTTCGGAGACCGGAGATTTATCTCCAAGTACAAGTCTCTCGGCTCTCTTGGGAGACTTAAGTCTCTTGCCGTGTAGCTACTCTTTTTAATGCGTCTCCGGTCTTCAAAACGTTTTGATATCTATCTCTTGGTCTCCGGAGACAACTTTTGACATTTCAGGAAATTGGGAACGAGAATTTGTTTCGTTGTTTTGAGATTAAAGGTCAGTTTTTATAAAGAAAAAAAGTGTTTTTACTTATTTTATATTTTAGATTAGTGATATTGTTGTTATGCTTGGAGACGAGATACCTGCGTCGTGTATGCATTCCAGAGACATTGCTTCTAGAGACTTTTTAGTAAACGTCTCCGGAGATCTATTTTTTGATCTCCAGACTTAAATGTCTGTGATCGTGTATACACTTTGGAGATTTTTGCCTTTTGTACCCTGGAGACCAGAGACCAAAGTCTCTCGTCGTGTATCTCTACCTTAAATAGTTCGCGTTTGATATAAATCAGCAAAAAATAGTTCGCCCATTATAAGAAACTATCAAAACTATCACTTTGTGGTATCTCCTGTTGTTCCAAATATTCTTAACCCTTTCACTCGGCGCGTACACAATTGTGTACATCATATTTAACTCGTATTTCTAAGAGAATTAGAAGGGAGAGGGACAATTTTTGACAATTTATGTACACAAATGAGTACATAATCAAAAAGAGACTTCTAAAAAGATATTTAAATTTTTTAAATTTTGAAATATATTTTGTTGCTATATATTATTATTGAAAAAAGCAAAAAAAAAATTTGTTGTTTTTTTTTAATAATAATATATATTTTTATATATTATTATTGAAAAAAGCAACAACATATTTTTTTTGCTATTAGAAATAAATGCCGAGTGAAAGGGTTAATAGAACTCTTTAAGTCTAATACGTTCTGTGGCGGGTTATGCCGCATTTTTTTTCATCAAACCCCATATAAGTCTGGGCTATTTGAAGGCCAATTGTGACATTTGTAACACGTAGAAAATTAATTTATGACATTTTACAACCTTCTGCTACATTTTAATACATTTTTTCTACATTTCGTTACACATTATGATGTCGCAAATTCAATAAAATGCCAAAATCAGCTTTTTTACATTTTACTTTTCTTTGATTTAAACATCGGGTAGTTGATAATCGCTTAGGGCAACCAGACATCCCCTTTTGTCAGAACATATCCTCTTTTGGATTCATAAAAAGGTGCCCGGTATTTTTTTTTTAATGTTGTCAGTTTTTGTCCACTTTTTGATGAAGATCCTAAAAAAAGTGACTCGAAAGAAAATTTCAGGAGAGCGCTCTCTACATACAACCAAAGGTCATATATACTCTACATAGATAATCGAAGTCTAACAAGCAATTTTTGGAGGCGAAAAATGAGTTTGCCTCCAATATACTGCCGACAGCCACTGTTGCTGCTTTTAACTTGCGCTGCAACGAAGTTGAGTTGGATGCTATCCGCTGTGGATAGGAAAGACGGTGATCAACACAGAAAGAGTTATGAGGGGATTTATGGCTCGGGTTGTGTGCTCTACGGTACATTTGAATTTCTTGTTTTGTTTGTTGCCTGCTACTCATTTTTAGTTATCGATGAATGAAGTTCTTGCATTTGGACAAATTGATAGATTTTGCTGAAAAAACATTGCATTTGTGCATCTCAAAAATTCCACATAGGTGACAAAAAAATTTATAAGAAATTAAAAATTATCAATGAATGAGAAAAAAGTACTAAAAAATGTGCTTTTAAAAAATGAAAAAAAATTAGGTGCTGTCTGATAAAAGCGAGATAAATATTTTATTTCACCTTTTTGCTTTTACCTCACTTTTATTTCTGATATACAGCGCCTAAACTTTTTTTCTTTTTAGTACATTTAAAAAAAAACTTGTTTTTAATTTTTTAAAAGAATTTTTAGTCTATTATATTCTTGGCTTTGAGGCATTGTTACGGTCTTCTTAACGCCAGCGACGCCAGATACCTCGAAATAAGTTTTTTTCCGGAAAATTTGAGTAATATCCTGGCAAGGACCTTCCGTTATCCTTACAGATTTCTGATCGTCAGAATCGAAATCAGTGACCCCAAAAACCCCAATTTTTCCCGGATAATTTGTGAAAAAGGATAATCACTAGGGCTGCCAAAAATATGCATTTGCATATTTCGTCTCGTTATGATTTTGGCTCCGGGAGTTTTTTATTCATCCGAATCAATAAGTTTAGAAGCGAATGAAGGTCACTTGTTGTTGCATATTTCGCATATTTGACACGTTAGTGCATATTTGCATATAAATGCATATTTAGTTGCATATTTCACAATTTTTTTGTACAATTCAAATTATAATTCGACTGTTTCAGCTAGAATAAATATTAAAAATGAATAAATGTGTGTTTTTACTTTCTACGAAGTATATAAAAAAAGTATTGCATTCATGAAAAATTTCAATCTCTTAATTTTGCCTAAAAACATTTTCCGATCATTCCTTAGTCGATTGAAGTCATATTACAAAAATGTCTTTCTGTCTGTAAGTGTGACAAGATTTCTCAAAAACTAATAGAGCTAGCGCCATGAAATTTTATAGGCATGTTGGGTCCTGAAATGGGACGATCCTATCAACTTTTAGTGGAAATCCGTTAATCGGAAGTATTCAAAATGGCGGTTTTTCAAACGTTTTTCTCGAGTTACTCCCAAACTACGCGTTTTTTAGTGGCCTTAAGTATGACAAAGCTGGGAGAAAATAAAATTTCCCACACTTTTGTCTTTTGCTAGAACTCGATATCTCAAACTGTTATCGAGATACACCATTATTTTAAAAAAATTGATTTTTTGCCATTATCTCGAAAAAAATTGTTTTTTCCTTACTATATATGTGAGATGAATTAATGAGAATGGCATTCTGCACAATTTTGTCTTTTACCGTTACCCATTATCTTTAACCGTTATTGAGATATTTTTATTAAAATGTGAAAAATATATTTTTGCAAATTACTTGCAAACTAACGATTTTTCGACAAATTAATTTAAGGAAGAATTGGAGATGTTAAAATTTTCTACCTTTTTGCCATTTACCGTAAATTGATATCTTTTACAGTTCTCAAGTTATCTCAAATTTTGTACGTTTTGAGGTTGTCTTTGGTTGACAAAACAATATGGCTATAGCGTAAATTGCGCAGGGTCGTAGATTTTGTGGAAGGAAGTTTTGTGTTGGCCACAACTGATATTTTTCTACAAGTTTTAACCCCGATTATACCATAGACAATATGAAGTATTGAACATATTTTCGAAATATCTTAAAATTTAACAGTTGCAATTTAGAAACAAGTCTTCCTGTAAAAATTTTTTTTGTCAGTCAAAATGTCAATCTTTTTTACAGACTATTATTTTTTCAATTTTTCTGATATTCAATGGTATTTTATTTTTTTTTTATTTTCCACAAAAGTCGAATTAACCACATTTTAACAAGTTCCGTTCACTATTTTGGGTGAAATATACTATATATCGGATTTTGAATGTTATTAAAGTGCATATTTTGCCATTTTTAGTGCATATTTTATACGCATATTTCGCCTTTTTTAGTGCATATTTTTGGCAGCCCTAATAATCACGTTATCCCTACAGGACTACATTATCCTTACAGGGACGAAGTCATGGGAATATTTCGTGCAAAAAATGTGTGCAAAGTTTCAAGTCAATCGGATAAGGCGAAGTGGGTTTAATAAAAGATTTGATGCTAACAGAGAAAACAGGCAGGCAAACAAGTGAAACTAAATAAAAGCTGGAAAAACAAAATTATAAAAAACGCGAAAACTGAAAAAATAAATTTTTGTCAGCACAAAAGAAAGAACAAAACTTTAAAACGAAAATAAAACGATACTACGAGCCGAACCATAAAACCCCTCATAACTCTTTCTGTGTTGATCACCGTCTTTCCTATCCACAGCGGATAGCATCCAACTCAACTTCGTTGCAGCGCAAGTTAAAAGCAGCAACAGTGGCTGTCGGCAGTATATTGGAGGCAAACTCATTTTTCGCCTCCAAAAATTGCTTGTTAGACTTCGATTATCTATGTAGAGTATATATGATCTTTGATACAACTCTACCGAGTGTTTACACGGTATGCGAAAGGCATTTGGATTTTAACGTTTCGTCCCGGTTACGTTGAAAACAATTATTTTCAATTTGCGGGAATAAATCGAATTAGAAAATAACAAAAAACCGCGCCACAATTTAGCAATTTCACAGAAAAGTTTTTGTCACCAACCAATTTCCTAAACAAAAATCAAATTAATATTTGCTGATAGCTGAATAAATCACTTGCGATGTTCCATAAATTCAATTAGTTACCGAGTTTTTTCCTTGTCCATTTATACTTGTAGTCACTGCTGCAGCTATTGTTTTCGCGCCATCTTACAATCTATTAGTGATTCAAATTTAAGTCATTTTTTATTGATTTTTTTACCCTGGTTCCGAAAAGCTCAACCGCTCAACAAACAACAAACGAATGCCACAATATTATAATGTACCGAATGGATTCAGCGTAAGCGTTATTCTGTTACCCGATGGCTAGGCTAGAGTTCAATCAACTTTTCCAACATATTGAATAGAGTGTAGTGAAATTTTCGAAACGTAGAACTCTCGCCAAACAGCGTTTACACGGTTGAAAACTCGTCTAAAATATCTCGCGTAGAAGTTGTGTAGAGCTCTTACACATCTCTATCGATACTTTTCTGACACTCTCGCCTATTTTTTCTACCATGTACCCAAAGCTTAAAAGATTGACTTATTTGATTTTATTATTTGTTTGATATTTTGTTAAATCAAAAAAAATTAATTGAATACAGCTAAATCTATATTAAATCGCTTAAGTTGTTCGCCCAATTCTAGACAGTCAACCCTGATCGTCTCTAATGTCGTGCCGTGTCCAATGTGTGAGGATCCTAACATTTATAAATATTGCTTAAATTGCATGCCTCTGATTAGATAGCCAAACTTCACGTAAACGAAATGTCGTCATAAACACTAGTTAGACATTTTAACCATTTCTGATATCTCTAAAGACCAATTAAAAGACATTCGTGACAATATTCTTACATATCTGCAAATCATCATTGCTTTGAGTCGTGTCTACTGCTTAAATTTTATAATTTATAAGATAATGAATTAGTTTAGAAGCAGTAGTTAAACAGATAACACTAAATTGTAACTGGAATATTTCTATAGAATTTTCCACATTTCGTCCGAATTTTTAACAAAATTGCTTAACATATTCTTTGCAGTCGTTAATTACAAGTTTGACAATTACAGAAGTGTCACGCAAACTATTTGAAAGAGGATCAATTGAAGAATCTGACAATTTCGATATGTATATGAAAAGTACGACGCTCTGTGATAATTTAACATCCGCCA
The DNA here is from genome assembly GCA_964034945.1 of Chrysopilus asiliformis. NCBI lineage: Eukaryota > Metazoa > Arthropoda > Insecta > Diptera > Rhagionidae > Chrysopilus > Chrysopilus asiliformis. The sequence continues at coordinate 39,108,325 of OZ035961.1, forward strand.
CTGAAATCGATACGACATGCACCGCGACGGTGAGTCCCAGTGAGGTCGAAGTTGGTGTGATGAGAGATTCCAGTGAATTACAAAATCGCAAGATCTACATTATGAGACATGGAGAGAGAGTTGATTTCACATTTGGTACATGGATACCGTATTGTTTTGATGAATTCGGCCATTACGTACGAAAAGATTTAAATATGCCAAAAACTTTGCCAAAAAGGTAAGAAAAACTGATAGTAGTGACATTTTAGCACTCATTTAAATTTTTGTTTGTAGGAAAAATTGTCCAGAGGGATGGCAAAATGATTCGCCACTAACAAATATCGGTCTGTTTCAAGCGCAATTAACTGGTGAAGCAATGAAAGATGCTGGCATCGTTATTGATCATGTTTACTGCTCGCCTTCATATCGCTGTATTCAGACGTGCACAAGCGCCTTAGAAGGTAGGTAAAACTTTCTAATTGTGGATTTTGGATTTTCAAAAGAAACAAAAAACTCACAAATTATCGGGTTTTGAATTTTATATTGTACTAGCAGACCCTACGTTGCCAGCTTAAAGTATTTTGGATAAATTTTAGAATGCCAAAAAACCATAAATAACTTAAAAACTTTTGGGAAAAAACGTTATCCTTACAGGGCTTTCTTTTTCGAATTTTGAAAATCTAATACCGGATTTGTGATCAGCGACCCCAAAAACCCCCTTATGTCGATTTTTCCGGGCAAAAACGGGAAAAAGGATATTTGCGTTATCCTTTCAGGACCTTCCGTTTCGAATTTAGAAAATCTAACACTGGATTCGCGATCAGCGACCCCGGAAATTTCCTCTCTATCGATTTTCCCTGGAAAAACAGGAAAAAGGATATTTGCGTTATCCTTACAGGACCTTCTCTCTCGAATTTTAAAAATCCAACATAGCTAAAAACCTGCTCCTGGCAACGCAGATCATTTTGCAAAAAACCGCGTAAAAATCGGTCCAGTAGTTTTTGAGATTTGTAGAGACAGACAAACAAACATCCATTTTTATATATGTACATAAAAAATGATGAATTTTACAAAACAGGTTTAGGAGTTCGAAATACTCTACCGATCCGAATCGAGCCTGGACTCTTTGAATGGATGGCTTGGTATCCAGACGGTGTTCCGGATTGGTGCACCAAAGATGAACTTAGCGAGGCATGCTACAACATTGACCGCAATTATCAACCATTTACCAATGAGACGCAGCTCGAATTTAGTATCAAAGAAACATCAGAAGAATTTTACAGTAGAAATCATGAAAATCTATTGAAAATAATCGAATCTACAAGTAATGAAATATTCTCTAATTTTTGTATTTTACATAAACAATTTTCAATATATGTTTTTGTTGAATAGGTGGCAACTTGTTTGTGGTCGCACACGCAACAACCTTAGATACATGCACTCGGCAGCTGATCGGCGAGGAGCCACGTTCGACCAATGAACTTCGACAGGTCATTCATAAAATTCCATATTGCAGCCTTGTTACAGTCGAGAAAATTGGCAATGAATGGAAATTAGTTGAGCCGGCATGTTTGCCTGTTACACACTCGAAAAATCCCCGTTTCGAATGGAATATTCTTAATGCCTCGTAAGATTATTGAAAAGGAAACAAAAATAATAATAATAAATTTTCAATGAAATTTTAAAAACAATATCCAGACACAATAAAATATTCTAAATATTTTTTATTATAGTACAATTGTATGATAGATTTAAATAAGCATAAAATATCACATTATCGACGCTGAATAATAATAATATTCTCTCTCATTGATTGAGCTTCAGACGATAGTGGAGATATGAGATATTTACCTATTTAATCAGATATGTAGAAGAAAGTTGCTGTTTTTATTATATTTTACTTCAAAATGCTCTTTGACGCTAATTTTTTTTTATTCTGTTGATTTTTAAGCTCATTACTTACTTATTAAGCGTTGTTTATAAATTTTTACAATTTTATCGTTGATTTTTTGTAATTTATTTAATTCTTAAATATATATATATATATATACACGCAAACCTAATAAAGTTGTTTTTAATGTTTAGCCCATTAATCGGAATGAAAAAAAAAGTTTTACTAGAAGACTGTTGGGTTTTTCTAGAGGTAATGAATACCGGTAAGATATCTCGAGAACTGTTAAACATATAGAAAAACCGTTAAAAGAAAAAACGCAGGAAATTTCATTTTTTAATTTGGTTACGATATGTAGGATCGGGTAGGGTGAAGTGGTCCGTAGAGAGTAGTCCACCACAATTTTTCTTTAGTAATAGTGACATTAGAACAGAATATGCAACTCTAATCGGTTGCTCTTGATGACAGCTAGTTTTTTATTAGTCATTGAAGTGTGCAGACGTATATTTACTCACTCTCGCAGACCAGTGCCACTGAAAAGTTTTCGCAAGTATTCACATTCAACAACATTTTGACGAATTCTCCATCAATTTCAATAGGGTAATTAATCTAAAATGTTGTTTACATAATGAACTTTGTAAATCCACAGAATTTCTGCATTTTTTCCCATAATTGTTGAAGCTGCGTCATTCCGCGCAAAATAGACCCTACCACTGTAGGGAGAAGTGGTCCACGTTTGGTAGGGTGAAGTGGTCCACCCTGTCAACGTCATATTTCGTGTTTTCAAGTTTTTTTTATGAGTTATTTTGAGTGTTTCAAATCGTGAAAATCGAACTGAATTAGAGAAGCAGAAAAAGCCGCCGGAAAGCGACGCTTAACAACTACACCGAAGAAACCAACACCAAAACAGACCAAACGCTCATTTGTTACTTTCGAATAAACCATATTTGTGATCAACCTTCATGATTATACTTTTATTTGTCATTTAATTTTATGTTTATGCGATTTCTGGAAAGTTTTTGAGGGTGGACCACTTCGCCCTACCATTTTGAAAAAATCGAAAAATCAAAGTTTTCGATAAATGCATAAAAATTAAATTTAATGTCAAACATAACAAAAGCTATAATTGCCAATCTGGCAATCATTGGAGACCCGTATGGTGATATTCGTATCAAAATTCAAACAGTTTACCAAAATTCCACTTTAAAGTCAAATTTTCCAAAAAGATTTTTCAAAATTTAATCCAATCGGATTTTGATGTATGGGAGTTTTATGTAGAATCATGTTCTAAATAACTTTTGTTCTTACACTTTTTTGATAAGATGCACCGTTTTTGAGATATTAGCAAAAAAACGTTTTCGTTCGTATGGGGGGTACCCCCCCTAATGGTCCATTTTTGCCCATTAATGAACTTTGCCTCACATTTTACGAAAAACGAATCCGTGTAAAATTTCAAGTCTCTAGCTCAATCCCTGCGCCCGCAATCCGCACCACAGACAGACGGACAGACAGACGGACGGACGGACATGCAAAATTCAATTTTGTTTATCATTCTAAACACACTGGTGTAATTCATTTTTGTGTGTGATGACGGGATCTTGGCGTTACAAACGGTAAGGCAAAGTTAATATACCCTTTGGTTTCACCATACAGGTATAAAAAGTTGGCAATCTGTGAATGCAGAAAGTTAGCTTAGGTCCTGCGCTTGCGATTTGACTATCTTATCATGCAAAAATTCCAATTTTTTGGATAATAAAAACCAATAATTAAAACGTGGACCACTTCATCCTACCTGACCCTACTTTTTTCCAAAAGCGTAGATTTCGAGAAATTTTCAAAAAACTTATTTAAAAAAAATGTATGGGATGTACCCATTCCAGCTAACGTTACTTTTCCAAAAGTAGATAGAAAACCAAGATGTCTTACAAAAAATTTTAAGTCGCTAGCTCAGCGCGTTCTCGAGATATTTAAGATACGTAAAACGGACAGGCGCCGAAGATTGGGTTTTGGCAAGACGGCGTTGACCAGGACGCAAAGGGAATTGGGATGCAAAACTGGAGGACACCGGCACGTGACTGGGACCTCTGGCGAGACATTGCGGCAGGCCAAGACCGGAAACCGGTTGTAGCATCTAGAGAGAGAAAACGGACAGATCGAGAGACATCCTCAGGTTTTTGCCGAAAACGAATTTCGCACTGATCAGAAAGTTCCTATCCGTTCTCACGTCGGTTTCCGTCATAATTACGGAGATATCTGGGGCCTTATCAGGGAACTCGAATCGAAAGTGAAATGTACGGAAAATTCTGAAACGGTATCAGCTAACTCGATTTCGATCAAATATTTGTCATTCATTTTCGGAAATTTACTCGAATAGGTTGCAGTCGTCGGATTTGAAACTCGAAAACGAAATATGAGTAGTTTTAATGTTTTTTATTTCATTTAAGGGTATTTTAAATACTAAATATAAATGTTCGTTGTCCTTTGGTCCAATAATGTTTATGTGTGTTCCATCAACACATCCTATAACTCTATTTTATCATTTTGTATACCATTTTGGAGGCAACGCTAACGCATCACTTTTATCCCGTACATATTTTCTGATAATCCTTGGACTGGAAACGCCGTCATCACTTTCATCACTGATATCCCGACACTTGAAAATGCCCGACACTTATTATTTTTTCAACAACAAAAAAAAACGGAAAAATTAGTAAACAATTTGAAATCGTATAGCTAATATTGACAGCTAAATATAAGCACGAATCTATCAAGCTACCAGCAGGTTCCTTGTTTTCGATTAATTTATGGCAATACATTTTACTCGAAACGAAAGTTTTACATGATACCAATGAAATCCGTTTTCGAGTGCGGTGTTCGAGTCGATTTGATTTTCGATTCGAGATACATGATAAAGCCCCTGATGTGAACAGCACATGATTTTCTTATACAAAATCTACGTTTGTGCACAATTTACACTATAACTCGACAAATAATTTTATTTTATATTAAAACTAGCAGACCCTTCGTTGCCAGTTTAAAGTCTTTTGTATAAATTTTAGAATGCGAAAAAACCATAAATAACTTCAAAACCTTTGGGAAAAAATGTTATGCTTAAAGGACCTTCCGTTTCGAATTTTGAAAATCTGACATAACTAAAAACCTGCTCCTGGCAACGCGGATCATTTTACAAAAAACCGCGGTAAAAATCGGTCCAGTAGTTTTTGAGTTTTGTAATCTCAAACAGACCAAGAAACAAACATCCATTTTTTATATAGATAAGATTTTTTTTACAAAATCTGAAATTTCTCGAAAGCGGTAAAAGATATCGATTTATGGTAAAAGACAAGAATGTAGAGAATTTTAATATCTTTAATTCTATCCGTAATTGTTTTTTTTTTTTTCGCAAAACCGTTGGCAAGCAATCCGCAAAAATCTATTTTACTTTTTAGTGAAAATATCTCAATAACGGTATAAGATATCAGATAACATTAAAAGACAAATATTATTCTCTTCAATTCATCTCATACAATGTACCACCAGGTGATACAATGTACCACCACCCGTTAGTTTTCGAGGGAATCGCGAAAAACTATTTTTTTTTTAAATAACGGTATATTTCTATACCGGTTTAAGATATCGAGTTCTAGCAAAAGAAGAAAATGTAGGAAATTTTCCGTCTTCAACTTTTGTCACACTAAAACTACAGAAAATGCGTGGTTTCGGAGTAAATCGCAAAAAACGAAATTGAAATTTTTAAAATGCTGCCATTTTAGTTATGTATTTCCACCAAAAATTCAATAGGATCGTCTTTTTTCAGGGTCACACACGCCTGTCAAATTTCATGGCTCTAGCTCTGTTAATTTTTGAGAAATCTTGTACAAAGACAGACTGACAGACATAAAGATATTTTCGTAATAATGATGCAATCGTCTCGGGAGTGCTCGGGAAATGTCAAAGAATGAGACACTCGGCATGTGTTTGGCAAGTTTTTCAGCAAATCTTGGCCAACCTAAGTGTATAAAACGTTGGCCTAGATTTACTGAATAACTCACCAAACATTGATTCGCGTACACTTACCAAAAGTGTGGTATTGGTATAATGCCGAATTCACACGAACATTAAATAAAAGAAACATTGACAGTCAACCATTAACACGTTGACGGGTTTCTGGGTATCCTAACGGCAAAAAAAAAACAATGACCCCGATTGCGAATGTCGTGTCGTTTTCGACAAGAGTCGTTTCACGTGTTGTTGTTAGTGTTTTTCTACCAACAACAACACGTAAAACGACTCTTGTCGAAAACGACACGACAATCGCAATAAGGGTGAATGAAACACTGCCGAAAAACAATGGAAAACTGCCGAAACGTCGATTGTCAACGCATTTTTTGATTGAAACCAAAAAAAAAGACTTCGATGATTGAAACCAAAAAAAAAGACTTCGATAGAAACGGCTAAATTAAAAAATTACTTTATTCTACAACTATTTGTATCAATAAAATATACATATACATAGTGTTTAAAAATGTAATAAAAATATATACAGTATAACTCTGATATATCGATTCATTGAGAAAGAACTTTTTGTTTCATGATTTCCTTAAACTAATTGGGACTACATAAAATCACCCTAAACTTACATTTAATTGAGTTCTACTGAAAGGAGAATATAAAAAAAAAATTGAAGAAAAATTAATCCTGCTTAATGTCGGTAGAATTTTTGTAAAAAGAAAAAAAAATGAATTTATTGTTATACAGTAAAACTTGTATAAACTAAACTCGCACGAGGCCAAGCAATTTCTCCGGCTTGGACAGGTTGAACTAAAAAAAACACTTACATTTTATTTTGGTTTACGATAGTGTAACTAAAAATGCACGGTGAAATCGCGGGTTGTAAACTTTTCAAGTTGTGAACTACTATTAGGACCAAAAAATGACAACAAGGTTGTCCAGCATGGAAAATTTTGTATGAAAAATTTCTTCAAAATTACGGGACTTTGGATTATATTTACTTGCTGGGATTACGAAAAAATGCGCGACCTGCATGCTGCAATGTTTGAAGGGTTCTGCAACCCAAAAACGTGCTGCAATGTTTGAAAGCCTCTGCAACCCAGAAAACTGCGCAGCTTTTGAATAAGCTGCAGAGTTTTCAAATACTGCGCAACCTAAAAACGAGCAGACACGAATAAATACTGAAATTAAAAAAGTAGTTGCTGCACCGTTTTTCTTTATGCTGCACAGAAAAAGTAGCCATGTCTGATACCAGCATAAATGAGAAAAGCATGCTTGCTCATTTAATGGGATTTGATTTTTTTTTTTTTGTTAAAACTTTTATTTTGCATAAATCGGGTAATGTGTAAATTGAGCTTTGCCTGTACTTAAGTCAAGGAGTAAAATGATTTCTTTCCATGTGTTAGTACAATTCTACGTGCTTATAATAGAAGAGCACGCCTGAACTTAGACAGGCTGATGATTTCCCCAAATGAAATAGAAAATTATCTTACATAAAATAATAGGAAAATAATTAAATTTTCTGCAATAAACTGTCTGTCATTTTGTTGATCTCAACATCAGAGTTGTACAGTACGTGCTTGTACACATGGACTTATACCTAAAATCTATTTAAATCATCAATTATTCGCCTTTCCCTAGCTGTGCCAATGTGGCTTCATATAAAGCTGTATTGATTTTGTGTTTAACGACGACCAGAACCTCTCGATTTGTTATGTATCTCAACTCATTCGCAACATATTCCCCGAATACAGTGTTCTCATCACGACACTGCGAATATTCTGGTGATTTCAGTTTAATCGTGTTGGTATTATTATTGCTTGTTGACTGCTGTTGGTGCTCCTCCTCGTAAATGATCTCACCGTACATCATATTATTGTCCTTTTTGGTTGCTGAATGATTCTGAGATGTTGATTTTATTATTCGCGGCGTATAAATCTCTTCTTTGAGTACATTGTGGCCAGAGCTTGTTTCATAGTTGCTCTGCTCCGGGTCCGAACTGTCCGCCAGATCTTCAATTTCAATGGGTTCAATGGAGATTTCTCGTTTTGCGCTCGTCATGTTATTGCTTTGTATGGGAACTTTTATTTCTGCATAAATGAACTCTTTTGTCTCCCCAGCATTGTCATCGCTTTTCGAATGGTCAATTATTAGGGATTCATTTTTCTTTATTATTACTTCGCTTCTAAGTTTTGCCTTTTGGGGAATTACTGTCTTTGGGCTTGGAGTTATTGATAATTTACCGTTCCTGCAAGCGTTTGGGGAACTCAGAAACTGCAAGTGTTTGAATGCAAACCTACAAAGACAAAAATGTAGCTATAATATAAGTTTGATAAAACTAGAATTGGGAACACCTTATAAGAGGATAGGTATTTAAAATAGGTTTACGGTTAATCATAGGCATATTTTGTGGCATGGGCCCTTCGTTCTCTGGAGCCCTTCGTTCTCTGGTTTGCGAATAACGGACCCACCAATCAAGAAACAATATTTGTGTCCTCAATTTTGAATGCGCTCCTGTGGAAAGCTACACCGAATGGTGGGGATCGCACTCAAGCTCAACTTTAACTACTGTAAGGCATCACAAACGAAGACTACACGGAAATCACGAGTTGCTATAAAAAATGTCTCTGCAAAGCGAACTTCTGCTATAATTCAATTCTTTTCTACAACTCAACAATTTTCATAAATACGAAGCTACTATTGCAATTTATTATATTTTACTTAATATCTAGAAGTTTATATTTTAAATTTAACTCGAAAGCTTGTCTTTAAAGCGTTGATTTTCCGGAAATGAAAAAAATTGTTTACCATTTGGATTTGTACGGTTCAGATCCTCGACTTTGTTGCATTCTGTTGATTTCCCGATGGTACTGAGTTCTCAAGGTGTGGAATTTCTTCTCGATCTCGATAATCGGTACGCTGCGATTAAATTTGTTTGAGATTTCGTACAGCAACTCCCTTTTTGCGCCCTTTTTTCGATAATCTTCGTGAGTGAGATCCCACAAGCCTGGTCGATTTCGGTACTCGTCAATCAGGATCAACGTCGTTTCTCGCGTCCATTCCATGATTTCTGTATCAGCAGATGAATTCCTCATGCATAAAAGAACTCTCGAAACCTTCAATATTCCATAAAAATCTCTAAAAACCAACTTTTATGATGCGCTTGACACTATCACAAAACAACAATTATTGACAATGTCAGAGGACTGAAGAAATTGTCTTCGAATTAGTACAAAAATACCATTGGGTTTTTCTTTGTTTGTTTAAACTAGAGTGATCAGTCCGAGTTAGAGGGCCTATAATCTTTAGAATGGTCAACCGGATTTAAAAAACTGTCCTACAGTCTATTAACTTCAATTAGAACATTACGGTTTAATGCGGCAGTCACACGACGCTGTTTTGCCAGCGCTGCTAGATATTGGGTTAGTAGCGCTGGCAAATAGCAACAGCAGGCAGCGTACTGAGAGGATTCACACGATTTATAACTTATGGGGCTATTCACGAATGTAAATGTATCTGCAACTGTAACTTTACATGTTCCACATGATTCATACTAATTTTACATTAGATTCCAAATTGGTATTCACAAACTGTAACTGAATAATAGGGATTCCTGACAGTTGCTTCTTCTGAACTGTATAACAAATCGTATAAACATTTCTTTCTAAGTATTTTTATTTAACTTACTCAGAATCTTCTTCCCATCCATTATACAACAATATTAAGTCCGACATATTTCCTTTATTCTTAAAATTTTGCATTTTTCTTAAAAAATGTAACCTTATGGATAAGTTTTCTCTCGGCATAAACTTACAGATGATTTGACAGCTAGTTACAGATACAGAATGTCAAAGTTACAGTTTGTGAATAGCAAAGTGGACTGAAAATGTAAAGTTACAGATACAGAGCAATCTTACATTTTAAGAATAGGCCCATTAGTAGCGCTGGCAAGCAGCAAAACCGTCGTTTGACATTTGAATTTCGACGATTTTTTAAATAATAAACGTAACACACAAATTTAAATGAATAAACGTAAAATAACAACTTAAAATAAACAAACTTTTCCACTTATCAGACTTTTGACAGCTCAGTAACCATGCAACAGGGTCACGTGATCCCTAGTAGCGCTGGCAAAGTAGAACGGTCTCTACTTCACTAGCGCTGCTAAGGTCATCACGCTGCTGCTGGTAGTAGCAACGCACTAGGGTTCATACGGTGCTGCTGAAACGGCTGCTAACAGCCAAACAGCTAGCAGCGCTGGCAAAACAGCGTCGTGTGACTGCCGCATAAGCTAAATTAGAATAGATTAAAGCGAGGGAATTTTAAAAAAAAGAGAATAAAATTGTGACCATTTTTAAAAGCTTTTATTTACCTTGGCTTCGTATCTGTCTGTCTGTATGTGTCAAATCTTGCAATCTAATTTTGACCCACTTTCACTAATCCGATTCCCTTGAAATTTTGCACACACACCTAGGTCCGAGGACAATATAATATTTTCGTAAAATTCATCCTTGCAAGGAACACGATAGGTCCTGTTAGGATAACCTGATTATGATTTTCTTTATTTTTTTTTTGAAAAATCTCCAAAAAAAGGGTTGGGAGTCGAGGGGGAAGATCGAAGAGGAAAGGATGGGGAAAGGGAAGGGGGAAGTGTAGTGGGAGGTGGTAAAGTGGTGAGTGGGATGGGAGGCGGGGGAATTTATTAGAAGTATAAGCGACAAGCGGATATATGAATGCTCAAATTCTAGATCTGTGAAAATGAAAATAGAATGGAAAAATAATTCAAAAGAATGACTTTCGATTCTTTTCAATTCGCGAATTTAAAAGTTGAGTTAAAAGAGGTTTTAATTCTCTCACAAAGGAATTAAAAATCGGTTTCAATTCATCGCGAGCGAATCGAAAAAAATAAATTCTCCGTGAAAAGAATCATTCGCAAATTTTATTTTATAAAATTCGGTTCGCCAACGATTCAAATGCAAAAGAATTTAATTTTCTATTCGCGAACCGAATTTTTCCGTATCCTGCTAAAAAGTACAAACAAACGTGGCGAAAGACTGACGTCATTTTGGATTTCTAGTCATAATTAAATACGAAATATCTAAAATGGATAAAAAATAAAAAAAAAAAATAAAAATGCTTTTATTTAAAAAAAGGAACAAAAATAATATTTTGGACGCTGTGTGTCAGAAAAGAGATAAGAGCATAAGAAATGGAATAAAATTAATATTTATCTCACTTTTATTTATGACACACCGAAATATTTTTTTCCTTTTTAGTGTATTTTTTTAAAATAAATACAAGATTTTTTCAAAGATATTTTTTTAATATTTTTTTTCGCTTGTGACCCCTTGATGTTCTTCCTCACATGCTGATTCATTGTTGATTAATGCTATAATTTATAATGATTCATTTTAAAATATACTTGTATTTTAGAGGCTTTGAATTTTTGTAATTTTGTATTACGGTACTCTAGGCAATGAAATTAATCTGTACTCTAGGCAATGAAATTAATCTGTCAGAATATGATCTGGTAACACTCTTGGACAGCATGGTAGAAATTCCTAGGTTATGTTCTATCGGTTGTTTTGATTTGCGCTGCCATTAATTTTGTTATATCTAAAAATTGATTTAAAAAAATTGACAAAATGCCGCCGACTGCTGCAAAATATGTTGTTGAAGACAAGAAATCCAAAACGGATAGAAAGAAGAAACAAAAAGTAGTGAAAAAAGCAGTTGTCTCTGGACAAGTGAGTATTTTGCCTAGCGTTTCAGTTTAGCACTCGTACTGAATTCTCTAATATTTTAGTTGGAAAAGAAAATAACGAATAAAAAACTCTTGAGAAAGAAGTCAAAGAAGAGGCACCAATTCGGTTTGGTGTTCATAAAGAATCTTCCACACGGATTCTATGAGGAACAGATAAGAAGTTACTTCGAACAGTTCGGAACAGTAACTCGCGTGCGAGTGGCGAGATCAAGGAAGACTGGAAGCTGCAGAAATTTCGCCTACGTTCAATTCAGCATCCCAGAAGTAGCAAAGATTGCTGCAGAAACAATGAATAATTACTTGATGTTCCACAAATTGGTCAAGGCGACGTATATTTCGCCCTACGAACAAAAGTACAACTATTTCAGGACATCTGTGCGTCGGATCAAAACTAGAATGGGCGGAACTACACATCAATCTGCCATGATCCTAAGAAGAAATCGACAGGCAAATAAAATGAACGAATGGACCGAAACCTCTGCAAAGAAGCGTTTCGCAAGAACTGAGAAGAAAGTGAAGCATTTGAATGAGAAGTACGCCAGCGTGGGCCTGAATGTTGAAGATTTAGTGCTGCGGCCAAAGACGTCGTCCAGTTCAGGTTGAAATTGTCATAGAATTTACAATATATTTAAGTAGGATACTCTCGTAATCCTTGTTTTAAATTATAACATCTTCCTGCCTTGTGCATTTGAAATTTAGAAGAATAAATTAAAGAATCAGAAGGTTTGGCATAGAAAATTAACTTATTTTTGAGTTTTTTTTCTGTAATTTTTATTCAAAATAAAATATTGTACATAAGTAAGAATTTTAAACATTTAAAATGTTTTTTATTTACATATTTTGTAATGAAACGCACTAATATTACAGGAATTCTATTAATACGGTAAACCTTCCAAATTTAAATTTTATTCTCTTCCAGTCGAACACGTTTCCATTTCATCCTTCGATTTTGGAACCAAACTTTCACCTGCAAAAAATGTTTGGAATTAAAATAAGTTAAATTCTATTTCAGTTGTATGATATTGAGAGCCGGTTTAAAAATAATTTTGGTAAATAAATCTTTGCTTCTGACGTCGATCTATACTAAGAATTTTCCACAAAATGTAATTTTCAAATATTTTGAATAAATAGCAAATATTTTACAATTCGGTTTTTTGTCAATATGTAAATCAAATATCCTTGGAAATTCAAACGCGGAAGTTTTTTGGCAGGTTTTTTGGGCCAAGTATAGAATTTAAAAAACAAACAAGAAAAACTACAATTGTCAGGGGCCAATCGTCCAATACTCGATATGAGCACAGATCGAATTTCGATTTAAAAAATTCCATTTGTATGGAGAAGAGGTGAAATACTAGTCCGAAGGGATTTTAATGTGTGGACGATATGTCTAAAATCGTATTCTAAATACATTTTGCCTTTATAAATTTTTCAATGCGACTCACTGTCTTCGAGAAAATTGCAAAAAAAATTCATTTGTATGGGGAAGAGAGGGAAGAAATGGTCCAATTGAATTTTATAGTACGGAAGAGTTATGTAAAATCATATTCTAGACACATTTTACCATTATAATATTTTCAATATGCACCGTTTCCGCAAAAAAAAAAAAAAATGCAAAAAAACTATTTTATTTGTATTGGCGAGGGGTAGGAAGGGTCCGATTTTGCAAGATTTAGCCTTGCTATTTATCAGGAACGCAGGTTTACAAAATTTCAAGTCTTTAGCTCAATCCTTTCGAAAGTTACCCGGCCCTTACACGCGACTGTAAAGTCTGTCAGTAGCACAGACTCCAAATGTCAAATTACTGACAACGAATTAGAAGACATTTAGTGAATTGGCAGTCAGTGCATTTACACGAGACTGTGTCAGCTCTACAGACGCGTGTAAGGGCCGGGTAATGGTGGTCACGGACAGACAGACCGATGGACATGCGGAAATCAATCACCCCGATTGCGAGTGTCGTGTCGTTTTCGACAAGAGTCGTTTTAAGCTCGATCCAGACTACACGATGTACGGGGTACGAGATACGAGGTTTTTGGTTTCCTCGTACATGGAACTGCATCCACACTGCACAGGGTTTTGCTCATTCGTGTGCGCGGTTACCACGTACGAGGATAATCAAACAGCTTCTGATTTTACTCACTAGGTGAAACCATGTGCAAATTTCCCATCCAAACACTCGATGTTCGGGGTACGTGCCAACCTCGTACCCCGTACATCGTGTAGTCTGGATCGAGCTTTACGTGTTGTTGTTGGTAGAAAAACACTAACAACAACACGTGAAACGACTCTTGTCGAAAACGACACGACACTCGCAATCGGGGTGATTATTTGATTTTGTCGTGCAGAAACATTCTCGTGTTATTCATTTTTATACGGTTTCAAAAAACAAGTACCTATTCGGTCGTGCCTAAAAAATGTGTAGGCTCGTATTTTTGGTTCTGTGCGTCGAAAATACATGCGGTAAGTTGCATATTATTATCTAGCTCTTGACAAATAAGGTTAGGGGTGAGGGAAAATCGAAAAAAATGCGATTAAAAGAGAACCGGTGAACCGATTTGCTTGAAATTTTGAGTGTATATTCATGTTAGGAGGGTGCATTGCTAGGGAGACGTTGCAGAAGCGTTGCTAGGAAGACGGGAGAAAAACGAAAAATTGCTTGAAAATAAAAACTAGCGCATAGTGGTTTACGATCGGTTTTCATCAGCCAAAATTCAATGTTCTGATCCAAAGAAAACTTTTGAATTCGTTCTTTTCTATTAAATAGAAAACTCTTCAAACTTTATTTTTCATAAAATTTTATCACAATCGGAAGATTAGTTTCTGAGATATTGTTTTTATGTTGGGCCATGATTTACTGGAAAACATGCTATCATCTCTTATTATTGATTGGTATTTTTCACGCTTTTATTCATTAATTTATGAAAATAATTTGTAAATAGTTTAGTTGGTTTAGAGTTCGTTTACTCAGTTTACAGTTTTTTCCCATTTCAAAAGATTTGAAGATTTTTAGTAAATTGCAAAAACGTAAAATAGTAAAGCTAGTTCGCATATTTATTAAGATAAAATGAATGCAATAGGGGCATTCACGGTACTCAACGGTTGAGTAAATCTCGATGAGTTCTCGTGAATGCCTCGATACATTAAACGTCAAAATTCTACAATCATCGGTTGAGCAGAAAAGTATCGCAGTAATTTTTCGATACAAAAAATGGCGTCCGATCAGTGGTTATGATGAATAATCTCTCAACTGTTGAGTACCGTGAATGCGCCCAATGTTAAGAAAGTTATGAATGAATTTGAAAGAATTTAATATCGCAGATAACAGGTGCTATGGCTTCAAAACCAGCACGACAGGAATGGCTGTAGTATGAAAGATGTGTTATTTTATACTTTTTGGGGCGATTTTGAAACCGTTTTTTTTTTAAATTGTATCCGACGATTGGTTCGAAGCGTTAGGCGCCATTTGCATGCCTAACACTGTGCCGCGAATTTTATTCTTCGCCACTAAATTCATGTTGCACGACTATTTTTTAAACAACTCAAATTTGACAACTTTTGCTAAGTGAATTTATTCTGCGATAGATTAATAACATTCGCGGAATAAAATCTGAATAGAATTCTCGGATAATTTCTAAAAAAATCGCAGGTGTGAACGGGGCCTAACAAACAGTATACTAAATTTAATATACTACTAAATATATGTGTCTCATACAGAGTATAATTACCTGTCGTTCGCTGAGATCGAGAGCGACAGCAATTTCGTATCGTCGCAGCCGCGTTAAATAGTTTGAATGCATAAACTCTGACTCCAATTGTCTTACTTGCTCCTTTGTAAAAGCAGTTCTTTCCTTTCTGCTTCCTTCACTAGATTTGATGGTTCTCTTCGGTATTCCTTTTTTGTCTAGAAGTTAAAAGCTACATTAAAATAGTTGATTTTTTTTAGAAAAAAACGCAAAACTTTATGCGTGAAAAATCAAACGAGTGTTTATTGAAATGACATTTGATATTGAAATAAAAATTTTAAATAAAAGCCAAATGCCACCCATCACATTATTTCCCGAACCACTATACCGATTGCCATGAAATTTTGCACACAGGTTCGTTTTATCTCATAGGTGTTCGCTAAGAAACGGTTTTACAAAAAGGGAAAGTTCTATGAGAAAAACGCAAACATCCTTTTTCCGAAGAAATGGGATTATGAGGTTTTCGGGTTCGCTGATAACGAATCTGGTGTAAGAATTTTAAAATTCGAAACGAGAGTTAGGACTTCCCATAAAAAAAGTTTTCCCCAAAAGTGTTTAAATTGTTTCTTTGCTTTTTGGCGCTAAAAAAACTTATGCAAGAAACTTAAACCCGACAATGACGGGTATGCAAGCTAGTATTTTAAATACAAATATGTTACTTTTTCTAAAAAAACGAGGAAATTTTTAAAAAGTAGCTTATATGTCAATTTGTTTCAAAAACGATCGTGTCCATCTTAGTTTCGAAAAAATCACGAAAAACTACTCTTTTCTAAATAAATCCTAATTTATGTTTGATATTTTCAGTTTCGGTCTTTTTATACTTTATATGGTATATCATATAGAAGTATATTGGATTTAGTATACCGTTTGTAACGAAACGAACCAATCATCGGACACAAAAATTAACTACACCAGGGTGTTAGGGATGACAAAAGATTTTGATTTCCTGCATGTCCGTCTGTCTGTCCGTCCGTAAACATCATAACTTTCGAAAGGATTGAGCTAGAGACTTGAAATTTTGTATAGTTGCGTTTCTCGTAAATGGCTTGGCTAAGTTAATGAACGGACAAAATGGGACCCTTGCCTCTCCCTCCCCCATACAAACGAAACAGTTTTTTGCGATTTTTTCGAAATCGGTGAGTCATATAGAAAAATTTACAAGGATGAAAAATGTTTAGAATATGATTTTACATAACTTATCTATACAATAAAATCCAATCGGACCACTCCTTTCCACCTCTCCTATACAAATGAATTTTGTGAAATAAATATTTCGTCTGTCATCATATAGAGTTTTTAACGATTGGCCCCTGGCAATTGTAGCTTTTCTTATTCTTTTAATTATATAGAATAGTTTTTTCTAAATTGAACTACACAAAATTATCTTTGTTATCCAAACTGAAGAATAAAAAACTGAAAGTTTCGCCATTGACCACGTCGCGATTTAATTCTTTAACCTCGGTTTTTACTCTACGCGCAGCTCCGTGTTAAAATTAAGCCAAAATCTCTCCATAGGTTTACTAGAGATCGGGATAACAGGCGAAACTTTCAGTTTTTTATTCTTCAGTTTCTCCCCGCGATTCCAGAGATGTTAGATGTTTTCATACAGAAAAGTTTAGGAGTTCCTTCATTCCGCGAACAACAAGACTTTGGAACAATTTACCATCCGATGTGTTCCCCCCGGACTATAACCTGCAGAGGTTCAAGGAAAAAAATAAACCGACATCTCCTTTCGTTCTTCCGACCATCCAAAATTCAAAGTTCTAAATTTTCATTGAATTTGGTTGTGAAATTACTCATGGTACGTAAACTTCAAGTATAAAATGTGTAATCGCAAAAAGAATGCTAAAATTACAAATTATTTTCTGTAGTTTTTGCAATTACAGAAAAATTATATAAAAATGAATTTTTGTTGTGAAATTACAGAACTTTTGTGTGGAATTCGTTGCTTCGTTGTAATTTTACTATTCTGATAATACTAAAATTAAAGTAGAAGGGATAGAAAGTAACATTAAACATTCAACATGGTGCAATTGAACGAGCTGGATACGAATTTAGGAATTTCTTATATTGTTTCTTTGTTTTTATTTTATTTTAGTTTCTAAGTTTTAGAAAATAATGAAGGTCGGATAAATTTTGGTTAAACATTTTTTCAGCAAAAAATCCATAAAATATTTTACATTACACGGTTAAAATTACTGGACTAACTTTTAATCCCATTTCTGGAATTCGACATTTCTTAATAAAATTTTTATTGTTTTTCAATATTTTTATAAATTTTCCTTCCGTTATAATTCGGTCTGCAACATCCGAGTAAATAAGACAAAAAGGGAAGTATTTAAAACGAAGGTCTTGAAAAAAAACACTGTTTCTTTTACTACCTCCCTTTTTCAATAAATCAAATTTTAATAATAATATTAAATTTGAATAAAATTATTTTTTTTATGAAAGAACGCATTTCGATTACAAAGTTACCAGAAAATGCATTAAAAAGTTACCAGAAAATGCATTATTAAAGTCAATAACTTATTTGGATCACGTTTTAATAAAAAAAAAAGATTTGAAAAAAATAATACTCGTTCGCAAGATTAAATTTTAATCTTTTTTCGGAGTGGAACTGTATACAATGCCAAAAAGATTAAAATTTAGCCCAAAAATGTATACCGTGTAGTGTATAAATGTATACACGATATACTACCGTGTAGTATACCGTGTTGTAAAATTACATGCCAATTGTAATTTTACAACACTGAGATGTAAATTTACGTTAGCTGAAAATGTGATTTTACAACACAATTTTGTGGTTTTACATAACCAATGTGCAATTTCGTTTTACACTTTGAATTGTAATTTTGCATTTGTTATGTAAATTTACATGCGTGATGTAAAGTTGGAGCCAACATTTATTTATTTATTTATTACATCAAGAGGTAAAGCACCATCTGATATTAATATAAGTTAAGTTGATTATTTTAACCCATTAGTGCCCATGCAAAAACCACTGAATATTTTTAACACAAAAATCAATTTATTCCTATAAAATGAACAAAATAAAATGAAAATTCTGGAAAAAAAAATTTGTGCCTAAATCTGTTAAAGTATCTTAAGTCGATTTCCAGGCGAAGCCAAAATGATCTGTTTGCCAATGCAAATCCGGTGTACTCGTTTGAGTATAGCGGGCGTTAATGGGTTAATGTTGTAATTATTTTTAACTGTATTCTCAAATAGTTAAATTGTACACTTACGTGTCGCTGAATAAAGACCCACATCAATATTATTATTTTCCTCAAATTCACAGATTGATAAACTATTGCAAGGTAAATCATTTTTATTCAAATCGTGGTCATTATCCTCTGAATAACATTTTCCTAATATGGTGTCCTTTGGTAAATTTGTATTTGAAGGTTCAACAAAATCAGTTTTCCCGTATCTACAGCAATTGTTATTATTTTCTGTTTCGAAGTTTTCTTGGGTTCTCGTAAAGTTCACATTTTGAAAATAATTCACATAATCCTTGAATGAATAGTTTTGATAAAATTGCGGCCAATCGCCGGAATATGAATTTTCACTTTTACAGCAACTGGTATTAATTTGTCCCGAATAAACGTTGTACTGGTCCGGATGCAAATAAGAAAATCCTTGATCCTGTGATCGAATTGTATAATTTGGATTGAACTTTTCACAATTCTGTGACGACAGACTACCGTAACTGTCAATGTATTCTAGTTTTAAACCTTTGATTTCAACTGGGAACATTTTTAATTGCAGTCAAATAGATTTTCGTCCGACTTCTAGATTCCACGATCGCAAACTAAAATATCTTTCATTCTGAGATCTTCTTAAGACGATCGTTTTGTTTTAAACAGATTTCGATCACCAATAAGAACAGATGAGATTTTTTTACTGAGGGTGGAGTTTCAGATTTTGAATTTTCTCAAAATCTCATTGGTCTGTTCGGTGTTTCTGATGCAATGGAAAATATATTAATACTTCCGTTTAACGATCACAATATAGAAATGTGTGACTTCGACGATAGACAAACGGTTTCTTTGGGTAGAAGATTCGAATTTCAGTTATGGGAAAGAGTCTCAAATGGTTGTTTAATTTAGAGATTTATGATGTGTTTATGTCGAAAATTTAAAAATTCAGTGTTGGATAATTAGAGATTTATTTATCGCATAACAAAATATAATCGCTGTCTATTTATTTTCAAATTTCGTTAAGGAAATGACGTTTGTTTGTTCAAGTTGAACGATTTTTGAGTGTAATATGAAATTTCAACCAATATTTTATTACAAATCGGAGACTATGGAAACTAATATTTTTTTTGTAGTCTAAGTTAATAGGAATTTGAAGCAATCATTCTAGAACTCAGATTTTCTTAAAAAAGGCGAACAAAAATCCGGATTGGAGTTTTAAAGGGTTTTTTTTTTGTAATTAGGAGTTGTTCATAAAATACAACACGCCTATTTTCGGCCTTTCGACCCCCTCCCCCATCTCTTCGTCTAACTTTTTCGCGATCTTTTTTATTGTCGTTCTAGCGCAACCCCCCTTTGTGTGACAGTACCAGAACTCAATGGCAAAAAGATAGGGAATTATTCCTATAATTTTGGGAAAATTTCCTAATTTTTAGCATGAGTCCCCTTTTGTTTGGGAGTCATTACCAAAAAATTTCATTGTTTTATTATATTTCTATTTTTTGTAGGAATCTGTCCTATTATTATTTTTCTCCGTGTAATATTACCCTACACAGACACAGCTGTCCTCCTTTTTCCCCTGAAATCTGAGAAATCTATAGATACATCCAAAACAGTTTGTAAAATTATACGTGAAGTTGCACGAAGCTTCAACTACCTAGGGTTAAAAGTAGCAGCCGACAATAACCTAAATAAAGAAATCCGCGCACGGCTGCTTAAAGCCAACAAAACCTGCTACGGCTTATCAAAACTCTTCAGGTCTAAAAACCTAACTATAATAACCAAACTGCATATGCACAAGACCCTGATCCTGCCAGTCCTCATGTATTCTTCTGAGACTTGGGTACTAAGCGAAAATAATTTGCGTTTGAGAGGAAGATACTCTGAAGGATCTTTGGCCCAATACATAAGAGGGGACGATTCCGGAGATTCTACAATGACGAGGTCTTTGAGAGATATCAAGACGTGCCTGTAGTCAAGCTCATAAGACTCAACAGACTCCGGTGGGCTGGTCATGTCACTCGAATGAGTGAAAGTGATCCGGCTCGGAAAATCTTCTGCGATAGGTTATTAACAACAAGCCGACGAGGAAGACCCAACCTAAGATGGCAAGACGGCGTTGACTAGGACGCGAAGAGAATTGGGATACAAAACTGGAGGACATCGGCACGTGACCGGGACCTCTGGCGAGAGACATTGCGGCAGACCGAGACCGGAAACCGGTTGTAGTGCCGAGAGAGAGTGAAAGTTATACAAACACTTCTGAAGAAAATATTAACCAAAGGACAATTTCCCGATAATAATGACGAAATAAGAAAGGCTTAAGACCCGTGTTTTAAATGGTGTAGTTTTCCTCTTTCCAGTGGTTTTTTTTATCGGTTTTCCTTCTTACATAATTTTTTATAGTTTGTATCTATTTTTTAACGGCGTGAATGCAGAAAGATATTCTAGTGCAAGCGGGATAATTTTCCAGTTTTTGCTAAAAAATCTTACCAAAAAGTTTTGGAGTCAAAACTATTAGTCTTAGCTAAAACTGGGTAACAAATGCTTTACAGTCGAGACCGCTTAAGAGAACATAAATCGGGCTTGGAAAATTTGTGCTGCTAAGCAGGATGTTTACTTATCCGGCTTCTTAATAAAGCAGTCATAATATACATATATATTATACATCGTAATGCAAGTTTTTGAATAAATAAACATATTTTTCAGTAAAAAACGTAGATAAATAAATAAAATTTGAAATTTATTGTACAGAAGCATTACAGAGCTCGGTAAAATTTCGGACAGATCCGTTTTATAACCAAAGTTGAATCCGTCCAAATACGGGAAAGATTGAGCCGGTCTTTCTTTTCTCCCCCATACAAATAGAAAAAGCTTTTGCGATTTTCTCGAAAATGGCTTATTTAAAAAAAACGGTAACATGCAATTTTTGGAGAAATCGAAATTTTTCTTGCATATTCTTAACACTCTAACTGCCACGTCAGTCAAAAAGACCTGACACCTAACTGTACACAACGACCACAATGAAAATTATTAAAGTGTTCGCTGCAACCGCGATTTTTTGTAGTTGCACACATTTTATGGTAATAAAATAACATTTAGGTATAATTTTGTTTCAATTTTTTTTTCTCTTAGTGCCTTTTTGACTGACAACTAAATATTCGAAAAATGCTCAAAACTGTCGTGGCAGTTAGAGTGTTAAAGACCTCGACTTTTGTTTTTCAAAAAATTAAGTTGATCGGATGTTTTGCCGAAGTTATGCCGCTTTAAAGTCATGTGTGCAGTCGGATTTGGAGCATTTACGAAATAATTTTAACCGTGAAAACCATGTTTCCAAAATCAGTCACAGGATTACGTCACGATTTCGAATTTTCAAGCGATTTTACGAGTAATACTAGGTATGTAAGAAATGTAAATACATAATAAAATTTCCGATGACGTATATTTAGCAATGAATTTAATGAATATTTTCGTCTGGCATTTTATATACCTATTGTGATATTCTATGAATTGTAAAGAACATAAAAAATACCCTAATTTGCAGGAAAAGTTTAATCGATATATTTTTTACGATTTTCTATATTGACTTTCTTTGTTCGCTTGATGAAATTAAATGTGTTGCTAAACGGGTCAACTTGACTGTACTGTTGGTTTTTTGGCAAAAATTTCTTGTGCTCGTAAGCGGTTTCTGTTCTTAAGTGCGAACGTACACGCTTCTTCTCGTCGCGGCAACTTTTGATCCTCAAATTGCCTTTCCGACGTACACGCTTCTTCACTTTTTAGTAGCAAAAACTTGTGTACAACAAGCGATCGCTCATGTGTGTGTGGTTCTCATATATATGTGGTATTTCCAGCTCATTCCCTTACTAGCTAGCACCGAGTCAATATCAATTGCCAAAATAGAAACTGCCAACGATAGAAGAATAAGGACTGGTAATTTTTTATTTACATATCTACCTGAAAAATAAAACTACCTGCAATTGGTATTTCACTATTTGCATTCAATTTTTGTTTATTTGTGGTACGTTTACGAGTCGGTGGCTAAGCACCGACTGACTCAATAAAATTACGCACACATACATGCTGACGTGCTACACGAGCGACTTCGTTTGTATGCGTAAAAGAAGACGTGAAGAACACTTTTCGAGTGGCGACTTTTCCCCTCTTGTCGCACTCGTTTCTTTCCTACAATTTGGTGAGGCTGCGGCATGCTGATGACCGAAAGTTGAAACGTGTGCGCCCTCGCTAAGAGAATTGCTGCTAAGCGGGAAATTCTTAGTACTTATCTAGCGAAAAAGGCAAAGGGTTTTAAGATTGTGTGTTCTTAAGGGGATTGTTCTGCTAAGCGGGTTTCTCTTAAGCCGTCGCGACTGTAGTTTGAGCTGAAAGCTAATTGACAAATCTATCACGAGATACAATTTTTAAAAAAAAAGTGAAAAAAAAAAAATTTATTTACCATTGCAAAATTTCCAGCAAATCTGTGAACCTTGGTCCAATTTGTAAGGTAATAAAAAAAATTTGCATCCAAGTTTAGTCACTTGTCGCTAAATGTGCTACTGATCTGAAAATTTCATTGATTTTCATAAAGTACTGGTAGTTAAACATTTTCGGAAGTGAATCTCTGTGTGTAGGAAATACGACTCGGCTAAAAGAAAATAATAAAGACATCTTTGGAGCAAGTCTTTAAACTGTTTGTCGGCTGCATTTGATCCGACTTTACGATTATATCATAGGCAGTTTTCCCGAATCATTAACTGGTGTTAATGAAGTAAACATCCTCTGGATTGGCATACATTTATTATTACTCAACGTCTGTTATTTTTCCACCCTTCTTCTGTGATTTAGTGGTTATAAATAATCGTTCTACTATCAAAATTACTCTTTAGCATTCCCCTCTCGCAAATACCACACCATGTGAAGACTAATCGAGTACATTTCCCTAATTGTTAGAAAAAAATATTTTGCAGGTGCAATTGGTTTTCTACATGGTTTCTTTTGCTCTTAACAACTCTGACATGTAAGGAATCCTCAGGAGACAAACATAAGACACGTGGTCGGAGTTTCGTTCATGACACTTGTGACATATTTTTCTTGGCCCTTGTTAACGAGCACGAAATTCTTGGAATTATTCTTCAATGAAAATTTGTCAAAAACTCAATGTTTTCTTTCTTTTGATGTTATTAAAATGATTGTTGACTGTTTGTTTTCCACCACGAATAGACATTTTGTGCACCTTCAATACTGCAATTAAAATATAAATTAATATAAATCTTTTTTGATTCTATTTTAACGAAAATTAAGAGATTTTTATTAAGAACAGATTTTAAGTTTTATGACACGTAGGGCTTATTCGTTTTGCAGTAATATTTATTCTTATTACAAGCATTTTTTATTTTAAAAAAATATTTCTTTTTAAAAAGGTTTTATTTATAAAAAATGTAATAAACAGAAAAAAAAAATTTTTTTGGGCGTTGTGTATGAGAATTAGAAGCGAGATATTTTTTTTTGTTGCTTTTATCTCGCTTTTATTTTTGATACACAATGCCAAAAATTTTTTTTTTTCCTGTTTAAGTACATTTTTTTAATAAAAGCTTTTTAAAAAGAAATATTTAAAAAGAAATACCCTCAAAAACTATTTTTTTTTTCATTTTTTGAAATGTTTTTTTTTTTAAATTTTATTTTGATTTTCGTTTCTGATGTTTGCAAACCCCATTTAAGATTATTTTTCAAGCCCTTTCAATTAACACATTACATGGAGGCAGTGGCGTAGCCAGGGTTCATGGCGCCCGGGGCGGAAGTTAAATTTGCCGCCCTAAAATGATTTTTCTATTACTGACGTTTCCACCGAAAAATCCATATTTTGAAAATGACCCGTACTTCGATTGGCGTGTCGTTTACAAGTAAAGTTTTTGTTGATAGGCAAATGTCGACCAATAATTCGTCTCTTGTTGAAAACGATACGATAATCATAAAGAGGATGAATACCAATTAGCGCCACATTTTTAAAATATCAATTGTGTCACTCTTTTTATACCAGTATGGTAAAACCAATGGGTATACTAACTTTGCTAACCAAGATCCCGTCACCATACACACCAGTGTGTTTATAATGATCAAAAAAGTCGATTTCTGGATATCCGTCCGTCCGTCCGTCTGTCTGTCTGTCCGTCCGTCCGTCCGTCTGTCCGTCCGTCCGTCCGTCTGTGGCGCGTATTGCGGACCCACGGAAATTTTGCACAAAGCCGTTTTTCCTAAAATGCGAGGTTAAGCTCGTTAAGGTAAGGATACACGACGAGAGACTTTGGTCTCTGAGACCAAAAATTTCGCTTCTGGATACAAAGAGACCTGTGTATACACTTCGGAGACCGGAGACTTATCTCCAAGTACAAGTCTCTCGGGTCTCTTGGGAGACTTAAGTCTCTTGCCGTGTGGCTACTCTTTTTAATGCGTCTCCGGTCTTCAAAACGTTTTGATATCTATCTCTTGGTCTCCGGAGACAACTTTTGACATTTCAGGAAATTGGGAACGAGAATTTGTTTCGTTGTTTTGAGATTAAAGGTCAGTTTTTATAAAGAAAAAAAGTGTTTTTACTTATTTTATATTTTAGATTAGTGATATTGTTGTTATGCTTGGAGACGAGATACCTGCGTCGTGTATGCACTCCAGAGCAGTGATGCTATGTACCTTTAGTGAAATTCCCCTTTCCAAATGACGAAATTCCCCTTTTTCCCCTTTTTCAATGACGAAATTCCCCTCATTTTCCCCCTATAAAAACAACGAATTTTAAATAAAGAATTCATTTATTAAAACCAAAAATTATTGTCATTTGGACTCATGTTAAAGTCTTTTAAGAGAAAAAAGCACAAATTAGGAAATAATTTTATATTTTGTAAAGCTTTAACAAAATACTCGTTAATTGTATTCCCGATAACAACGTCACGGGTCTCCAAGCAAACGTCAAATGAAAAGAAGCCGGGATTCACAATTGGATAATAATCAAAGCAAGCCACAAATGTATAAATCAAGGTACCGCATAGTAATCGTTCCTATAAAATATGGGAAAGCGATTATAGGAGTCATTGCACCATTTTGTAGCAAAGGCTTCCATAACTATTGGAACTAGTCCTAGTTTGTGTGGAATCATTACTATGTAAGGGCTGAGAGAAAAATGGACACATTCCAACCAAAGTAGCACCGGAATAGAATTCATTCCTTTCAAGCTAGGTTTGAGTCCTGTACAAAAGGGAATGTCGCCCTATATTTTGTCGTAGCCAGTCTAACATATACAATAATCTCCCCCATGTAACACGTTGGAGTCTTTACCATAATTTTGGGAATCATTACACAAAAAAAAAAAAAGAAAACGACCACTTTTTTTGTTGGAATGTGTCCTAAAAAATTTGGGAGCTGTTACAACTTTTTTATGGGAATGACTCTTATATTTGGCCACTATGCCGTTTTTCCCTTAAATATGGGACTGGAGCATGGGATTTTGGTGGAACGGTTCCTATGTTTTTTCCGTGTAGTTCCTTTGCTTTTGAGCTTAAAATGATCCTGTCCTCCTTAAATTCGGTAAAAAAATGTTCTATTTTGAATTTAAAAAATATAAAAATATCAAAAAATGGAAAAAACTAAATCAAGTCGCGACTGGAACTCGATTTTTGTATTCCGGGTACCACTGGTCCATGCATTCTTCTGGTGAATATTGGTCGAAATTAGTACATTAAGCCGAATTTTAAAAATGACAAAGAAATTACCGATTTAATTGATTTTTACATAATTTGAACAAAGTGCTTCTGCTGATTTGCAATTGAAAATATTTCTATTGAAAACATATTTAAGAAATCCGAAAAACGAACAAAAAATATGTGTCAATGAACTTTCATGGAAACTATTTTTCATCAAAGTCTTTTAAAGTATTTTAAAGTAATTACTTTGAATAACATGAGAAATGGTACTTTTTAATGTGCTTTTTTCAAAGCGGTTAAAAAGTACCTACACTGAAAAATCGGTTAAACGTACATTCCAAAGCCATCTTAAAGTGTTTTCGTTTAAAAGATTGGTGTGTACTTTACAATTGCAATAAGATCATTACATATGAAGTGGGAAATGCATAAATAAGGGCATTTCCTTCACTCTTTACCTTTGCCTAAGCTTGGAATTGGATTGTAATTGTTTTTAAGTATTTGTACTTCTACTTTTCCGTAACTTTTTAAAAGTATTTCGGATTTAGTTGAAAGGCGAAGAGTTTCCCCTCGTTGTAAATCGTTTCCCCTCGTTTTGAAGCGTTTTCCCCTTTTCCCCTATTAACAATTTTTGTAGTCAAATTCCCCGCAAAAAGGGGAATTCCCCTCGATATAGCATCACTGCTCCAGAGACTTTGCTTTGAGAGACTTTTTAGTAAAGGTCGCCGGAGATCTATTTTTTGATCTCCAGACTTAAATGTCTCTGAACGTGTATACACTTTGGAAATTTTTGCCTTTTGTACCCTGGAGACCAGAGACCAAAGTCTCTCATCGTGTATCCTTACCTTTAATGTGCAAAAACGGACTCGCCATATGAACTAAACGTTTTTTACGAATTTCTCAAAAACGGTGCATCTTATCAAAAAAGTCCAAGAACAAAAGTTGTTTAGGATACGTTTTTACATAAAACTCCCATATATCAAAATCCAATTGGAAGAACTTTTAAAAAAATCTTATCGGAAAATTTGACTTCAAATTGGAATTTTGATACTACCCTTCGCCGTTCAATTAAACTTGAAAAAATGTCATATCACCATACGGGTCTCCAATAATTGCCAGATTGGCAATTAAGGCTTTTTTATGTTTCAAGGTGAAGACTGGTTTAAACCAAACGTTACTCAAAAACTGATTGACCAGTACAAAAGTTATATTCAGCCCTATTCCCGTAACCGGCGGGACGTGTACGCCGCGGGATTTGGCGTTTCCCGCAGAAAATTTGCATTCTGCTAAACCCAATTGTCCCGGCGTGTGCAGTGGTGCTGAAAACGTTTTACTTTCGGTATTACACTAAACGCACCCGCGAATGTTTTGACTTTTCCATACATTTATTTCCCGCGAGTAAATCGTTGCGGGACCAATCAATTAAATAGAAAGTTTGAATAAAAATGTGAATTTTATTTATACATTCAATGAATTTTAACTAAATATAAGTTTTGAAGGTCAGGAAAAACTAACTAGACGCAGTACAATCATTTAATTGAACAAATAAAACTTCATGCGTATCAAATCAGCAAAACTGTCAAAATAGTCAGCGCTGGGCTGAATAAAACTGCGTTTCTACGTCCACTAGAATAAGAAAATTTCATTCGATCGAGATAAAACTTGCGTGGCGTATACACGTCCCGCCGGTTACGGGAATAGGGGTGATTAAAAATTGTAAGCAATAATTTCAAATTTTTTTAAAAGAAAAAAATGTATTTCACATGTTTTTACAAAAACACTTTTCTGGGTTTTTGGACTGAAAATTCTGTTATTATGCTGTCGAAATCGATTTCTTTGGTTAATTCTTCCTCAATTGACAAAAGAGCCAAGTTGCTTAATCTTAACGTGCTAATAATCGATCTCAAATAATTTTTTATAAGCTTTAGCTTCGAAAAACTCCTTTCGCAACTTGCTACGCTTATTCCTATTGTTAGAAAGATTCGAAGCACTGTCCCTAGCGTAAATTTTCCTATATCAAAGACACTATCTTTTAACACCCAATTTTTTCATTTGTTCCGAAATGTGTTGAAACATTTTTTTAAAATTTGTTCCGAAATGTCGTGAATTTGCCGCCCCATAAAGAGTGCCGCCCGGGGCGGACCGCCTCCCCCCCGCCCCCCCCCCGCTACGCCACTGCATGGAGGGTGCTTTATGCATGCGATTTCGACAAAATGGAGTCATGCGTCCGCCATTTTGTTTTTTCCAGAGTTCGAAGAACGAATTTTTGATTTTTTTCCAACACGTTTCATTTAAGACGCCACACGTTGGGTATTTGACATAATTAATTTACACACCATGGCTCCTAACATCCACCATTTTGTGTTTTTATGAATGCGTCTATACTTATCGTTTTGTCCCCAGAGTTACATTTTTATGTCATACTTCAAGCCAATACGATATGTGGGAGTCTGTTAAAATTCGGTTACAAGATTTGAGTTTGACAAACAGACAGACAAAAATGCAAGATAATGAAAAGCTTTTAAAAAATCATGAAAAAATCATCCTTTCCCCCTCACTTTAAATACCCTCGTATCTTTTTATCCAATGAACCAATTTCGATCCACTTTTTGCTATTCGATTGGAAGTAATGGAAGCAATGGCTTAGTGTACAGGAATTCACCAATTTGAAAAAATGGAAAAAATTTTTGAAATTTTTTTTTTACTATTTTGAATAGTCATAGTCCAATTAAGTCCACAAACACGATTTTTTTTTATTTTTCTAGAAAACTCACTCAGAAAAATGGAGGCTAACTCGACGACCTATATACGGCGTAATTCGCCTCGGGCAGGTGCGCGTTCGCCTGCATGAGGGAAAGTAAAACTGTGTTGACCTGTGGTCGGAGAAATTCTGAGATTAAGCCACCAGCAGGTGAAGTAGGGCATTGGGAGCTGCACGAGTTGACCTTAGAAAGGCGTTTGGAGGATGTAATGTCATGTAATGGAAACCTCTGTAAGCCAGCTAGCGGTCAGAGTTAACCTGACAAAAAGTTGACCTGGACATTTTTCTGAGTGCAGTCAGGTCTAATGGCGTTCATGGATTTTTGCTTGAATCAAATGAGTCAAAACAATCACCCTGTGAAGCAAATGTTTCTTAAATATGGAATCGCCTAGAGTTATGCATTAAAGTAATTTAAAAGACACGAAAACGTTAAGATATAAAATATCTTTGCGCAAAGAAAAATTTAAAAGAATGGAAAATTTAATAAAAACTTTTGCCAACATCTTTAAAATAATCGAGGCTACTTGTAAATATTAGCAATGCCTGGTACTTACATTAACTGATTGGGATCTTGTTCGTGTGAATAGCGTATCTTAAGTTTAAATGCACCGAATTTCAGTTATGCAAGAAAAAATGTTTTCAGTTTCAGCATGTGTTAAAAGATGCACCGCACAGTAAAAGGTCTTCGACTGAAAAGAATGCATTTTATCTTTTGATTTTTTTTTGTCTGAATTGCGATGATGGTGCCAAGTGGTCTGGCGATACAAAGGTCCATTTGCACATCAACGGCTTCTCGTGTTCAAGAAGCAACACCGAATGTCATTGCCCTAAAAAATCAAACGAGAAATATATGAACGGAGAATTTCAAATATGAAAGATGAGTCTTTTGTACATCAAAACATTAAATTTAAGTGGCTTGAAATGGAAGTGAGTTTCACATTTCAAAGGTTCCAAACTATTAGATACAAATCTGCACATCTTTACGATTTTCCCTTGGAGTATCCCGTGGAGAACCGAAGTTGCGGTAAATCAAACATTGTCAGTTGTAATTTGATAAGATCTTCCTGCTTTTCCAAAAATGCAGTTTTCTATTAGGCTAAGTTTATGTACCTGATGGATATGAACGCAATATTGGTAATTTGTTAAGGAAGGAAAAAATAGGTTTTATTGGGCAAATTAGTGAAAAATTAAATATAACTATTTGCATAAATTCTACTTTGTTTCTGGGTAATACTCATCTTCCGTATGTAATTCCCAAATTTTTTTTATTCTAACAGTGTATTTAAATTAATTCTTTGAAGAGGGTGAGCAATAAAATTATAATGTCACACTTTATGTTCATTCAGCTGTAGTTTTTTGCCCAAAATATTTGACTTGTGTAGTTAATTAGTCACATGTATAACTCTTTTGCGGTGGGAAATAAGCATGGTTACAGTTTAGTCATCAATTGGTTTGATATTAGTTCATGTATCTAACGTTTAATTTATGACGGAATTACCAAATAATAATGCAATTTCGTCATTGACTCATTAAAGCTCAGGCCATTTCATCGATTAACCGGTTCGATTAAAAAAAAAAGTGCGAATTTCCTACGACATTGCCTAAAATTGATTTTGTACAGAATATTGTGTTCTATAGTTCTTAAAAATATAATACGAGGAATGTCTGTCTGTCTGTCTGCACAAACGATCTCGAAAACCCGCCTAACGATTTTAACGAAACTTTGTGGTTAGGGATTTTCGGGGACAAGGATCGATCTAGATAGGTCCTCACTTCTGAGAAAATTCCCCTCGATACCCCTCGCCTGGTATCTTCGAATTGGGTGGTCCGATCTTGATGAAACTTTACAGTATTACTAAGGGGGCTAAGGGCTTTCGATTTTTCCAATACAAACCTGACTTTTCCCTCCCCTCGATAACCTTCAACTGGTGTCTCAAAAGGTTTCAAAAATCGGTGGCTACGATTACTCAATAACCACTCAACCGATTTCTATGAAATTTTGTTATCGCGCGTTAATTTAGTTCTAGCTTTCTAGGTCGGGCATTTAGAAACTCTGGAAAAGCTCTGTAAAGATAATGTGAACTTAGTTTTTCCCCAAAAATCAGCAAAAGTAGGATTTTGAGGTCGGCGAGCATGGCTCGGTTTTCCTGGTACTAGTTCTTAAAAAAATGATTTCACATAAGCTTTAGTTCAATTCTCATTCGTTAATTTTTATACCCTATATGATATAGAAGTATATTAGATTTAGTATACCGTTTGTAACGATCGAACCAATTATCAGAAGTAAAAATGAACTACACCAGGGTGTTAGGGATGACAAAAGATTTTGATTTTCGCATGTCCGACCATCTGTCTGTCCGTCTGTGAACACCATAACTTTTGATAGGATTGAGCTAGAGACTTGAAATTTTGTATAATTGTGTTTCTCGTAAATGGCAAGGCTAAGTTCTTGAACGAGCAAAATTGAACCATTCCTTTTCCCCTCCCCCATACAAATGAAACAATTTTTGCGATTTTCTCGAAAACGGTGAGTCACATTAAAAAAATTATAAAGGTGTAAGCCGGTAAAGCTGGTAAAGCAGGCTCTGAGGACGGTGGCGCGCCTTCTGTGCCAGAAACAGGCTCCTAATAAGGTTGCAGAGCACATATGCCTGACCTCCAGGGGGAAACTTTGTATGTGAAAATATCCACAAAAATTATATAACTTTTTGTCATATTTTTTAAATGACCTATTAGCCGAGAAATTCGTATAGAATTCAATGCTAGAAAGGTCGCGCAAAAACCATGAATCAGAAATGATTGAATGGTTAAACACAAAATATTTTACCTTTATTTTGAGTTTAACCATGTTTAGTATAGGTGTTTAGTATAGGATTTTACATAACTCATCCATACATCAAAATCCAATAGGACCACTGCTTCCCTCCACTCTCCATACAAATGGAACACTTTTTCCCTGTTTTCTTGAAAACTGTGCATCGTATCGAAAAACTTATGAAGATGAAATGTGTTTAGAATATGATTTTACATAACTTATCTATACATCAAAATCTAATTGGATCACTCCTTTTCCCATCCCGCATACAAATTGAATACTTTTTTCAATTAGAATTTCTCGGCGTATACGGTGTGCAAAAACAACAAAATTATATTATTTTTGCGGATGTTTTCACATCCAAATTTCCCCCCAACAGGTCGGGCATGTCTGCCCTGAAAACCTATCAGGAGCCTGTTTCTGGTATGGAAGCTGGCTCACCGTCATCAGAGCCTGCTTTACCAGCTTCCACGCAGGCTTACAGGATTTTGGTGGAGTGAAACTCGATTCGAGTATTTATACTCCGATGATAGGTTTTCAGGGCAGACATGACCGACCTGTTGGGGTGGAAATTTGGATGTGAAAACATCCGCAAAAATAATATAATAATTTTATTGTATTATTTTTGTTTTTGCAGACCGTATAAGCCGAGAAATTCTAATAGGATTCAATGCTAAAAGGTCGAGTATAAACCATGAATCAGAAATGGTTCAATGGTTTAACACTAAATACTTTTTTCTAGCGAGCTTTTAAAAGCCGAAAAACTTTTTCCTCTGGGAGAGAACCTTGTCTTCGGTTCTTTTGAGATGATTTCAAGCTTTTGTAAACTTGTTTTATACAACCCCACCGCCGCGCCAATCATACAAAAAATTCAACACATTTATTACATTCACTTGTGTGTGTTCGGCATACGATTTGACGAGAAACTATCTCTCCACTCTCGCTCAAAATTTAAGTCAAAAGCTTTTGTCGGCTGATCGTTAAAAATTGTATCATGAGTTTCTTTGAGCTCTGGTCATCTGTATATTATTTGTGCTACAACGAAGATAGTAAAAAATAAAAACCGGTAATATGAGAAATGTAGGCCATATTGGGATGACAAACTTTTTTGTGAGTTGGGCCAAAGTCACCCGCCAAGGGCCAAAGTCACCTCGTTTTACGGTACCAAAAAGAAAACCGGAAAGAACTTAAAAGCTTTTGAGAAAAATCTTTTCCTTGCAGGACTTTCCGTTTTGAATTAGTTTAACACCAGATTCGGGATCAGCGATCCCGAAAACCCACAAATACATATAAATTTTTCCGAGAGATAATGGGAAAAATGATATTTGGTTGTCCTTGCAGGTAATTCGGTTTCGAATTTTGAAATTTTTACCGGATTCGAGATCAATTTTGCCTGCGACGCAATTTTTTTTTGTATAACGAAGAACCAAGATATTTCTTTTTATCTATTTAGATAATCACAAACAAAAAATAAGAAAAACCATCCTCTGATCGGCCATTCAAAATTTCCAAGGATGCAAAAATATACACAAAACATATATATTTTTGTGTGCAATTCTTTTAAGGGATGGGTTGGGCGCCACAAAGGTCCAGCGTAGTCCAAGTGGTAAAGTACTTGGCCCGTGTTCCGGAGGTCGGTTGTTCATTTCCCGACACGCTGTGGTTTCAAGTCTACTCAATTTGCTTTACGAAAAGAGTAGTTATGGTTGCCGCTTGGTGTTAACGACATTTCGATCTAGATTGCTATCACGCCCTCTGCTGTTGATGGGTTGCAACGTAAAAACCTTACAAATGTTGTAATTCATCCATGGTTCGCAATCCATGTAAAACTGTAGGTACGAAGCAGGGAAGAAATGGTTATGAAACCTCAATTGAGGAAGCCCAGGCTCTTCGTCAGCTGTAGCGCCGAGAATGATGATGGGTTGGGCCCCGGCACCACTTTTTCTTCCCACGGAGCTGATAGTAAATTGTATTACAGTGAAATTGAATTTCCGAATTAATAAAAACAGGGAAAGACATACACCTATTAAACTACTTCTAACCCTAACACATGTTTTGATTCATTAATTTAGGGGATGACAGACTGAAAACATTTTTTTCTGTGTATGAGTGTATGATTTTATCATGCTTTTTTCTGCAAAATATTTTCACAGAAGCCAAAGAAAAAAATACAACACAATGAATTGGGTCAAATTTTCCGAAACAACATCTATTAAGAAAGCATCGACCTGTTGTCGTCGTCCTAATTACTAACATTTATATGAGTATAAAAACAGATTCAATTAACCAAGGATATTCATCTTTCGTCCTCGCACTCTCTGTTATTTAGGACTGTAGTCACTTTGTTATCGATCAACTAACTTGTAGATTCCACTTATATTGTGAGGTCATATATCCATAAAGACGTATATAAAACTCGTAAAATTAGTGACCATAAAATCCACAAAATGTCTGTACTGTGGCGTACAGAGAACTTTGAGAGTATCAAATAAAATAATTTTTGTTTCTAAGCACGATTCTGGCATTACGTTAATATGACAAAATATAATTCCTTGACATGGGCATGGGCTGTAAATTTAAACATTATTATCATGAGGGCAACTCCTATTTCACATCATCCCCATATATTTTGTCATTAAAGTCGTACTGCTTAAGTTACACTTACTTGGTTTTGCTAAATATGATGAGAGAAAATCTTTCAGTGATGGAATGTCATTCAAATGCCAGCTAAGTGAAAATTCCATTGATTAAAATATTTTCTGTTCTTTTGTTGAAGATTCATTCGAATGTGTTCTCATAATTTAAAGTTTATTGCAGTTCCAATTAGTTGTCATACAAAGAGTTGACCACAAACATTGAATGGGTTAGAATTTAAAATAGTAAAAAAAATTTTATGGCTTCATGGTAAATTTTTATACATTAAACAAGTTAAAATGTGTTATGTTATCAAATGTATTATTATTTTATTCTAAAAAAAAACAAAATTAATTTTTTTTTTAAAAAGCTTTTATTTAAAAAAATTCCAAAATGAAAAGGATAATCACGTTATCCTTACAGGACCTTCCGTTATCTTTACAGGACCTTCCGTTATCTTTACAGGACCTTCTGTTATCCTTACAGGACCTTTCGGTATCCTTAAAGGACCTTCCGTTATCCTTATCGACTTCTTAATTACAGTATCGGATTCAGCGACCTCAAAAACTCTCAAATGAGATTTTTCCGGAAAAATTTGAGGAAAAGATAATCACGTTGTCCTTACAGGAACTTCTGTTACCCTTACAGATTTTTTAATGTCAGAATCAGAGTTAGCGACCCGAACAACCCCCAAATGAGTATGTTCCGAAAATTTAGAGGACAAGGAGAATCACGTCATCCGTACAGGACCTTCCATCATCCTTACGGACTTTTAAATGTCAGCATTGGATTCAGCGACCCCAAAAACCCCCTGAAAAGATTTTTTTCCGGAATATTTGAGGAAAAGGATAATCACGCCATCCTTACAGGACCTTCCGTCATCCTTACAGAACCTTCCACCATCCTTACGGAGTTTTAAATGCCAGAATTGGATTCAGCGACCCCAAAAACCCCCTGAATCGATTTTTTTCCGGAATATTTGAGTAAAAGGATAATCATGCCATCCTTGCAGGACCTTCCGTCATCCTTACAGGACCTTTCATCATACTTACGGACTTTTAAATGTCAGCATTGGATTCAGCGACCCCAAAAACCCCCTGAATAGATTTTTTTCCGGAATATTTGAGGAAAAGGATAATCACGCCATCCTTACAGGACCTTCCGTCATCCTTACAGGACCTTCCGTCATCCTAACAGGACCTTCCGTCATCCTTACAGGACCGTTCATCATCCTTACGGACTTTTAAATGCCAGAATTGGATTCAGCGACTCCAAAACCCCCGAATAGATTTTTTCCGGAATATTTGAGGAAAATGATAATCACGCCATCCTTGAAGGACCTTCCGTCATCCTTACAGTACCTTTAATCATCCTTACGGACTTTTAAATGTCAGCATTGGATTCAGCGACCCCAAAAACCCCCTGAATAGATTTTTTTCCGGAATATTTGAGGAAAAGGATAATCACGCCATCCTTACATATCGATTCTTATAAATTTCACTTTTGATCCCTTATAATTTTATTAGTATGGTTTTCGAACATAGTCTTATAATTCTTAATAAGTATATTTTTGCGACACAGTTTATGTCAACCTTTTGTATGCGAAAAAATTAGCTCGTTAGAAGATGCTCCAGCAAAAAAGGTTGGGAAACACTGGACTAAAGCATTAAAAATTCAGTGAACCAAAACGAGAACCAAAATCAAAGTTTTCAAATTTTAGAAACCAAAACCGGAGCCAAAGTTTGAAGTTTTAGGAATCAAAGCCAAAACCAAAATTTTGGACCAAAACCGAACCATACTCAAAAAACTTTTGGTTTGCATCTTTGGTGATTAGGAGTCACCCGAATTTATTAATTGCTAAATTCAGTTAAATTCATTAATTGCTAAATTCAGTTTAACTCATACCTGTGTGATGTAATTTCTTTTGCGTAGCTCGCCTTCTTTATATCAATATTAATAAGGGGTTGTTGTCGGTTCAAGAAAATGTCTCAGAAGGAAATTTTTAAATCGCTTTGAAGGGATTCTGATACTTCCAAGAGTATGTATTTCAGCAGATGCATATATTTGTCTATCCACTTATCTTGAATAAATATTTATACCGCACGAAACGCTTAGAGTGTTTTCTTTTGATAAGAGAACAACAACTCACCAAGCAAATAATTCTGTGCTAGTAGACAATTTGCCTTTTTTTCTTGCAAAATAGTGTGTGAGTCATCATCGCAGAGGTAAATCATACTTTTTTTTACCGACGAAATAAAATGAAGCTATCAACAAAAAGCGTTTTTCTTTTGTAAATAATTGACTCACAAGAAAGTCTCATTTCTATTCTTGCATTCAGCGATTTCCTGAGAATTTCTTGTGATTTTCAACATTTAGATAAATTTTATTTTTATTCAATAAGTAAACTGCGATTACGTGATATTTTTGTATGATGCAGAAAATAGAATGGTACAATCGGAAGTGGTTAAAATTGTGTCATATTTATTTCAAAGATGTGTCTGCTAAGAGTATCTAATTGGGTTTCGAATATTTCAGGAGATCTCAAATCGAATAGTTTATATTCGGTTCGGGAACTTAATCCGTTTCTGAAAAGTGTCCACAAACCGAAACTTTCACGAACCGAAACAGTTTTTCCCATATAAATAGGATGACCATAGGATGTCCGTACACTAAACTTTTGTCCTGCATTTTTCAATTTAGTGTTAAAATTCATCAAACACTAGAAAAAACGATCACTACATATCCAAAAAATAGACTATTTGGCTCCGGGTTACTGCAAATCACATTTTTTCGCATTTTTCACAAAAGGCGCATGTATTTGAAAAATTTTTGCGTGCGGCGCTTTTGTCTTGACTAGTATTTTAACATTTTCCGACGCCATTATTTATAGAATGTAAAGAGCGTAAAAAATAAGTTATTTTTTGCTTTGGACTGTGGTGCTTTTGATTTAAGTCTTTGCGCTGCATTCTGTTTAAAAAAATTCACCTGCGGCGCACATATCTTAATTATTTTTAATTGGTTTTCGTAAAAGTAAAGATTTTTTTAACATCTTTTATTTAGCTTGATTTTTTATATGTTTGCCTACTGTTAGAGTGAAATGCTCTGTTCCAATTGACTTGAATTTATCGATCAGTTCGTGTATTTCTGTTGAGCGCATTTCTGACTGCGAAAAATGGGTGTGGGGCTATTCTGTACATTTTCGGTGGGGCTAACTCGAACGCGATTTTTTACATGTGTTTCGATGTTTTCTTTGTTTATTTTTTTCGTTTTTATGATTTTGATTGCAGTTTTTACGATTTGTTTTAGGATGGTGCGTACATATAAACGTAAGAAGGAAGAAAGGCGCGAAGGCACGGAAAAAGCCAGCGGCCGCTCCAAGAAATCAACGCAAAAATTAATACGAACATATTTGTTTCTATGTGATGGTAATGAAGTCATAAATAAAAACAAATGAGTTTTTTAACAAAATTTCCTTTTTTTTATTTTTTATTCACCTCTTTTCTACATTTCTCGCCTTGAAAACCGCCTCAAAACACTAATCTCGCTTTTGTGCGAATTAGCCCCACCGTGGGGCTGATTCGAACGAAAATTCATATTTCATTAATCGACCAAAAAAGCCTATTTGCGATGCTCCGACGGGTTAACAATGTTCTTGGAAGTTGTAGAGCACAGAATTTTCTATAAGATAGATAATTTTTCGAAATTGAAATCGCCGACATCCAGCCACCAGGACGGCCGAAACACAAAACGTTCGGAGTAGTCTCGGTCACCCCTACATTGTTTTTAAATAAAAACTTTTTTTAAAACATTTTTTTAAATTTTTTTTCCTCAATAGATCTTGAAACACCACTAAACATTGATTGAAATTAATTGGAGCTTTGCCTCATATTTTATCCCCAATTTCTGCCCAAAAACCGAGATTTTGTTCCCAAGTCGAGACAATATTCACGAACCGAAGCATTTTTCGTACCGAGGCGTTCACGAAACGAGGTTCTTCTGTAATTCTATAGAACCTTCTTCGACTTTGGTTGGTAGTTTTGATATTTATAGTTATGCCGTTTTCGACTGGCAGATTCAGGGCAGATTCAGAGCACGCTCTACCCCAGTTTAGAGCAAGGTATTTCGAGCAGATCTCGAGTAGATTTCGAGCACCTCTGCTTGGGAGTCGAGCATTTCTCAAAGAACAAGAAGAAGCATAAAACAAATTAAAATTAATTTTGATATATTCCCCTTAAGTTGACACTGCACTAATATATTTCTGACCAAATGAAATTCTTCTTCACTAGATGAAGAAGAATCCAAGAAATCAAAATCATAAATATCTTCCATTTACGATTCCACACGATTTTGTTAGCCTTAACCTCAAAAGAGCAACTCAAATCTGACTACATTAGGCAGATCACAAAATTGCTCGAAAAATGCTCTTTTAGTGCTCGCATACGGAGTACTTGCGTCCAGTGATGCGCATTTGATACATTTGTATCAATTTCGATACTTATTTTTCATAAATTTCACTTTTGATACAAAGATACATTTTTCCCTAAATATCATGAAATTGATACTTTTTTAAAAAAATGACAGTAAAAGGTTTTTTTCAAATTAAAATTGTATCAGTCAACATTATGCGGAAGTTGGTAAACACTATACAAATTATCGCATTATCCTGAACTCAGCCTGCCTGTAATCTTAAGCAAGAAATAAGCCGTATTGCTATGTAAATACAATTCATTTTCCTGAATATGTGCAGACGAATAAGACGGACAGTTTCAGAACTAAATGTGATAAAAACAAAAAAAAAGTCCAACCGCTTTGACTTGAGCACGGTGGAATGTATTATGTTTTCAAAAGAATTATATGAAAATATTATACTCCAGTAATTCTGTAGTTTTATTTTTTCTTTACGTAATTAACTGTGTTATTTAAACCAATGAAATGTTTTTTTTTGTTATACGTTTGATTTTTTGTATGTGATTATATACACTCTAGAAAATTTTATTGTAATTTTACCCCTATAATAGTAGGAAACCATTTTCCTACTATAATAGGGGTAAAATTACACCGAGTCGTAATGGCTTAAAAGCTATGTGTTTTTACTCATTTTGTGGCGTACAAAAGCCACTTTTACGGGGGAACTTTAAAATAAATAAGACGTAAGAGTACAATACTGGTGTAAACTTAAGACATTTTTTGTTTAAAATTACACCGAAAATGGTATTAGAATTTCTCGGCTTATACGATCTGCAAAAACAAAAAATAATAATTATATTATTTTTGCGGATGTTTTCACATCCAAATTTCCCCCCAACAGGTCGGGCATGTCTACCCAGGAAACCTATCATGGGTCTGTTTCTGGTATGGAAGCTGGCTCACCGGCATGAGAGCCTGCTTTACCAGCTTCCACGCAGGCTTACAGGATTTTGGTGGAGTAAAACTCGATTCGAGTATTTATACTCCGATTCCACAAACCTTATGCGAATTATAAGGTTAAGGCAACATAGCTGCATCAAACCAGAGCGAATATCCGTCAACTGCATTGTGAAATAATGAAATTGTCCGTTCAATAATGCAAAAATACCCTGTGATCGTGTTTTTACACCAAAATGAGAGTAAAAATACGATTATTGGTCGAAATTTTACGCAAGGTTTAAAATTACCCTATTTCTAGTGTAAGATTAATGTTTTTTTGGGTGATTTTACAACTTAAATGGTGTGCGAGCTAAATTCTGATTTTTTTTCGAAATTTTACGACGTTTTTGTAAATTTAGCCCGTTTTTACCCCATTTTTCGGTTTAAATTCAAATCCATTTTCTACAGTGTAGAAGAATCGACCTGCTAGTTTTGAAATTATAACAAATCTGAAAATTATGATTTTTTTCCGAAAATAAAATTGTTGCTGCTTTTTTTACGTTTTTACGTCTTTTCCTTAGGTTGATACTTTTTGATACTTTTTTCTGAAAAATTTGATACAAAATTTTTTTTATCATGCGCATCACTGCTTGCGTCACTCGAACACGTAACTCTTTTTCGAGCGATCAAAAAATCTCAGTCGAACACAAGATCTCAGAGTGAGCAAATTTAGAGCAACTTCAGAGCAAAAAGAGCATGCCAGTCGAAAACGCCATTAGTGTGATATAAAGAAAAATTAGCGATTTTTTTAAAAGGATGTATATGAAATAAGGTAAATGACGAATGCGCCGCAGGCAAAAGACATAATTTTTCAAAGTGAAATATAACTTTAACACTCTAACTGCCACGACCGTTTTAAGAATATTTAGTTGTCAGTCACAAAATTATACCTAAATGTTATTTTATTACCAGAAAATATGTGCAACTACAAAAAATCGTTGCGGCTGCAGTGAACACTTTAATAATTTTCATTGTGGCCGTTGTGTACAGTTAGGTGTCAGGTCTTTTTGACTGACGTGGCAGTTAGAGTGTTAATAATGCATTTGTTTAGATTTTAGTAGATTCGAGCATGTCCTAATTTCATAAAAAAAAATGATTAATACAAATTCGTAGCGCATATCGCGACTTCCCTAAAAATGTTTGACGACCCCCAGGGAGTTGCTCTTGAGCATAGTCGGGCGTTTTCAATTCCCATTCAATTTCAATTCCCATTCACTTACTGAATGGTATTTGAAATTTTTACTCCATTACCATTCAGTAGTGAATGGTAATGGCCAAAAAATTCAACTCTCCATTCACTGAATGGGAATGTCAATCCATTTCCATTCCCATTCGATTTGAGTTGAGATTTTATGATTTTAAGTGAATGGTAATTCAATTTAGTCAAATGATTTTTTTATATGGAAAAATGCTCGAAATCGATCGAAATGAGGGAAAAGTTAATTTGCCTCAAAACGACAGGACCGATTTTTATGATCCATTTCACATTGGATAGGGAACAGTGTGGCCTATAGTACAAGATATGAGGCATTCTAGAAAAACCAAAATGGCGGCTATTAGACGCCATTTTGTCCAAATTACCCCAATAAAGACCCATCAAGATGGGTATCACATGAAAGAGCTCTGGAAGAAACTTACAAATATCTATATCAAGGTTACCAAAAAAACAAAATGGCGGCTGTTAGACGCTATTTTGTCCAAATTACCCCAATAAAGGCCCATCAAGATGGGTATAAAATGAAACAGCTGTGGAAGAAACTTACAAATATCTATATCAAGGTTACCAAAAAAACAAAATGGCGGCTGTTAGACGCCATTTTGTCCAAATTACCCCAATAAAGGCCCATCAAGATGGGTATCAAATGAAAGAGCTCTGGAAGAAACTTACAAATATCTATATCATGGGTACCAAAAAAGCAAAATGGCGGCTGTTAAACGCTATTTTGTCCAAATTACCCCAATAAAGGCCCATCAAGATGGGTATAAAATGAAACAGCTGTGGAAGAAACTTACAAATATCTACATCATGGGTACCAAAAAAGCAAAATGGCGGCTGTTAAACGCCATTTTGTCCAAATTACCCCAATAAAGGCCCATCAAGGTGGGTATCAAATGAAAGAGCTCTGGAAGAAACTTACAAATATCTATATCATGGGTACCAAAAAAGCAAAATGGCGGCTGTTAGACGACATTTTGTCCAAATTACCCCAATAAAGGCCCATCAAGATGGGTATCAAATGAAAGAGCTCTGGAAGAAACTTACAAATATCTATATCATGGGTACCAAAAAAGCAAAATGGCGGCTGTTAGACGACATTTTGTCCAAATCGCCTCAATAAAGACCCATCAAGATGGGTGTCAAATGAAAGAGCTCTGGAAGAAACTTACAAATATCTGTATCATGGTTATCAAAAAAAAAAAAGAAAATGGCGACCAAACACCGTAATAAAGACTTATCAAGATGGGTATCAAATGACAGAGTTTGGGAGGAAACTTATAAATCCCTGTATTTTTTTTTTTTTAAGAAACAATTGACTTAATTTTTTGTTTTATTCAAATTTCCGTTCATGAAAAATTAGTGATTATGAAAGTAAATTTGAATAAAACAAAAAATTAAGTCAATTGTTTCTTAAAAAAAAAAAAACAGGGATTTATAAGTTTCCTCCCAAACTCTGTCATTTGATACCCATCTTGATAAGTCTGTATTACGGTGTTTGGTCGCCATTTTCTTTTTTTTTTGATAACCATGTTATAGATATTTATAAGTTTCTTCCAGAGCTCTTTCATTTGACACCCATCTTGATGGGTCTTTATTGAGGCGATTTGGACAAAATGTCGTCTAACAGCCGCCATTTTGCTTTTTTGGTACCCGTGATATAGATATTTGTAAGTTTCTTCCAGAGCTCTTTCATTTGATACCCATCTTGATGGGCCTTTATTGGGGTAATTTGGACAAAATGTCGTCTAACAGCCGCCATTTTGCTTTTTTGGTACCCGTGATATAGATATTTGTAAGTTTCTTCCAGAGCTCTTTCATTTGATACCCATCTTGATGGGCATTTATTGGGGTAATTTGGACAA
This sequence comes from Chrysopilus asiliformis, assembly GCA_964034945.1. Lineage (NCBI taxonomy): Eukaryota > Metazoa > Arthropoda > Insecta > Diptera > Rhagionidae > Chrysopilus > Chrysopilus asiliformis. The sequence goes on from OZ035961.1 coordinate 39,151,292, forward strand.
AATGGCGTTTAACAGCCGCCATTTTGCTTTTTTGGTACCCATGATATAGATATTTGTAAGTTTCTTCCAGAGCTCTTTCATTTGATACCAATCTTGATGGGCCTTTATTGGGGCAATTTGGACAAAATGGCGTTTAACAGCCGCCATTTTGCTTTTTTGGTACCCGTGATATAGATATTTGTAAGTTTCTTCCAGAGCTCTTTCATTTGATACCCATCTTGATGGGCCTTTATTGGGGTAATTTGGACAAAATGTCGTCTAACAGCCGCCATTTTGCTTTTTTGGTACCCGTGATATAGATATTTGTAAGTTTCTTCCAGAGCTCTTTCATTTGATACCCATCTTGATGGGCCTTTATTGGGGTAATTTGGACAAAATGGCGTTTAACAGCCGCCATTTTGCTTTTTTGGTACCCATGATATAGATATTTGTAAGTTTCTTCCAGAGCTCTTTCATTTGATACCCATCTTGATGGGCCTTTATTGGGGTAATTTGGACAAAATGGCGTCTAACAGCCGCCATTTTGTTTTTTTGGTAACCTTGATATAGATATTTGTAAGTTTCTTCCAGAGCTCTTTCATTTGATACCCATCTTGATGGGCCTTTATTGGGGTAATTTGGACAAAATGGCGTTTAACAGCCGCCATTTTGCTTTTTTGGTACCCATGATATAGATATTTGTAAGTTTCTTCCAGAGCTCTTTCATTTGATACCCATCTTGATGGGCCTTTATTGGGGTAATTTGGACAAAATGGCGTTTAACAGCCGCCATTTTGCTTTTTTGGTACCCATGATATAGATATTTGTAAGTTTCTTCCAGAGCTCTTTCATTTGATACTCATCTTGATGGGCCTTTATTGGGGTAATTTGGACAAAATGGCGTTTAACAGCCGCCATTTTGCTTTTTTGGTACCCATGATATAGATATTTGTAAGTTTCTTCCACAGCTGTTTCATTTTATATCCATCTTGATGGGCCTTTATTGGGGTAATTTGGACAAAATAGCGTCTAACAGCCGCCATTTTGCTTTTTTGGTACCCATGATATAGATATTTGTAAGTTTCTTCCAGAGCTCTTTCATTTGATACTCATCTTGATGGGCCTTTATTGGGGTAATTTGGACAAAATGGCGTTTAACAGCCGCCATTTTGCTTTTTTGGTACCCATGATATAGATATTTGTAAGTTTCTTCCACAGCTGTTTCATTTTATACCCATCTTGATGGGCCTTTATTGGGGTAATTTGGACAAAATAGCGTCTAACAGCCGCCATTTTGTTTTTTTGGTAACCTTGATATAGATATTTGTAAGTTTCTTCCAGAGCTCTTTCATGTGATACCCATCTTGATGGGTCTTTATTGGGGTAATTTGGACAAAATGGCGTCTAATAGCCGCCATTTTGGTTTTTCTAGAATGCCTCATATCTTGTACTATAGGCCACACTGTTCCCTATCCAATGTGAAATGGATCATAAAAATCGGTCCTGTCGTTTTGAGGCAAATTAACTTTTCCCTCATTTCGATCGATTTCGAGCATTTTTCCATATAAAAAAATCATTTGACTAAATTGAATTACCATTCACTTAAAATCATAAAATCTCAACTCAAATCGAATGGGAATGGAAATGGATTGACATTCCCATTCAGTGAATGGAGAGTTGAATTTTTTGGCCATTACCATTCACTACTGAATGGTAATGGAGTGACAATTTCAAATACCATTCAGTAAGTGAATGGGAATGGAATTTTGAATGCATTCAATTTTGAATTGAATCCGCCCAACTCTGCTCTTGAGAAACATTACTACAATAGAAGGAAATTTTCAGCAGGAAATTCAAAGTCCGGGTTTCTCTGTCGCAAACTGTGAAATAGAAAAACCGACATTTTAAAAGATTTTTTTGAATTTTCGCTCACCATGAAAATAGTAGGTATTTCAACTTTGAATAATGTGTGGGACAAATTCTAATTTCTAATTTCTAATCATGGTTGGATTTTTTTTGTTCTTTAAAAGTAAACAGACAAATGGTCGCCTTTAAGTGGAAAAAGTCAATAATGAAATATTTTTGAGTTCAGTAGCACAGCAAGGGTTTCTGCATATGCGCCGTTGAGGGAACATTGAACTGAAAATGCAAGGGAAAAGTAATCAAATGGGGTCAGATACATGAACACCACACTTGAAATGTTAAGCAAGAGGGTTGTTGATTTATGTCAATTGCCGTATTTGGGTCACAAATAGTTTTTTTTCTACCACATTTACTGGAGACACTTTTTACACTACCTGTGGTTTCCTTCTCTCTTCTTGCTAAATTTGTGACGTTTTTTTAAGGACAGCTTCTTGTTGATGTAAAGGAGGTTTGTCTCACCTGCAAACTTTGGAGAAATCGAATTTTTTTTCGCATGTTCTTAAAGTACGGCATTTTGAGTTTTAAAATATTAGGTTGATCGAATGAGAATTGCCGAAGTTACGCGAATTTAAAGTCATGTAGGCAGCCGGATTTGGAGCATTTACGAAACAACTTGAAACTTTAATCGCGATTTTCCGTGACAAAGCTTACATTAATGACTCAACCGATTTTTTCAAACAATACCCTCCCCCTTGCCAGTAAGCCCATCCCCCTGCTATTTCCTGAATCGTTTGAGCAATCTTCACACGGTTTGAGCCATTGGGTAAATTGTCCCCAAAGGAAAGTTTTAGCTCACATAAATCGACCCTCCCCCTTCTCAGTAAACCCCTATCCTGCTATCGCCTGAACCGTTGGAGCAAATTTAACGCGGTTTTCGCTATTGGAGAGATCGTCCCCCAAACAAACTTTTTGCCTACTAATATCGATCCCTTCCCTTGACTGTGAACACCTCTCCTGTTAATTCCTAAACGGTTGGAGCAATTTTTACGCGGTTTTCGCCATTGGGTAAATTATCCCTCAAGGAAAGTTTTCGCTCACCAAAATCTACTGTCCTCACTTCCCAGTAAGCCCCTCTCCTGCATTCTCCTGAATCGTTGGAGCAAATTTAACGCGGTTATCGCCATTGGATAGATTGCTCCCCAAACGACTTTTTTGTCTACTAATATCGATCTCTCTCCTTGATTGTGGACACCTCTAATGTTAATTTCTAAATTGCAACATAGTTAAATATGTACTTAATAAAATGCAAAAAGAATCCAAAATAAAAGAGGTTTATTTAAACAGTATATAAATCGCCATGAAACACGTTCTTTTCAGACCTTGCAGGCATGGTTAAGTTTTTCTCTAAAAGTTTTTCTTGAAATCGTTCTCAGATTTAAGCTGGCCTTCTTTAACCTTCTTCCGTCCCTCGGGTCTAATTTGACCCAAACAGAAATTAGTTTCCTTGTACCTTTAAAAGTATTTATAATACGAGCCTGAAATTTTTTTACTTTGCCTTATTTATTGTAAACTAGCAGTATGCAAAAATTTGGCAACTTCCGATTACCCGTTACACTGCTACAAAAATAGTCACACTAAAGACCTTCGGGTCTAAAATGACCCAAGGCAGTTATTCGTATAAGAAATGTTTAATTTAGTCATATTATATTATATTAGTTAGTGTTTGTAAACTATATCTAGAATACGGATCTAAAATCTTTGACCGAACGGGGTGAGTTCTCGGGTATAAGAAACCGATTTTGTTGGATGTCAATTGGGAAAAACTCAACTGCCATATTTCTCAATTTTTGTATGAAGTTTTTTGACCGCTATTTTCGGGGAGAGTTCATTAGAACAATATATAAATCTTTTGGGTTATCATATGTTGTTGTATGTTGTAAAAATTTCGAAAAATATAAAAAAACTCGTTTTTTGATTTTTGTATACACTAAACCTTTATGGGTCAAAAAAGACCCGAGGAACTTTAGTGTGATTTTTTTTGAGGGACGGATGAAGGTTAAAAGAGAGAATTATTCTTTAATTTTTGAAGTTCTTCCAGAGTAGTCTTTTAAAGCATCAGTGAAATTAATTGCAAACAAATAAATAAATAAAAAAATACTAACAAAAAATGTTAACATCCAAGTGTCTTTCAGACTAATTTATTTCAATAAAAGCCCTAAATTCGGCAGAATAATATATTATTGGGCATCGTTTTAAAGGCGAATTAAAAGACAATTTAACGATAAACTGAAAAACATAACAAAAGCTATAATTGCCAATCTGGCAATCATTGGAGACCCGTATGGTGATATTCGTATCAAAATTCGAACAGTTATACCAAAATTCCACTTTGAAGTCAAACTTTCCAATAAGATTTTTTAAAATTTATTCCAATCGGATTTTGATGTATGGGAGTTTTATGTAGAATCATATCCTAAATAACTTTTGTTCTTGGACTTTTTTGATAAGATGCACCGTTTTTGAGATATTCACAAAAAACGATTTCGTTCGTATGGGGGGCACCCCCCCTAATGGTCAATTTTTGCCCATTAACGAACTTAGCCTCGCATTTTACGAAAAACAGATCCATGCAAAATTTCAAGTCTCTAGCTCAATCCGTACGCCCGGAATCCGCGCCACAGACAGACGGACAGACGGACAGACAGACAGACAGACGGACAGACGGACGGACATGCAAAATTCAATTTTTTTTATCATTCTAAACACAATGGTGTAATTCATTTTTTTGTGCGATGACGGGATCTTGGCGTTACAAACGGTAAGGCAAAGTTAATATACCCTTTGGTTTCACCATACGGGTATAAAAAATGAAAGCCAAGGCAAAGGCGTGAGTAAAATCTTTCAGAGTGTTCATGGCTAATAAATCACTCAAAAGGCAGCTTCTATAGTAGGCTGCCATGAAAACATCTTAAGAACATGAGTTTCCAACAAAGTATACACGAATACACTCGTATACAGACAAGTGGAGGAAGAATTTTTAAAAGTTCTACTTTGTATTTCTAAAGTCTGTTTTGTAACGAAATCAGAATCAGTTGTATATTTAAAAATATTGCTTTAGTGGTGCATTGATGTGGTTTTTGGTTGTGCCATTTATACAAAATTCGAACATTATAAGAGGACATTATCTACAGGTAGTTCCTGTAATTCAAACATCTGTCGTATATCATGCATGCTTGTATTTTTACCACTTTCACCATTTACAAACAATGATATTAAAACCATTATATCCTGTCCTAAAGTGTCCAATTTGCTGCTATTAAGGTGACACAAAATGAATAAATTTTTTTTCGACATTGTTAGCAATCATTGAACCATAGAGATATAAAATATAGGGAAGATTTATGGATGCAGTGACATTGTCTAGTATTTTCCTCTTAGAATTCTAGAATGAAGGGCACGTGACTCGGTCTATAGTGCCCTAATAAATGAGTTTTCGGAGCAGATGTCATGGCCATTAGAGATGTCGTTATAAAAGGTTGCTGGTGAAAGTTAGTTTTATTTTGTATTTAGATCGATTTCAGAATTATAGTCTTTCGATAAAATTGTAATTAAAATTAGTTTTATCGATGCTGGGCGCGAACCAAAAGTAATTATAAGGATTTCAATGTAATTATTCTATTTTTTCTGAAAATATATTGGGATATTTGAGAACTATTGATTTAATAGATATTTGAATCATAAAAAACAAAAAACAAAATATTAACAAATTAATTTTGTTAAAATACAGTGGAATCTACGATTAGCGAATATTTACGGTCAAAAAATTGTTGTCCAGTCTAAAATCCAATCAGGCTTTGATTATTTATAAAAGATTTTTATAAAAATTTATATTTTTTTTATGAAAATTATAAATTTTTATAAAAATCTTTTATAAATAATCAAACCTTGATTGGATTTTCTAATTGGATTTATAAAAATTATCTTCAATTGAATTTTGATGTCTGGAAAATTTATGTAGAATCATATTCTAAACATTTTTGTCTAACCAACTGTTTTGATAAAATGAACTGTTTTCGAGTAAATTCCAAAAATCTTTTCAATTTTTATGCGTGAAGGGAATTTTTATTTAAATTTTGGTAAAATCCTATTCTGTGCCAAATTTTAACTTTCTATCTCAATTAATTCTCGAATTTTCCAAAGTTTTTGTATTATAAAAAATCTCAACATATAACTATATACACAATCGTTCATCATATGAGGTTTAATTATATAAAGCCCAATTCAGACCAACGATTGCGATTACAATTGAAGCTTCTTAACCAATGAAATCAAAGCTTTCAATGATAGGAAAATGAAAGCTTTGATCTCATTGGTCGAGGAAGCTCAATCGTAATCGCAATCGTTAGTCTGAATTGGGCTTAAGAGAGACAAAATCTCACTGCTGGATTAAGCTATGTTTTTTTTAATGTTTTAAAAACTTAAACGCGCTATTAAACTTGACTACAAATTTTCTTCAATACAATATATATTAAAAGTTCGCCGGCATATAGAGTTGCCACAACAAATTTTAGAAAACTAGACCTCATGAGCGAAAACCCCCGAACATAGCGATCGAAACCCCGAACATGATTGAAATGTTAAAAATATGATTTGTACAGATACTTAAGTTAAAAGAATTTATTTTACGCAATAGAGAGATAGGTGGAGAGAAAGAGAGAGAGAGATAGGTAGAGAGAGAGAGATACAGCGAGAGATATAGAGAGAGAGATAGGTAGAGAGAGAGATAGGTAGAGAGGAGAGAGATAGGTAGAGAGAGAGACAGAGAGAGAAAGAGAGAGAGAAAGGGAGATAGAAAGAGAGGGAGAAAGAAAGAGAGAGAGACAGAGAGAGATAGAGAGAGATAGAGAGAGAGAGAGAAAGAGAGAGAGAGAAAGAGAGAGAGAAAGAGAGAGAGAAAGAGAGAGAGAAAGAGAGAGAGAAAGAGAGAGAGAGAGAGAGAAAGAGTGCGAAAGAGAGAGTAAGAGAGAGAAAGATAGGGAGAGAGAAAGAGAGAGATAGAGAGAGATAGACATGCAAAGAGATAGAGACAGACAGAGAGAAAGAGGGAGAGAGAGAGAGGGAGGAAGAGAGAGAGAGAGGAGAAGAGAGACAGAGAGAGAGAGAGAGAGGGAGAGAGAGGGGTAGAGAGAGAGAGGAAGAGAGAGAGAGGGAGAGAGAGAGAGATCTGTTGCCATTCATTTTTTTTCTCTGTTTGGGCTGAGTATGAAAAATTTTTTAAAGCAAAACATGTATGCACTCCGGCTGAAGAATCAAAAAGAAGTGCATAGCAGGCAAAATTTTTGGTACTAAAACTTCACACTCCGTGTTTTGTGTTTCTTGACGTCTTGATTTTTTTGTAGTAAACTTCTTAATTTTAAAAGTCTGACAGTCTTTTAGTCTGTCAATCAATGTGTCAACAATCAATGTGTCAATCAATCAATGTGTCACTCTGTCGATTTGTCAAAATATCTCGCTAACAGTAAAAGCTTTACGGTAAAAGGCAAATTTATAGAGAATTTTAATCCCTTTAATTCTTCCATTAGAAATCTTATACACACAGGATCTATAAATTTGCCTTCTACCGAAAAGCTATATCTTTTACTGATATCGAGATATTTCAGATTTTGTAGAGAAAATCACATTTTTTAAAAACTAATATTTTTTTTTGTCGGGTTATGGAGTAAATTGCACAGGAATGTAGATTTTGTATAAAAAAATCATGTACTATTGGCATCAGATATTTTTTTTTTCTGTTAAATTTCATTCACTTATTTTTTTATGTTCAGAATCTACATTCGATACAAAAATATTCAAACTTTGAGCGCCACTCATACAATAATGTTTCACTCAAACGTAGAGAGCATAAACTTTTGATCACGAAAATTCGCCTGCATTGAGAAAATCCCACTCAATTTGATTCATAAAAGCTTCGCGTTTCCACTCACTGCACAACCGGCTGAGCCTCATGTTGTTGGCCCATTTTATGTGCCACTTCAGTTTTTCGATAGATTTCTGGACAGGCGGTTCGGCGTGTTGAAAACTCGTGTCTTGGGAAAAACGGCGTGTGCTGCAACATTTTCGTATGTACTGTTGCTTAATTTTCATTGTATACCAAAGTAATTCCTTCGATTTGCGCGAAGCTTAGAACATCAACATTTGGCGGTTCTATTTTTATTTAAAAAATAAAATCAGATAAATAGATGCAAGTGTACCTTTTGTATCTGTGGTGTACGGAACTCGTGTGTTTACCTTGAGTTTTCCCTCTGAGGAAAAGTGCATTACGTATTTTTGGAGGATTTTCTCGTTTCATCGGAAAAGCAGGGTGTAGAGAAAACCGTGGGTCGTTGATTTTGTTTCAAAGTCGTTTTTTTTCCTCGGTGGCAGAAACTTGTGTTTATTCAGTTAATTAAACAGATTTTTTTTTTGTGAGATTCGAGAAGAATGGAAAATATTTGAAACGCTCTTTAAACAACTGGATATAAATTTTGTTTTTAAGGTATGACAATCTATTTAGTTTTTCACGGTGTTGATAAAATATGGTGAGAAATGTGAATTGTGTCGCATACTTTCGCAATGACGAAAGACCCCGTTAAAAAAATATAGGGTCAGGTGATAATAGATGACATGCATATCGCGGGCAGTTGCTCCCCTGGTCAGGTGTCACTGACATAGCGGTTCCTTAATTGTTGAGTGACATGTCGGTAGATAAATATCATGGGGAAAAATAGGCCAGTCATCAGTTTTGGATTGAATAAGACTGTGCCAAAGTATTATTTTAGCGAAAAATTTCTTAAAGCGAAAATGCTCGGTGGTTATTGCAAATCACTTAGAAAAAAGTTATGTGCATTTTTCCCAAAAGGGCACAGTTTTCGAGAAATGTTCAAAAAATCGTGCTTTTTTTAAAGAAATTGTATGGGAAAAGTTAATAGAAAACTACGATTTTGGTTAAACTCATCCATGAAAATTTTCAAGTTGCTAGCTCAACGCGTGAGAGTTATTTATGATACGTATATCGGACAGACTGACAGATACATAGACATGTCGACAAACAGAGAGATAGACAGACAGGCCCACAGACTGACATATAGACCAAACGACAGACAGACCGACAGATAGACCGACAGACATACCGACAGATAGACTGACAGACATACCGAACGAAAGACAGACCGATAGGGCGATAGATAGGGCGACAGACAGGCCTACAAACAGACCGATAGATAGACCGACAGACAGACCGACAGATAAACAGAGAGACAAACATACAGACAGACCGATAAAGATATGCACGGACAGCCTCATAATTTTGCCTGAAACTGATTACGTACTGATCAGAAATTTTCTATCAGCTCTCGTCCTTGAGTCGGTCACCGTCATGAATACATTAACAAATACCCTTAATAGCCTGAAAATTTGGTGAAGTTTTCGTTTCAATAAAAAAGAAAATTCGAGTTCGTAAACGCAATGAAACGGCTTCCGTCCAAATCTTTAAAAATAACAAGCAAGAGATTTCACATAACTTCACCACACATCAAAATCCGAATAGAAACCTCTTGTTATTAGAGCTTAAATATTTTTGAATGAGTTTCAAATCATTTTTACCACATCTAATTGAAATTGCATCTGCTTCAAGTACCCCAAATCTAAGTTTAGGCCATTCACCCACAAAATCCGCTGATTTCAATTAATGTACCTGAGCCAAAAAAATCAATAGGGCAAAGATTGCAATCAAACGAAAGTACATTCCCCCCTTTTTATAGATGAACGCGTTTGTAGCTAAATGTGCGTGGTTGGCTGTAATTCTGCTATCACCAGCTGACAAGCCCTTGTCTGTGCATAATCCGAAGATGTGGGGCATTTGCTCACCGACTTATATGTACATATATGACGAGCCCTTGAACCATCCGAAGGGCTTATTATGCGACTTAATGTACTGTAACTTTCGCTGAAGCTTTAATCGAAACTGTTATTTAGTTTTATTGTTATCGTGCACATGTGCCAGTAAAACTGGCTCCAATATGCTAAAGTTTTTGGCTGAAAGATGTAAATTACCTTTTTGTCTAGTCGTTCGTGGGCTGGCGGTATGGGCAACTCCATCTAAATAGCGTTAAGTTTTAAAATTTCAACTGTTGCATTGCGGTGTGTAGTTTTAATGTTTGTGCGTATGTAGATTATGTAGATATCGCTAGTTAGCATATAGTTGGCATAGTTAAATATTCAGCGTAGGTAATTATACGAGGTGTCACGATGACTTTTAGCTGTTAAAATGGGTATGACGTGAAATGTTTTGAGTTTAGTACTTTTAATGCAACTGCTAGTATTTTTAAGATGAGTTAAACGGTGTTAAAGCAGATTTATAACCTTTACAATTGGCGAATCCTACTAACCTTATTAGCACAGCATTATGAGAAAATGAAAAACTTTAAAATAATGAAAAACTTTCTATTGGTCAGACCGGAATTCAATAAATTCAGTTAGAGACTTGAAATTTTCTTTAGGTTTGTACGTTTTATAAAAAAAGCAAATAAGGTTTGGGAATGATTAGACTATTCCCTCTTATTTAAATAGGGTGGAAAAACATCCTGATTATTATTTTTTTAATTCCATGTTACCTAATTTTAGTGTCACTTAAGTAGTATTTTAAATTCTTATTCACATAAACAAAAAATAGCAGATAGATGGAGCTGCTATAAATGACCGGGAAATTACTTTTTCAAAAATCGAAGCCAAAATTTGGAAAATGTCAACCAAAATTTTAAAATTTTTTGGATATTTTACATCCAAAATTTGGAAAACTTCAAGGTAACATTTTCAACTTATTCGTTATATGATTGAAAAACATTACTAATACAACCGAATGCAGGAAAAGCTACACAGGAACAAAAAACTCTTAGCTGAAAAACATAACAATTCTTGGATGAAACTTTTGGGCAATAGTATTTTACAAATATGCGCCGCAGGCGAAATCTTTAAACAAAATAGTTGAAACGCGCAATTCGAAAATTCAAATTTAAGGGTTATTCAGGGAAATTTTTATGAAAAAGGATCACGTCCTTATCCTTAAAGCATCTCGCGGTCCAAATTTCACAATGTTTTCATCAGAATTTTAAAATTCGACCCGGACTGGACCATATATGTTTGGAACATTTTCAGTCAATCGGATACGAGGAAATGGGTCAAAATAAGGCTAGAAGATTTGAAACATACGTACCCCAAAGTGAAGTGATTAGAAAGTGTATAAAAATAGAAAATGCAAATCTTTCAAAAACAATGACCAAACGCAAATTCGCTAAAATAGAATGTTCATGACTCAGAAAGGCAAAGAAAAAGCTGATGTTAAAGTGTTTTGATGCGAAAAAAGTAAACAGACCGAACCGAAAATACAAAATAAGTTATAAACATTTTTTTTGCAGCCATTTTTCATTTTTATGCTATATTATATAAATTTCTGCTATATTTTATAGAAAATCGCCATAGTGAGATCAGATTAGATACAGTGAACGGCTTGGGATTTATTCTATCCTGTTCACACAACCGAGCTAGCAATGTACATAATAAAATATTGTTTATACCCGTATGGTGAAACCAAAGGGTATACTAACTTTGCCTTACCGTTTGTAACGCCAAGATCCCGTCATCGCACACAAAAATGAATTACACCAGTGTGTTTAGAATGATAAAAAAAGTTGAATTTAGCAAGTCCGTCCGTCCGTCTGTCTGTCTGTCCGTCCGTCTGTCTGTCCGTCCGTCCGTCTGTCCGTCTGTGGCGCGGATTGCGGGCGCACGGATTGAGCTAGAGACTTGAAATTTTGCACAGATTCGTTTTCGTAAAATGCGAGGCTAAGTTCGTTAATGGGCAAAAATGGACCATTAGGGGGGTACCCCCAATACGAACGAAAACTTTTTTTCTGAATATCTCAAAAACGGTGAATTTTATCAAAAAAGTCCAAGAACAAAAGTTATTTAGGATATGATTCTACATAAAACATGAAAATCCGATTGGAATAAATTTTAAAAAATCTTATTGGAAAATTTGACTTCAAAGTGGAATTTTGATACAACTGTTCGCTGTTCACTTAAATCACCATACGAGTTTTCAATAATTGCCAGATTGGCAATTATAGCTTTTGTTATGTTTTTTGATAAAGTGCACCATTTTTGAGATATACGCATAAAAAACGCTTTCGTTCGTATAAATATTCGCCTCAGGCATAATTTTTTAAACAGAATGCGCAGCAAGAGATCAAGCCAAAAGTGATACCCGACCGAAAAGGAACTCCATTATTCGTCCATTTTCAAGCTCTAAAAACTTTTGAAATATATATAAAGGTGCCGCTCCACATGAGAGTAAATACGCGAGTAACTCTCAAAAACTCTCGAGAATTACTCGCAGGAGGTTGTCCATTTGAGAGTTAATTTCGCCGATTTTTCTCTTTTCAAGACCAATATCTTGATTTTTTTGACATCTTACTTTGACGAGTTCTCGAGAGCTATTAGCGAAATTCAAACGCCGTTCGTATCTGGCGAGCAACTACCCGAGAGTTCAGTTCAGTGTCGACTAGAGAGTAGAATCACTTTTGACACCTCGCGAGTTTTTGCAAGTTTCTGCGAGCGACTCTCAGAGACGTGTCCATTTGCGAGTAGCTGCTATCGAGAGGTTCTCGCCGGTATTTACTCTCATGTGGAGCGGCACCTTAAGAGAGATTCATAAAATCCCAGAAATGACTCGTAAACTGAACTGTGTAAATTTTCCACCTCGTAAGTGAACAGCAGCATAACTAGACTATACATATTTTGGATATTTAGTAATGGCCAAAATTTGAGAGTTTATTTTCTAGGACGCCGGGATAACATGCTTGGATCTGAAATCCGGGACGTATGGTCACCCTACTTATATTGCAAAAACAAAACAAAATATTTATTTTAATTAAATTTCCGCCTACTTCCATCATTTATGGAAATCTACCACTCACCACTCACACATATAAACCGGCTTCTTATATTAGCTAGTTTTTCGTACTCTCAATGAAATCATATTTATTCACAAATATATTAAAATATTTCCAAATCGGCAAAAAACGTTCCAATCGAATAATCACTCTCGCTTTTCAAAACTTTTTTCAACACAAAAATTGTAGGTTAGCTATGTGTGAATGAATCATAAGCCGGGAGCTTTAAATATAGTTCTACCCGCACAAAAATTCGTCGCTTTAATTTGCAAAGTGTCAGAATAAATTTCAACAATTTTAGTATTTTGTTGATTATACAAAATTTTACCTCACTGCTGTTAAAGTCATGCCAAAGGTGTTTTATTACGAGAATGTTTCAAATTAAAATATGGTTGGTAATTTTGGTAATCTCCTAATAGCATTTGTCTAAACACATAAATTTCGTCTGCAAAGCATAAATTCGATTCCACCTCATGGTTGGCCGTCAGTCTTTTCCAATATTGCAAAAATTCACGGTTTATTGACGTGAACGATCGTCAAATAAAAAACTTTTATTACACGTTTCCAAGAAACAATTGAGAGTAGCTCCACTTTGTCTTGTCACCGGTTAAATAATTAGTTTTGCCCGTGTATTTTATTTCAATTTTGTGAAGTTGTTTCTAATATCAGCCTGACCGAATGTGCCAAAATTTGAAATTTCGTTTTCGGCACCATTGGATTTTATTTTTGTCGTTTATATTCTTTAGTTTAGATGAAAGTATATTTTAAACACGAGGATTTCCGTGAAAGATAAACGAAACAGACTTTTTGAAGTTTGCGGGGTTAAACACCTTCTTGAAAAATCACTTTAGCTAAATTGAATCGCGTCTCCTTAAATTTTAAATAAGCAAAATAATAAATAATAACTAACGAGAAATTTTAGATAAAAATTCTTTTGGTCTAAGATTGTGGCAGGCGTTTAAAAAAAACAAAGATAATATTAGAATTCTGTCGTGTGTAGATGTGATTTATTATTGGCAGTAGAATTTTTCCGTGGTTTTCTTATGGTGGAAATAGTTTTTCAAGTAGATTTGTAGCCTACACACATATCCACATTAGTAAGTTGAACTTGTCGTTGACCTAAAATTTTCTAAACCATCTGTATATCAGCTAACAGGTGTCATTTTCAAAGATAATGTTCAAATTATGAGAAAAACTTATTTTAATTAAAGAAATTGATGATATACATTATGAAAGCGGATCGACATGTTGTCATTAGATTTGCTAATTTTTTAACTTCTTCATTTGTTGTATGTACGCGTTGTTATTAAATTATCGTCGAAGAAAAATTGATTCTCGCAAAAATATTTGAACATGAAAAGAAATTGCTTTATTTGTGGCCTAGTTTTTTTTAAATTTGTTTATTTTTTAAACCAGGAAAAATTTTTAACTCAAATATTTTTTATGATTTGTTAGTGAGGATAAAAAAAATTATGTAAGATCTTTCTTTCGCTCAAAAGGGCGACTAACAATAACATTTTTAAAACAGCTCGTTGAACTTATCCCAAATAGCATCGAGCACAGGTACATGAGGTTTGTTCTTTGCGACTTAAAAATGCAGCAATTTACACAATCGGGTCTAAAGATTTATGGAGTGGAACACATGGAATGTCGTGCAGCACTTCAACAACAACAAATTTGACATTTGTGTAAAAGAAATTTGTCTATCGTGTTAAAGAAAAATAATAAAAATGCTTGTGAGATTTGAAAATTAATACTAATTTCGTGTGCGTATTTGATGTACTGTAATTTTCTAGTGGTGTACAAACATTTCACAAAGGTTTTGGTATTGTCAGCCCCGATTTTTTCTAAAAATTACGTTGGCACCCCCACGACGCAACGTCGAATTTAGAATTTTGGCTAAAAAATACGAAGCGGTCGCAGCTGCAGTCACAGTCGACGTCGTCATGTGTGTCACTCCATGTAAATACCTGGTCGCTAAATTTCGCTAAATTTGCAGTCCTAAATTTGCAGTCCTATGTGTTTCAGCATTTAGACCTATAATTTACATCCGCGTACAAGAAGCGTAAAGGTCGCCCTCCATTACCACGACTTCTGTAACTGCAAAAAAATGCAGAAAACTAGAGCAAGATAGACTTATGTAGATCTAAAAAGGAATGACTGAATACAAGTTAAACGCTATCCCTTCCAGTTTTACAATTTTATAGCAATCATATCAAACCTTATGCTATGAATATAATGTTCAAATTGGCATGGTAACAAAGCTTTTGACTATGCATGCGAAGGAGAAAAATGACATCACGCTATAATAACAGTTTGAATGTGTCCGTGCTTACTATTCACTTACAGGGACAATGTGTGATTGTAGTATAAATCGCCATAAAATCGCCATAAAAAAACAGGGGAAATTATTCTTGCAGTTGCCGACAAATTTTTGCAGTTGATTCTTATCTCCCTTTCTCGCCAAGGTATCTTGGCATAAATGTGTCTCTATTTTTTTGCAGTTGCCGAAGTCATGGTAATGGAGGAGAGCCTTAAGAAGTGACGAGAACGAAACACTGATTAATAATGTGTCTGCAAAGCCACAATTGCTTTATTGGGGAAGGTCATCGACGGTTCGTCTTTGGGCCAACATTCGCTTCATGAAAATCCTGCAGCGATAGAGCGGCATTTGATGGTTGTCGCCTCGATACAGTGATTAGCTGTGGAACCTGAATGTCAGTTTCACTTTGAAGACGCGTGTAATGGGAACAAGGTCGATACGGTTACCACTAGAGTTACCTCAAAGCTCCCGCTTTATAGACAAAAGAAAAAAAAGTAGATGAATTCACCCTCTATATTCCCCATTGGGATTTGATTCAAACGATTTCGCTTCGAGAATAATTAAATTTCTTGTTTAAGGCTAATAAGCGGATAGCAGTCATTTTTGAAACCGCACAATTTTATTGCCATCAAAATTCCATTGCAAAAGAAAAAAAAATTGAGTGGCAAAATAAAATCAAAGAAATTTTTCGTTAAAAACATAACAAAAGCTATAATTGCCAATCTGGCAATCATTGGAGACCCGTATGGTGATATTCGTATCAAAATTCGAACAGTTATACCAAAATTCCACTTTGAAGTCAAACTTTCCAATAAGATTTTTTAAAATTTGTTCCAATCGGATTTTGATGTATGGGAGTTTTATGTAGAATCATATCCTAAATAACTTTTGTTCTTGCACCTTTTTTGATAAGATGTACCGTTTTTGAGATATTCGCAAAAATCGTTTTCGTTCGTATGGGGGGTACCCCCCCTAATGGTCCATTTTTGCCCATTAACGAACTTAGCCTCGCATTTTACGAAAAACGGATCTGTGCAAAAATTCAAGCCTCTAGCTCAATCCGTGCGCCCGCAATCCGCGCCACAGACAGACGGACAGACGGACAGACAGACAGACAGACAGACAGACAGACGGACAGACGGACGGACATGCAGAAATTAATTATTTTTATCATTCTAAACACACTGGTGTAATTCATTTTTGTGTGTGATGACGGGATCTTGGCGTTACAAACGGTAAGGCAAAGTTAATATACCCTTTGGTTTCACCATACGGGTATAAAAAATTATTTGACGGCCCATTAAACTCTGTTTACTATATTGCTTATATTACACGCAATATAGTGAACGTCCTGCTTTTTTGCGGATTTCTACTACACATAGGGAGCCTAGAAAATAAATTAGGTAATGCTTTCTTAGATTTTAAATTCAATATTGTCGAAAATTTTTATTTGCAACTAAAATCACGGTATGCAATCGAGGGAAAGGTCATTATAAAATACTACTCCACAAAAAGGTTCCATTAATTTATCGCCATTAGATTTTTCTTGTTTGCTTTCTGTTTACGTTTTTTTTGTTCATCTCTCTTTGGTCGGTAAGCTATGTAAGCATTCGAGGGAGAAAGAAAACTCCGCTCGAAAATTTTTGTGATGTTAAGCCGCTAGATGACGCTCGCATAAAGCTTGAAGTAGCTAATTTTGTTAACTGCCCAAACAGCATCGAAAAGTACGGGAACATGAGATTTGTTCTTTGCGACTTGAAAGAGTAGAAATTTACACAATCGGGATTAAAAATTTACACCTATAATTCACATCCGCGTAAAAGAAGCGAAAGAAGTGACGAGCACGATCTTTGGGGCAACATTCGCTTCATGAAAATCCTGCGGCGATAGAGCAGCATTTGATGGTTTTCGGGCCGAAATAGTGATTGGCTGTGGAGCCTGAACGTCAGTTTAATTTTGAAGAAGCGTGTGATGGAAAAAGTGACGAAACTGCTACCACTAAAGTTTCATTAAAGCTCCCCGTCTGAGAAACACCAAAAAAAATTGATGCCTTTCAGCCGCCATATTTCTCACTGACATTTGATGGAAACGATTTCGTTTCGAGAATTAAATTTCTTATTTCAGGCGAATGACTGAAGGATATTGCATAAAAAGTGGATAGCAGACATTTTTGAAACAGCATAATTTTATTGGCATCAAAATTTCATTGCAAAAGAAAAAAAAATTTTACCGACAAAATAAAATTAAAGAAATTTTTGATTAAAAACAAAATAATTTGATGGCCCATTAAAATCTGTTTAAACTTCAGATCCAATATTGTCGAAAAATTTTAATGGCAATTAAAATCACGACATGCAACCGGAAGAAAAGTCCATTATAAAATAACACTCCACAAAAGTTTCCATTAATTTGTCGCCATTAGATTTTTCTCGTTCGTCTTCTGCTTACGTTTTTATTTGTTCATCTCTGTTTACTAGCAAGCATTCGAGGGAGAAAGAAAACCCGCTCGATGATTTGTGTAATTGTGTGATATAATGCCGTCAGATGACGCTCGCGCATGAGGCTACTAATTACGTCCCTATCGTTATAATTGCGACGTAGCAAACCGCAGAAAAGTGTTCCCCACTATGTGTGTCGTTGCGCGTCTCATACGCACAACTAAATACGTATTTGCGACATAAACTGCTTATCGCCGCGATCTGCATGGTGACGAAATATGGGGATAAACACCATAATTGCTACTTAAAATGCTATTTGGGTGGGGCGTCTTTTTTTGTGAGATGGCAGCGTCAGAATTACGTTCCTGTGTCATAATTGCGGTATGGCAAACCACTGAAAAGTTTTCCCCATTATGGATGTCGTTGTACATCCCATTAGCACAACGGGGATGTGTCTGCGACCAAAATCGCCTTTCACAGCGATTTGCATGGTGACGAAATATGTGAATAAAGACGACACGGTTGCTTAAAATACTATTTGGGATGTTTTTGACAAAATAATAATTTTTTTTTTTCAGTTTTAACCCTTTCGATCCGGAACGAGACATATATGTCACGGTCTATGTTTAAACAATCATAACTTTCAAAATAAGCAACAGAAATGGGACGAATGAGTCCTAATACGTAGTTTATACGATTTGTGACGTTATTACTTTGTGCATGTGATGATTTTTATGGGAAGTATATTCGCATTTTTGTCTCTAATACAGTTAAAAAATATTTGTATTTATTTCAGCGGCTTTCCGAATCGAAAGGGTTAAGTGACTTTTAAAACTAGACTTTTCGGATATAATTAGGGTATTCACAGTCCTCTGTTAATTTTGGGTATTCGGTATTTTCGGTAATATTAAAACATAACAAAAGCTATAATTGCCAATCTGGCAATCATTGGAGACCCGTATGGTGATATTCGTATCAAAATTCGAACAGTTATACCAAAATTCCAATTTGAAGTCAAACTTTCCAATAAGATTTTTTAAAATTTATTCCAATCGGATTTTGATGTATGGAAGTTTTATGTATAATCATATCCTAAATAACTTTTGTTCTTGGACTTTTTTGATAGGATGCACCGTTTTTGAGATATTCACAAAAAACGATTTCGTTCGTATGGGGGGTACCCCCCCTAATGGTCCATTTTTGCCCATGAACGAACTTAGCCTCTCGTTTTACGAAAAACGGATCTGCGCAAAATTTCAAGTCTCTAGCTCAATCCGTGCGCCCGCAATCCGCGCCACAGACAGACAGACAGACGGACAGACGGACAGACAGACGGACAGACAGACGGACAGACAGACAGACGGACGGACATGCAAAAATTAAATATTTTTATCATTCTAAACACACTTGTGTAATTCATTTTTTTGTGCGATGAAGAGATCTTGGCGTTACAAACGGTAAGGCAAAGTTAATATACCCTTTGGTTTCACCATACGGGTATAATAAAAGACTGAAAATATTCTGCTGTCCCACAGCACAGATTTGAGAACAGCGCTTTTATTGGATACGTGACCAAATCATGAACTGCGAAATTAATTGTAAAATCTGTCACATACCTTTAAATCCATGTTTGATGTATTCTTTTGAATTTCTATTGTGGCAACGGCTATCAAAATTGAAAAAAATTGCAGTCCGATGAGATTAACAAAAAAACAGCGAGAAAATTTGACAACTAAAAACATTACTAGCGCCACTCGCGGTTGATTCTTGATACCGAATAACCGGGCCGGAAAACACAACTCAAGGCATGTCTACAATTACCGAATCTGGTAATTCATTTTTACATGAACCAAATTACCGCCTCGGTAAAAATCTGTTAAATTTGACTGAATTACCGAGCGGTAAATTTACTCGCAATTTAAAAGAGGACTATGAATACCCTAAATGATTAGTTTTATTTGTAACATAACCCAAAAATAAACAAAATATATTTTCTTATCATAATATTTCACCACGTTACCCAATTTCCGGTTTTGATGTTCCTGTATAAAGTAAATATAGTATTATTTAAACAGGAAATCAACTCGCATTAATATAATAAATGGTATACGTTATTAGAAAAATATCATGTTTCGACGACATTGCATTTGAAAAAAACGCACCAATTGAATAAAATCCGATTAATTACTCATAAATGAATTTATGAAAAAATCACGCAACTTATCGTGCGATTATTCTGCCAAGTTCAGCGTTTTATGATCGTTAGTCATCAAAACGAGATCTCGATATCTACGATAGGTTAGGAACTTTTGACAAGGGTCGAATTACGTCAAACCCACAGGGCGAATGATCGAATAGATCCGTAGAATTTTATTTTCATTCGATGAGTTAAGCAAAATATATAATAAAGACGTTAAATTATATAACTAAAAAATAGCTGTGTTGAATCTTTTAGTTTTGTTAATAGATTATTTCATCATTAATAATAGTTGCTTGTTTAGTTCATTTATTATTTTTCTAAAAAAAATTACAGATATTATGTAGATAATATACTGATATTATGTTGATTGCAGATTTAACGTGAAACTTAACAATGATTTTTTTCTCAAATTAGTATTATTTTTTAAGAACAAATTTTTTGACCAACGAAACCTGCACACGAAGAAGTGCTAAAAGAGATTATGTCGATATCCAGTGGGATCGCGAAAAGTCGAACTTAAAAAAACGAAGGCTTTTTTAATTTTCGAGAAATTCGACTTACTGGATACTTAACTTCAAGAGTTGGAACCCACTAATCTCACATTTTGATTATTCAAGATTTTTCAAGTCGAAAAAACGAAATATAGTGAGCGTTCTGTATTTTTTTTTGCGGATACACTATACCGAATTCCTACTATACATTAAGCGGCGTTTAGACACGGCAAGTTACTTGCGGCAAGTAGACGTAAATTCACGCGATTTGACCTAGTGTGTGACCAGGGTTCCCACCCCAAAAGTGAAAAGCGGAGTGTTACTGATCGAAAAATAGTAGTGTCAGAGGGATTTCAGTAGTGTCAACTTTTTTAACAGTCATTTGGAGTTTCATTGAGACAACACATTTTGAATGTTACCGTCTAATGGATTATTGCATATCATATCAGTACATTTTTAAATTTGTACAAAAATCACATTTTTTAAAATTAAAATTAAAGGACGGAATTAAGTATTATATGTCCGCTTTGTTCAAGAACTGAATGCGTTTATTCAGTCACTTTTTCATAGCGAATACCTAAAGTATTTAAATATATTAGATAAAAAGTCTGAATAATTACATATTACATATTATTTAATTTTTCTCAGATAAATGAACTTTTCAAATCTAGAAATTAACTTTCTTTGTAGCACGTTTTTTATAGGGCGAAAATGGTAGTGTTTTGAGTTTTTCAGTAGTGTAAGTAGTGTTAGGTCAAATTATGTCAAAAGAGTAGTGTAAAACTACGATAGTAGTGTAAACGGGATCCCTGTGTGTGACGCTCGCATATGTGTGAGAATACTTGCCGCTCTCTCGAAAAAAATAGAAAGCCATTCTATTTTTGTGGCAAGTAAAACCAATACAAGAACATGGAACCGTGTACAAAAGAGGTGGTTTTATGGTGTGTGTTTCGGTTTATTTTATATTTGCTGCTTTGCCAGAGAACGTCGTAAGGAAAAAACAACAAGGGTATAAAAAACTCGTCGGCAACAAACAGTTTTAGGTCGAAATTCGCAAATTTTTCTACAAAAGTGTCGTAATATTTTTTCTCAGAAAATTTTAGGTTATGTTTCCGTTCGGGTGTCATTCTACTTGAAATGATTTACTTGCAACGTGTAAACTAAGCAAACTACTTGCCGCAAGTAACTTGCCGTGTCTAAAGCAGGGTTTATACACAGCAAGTAACTTGCGGCAAGTAAAGAGAGGCAAGTAGTTTGCTTAGTTTACACGTTTCAAGTAAATCATTTCAAGTGGAATGACAGCCGAAGGAAAACATAACCTAAAATTTTCTGAGAAAAAATATCACGGCTCTTTTTTGTGGAAAAATTTGCGAATTTCGACCTAAAACTGTTTGTTGCCGACGAG
This sequence comes from Chrysopilus asiliformis, assembly GCA_964034945.1. Taxonomy (NCBI): domain Eukaryota; kingdom Metazoa; phylum Arthropoda; class Insecta; order Diptera; family Rhagionidae; genus Chrysopilus; species Chrysopilus asiliformis. Next base: position 39,172,979 of record OZ035961.1, read on the forward strand.
TTTTTTATATCCGTGTCGTTTTTTCCTTAAAATGTTACGACGGTTTCTGGCAAAGCAGCAAATATAAAATGAACCGAAACACACACACATAAAACCACCTCTTGTGTACACGGTTCAATGTTCTTGTATTGGTTTTTACTTGCCACAAAAATAGAATGGCTTTCTATTATTTTCGAGAGAGCGGCAAGTATTCTCACACATATGCGAGCGTCGCACACTAGGTCAAATCGCGTGTATTTACGTCTACTTGCCGCAAGTTACTTGTCTCGTCTAAACCCTGCTTAAACGCCGCTTTAGAGATCGTTTACACCTGACACTGTGTTCCTGTGTGTTGCACAACCGTTTATACTACAACACAAAATTCAGGTAAATTTATTTCTGAAAGACTCCAGAACTCGAGTTTTTCATATAAAACCGACAGAATAAATTCAAATTTTCACTTTTTTGTTTAGCGAATTTTTTTTCCGATATATGAATAAAATTCGCGGCATAATCATATATTTATATTGCAAAGGAAAGACGGTTTCTTTGTGACCGGATTTCTCAAAAAATACCGAATCGATTCCAATGAAATTTTACAGTTACGTTCAGAGTATCATTGACATGGTGATAGTTAAAGGCTATGCTATTTTTCAAATTTCCCTTCTTCCCCTCTTCTAATATCTCTTATTTTCAACCATGAAGCGCTGAATACCTGATTTAGACTGGGAAACACAATTTTTAGGTGTTGTACACAATAATGGAGATTTGCGAAATTTGATTTTGAATGCCATTATATTCCAAAGCTCTGGCAGTGTGGACTCTTTTCTCTCGTTATTCGTGAGGACAATTCATAAAATAAGACGAAAACGTAAAAACAGAAAATATCCAAAGTTTATTTGAAATCAAAGTGTTGTGGTCCACTGTGTTCATATGACATCAGCTTGCCATTGAGAACGTGAGAGCGCCACTATCTGGATTTTGTTCTTGTGTGTAAAAAGATACCCAAAAATTCCGAGTAGTGGTAATTCAACACATACAAATAGGGGATCTCTGCTCTAGAGGCCCAAAACTTTTTACGAATTTGTTGTTTTGACTTTGGGTGTAATTTTAATTTAAACCTCTCTAAAAACTTAAAATGTCATGTTTATGTAATGTTTAGATTAATTTTCTTCACAAATTTGGATAAAGTGCCGTAAAATTTTCCTATGCATATTTTATGTAAATATTTTTTAATATTACGACTCAGTAATTTAATGTTTTACACGCAAGTCACCGTTCTAAAATGAAAAAGAAAATATTTGCTATTAGTATAAACAAATTTCATATAACAGAATTTCGCATAAGATGTTGCAGTTTACCTTAAACGTTATCTCGAATGGACAAATATTGATTTTTCATTAAAACTAAACTAATTTCTATAAAACGAACAGCTTTCCTCTAGATTTACGACATACTCTTGACTTCCCAACGAAAACACATAAAAACGGCGCCAACGACGTTGTCGCATATTGTTCTAGTTTTTTAACGAAAAATTAAAGGGAATTTACGAATTTGTGGGGAATATTCTGGGAAACAACTTTCGGGAATTCTGCATTCAATGTGGTTTGGCAAGCATTATTACCAGTATTTATTGGGGTCGTTATTTGGGGTGAAAGTGCAATAATAGTGAGTGTGGAGACATGCACTAGTTGTCTCTGCCAAAATCAATTGTCATGAACACGTATGTACAATGGGGAAGATGAATGGCATGTGGAATAAAATACGTTTGAGAAATTAGAATTGGCAACAGGCAATTGTGTGATGTACCCTATGTGAAGTTTGGTTTATATTAAATTGAAAAATCTCCAAAGGTTAAAATGAAAAACTTTTAAGGGGTTGAATTTCGTATTTTCGATCATTTAAAAAAAAAATAATTAAAATTTTCCACACATTCTCTTGTCTTGTGGAACATTACCAAAGTTTATGGATTTTTTTTGTTTTTAGCTTTGCCTTTATCAGTCGTGAAAGTTTTTTCTGTTAAACCTGAATTGTTCATTTCATTTGAAACAAATGTTCATTTCATTTGAATCACAGTCGAAAACCATTCGCATTTGCAATAGTAAATGCACAAACAATAATAATAATTTATGGATTTCATTCACAATTTAATTTTTTCGAAAGTAACTGCCATTCCAAATTTGGTCACATTGCCATAACTTGAGATTTTTTTGAAAACTATGACCTAATCGTTAGAAACCCCTCTCTAAATTTTCTTTTGAACGATGGTATGTCCAAAAAACACGCCAAAGTAAGTGTACCCAAATAGCATTTTAAGCAGCCGGGTCGTCTTTATTCACATATTTCGTCACCATGCAAATCACAGTGAAAAGCAATTTTTGTTGCGGGCACATCGCCGTTGTGCGAATGGGATGCGCAACGCCACCCATAGTGGAGAATACTTTTAAGCGGTTTTCCACGTCGTAATTATGACACAGGAACGTAATTCTGACGCTGCCATTTCACCAAAAGAGACGTCTACATTAGGGATGTCAAATTTCTGAAAAAACCGGTTTTCGGTTAAACCGGTTTTTAAGACTTCGGTTTAAACCGGGCCGGTTTAACCGGGTGCAAAAAACCGGTGATTAAAACATCGAAAAACCGTTTTGTTCAAATTGGGTAGCTTAGGTCTTAAAGGGCCCATAGACGGCCAACTTTGTTGCCAACCTGGTCGCCAACCTGGTTGGTAGTTTTCACCACAGACGAGACGGAATGTTGGCAACCAAGTTGTCAACATCATTTTTAACAAGATCCCGTCGACTTTAGGTGATTTCTCTAATTTTTTTATTGTTTATAGTTTACTATATGGTTATAGGACAACTATAGGGTGAAAAATGAGTAAGGATTTGTTATTGGTACTGGTTTTAAACGAGTTGTGCGAAGATGAGGTGCCCCCTTTGAAAAAGAAAAAAATTTGGGCAAAAGAGTGGTATCAGAACGGTGCTCAGTTTTCTCATTCAAATTTAATGAGTGAACTACGTGTGACTGCACCTGACGATTTCAAAAACTTTTTAAGAATGGACAGGAACACCTACGATGAATTATTGGATGCAGTAAGACCATTCATTGAAAAGAAGGACACGATAATGAGAATAGCTATTCCTGCAAATGAAAGGCTGTCTGCAACCCTACGGTTTGTGGCAAGTGGCCAGAGCTTCGAGGACTTAAAATTTCTCACTGAAATATCGCCACAAAGTCTTGGAGTCAGGTCGTGCGATCAAAACCCTAGTAAAATTAACCAAACTCAACCGAACTTAATCAAATAAACTATTTTTGACACTTCACTGTTCTCATTGCAGTACTCAATGCAACTGAGATTGGCAACCAGGTTGTAAACTTGCCTACAGACACCCCAACATGAACGCCAACATGCTAAGTTTTCAAATTTTTTTGATTTTACACCAACCTGGTCGACAACATGAAAAACCAACCGCCAACTTGGCCACAGACGTACAACATCGACTCCAACATTGCATGTTGGCGACCAGGTTGGCAACAAAGTTGGCCGTCTATGGGCCCTTTTAGACGCAACAAATACACTATAATACAAACAAAATACGCGAAGTGCCATAAAATCTATTAAGAGGCCATGAATGGCACAATATAATATTGTATTTGGTTTAGAGTGCCTAAAAAAAGTGTTTCTAACAAATCAGTTGCACGAAAATTGGTTTAAAATTATTTTTCCGTACAAAAAAAAATGATCGGTTTTTTGAACGGTTTTTGGCTTAAAAAAAACACCGAGTATAACCGTGCAAAAAAAACACCGAAAAAAACCGGTTAACCGAAGCAAAAACACCGGGTAACCGGTTTAACCGGTTCTTTTTTGACATCCCTAGTCTACATTTACAAAATTAGCTGCTTGAAGCTTTATGCGAGCGTCATCTGACGGCATTTCATCACACAAATCATCGAGTGGAGTTTTCTTTCTCCCTCGAATGCTTACATAGCTTACCAACCGAACAGAGATGAACAAATAAAAACGTCTAATGGCTATAACTTAATGGAAACTTTTTGTAGAGTAATATTTTGAAATCGACTTTTCCTCCGATTGCATGCCATGATTTTAGTTGCAACTAAAAATTTTCGACAATATTGAATCTAAAATTTAAACAGATTTAGGCCCGTTTGCTGATACAAGTCATAGCTATTTAAGTTATGCTTAGCCTTCTTAAACCATAGAAATTCTGGCACTTAACAAATTTAAGTTCGACATAAGTTGCTAAGTTTCATTGGTGCAAACCGCTCTTAATGGGCCATGAAATTATTTTGTTTTAAACGAAAAATTTCTTTGATTTTATTTTGCCGTTCAATTTTTTTTTTGCAATGAAATTTTGATATTTTGATCACTAAAAAAAATTCTTCTATGCTTTTTAAACCTCGTGGCTAGCTTCTTTTATTATGCGGCTACTACTCCCTAGTTATGTCTCTGTCTCAAAACATATAAACAATAAAAAGCCCCGCGTAACTTAAATTTTCAAACTTTGCATGCATAGCAATAGTGCAATTAATATTTCTGTCAGTTTTCATATCCTCAGTATCATCAAATCATATAGGGTACCATAATAATCATATGGGAAAATAATGATTTAATGACCCCTTAATGGATTCAGACAAAAAAATAAATCGCGGTACATACTATACAAAATATCCGGTCTACTTTTTTAATAAATCCAAATGAAAAAGTTTTAGTCTTCGTGTGCAAATGTACCTTCGACGATGTCGTCATTTCCAATAAAGCAAGAATTGGTTTTCCTTTCGCTGCGACACGCAAAGGTAAACTTTGATATTCAACTTTGTTTACAAATCACTCTAAGTTCAATAACAATTTTTTTATTCGTTGACTCAATTAGAAAAGTGAATTTTATCTGGTATAGTGGAAGCTTAAATCGACAAAAGGGATAACGTTTTTCTGGCCTGGCTTCAATTTCGTGAATTTAAGTTTGTTGCTATTTTATTTATTTTGAGGTTATCTTAATGTGCGACTTGAACCTTGAGAGGTTATAATTTTTGCGCAGTTGACTATTTTTAGTGTAACGAAGGTGGAAATGCTTTCAAATGTCTTGGAATGTTGCATGCCATAAAGTGGAGAATTCGTTTCTGCACGATAGTTTGACCATAAATCTCGAAACGATGAAATCATTTTTTTTTATTTGCCGAACCCTTTAAAAGTTATCAGTAAAGCCATTAATTGATGGAAAAGTAAACTTCTTTGATTGACAGTTGAACTAAATACCTTTGACCTTTTCATTTGCATCCTGTTCAATTTCCTACTTTTATGGTGATGTGATTAGAATTTTATGGCAAAGTAATATGTCTCGATTTATAGATTTTTCGCTCTAGTTTAGATCTGAAAAAGTTTAGGATATTTTTTCTCTCGAGAAATAAATTAATCATAAAATAGTGATATTTATTACACATGCCGATACTCATTTTGGTTCACTCGATATTAGAGTATTTATATACTTTGTTATGTTAAAATAAAATATTGTATTCAAGAAAAATTCCGATCTCTTTTTTTGCAAAAAAAAAAAAATCCCGAGCACTCCTTAGTCGATTGGAGTATTTTTATAACCATGTCTTTCTTTCTGTTAAACTTTGTATACACGATAGAGAAAATAGGCGAGAGTTTGAGAAAATCTCGCTAAAGACGTGTAAACACCCACGTAGAGCTCTACCGTAGAGCTTTTACGCGAGATATATTAGGCGAAAGTTTTCTATCGTGTAAACACTGTTTGGCGAGAGTTCTACGATGACAAAAATTTATCTGGAGTCCCGCGTAACTTAAATTTTGGAGTCCCGCGTAACTTAAGCCAAATTGTCGCATAGTCATTTAGTTTTTCTAATTTAAATTATTTCCGAAAATTAAAGAAAATAATTGTTTTCAACACAACCCGGACGAAACATCAAAATATAGAAACGATTTTCGCTAGCTGAGAAAAAAATATCATCAACCGTGTAAACATTCGTTAGAGTCTTATGTAGAGTTCTACAGAAATTTTCTCTCGAGTCACTTTGGACGAGAGAAATTCTCGTGTAAACGCGTTTGGTACAGGAGATTTTTTTTCCAGTAAAACTCTCCCTATTTTCTCTACCGTGTACACAAGGCTTTAGTCTGATAGTCTGTTAGTCTGTTAGTCTGTTAGTCTGTTAGTCTGTTAGTCTGTTAGTCTGTTAGTCTGTTAGTCTGTTAGTCTGTTAGTCTGTTAGTCTGTTAGTCTGTTAGTCTGTTAGTCTGTTAGTCTGTTAGTCTGTTAGTCTGTTAGTCTGTTAGTCTGTTAGTCTGTTAGTCTGTTAGTCTGTTAGTCTGTTAGTCTGTTAGTCTGTTAGTCTGTTAGTCTGTTAGTCTGTTAGTCTGTTAGTCTGTTAGTCTGTTAGTCTGTTAGTCTGTTAGTCTGTTAGTCTGTTAGTCTGTTAGTCTGTTAGTCTGTTAGTCTGTTAGTCTGTTAGTCTGTTAGTCTGTTAGTCTGTTAGTCTGTTAGTCTGTTAGTCTGTTAGTCTGTTAGTTTGTTAGTCTGTTAGTCTGTTAGTCTGTTAGTCTGACAGTCTATTAGTTTGATAGTCTGTCAGTCTCTGTACAAGATATCTGAAAAATTACCGAGCTATTTTACATGGATGTTTGGTCCTGAAATGGAACGATCCTATCAACTTTTCGTGAAAATCCGTTAACCGGAACTAACCAAAATGGCGGCTTTTGAAAGACGCAATTTCATTTTTTGTTGTTACTCCGAAACTACGCATTTTTCAGTAGTTTACGTATATTAAAAGCTAGAGATAATAAAATTCTCAACATCTTTGTCTTTTACTAGAACTCCGTATCTGAAGCCGTTATCGAGATATACCGTTATTTAAAAAAAATCCGTTTTTTGCGATTATCTCGAAAAATTTCGGATTTTTAATGGTTTAATAATTTTGTCTTTTACCGTTATCCGTTATCGGGATATTATTAGAAATTATAAAATAGATTTTTGCAAAATGCTGCCAAATTAACGGTTTTTCGAAAAAAACCGTTAATTTGGCAGCAATTTGCAAAAAAATTAAAATTCTCCATATTTTGGCGTTTTTCCGTAAATTGATATCTTTTACCGTTATCGAGATATTTCAGATTTTGTAAAATAAAGATTCATATTTTTATATAATATTTTATTCGTCAGGTAAATTGTGCAGAAACGTAGATTTTGTATACTATCACTAAAATAGTTAATTTTATTTGGAACATTGTTAATTTCAATTGAAAGAATAGTCAATTTAACTAAAAAATAATAAATTTTACTACTAAGTAGTTAAATTTCATATAAAAACTATTGGTTTTTACTATTTTTGTAATTAGAATTATCGATTTTGACTATTTTTGTAATTAGAATTATTGGTTTTGACTATTTTTGTAATTAGAATTATCGATTTTGACTATTTTTGTAATTAGATTCCCCATTATAAAATGGTAAAATTTACTATCTTTTCTCTGTGTGTAACTATTGTAAAAATACTTTAGCATAAACCAAAAAAATTTACGACTCTTTTAACCCTTTCGGTATTTTGATGCCATATGGCAACGCAGTTAAAAATTTTAAATGACTTATTATTTATTTATTTTCAACACTCTATTCTCATTCAGTACACCATTAAGTGCATTTTTGACCCAATTTTGATTTTTTGAGTAAAAAGCTGGACCACAGTGGACGTATTTGAAAAAAATTAAAATTTTTAATTTTTTTTTGTTTTAAATGAATACTAATAGCTTAAACATCATTAATTTGTATAGAGAGTATTTTTAAAACCCATAGAAAAAAACATGTACTGAAAGGGTTAATATTTTTAAAATCAATCACTTCCAAAATTAATAAAGTGAAATATTTTTGGCCAAAATCCAAAAACTTTATAGTATGGAAAAAAATTGAAAAATTTATGCTAAATTTTATTCCTGCAAATTTATTATACTAGAGTACCACGATAGTGTTTAGCAGTTTCTCACAGATTTTTTTCAGAAACAATATCTATTTATGTTAAATCTTCAACAATCAAAATATACACTGGAAAAGTGTGAGATAGATTTATTAGCATAAAAATTTCTTTCGTTCCGATCTAATTGAGATTTCCATTATTATAAATTTAACAAAATACACCAATCGCTTTGTATAATTTTTCACTTAATTTCAAGAAAAAAATATTCTTTTCTCAAATATTTTTATGCATTAGCAGCTGAGAAATTTCTGTGTAAAAATGAATAACCGAGACGTATCGAATTTTCACACATGTGCTTTTTGCAAAACTCTACATCTATAGCTACATTCGGTCTGACATTTTTATTACCACTTCTTGTTTATGTGACCTCATTACGAACATGTTTCTACTATAGCCACCCCATAGACTTACATAGCACTAAAACAGTTGACAATATGGAAATTTTCAGATATTTTTTTTATGATCTTCGACTATAAAAATTAAATTAAAATAAATTTCGCACTTGCCGTTTCTATTAGAATTCTTTATCGCGTCTTGCGTTTTTTTTTCTTGCTAAATACAAGAAAGTGTAAAAATAGAGGAAAATGAAATTCACTATGAAAACATAAACTATGATTGCTATGTGACAAATATAGAAATTACCTGTTCGCATGACGCATTCTAAATCTAAATTGCCGATTAAACGTTTCTATTTTCTTTTTGCAGGGTCGATTTAAACCACGCAAACAGCAGCGAAGAAACACAGAATGTATTAGAATCAAAAGACAGAGGAGCGATCTTGTATTAATGTGCATCCAGTTTTGCACGTTGCAGAAATTCGAGAACAATTTGCATAAATAGCGAGGAGGAATCTGTAAATCCGGCGATCGGAGGTGATTTGATCTCGTGCATCCCGTGCAATTGGCTCTTGGATCGCGTCAATTTAGTATAGCGCTGTGTGCCAAGTGGACATGTGTTTTTTAGTATAAATAAATTCTAAAATTACTGGCAGTCATTTGTATTTCGTTTTTTTATTGTTGAATGTTGCTAAATCGCATATGCAACCGCACGATCGGACTTAAGTGATCTCAAGTAGTTAAGAAACAGTGCGCGGTGGTGCGCTAATTTTAGGACCCTCAACTTGAACCTGCGTCTAACGCAGAACAAAAATCTTCATAGGCCACGACCCTTAGGATTATTTCACAGCCCTGGATTATCGAAGGAATAGAAGAATGGAGGGGGGCTACATAAATGAAGGTAAGTCGAATATTTTTCAGATGCGATCAATCTTTGAGTTAAATTAGTCTTTTTTGTGTGCATACCACTCTGCAGCAGATTCTTTCTCTTTATTTCTACACACCCAAAAAATTTCTGGCGTTTTTGCTTCGGCCCTTTTGTTTTTGGAATGTTTTGGCTCTTGTTCACTATGCACCGCAAATTCCACTTAAAACATGGGTATTAACTTTGCTGTTTTCCCATCGTATGCACTTTTGGATCACGGCCTTTTCTTCTGAAATAAATATTTAGTTTAAGGACGGGTTTTATCATGGAAGAATTCATTTTTTATCGAAACGAAAGAAATTGGACCGAAAGAAAGATTTTATAGATTTATTTTTTAAAGAAGAAAAATATCGCCTAATTTTTAACTCACTTTTGGTATTTAATCAATCTTTTAAATTTAATTTGAAACAAAAATCCAAATTTTGAACTTAATAGTCCCACCACACTCTCTCCGGCAGTCTCAACTGCCAGGTTAGACGATTTTTTTAAAAAATTAAGTCAAAAGTCATAATTTCATAGAATTTAAGGCTCTTGTGACCGAGTTGTGATTAGTCATCGGTAACTGACAGTCACCGGAAGCGGGCTGTTTGTTAAAATTCGAAAATGCAAATAGTCCAACAAAACGCTAATGTCCTGTTTTCAGTACTCAACATTTCAAAAATCAAAAATGATTGCTTAAAACTATTTGATCAACTATCGGAAATTTGGAACTAAAATATACAGGTATCCCTCGAGTTACGCGATTAATTGGTTCCGCGTAAGTCGAAATCGCGTAACTGAAGACTCAGGATTAGCGCAAAACAATACTTACCTATTATCTTTTTTATATAAAAACAGTCATCTATAATTAAATATTTTCTTTTTAAATAAAAATTGCTCCAAAATCGTACCGCGTAACTCGAGCACTGCCGCAATTTTTTTCCGCGTAACTCGAAATTCGCGTGACTCAGGTACCGCGTAACTCGAGAGATACCTGTATATGCACTAGCGGAACAAAGCAACTTAACTTCACGTCTATTTCACACGCAGGGCAAGTTTTGACATGCTGCTTGCAGATCAATCAAAAAGGGTGGGTTCTGATTGACAAACTCGTTGCCCTGCGGTTTTTAAAATTAATAGTTTTTGAAATATCGTAAAAGAGCATTTATTTATTTGCCCTAGATTTCATACGCGGCTAGTTATTTTTCAAATAAGATTTTTCTTTTTAACACTAGATTGCCCAAGCAAGTCATTTTGACTGCTTTTTAATTTCAATCAGAAAAACAATTATGTATATAATGACACAATTTGTTAGAATTTTGTGACTTTTTGTACAACATATAAATGCGTTTATTAATAATTGTAGTTACCTCCCCCCTCCTTCGGTATATATATATGTGTTATACCTATATTGCCAAAAGCAGTCATTTTGACTGCTTGACTTCCTTGGGCAATCTAGTGTTAAAAATTGAGGCTCGTCATAGTAAGTCCGCTAAGACTTTTTTTTTAAAAATCTATAAGTGATTCGCATAACAGCGCAGTGAAAATAGCTATATTGAGCTGTAAAATCAAATTATTCTGTGTCATTCTGGAATAAGAAAAATGCCTGGCAATTTTCCCTGTGACTGAAATAAGGGCCCTTTTTTCCATTTAAATTACTTGAGAATTTGCCGAAGAAATCAGAAATCCATCAAAAAATCCAACCCCATAAGACCAATAAAAATTTTTATAGATTTAGTCCACGATTTCGCCGATAGTTGATAAAGCCTTTTTGCAAAAAATCTCTTACTATTATAATGTTTTTTTATCTTTTTTTATATTTTTAATGATTTTTATAATTTGAGAAAAAAGTTTTTTGGTCTATTTTGTAAAAAAAAACCTGTCTGTTAGCAGAAGATTGATGAAATGTGGTGTATTGAAAATTTGTGTAAAACCATTATTTATTCCGTATTGAAGAAAAGAAAACAAGCTTTTTGAAGACTTTTATTTTTGCAAAATTATTTTTTTTCTTTATTGTCATAGAAATTTATACTCAATACTGTAAAATTTATTAGGGGTATTCACGCAAAGTTGTAACTAGGCTAAACGCTCTTTTTCTCTATTATAGTATGCCAGTCGAATTATAATGGAGAAAAAGATTGAAAACCATACCCGAATCACTCTAAAAGAAAAAAAATATCCGAACCGAACTCAACCCAGACCATTTTTAAAAAAGATAACCGGACTGAACCAAATGTAAACTACTTTTTAAAACAAATGCTGAAACCAAACCAAATACCTGAAACTTTTTCTAGTGGTTCCGTCCGGTTTAAATTTTAAATTTTAGGATCGAAAAATTCATATTATTTGCTAATATCTACCAGATTTAAAGTCCAGACCTTTTATATGTTAGTCTAGTACTAAAAAATATGTGTTTTACAAAAACAAAAACCGCTAAACCATTAAAAATTCAGTAAACCTAAACCAGAACCAAAATTAAGTTTTTGAAATTTTAGAAACCAAAATCAGAAACAAATTTTAAGAATTTTAGAAATCAAAACCAGATCAGCCTAGTTACATGTTCCCGTGAATACCGCTCATATAATTGAATTTTTCAGCGTATTTGGACAATTTTTTTTCAATTTTGCAAAATCCTAGCTATTTTATTATCACCAGAATTTCAAAAATTTGAAGGTAGACTGAATTCTTGGAATGAAAATTTAAAAACAGACTGAATAAAAAACTTTCACCACGTTTTAGTACAGAAAATGCGAGAAAATAGTAAAAAGTGTTAAAACTCCACTCGACCTAAAATCATAAATTTGCAAGTTTAGCTACACATACGTGCACTCTTCCCTAAATAAACTCGTCTGCCTATCCCTGGAATCGGTAATATGATGATTCACATCGAAATGTCATGCAAGTTGAGGGTAAAATTTATATCTGTTTTGAAATCTTGTTGGAAACTCTATAAAAACAATATTCTGTGGTGTTCAAGTTTAAATTTATCCATCTGAAGGTTGCTTGGTGGCCATAATGCTGAGCTCATTATGACCGAATTAAGTGTTGACATGAGATGCCTGAGGACACCATCAACAGGAAGAAGGCTAATAGATTAATAGAGGCAAATGCACCAGCAAATTGTGTCATTTTCTTTCAAATAAGTAGAAAGTTCTTTAAGTGATGTGTGGAGAATCCATTATCGAAGAGTTTAAAAAACTCTTGTTGGTTGGTTGATGCCTCTGACGTTTCGTTCGCTAATGTTTCAGAAAATAAAAAATAAAATTTATAAGGTGATAGTTTTTATTAGTAAAAACAAACAGTCCAAAAATCTATGCTATATTTAGACATGGAAGGGGATTTTTATTATGTTGAAAGGTTTTTATTGCGGCCTGGTGACTCCACGAAAGTTTATTCGGATTAATATGCTAAGGAGGCAAGTAGGATATTAAAAATCGAATTGCTTTGTTGGCAATATTTTTGATGATGCTTGTAGGATTTCAATTAACTTCTGTTACCAAAGAACCATTGTATCATTTTGCTTAGTATTCGATAACGCCTGTTTACGATCCAATAATTAAATTTATGAGATTTTTTTAAATTATTTGAATCAACACGTTTGGTGTAACATGAAACGCAATAATTATATAAAACTGTTGGAGAGCAGCATACACTGAGAGAAAAATCATTGGTTGATTCAGTTACGTTTCGTGATTAGCCATCAATGCAACGAACATGGTGAAATTAACTACGAACGTGATTAGATCAGCTATGCAGCATCAACGAATTAATTGATTTTAACGCAAACGTAGTTGATTTAAACACGGATTCGTGATATATTAATCACGAACGTGTTAAATAGAGAAGCCATGTTTCATATCTCCGTCTGCGCGACTATCCGCGCCAAGGCGCTTTTAAAGCGCGTATCGTCTAAAAATAAATCTTTTCTTCGCAGATTTTAGATTTTCGAGGCAAAACTGATTTTTTTGTTTGAATGTGTACTGGGCCGATTTTGTTCAAAAAGAGTTTTTGAAAAGGCAGCACGTCGGGCGAATATGACAAATAATACCCCGAAGCAATTAAAACATCTTCGAGTTTGCCGAAACACAACAGTTTTTCACAAAATGTTTTAATATTACACAATTATCGAACTTTAAGCACACTACTTTTTCACAAATGTGCTTTTGTATAATATTTCACTCCACTTTTCGGTGTAATTCGAACGTCCTGTAGAGCTGTAGAGTTTTTGTTTTCAAAAATTTCCGCCGAGATGCTTTGATTAATTTTTTCGAAAATACCCGGCAATTTGCCCTGCGTATGAAATAACGCAAATTAAGAGGTCGAAATTTTTCATGGTTGCAATACTTTATTATACTACAACTACGTATAAGAAAGTAAAAATAGTCTAACATATGCACATGTAAAAGTACATGTTTTAATTCTCCCATTTAATTTTCCGTCTTTTAATTAAGGTTTTATCCAATTCTAAAAAATCTTATTTTTATTCGTAAGACCAGAAATTATTACAAGCAACACGATAAGGGCTATTATGGTAATTTATAAATTATATGGCAAAAGCAAACAATCTTTTGAATATTATAGACTAAAAATAAATGATCTGCTGATATTATAACCCTACCCAATATCCAAATACGTTTTAGACTTGAAATTGTTTCAGCAGATCTTAAATCTTAAGATTGGCAAACTTGCCGCTTTTGAGAGTTTGATTCCACTTAAGAATTATCGCTTTGCATGTCTGATCCTAATATACTCTTGCAGAGTATTTTTGAATATCTATCTGACTTCTTGGAAGATCACCGTAATTATATGCTCAACAAAATCTTAAATTGCATAAAGATTTCGAGCTTAGCAAAAGCTGTACTGAAACAAGTTTTTCTTAATCCTGAAAAATTGCTTCTTTGCTGGCACCAAAAAAAAAACCAACTAGATGTGCTTCTGCTTTTAAAATAATTACTTTTATGTTGTTGTGATAATTTTTTAAATTCATAAATTTAATAACGAGAAAAATATTCATTTGTCTTTAACATGCTGTCGTAAAGTAGATGACTCGGATTCAATTATGGATGAAGGACCAGGTAATTAAATTAACATTTTTCTACTAATTTTTCTACTCAAATAAAATAAATGAGGGCAAATCAGAGTTTCTTTGTGTGATCTGAAAATATAGTTGTATAAAAATAGATTCAGAGGTGACTTTCATTTTTGTTAAACATTCACCTCTCTTGCAAGGACATTCCATTAGACACGGCATTTGCCATATGGACATTCAGGTGGTGTAGGTAGGCAGGACTACACCGAAGTGAAATAGCCTGGGTGGCGGCGATGACAGAAAAAATGACTGCCACCATTTTTTATGATTTCGGTGTGACTTGACCAGGACTGATGAGATCGCTTCATCATCATCAAAATCCATTTGCACTTGGACACGCTAATTGCACGGTGGCCTCATCTGATAACCAGTGTAGACAAAACCCGACTAAAAGCCTTCACTAGCGCTTATACGAGTGCTTGGAGCTGATTATAACTGATGGATCTTTCTCAAGGGGATGTATTTTAATGCATATGCACTCTAGAATATCATCGTCAGTGTCAAAGTTCAACTGTTTTGGAACTGGACTATCATAAGCTGATTAGTGACATAATAATTAGATGCTCCTCAAATTTTACATTAATCTCATTCCCCTACCGGCATCTCACATATAGTCATACAGTCATACATCGTGGTGAAGATAACAAAATAAATTTATTAGCAATTGGTTTATCTAAAGAGCAGTTAACTGACTTAATCTTTCAATTATCAAACTTAAAATTGAAAATATTTTTGGTCTCGTTTGAAAATTATTACAGATGAATCGCCTTTTTTATTACGCATGTTCTGTGGTTTTTTGTGTGATTTGGCGCCAATAATAATTTACTATCATCAAAAGTAAATTAAAATGTCAAATGAGTTGAATTTTCGTCCATAATTTTATTTCAGGGTAAAAATGTCTGTATACGCTTGATTTTTTTTGCTTGATAATCACAAAAAATGATTTCCTACATTTTGGTATTCGAATTTTTGCTAATTAGTGGCCAACAATATGCGAATAGATGTTATTGTGTAATGAGCAATGTTAACTCTAGAACTATCAGTATTTTGTGTACACCTATTTGTATCTAAAACCGTTAAATTGATGGAAATTTTGAAAATCCCTTAACGCGAGAACTATCTCCGGAGATTTTAAAATGTCCGACACCTGAAAGTCTAGAAGGTCTAACTCCAACTTCGAATCCAACTCCTTTGGTGACAAAAAAATAATCAAACACCTTAAAACACGAATCAAACATTGTTTTTTGGATGCAAAATATTGGGGTCTGCCCTAACCTAAAAGGACGACCAACTAGTGAGAGCCACTAAAGAGTGGTTAATGGAGGTAAAATAAGCGGTACGAAGTTGGAGTCGACAAATTTTCTTCGACTCCGATTTTTAAACTCTCTTATGGAAATTGGCTGACTCGTAAAGCAGTAATTTTGTCTCGACTCCGACTCCATAGTCCTGGTTTCACAATTCTTTGTTAATATTACGATAGTATCACCTTTTTGTGTACATGAGTCACTTGAGTCACTTGATAAAAAAAACCATTTTTCTCGATTGAGGAAGACTACCAAAAACATGCAAACATCAAAAATTTCCAAAAAATTGTTATACAGAAAAATTTATTACCCTTTTTGAGGTGGTGTGTGTCACACCTCACCTGTCGGAACTTGTGTCGGAACCTGTCGGATGCCGGGTTAAATGGTTCTAAGGCCTAATAGTCCGATTGGATTTTTATCTATGGATTAGTTATGTAAAATCCTATTCTAATATGTACCGAAATGACTGGACAGTACCGAAATTTTTAAGTATATATCGTGCCGTGTATCGAAGCTTTATTGTAATAATCAGAAACTCTTTCAAAATAATTTTTAGACTGATTTTTTTATAATATAGAAGTATAGATTTAGTATACCGTTTGTAACGCACCGAATCAATCATCGGATACATCAAAAACCAAATACAACAGGGTGTTAGGGATGACAAAAGATTTTGATTTCCGCATGTCTAGCCGTCTGTCCGTCTTTCTGTCTGTCCGTCTGTCCGTCTGTCCGTCTGTCCGTCTTTCTGTCTGTCCGTCCGTCCGTGAACACCATAACTTTCGAAAGGATTGAGCTAGAAACTTGAAATTTTGTATAGTTACGTTTCTCGTAAATGGCTAGGTTAAGTCCTTGAACGAGCAAAATTAGACCATTCCTTCTCCCCCCACCATACAAACAAAATAGTTTTTTGCAATTTTTTTCGAAAACGGAACAATTTTCTCGAAAAGAATGTGTTTAGAATAGCATTTTATATAGCTTATCCATACATCAAAATCCAATCGGACCACCCCTTTCCCCCTCTCCTACACAAACGGATATTTTAAATAAACAATTTGTCTGCCATTATATAGAGTACTAGCAGACCCGTCGTTTGCAGCTAAAAGTTTTTTGTATAAATTTTAGAATGCCGAAAAACCATAAATAACTTAAAAAGTTTTGGGAAAAACGTTATTACAGGACCTTCCGTTTTGAATTTTGAAAATCTAACACCAGATTCGTGATCAGCGACCCCGAAAACCCCCTAATGCCATTTTTTCAATATGAGAAGGATATTTGCGTTATCCTTACAGGACCTTCCGTTTTGAATTTTGAAAATCTAACACCGGATTCGTGATCAGCGACTTCGAAAAACCCCGAGTGAAACTTTTCAGCCTTCTATTGAGCAGGATTCATGGCGAAAATCACAGTTGAAAAACACCCAAACCCCCTTTACCCCCCGTTCACCCCCTTAGGGGTAAAATTTCGGAAAACCCCGCCTTAGTGAGCGCCTATGCGTTGGTTGGGACCGACTGTGAAAGTTTCAAGTCTCTAGCTTCAGGGGTTTGGGCTGGGCGTTGATGAGTCAGTCAGGTTAAACGATTTTATATATAGAGTATTTAACGATTAGCTCCTGGCAATTCCAACTTTTCTTATGTTTCGTTTCGTGGGTGGTATTTGAATGCCACTTTTTTTACCCCCAGGGTCTTTGTTCTAAAATTTTTTCTCTCCGACCTCCACGATATAGTCACCGATAAAGGTGAGATATGACAAAATTCTATCCTTAAGAAGGTAAATGGGGGTGTATAGGGTTTGGTGTTTATTTTGAATATTGATTTCAACATAAATTTTGGCCGTTAAGGCTGAAAAATGTAACTCACGAGTTCTCAGAGTCGAATCTGGTGTTAGAATATCAAAATTCAAAGCGTGAGGGTTTGTAACGGTAACGCAAATAACCTTTTTTTCATTTTTCTTTGGGAAAATTGACATTAGGGATTTTTAAGATGTTTGGTCATATACAGGTGTTGGATTTTTAAAATGTGACGAGGAAAGTCGTAAAAGAATAAAAGTCTTTTTAACAATCAATAACTTTTTTACTACTGCATGGAATTCAAAAAAAGAAAAAAACTTTAAACCGGCAACGACGGGTATGCAAGTTAATCTGATTTAAAATTGTGTGCTCGTCACTTGTCTAAAAAAAAGAAGTTAAAAAATTTTGCCATTGGATGATGTGAATAAAAAAAAAGCTTTTGCTAAAACTGATGTTTTTTAGCTAATGCAATCTGTATGTAGTCTGCATTAGCTAAAAAATATCAGGTTTAGCAAAAGCTATTTTTTTTTATTCACATCACCCATTGGGTCGGATGCATAAAAATGAGCATATGCTTATACTCCACTTATTAGAGTGACCAGAAGTGAGCAAACGCTTTACTTCGGAAGCAAGTGCTTATTGTAAAATCTCAAGCACGCGTATTTACCCACCTTTATTCATACCATTCATACCAACCTGAAAATTTGCTTCAAAACTTGTGGAATATAAGCATTTGCTTATTTTTTACATACGGCTCATCGTGTCTGTAATTGCCATTTGTTCATCAACTTTTATCGAAATTGAATCAATTTAAAATATGTTATGTTGAATTGATAAAGGTTAAATGTAATAACATTGTCCACTAAAATTTAAATGCCACCATCTGCGTCCAAAATGTCTACAATTTTTAATCCACAATCATTCTACAATTTAGAGAATTAATTCCGTTTGAGCAAATTGTAAAATATTATAAAGGGCAAATTCATTTGAACAATTTACAGCACATTTTACAATAAATAACTGGCTGTTTTCTTTTACTACACTACTAAATTAGTATCGATCTTTAAATTGGTCAAAATCATTGCTGTCAGATTTTTTTTTAATACTTGTCCAATTAAACGAAAAAAAAAACACGAAAATTAACAGAAGCATACATTAGGCCTATAAAATTTCTTTTATTGCCATAAAATCTTATCATTGAGTGAATTTGCCAAAAAATACGTTTGTTATCAGTTGATTTAAAGAGGTTGCGATGTCGTAATGTTGCACGCGAATATAAAATTTAATATCTTGTTCAAGGTCGCTAGATTTTTTTTTTCTTCATTTATTGCCCAATAATGTACAGAATATAGGAGTGGAGAAGAGAATTCAAAATATTTATATTCTAGTTGTTTTCGTTCTTTTTTCGCCACTTTGACTCAATTAAAGAATCAAACTAGCCGATTGTACTCATCGGGAAGATATGATTTCAATGCCAATGACAACCAACCAATCAATCAATCAATGAATCAAATCGGTATCAAATAAAGCGAATACAATGAATGATCATAATCCTAAACGGTTTTTTATTGGGGAAACAATTTCTAAATTGAGTGACTTTTTCGATCCAATGAACTTGATGGAATGCCCGCATAGTATTGTAAAATAAAATAGTTTATTTTTTATTTTATTGATCACAGATTTATTGATCGATGGATTTTTAGCAATAAAGTTTTCGTTTCCGTGAGTCATTTAACTAAATTTGCATCATATGTAAGATTTTCATAAATTGTTGGACGCGAAGAGAATTGAGATCCAAAACTGGAAGACATCGGCGCGTGACCGAGACCTCTAGCGAGAGAGATTGCGGCAGGCCAAGACCCGAAACCGGTAGTAGTGCCGAGAGAGAGAGAGACTTATTCTCCCTCTATAAATGCAAAATATGTACTAGTTCTTACGATGTAAAAAAATTAATTATTAGAGTAACGTCGGCTATTGTGGTATAGGCTGGTAATTTGGTACAAATGACAAGTCCATATTTTATTTCGCTGAAAAAAAACCGCAATTCGCTGAAAAACATTTTAGAGTGCAATCCAAGTTTTATTGTCTCCACACTTTTAAAGTGAATTTTAAAAGCCAATTTAAAGCAACTACTATTTTCTTTTTAAATTTTGAAGCAGTAAACAATTATTTAGACAACACATTGGATTTTTGAACGGAAAGTAAAATAAAAACAATGAGGGTATTCACAATCCTCTTCAGTATTCGGTATTCGGTATTTTCGGTAATATTAAAAGACTGAAAATATTCTGCTGTGAACATCCCACAGCACAGATTTGAGAACAGCGCTTTTATTTCATACGTGACCAAATCATGTGTCGCAGCCACCTAGAAAAGAACACAAAATAATCAGCAGAAATATGCACTCATTAATTTAAATAAAAAAATAAATACTTTCCTCATTACGGCTGACGAATTGACAGATTCGATGAGAAAATTCTTCCTGTCAGAAATAATCCAGCTAGACTCAATTTTCCACATTTTTTTTCTCCTTCTATTACTGACATTTCCGTTTTCATAAAATAGCTTTCACTTCAATTACACCTAAAAATTTAAAGAGGAATTAAAACTCAATAATATTAAAATTTCAAACAAAAACAATAGCCAAGACGTCACAAAGTAAATCCATGAGTAAAACACAAAACATCATTCCACAAATAACAAATCATGCTTCTAAGACTTCACGTTAACTAATTTTACTAATAAATAAAATCAATATTGCACTTTTTTGCATTTTGCGGCAATGGTTAATAATTTCACGACCGTTTATTAGACTTACTGCAGAAATAAAAGTAAACATTCTCACAGCAATAATAACTGATCGCGTCAAACCGATAAAGTACTAAGAATAACAGTGGCGAGATCACAAAATACTTATAAAAAGAAATACAGAATTATACTTATCTGTTTATCAAACGTAGACTTCCATATCGTCTTGATGGTATTAGATGATCTTCGACCACAATTTCTCCTCTTCCAGTCTGGTGTCTGCAAAAGAAGGATTCTGTAAATCTATCAAATATCATAGTATAAATGATTCTGTCTTTTTGTATTTCTACTCACCCATACGTAAAACCACCTGTAGTAACACACTTCGCAAAAAAATTAGAACTTTGACATTTAAAGATTTTCTTTGACTGTCAAACTAATTTTAATCTATTTCCGCCGGATTTTCCACCATGATAAAAAATGGAGGAATTTCCGCTAAAACTTACCCGGATATGACAATTTCGACATGACTGAGTCATTTCTCTTAATATAGTTGCTTGGAATAAATCACATTTTCACATTTTTCCTTAAATTTTATAAATTAAAATTTTTTTAAGTGAATAAATAAGTGATACGAGTTAAAGGTATTTATAATAACCTCGGTTGGGTCGTTATATTACATTTTTTTTCGAAAATTCAAGGATCCACGAAATTTTTACCTTCTTAAAAAAAGGGGGTTGCTGAATTTCCAGCAGGATATCCCCGTGCCCGAGACGGTAATCTCGTGGCTCTAGAAGAGGGAATCTTCTATTTTGAGCCCAGTGTGTCCCGATTTTGTTCCTGACATTATAAGGATTTTGTTTGGAAAAACGCATGGCGATCTCCAGAACTTAAAGCTGAGGCATTTCAACAGTAAGAAAATCCGGAACCTCAATTTGGTAGATCGAGAGTAGCAGAATTTTCCAGTGAAATCCCGGTTTTCCTCAGGGACCACAGATTTAAACCTCATTTTGCACAACGAACAAGTAAGGTTATCTTTAAATTTTCGCAAAATCCGATGTTAAATTTAGTAATCTCGATTAGCCACGTGCCAAAAATAATCGGCAGCATATCCGGCCCGAGATTCACTAACCCCCTTAGAATTCGGCAGTTTCATCAGCGAATTCATTAGAAATTCGATATTTTCGCGATCTTATCCTAATGTTAAAATTATGTCTAATTTATTTCTATTAACTAATTGGTAAAACTATTAAAATTGCTTGCTAAAATTCTTAAGACTAGAGTTAAAATTTTAAAAGGTTATATTTAAAAGAATCACATAAAACTTATTCTAAAATCAAGTTATCAGAGTGTAATTTAATTAAAAATTTGTCTACATTTTGTGAACGGCAGCCACCTTGCAAAAGTTCATTTACACGTGCTCAAAAAGAGTTACGCGATTGAGCAGTTGTAGACAAATGGGGCCCCCTGTGTACACAACGATTTATTTAAAAATTTTAAAGTGTTAAAACAAAAATTATTGTTTTATCTAAACGTGGCCAAAGTGGTGATAGTTTTTTTTATGTATTATTTTTTTTCAAAATTTATGGTAAAATATTTTTGCATGTTATTATTATTTGAGATCTTTAAGATTCATCGATTAAACCTAGTCTTTATATTATTACAATTGTTGTTTCACATAACTATCGAGTATCTAATAAGATGCAGTGCATTTCAATAAACAATAAAAGTTTATAAGATGAAATTCAATCTTTAATTTTCGTGAGTATGGTGAGTGCGAGAGTGTCGGACATGAAAACGGAAGAGATGACTTCGTTGCTAATCTATCGTCTGGTATAGATTAGTAAGCCTAATGATTGACCACCATTTTCCCCATTTCAGCCTTTCCTATCCCTATCCCCCTCTTTTAATATGAAGAACCTGGTAGGTACAAATTTTATGTAGCGACCAAGGGGTTCAATTGCAGGAAAGATACCACGACCATCCGATGAGCTAGGCCGTAAGAAAGTTACCTACCATCCTGTTCAAGAACACCCGAAATTACCCACCACTTGGAGGCTACATAATGGCGCCCAACGTGGGGCTTTGTCCTTAACGGACAAACTACAATATTTCATTCAAATTTTCCGAAACTTTTTTGCTCACGATAGTTGAGTTTTGTAAATCCATCAATATCTGTGTGAGTCCCGGAGCATGTAGTTGTAGAACAGGATGTCTTCGCGTTGCCACTCAAATATATGATGTGATGGAAAAGCTCAGCTCTAAATCTTGCAGTCAGATTTCCGTTGCAAATAAGATGCAATTCGTCCCGATTTGATTAAATTTTCACGTCGCGTTGCGCTTGCAACTTTCGTTAATGGAAATCGAAGTAAATTTTTTTCTATACTGTTTTGAAATAAAACATTAATCGTGAATTGGTGACTATGATTTGTGACCCGAAATATATAGCTTCAGAGCAGAATATTTCGCGCTGCCAAATCAATAGTTCATTATATTTTTTTTCTAACAAAAAACAAAGAAAACAATCAGCAAGAAACCGAAACTATTTGTAACACCAGCAAATTATTTAGGAAGTTTTTCTTTAAAACAGTCATTATAATTCTTAATTTAACGTTTTTTTCCAAAGTTTTTTCAAAGTTTTCCCCAAGTTTTTCCCTTTTATACATTTAAAGTCAAATTCTTTTTTGTCAATCATATGAGCTGTTGATAATATAAGACCAGTTTCATCTGTTGTCCCTCATTCATCGCACTCACCTTCATAGTATGAAATTGAAAAAGAAAATCTGAAGAAAAGATCTTAGAGATTAGTAGCTCTAGCATTTTAGAGATTTAAAGTTAATGGTTAAAAATAAGCCATCCAAAGATTTTAGTCCACGATTTACTCGAAGCCAGGCAAGGTTACACAGTAAATTTAACATTTCTTCTACCATGAAACCGGTATGTCATAGTCCCCCTAAGACCGCAGGGTCTAATGACCAAACGTCGGCACACCCTTCACCTTCTGTTACCCGCTCGGACTCTACTCATGTGACTCAATCGGATCATCGGCTTGATGATTCTGCTCAAGGAGCTATGTCCTTGGCTTTTCAAGCCGCAAGTAGAGATTTAGTTACGACAACACCCGCAATTACGACTTCTTCCTCACAAACTTTCAGAGATAGTAATATTCCTATTTTGCAATTACCAGGCACAAACTACAACCAGAATACGACCAGAACTACAGGACTTCAGATCGATTCTAGGTTGTTTACTTCTACTCGACCTAGTAGCAATTTTGCTAATAGAGCAACTGCATCTAGACCAGACCCAAACAATGTAAAAACCTTAAATATGTCAGAACTAAAAAAATTTCTAGAAGAAACTTTAAGAGCTTCTGTTGGTCTGACGCAAACTACGATCATGAATTCGATAACTAACACTATTCAGGAAGAAGTTCGAACTTGTGTCGAACAAGCTTTAGCCGATAGACTACCTTTGAGTAGACAAACTGAAACAGTACCAATCATTCCCAACGAAAATCCGAGACCATTGCAGACAAATTCTTCACAAAGTTTAACCCATTCAAATCCAACTTATGTATCCCCACCCCTTCGTCAACCTTCTCATTTAAATGCAACTTCTAATTTGAATTTCCCACCATATTCCGCAAATGCTAATCCAAATCAGAATTATTTGCCAACCCAACGGTCTATTCCAAATTTAAACTCGAATTCTCAATATCCAGCTTCAGAAGACTATCGATTTCCACCCTCGCAAAATTATTCGCTTCCTCCACCGCAAAGTTCACAGTTTTTTCAACCCCCGAATTATCAGTTTCCAGAACCTTCGAATTATGCAGCCCAATTTTTACCTACATCTAACAGTCAACGAACCCCATATTCCTCACAAGGCTACCAGAGTAGAATAGAGAAATGGGGCCTTAAATTCAATGGAGAGTCACAATCTGTTGAAGACTTCATCTTCCAGGTTGAGTTTTTGAAAAACAGTTACAATACGTCTTGGGCCGATGTAATTAAAAATTTCCATTTTTTTATGACGGGTTTAGCTCGTGAGTGGCTCTGGCAATTTTTGCGACGTCAGCCTCGTCCCAACTGGCCTGAATTAAGGGATGCTCTATTAAGACAATTTAAGTCCACTGAGAGTGATCTTGAAATAATTAGTAAACTCTTAGAGAAAAGGCAACAAAACCATGAGTCTTTCGAAGAATTTTATACATCCGTCATTCGTATCCGAAACCAGATGCGCGTTCCGCTAGCGGACGTACAATTAATCAGTATAATCAAGAAAAATCTCAAGCCTTGGTTAAATCGTTACATATATCCAATGACAATATATACCCTGGACCAGTTGCGTGAAGCGTGCAGGACGACTGAAAACGCTTTCCCTCATTTGGATCCGGCCCGATCTCGCCCATTAGTGACTACAAAACCGAATTCCTCTAAATATAACATAAACGAGTTAGATTTCAATAGCCCAGATTTAAATTGCGATTATGATAATCATGCGGTAGAAGCTGTGTCCAATCGTCCGATCAATCCAGCGAGAAACGAAATCATTTGCTGGAACTGCAAGGAAAAAGGTCATATTTATATAGATTGCACTGAACCACGTAATATATTTTGTTACCGCTGTGGTGCGGAAAATACTTACTCTAAATTTTGTAAAAAGTGTAAACCGGAAAACTCTCGACAGAACGTGATGTCGAACCCGGGTCCATCACGTTCGACCCAAAACCCAAAAGAATAATGTCTCGTTCCGATAAATCACCTTTACCGGAAATAGCTAATAATAAAAATCATTTCAAAATTTTAGAATCCGAAACCAATATTTCTGAACCAAAATACTCCAGTTTACTTCCATCCAAACCGTATCATCTCCGTTTAATTGAGTATAATAAAATACGTAACAGAATCTTCAATAGTCCTTCACTTGTATCGAGTAAAATTCTTAAAACTAGACAGAGATTTGCTGCACGCAAAACTGCCCGGAAGTTGATTGCCAGTGCTATCTTTGATGCCAATAATGATTTCAGACCTTATGCTAAAATAAAATTAGCTAATATTGAGCTAACTGGTTTATTAGATAGTGGAGCCAGTATATCTTGCTTGGGAAAAGGATGCCTGGAACTAGCTAATCAACTAAATCTACCTATCAGTAAATATTCTTCTCGAGTGCGCACTGCAGACGGTCGAAGTCAAGAAATAGTTGGCAAAATAAGAGTCGAAGTAACGTACAAAAATGAAAGTCATCAAATGGAACTTTATTTAATCCCTGGCCTTGAGCAAAATTTATATTTAGGTGTAGATTTTTGGCAACGTTTTGCTATTGCACCTCAAGTAATTTCCGCGCTGAGCGAAGATTCTGAAACCATTGACCCTACACTACATAATTTAAATCCTTCACAAAGATCCCAGCTTGAGGCAGTTCAAGAGAAATTTCTATGCTCAACGAAGTTTGGTCTAGGCCGTACGAGTTTAGAGGAACATGTCATTGACACTGGAGACTCTGCTCCTGTAAAACAGAAGTATTACCCTGTCTCTCCAGCGGTCCAAACCCCTCTATATGAGGAGGTGGATCGGATGCTGCGTCTCGGGGTAATCGAAGAATCTAACAGTCCTTGGAGTAGCCCGGTTGTCCTAGTAAGGAAACCTGGAAAAAACCGATTATGCCTTGATTCCCGTAAGGTCAACAACCTTACCGTAAAAGACGCGTATCCTCCTCCTCATATAGAGGGGCTGCTAAGCCGACTTCAAGATACAAAATACATTAGTAGTATTGACTTGAAGGACGCTTTCTGGCAGATACCGCTGGAGAGGCAGAGTCGGCCTAAAACAGCTTTCACAGTCCCTGGTAGGCCATTATACCAGTTCACAGTTATGTGTTTTGGCCTATGTAACAGCCCGCAGAGGTTATGCAGGTTAATGGACAAGGTAATCCCTTCCAGATTGCGAGAACGAGTCTTCGTTTATCTAGACGACCTCTTAGTAGTAGCCCCAGACTTTGAGACACATTTAAAACTCCTTGAAGAAGTGGCAGAATGTCTTAGAAAAGCAAACCTCACGATCAATACGAAAAAGTCAAGATTCTGCGTAAAAGAACTTCGGTATTTAGGCTATATTGTAGGGGGAGGAGAGTTAAAAACCGACCCTGCAAAAGTTTCAGCAATTTATGATTTTCCGATACCTCGAACTGTCCGCCAAGTCCGACGCTTTTTAGGATTATGTGGCTGGTATCGAAAATTCATTAAAAATTTTGCAACAATCGCTTCACCCCTTACAGACACATTGAAACGTCCGAAATTCTTTGTTTTCACCCCAGAAGCTAAAATATCGTTCGAAGCTTTGAAAACCGCCCTTTGTTCGTCACCTGTGTTAACTCACCCGAATTTTGCTAAAGAGTTCTTCGTGCAGTGCGATGCCTCATCCACTGGTATCGGTGCTGTACTGTACCAACTTGACAATACCAATAGCGAAAGAGTTATAGCGTATATTTCTAAAAAACTGAGTAAAGCTGAACAAAACTACAGCGTGACGGAAAAAGAGTGCTTGGCCGCGGTGATGGCTATCCACAAGTTTAGACCCTATATCGAAGGCTTGCCATTTACAGTGATCACAGATCACGCAAGCTTGAAATGGCTTATGAGCTTACGCGATCTTGGAGGCCGTTTGGCCAGATGGAGTTTGAAACTCCAAGGGTACAATTTCAAAATTGAGCACCGAAAGGGTTCACAAAATGTAGTGGCCGATACGTTATCTCGTTGTCATATGGAAAGTATTTCTCTCGAAAGTCCAATGCTCATGGTAGATCTCGAATCGAGTGACTTTAAGGCGAAAGAATACGAAGAATTAATTGAAACCATCAAAAATAACCAAGAAAGATTACCTGACCTTAAAATAGTCGATGATTACATATATAAACGTACAATACCTTACAACGGCGACGTACAAATGGAAGAATTCGCATGGAAGTTATGGATTCCTTCGGGATTAACGTACTCCTTAATTACCCAAGCCCATGAACCTCCACAAGCTTCACATGGCGGATTTGGGAAAACATTAGCGCGAATTCGTCAACATTATTTCTGGCCTAACATGGTTACCCAAATTCGCGACTACGTGGCAAATTGTTCAAAATGTAAGGAAATAAAACCACCTAACACTGTTCTACGTCCAAGTATGGGATCTGAAACGATTATAGATAGACCGTTCCAAAAAGTGTATATAGACTTTTTAGGTCCGTATCCTCGTACGAAACAGGGAAATTCTTTCATTTTCATTGTGCTTGACCACCTAACGAAATTCGTCTTTTTAAAAGCTATGAGACAGGCCAATTCTCAAAATGTAATCCGTTTTCTAGAAGTTGAGATTTTCAACAAGTTTGGAGTTCCACAGTTTGTCCATTCGGATAATGGCAAACAGTTTTGCTCAAAAGAATTTCAAACATTGCTAAATAAATACGGGGTGAAACATATTAAAACAGCTAACTACAGCCCTCAATCCAATGCTTCTGAACGGGTTAATCAAACGGTCCTTAGTGCGATCAGAGCAACTATCAAAAACGAACAAAAATATTGGGATATACACCTGGGAGAAATCGAATGTGCTATTAGAACCGCAAGACATTCCGCAATTGGTACGACTCCTTTTTATGCTTTGTTTGGCTGCAACATGATCACTCATGGGAGTAATTATCCGTTAGCAAAACGACTAAAATTACTACAAGACACCGAAGTTGAATTGCTCAATCAAGCCGATAAGTTAGAGCTATTAAGGAGCAAAATAAAGGATAATTTACACCAAGCTTATCTTAAAAATTCCAAATCTTACAATCTTCGTTCTCGAAACCGATCGTTTTCTCTGGGTCAAGAAGTTTTTCGCCGCAACTTCGTCTTAAGTGACAAATCGAAACAAATAAACGCGAAATTATGCCCTAAGTTTTTGAAAGCTCGCATCTGCAAAACAATAGGGAATAATATGTACGAACTGGAAGATCTGCAAGGGAAGAAAATCGGAGTTTTCCACGGAAAGGATTTGAAGCTCTGATAAAAAGTTTGTCTAGTCTCAACAGAAAAGTGATTTTATTGTCATCTGGTCTTTACATCAAACCTAAAATAGAACGAAATAACAACTTTACATAGTCATGTTTATACCTTAAAATATATTATCCGATTTTAGATGAGCCCAGCTTAACATTATAGTGGGTTCGGCACCACGTTCAACTGTTGGTTTCGAAAAATTCGAACTACACTATGGTCGTGGCTGTTTTTCCGAATCTTTCTTCATTGTCGTGGAAATCTCGAAATCTCCGGTGCTGTCGCAGCCACCTAGAAAAGAACACAAAATAATCAGCAGAAATATGCACTCATTAATTTAAATAAAAAAATAAATACTTTCCTCATTACGGCTGACGAATTGACAGATTCGATGAGAAAATTCTTCCTGTCAGAAATAATCCAGCTAGACTCAATTTTCCACATTTTTTTTCTCCTTCTATTACTGACATTTCCGTTTTCATAAAATAGCTTTCACTTCAATTACACCTAAAAATTTAAAGAGGAATTAAAACTCAATAATATTAAAATTTCAAACAAAAACAATAGCCAAGACGTCACAAAGTAAATCCATGAGTAAAACACAAAACATCATTCCACAAATAACAAATCATGCTTCTAAGACTTCACGTTAACTAATTTTACTAATAAATAAAATCAATATTGCACTTTTTTGCATTTTGCGGCAATGGTTAATAATTTCACGACCGTTTATTAGACTTACTGCAGAAATAAAAGTAAACATTCTCACAGCAATAATAACTGATCGCGTCAAACCGATAAAGTACTAAGAATAACAGTGGCGAGATCACAAAATACTTATAAAAAGAAATACAGAATTATACTTATCTGTTTATCAAACGTAGACTTCCATATCGTCTTGATGGTATTAGATGATCTTCGACCACAATTTCTCCTCTTCCAGTCTGGTGTCTGCAAAAGAAGGATTCTGTAAATCTATCAAATATCATAGTATAAATGATTCTGTCTTTTTGTATTTCTACTCACCCATACGTAAAACCACCTGTAGTAACACACTTCGCAAAAAAATTAGAACTTTGACATTTAAAGATTTTCTTTGACTGTCAAACTAATTTTAATCTATTTCCGCCGGATTTTCCACCATGATAAAAAATGGAGGAATTTCCGCTAAAACTTACCCGGATATGACAATTTCGACATGACTGAGTCATTTCTCTTAATATAGTTGCTTGGAATAAATCACATTTTCACATTTTTCCTTAAATTTTATAAATTAAATTTTTTTTAAGTGAATAAATAAGTGATACGAGTTAAAGGTATTTATAATAACCTCGGTTGGGTCGTTATATTACATTTTTTTTCGAAAATTCAAGGATCCACGAAATTTTTACCTTCTTAAAAAAAGGGGGTTGCTGAATTTCCAGCAGGATATCCCCGTGCCCGAGACGGTAATCTCGTGGCTCTAGAAGAGGGAATCTTCTATTTTGAGCCCAGTGTGTCCCGATTTTGTTCCTGACATTATAAGGATTTTGTTTGGAAAAACGCATGGCGATCTCCAGAACTTAAAGCTGAGGCATTTCAACAGTAAGAAAATCCGGAACCTCAATTTGGTAGATCGAGAGTAGCAGAATTTTCCAGTGAAATCCCGGTTTTCCTCAGGGACCACAGATTTAAACCTCATTTTGCACAACGAACAAGTAAGGTTATCTTTAAATTTTCGCAAAATCCGATGTTAAATTTAGTAATCTCGATTAGCCACGTGCCAAAAATAATCGGCAGCATATCCGGCCCGAGATTCACTAACCCCCTTAGAATTCGGCAGTTTCATCAGCGAATTCATTAGAAATTCGATATTTTCGCGATCTTATCCTAATGTTAAAATTATGTCTAATTTATTTCTATTAACTAATTGGTAAAACTATTAAAATTGCTTGCTAAAATTCTTAAGACTAGAGTTAAAATTTTAAAAGGTTATATTTAAAAGAATCACATAAAACTTATTCTAAAATCAAGTTATCAGAGTGTAATTTAATTAAAAATTTGTCTACATTTTGTGAACGGCAGCCACCTTGCAAAAGTTCATTTACACGTGCTCAAAAAGAGTTACGCGATTGAGCAGTTGTAGACAAATGGGGCCCCCTGTGTACACAACGATTTATTTAAAAATTTTAAAGTGTTAAAACAAAAATTATTGTTTTATCTAAACGTGGCCAAAGTGGTGATAGTTTTTTTTATGTATTATTTTTTTTCAAAATTTATGGTAAAATATTTTTGCATGTTATTATTATTTGAGATCTTTAAGATTCATCGATTAAACCTAGTCTTTATATTATTACAATTGTTGTTTCACATAACTATCGAGTATCTAATAAGATGCAGTGCATTTCAATAAACAATAAAAGTTTATAAGATGAAATTCAATCTTTAATTTTCGTGAGTATGGTGAGTGCGAGAGTGTCGGACATGAAAACGGAAGAGATGACTTCGTTGCTAATCTATCGTCTGGTATAGATTAGTAAGCCTAATGATTGACCACCATTTTCCCCATTTCAGCCTTTCCTATCCCTATCCCCCTCTTTTAATATGAAGAACCTGGTAGGTACAAATTTTATGTAGCGACCAAGGGGTTCAATTGCAGGAAAGATACCACGACCATCCGATGAGCTAGGCCGTAAGAAAGTTACCTACCATCCTGTTCAAGAACACCCGAAATTACCCACCACTTGGAGGCTACACATGAACTGCGAATTTGATTGTAAAATATATCACGTACCTTTAAATCCATGTTTGATGTATTCTTTTGAATTTCTATTGTGGCAACGGCTATCAAAATTGAAAAAAAATGCAGTCCGATTAGATAACCAGCGAGAAAATTTGACAACTAAAAACATTACTAGCGCCACCCGCGGTTGATTCTTGATACCGAATACCGAGGCTGAAAAACACGACTCGAGGCATGTATACAATTACCGAATCCGGTAATTCATTTTTACATGAACCAAATTACCGTCTCGGTAAAAATCTGTTAAATTTGACTGAATTACCGAGCGGTAAATTTACCCGCAATTTAAAAGAGGACTGTGAATTCCCTGAATAAAAACTGGTTGAACTCACCATATAAACATAAGAAAAGCTACAATTGCCAGGGGCCAATCGTAAAATACTGTACAGTGTGTTAAGAAAGTTTCGCACCATTACGAAAAAAATCAACATTCAGAAAGTTTTAAATCATATTTCAATTTTTGAAATTTATAATAATAATCAGGGTATTCACAGTCGTCTTTTAAATTGCGGGTAAATTTACCGCTCGGTAATTCAGTCAAATTTAACAGATTTTTACCGAGACGGTAACTTGGTTCATGTAAAAATGAATTACCGGATTCGGTAATTGTAGACATGCCTTGAGTCGTGTTTTTCGGCCCGGGTATTCGGTATCAAGAATCAACCGCGGGTGGCGCTAGTAATGTTTTTAGTTGTCAAATTTTTTCGCTGGTTATCTCATCGGACTGCAATTTTTTTCAATTTTGAAAGCCGTTGCCACAATAGAAATTCAAAAGAATGCATCAAACATGGATTTAAAGGTATGTGACATATTTTACAATCAAATTCGCAGTTCATGATTTGGTCACGTATCAAATAAAAGCGCTGTTCTCAAATCTGTGCTGTGGGATGTTCACAGCAGAATATTTTCAGTCTTTTAATATTACCGAAAATACCGAATACCGAAAATTAAAAGAGGATTGTGAATACCCTCATTGTGTCCTTACCAGGATTACTAATTATTTCTTTAATGTCTGAAGATAGGTTGATGATTTACAAAACAAGTATAGTGGGAGAAGAGTTCAATTTTTTATGAATTGCCTGGAATGGTGCGAAACTTTCTTAACACACTGTATATGAGGACAGGTAAAGTGTTTATGAAAAAAATCAATTTGTATGGGAGATGCGGGAAGGAGTGGTCCGATTGGATTTTGATGGATGGAACGGTTATTTCATTTTTATAAGTTTTTCAATACGACGTACAGTTTTCCAGAATACAGGAAAAAAAAATACTCCAAATGCATGGGAGAGGGAGAAGCAGTAGTCTGATTGGATTTTTATGTATGGATGAGTTATGCAAAATCATATTCTAAACACATTTTACCTTAATTAATTTTTCAATATGACTCACCGTTTTTCAGGGAATTGTAAAAAAAACTGTTTCGTTTGTATGGAGAGAGGGGAAGGAGTTGTCAAATTTTGCCCGTTCAACAACTTAGCCTAGCCATTTACGAGAAACGCGACTATACAAAATTTCAACGATATAACATATAGAGTACTAGCTTGCATACCCGTCGTTGCCGGGTTAAATTTTTTCAAAAAAATGTTTATGGTCTATGTTGGAGCTAAACTTCAGGCCAATCGGTTCAGTAGTTTCCCCGCGAAAGACTAACATAGCGCAAAAACTAAGTTTCGAAATCACTTTACCCCCTCCCCTTACTCCCCCCACCCCTCGCGCTACTTTTCCGTATGCCTATGCTGGAACCAGAACTATCACAGACACTCATGCCAAATTTCAAGTCAATCGGTTCAGCCGTTTTTGTGTGAAAGAGGAACAGACCGACAGACAGACAGACGCCAACTCATTTTTATATATTAGTATGATATGATATGATGATGATGATGATGATGATGATGATAATCAATTTATCCATCTAGCGGTGATAATCAAACCTTGTATGAGGAAAAATGTGGTTGTGCGTTGAAATTTTTTGTACAAAAACTCGTGAACTAATTAAGGTAGAACTTGAAATTTGGCACAGAACTGGTTTTACCAAAAGTTAAACACCGTCAAAAACCGCACAAATCAAGAAAGTTTTTGCAATTTTCTCGAAAAAAGTTAATTTATTCGAAAAAACTGTTCAGACAAAAAGTTTTTAGAGCAGTGTTGTCCACCTTTGACTCACAAAGCGCCTCACATGTTTAGAATGTTTATCCATCGCGACATTATGACCAATATTGACACAATTTAAATGGTACCTCCTAAAAGCTTATTCAAATATTAAACAGCGGACGAAAAATGAGTGAATTTAATGGGTTGTAAAAAACCTTAAAAAAGTGGCAATTCATTCATATTTCGCAATGAATAGAAAACTGTACGTGCAGGAAGCAGGGAAGAAAAATTGTTTCGTAACCTCAAATTCATGAGATGCAATCCCTTTTCGGGATGTAGTCCCACAGAGAAAAAGAAAAGCTAATGTTAGAATACAATCTTCTATCGATATACCTAATAAGCCTTTTATGTCTTCCCACGCAAAATTAGCGCCAGTTGCTGTTGTGAATTTGAAAAAGGCATCGGATTTTGAATTAAAAATATTGGCGCTCTTCACAAGTTGTTCAGAAAAACTTTAACGTTTGCAAATTAGAGTGACAAGCAACACTTTTCCATATCGGTCGACCAGTTGTATTTATTGGCTGAATGTGTGTACAGACCCAAAACTAATTGTGAACTTGTCGAGCATATGGATTGAGTGGAATAACACTTTTCCTTACATTACCAGTTCCAATGCAATTCTACTGTGCCAATTGCATACCATTTGCGTGCATATTTATTGAAAATGCAATGAACGATGCATGACCATAAATGTGTGAATTGTTCGATTCAAATGTGACAACATTTGGTTCATGCTTACATTTCAGAAACAGTCGTTGGTTTGCATTTCTTTGGTCGGTAATTTTTTTGGGCCAACTACGTGATGTGAATATTCATACTCTATACGAGAACCATATAGAAGTATGTTAGACTTAGTATACCGTTTGTAATGTATGGAACCAATCATCGGACACAAAAACTAATTACACCAGAGTGTTTGAGATGACAAAAGATTTTGATTTTCGCATGTCTGTCTATTTGCCTGTCTGTCCGTCTGCCTGTCTGTCTGTCTGTCCGTCTGCTTGTCTGTCGGTGCGTCTGTTTGTCCGTCCGTACAGACCATAATTCTCGAAAGAATTCAGCTAGAGACTTGAAATTTTTTACAATTGCGTTTCTCGTAACTGGCAAAGCTAAATTCCTGGACGGGAAAAATCGTACCATTCTTTCCCCCTTCCCCCAATTAAATACATTTTTTTCTATTTAGAAAAATTTATAAAGACGAAATGTGTTGAAAATATGATTTTACATAACCTTTCCATACATCACTATCCAATTGGACTAATTCTTCTTCTCCTTTGCGATACAAATGAATTTTTTTCATAAAATTTTAGCCTGCTCTCATGTAGAGTATTTGACGATTGCCCCCTGGCAATTGTAGCCTTCCTTATGGATTTATTAAACAATTCTGTCCTTTCTGGTTGTAGATGTTTCGAAAGCCCACAAATATTTACTGGGCTAGTCACCATATTTAAACGAGTTATATTTTTATTATTTATACAGGGTGTTCCAATGGCTTGCACCAATGTTAACAGAAAATAAGTCAATGTTATTGGTTAACATTTTTTGATTTCTTTATGGAATCAAGTTATTTGGCACATGACAATTATGTGTGAAAGATAATATCGTTCAACTGTTCACTAAGGCTTCGGCGGCACACATCCACTCGATGGTCAACATTTTTGATGACATCTCTGCATAATTGCTCCTCGATCCCACGAATATACCTTATTATTTCATCCTTTAGCTGTTGATTTGTTGTTGGCTTGTTGTCATAGACCTTACTCTTGAGATAAGCCCAAAGGAAGAAGTCCAAAGGCGTCAAATCGCACGATCTTGGTGGCCAATTGACTTTGCTGTTTCGAGAGATGATGGAACCTGGTAACTTCGCATTCAATAAAGCCATTGTTGCATTGACTGCGTGGCATGTGGCGCCGTCTTGTTGAAAATACAAATAATCGACATCGATAGCATCCAATTGAGGCCATTAAAAGTTGGTTATCATGGCACGGTAGCGGTAACCATTTACCGTAACAGAATTCTCGGTATTATTTAAAAAACGGTCCAAGATTCCGCCAGCAAAGAATGCATACCAAACAGTGACCTTTCGTGGATGCATCGGTTTTTCAACAATCGTCCTTGGATTTTCATCAGCGCAATTCTGCTTTTTAACGAAACCGCTGACATGAAAATGCGAAATGCCTTTTTGTTTGAATGCCCATTTTCGCAATAGGCTTCAATAATTTTAACAGGTTGTTCGATTGTTAATCTTTCCATGGTTGAAATTGCCAAAGACTGAACTTGTCAAATCTGAAAACAGATGTCAAAAATCATTAGACGTTTAAGCCTCAATCACATTTAACATCGGTCCAAGCAGTTGGAACACCCGATAGAATTGCAATAAAATAACCTACAATACTGATTTAACAGTGTTTTAATTAAACCTAACTTCCGTGTAACCTTCTTACAACATTAAAACTTATTTCCAACATTGTATTTATACTACGTTACAGACTTTTAATTTCTCTATATAATTATCTAAACTGACACTATGGAAATGGTACGTGTATGGTATCATCTTATAAATGAGATGTCAAAATCTCTTATTCTTCTATATTAAATTTCTTAGCGGCAGTAATACGACGAGACTGTTATTTATGACCTCAACGTGAAAACATCTGGTTTTCAATTTTTCCACATCGTATAATAGACATCGAAGAATCACTGATGGTCTGCCAGTTCATTTGCCTGCTGGATGAGATCGAAACTATATACGAAAAAGTTTTGCAGTTAACTAGCAGATAATAGCCGTGTCGAATGGTCAAGGTCAACATCTTTTACCACTTAGCAAATTGGATTAATCTCGCCGAGGAGTTATGGGTTTTTTGATTTCCAAAAAAAAGGCACAAGATGTTATAGTAGAGATTTTCCGATATCAAGGTTAAAAGGGTTTGTTCAGTCGAGGAATTTCCATTTCGCAACGGACTTTGTAGTTTCGGTTTCCAGTCCCAGCTGTTATCTTGTGTTACTTCATCGCATCCCAACATTGAAATATGTTGGCGCGATGAAGCGATATCTGCCACATATTTCAAATCATGTTTCGTGACGCCGCCAGTATGTCTATGTGTATATTTTGTGGTACCTTTGAATGTACTTTTGACATCTAAATATGCTTCAAGTAGAAAACATATTTCACGGAGATTGCAACATTGGCAGAATATGACTCAGCACTTACGAATAATTTAGATATAAAATTATTCTTGACTATAAAGTGTATTTTAACCACAACTCCCGGATTAAGATTGAGATATTAGTATTAAACTGAATTCATTGTTTGAGCAGAAAATGAGACTCAGGTAGTGCCACGGGGACATATTTTCTGGGTGTGTTTCTTAGGATTTTTGCTTTTGTTCAGTAAAATATCTGCGTTCGCATGCAAATTTAATGAAACTGGGCTGATGGACGAATAATATTCAGTTGTTGAATATTAATATGTAATGAAAGTTTTTCTCTATGTCAAAGTATGAGGATTTAAATAGCTTTTGTCTTGTGTACGTGTACAAGGATAACAGTACTGGAACATGCGAAAATTTCACTCATTTCATTTGTGTGATGACTTTCTGTTCTAAAAAAAACAAGTAAATATTCTCACAAATAAAAAAACATAAAAATTTAATTAAAACATTAAGAGATTGCAAAGAATTTGAGGCGAAATCGAAAATACTTCCTTCTGATTTAGCTCTTCTGCCACCATGGGCAAAAACTATGTTTGACGTCCGTAAGTTTGTTACTAATTTTAAGTAATAATTCCTTTAAAGTGATAAATCCTTTAAAGTGATAAATCCTTTAAAGTGATAAATCTATAACTCAAGCTTGTCGGCTGTTTTTGTGTAGGTACTTTTTTGCATATTTTTTTTGTGTACACTCTAGAAAATTTTATTGTAATTTTACCCCTATAATCGTAGGAAACCATTTTCCTACGATAATAGGGGTAAAATTACACCGAGTCGTAATGGCTTAAAAGCTATGCATTTTTACTCATTTTGTGGCAGTTTCTTGTAAGAGAAATGAAAATACCGTTTATTTCGTAGTCGAGACAAAATTATTGCTTTAGGATTCGGAGTTAAAAATTTGTCGCAGAAAATTTGTCGAATCCAACTTCGAAATGCTAATTTTACCTCAATTGGCCATATCGTCCCTCTAATTAGGTCAAATCTCAATATTTTACGACAAAAAACAATGTCTGATTTCGGAGTTGAGCTGATTTATTGATTTTTTTACTCGAAGGAGTCGGAGTTGGAGTTAGGCTTTCTAGGAGTCGCAATCGGATATTCTGAAATTTCATGATTCGGAGTCGAAGTTTGAGCTACCGACTCCTCAGCCCTGCTGAAACGTCACCACGATGGACTGTAAAGGCGCCTCTACACGTTCAATGTTACTTGAAAATTTTGCTTGAATTACTCATGTTTCAAATAACATTGATCGTTTGGATGCTCTTCAATGTTACTTGTGGATGCAATTTCCATCAATGTTTTTTGACGAAAATTTTCATCAATAATACCTGTCAAGTAACATTGAACGTGTGAAGGCTCCTTTAGTATAAGTTGCGTGGAAAAGCATTGCATGCACAGAACTGTATTTCATACATTTCCACGCAACTTATACTAAAGTATAGCCAATTTTAATGTGAAATTACGTCGGTCTCACATGGCAGTCAACGTGTTAACTATCTTTAGTTCTGCAAAAACAGTTGATTTGTTTGAAATGCAAATAAAGGGCATATAAAATCGTTAATTGAAACGATCCTATTTCGCCATTCATAAATCATTTAGACCTTAGATTGCATAATTGAGGCGATGAAGCAATTGAAAAATGTATCTTCAGACTTCCTTAACTTGGAAAATATTTATCTCGACAATTAAACGCCATAAAAACGTTTGAACCACAATGTAACGTAAATTGTCATTTAATTTCCCAAAGTGTCATAAAATGAATAAATTTACGATTGAATTCAACATGTTATTTATTGGTTAATCACGTTTTACTGAGCTTTCGATGAATCAATTGATGGCAACACTTTGGACATTGTCGTGATGTTGTTATGTCATCATTGGATTAGCTTCACAATGTTAAAATTTGGGACTCATGACGACAAAAGTTCTAGCGTTCATGTCGCTATGACCCGAGATTTTTAATGTTGCATGGATGAAAAATATCTGAAGAATTTATTAGCTATTCGCCTCAATTTATTCGATGAAGGAGGTCCATCACCTAATTACACCTGCAGCAAATTAGATAAGGCTTTGTAATAGAATGCGTTAATTAAAAATTTAGATTGTCAGATGTTTTAATCGTATTCTGGAGGTGACCGCCCCTACGCAAAATCTTGGTATTATTTTACAGACTTCACATATATTTACCTACAGTCTTTCGAACTTGAAAGGTAGATTTCAAAAAGAGCGCCAGAAAACTTGTTTTTTCGCCTACGCCCAGCCGACTGGGCCCACCAAACGATGACAGCATTGAGTGCAACGCGATCGAGTCTACCTGAGAACGTCATTCACCTCTGATGCTTGAAAATTTCTTAAAGATTGGGGCTGTGGCTTGCCGCGATGCATGAATAGCTATTTGTTAGTAACCATGATGTAATGCTTTGGCATGCAACAGCGTATGTTAAACTGAAGTGAACCAATTTACAAATATGGTATGTATGGTCCACCATGAAATGATCTATTCCCTTATGCTTTGGTGTTAAACTAATCCTCGTGCAGGTGAAAAAGAATTTAAACAAGAAGACCATTGTTGTAGTACTTTCGGTGGCACAAATTCTGACTTAGAACCCTATAAAACTACATCTAGAAGATTGTAGGTGGATACAGAATCCTATATTTCTGTATGCCGGTATCTAAAATCTAAAATTTACTATAGCTATAAAATACATAAGCCATCAGTTTTACCATTTAGTTTTGTGTCTAGTAGTTGACAGTTTGTTTACTTTCTGAGATAAACAGCAATTTGATAAAAATCTAAAGAAATAAAAATAGTTTTGTATTCATACAACACAATTGCGATTGTTTTCTTGAATGGGAATACAAATTTCAGCATAATTGATTATAACCGAAAATGTGCGGATATTTAAATCCAGACTATTATTTCCATTTGAATTTTTTTCAAGGCTACAAAAACATTGTCGTTATACATAATTGAGGTAGATTAGGTTTTATGATGTTTTTTTTTTTTTTTTGAAAACTAGAATAGCCTTATTAAAATAGAATTATATCAACTAAGTGTTTTAAGTTATAAAGATAGACTGTTTTTCAATCAATAAATTTACAAAAACTAGAAATCTTTTTAAAAAGGTGGAAATCTAAATAAAAATATCTGATGTGAACAGCACATGACTTTCTTATACAAAATCTACGTTTCTGCACAATTTACAATATAACAAATAAGATTTAAATTTTATTTTACAAAATCGGAAATATCTCGATAACGGTTAAAGATATATATTTACTGTAAAACGGTAAAAAAGTAGAAATTTTAATATCAAGAATTCTTCTTTTAACTGTTTTTTTCGGAAAACCGTTTTCAAATAATTAGTTTTCAAACAATTCGCAAAAATCTATTTTTTTTCTTTTTAATGAAAATATCTCAATAACGATAAAAGATAGCGGATAACTGTGAAAGGCTAAATTATGGTCAATATTATTCTCTTCAATTTATCTCTACTGAGAACCCGTAGTAAGACTACTGAGAACCCGTAGTTTTTGGGTAAATAGCAAAAAACGA
The DNA here is from genome assembly GCA_964034945.1 of Chrysopilus asiliformis. Lineage (NCBI taxonomy): Eukaryota > Metazoa > Arthropoda > Insecta > Diptera > Rhagionidae > Chrysopilus > Chrysopilus asiliformis. Next base: position 39,212,858 of record OZ035961.1, read on the forward strand.
AATTGCGTTTTTTTAAAAGCCAATGATAGGATCGTTTCATTCCAGGCTCTAGCTTTTCTTCGTTATCTGTATATTGTTTGCGTTGGTTATCTGTATATTGTTTGAGCTCAAGTTCAACGATTTTCTTGTGTGTTTACAAATTTTTCTCTCTCATTCTCTCCAATTTCGCTCCTTTTCCCGTTTCTATTTTTTCCCTCACTTTTCTGTTTCCCACAATCTTTTTTGCTTCCAACAATTTTTCCTGCTTCCCACAGTCTTTCTCTTTCTATCCTCTTCCTTTCTCTCTCTCTCTCTCTCTTTCTCTCTCTCTCTCTCTCTCTTTATCTCTTTTTCTGTCTCTCTCTTTTTTCTCTCTCTTTCCCTCTCTCTATCTTTCACTCTTTCTCTTTCTCTCTCTATCTTTCACTCTCTCTCTTTATCTCTTTATATCTATCTATCTCTCTTTCACCGTTTTTTTAATCTCTCTCTCCTTCATCTCTCTCTCTCTTTCCTCCATCTCTCTCTACTTCTCTCTCTCTCCTTCATCTCTCTCTCCTTCATCTCTCTCTCCTTCATCTCTCTCTCTCTCTCTCCTTCATCTCTCTCTCTCTCTCCTTCATCTCCCTCTCTCTCTCTCCTTCATCTCTCTCTCTCTCTCTCCGTCTCTCCTTCATCTCTTTCTCTCTCACTCTCTCCTTCATCTCTTTATCTCTTTATCTCTTTATCTCTCTCTCTCTCTCTCTCTCTCTCTCTCTCTGTCCTTCATCTTTTTTCCATCTATGTATTTATTCTCTCCCTCTCTTTTCGGTCTCTTCTCTCTTACTTCGGTATATCTTATCTCTCTCTCCCGTCTTTTTTTCCCTCTCTCTCCTTAATTTATCTTCTCTCCCTCTACGTCCCTCTCCTTCTTTCTTTCCTTCTCTGTGGCGCTACATCTCAAGTCAAGACCAAGCTTCCTTAATTTATGGTTTCGGGATATTTCTTCTGCTCTGGTATCTGCACCTACACTTTTATTTAGTTTACAAGCCATGAATGAAATACAACTGCGGTTTTTGTTGTAGCCCATTGGGGTCGGTGATAACAAACTGATGTTGTGGCAGTCATCAAAAATTTGAAAACTAAGTGAGGAAGAAACAAACTAAAAATGTAGGGGAGACTGGGGTGTTCTGGACCGCATTTCCATTTCGGCTAAAAACTCGCAAAAAAATAACTTTTTCTGAAAATTTCAAAGCTTGAATTTGTAGTACGATAAATAACCTCTCTTTGGGTCACAGCAGTTCGGTCAAATTGTATTTAATTATACAAGTTTTATCAGTTGGCGCAAAAATGGCGTTTTTGCGATTTTGAAAAATCTCGGGGTATTGTGGACCACTTTGTAAATCGATTAAAAATGGAAAAATGTGATAGACAAACTTTTTTTTTGATTCATATATTTATTATATAACAGACAAAGTGAAATGAAGTGAAAAATTGCAATGAAAATCAGTCCGAAACGCAATGTTCGCAAGTCCAGTAACTTGCAGTCATTCCGGAGCATCCCAAGTGAACAGCTCGATCGCACACGTTGCAATGGATGGTATTTCGGCGGTTCATTTTTTTTGGCATATTTTTCTTACAAATTATGCAGAAATCGATGTATTCTTCCACCTCACAATAGGTTGAAGATGGTTGTTTCTTCTGTGATGTCTTCGATTTGACACGATCTTTTTGCTTTTTCGATTATGGTTTATCACCTTTTCTCTCCAATCTCTTTCGCTTCATATCAGCCTTCTCACGAAGGTCATTTACATCCTCTGGCGATGTCAAAACGGCCGATTTAGAAACTAGCTTGTATACCAGTCGTTGCCGGGTTAAGCTTTTTGTCTAAATTTTAGAATACGAAGAAAACCGGAAAGAACTTAAAAACTTTTTAATGGGTCTATGTTGGGGCTGGACCCACGACGAACATCTATGCCAAATTTCAGGCCAATCGGTTCAGTAGTTTCCCCGCGAAAGAGTAACATAGAGGGAAAACTAAGTTTCGAAATCACTTAACCCCCTCCCCTTACTCCCCCACCCGTCGCGCTACTTTTCCGTATACCTATGTTGGAACCAGAACTACCACAGACACTCATGCCAAATTTCAAGTCAATCGGTTCAGCCGTTTTCGCGTGAAAGAGGAACAGACAGACAGGCAGACATACACCAACTCATTTTTATATATTAGTACTAGAATTTGGACCCGGCTTCGCCCGGCTAAAAGCGTGAACAGAAAAAAAACTTAGGAAAACTAAATTCATTTGGTTAAAAATTAGGTAGCCTGCATGCTGTTCGTTAGTTTTTTCTCTTCGGAAAATGATTAACCCATTCGGTATTTTGATGCCATATGGCAACGCAGTTAAAAATTTGAATTGACTTATTATTTATTTATTTTCAACACTCTATTCCCATTTAGTGCACCTTTAAGTGCATTTGTCACCCAATTTTGATTTTTGGAGTAAAAAGCTGGATTACAGTGGACGTATTTGTAAAAAATAAAAATTTTTGATTTCGGTATTACTTTACCCCCCTCCGCTTACTCTCCCACCTATCGGGCTACTTTTTAATGGGTCTATGTTGGGGCTGGATCCTCGACGAACATCTATGCCAAATTTCAGGCCAATCTAAATAGTTTCCCCGCGAAAGAGTAACATAGCGCAAAAACTAAGTTTCTAAATCACCTTACCCCCTCCCCTTACTCCCCCCACCGCTCGGGCTAATTTTTAATGGGTCTGTGTTGGGGCTGGATCCCCGACGAACATCTGTGCAAAATTTCAGGCCTATCGGTTCAGTGGTTTCCCCGCGAAAGAGTAACATAGCGCAAAAACTAAGTTTCGAAATCACTTTACCCCCTCCGCTTACTCTCCCACCTATCGGGCTACTTTTTAATGGGTCTATGTTGGGGCTGGATCCTCGACGAACATCTATGCCAAATTTCAGGCCAATCGCTTCAGTAGTTTCCCCGCGAAAGAGTAACATAGCGCAAAAACTAAGTTTCGAAATCACTTTATCCCCTCCCCTTTCTCCCCCCACCTCTCGGGCTACTTTTTAATGGGTCTGTGTTGGCGCTGGACCCCTGACAAACATCTATGCCAAATTTCAGGCCAATCGCTTCTGTAGTTTCCCCGCGAAAGAGTAACATAGCGCAAAAACTAAGTTTCGAAATCACTTTATCCCCTCCCCTTTCTCCCCCCACCGCTCGGGCTACTTTTTAATGGGTCTGTGTTGGCGCTGGACCCCTGACAAACATCTATGCCAAATTTCAGGCCAATCGGTTCAGTAGTTTCGTCGCGAAAGAGTAACATAGCGCAAAAACTAAGTTTCGAAATCACTTTACCCCCTCCCCTTACTCCCCCACCTATCGGGCTACTTTTAAATGGGTCTGTGTTGGCGCTGGACCCCCGACAAACATCTATGCCAAATTTCAGGCGAATCGCTTCAGTAGTTTCCCCGCGAAAGAGTAACATAGCGCAAAAACTAAGTTTCGAAATCACTTTACCCCCTTCCCTTACTCCCCCCACCTCTCGGGCTACTTTTTAATGGGTCTGTGTAGGCGCTGGACCCCTGACAAACATCTATGCCAAATTTCAGGCCAATCGCTTCTATAGTTTCCCCGCGAAAGAGTAACATAGCGCAAAAACTAAGTTTCGAAATCACTTTACCCCCTCCCCTTACTCCCCCCACCTATCGGGCTACTTTTTACTGGATCTGTGTTGGGGCTGAGCCTCCGACGAACATTTACGCCAAATTTCAGGCCAATCGGTTCAGTAGTTTCCTCGCGAAGGAGTAACATAGCGCAAAAACTAAGTTTCGAAATCACTTTACCCCCTCCCCTTACTCCCCCACCTATCGGGCTACTTTTAAATGGGTCTGTGTTGGCGCTGGACCCCCGACAAACATCTATGCCAAACTTCAGGCCAATCGCTTCAGTAGTTTCCCCGCGAAAGAGTAACATAGCGCAAAAACTAAGTTTCGAAATCACTTTATCCCCTCCCCTTTCTCCCCCCACCGCTCGGGCTACTTTTTAATGGGTCTGTGTTGGCGCTGAACCCCTGACAAACATCTATGCCAAATTTCAGGCCAATCGGTTCAGTAGTTTCGTCGCGAAAGAGTAACATAGCGCAAAAACTAAGTTTCGAAATCACTTTACCCCCTCCCCTTACTCCCCCACCTATCGGGCTACTTTTAAATGGGTCTGTGTTGGCGCTGGACCCCTGACAAACATCTATGCCAAATTTCAGGCCAATCGGTTCAGTAGTTTCGTCGCGAAAGAGTAACATAGCGCAAAAACTAAGTTTCGAAATCACTTTACCCCCTCCCCTTACTCCCCCACCTATCGGGCTACTTTTAAATGGGTCTGTGTTGGCGCTGGACCCCTGACAAACATCTATGCCAAATTTCAGGCCAATCGGTTCAGTAGTTTCGTCGCGAAAGAGTAACATAGCGCAAAAACTAAGTTTCGAAATCACTTTACCCCGTCCCCTTACTCCCCCCACCTATCGGGCTACTTTTTACTGGATCTGTGTTGGGGCTGGACCCTCGACGAACATCTATGCCAAATTTCAGGCCAATCGCTTCAGTAGTTTCCCCGCGAAAGAGTAACATAGCGCAAAAACTAAGTTTCGAAATCACTTTATCCCCTCCCCTTTCTCCCCCCACCGCTCGGGCTACTTTTTAATGGGTCTGTGTTGGCGCTGGACCCCTGACAAACATCTATGCCAAATTTCAGGCCAATCGGTTCAGTAGTTTCGTCGCGAAAGAGTAACATAGCGCAAAAACTAAGTTTCGAAATCACTTTACCCCCTCCCCTTACTCCCCCACCTATCGGGCTACTTTTAAATGGGTCTGTGTTGGCGCTGGACCCCCGACAAACATCTATGCCAAATTTCAGGCGAATCGCTTCAGTAGTTTCCCCGCGAAAGAGTAACATAGCGCAAAAACTAAGTTTCGAAATCACTTTACCCCCTTCCCTTACTCCCCCCACCTCTCGGGCTACTTTTTAATGGGTCTGTGTAGGCGCTGGACCCCTGACAAACATCTATGCCAAATTTCAGGCCAATCGCTTCTATAGTTTCCCCGCGAAAGAGTAACATAGCGCAAAAACTAAGTTTCGAAATCACTTTACCCCCTCCCCTTACTCCCCCCACCTATCGGGCTACTTTTTACTGGATCTGTGTTGGGGCTGAGCCTCCGACGAACATTTACGCCAAATTTCAGGCCAATCGGTTCAGTAGTTTCCTCGCGAAGGAGTAACATAGCGCAAAAACTAAGTTTCGAAATCACTTTACCCCCTCCCCTTACTCCCCCACCTATCGGGCTACTTTTAAATGGGTCTGTGTTGGCGCTGGACCCCCGACAAACATCTATGCCAAACTTCAGGCCAATCGCTTCAGTAGTTTCCCCGCGAAAGAGTAACATAGCGCAAAAACTAAGTTTCGAAATCACTTTACCCCCTCCCCTTACTCCCCCAACCTCTCGGGCAACTTTTTAATGGGTCTATGTTGGTGCTGGACCCCCGACGAACATCTATGCCAAATTACAGGCCAGTCGGTTAAGTAGTTTCCCCGCGAAAGAGTAACATAGCGCAAAAACTAAGTTTCGAAATCACTTTACCCCCTCCCCTTACTCCCCCACCTATCGGGCTACTTTTAAATGGGTCTGTGTTGGCGCTGGACCCCCGACAAACATCTATGCCAAACTTCAGGCCAATCGCTTCAGTAGTTTCCCCGCGAAAGAGTAACATAGCGCAAAAACTAAGTTTCGAAATCACTTTACCCCCTCCCCTTACTCCCCCAACCTCTCGGGCAACTTTTAAATGGGTCTGTGTTGGCGCTGGACCCCCGACAAACATCTATGCCAAATTTCAGGCGAATCGCTTCAGTAGTTTCCCCGCGAAAGAGTAACATAGCGCAAAAACTAAGTTTCGAAATCACTTTACCCCCTTCCCTTACTCCCCCCACCTCTCGGGCTACTTTTTAATGGGTCTGTGTAGGCGCTGGACCCCTGACAAACATCTATGCCAAATTTCAGGCCAATCGCTTCTATAGTTTCCCCGCGAAAGAGTAACATAGCGCAAAAACTAAGTTTCGAAATCACTTTACCCCCTCCCCTTACTCCCCCCACCTATCGGGCTACTTTTTACTGGATCTGTGTTGGGGCTGAGCCTCCGACGAACATTTACGCCAAATTTCAGGCCAATCGGTTCAGTAGTTTCCTCGCGAAGGAGTAACATAGCGCAAAAACTAAGTTTCGAAATCACTTTACCCCCTCCCCTTACTCCCCCACCTATCGGGCTACTTTTAAATGGGTCTGTGTTGGCGCTGGACCCCCGACAAACATCTATGCCAAACTTCAGGCCAATCGCTTCAGTAGTTTCCCCGCGAAAGAGTAACATAGCGCAAAAACTAAGTTTCGAAATCACTTTACCCCCTCCCCTTACTCCCCCAACCTCTCGGGCAACTTTTTAATGGGTCTATGTTGGTGCTGGACCCCCGACGAACATCTATGCCAAATTACAGGCCAGTCGGTTAAGTAGTTTCCCCGCGAAAGAGTAACATAGCGCAAAAACTAAGTTTCGAAATCACTTTACCCCCTCCCCTTACTCCCCCACCTATCAGGCTACTTTTTAATGGGTCTGTGTTGGGGCTGGACCCTCGACGAACATCTATGCCAAATTTCAGGCCAATCGCTTCAGTAGTTTCCCCGCGAAAGAGTAACATAGCGCAAAAACTAAGTTTCGAAATCACTTTATCCCCTCCCCTTTCTCCCCCCACCGCTCGGGCTACTTTTTAATGGGTCTGTGTTGGCGCTGGACCCCTGACAAACATCTATGCCAAATTTCAGGCCAATCGGTTCAGTAGTTTCGTCGCGAAAGAGTAACATAGCGCAAAAACTAAGTTTCGAAATCACTTTACCCCCTCCCCTTACTCCCCCACCTATCGGGCTACTTTTAAATGGGTCTGTGTTGGCGCTGGACCCCTGACAAACATCTATGCCAAATTTCAGGCCAATCGGTTCAGTAGTTTCGTCGCGAAAGAGTAACATAGCGCAAAAACTAAGTTTCGAAATCACTTTACCCCCTCCCCTTACTCCCCCACCTATCGGGCTACTTTTAAATGGGTCTGTGTTGGCGCTGGACCCCTGACAAACATCTATGCCAAATTTCAGGCCAATCGGTTCAGTAGTTTCGTCGCGAAAGAGTAACATAGCGCAAAAACTAAGTTTCGAAATCACTTTACCCCGTCCCCTTACTCCCCCCACCTATCGGGCTACTTTTTACTGGATCTGTGTTGGGGCTGGACCCTCGACGAACATCTATGCCAAATTTCAGGCCAATCGCTTCAGTAGTTTCCCCGCGAAAGAGTAACATAGCGCAAAAACTAAGTTTCGAAATCACTTTATCCCCTCCCCTTTCTCCCCCCACCGCTCGGGCTACTTTTTAATGGGTCTGTGTTGGCGCTGGACCCCTGACAAACATCTATGCCAAATTTCAGGCCAATCGGTTCAGTAGTTTCGTCGCGAAAGAGTAACATAGCGCAAAAACTAAGTTTCGAAATCACTTTACCCCCTCCCCTTACTCCCCCACCTATCGGGCTACTTTTAAATGGGTCTGTGTTGGCGCTGGACCCCCGACAAACATCTATGCCAAATTTCAGGCGAATCGCTTCAGTAGTTTCCCCGCGAAAGAGTAACATAGCGCAAAAACTAAGTTTCGAAATCACTTTACCCCCTTCCCTTACTCCCCCCACCTCTCGGGCTACTTTTTAATGGGTCTGTGTAGGCGCTGGACCCCTGACAAACATCTATGCCAAATTTCAGGCCAATCGCTTCTATAGTTTCCCCGCGAAAGAGTAACATAGCGCAAAAACTAAGTTTCGAAATCACTTTACCCCCTCCCCTTACTCCCCCCACCTATCGGGCTACTTTTTACTGGATCTGTGTTGGGGCTGAGCCTCCGACGAACATTTACGCCAAATTTCAGGCCAATCGGTTCAGTAGTTTCCTCGCGAAGGAGTAACATAGCGCAAAAACTAAGTTTCGAAATCACTTTACCCCCTCCCCTTACTCCCCCACCTATCGGGCTACTTTTAAATGGGTCTGTGTTGGCGCTGGACCCCCGACAAACATCTATGCCAAACTTCAGGCCAATCGCTTCAGTAGTTTCCCCGCGAAAGAGTAACATAGCGCAAAAACTAAGTTTCGAAATCACTTTACCCCCTCCCCTTACTCCCCCAACCTCTCGGGCAACTTTTTAATGGGTCTATGTTGGTGCTGGACCCCCGACGAACATCTATGCCAAATTACAGGCCAGTCGGTTAAGTAGTTTCCCCGCGAAAGAGTAACATAGCGCAAAAACTAAGTTTCGAAATCACTTTACCCCCTCCCCTTACTCCCCCACCTATCGGGCTACTTTTTAATGGGTCTGTGTTGGGGCTGGACCCCCAACGAACATTTATGCCGAATTTCAGGTCAATCGGTTCAGTAGTTTCCCCGCGAAAGAGTAACATAGCGCAAAAACTAAGTTTCGAAATCACTTTACCCCCTCTCCTTACTCCCCCCACCCCTCGCGCTACTTTTCCGTATGCCTATGTTGGAACCAGAACTACCACAGACACTCATGCCAAATTTCAAGTCAATCGGTTCAGCCGTTTTTGCGTGAAAGAGGAACAGACAGACAGACAGACAGACAGACAGACAGACACCAACTCATTTTTATATATTAGTACTAGAATTTGGACCCGGCTTCGCCCGGCTAAAAGCGTGAACAGAAAAAAAACTTAAGAAAACTAAATTCATTTGGTTAAAAATTAGGTAGCCTGCATGCTGTTCGTTAGTTTTTTCTCTTCGGAAAATTATTAAGCCATTCGGTATTTTGATACCATATGGCAACGCAGTTAAAAATTTGAATTGACTTATTATTTATTTGTTTTCAACACTCTATTCTCATTTAGTGCACCTTTAAGTGCATTTGTCACCCAATTTTGATTTTTTGAGTAAAAAGCTGGACTACAGTGGACGTAAATTGTAAAAAATAAAAATTTTTAATTTTTTTTGTTTTTTTTCTTTTTTTTGTTTTAAATGAATACTGATAGCGTAAACATCATTAATTTGTATAGAGAGTATTTTTAACCCCCATAGAAAAAAACATGTACCGAACGGGTTAACAAACTAACAAAAAATTCCAGCACTTGCATTCGGTATTACTTTACCCCCCTCCGCTTACTCTACCACCTATCGGGCTACTTTTTAATGGGTCTGTGTTGGGGTCGGACCCTCGACGAACATCTATGCCAAATTTCAGGCCAATCGGTTAAGTAGTTTCCCCGCGAAAGAGTAACATAGCGCAAAAACTAAGTTTCGAAATCACTTTACCCCCTCCCCTTACTCCCCCAACCTATCGGGCTACTTTTTAATGGGTCTATGTTGGTGCTGGACCCGCGACGAACATCTATGCCAAATTTCAGGCCAATTGGTTCAGTAGTTTCCTCGCGAAAGAGTAACATAGCGCAAAAACTAAGTTTCAAAATCACTTTACCCCCTCCCCTTACTCCCCCCACCACTCGGGCTACTTTTTAATGGGTCTATGTTGGGGTTGGACCCTCGACGAACATCTATGCCAAATTTCAGGCCTATCGGTTAAGTAGTTTCCCCGCGAAAGAGTAACATAGCGCAAAAACTAAGTTTCGAAATCACTTTACCCCCTCCCCTTACTCCCCCAACCTATCGGGCTACTTTTTAATGGGTCTATGTTCGTGCTGGATCCCCGAGGAACATCTATGCCAAATTTCAGGCCAATTGGTTCAGTAGTTTCCTCGCGAAAGAGTAACATAGCGCAAAAACTAAGTTTCGAAATCACTTTACCCCCGACGAACATCTATGCCGAATTTCAGGCCAATCGGTTCAGTAGTTTCCTCGCGAAAGAGTAACATAGCGCAAAAACCAAGTTTCGAAATCACTTTACCCCCTCCCCTTACTCCCCCAACCTCTCGGGCTACTTCTTTATGGGTGTGTGTTGGGGCTGAGCCCCCGACAAATATCTGTGCCAAATTTCAGGCCAATCGGTTAAGAAGTTTCCCCGCAAAAGGGTAACATAACGCAAAAACTAAGTTTCGAAATCACTTTACCCCCTCCCCTTACTCCCCCCACCTCTCGGGCTACTTTTTAATGAGTCTGTGTTGGTGCTGGACCCCCGACGAACATCTATGCCAAATTTCAGGCCAATCGGTTCAGTAGTTTCCTCGCGAAAGAGTAACATAGCGCAAAAACTAAGTTTCGAAATCACTTTACCCCCTCCCCTTACTCCCCCCACCTATCGGGCTACTTTTTAATGGGTCTGTGTTGGGGCTGAGGCCCCGACAAACATCTGTGCCAAATTTCAGGCCAATTGGTTAAGTAGTTTCCCCGCGAAAGAGTAACATAGCGCAAAAACTAAGTTTCGAAATCACTTTACCCCCTCCCCTTACTCCCCCAACCTATCGGGCTGCTTTTTAATGGGTCTATGTTGGTGCTGGACCCGCGACGAACATCTATGCCAAATTTCAGGCCAATTGGTTCAGTAGTTTCCTCGCGAAAGAGTAACATAGCGCAAAAACTAAGTTTCGAAATCACTTTACCCCCGACGAACATCTATGCCGAATTTCAGGCCAATCGGTTCAGTAGTTTGCTCGCGAAAGAGTAACATAGCGCAAAAACCAAGTTTCGAAATCACTTTACCCCCTCCCCTTACTCCCCCAACCTCTCGGGCTACTTCTTTATGGGTGTGTGTTGGGGCTGAGCCCCCGACAAATATCTGTGCCAAATTTCAGGCCAATCGGTTAAGTAGTTTCCCCGCAAAAGAGTAACATAACGCAAAAACTAAGTTTCGAAATCACTTTACCCCCTCCCCTTACTCCCCCCACCTCTCGGGCTACTTTTTAATGAGTCTGTGTTGGTGCTGGACCCCCGACGAACATCTATGCCAAATTTCAGGCCAATCGGTTAAGTAGTTTCCCCGCAAAAGGGTAACATAACGCAAAAACTAAGTTTCGAAATCACTTTACCCCCTCCCCTTACTCCCCCCACCTATCGGGCTACTTTTTAATGGGTCTGTGTTGGGGCTGAGGCCCCGACAAACATCTGTGCCAAATTTCAGGCCAATCGGTTAAGTAGTTTCCCCGCAAAAGAGTAACATAACGCAAAAACTAAGTTTCGAAATCACTTTACCCCCTCTATGCCGAATTTCAGGCCAATCGGTTCAGTAGTTTCCCCGCGAAAGAGTAACATAGCGCAAAAACTAAGTTTCGAAATCACTTTACCCCCTCCCCTTACTCCCCCAACCTCTCGGGCTACTTTTTAATGCGTCTATGTTGGTGCTGGATCCCCGACGAACATCTATGCCGAATTTCAGGCCAATCGGTTCAGTAGTTTCCCCGCGAAAGAGTTACATAGCGCAAAAACTAAGTTTCGAAATCACTTTACCCCCTCCCCTTACTCCCCCCACCTATTGGGCTACTTTTTAATGAGTCTATGTTGGTGCTGGACCCTCGACGAACATCTATGCCAAATTTCAGGCCAATCGGTTCAGTAGTTTCCCCGCGAAAGAGTAACATAGCGCAAAAACTAAGTTTCGAAATCACTTTACCCCCTCCCCTTACTCCCTAAACCTATCGGGCTACTTTTTAATGGGTCTATGTTGGTGCTGGATCCCCGACAAACATCTATGCCGAATTTCAGGCCAATCGGTTCAGTAGTTTCCCCGCGAAAGAGTAACATAGCGCAAAAACTAAGTTTCGAAATCACTTTACGCCCTCCCCTTACTCCCCCAACCTCTCGGGCTACTTCTTTATGGGTCTGTGTTGGGGCTGAGGCCCCGACAAACATCTGTGCCAAATTTCAGGCCAATCGGTTAAGTAGTTTCCCCGCAAAAGAGTAACATAACGCAAAAACTAAGTTTCGAAATCACTTTACCCCCTCCCCTTACTCCCCTTACCTCTCGGGCTACTTTTTAATGAGTCTGTGTTGGTGCTGGACCCCCGACGAACATCTATGCCGAATTTCAGGCCAATCGGTTCAGTAGTTTCCTCGCGAAAGAGTTACATAGCGCAAAAACTAAGTTTCGAAATCACTTTACCCCCTCCCCTTACTCCCCCCACCTATCGGGCTACTTTTTAATGAGTCTGTGTTGGTGCTGGACCCCCGGCGAACATCTATGCCGAATTTCAGGCCAATCGGTTCAGTAGTTTCCTCGCAAAAGAGTAACATAGCGCAAAAACTAAGTTTCGAAATCACTTTACCCCCTCCCCTTACTCCCGCAACCTCCCGGGCTACTTTTTACTGGGTCTATGTTGGTGCTGGATCCCCAAAGAACATCTATGCCAAATTTCAGGCCAGTCGGTTCAGTAGTTTCCCCGTGAAAAAGTAACATAGCGCAAAAACTAAGTTTCGAAATCACTTTACCCCCTCCCCTTGCTCCCCCCACCCCTCGCGCTACTTTTCCGTATGCCTATGTTGGAACCAGAACTATCACAGACACTCATGCCAAATTTCAAGTCAATCGGTTCAGCCGTTTTTGCGTGAAAGAGGAACAGACAGACAGACAGACAGACAGACAGACAGACACCAACTCATTTTTATATATTAGTATGATGATGATTGCCGAAAATCTAATGCTGTGTTTTTGCATGAAAAAACACTTATATGCATCAAATACACGAAGTTTGCTTGTCAAATGTCAAGAATTGAGTGGTCCATAATTCCCCGACAAAAGTGGTCCACAATTCCCCGAATGCTCTTTTTTACAATATGGCAGCTATTAGTAACACAATGCAAACTTCATGCAAAATTTCTTGTCAGTGTCGAATGCTTAAGGCTCCGCGAATATTATCAATATATTTACTTGAGTTGATTCTCGAAAAATGTGGTTAAATTTAAGCGAAACACAAAGTGAAAAAAAAAATTTCGAAGTATCACTTTTCTATTTGCTATCGAAGCGAGGTGATAGTGCGTATACACAAGTCGAGTACTGTTAGGAAAATTAGCTTGACATGAGGCAAACTGATTACAGTTATTTGCAGCAGCCAACCACTACTAGGGGGAAAAAAATGACGCTGGTCCGCAATTCCCCGTGGTCCAGAATACCCCAGTCTCCCCTATCATAAACCTTTATTTTAAGAAAAATTAAATGACATTCTTTCCCCGTACCTCATACAAATAGTTAAAGTTTTTGTGATTTTCTCGAAAACGGTTCACTTTTTCAAAAAATTTGTTGAAACAAAGTCTTTAGAATTTGATTTAACATAATTCTCTCGTACATGTAAATCCAATTGCAGCCGTCATTCTTATATTATGTAAGCATTTACATAAATTTACCGTGCATAACATCATAATTATTGGTTTGCATGGTAAATTTATTCAATATATAGGGTTTTATAACTTCTAAGATAAAAAAATTTGTTGACATAATAAATAAAATATCATAAAGATATGCAGCATGCGCCAAATTCACAATTTTTCTTATCTTATCTTAACAACTCTAGTGGCATGTGAAAATATTTTTATTGGTCTAAATTAAATTGTACAACTATTTAAATATGTTGAGTGAGAATTTATTATTTTATAGCAATTGCAGAAAACCAGGTTGACTCTGGTAGATTTTTCTGTGATAAAGTGTTAGCCTGTAATAAATATTTAGTTTGAATAAACGATGCGATAAGTTTTAATAAAGTTATTAACCTTCTAACCTGTTTATTTCGGTAATTCGAATTTTATTTTAATTTCGAGATTATCGTTTAAGCTTTTTTTCGGAAGGTTCAGATTATAATACGCGATTTAATATGCGATAAAATGCAGACTAGTTGCTTAACAGAAGTCACACAGAGTTTCGGCAAATCCTGAGCTGTGCTTCGGCATTAAAGGGTCGTCCCCTAAGTTCTGACTGAAACTATAAAAAAAATCCTTGTAATAAAAGAGTGGCTCACATTGGAAAATATAACAGATTTCTGCAATTTAGTATACAGTGAAACCTCGGTTTATGAACTTAATCCGTTCTCGCATGATGTTCATAAACCAAGGAATTCACGAACCGAGGTTTCACTATAATATATTTCAAGTTACCGATTTTTTTTGTAAAATACTTGATTATCTGGAAGCTTTATTTTTAGAATTTTAAAAAAAATTGTCAATTACAATTTCTTGATTCACGACAAAGACAAAGTAACCTACAACTTTGAACCGCACATATTTAAATATAGGACAAATATATTAAAGTTTTTCTGGCTTCACAAGTCGAAAAATTGACACAATCCGATGATGTTGCGTAGATTAATCTACAGCATTAAAAGCCATATCTAAATTGATAATTAATAAAAGAATTTTGTTTTCTTAACCCATGGAAGGAGTTGAAAATAAAACCAAAGTTTTATGTGGAGAGACCTATGAACTCTGTAACATCATAAATAATTGGCAAATGGAATTTTAGGCATAATTATCTTCAAGAACAAATATATTTTCATCTTTAGTTACGCTTTAAAAAAAACACATGCGTAGAATTTTCGCCATGTTTCAGCATAGATATTTCAATTAAAATTCTTTAAATTTATGCGAATTTATTTGTTTTTTAAAATTTTGCCAAACTACTTGTAAATTTAGCATATCGCCCTCGACGAATTCTGGTCTGAAGAAGATTTTTATTATACGTTCACGATTATGTATGTAAATTAAACCACTTTCGCTATCATCTCTCGCTAAGCCAACACCCGTTAGCTGCAAAACATAAAAACCAATCAAAAAATTGCTATTGACCTTGTCCACAGAAAAGTTTATTCAACTAATTAATCAATGGAGCCGTAGATCAATGAAAAAAACACTCGCTTTTACAATTTGAAAGGAACCGGTACCAAAGCGCCATTACTTTGTGTGTGTATAACATATGAGTAAATGGGGCTACATATGCATTTCTCATAAATGACGTCATTAATATTCGGTTGACGGTCAATTAACCCCTAAATAGTATCTTCTCTGCGGTTTTACTGATTGTTGATAAAAATTGGTTCAAAGCTGCTCCTACTGAAGAAGAAAGGCATTAATTTAAAAGATTTCGAAAACATATCCCATTAGAGATCAACGATGAAGTTCACTTAGAAGCCTTGAAAATACCAAAAACCTACTCAAACGTAAAAAAAACGATCAACTTCAAAATCTTCTCTCCGACTTTACGATTTTTAATGGACAAACTCTGGTTCGATTGCGTGTCCACTGAAGCACGTCCAATATTTTTTTGCGGATTCTGAGCTGGTTTTATTGTGACAAAGAACTTGGCGTTTTCTTTGACTCTTTATATCGATTCGCGGTTATACGTCATCAATATGCTGCGAACAAATGGAAGAAGTCGCTTTCAAATTAAAATTTCAATGCAGGCGCACAGCACAACCTTATTGAGGAAAAGAAAATTGACGTGGAAATGAGACTTGCCACTTACCAACTGGTTTTAAGTAGTTTGCAATTTAATGCTGTGTAACGGATAGGTTTTTCTGCAAAATAAAACACAGAAATCATAATTCAAGTATTTGAAATTATAATTCAACTATCAAGTAGACATATTTCGTTTTGGATCCTACATGTGATGAAGTTATGAGATGTTACCGACCTATGCTTGTATATTTTTTGCCGTTATTTTCTGGAATTACACTAAACCTTTCAAAACCCTCAATATTCAATTGTGTCATGGTTTGACACATTGGTTATAAACAATTCTTTAAATTGACAAACTTCAAATTACCAAACTCTGAGTCTTGTTGAAATTTAAAAAATATGTACAAAAAATTCACATTTTAGAAATTGAAATTCACTAAAAAAAATCAAACGGTTACAAATTACTCATGAAGCCACATACAATCAAGCAAAGTTTTTAAAATTATCCAAACTTACTTAATAGAGCAAACTTTTTAAATTATTATCAAAACACACGATTGTGAGAAAGCATGTTTTCATGCTCATGATTGAGAGAAAGCATATTCCATTTCTTTTCTAAAAATAAATGTACACCAGACAAATTTGAACAATTGTGCCGCAGGCGATTGTGCCGCAGGCGAAACACGCACTGATTATGTGCGTATATTTTTATATCCTATATAATATATCATACAGAAGTATATTAAATTTAGTATACCGGTTGCAACGCATCGAACCAATCATCGAACATAAAAATGAACTACACCAGGGTGTTAGGGACGACAAAAGATTTTGATTTCCGCGTGTCCGCGTGTCCGTCCGTCTGTCCAACTGTTTGTATATCGGTCCGTCTATGAACACCATAACTTTCGAAAGAATTGAGCTAGAGACTTGAAATTTTTGTATAACTACTTTTCTCGTAAAGGGCTAGGCTAGAGATTAGATTATATATATGTATGAAGCTGATGTGTACAGCCCATAAGCACTTAGACCACCAGTTGGGTCCATTGTGCTTATTTGTTGGAAGGAACTGGCTCCTGCTAATTTATTCAGACATGAATCTTTTGGATCCAATGATGAATCTATGAATACTAATTGGGGAGATCTTACCGATGTCCAAAGGATTTAAGAAACGACTGCCTAACGTGTTTAGTCTGCGGTTCTGGAAGAAAGGACACAAGCAAAGAAAGTGTTCTGCAGTTTCTTCCTCTCCATCGCATAAGCTGCATGAAGGATCGCTCGAAAGCCTGATGTTGTAGAGATGGTAATTGAGTTTACAGTGGCCTGTTAGTACACTGACCAGCGGTTGTATACCAGACCTCCCCAGCCCTAGTACTTTTTTGGCAATGGTGGGATTGGGTACATAGCCAAACTTTTTAGCTTGACGTCCAACAGTTTCATTTGCCCACCTCGTTTCGTGTTGCTGTCTGCTGAAAATGCGTATCCTTGCTTTTATCGTTGCTACTGAGATTAGCAGTGAAGGAGCAGGTCCTACAGGTATGATGTCAGCTCCCTGTCTTGCTAATTTATCTGCTTCTTCATTGCCTTGGATGTTGCTGTGTCCTGGGACCCATATGAGGGATACAGTATTGTTACATGAAATCCTTTGAAGGTTAAGGAAGCATTCTTCCACAAGTTTTGATTTCATCTCTACGGAGTTCAAGGCCATTAATGCCGCTTGACTGTCAGAGAATATGTTAATCTCTTCGCCTATAGGATTGTTATTACGAATTAGCATTGCACAAGTGGAGATTGCTACTATTTCTGCTTGAAATACAGAAACATTTTTCCCCAAAGGGATAGTTTCAGTAATATTATCATCTGCGGGTCTCTGATGAAAAACACCAGCACCCGCCACCTCGTTCCTGAGTGATCCATCAGTGAACCAGTCATTGTTAGTGGGAGGAATCACCTGGTTTTTCCGATTCCATTCCTCTCTGGTGGGAAAAATCACCTTGAAATTCTTTCCAAAATGTAATTTCTCAATATGATAATCGATATGATAATCGATAGGGCTAGGCTGAGTTTTTGAACGGGCCATTCCTTCCCCCTCCCCCATACAAACCAAACGGGTTTTTTGCGATTTTCTCGAAAACGTTGAGTCATATTGAAAAATTTATAAAGGTAAAATATATTTAGAATATAATTTTACATAGCTCATCGATACATCAAAATGTAATCGGACCACTCCTGCCCCCCTTCTCCCATACAAATGGAATACTTTTTTCCCGTTTTCTCGAAAACTGTGAATCGTATCGAAAAATTTATAAAGATGAAATGTGTTTAGAATATTGTTTTAAGCGGCGTCCAAACGCGCGGTTTTTTTGCTACGACTTATTTTGCACAGTTATCTATGTAAAAAAAACTGAGTAACCTTCGCGTCCACACGGTTCCGTTTTTTTATATTTTATCGCAGTTTTGTTTGAAACTTCGTGCATAAACACATTGTTTTTTTACCTGACTTTCCTCGGATGTATCCATATTTGACTTTGCTGGACGCGGTGTCTCTTGATCTTTTAGGAAATCGAGCAAGGAGAAATACCAGAGGTGTACTTCATCTTCCCCAACACCGGAACGAATGGAAGCGTTAATTTTTTTCAATTCTTTCCTGTAGCAGCTTCGAAGGTTATTAATTTTTTTTACAACCGTTTCGCGATTGGCATTGTTTTTCAAATTGCGATCACTATAGTCCTTACATTTTATTTTCCACAAGCACGGAAACTCTTTATATAAATTTAGGAATTCTTCCAAAAACTCTTGAATAAAGCCGTAAATCACTAATGTTGATTTAATGTGCAAAGTGACACAAAAACTGACTGAATTTTCGTCCACATGCTACGATTTGCCTTCGCGTGCCACAATTATTTTCAGACACAACCTGAACTCGAACAGGCCGAACTTTTGATCCGCGCGAACTAACTGTGTATCGTCCAGACGCTATGACATGCCTGCGCAGACTCGGTTTGCGCGGGTAAAACGGAGCAAAAAACTGCGCGTTTGGACGCCGCTTTACATAACTTATCTCTACATCAAAATCCAGTTGGACGACTCCTTCCTCCCTAATCTATTAAAATTGAACACTTTTTTCACTTCTTTCAATTTTCTCGAAAACGGTGACTCGTATTGAAAAATTTATTAATAAAAAATCTGTTTAGAATATGATTTCACATAACCGGTCCATACATCAAAATTTAATCGGACCACTCGTTTCCCCCTTCTCCTATACCAATGGTTTTTTTCAATAAAAATTTTTTCTGTCATCGCATAGAGATTTGACGATTAGCCCCTGGCCATTCCAGCTTTTCTTATGTTTAAAACGTGGAATTGGGCATAGGCACAGCGACGCAAGGGGTAAAACTTGACCCTTCGTCGCCTCTTCTCTTTCTCAAAAAGTGATGAAAATTAATTTTTATGTGCCTGAAAATTTGGAAAGATCGATCAGAGGAAGAATTTGTTTAAAATTTTTGTTTGTAATTATCTAAGCGAAAAATATTACGGAAATTCAATAAAAATCGTGCCGTATTTTTTCATAATCAAATGTGCTGCAAGCAAATTTTTTGAAAAACGTGAACTGTGGGCAGAAATTTTTCAAAAAAAACTGTGCCGCAGGTAAAAATTATTGAATGGCAAGGCCAAATACGAATTGAAAGCCTCAAAAAATCTTCTTTTTTTTTTTTAAGAAATATATAAAAATATTTTCCTTCCCATACGAATTTCCCTTTAGCAAACAAATACTCGCAAAGCTTTTGTTTATTAGAGCTTTGCCCGTATTTGTACAGGCAATGGAATATCCAAAAAAACATACTTGGAAATCATGTTTACGCATGTGTTGGAATTTAAAAAAAAAATTGTTTATCACAACTTAAGAACAAAATATTTTTTAAAAGATTTTATTTAACTTGCTTTCGTGTCTGTCTGTTTGTCTGTCAGATTCAAATCTTGCAATCCAATTTTGATCAACTTTCACTTATCCGATTGACTTGTAATTTTGCACACAGACGTAACTCTGGTGACAACACAATATTTTCTCTACCTCGTTCTTGTAAGGATAAAGGAAGGTCCTGTAAGGATAACGTGATTATCCTTTCCATTTTGAATTTTTAGTCATACTAATCAAATACAAAATTACTAAAAAGGATAAAATAAAAGAAATATTTTTTTTTTGAAAAACGCTTTTATGTAAATAAAATAAATATTTATCTCACTTTTATTTCTGATACATAGCGCCCAAAAAATTATTTCTCCTTTTTAGTATAGGGTAGGACCGGACTTGTTGAATTACTTTTTAGAATTTAGGTTGTAGTGCGCACATAAAGTCACATATCGCTCCAATGGTTAAGCCATTCGATAGAGGGATTCCTTGACCACATTTCATAGAAGAAATTTTTTTAAAATGTTTTGTTAACTGCCCTCCAGCTCAATTTAAAGGGTGATTCAACATGCCCGCCGATTCGCAAGTGGTGCGGGTAAGTTGAATAATTGTAAGTTCCCATACTTAAGAATGAAAAAACGTTATTTCTTAAGAAAAAAAAAAGAATGAAATAAACTATTTTATTAAACAAAAAAAATTTTAATATACATAATAATGTAAATATGAAAAAAAATGAAATTTACAATTTAGTTAATCGCTTATTTGGTTTTTTTAGTTGACCAGTTTTTGATTGTTTTCCTGCTGCGTTTTTATAAAAAAATGTAAAAAATCATCAAGAAAGAAACAAAAATTGATAAAAGAACAAGGGAAATGTGAAACAAACGTCAAAAAAACAAAAAAATACGTAAGAAAAAAATGATTCAACTTGCCCGCCAAGCCGTTATTCAACTTACAATTTACTTTTAGAGCCAAAAACACACATATTCCTCTCACTTACGATATAAATAAGATATCGCTGTCAAAATTTTATGGCAAGTAGAGGACATCAGTACTAACAACATACTAAAATTTCAAAAAAATTGACTGAGTAGTTTTTTTAAATTTTGCAATAATTCAACATGCCCGCTCCTACCCACAAAAAAAATTGTTGCGATTTTTTTTCTTTTCTTATGTGTAATTCGCGCATTGCCTATACTCTTAAAAGGGTAAAGAGTTAAAAGAGTTTTTATAGCGTGAAACCGTTTACACGCATACCTGCGAGACAATATGAAGACGTGTTTTAAAATAGCTTAAGGAATTTTATTCTTGTTTGTTATTTCGGACGATTGTCCATTTTTTCATCATTTGTTCGGCCGTAATTACCTTTAATCGTAATTCTGTGAAAAGGTTAAGAGAATCTTCGAAATTATTATTCAATTAGAAAACACTTTCCAACTATAAATTCAACAGAAAAACTGTGGACTGGACGCACCCAATCGTGTTTGGCTTGTAGGCATTATTTGCTAATTTTATGTTGATGTCTATAGATCGTTTATGTTACAATAATTGCTATTGTTCGCGTGCTACTTCCATACCTAATCAAACAAAACAACATAAATTATACATCCTGAAGCAAAAATCTCATTAAAAAATTTCAATGAATGAAAGATATTTTCATGAGATAACATTTAATATTATGCATATTTTGTGTAGGTATATTTAGCGCCAGGGAAAACATTTTGAAGCTACACGATATGTTTTGAAGTTGGTATTAAAAATTTTCAAAGAATCGTTTCCGATTAATATTGGAATGATTTGATTTTCAGTATCAATATAGCTCTGTTCTATAATTTAAATACTATAAGTATTTATTATCAGTAAGTGTACAGCAATTTTCTTATCTCGAGAGTTTGAAATGTCAAGAAACGATAGGAATAGGTGCAGACGCCGTAATAAATAAAAAATAAAGAGTTGTTATTGTTCTCAATTCCAAAGAACCACACAGAGGTAAGCAAAAACGAAATTAAAATGTTTTCTGTTATCATGAAGTTGGTACAAGATAAATAAAGAGACTAATTGCAAACATTTCCTGGTTACAAATATGTTGCTGTTTCTTAAATAGATAAGAAGTACCCACGATGAGGTAAAATGTTGCAAGTTGCGACAAAAACGAGAACGCTATTATTATTATTATAGCAATAAAAATTATTTGAAAGCTGATTTCTAGTAGGCCAGTCTCTGATAACATAAAGATGATCTGTTTATGATGGTACTATTCAGATTATACTCAAGTCCTATGAAATGTAAACATGCAATGTAATATTTAGATTGTATGGAATGCAGATGGAAATACTGCACTTGATTAAACTATGAAATAACAAGTGGTCATCCATTCATGTGAAAACATTTAGATTGTCATGCATTTCAATTTTGAAGTATTTAGAAAACATTTTGAAGTGTTTTGATAAAATCATGACGCCCCCGAATCAATTAAAATTGAGTTCTTAAGCTAAAATTATTCTAATTTAAAACTAATTTAAATTAAAACTGCGTCTAATAAAATAGGGTTTATTAAATGGTTCAAGGATAAAAGAAATTGAAGATTTTCAGTTTTTTTTTTATGGAGCGAAAGAAGGGAGTTTTGTAAACACATCGTAGATTGAGAGAGTATTTTATCGGTCATAGTGTTTATAGCTAGAGTCGTAAAACTTTCACAGATTGCATTTAGAGTTGAAATGTTTTATTAGCGAAAAGAAGGAAAAAAATACTAAATACATTGAAAGGTTTTATTATTATAATTAAAACTAAATGAAATTAATTTTCCAAAAGACGTAAAGGTAACATATTGAAAACTATGATTTCCGTGCTATCGTGAAATACCCTATATGGCGTGAATCCAAACTTTCAAATAATAGATTCAATTTCATTAAAATTTTCCGTTTGAAATTTTTTAAAGCTGCTAAGATTGAATTTCCATGTATGAAGTACTTATGTAAAATTGCATTATGAGCGATGTTATCTTTATAATTTTTCCGATACGATGTACCGTTTTCGAGAAAATCGCAAAAAAACTGCTCCGTTTGTAAGGCGAAGAGGGAAGGAGTGGTCCGACTTTGTCCATTAATGAACTCGATCTACCATTTTATGAGAAAAAACGGCTGTACCAAATTCGAAGTCTCTAGTCTAATTCGTTCTCAAGCTATCTCGCCCATGGACAAACAGACAAACAGACGGACACAAAAAAAAAACAAGTCGATTCATCGTTTTAAATAAACTAGTGAAATTCATTTTTTTCAGTTACACTCAATTTTACCCTAAAATCGAAATGTACAGCGAATAACTAAAATTGTTTAGAAATTGCGTTTGGTTTTCATACCTGTGGGCTCCGCCAAGTCCGGTCTGAGAAAAACGGTTACAGTAATTTCCAGACAACTGCACATGGGAAAAACCCTATATTTGTCGTACAGATACGAGAGTTTGCGCTTATCCGATATTGCTTTAACTTCAAAAATCGTGCCCTTATGCGGGACACTTTTATTGCATGAAATTGTGCACTTGTCAATGTCCTCAATTGCATAAAATTGCGCATTTACTTTCTAGGATTGTGAGATTGCACTGGTTTCTACTCTTCCCAGTGCGGTATAAAGATACATATACACACGATCAAGAAAATATAACAAAATAACGTATTAAAATAGTAAAGGAAAAATGCACTTATGCACTTATCCGAGGGAAAATATGTGACGAAAAAACTTAATTGAAGACTATTTTTCTTGCAGTAATAGGGGTTTTGCTCTTAAGCGGGTTGCAGTTAATCGATAAATATTGTATGGAATTCTTAAATATATGCACGGGTTTCGAATTACTGATCATGTTTCTAGTTTGGAAACCAGGGACCTTCTTCAAATGCAGCGTAGCCGCACAGTTAAAAATGATGCCTCAATTCCCACATTCAAAGTTGAAAATTTTCACAACGTTTTTGTTGTAAAATTACTCTTGGTGTGTAATGTTAAAATTACAAATGCAAAAATTACAAATTATTTTCTGTAATTTTACAGAAAAATTATGTGAAAATAAATTTTCGTTGTGGAATTACAGAAATTTTATGTAAAATTCAGTTTTTCGATGTAATTTTACAATTCTGGTAATGCTAAAACTGAAAAACTAGAAGTCATCCAAAGTGATAGGAATAATTCAACATGGTGAACTGTAACGAGCTGGACACGAGTTTAGAAATATATTTTATTTTTTCTTTGCTTTTTTTCAGTTTCTAAATTTTAGAAAATATTCAAGTACGGATACATTTCGGTTACTTTCGTTGTTTGGAAAAAATGTAGAGATACGGTGAAAGCCCCATTTTTCGAAACCTCACATAGTGGGACCATTTCCTTTTGAGGTCCATGTGACAATATGAGTCTCTAAGTTGTGCAACCTTTTTCGGATCATATTCCAACCCATGGCATTGAAAATGTGCTTTAAAAAATCAGATTTCAAAAACTGCGAAATAAACTGCGACTAATTTTAAAATTGGCGATGCTAAAATGTCCAATAAGGGTGGACATTTTTTAATCCGTTACAGATGACCGGCCCGGGGGGTGGAAATTTTTTTAACTCTGTCCCTCGGCACTACTACCAGTTTCCGGTCTTGGCCTGCCGCAATCTCTCTCGCTAGAGGTCTTAGTCACGCGCCGATGTCTTCCAGTTTTGGATCTCAATTCTCTTCGCGTCCTGGTCAACGCCGTCTTGTCATCTGAGATTGGGTCTTCCTTGTCGCGTTGTTGCTAATAACCAGAATTCTGCTAATAAGCAGAAGACTTTCCGAGCATGAATTTTCAACACATCGAAATAAACTACCAACTCTTTTTCACCCCAACTATTTTCCAAAATAAGTAATATTTTCTGTCACTTTTTGTGGTGTTTTTTTCTTTATACCACAGTTTTTTTTCTTCAGAAATTGCGCCGCAGGGAATTTTTAGATTTTTTAGAAAATAATAAAAAGCGCCGCAGACAATTTTTGTTAAGGAAAGACACAATGGTGGAGAAAAAACTATTTCATTTTTTTTAGATTTGGGGTGTGTGTGAATACCCAAAACACAATTTTGGATTCACCACTGGAAGTTAGGAATAGTTTCAGATAAAAATTTAAAGTTTTAACATTTCCTCTATATAAAGTGGATATTAATTTTCCATCTCTCGTAATTACATACGTCGGCCGGTCTATAGGTAAAAACCGCATTTCACGAATACGAACACTTTTCGATTGTATTTCAACCATAAAACAACATTAATGCATGAATGCGCGTGCACTGAAAATCATAATAAATGATAAATCTTTGGATCGAATAAAAACAATTTTCCACTTGATGGTGCTTTTTTACTTTATTCAAACACATCTGTCTGAAAATATCAAGTGTCGGTGGGGTTTTATTTTGTGTGACCGCAACCACAGATCAAAAATTGTACACACAGGTTCCACTATAAAACCACATTCGATTATGTTCTCGAAACTAGGAAATCGGGCACTGATGATCAGGAGTCTATATAAATCCATTTGTTACACAACTTCCATATTCAAAACCACCTATAAGCAACATAAAATCTATTTTGTTTACATTTCCATTGTATAATCGATTTTTTTTCACATTTTCCTATTTGTTTACAATTCGAATTTTCTTCTTTTCCAGGTTAGTGAGTTGGGTGGAGGTTCGTATAAACAAATGGAAAAGAATTTCGGCGTGAGCTGCAAAGCATCCGATGCCATTCAACTATGCACTTGAACCGTGAAACCATTAAAATTTCACAGAGAGATTATGTTGAAACTGTGAAAGACAAATCTACTATGATATCATAAAATTACACAATATTTTCAACAGAAAATTTGTCTGTTTTTAACTTTGACAAATTTAGCCATTCGGAAAATCGGAAGTAATTCTTCAAATTCAGTGTGAAGTTAATCCCCGATTCAAGGTTAACGTTTGGACATGTTTTCAATATCTGCTAATCACAACAATTTATATTTGACCACCTACTTGTTTAGCCAATTTTAACACCCGAAACGTATCATGCATTAGTCGGGAAAGGCCGCCGCTGCTGCCGGCGAAATCAACATATTTGAACGTTTGCCAAAAATAAAAACATATTTCAAAATTTTCCAAAAATACATAGTGGCTATAAAGATTCTAATATTACTCGAATTATTGTAATCTGTCTAAGGCCTTAGCCAGATTTGTACATTTTATTGCATTTTAAAATCAGTTGATTATTTTCGAAGGTTTTTTGATACATAAATAGATAAAGACGATCGTGATATACCGTAAATAGCGTGATTAAAAAATTTCAAATATGGAAAAAATAGAACTCGATTAAAATATTTCAATTAATGGTTATAAAAGTTGTAATAATGCATCACAGTTTTGAATAAGAAATAGTAGAGATTTGAGGATGGAATGGACCGATTTTATACGTTTCTGGATTGACTGAATCTGCTTAGACTGTAACAGAAAATAGAAATATGACAGACTGTAACTCAGTATATTCGGAAGTTATTGTGTTGTCGGATAAACACATGAACGAATAAATATTAGTTTTTTCTTCAGCGATGATTGATTAATTTGATCCATCAGTGCAAAATAGTAACGTTTATCAGTGTCTTTGTCCAAAAACGATCAATTAGGGTTTTTTTTAGATTTTACATAATTCTAATACCGGCTCGATACAGTCATCTGGTAACAAACAGCGCATAATTTGATTTTGGCGCCAATTTTTATATCCCAGCTCCACACTCTTGGCAACCCATATGGAGCCGGCATAAGACGATTTGCGTCCCAATTCGACAAAAAAAAATGGGTAGGTCAATCTAGAAACTTGAAACTTTCACAGTATGTCCCAACCATCACGTAGGCGCTTACTAGAGCGGGGTTTTCCGAAATTTTACCGCTAAGGGGGTTTGGGCGTTTTTAAACCGTGATTTTCGCCATGAATCCTGCTCAATAGGAGGCTGAAAAGTTTCATTTGGTGGTTTTCGGGGTCGCTGATCACGAATACGGTTTTAGACCAATTCGAAATCGAAAGTCCTGCAAGGATAAGATTTTTCTCAAAAGTTTTTAAGTTATTTTTGGTTCTTTTGGTATTCAAAAACTTATACAAAAAACTTTAACCCGGTAACGACGGGTATGCAAGCTAGTATATCATATAGAAGTATATTAGATTTAGTATACCCTTTGTAACGCATCCAACTAATCATCGGCCACAAAAATGAAGTATACCGGAGTGTTTGGGATGACAAAAGATTTTGATTTCCGCATGTCCTGCCATCTGTCTGTCATTCTGTACGTTTGTCCGTCCATGAACACCATAATTTTCGAAAGGATTGAGCTAGAGACTTGAAATTTGGTATAGTCACGTTTCTCGTAAATATTTTTGCTTTTCACCACAACCCCATAGATTTACCGTTACTTTTAAAAAATCAATCTTTGACTTTTCTCGAAGAGTAACGAGGTTTTTATGGTGCTATGTAAAAAATAAATTAACACATTGACTGCCATGGCTATCATTTTTGATAGCCAGTGAAAATTGGCACTATGATTCATGAGCGGCCAAGGCTATCATTTTCGATAGCTGGGTCTACAATCTACATGCATACATACATACATTCATACATACGTACATTCTACATACGTCTACATGTATTGGCATCTCCTTACATTTTTGCAAAATTGGTCTGGCAGTCAACGTGTTAAAGGAAATAATAGTTTCTACAACTTGTTTTTCACCGACACTTCTTATCTTTATTCGTTCTCGAGGTATTCTCTCTAAGACCTGGCGCGTTTGAAAGAGGATAGACCAAAACCCAACTTTCCATCATTAGTTGAAAAGGTCAAAAATAACGTTTGGGAAAAGGATGGGGGGATGAACCGGGAAGCGGTTCGGGTGCAGCCCCTAGTGATCTTAAAAAAAAAATTGAAAACAGCAGTCAGATTAAAAATTCGAAAAAAACACTTTGAAAAAGGAATGTGTTACATTTTTTATAAATATTTTATGTTACATTTTTATAATAATTTATTGTTCGCTCAATAAATGATTTTTGTTCAATCACGATTTATTTAAAAGAAAAAAATTGTCCTTAAAACACATTATTCTGAACATCAGTATTAATCAGGCTTGTCAAACCCGCAGCCCGCGGGAAGCATGCGGCTCAGGACGTGTTTGAATGTGGCCCAACAAAAACTGATATATTTACGAACTTTATGAAGTAATGAAGGTTAAATTAATTAAAATTGTTAACTAAGTACGTATATATTTTACGTTTTTTACTAATCAGGTATCTTTAGGGTTAGCATAATTTATTTGTGACCCAATATAACTTGTCCTCTTGCAATGTGGCCCAATATAACTTGTCTTCTTCTAATGTGGCCCAGGAAAGCTAAAAGGTTGGACACCCCTGGACTATAGTAATTTAGTTAGAAACAAGGAGAAATTTATAGTATTGGTCTTTTGAAAAGTTGACATCACTGCTCGGTGTTGTTACAGGTTACGCGGCCGACAGTTCCCTGCCAGACCATTTTCCCTGCAACAGACGCCTGGTCACCATGAACCCCCTTAGAACATATTGAAGTGACTAACAAAGGGCAATTTTTCGTCAAAAAGAAATTTCCAGCCCAAAAATTGTGTAGAATATCAAAAAATGTCAAAACTACAGATCTCAGAATATCACAAAAAATTTTATATTTTCCGGCTTCAGTCGACTTCAAGGTGTGCATTGCGGATTACTATATCAAAATTCAGCGATGACATCAAACATTGCGTGATCTTTCGATGCGTGATCTAAACACAAATCTCTCGTTTCACTAGACTTGGTGTGCGTATCATCGCTCCATGGCCTATCATCGGAGATGGATTTATTTAAAAATAGTGAATGGCCTCACGGACGATCATTTCGCGAACTCCACGCCCGCCACTGAAGGCCCGGCGGATTTTAAGATCATTGCGGTATAAAAGCCCACGGCAAATTGAATCTGATCAACTTAAAAAAAAACGTATATCGTCGGCTAAAAGTGAAATTGTGCTAAGTCCATTATACCAAATTTGACAGAAGAGCAATAAAAAACCTTGTTAAATCATTTTTATTTTCATTTAAAGAAAACAGAGTCTCATTTAAAGAAAACTGAGCCCAATTTTTCTTATTTAAAGAAAACTCAGTGTTATTGGCAGAGAATTAAAACGATTTAACAAGGTTTTCATTGCTCTTCTGGAAAATTATACCAAATGGACTTAGCACAATTTCACTTTTAGCCGACGATATTGTAAAACGAAGTAAGGCATCATCGCCGTTTTTGCTGATGCGGCTCATGTTGATCATTGATCATTTTATGATTCGCTGTGTTGATGGTGTGGTTTGCTGACGTTGAATGTTTTACACGAGGTACTGATCCGCCACTGACACTGGCTGAAGTCATTAATGAATGAACGACAAATGGCCAACAGGTGAATAGGTCGTGAAACGATGATGAAATCATTTCCCGTGTAATTTGTGTCAGCAGATGCCAACACATTCAGCAACTTTACGCTATCGGCAACAAAAACGTCGTCGTGTGACTAGATTTGACAGTGATGCATTACGACCGATGGTGAGTTAGAAAATTCGGGGAGATATGATGTCATTAGTGCAGAACAGTGTCCGATTTTGGCTCACCATAGCGTTTCAAGCAGGGGTTTTCCCGATCCGTCGTGATGACGGCAACAGCATAAATATGTAAGCCGTTGAATTGGTACTGTACGCATTTGCTTCACGCACAATTACTGGTTTTGAGGCCGTCTTCGTTTTGGAAACGTAATTGATATGTCGTAATGATGGTCAACACCGCTCGGCACCGCGATATTGATCGTGGCATTGAAGTCTTCAGTGCAAGAAGTCATTGTTTTTGTTGGGCAGGTAATGAGGTGTACGAAGCATCGACTTTATACGAGTTAGCATAATTAAAAAGTTTTATGGTTTTTATATGCTAAAGAGATCATGGGAATGGGACCAACTTAAAAAAAATCACATTTTTTGTTAACAAAAAAACATTTTTATTACTATGTTCAAGGTAAGATAATTAATATTGAAACATTATTTCCTCACTCTACGCAAAAGAACAAAAAACAAGCGATCCCACACTGCGTGCCCAACAATAATTTTTTTTTTATCTAATTTGATTTTAGACGTTTTTGCTGAATTCGACCTGCTCTATTGTCTGCTTTTCAATATGAACTCGTTTATCATTAAAGAGTTGAAAAACATCATAAAATTATTAAATTTGAAAGGTTTATTAATAGCATCAATTATTTTTTGACCATTTTTATGTAACATCAGACTGCCACAAAATTTTTGTAATTTTTTTTGTGGATTGAACAATTTTGTGAAACCCAGGCAGTTTTAAATGAGGCGGTGTAAATTTCAAAACGCGCAGTGTTTAATTTTGCGGAGTTATGTGTCTAATTTTGCGAAGTTAAAATATGTCAAATCAAGCATAATTTAACACCGAAATTTTACATAAACTGTTATCGTGTGCAAGGCCTAAACAAGTCTGTTATGAAAAAATTTCCCTGCGGCGCATTTCTTCCTATTATGTTCTTGTAGATGACGTATAATGACGTATACTTATCTTACGTATATTGTACTCTTTTTTCACTTATTTGTTCTCTTTTTGCTAAATCTGCAAAACTCACTACTAAATCTGCAAAAACTGTAAACGTGTATGGGCTCCGCATTGAAATTAAGAATAGTGAAAAGTTTCTGAACTCGTGAAGGCACAAGAAATCAAATTCGAGTAACTACAATTATTGAATATGCGCCCCAGGCGAATTTTTTTAAACAAAATACGACACAATATTTTTGAATGAAAATATCCATGGTTCCAACCATAAATAAACTCAAGTTTCCGAAGTGAATAAACTCAAATTTTCAATAAAATTGAAATTGTGAAAATACCAATGAAGGAAAATGCGCCGCCGTCAAAATATTTATATATACTATATATGAGCATTAAGTGAAAATTCAGAGCACATTTAGTGATACATATTTCGTTTGGGGTTTGTAATTTATTACAACCATTCGGTTTATATTTCTACCTGTTGCAGAAGTATTTTCGAATTTTTTGACAATATCTTTTCCAGAAAACGAAAAATTGGAGAATTATGACAAAAATTCTGATTTTTTAATGGGAACAGTACAGACAATCTCAAAATTTCATTCAGTAATTCCAACGCGTTTTGTTAGTGGTGACGGGATGGAAAACCATGGGCTAACCCATAGCCCCTTGATTCCAGTAAGCTCCCGTGAAAGTTTGATCCAAATCGGTTCACTGGTTCTCGAGTTATAGACAGAAAAACAGACGAAAATATGCACAAATCAAAGAAACTGGTAAGAAAGAGAAGAAACTGGGGAACCTTTGGTGGACCCATAGTCTAAAACCCGCTTTTTGATGACAGTAAAGTCCACTGAAAGTTTCAGTTAAATCGGTTCTCGACTTTCCGAATTTTAAGCCACCATACAGACAGACAGACTAACAAGTCTAATCTTCTTCTAAATGGATGTTTGTCTGTTGGTCTGTCTGTCTGTCTCTCTGTCTGTTTGAGATTACAAAACTCAAAAACTACTGGATCGATTTTTACGCGGTTTTTTTGCAAAATGATCTGCGATGCCAGGAGCAGGTTTTGTGCTATGTTAGATTTTCAAAATTCGAAACAGAAGGTCCTGTAAGGATAACGCAAATATCCTTCTTCCCACTCTTCCCCGGAAAAATTGGCATTATGGGGTTTTTGGGGTCGCTGATCACGAATCCGGTATTAGATTTTCAATATTCGAAGCATAAGGTCCTCTAAGGAAAACGTTTTTTCCCAAAAGTTTTTTTGGCATCTTAAAATTTATACAAAAAACTTTAAGCTGGCAACGAAGGGTCTGCTAGTATATAATAAATTGAATAATCCGGGACAAAAGTTTAGTTTCTAGAACGCGGGGACAACATGCCTAAATTCGGGACTGATCCAAATTTTTCTTTTTGTTGTGTACACAAATTTGTTTCGTACCGAAATTTCCCTACAAACATCTAGTCAACCTAAGTTCAAATGCAAAGTTTATACTTCGATGCTTTACTATTTAAGAAGTCTCTGTAAATTTTATTACATTTAATGTAGCTTTGAATTAAGGTAATAACTATGTGATTTAAATATCTTCAACGCTTTTATTTTGCTAGACTTAGAAACACGAAAACTGCGTCCTCGGAATTACTACCCTTTTTATTCCGAAGTGAAAATTCTGTAGAAGAAAATCTATACTGCGAAAATACCAAAAACACCACTTCAAGTTTGCCGTTTTCAACAACTTCTTGAAATTGTTAATTGAAAAGCAAACAAGTCATTAAAACTGTGCTGACAAGTAAATTGAAATTGAAGAAGGTCAAGAATAAGTATTTGAACTATAATCATACAAAGAAACGGCAATATGATTTTTTATGATTTTTGTTCTAATTTATAGTTGAAATTTAAAGCCATTGTAAAAATTATGTTTGATGAAAAGTAAATTTCCAGACCCCGTTTGTTGTAATGACATCATTCATCAAAATTAATTTTCTCAAAGCGATTGTTGTTCGCAGATCGAATTTCGTGAAGGCCAAAACCATCTTAAATTTACTTTAGGTAATAAAATATCATGAAAACAATATTGTCTATTGATCGATGGATTAACTATCATTCATGATTCGTCTCTTTTGAGCAGTTAAAATTGGAAATTTGAGATTTTATGCATTCTACTCAAGTATCAATACGAATAATGACGTGATGTGATAGCAGTTGAAAACTTTTTTTTAAAGCATAATTTCGGTTATGCTGTTTAGATGAACATTTTCAGGGAAACATTCTTAATTCTCTTTAAAATATGAGTAGTTTCGCAGTCGACCAGATGTTTCGGCTGTCATCGAAAGTATTGATTGCTTTAGGGTGTCTAGAAAAAATACTTGAATATGAAACTGGAGCGGATATCAAGTTTAGAGAGGCTTTTTAACACTCAATCAAACGTGGACAGTATTTTCCCGAAAGCATAACAGCATCGCCCGAATATTGTATGTTTTTATGCTACCCCAACTGATGTGAGCAATTTTTAAAAAATATAAAAAAAATTAAAAAATTCTCAAAATATGCGATTCGTGCAGCGAGCTCTTAAAAGATATATATCTGATTTGAACAGCACATGACTTTCTTATACAAAACCTACATTTTTGCGCAATTCTTAATCCGACGAATAAAATATTAGTTGATATAAAAATATGAATTAGTTTGCAAAATCTGAAATAAAGTAGGAATTTGGTATCATGAATCCGCAAAAAACCAGGACGTTCACTATATTGCGTACGGTCACTATTTCAACGTCCAGTATGGATTAACTGTAATATAGTTAAAATGGCAAAAAGTAAGTAGTTTTCAATTTACTGATTCTTTATTTTGGACGAAAATAATGAGAGTGTCTTTTGAAGAATTTATTTCCGAGCATGCGTCATTGCTGCTTTCTCAGGGTAATGAAAAACTCGGGTTTTTGTTTTAAAAAGCCGGAACCACTGAGTTTTTTGGGTTTTCACAAACATTTTGACTAAATTTTGCTCCGTCTTAGCTTGCGCATTTTTCCTTCTTAAAAAACTGCGCAAATTTTGCGTCCACACGGTTCCGTCTTTTATATATTTTACACAGTTTTGTTTGAAACCTCATAGCGTCAGCATATCGTATTTAGAACTTTTTATGATGAATATTGAATATTTTAAGCGAGCAAGACTCATTTTCGTGTAAAATGATTGATGATTGCAGAAAACTGTGTAAGACTGAGTTTTCGTCCACACGCTACGTCTTACTTGCGTGAGCCACAGTTATTTTCAGGCACGATCTGAACTCGCACAGGCCGCACTTTGGCTTGCGCAAACTGACGCTATCTTGACCAGACGTTCCAACATGCCTGTGCAAACTTGGTTTGCGCAGGTAAAATCAAGCAAAAAACGGAGCGTGTAAACCCCGCTTAACATCCAATTTAAAAAAAAAAATTTTTTGTTTTAAATTTAAAAAATAGGGTTTATTTTGATTTTCTTGTTTATCGTATTTTAATAAAAAAAACTTAACAGCTCCATTTTAAAAAAAAATTAAGCCGCAATAACTTACGAACTTTTACTTAACCCTTAATTTATGAGGTGAAAATCATATGCGTAAATGATGAGGTGGTTTCTAATGGACTTGTTCTAATCACATACCAAATCCGTGCTTCTAACTCGGCATACAACACCATACTGTATGAAGGTACTGACGATTTCAGAGTCACTGTGCTGAAAACATGAGAAATAGCAAAGAGAGAAAAGTCAATGTGGGTCCACTGGACCCACCTCATCAATTAAGGTTAATTGTGAAAATATTTCCTAAAATTGAGGACCTGAAAAATTCAATATACTTTAATATAAATTCAAAGTTGGTTTAAAAGCTAAATTTTAAAAGCTAAATTTTTAACACGTCAACTCGGGCCTGTGGCAGGTAGACGGAGTAATCCATTGCATGACATCACATCCCCGAATACCTATCCTACTTACGCTCTACTTTAATTACTACAGGTGTAATTTTCGAATTTCTCCTGCAACAGGGTGACACAATTTACTTTTCCTAATGCAGGTGAACGCACGCCTAGCATGTGTTAAATTTTCCTGCAGGAAGCCAATTACGCTGTACCCAAGTCGGCGACTTTTACTCCATTATTCTGAGTGCAGGAGTAACAAAAAAATATGTTTACTATCGTAGTGCGCGCCTATACTAACAGAATTAAAATTATTTAAAAAATAAAAAAAATGTAACAAACAAATCGTACTATGACAATTAGCATGGACCTTGAATTTTTGTGGCTCTACAAAAAATCTTTGCCGGTCGATTTTAAAAGTTTACTGCACAACTTTTTTTAAAAAACAAAAATTTTTAAACATTGTACTATTATAATATCATCACGAAGAGTGCAAAGAAGTAACAGCCAAGAAAATCGTAATCGTCTAGGATTCAACTGGCTTGCTCACATTTGTTTAATCCATAATGCATGTTGAGAAGCAATAAAAAAAATCTTATCATGTATATTTTAATTAATCAAAATTTAAAACTTCTTGAAAGATAATCCCCAATTTTTTTTGCTCTTCATGGTTGGCCTGTCAAGTGATGTTACTGAATTTTGCACAATTTGGCTCGAATTCTTGAAACATATTTTTTTTGCGCAATTATATTGAATAGAATGTAGATTCGATGGAAGTTAGCCATTGAGTGAATAGCACGCTTCCATAGCACGAGTATTCGCTATGGCACTTCATCGCGCGATCTCATGTGGCGCTTCTGCTTGATTACGCGGTCAGATCTCATAAATTTACACACGTTGAATAGCACTAGCATAGCGCCGTGTCTAGTCTGGTCTAGTGGAGTGGCGAGTCATTATGTTGCGCAATATGTGCTAAAAGTGGTTCGCGCCGGACGATCATGATTTTCATATTCGGTAACATAGTCCGCTACACTAATAATGCCAGTTGAATAAGTTTGTTGACTTAAGCTAATTATGCTATACTCAAACTATAGAGAAAAATTCTGTGTTTGGTAAGCGGAAAATGATAAAGAGCTTAAACAGGTATGGCTACCGAAATTAGAAACGAATACTTATTTATCACTCTTAGTTGGGATCCAGATACATGCGAATGTTTTGTTTATTCAATAATATTTTTCCGTTTTTTACTTGTTCTCTGACATAATTTACATTTTTGAGATTTTACAGGAAACGAAATTAATTCGGGTGAAAATGTGAAGGGGTGACAAGTAACGATGTTTTATGGGTTATTTGAAACCCACTTGTATTGATCTTAATGTCGAATTCATTTTGTTTATTGGATATAAATTGGACGTGCAAAAAATTTTAATTTATGTTTATGCATTGCAAGCTCATAAATTTTTAGTAATTCGAGAATTTCAACTATTTTTCATTAGCAAGAATGAGTTGAACAAGTTATCCATGACTATGTAGGATTAAAGTTAAAATTGTTAGGCGTATGCTAAAAAGTTGGCAAATATCAATAGATTACTTGGTATGCCAATTGGAAGCATTTATTGAGTAGATAGATTTTGAAAAAAACAACACCTTAGTCAGTATTACCTACGGGCTTTAATTGTTGAGATACAATAAAGTGAAAACTGTTTGTAGTTTCAAATTATTCATAACTATAAAATTTTTGTAGAACATAGAGGGAATTCACAGTCCTCTTTTAAAATGCGGGTAAATTTACCGCTCGGTAATTCAGTCAAATTTAACAGATTTTTACCGAGACGGTAACTTGGTTCATGTAAAAATGAATTACCGGATTCGGTAATTGTATACATGCCTCGAGTCGTGTTTTTCAGCCTCGGTATTCGGTATCAAGAATCAACCGCGAGTGGCGCTAGTAATGTTTTTAGTTGTCAAATTTTTTCGCTGGTTATCTCATCGGACTGCAATTTTTTTCAATTTTGATAGCCGTTGCCACAATAGAAATTCAAAAGAATACATCAAACATGGATTTAAAGGTATGTGATATATTTTACAATCAAATTCGCAGTTCATGATTTGGTCACGTATCAAATAAAAGCGCTGTTCTCAAATCTGTGCTGTGGAATGTTCACAGCAGAATATTTTCAGTCTTTTAATATTACCGAAAATACCGAATACCGAATACCGAAGAGGATTGTGAATACCCTCATAATATTGAAAATTAATTTCTCAGCTGAGTAATATAATTCTCAATTAAAACATAATGACAGCTACAATTGCCAGACAATTGTGAAATATCCTAAAGCCCAATTCAGACTAACGATTACGATTGCAATTGAGCTTCCTCGACCAATGAGATCAAAGCTTTCATTTACCTATCTTTGAAAGCTTTGATCCCATTGGTTGAGAAGCTTCAATAGTAATCGCAATCATAATCGCTATCGTTAGTCTGAATTGGACTTTAAATTGGGTTTAAAATTGGGCTTAAAATCCAGTTTAAAATTGGCCCTAAAGCCCAATCGTTAGTCTGAATTGGGCTTAAAATGACTTATGGGTCAACCACAGTGAAGGCGGCAAGCGGCAGCGGCGGGCGGCATTTTTTTTGCATTGGTGTAGCGCAACGAGAGTTGCTACAATACAGCGGCAACGGCAGCGCACTTTTTCCGTCGCCGCCGAGTTTGAATCCAAGTCAAACTTGCCGCCGCCGCCCAAAATATTTTATGAAAACCACCACATTCGGCGCCACATTCTATGCAGATTTTTCTTCGTTGTTTTGTGACAACCACCACATTCGGCGCCACATTCTATGCAGTTTTTTTGACGTTTTGATTTCGCAAGATGCCGACAACGGAGAAAAAATTAATCGAGTTCGTGAAAGGAAATCCAATGCTCTACGATTTGGCCCATCCTCAATATAAAAGGATAGACATCAAGCAAAATAAATGGAGCGAAGTAGCAGACGAATTAAATAAGTTTTGATGTTTCAATTTTGACAGAAGCATATGCCGACGGTGCCGCTATCATTGTCATGCCGCCCGCCGTCGCGGCTGCCGCTTGCCCCCTTCACTGTGGTTGAACCATTAAACCTCAATCCAGACTAACGACGACTACAATTACGGTTGAAGCTTCTCGACCAATGATATCAAAGCTTTCAAGGATAGGAAAATGAAAGCTTTGATCTCATTGGTCGAGGAAGCTCAATCGTAATCGGAATCGTTAGTCTGAATTGGGCTTAAGGCCTTACTCTGAACTTTCAAATAGATTACATTTCATTTAACTATTCCGATTGACATTTTTTAAAGCTGGTCCGATTGAATTTTCACATTTCATTAAACTATTCCGAATGACATTTTTAAAAGCTGGTCCGATTGAATTTTCAGTTCAGCCTCATCCTGATTAGATGAGCGGGGTGGGGGCTGGTGGGGGACGGTGTTGTGGGTAGCTAGAACGGAATACCAACTAGACAATGTAATTGTATAAAAATAAATCTTTGTTTGGACGAAACAAGGAAAAAGAAATGAGAAATATACGCCGCAGGCGAACTTTTATTTAAACAGAATGCGACTCAAATATTTAAATCAAGAGTTGCACAACCCCAAAATAAAGTTTGCATTCTACATATAATGCCAACAGAAATTGCAGAAATACCAATAAAGAATAAAGCGCCGCTGGCGAAATCTTTTTTAAAATTATTGACATGCGCCATTTGTGAAAAATCTTTGAAAAAATTCGATGCATGAGAAAAGAAAATGTGATTTACAGTAATCCCCAGCCAAAATAGAGTATGTTTGACCCATTTAGTGATCATTTTTTCCAGCGTTTGCAAACTTTAACACTAAATTGAAAAACCTGGGACAAAAGTTTAGTTTCCGGGACGTAAGCAATATGCCTAAATCCGGGACTGTCCCGGCAATTCCGGGACTTATGATCACCCTATTTATAAAGCACTAAAGCACTTATGTGAAATTGCATTATGAACCATGTTGTCTTTGTAATTTTTTCGATCCAACGTACCGTTTTCGAGAA
Source organism: Chrysopilus asiliformis (assembly GCA_964034945.1). Lineage (NCBI taxonomy): Eukaryota > Metazoa > Arthropoda > Insecta > Diptera > Rhagionidae > Chrysopilus > Chrysopilus asiliformis. Next base: position 39,250,708 of record OZ035961.1, read on the forward strand.
AATCGCAAAAACGGTTTCGTTTTTGGAGGGGAGAATCGCAGAAAATGGTCTCGTTCGTTGGAGGAGGGACGAAAAGTAGTCCAATTTTGTCCGTTAAGGAACTCGACCTCGCATTTTACGGAAAAAAAGGCTGTGCCTAATTCCTTCTCAAGTTATCGTGACCACGAGCAGACAAACAGACAGATAGACGAATATGCAAAAATCAATTCGACTTATAATTCTACACACACTGGACAAATTTATTTTTTGGTCCGACAATTAATTCTTTGCGTTACAAATGGTGGAGCAAAAACCTTTTATACCATTTTTATAGATTCACCATATAGGGTATTGTTATGAAGCGATCCGCGGGGTTATTGAGTGCGGCCAAACGAAACCCTAAGTGCCAACGCACACGGTTCATCTCGTCGCGGCAACTTTTGGTCCTCAAAATGCCTTTCCGACGTACACGTTTCTTCACTTTTTAGTAGGAAAAACTTGTTTACAACAAGCGATCGCTCATGTGTTCTCATATATGTGTTGTATTTCCAGCTCATTCCCTTTCTAGCTAGCACCGAGGCAACATCAATTGCCATAATAGAAACTGCCAACAATAGAAGAATAAGGACTGGTAATTTGTTATGGCATTTCCTACCTACCTGGAAAATAAAACTACCTGGAACTGGTATTTCACTATTTGCATTCAATTTTTGTTTATTTGGGATATGGTTACGAGTCGGTGGCTAAGCACCGATTGACTCAATGAAATTACGCACACATGCATGCTGACGTGCTACACGAGCGACTTCGTTTGTGTGCGTAAAAGAAGACGAGAAGAACACTTTTCGAGGGGCGACTTTTCCCCTCTTGCCGCACTCGTTTCTTTCCTACAATTTGGTAAAGTTGCGGCATCCGGATGACCGAAAGTTGCTCCGTGTACGCCCATACTAAGTTGATGAATCAGCAAAAGATAAAGGTTTCGCATGGACTATGATGCGAAACCCTTATCTTTTGCTGATTCGCCAGCTTAGGGCTTCGCTTGGCCGCACTCAAAAACCGCGCGAATCGCTTCAAAGCAGTACAAAAAGCTAGTCGTTTTTCGAGAAATTGAATTCCTGTTTTAAGGAATATTTTTTATATTGGTTAATATTCCATTTTTAAATCAGATATCAATTTTCTCGACTTGTGAAAACTTTTGTACGACTTTTTAATTTAAAAAAATGTTTTTCCGCGTTTCTATTGAATTTAATCTAACTAAGATTAATTATTTGCTATTAAACTATATCTGATGGATTCAATGAATGTGTATTCCCAATTGTTACCAACTTTTGTCAATGTCCTTTTAATTTGTTAAATTTCCGTTCATTGTTTCTTTAGCCTTTTGATTATAATTCAAAATCAAATTTCGATTAATTTGAAGTTTTTGTTCATAAATAAACGAACAACATTGATTGCACGCTTCGATTCCGCTAAATTTGTTCAACGCGACGATCAATTGAGTAAAACTGCATATGAAATACATGTAGATATTCATATCAACATCATTCCCGATGCAATTACAAAGATTAAGATCGACACGTTTCAATTAGCAATAGTTACGAATAACAGCAGCCAATGTCATGGTTACTCAAATACTTGTTACTCAATATTGAATATAATTTATTTTAAATTTCTGAGATAGCCAATTTATGCTATCCAAGTATGCGTATGAGAATATTTTTTAACTCGGATATCGGGAGAATTGGTAAATATTTTTTTATGATTGGATAAATGTTGAGCATAGAAACATTAGGAGATCAATTTTCGCGCGTCAACAACCCCATCGAATACACCGAACACGTTGGACAAGTACGTCAGTAAAACTTTTAAAATTTTTAGATTTTAGTCAGATGCGCTCAACCCAAGTTTTGACAGTATGGTAGAACCTCAATAATTCGAGTTTGACGGTGATACAGGAAACTTGAAATTATTCGAGTTATCGAGGTTCGACTTATCGAAGTCTATAGCCCAACAAGTTTAAAGCTTTCTTACACTCTAAATAGAATACTAATTAGTATAAAGCACACTAAAGTCTGACTTTTTTTGCGTGGAATACTTACATAACATAATAGTAAAACAACATAGAGTAAGGTACGAATAGATGCCTCGGTGGGATAGATGCCCCGAAGCGTTAATATGCTAAACTAAACAATCTAGAGCGAATACAAATTACTGAATATAAAACTCACACCACCCCTAGTATGTTTAAAAAATTACAAACAATAACAATGCCCATGAACTTTATGAAAGTTTTTTAAAAAACTCAAATTGTAGCAACAAATGGCTGAATATGTTTTGTGCTGCCAGAAAATTTTTACGTGAAAATTTGTTTACGTTAAATAAATAGTAATTATATTAATTTAATAGTTTGTTTGAATATTTGTGAAGTGATATTCAAGAAAATCGCAAAGGCATCTGTCTGTGCTAAGAAGGATAGTCGCCCTACACTGTAGAAAATGGATTTGAATTTAAACCGAAACATAACAAAAGCTATAATTGCCAATCTGGCAATCATTGGAGACCCGTATGGTGATATTCGTATCAAAATTCGAACAGTTATACCAAAATTCCACTTTGAAGTCAAACTTTCCAATAAGATTTTTTAAAATTTATTCCAATCGGATTTTCATGTATGGGAGTTTTATGTAGAATCATATCCTAAATAACTTTTGTTCTTGGACTTTTTTGATAAGATGCACCGTTTTTGAGATATTCACAAAAAACGATTTCGTTCGTATGGGGGGTACCCCCCCTAATGGTCCATTTTTGCCCATTAACGAACTTAGCCTCGCATTTTACGAAAAACGGATCTGTGCAAACTTTCAAGTCTCTAGCTCAATCCGTGCGCCCGCAATCCGCGCCACAGACAGACGGACGGACGGACAGACGGACAGACGGACGGACAGACGGACGGACATGCAGAAATTAAATATTTTTATCATTCTAAACACACTGGTGTAATTCATTTTTTTGTGCGATGACGGGATCTTGGCGTTACAAACGGTAAGGCAAAGTTAATATACCCTTTGGTTTCACCATACGGGTATAAAAATGCGGTAAAAACGGGGTAAATTTGCAAAAACGTCGTAAAATTTCGAAAAAAAATCAGAAGTTATCTCGCACACCATTTAAGTTGTAAAATCACCCAAAAAAACATTAATATTACACTAGAAATAGGGTAATTTTAAACCTTGCGTAAAATTTCGACCAATATTCGTATTTTTACTCTCATTTTGGTGTAAAAACACGCTCGCAGGGTATTTTTGCATTATTGTACGGACAATTTAACCTTAACCTTATAATTTGCATAAGGTTTGTGGCATCGGAGTATAAATACTCGAATCGAGTTTTACTCTACCAAAATCCAGTGTGGCGCCTGCCACATGGCAGACATGCCCGGGAAATTTGGATGTGAAAACATCCGCAAAAATAATATAATATTTTTGTTTTTGCAGACCGTATAAGCCGAGAAATTCTAATACCATTTTCGGTGTAATTTTAAACAAAAAATGTCGTAAAATTACACCTTTAAGACGCGGTTTTGCTACCAAATAGGAGGAAAATTACAACAAAAATGTGGTAATTTTAAACATCCATGTCGTAAAATTACACCCGTATTGTACTTTTACTTCTTATTTAGCTTAAAGTTCCCCCGTAAAAGAGGCTTTTGTACGCCACAAAATGAGTAAAAATGCATAGCTTTTAAGCCATTACGACTCGGTGTAATTTTACCCCTATTATCGTAGGAAAATGGTTTCCTACGATTATAGGGGTAAAATTACAATAAAATTTTCTAGAGTGTAGTTTTGGGAACGGATTGATGCCCACAGGGGATAGACGTCCCATTTAATTTTAATATGGTCTTAATTTTAATATGGATGGATGGAATATATAAACTGAAAAAAATAATCAATTTTACGCTAAAATAAAACATATTACTTTGGAGTTTGTACAGAAAATATCGGGTAAGGTGTTGTGAAGGAAGTAAAGTCTATAACAATGGCGTCTAGAAGTAGCTCAAGTATTCGGTCGTCTATCTTACACATCGTTCAATTTCTTGTGCTGTGTTAATTCTAATATTCTTGAATTCTGTCCAGGGATTTTTTTTTTTCATTAAATAGTGGTAATTTTTTTCGTTCTGCCCAAGGGCATCTATCCGTACCGAAATCGATCTTTTTTGTGAGCAGAATTTTTTGTCATTTAAGATTTGAATAAAACCAATTTTTTTTTAAATGAAAAAAAATTGCTTGAAAGGAAAGAGTTTCAGAAAATTTCCCGGAAAACCGTTTTTTAGCTACGTTTTTCCCTGAATTTCTTTCTGCTAGAGTCGAATTTAAAAGTAACGGTAAAGCAGTTATGAGTCGAAAACTAACTTATAAATCCGCACTAGACATGAATTTTCCATTTTTTCCCCGAAAATACTTTCTTCAAAAATTCATAAAATTTTCAAAATTTTTTTCATCATAACACATGGATCAATAAGTCCCGAGACTAACCCAGAGATGACGCTCGTAGTAAACCAGTAACCACGTCTTTCTAGAGTACTAACCTTTGCTTGAAACGTGTCAAAATTTTAAGTCGATCGGACCAGAAACAGCTGAGTTATCGAGGTTGGAGTAAAGTCGTTTTGTAGTTTGTTTAAAAAATGGAAAAAACCGAGTTTCGTGTTCTGGTAAAACATTGTTTTTTAATGGGTAAAAACACCGTGCAAGCGAAACAATGGATTGAAAAATGTTACCCGGACTCTTGTCCATCAAAAGCAACGATTTGTCGGTGGTTTGCCGAGTTTAAACGTGGTCGTACCGACACAAATGACGCGGAACGCTCGGGTAGACCTGTGGAAGCCGTTACACCGGAAAATGTGAGTGAAGTGACAAAAATTATAATGAAAGATCGTAAAGTGAAGCTCCGTGAGATTGCTGAGATAACACAGATATCATATGGAAGTGCATTTACTATCCTTCATGAAAAATTGAGCATGAAAAAGGTTTTTTCCAAGTGGGTGCCGCGATTGCTTTCGATGAAACAAAAACAGCAACGAGTCGATGATTCAGAAAGCTGTTTATCGCTATTTACTCGCAATAAAAAAGATTTCTTGCGTCGTTACGTGACCATGGACGAAACATGGATACATCACTACACTCCAGAGTCGAAGCGGCAGTCATCTGAGTGGCGCACAGCTGGCGAAAGCCGTCCGAAGCGTCCGAAAACGCAGCAGTCAGCTGGCAAAGTCATGGCGTCAGTTTTTTGGGATACGCATGGCGTGACGATTGTATCACCCTAAAAGGTGATTATATTGATGAATAAAAAAAAATTTTGCAAAAAAAATGTTGTTTTCATTGTTAGTCTCGGGACTTATTGATCCATGTGTTATTTGATGAAAAATTATTGCAACCGTTCATGAGTGAGAAATTTTGGACGTGAAGAGCTGTCTATTAAAGACGTTACGCTTTTTTTATACGTTCAAACTTATTCTCCCTCAAATTATTATTATTTTTTTAAATTCTACAAACTTTCCCCCCACCCCCTTACCCCTCGCCCTCCGTTCAGTTAAAAGTGCGACTGTTAAAAAGGCAGCTTCTAATAAAAGATTTTTGAAATATGCACAAAAAAATTTCGCTACAATTTTGCCAAAGGTTGAATACTTCTGTCTCGCATTTTACCTTATATTAATGCAAAGTTTCAAAAACAAGCATAAAAGCCACGTTTCAGCTGTTTACCAATAAAATATCGGAATTTTACCAAGAAGAAATGTGGATAAAAGTGTAAGAAAATTCAAATTATTCAAGTGGTTCCTAAGTTATTCTTGTCATATACACATGTTCGTTAACCGGTTCAAGGTATCATTGGTCTGAAGTGGTATAAAACGATGCAAATTTCGCTAATCTTTTAGTACCTTAGAGAACCTAAGCCCATACTAAGCGTAATGGTTTGAAATTGTTGTGCAATCAGAATATTGTGAATTATAGAGTTTTTAAAAATATTTGTGAAAAACTTTAATATCTTAAAAATAATCTGTCCCATATATTTGTAAGCCGAGTTAAATAAAATATTTATCAGCTGATTATCTGCGTGAGTGATTTCATAGTAGAGTCGCGTTAACGTGAACCCACATTAGACAGGGCTGGTTCACGTTAGTGATATATGGTTCAAAAAATATTTTTTATCATAATGAGAAGGAAAAATAATTTTTATCATTCCTTAATTTTTATTTGAATTTTTTTTGTGGCGTTTTCCATTCCTCTTGTTCTTTAAAGGTGTTGAGTGTGCACACAAAATCGAAAAAAAACGATCTTACAGAATCTTGTTGTGAATCTTACCTGTTAGAGAACGATCTTGCAACATTTCCGGTCAAAATTTCGCAAGTTACAAGGCTTGAAATGAGAAATATTTAAAATTTGATTGTGTACGTTACTGAGATTTTCACAAAATGGAGTGTTCACATTATCTCGACTCTACTTCATTAGAACTTTCATAAAGTTTTGGAACACGTAATTGAAACTCTAAAGATAATGGAATCGCGGACCAAAAAACGCACGACAATAAAGGCATTGACGGTCAACCATCACACGTCATTAAAAATATTTGATGTGAAAAACATATGATTTTTTTGTACAAAATCTACGATCCTGTGCAATTTACACTATAGCACGACGAATAAAATATTTGTTTACATTAAAAATTGATTTTTCTTTTAAGAAATTTGAAATATCTCGGTAACGGTAAAAGCTATCGAAGTTAAAAGGCGAAAATGTAGAGAATTTTAATATCTTTAATTTTCTTTTTAACTGATTTTTCGAAAAACCGTTAGTTTGCAAATAAATATTTTTTTTAACATTTAATAGAAATATATTAATAACGGTAAAATATAGTGGGTAACGGTAAAAGATTAAATTGCTGGGAATGCTGTTCTCTTCAATTCTTCTCTACATTGACCTACCAAAAACCCGTCAATTTTCGAGAGAATAGCAAAAACTGATTTTTGACATACCTGTATATGTCGATAACGGCTTTAAATACGCAATTCCACTAAGGACAGAAATGTGGGAAATTTTTTTGTCTCCAACTTTTGTTAGATCACTAAAAAAATGCGTAATTTCGGAATAAATCGCGAAAAACGAAATTGAGATTTTTGAAAAGTCGCCATTTTGATTACTTCCGGTTAACGGATTACCACCAAAAGTTGATAGGATTGTCCCATTCCAGGACGAAACATTCCTATAAAATGTCATGGCTATAGTTCTATTAGTTTTTGAGAAATCTTGTACACAGACTGACAGACAGAAAGACATTTTTGTAACAATGCTCCAATCGACTCAGGAGTGATCGGGAAATGTTTTTAAGGCAAAATTAAGAGGTCGAAACTTTTCATGAATACAATACTTTATTATACTACGTATAATAAATAAGTAAAACAGGAAAATAAAGAAAACATAACAAAAGCTATTATTGAAAACCCGTATGGTGATTTAAGTGAACAGCGAACAGTTGTATCAAAATTCCACTTTGAAGTCATACTTTCCAATAAGATTTTTTAAAATTTATTCCAATCGGATTTTGATGTATGGGAGTTTTATGTAGAATCATATCCTAAATAACTTTTGTTCTTGGACTTTTCTGATAAGATGCATCGTTTTTGAGATATTCGCAAAAATCGTTTTCGTTCGTATGGGGGGTACCCCCCCTAATGGTCCATTTTTGCCCATTAACGAACTTAGCCTCGCATTTTACGAAAAACGGATCTGTGCAAACTTTCAAGTCTCTAGCTCAATCCGTGCGCCCGCAATCCGCGCCACAGACAGACGGACGGACAGACAGACGGACGGACGGACGGACAGACAGACAGACAGACAGACGGACGGCCATACTAAATTCAACTTTTTTTATCATTCTAAACACACTGGTGTAATTCATTTTTTTGTGCGATGATGGGATCTTGGCGTTACAAACAGTAAGGCAAAGTTAATATACCCTTTGGTTTCACCATACGGGTATAAAAATGCTAACCCAAGGGTGCAGACTTGCGTGGTCCACCACAACAAGTATCTTTGTAACTGTAGATAACAAAAATTTTAATAAAAATTTCAATGTTTAAATTTTAAAATATCTAATTAATGATGAACCACAATATTTGACAAACTACTAATCATGTTAGCCCATGTTAACCTTTGAATTTGGCAGCATTGCATTTGAGTAATAAAATAAAAAATCGCCATTGTTCGAAATGGATAATTGATCATGCTTTTAGAGCCGTTTGCACAAGTGAAACCTAGCAACTTATGTCAAACGTAAATTATTTAAGTCCAAGAATTTCTACGGTTTACGCAGGCTAAGTAAAGTTAATTTTTCAAGAATAGTAGTCGCAAATTGGCTTTAAGGTGCCGCTCCACATGAGAGTAAATACGCGAGTAACTCTCAAAAACTCTCGAGAGTTATTCGCGGGAGGCTGTTCATTTGAGAGTTAATTTCGGCGATTTTTCTACCGCGAGCTCTTGATTTAAGCAATATCTTGATTTTTTGACATCTTGCTTTGGCGAGTTCTCGAGAGCTATTAGCGAAATTCAAACGCCGTTCGTATCTGGCGAGCTACTCTCCGAGAGTTCAGTGGAGGCCTGTCGACTAGAGAGTAGAATCACTTTTGAAAGCTCGCAGAAACTAGCTGGCAAGTTTTTCCGAGTTTCTGCAAGCGACTCTCAGAGACGTGTCCATTTGCGAGTAGCTGCTATCGAGAGGTTCTCGCCGGCATTTACTAGCATGTGGAGCGGCACCTTTAGATCTTTTATCTAAAAGACTTTTCTTCAGAATTAAAAATAATATGTGTGAGAATAATACAAAAATTCTGGACTATTTTTCTACTTTTTATTAAATGTCAGTTCTCTTTGTCGCTGAAAAAAGTCTTCGTTCCTTGGATCTGTGTTGCTTTCAACTTAGGGATACATATTTAGACTCGATACGTAAAAAAATAATCTGTAGCTTATTTTGTTTAAAAAAAATTCCCGTCCGAAATACATTTTTCAAAACAAAAAAAAAATTCACCTGCGGCGCATTACTTTTTCTTACGAAAGTATTTAAATTTTTAAGATGAGTTGTTATAATTGCGTCCTCCCCCATTCCCCCCTCCACCAATTTTTCCAAAATCCACCACTGGCTGCAACAAACAATTGCATTTATTTTAAACATGATGAAAATCTGTAAGATGTCATTTCAAAATTACTACCGTTGTTAAATACAATATTTTTCAATGTTTTCTAACTTCTAATCCGTACTTGTAGTTTGAAAAGAACATATAATTCAAAAATTCATTTCATAACACTTTACATGCCCTAAAACTCCCACAATGTAACATTTATATAGAACTTTTTGCTGCAACTCGTTAACCTTTCAGCACTTCTGCCCACTACAAGTTGTAACGTTAACTCTAGAAAACATTGCAGAATAACACAACAAACGTCGCTGGCTTTTACTTGAGCTTCATTTAAGTTCTTTTTTTTAACGAGAAACCCATTAAAGTTCAATTTATTAAGTCACAAGTTCATAGCACTCAATAGTGTAACAATTTAGAATCATTTAGCAAAAAACGTGAAATTTGAGTTGAAAAAGTTGTACGATCTGTCAGTATATGACATTATTGTACAGTCGGCTGTCATCGTTTAATTTCTTGAATGGCAGCTTTTATTAAATGCAGCTGACACAGAAACACAATAAAAATTTTACAAACAGAATTTTTTTTTCAACTGATCATCAAATTAATTTATTAGATATTCTCAAGTGTTGGTCTCTTGGGTGAAAAATCTTTATTTCTCTTAATTTTTTTTAGTTTCTCACACAATATTTTGTTTGTTGTTGTTATTGACTTTCCTTGATTACCGCACAGAACGCTGGATTCTTAAATCTTTTTTTAAACAAAAATTCGTTTAATGTTTTCCATTTTAACAAATAAAAAAAAACAATCCGTAATACTTTCGTACCCCAAGTATTAGAAAATAGAAGACCAGCAAAAAATCAGGCCAAATACAACAAAACAAAACATAAATTATATTTATCCATTTAATCGGCCAATAATCTTAATTGAGCCGATCACATAAAAGACTTATGAAGTATCTGAGATATGATCGTGGCCAGAGATCATGGCAGTACTTTGCATATCACGAAATTTGTTAAACCATCATAAGATGACGCGATCATGAGGAACTTTAGAACCTAAAGTAATGAATTGCCATCGATCTTTGTCTATGGATCGGATGAAAACTCTTTAAGTCTTAAGGCCATTCAAAAAAGCACACCTTAATGACAAACAACCACTCGGCCCTGCCACCCAGGCCCACTTATTCAACGGGTGATCGATCCCGTTCAAATATGTCTTAGCTGCTTGTTGTCATTTTGGTACTTGTTGGAAACAACTTGTGAAGTTAAGTACTTTTCTCATCTATGGCCAACAAGACCCCGGCAGACCTTCCTTCCACTTAAGAAGTGATCAATTCTTTCGAGAAAACTTTACGATAAACGCTTTGGGTGATCGCGGGACCGGCACAGTGCGCGGCGTAGGCGTTTTCATGTGTTGGTATCATAAATTATGGTCCCAGTTTTTCCTTTTGACGTTATTTTTGTTTTCATTTTCAAAATCTATGTATCTAAATTTCTTGTTGACTTTAGTTTTCAGTAAACGTGTTCCGATTTTTTTTTGTTTTGTTTTTATTAATTTTTTTTTTGAACTAATTTATTAAAACGATTTGTCGTTCTTTTTTTACAGGTGGCCAACTAAAAACGAAAAACGGCCAGAAATACGTTGTCAACGATCAACCGGACGGCATTTTCATATCTAAAACCTGTGCCATATTGACAGCGTGCATTGCAATATTAGCAATGATTATTGTGATTTTATTGACATACTTTTTAATGGCATCAAATAAAGTTGACAGGTAAATAAATATATTTTTGTACACATTTTTCATTATTATTTTTATTACATATTTTCTTGAACTCAAGTTGATAATTTAGATCTAAATCATTAGTACCGATTTCCAATCGATAAATTTCAGTTTTTGTTATACCCACGTACAAAATTCATTAAAAAAACTGAAAGTCGAGAAATTTTTTTATTGTCTGGTATTTTAAGACGACTCCGTAATTTGCATTTGAATTTACAGTGACTTTGAACTAAATTTTTCTTAATTACAATATTTCTAAATTCATGTATGAAAAATATTTTAATGTAGGAGGAAAACTTTCTATAGTTAAAATCGAAAAACGTTAACAGTGCCTAATTGATCGTTTTACTCCACAGCTTTAGTTAATCGTAGGACTAAATGCTATTAATTTTGAAAGTACCTTTAATGTAGCTTACGAAATCGAAGATATACCTTAAATGATATAACAAATAAGCGAAGCCAAAGTGATTTGTGTGCAAATCCCAATACAGATCAGTTTGGCTTCGTCTGAAATTCGACATAACCTACTTTAACTTAATATCACAGATTTATCGGTTCTTATGTTTCTTACACTTCTAGACTCAAGCATTTGGCACACGGAATGCGAATAGCGAAAAAGTTCAAACTTTCCTAGCAATCTTATATCGTATGTCATCTACATGAGCTCTAATTTTGCAGAGTCCGTAATTTTGCAGAGAGTGCATTGTTACGTAGTACAAAATTGGAGTTCATGCAGTTCATGCGGTGTGCCACTTCACTTAATGGGTAAAATTACTTAATTAAGGGCCTGTTTCATCGTAGGCCAAGTGGTAAAGTACTTCGCCCGTGTTCCGGAGCTCGGTGTTTGAATTCCTGACTGTCACACGCTGTGATTCAAGTCCACTCAACTTGCTTTACGAATGACCTCTGCTGTTGATAGGTTGCAACGTAAAAACCTTACAAATGTTGTAATTCTTCCATAGTTTGCAATCCATGTAAAATTGTAGGTGCGAAGCAGGGACGAAATTGTTATGAAACCTCAATTCAGGCGGCCCAGGCTCTTCGAGGGCTGTAGCGCCAAAGATGATGATGAAGGGCCTGTTTCACCACTGCTGGATAAGTTTTATCTAGTAAACAAATATCTGTCATATGTCTTATGTGTACGGCACAAGGTCACTGAGATGTTACTTAACCACTAGATAAAACTTTAATTTTCAGCAAAGTTGTTTAATGTTGAACCAAATTTGTTGAATTTTCAACAAAAATTGTTAAATTTTCAACAAAAATTTCTTGAATTCTCGACACAAATTTGTTAATTTTCAACAAGCGATTTTTTCGCATTTTGTAATTGACAGACTTGGGAGAATGGCAAGTATGTGCAATTTCTATGAAGAAAAATTAAATTATGTGTAGTTGTATAATAAACACACTTTTTTGCCGAGTAAGATTCTTTAAAATCTGTCAAAATATTTTTCGCATTTTCTTGGCTACTTAAAGTTTATTCGAGTTAAAACGTCATAATTTTATTCGTTTTGCAAAGTTAGTAAAAAGGAAATTAGTAGACAGAAAATTCATTACTAAAACTCCGTATCTTAAGCCGTTATCGAGTTATACAAATCAGTTTTTGCGATTATCTCGAAAAAAAACCAGGTTTATGGTGATGTGATGTATAATATGAATTAAAGAGAATATTGTTTGCCATAATTTTGTTTTTTACCGTTATCCGATATCTTTTACCGTTATCGAGATATAAAATAAAAAAAAAAAATTCTTGCAAACTAACTTTTTTTTCGAAAAAAAAAACAGTTAATGGCAAAATTAAAGGTATGAAAATTTTCTACATTTTTACTTTTTCCGTAAATCGATATATTTTACTGTTATCGAGGTATTTCAGATTTTGTAGAATAAAAATACACATTTTTATGTAAACTAATATTTTATTTGTCAGCTAAATTATGCATAAACGTAAATTTTGTATAAGAAAGTCATGTGCTGTTCACATCAGATATTTTTTTTTGTGATTTCTGTCTATATGCATTTTTTTAAATAAAAATTTTTCCTGCGGCGCAATTTTTGTCGCATACCAAACCCGTTTTATCTAGTAATCACAGAAAATTGTTTACATTACGACACAAAATTTATTCTGAAATTTATTCCTGAAAGCCGCTGGAACTTGAATTTTTTCATACAAACCCGTCAGAGTAAATTCAAATTTTGCATAAAATTCGGGAAGAAATTCAAGAAACATTCGCAACGGTAAACAGGGCCTTGGTTACTTTTTTACCATTATTTTTTTTATATTTCATTTAAAATCAAAATTTGAAACTTGAATCTAATTTGCTGATTGCAAGTTATGAATATTTCTATGGCCGTTGCAACCACTAATTCATTTTCCTCAATTACCCTAGTTTTAGAATAAATTTTATTACTTATGCTTAATAGCAGGATTTTCTCATTCAGGGTGCAGTTTTCCAACAACTCCTTGAATCCAGACCGACAACGCAGTATTGATTTTCTTCACTTCTGACCCATTTTTTTTTCTTGATGATATACACCGGACATAGTATTTGACCCAGAATGCGGAAGTTCATTTTCCTAATGCATGCAACTATTTTACCCTAAACTCCGAAAAGGTGTTGATAATAAAAACATAAATTATGTTGGCGCCGTGGGTGTGTAAAAACAATAAAAACTGCATAAATTACATAATTCGGAAATGAATTTTTATATCACGTGCATTTATAATAAAATTTAATTTTTGGACTTGTTACATTAATGTTTTTATGTGATTGCAACGTACAACGAAAAGCTATAAATGTAGTCTCCAAAATATTTTTTTTTGTTTTCTCACTGATTTTTACTTTCTTCTACGGAGTATAATAAAGTATTGTATTCATGAAAAATTTCGACCTCTTAATTTTGCCTAAAAAACATTTCCCGATCACTCCTGAGTCGATTGGAGTCATATTTAAAAAATGTCTTTCTGTCTGTCAGTCTGTCAGTCTGTCAGTCTGTCTGTCAGTCTGTCTGTCAGTCTGTCTGTCAGTCTGTCTGTCAGTCTGTGTACAAGATTTCTCAAAAACTAATAGAGCTAGCGCCATGAAACTTTATAGGCATATTGGGTCCTGAAATGGGACGATCCTATCAACTTTTGGTGGAAATCCGTTAACCGGAAGTATCCAAAATGGCGGTTTTTCAAAAATCGCAATTTCGTTTTTCTCGATTTACTCCCAAACTACGCGTTTTTTAGTGGCCTTAAGTATGACAAAACTTGGAGAAAATAAAATTTCCCACACTTTTGTCTTTAGCTATAACTCGATATCTCCATCCGTTATCGAGATAAACCGTTATTTCCAAAAAAACAGTTTTTTGCGATTATCTCGAAAACTAACGGGTTTTTGCTGACTAAATGTACGAAGTGAATTAATGAAAATGGCATTCTGCACAATTTTGTTTCTTACCGTTATCCGTTATCTTTTACCGTTATTGAGATATTTTTATTAATATGTAAAAAATCATATTTTTGCGAATAATTTGCAAACTAACGGTTTTTCGACAAATCAGTTAAAAAAATAATTAAAGATGTTAACATTTTCTACATTTTTGCCATTTACCTTAAATTGATATCTTTTACCGTTCTCAAGTTATCTCAAATTTTGTGCGTTTTTGATATTTTTGAATAAACCAAGAATTTATTGGGAGGTCGTCTTAGGTTGACAACGCGACCGGGCTCTAGCGTAAATTGCGCAGGGTCGTAGATTTTGTAGAAGAAAGTTTTGTGTTGACCACAACTGATATTTTTTTATCGTATAAATATGTGTAGACATGAATATAAATGAAAGAACGTTTTTCAAATCTCATTTTTTTTATTAATTAGTAATGTCGTAAGTTTGATAACGCCAGAAAATTTACGGCTTATTAATTACTTGTTGTGTCTCTAGATTTTTAAAGTTCTTAATGAGGTAAATGATATGGCCGTATACAGAAGTCAAACTGCAATGAATTATGAAATCAAAGTATAGAAACAAAAAGCATCTGTTAATTAATTCCGATTTAATCAACGATAATAAATATTAATTCTAAGAGAAATTCTTAATTTTTCTTGTAAGACTTGCGTTTAATGGTATATTTCGGAGGCAGCACCACATATAGAACTTTGGAAAAGGGTTATCCCTTTGATTGTGAGCTCTTTAATCTTTTGGTTGTTCGGTCAATTTAAAATTTTGATTCCGATCGTGGGATGGAATACTTTTTGAAATGGAATTTTTTTTTATAAAATTTAAAAACAGAAAATTAAATTGTTTTAGTTTTAGTTTATTTTTTTCAATACCAGTAAGTTTAACCATTTGATGCCCGATATTGCTTGTAAGCAACTTTTTATAACAGTTTCTCATATAACCATAAGAAAAGCTACAATTGCCAGGCGTTAATCGTCAAATACTCTATATGAGAGCAGACCAAATTTTCATGAAAAAATCCATTTGTATAAAAGAAAGGTGGGAAGGATTTTGTCTTTATAAATTCTTCGATACTATGTACCGTTTTCGAGAAAAAAGAAAGAAATTATTCAATTTGTATGGGGAAGCGGGGAAGTGTGTTCCAATCGGATTTTGATGTATAGATGAGTTATCTAAAATAATATTCTAAACACATTTTACTTTCATAAATTTTTCAATACGACTCACCGTTTTCGAGAAAATTGTAAAAAATGCTTAGTTTGTATATGGGACGAGGGAAGGAATGGGCCGATTTTTCCCATTCAAGAACTTAGGCCCGCCATACACTTGAGCTAAGCCAGCTCAACTATATGCCTGTTTCGACGTTGATGTTTCGCGCTTTATCTTATCCTTACTTTGGTACGTGACGAAACACGGCACGTAGAGCTCTAAACAGGCACATAGCTGAGTTGGCTTAGCTCAAGCGGACCTTAGCCTAGCCATTTACAAAATTTCAAGTCCCGAGCTCAATCCTTTCGAAGGTTATGGTGTTCACTAGGGATGTCAAAAAAGAACCGGTTAAACCGGTTACCCGGTGTTTTTGCTTCGGTTAACCGGTTTTTTTCGGTGTTTTTTTGCAACATACCCTTAAAAAAGATCACCGGGTATGTTTTGTTTTTTAAAACATACCCGGTGAAGCCAAAAAGCCAAAAACCGTTCAAAAAAACCGATCATTTTTTTTGTACGGAAAAATAATTTTAACCCAATTTTCGTGCAACTGATTTGTTAGAAACACTTCTTTTTCGGCACTCTAAACCAAATACAATATTATATTGTGCCATTTATGGCCTCTTAATGGATTATGTGGCGCTTCACGTGTTTTGTTTGTATTATAGTGTATTTGTTGTGTCTAAGACCTAACCTACCCAATTTGATCAAAACGGTTTTTCGGTGTTTTAATAACCGGTTTTTTGGACCCGGTTAAACCGGCCCGGTTTAAACCGAAGTCTTAAAAACCGGTTTAACCGAAAACCGGTGTTTTTCAAAAATTGGACATCCCTAGTGTTCACGGACGGACAGACAGGCAGATAGACGAACGGACGGACATGCGGAAACCAATTTTTTTTGTCATCCCTTGTAGTTTATTTTTGTGTCCGATGATTGGTCCGATGCGTTACAAACGGTATACAAAATCTAATATACTCTTATCATATAGAGTATAAAAAAAATTTCAAAACTTGCATAGTGCCTTCCTAGGACTAAAGAATATCAAAGAAAAAGTTTTCTGACAACATCGAAAAAGTCGTGCCTAAAAGGGTTAAAAAAATACAATAAAATCTTACGCTTTGGTTTTACTTACTTAGATTCTCAAGATTCCTGTGAGTGATTCATAAATCTTTGCATAAACAGCATGAGACAAAACGATTTATTCAAATTAATCATGACTTTTCATTAGGGTTACACTCGTTCACCATACATTAATGTTTTTTAAAACATTCCAATTTGATGGTTATATTCAAAGTAAATCCGCTTAATAGTTAAATATTTGTCTTAAACACAAAGTGACTTAACTAAATATTTGGCAATCTATGCAAGACACTTTTCAACTGAATTTGAATGTTTAATCCAACAAACTCTTTTTATTTCCATTACCTCATTTTTTGTAGTAAAAAAAACTTCAGTAAGCTCTTCATTTGCAAAGTGTAAACGGTGAGTAATGCTAATCGAGTATTAAGGCGTATTGTAAGATGAACAACATATTGTGTTTAATAAGAGAGAAAATTTCAACTCCGGGTACTGGTAATTTTATTTTTGCCGGCATAATATAAAATATCTGATGTGAACAGCACATGACTTTTTTTTTACAAAATCTATGGTTTTGCGCAATTCACGAGTACACCATTATTTGGTTTAAATTTGGTTTAAATACTTTTCATTTATATCAAGTACAAAAACCATTTGCGCAAATTTAGCTATTTTTTTTATTTAATTCAACTACTTTTTCGTGTATCGATCAAGACTATTATATATATTAATTATAAGTTCCTGAAATTTTTTTGAAGTGGTGCAAAAATGTGGCTTGAGACTGTAAGGGTTAGAGGTCTGTCAGTCTGTTTGTCATCATTGAAAAGATTTGAAGCCACTGGACTATATGAATTTCTAATTGTTTACATGAATTACATTAAATACATTAACTACGCCTGAAATCAGATGCTAGGTACATACATTTTTTACACGACATTAATGGCGGCGTAGTTAAGTCGACGTAAATTACGATGCCAACACTGTTTATGCTATGGTTAAAGAGGAGAATGTTGTTTTCAGTAAACGTGCATTACTTGAAAAACAAATAAAAAGTATAGAAATTGAGATTATTTCGATATTTTTGAAATTAAGATAAAGATCATATAAAAACAAAAATTTGTTATAAATTACGAAATCTGCTTTGATTCCATTACTCTCGGTGAATATTATAGCATAAGAAAGTAAAGAAGATTTCTGTTGTCATGTTTTTAAATAGCATACTATTTTTTCTACACAATCTATGCAAACACATTAATAATACAATGAATACAAAAATAACAATGAAGTCATTAAATTTGAAAACTTATGAGAATTTCAATTTTGTTCTTTCGTTTCATGTTGACGTTTTAGCTGTAGTCCGGTTGAACCAAATGGTAATGCAACAATTGTATCAGCCGGAATCTTAGGATCTGCTATACCCAATGGAAAATCGAAGTCGAATGGTGATAGCGATGCAACTATCACGGATCCTTCTGTACTCGCCGAAGACGAAGCCCAAATGGTGAATAAGAAGCTGGTATTGCATGATGGCTGGAGCCCTGTTTGGTACAGGTAAGTGATGATGTTAATGATCTCCTCAAATTGAATTCTGTTCATTAGCCTTTTATGTTTCGCCGCTTGAATTGAGAACCTTTCGGCAGTGACTACTGGGGAATTTCATTTTTGAAAGAAAAGCAATTTAAATATTTATTATATGTTCATGAAATATTCGATAATATGTGAGGAAAATATTTCATGGTTGATCGAAACTAAAGAAAAAATGAAGTAGACCTTTTAAGTCTTTTATAAAGTGAATCGAAACGGATTTCATTAAGAACTTTCAAAAAGTCATGATTTTAATCGCAATTAAGATAGTATCGAGTGTTATTTTTCTCTGTTAAGATGAATGATTGATAGCAGTTTGGTCAGGATATTACACTTATTCTAATATTTATTTAAAGATTCTTGGTGCGAAAAAATTGTTTTGCGTCCGCCCAGGGGGTTTGTATGTACGAAACCGCACTATTAGAAAGTGTCTCATGTCGTTGGTTGTCCCTCTTTTCATTGTCAGCCAGTCTTTCCAGCGTAACAAATTTATATATTCTCCAAAGTTATCTTTAATTATTTTGGTCATTACCATCGTTTTGAACGGTCGGAAGTTAAATTACAGGAAAAGAGCGCCGAAAATGATATGAGTCGTGCTTCATATGGAATCAGGGTGTTATGTACTGGATCCTAAAAAAGTGTATATTTACAGAAAAAAAATTATTCGATTCATTTCTGATCATATAGAATAATTGATCTCTAATTGACTTATATAGAGAAATTTAAACTCTCTTTCATTGGGTGCATTCAGCGACCTGAGCCGCTCAGCATCGCTCTAGAGCGAAAAAGGTGCTCAGTTACTGAACGCAATCGCTACAGAGCGGCTCAACTGAGCAGCTCACATTTTTTCTGAGCGTAAAAAAACTCCGCTCAGTAGCTGAGCAAATGTCAAATGAAGAATTACATAACCTCAATTCATGTGTAAAAATGATGACGGAAATAAATGGTGTTATTTATAATATTTATAGTTATTTATGTTATTTATAATACGGGAAGCCTCATGGAAGTTCTTGCTGAGCAAACGGGAATGGAAATAGTCGGTGTTGCGGAAAATGTTGGCGAAAGAGTTCGGGAGTGTACTTCGGTATAGTCACCTCAATATAATCCCGGTTTCTTTCAGGCTTTGAACTTCGAATTGAGGTTACTTCAAAATGAGTATTACATTCGTCAACCAACATTGCGATGGGCTCCAAATTTAACATACCTGACGCGCAAATACCGAATATTGTGGAAATAATTATATCTCGGTCCATCTTCCAATATAACCCCGAATGTTTTGACAGTTTTATGTACGCGGCTCAGTAGTGGTGCATTCAGTAAACACTGAGCGGCTCAGCTGAGCAGTTTTTTGACACATACTGAGCCGCTCCAGAGCGGCTCGGGTCGCTGAATACACCCATTGTCCACATCCTTCGTGGTCAGGTCAGTGATGGTGATCTAAATCATCATTCTGATAAAAATCCAGGCATTAGATCAAACTCAGTCGATTCGATTCGCCACTCAATTGGTATTCTGAGATTTGCAGCGAGTAATTCAACCTCAAAATGTTGCTAGGTCATACGCAATCGAACAGAAGTGAAACGCAGCGGATTCAAGAATACAAACTGAGGGGAAATTGAACAAACTTAACGCTACTTTGGATTCCAGAATAGGCAAGAATAACAACCCTGATGTAAGTAAACAATAAATAATATTTCAATATGATCTGGGAGATCTGCGAATTGAGCCCGAAATTATTCAAGATTAAATATTAATCACAAAGATTTAATTTATTTCGAACGAAAGACAATTATTTCGGCCGAATAGTGAACTGATATTCGATATTCGACCGAATAGTGAAAATAGGCCGAATAACGAATAGTAACCGAATATTCGTTGCAACCCTCTTTTATAATAATATCCTACGTGGAATTTCTGTCTGTCTGTCTGCACAAACGATCTCGAAAACCCG
The DNA here is from genome assembly GCA_964034945.1 of Chrysopilus asiliformis. Classification (NCBI taxonomy): domain Eukaryota; kingdom Metazoa; phylum Arthropoda; class Insecta; order Diptera; family Rhagionidae; genus Chrysopilus; species Chrysopilus asiliformis. Next base: position 39,270,909 of record OZ035961.1, read on the forward strand.
CCTAACGATTTTCATGAAACTTGGGAGTTAGGGATTCTCAGGGACAAAAAAACCGATCTAGATAGGTCTCACCTCTGAGAAAATTCCCCTCGATACCCCTCGCCTAGTATCTTCGAACTGGGTGGTCCGATCTTAATGAAAGTTTACAGGATTAGTAAGGGGGCTAAGGGCTTTCGATTTTTCCACTACAAACTTGACTTCCCTCCCTTCGATAACCCTCACGTGGTGTCTCAAAACAACGCTTCAAAAATCGATGACAGCGATTACTCAATAACCACTCAACCGATTTCTATGAAATTTTGTTATCGCGCGTTAGTTTTAGTTCTAGCTTTCTAGATCGGGAATTTAAAAACTCTGGAAAAGCTCTGTAAAGATAATGTGAATTTAGTTTTTCCCCAAAAATCAGCAAAAGTAGGATTTTGAGGTCGCCGAGCATGGCTCGGTCTTCCTGGTACTAATAATAAAACATCGATACTATTGGTAAGTATCGATGGTTTAAGGTCGATGGTTTCGCCAGTCTGTCTCGAAGTATCGTTCGATGGCGACTATCGATGGTTTGCTTTCGATGCTCAACCCCAACTAATTGGATCAATTTGAATAAATTTCGAGTATAATATTTCTGAATACTTTCCCTTTTTACTATTACATAAATCTAATGAGAACGCAACAAAATTTCACGCAGAAACCGCACAGATCAAAATTTTGTTAGTAAGAATCACGCAGCTGGGGAACCACACTATTAGAAGCCGCGCTAAAGAACTCATTCGTATGCAAAATTAGAAAACTGAAAACGGTTACCTTATCCTCTTGGTGGCCATCTATCTATAAAGCATAAACCCCAATTACGCGTTCGTGCGTGCGGCATGATTTTGTTCTGGCATCTAGTAGTTGTCACCGCGTCTAAAAGTAGAAACTGAGCCTACTCTACGCGGCACGGACGCGGCAACGCGTCTGAGCAACGCGCAATTATACATTTACTCATATAAATGCGTAGTTTTTACCTTTACCGCGTGGGTGCCGCACGCACGAACGCGTAATTGGGGTTTAGGCTTAATACGAGGAATGTCTGTCTGTCTGTCTGCACAAACGATCTCGAAAACCCGCCTAACGATTATCACGAAACTTGGGGGTTAGGGATTTTCGGGGACAAAAAACCGATCTAGACAGGTCTCACCTCTGAGGAAATTCCCCTCGATACCCCTCGCCTGGTATCTTTGAATTGGATGGTCCGATCTTAATGAAACTTTACAGTATTACTGAGGGGGCTAAGGGGTTTCGATTTTACCACCACAAACCTGACTTTTCCCTCTAGACCTATCTAGATCGATAGGTCTCACCTCTTCAAAATTTCAGCAAAAGGGCGAGTTTGAGGTGGCCGAGCATGGCTCGGTTTTCCTGATATTATATATATAAAAGGCAACGTCTGTCTGTCTGTATGTCCGGACTTAGCTCGAAAACCACTAAACTGATTGTGATGCGGTTTTTTCGTATATGTTGCTTAGACCTCTGGTCAAACTCACTGTAGCAAAATAATACATAGCTCCGTTTTTCCCCCACAATCATTTATTTTGATCCGGTTTTCACTATTGGGCAGGTCGTTCATCAGGAACAAAAATTCCCAATTAAATCCAAATCTACCCCTTTTGTGTAAACCCCCTCTCCAGCAATCTCCTACAATTCAAGAGAAATTTCGATCCGGTTTTCACCGTTAGGAAGTCAGCCCCGAAGAAAATTTTTCGCCCACTAAAATCTACCCTCGTCCACCAATTGAACCACTCTTCTACTATCCCCTAAACTACTGAATGCATTTTGATGCGGTTTTCTTCATTAGAATAGTTATCTCGGAGAAATCAGATCCGAGTAATCACCAAGGCCTGAGGCCGAGGGGCGGGAATGAACCCCGGAGCCCCTAGTAATATTATATAACCCTACGCCTAAGATATACAGCATTTAAAAAAAACTGATTTGAATAAAAAAGCCTGAAAAACCGGAAACTAAATTTCGACCTCCTAAACCAGGTGTCTCTTGAAACAGTCAACAACATCTGTGGTACATACTATAAACAATTAAGTTAAATGCTCTATAAATAAATACGTTGACATTAAATTACCTACAGCAGATATTTTTATACCCAGTAATTACGTCTCGCAACTATATAATTACCTTCACCGCCATATAATTGAGTAATATTCAAAGATTTACAAATGAAAGTGATATCAAAATAATCCATCAATTGCAAGCAGTAAATTTAAACTATTTGTAGTTCCCAGAATTTTATACGAATCCATTTTTTAAAAAATCTACCCATTTGGCCTTTTGTTATGCATTGCACAGTCAAATTGATGCCGTCGATTTAATTTCATATCGTGCTCAGGTAGAAAATTCTTTTAAAATAATTTAAAACTATGAAGGTCGATATGGAAAAGGCAAAAATATATTTTTCATATCGTCTGGTATCGTCCAATTTGATTTTGTTTTAGTTATTTCTACTCATTTTTTAAATTAAATATTAAAGATGCATCGCGTGCAATCCGTTGGCGGTGTTTTGTTGCATATTTAATTTGATGTTATCTATGTTTTCTATAGAAAATCTATTCAGACGACATACCTGACATAAGGCCTAGTAGAAAATAATTATTATGCAAAAATGTAGATAAATAATCTTAAGGAATAAGTAGTAACAATCGATTATGTCTGCATTGATCTTTTGGATGTTAAATAATCCCGTCATATCGGTAATTAATTAATTGTAAAAACATATATTTCATCCGTTAGTGACTGACTTCCTTTCGTTCTTCAATTGGCAGTGCTCAGTATTCTGTATCGATAGTATGGCTTACGGCGGTGTAGATTATTTATGATTATTTTTTTTCTGTTTAATGAAATTTAATTCAATTGCGTGCCTTGTTATACCTACAAATGTACGTGATGGATTGATTGACGGACGCGTCAGGCACCCATAGTGAGTTGAAGACCTTTGGATAACCGTGAAAGTATGGCTTCTGTGGGCTCCAGGTAAGATAAGATTCGCGTCTTGACTCCGGAGAGGATCATCGATCTTGCGGTTTCTCTTTACAATGTAAAGTACGTGAACTTGACGGCCCGATTGCTCATCATCTCGACGTCAATTTACTTTTATTTTATTTTTATTATTTTGTTGAAAATATAAAAGTCCGATCCGAATGACATCATGTCCTTATATTCGATAAAATTTATTTATTTCTCCACGAAATTTGATATTTTGGCCTAGATTTTCACATTGGCTAAAGATCTTTTAATTTTCGCGTGTTTCATGCAAGAGTTGCACTGCCCCAGGCATGTGATTACGTTATTATTTCACTTACAAGCATCGAAAGTGGAATATAATATTTTATGAAACTCGTCAGTTTTGTTCCCTTGACACAATTTTTTAATTGCATCCAGAAGACGGATTTTATTTTTAAAATGCGATTTATTTTCGCTAAAATGTTCTCCGGATTTCACACCGAATATTTGTCTGTGCGATTGATGCTTCTGAAAAATAGCACTCCTAGGTGGTCGTTATATTATTACAATATTGAGTCACACGACTGCATTTAAAATTCTTTTTCTTATTATTAGTCAATCCAATAAAACAAAGCATTGATGATATTTTAGTTATTCAAAAACATTTAGAAGGGATTCGATAATAGCGCAAAATTCTATAGTGATCGAATAGTGCATACAGGGTTTAACATTCTGATGGTGACGACAAAAAAATGGTTTTTTTTCTCAAATTAGATCCCGGCTTCATCCGGCAAAAAGCGTGAATAAGGCAAAATTTGGGTCGGAAGTTTTCTGACAAAAGGATAACATAGACGGTAAACCAAGCTTCAAACCCGCTTTATCCCGATCCTTACTTCCCATACCACGCGGCTACTAGTGGGCCTATGTTGGAGGAACTAGGCATCCGACGGACAACTGTGATAATTTCCAGGCCCATGTAAAAGGAACAGACAGACAGACAAGCCCAGTTCAGAATAACGGGTTAGTTTGATTTTAGTTGTCAAAAATTTCTGCCCGATAGTGTAAACTGTTTCAAAATCTCTTTATAGGGAGTTCAAACAGGAGCAGATTTTTAGAGATTTAAACTTTCTTATACAAAATTAACGTTCCAGTGAAATTTACACTATAACACGACAAATAAAGTATTAGCTTATATAAAAATACATACAGTGAGTGGAAAAAGTCACCGTACAGTCACGATTTTTGAATAAAATACTAAATATAGCAAACACTATATTTATTTTTCAAATTCTGGTTACAGGATTTTGTTGCCTGGACAATTCTTTAGAGATCTGTAAAAAAAGAGATAAAAAAAATAATAATTTATTACTTAAATTTATTACTTTAATTAAAAATATGCTTGTTTAAGAGCGTAAAAAGTCTTCGTACGGCTATTAAAACAACCAAAAAATATGGGCTAATTTACCGTTAGTATTTGGTTGGGTATCCATTAGATCGAATTACTGCTTGAAGTCGCCTGGGCATCGATTCTACCAACTTCCGGGTCACTTCCGGGGTTATTTTTGCCCAATTCTTCTTGCAACACCGCCTTAAGCGTTTTCTCGCTAGTAATAGTGTGGCTGAGGATTTTCTTGTCAAGCAAGTCCCATAAATGTTCGAGGGTGTTTATATCAGGAGAATGGGCTGGCGTTTAGAAATATTTGGGAGTGTTGTAGAGTAGTATTATGCGTGCATTGAGTGATCTATGCTTCGGATCGTTATCCTGCATAAACACAAACGTGTTCTTAGTACCATTTCTTCAGCGCTAGCATGTAAATTTTGTTTTAATTTGTCAATATACACATACTGGCCCATAACCTCATCAATAAAATGCAGCCTACCCACCCCCCGCCGCGCTCATGCAGCCCCATACCATGACTCCATGCTTGAGGTTTTCCTTTTGAAACTCCATATTCTTTTTACGGCACAAAATTGGCCTTCCTTCCGATTGGAAAATGTTAAATTTACTCTCGTCAGTAAATAGTAAATATTCAATATTCAAAATATCTCAATAACGGTAAAAGAATAGCGGAAAACGGTAGAAGACAAAATTTTGGGAATCGTTATTCTCTTTAATTGGTCTCATACATTGAACTACCACAAACCGTTAGTTTTCGAAATAGTTTCAAAAAACTGATTTTTTTGAAATAACAGTATACAGTGGTACTTCGGTTCGTGAACTCCTCGGTTCGTGCACGTTTTGGTTCGTGAACTACTTTTGAGCCCAAAAAATTCCTCGGTTTGTGAACAATGTTTCGGTTCGTGAACGTTCTTTGGAAAAAAAATCACATCAAATATTTTTTCAATTAACCGAAGAACCGTTACCTATTGATTTTATCGAAGGAAGTTCAACATCTTTATTTTCTTCACAATAACATTTTTACTCTGTTCTTTCTTCACCACCTACCGTTGACAATATCAACTCCTCTCTGTCTAGATAAAATACCTTTAAATTTTCATCCATATTTTATCCACGAATTGAACTTATTTAATTTTCCAGAATTTTATGACATGTAAAAAATAGCACAATAAAAAATTTCCATAAGTCTTTTTTTCTAGATTCAAGAACGCAGTGATTCACTTTACATGTATTTATATGAGAAATTTTGATTAGGTTCGTGAACATTTTGGGTTGTGACGCTCTTCAGGAACGGATAAGGTTCACGTACCGAGGTATCACTGTATATCGATAACGGTTTGAGATACGAAGTTCTAGCAACAGACGGAAATCTAGAAAATTCTATTGTCTCCAATTTTTGTTATACATAAGACTACCGAAAATGCATAGTTTTAGAGTAAATTACGAAAAACGTAATTGCGATTTTTTTAAATATCCAATCCGCCTAATGGCTTTTCATCAAGAGCTGATAGAACACACAATCTAAACTTTTGATATAAGACACACACTAAACTTATATTGTAATGAGTTGATCAAAGCTCAAAAGGCCAGGCATTGGCGTGCGACGTATTGCAACTTATCCATTTGAGTAGTACTTATGACTGGATCGTTCGATATACCTGTATTTTGAAAGTTACTCATAAAATGTACACGGAGATAAATAATAGAATAGATTCCTCCAAAAAATAGGAATATACGAAACAGTGAAATTTTCTGGAAATAACTCCCCAACAAAACGGGAATTCATGCCAAGAAATAGGAAAGTTTCCCAAAATTATAGGCATATTTTCCTATTTTTTGAGAATCATTGCAGAAGAGTCTCCTGTCTCATATATTCCTATTTGGATCCTTCTTCGTGTAATATAGATCTAAAATGTGATAATTAGTAATCGCGAGCGTCAATTGAACATATTCAAAATTAAAGAAAATAATTTGCACATGCACGTAATATGGACCCAACAAAGTAACTTTTGTGCACTATTGGAAATTAAATATAACTTTTTAATTTTCTACACCCTACACTCAGAGAAAAAAAATAGTTAATTTTATTATTTTTGGTAGTTGATGTTGATAATTCTACGAATCTCGATGAACATCCAAAAATAGTTAAAGTTGTTAAAGAATAGTCAAGAAATAGTGCGAAATAGTAACCATGTCTAAAATGCTCTCATTTCGGTGTTTACAGCAAAATAATCAATTTTAATTATAACAAATAGTTAAAATACAAATAACTATTTGGTACTATTTGTTTATCGTTTTGTAGTTGAGTTCTCTAATTTTAACTACATAATGATAGGTTTCAGATTTGAAATAATAAAAAAAATTATATAATAGTAAAAATGACAAATTTGTAATAAAATCTATTACAAATTTATTAAAAATTTGCTACTTTCTACTGACGCGTCATTTTGCTCCTCGTTTTCGTGTGGTAAAGTTGTGAATTTTTCAAGTGCATTAAATGGAACAGTCAGATTATCAAGAAGCAGCTGAGGGTGCGCCGATTATTGTGTTGGATCAAACTTCACTGGATCCCCTATTCGTCTTGTTAGATTCTTGGGATTTATCATCTCTATATCCTATATTCAACGGTAAGATTTTTTTGCATTTTTTAAATTTTTCCAACATTTTTACTTAGAAATAAAATTCGTTTCTTCCTCAACTTTCCAGAAAAATAAAATCTTAAAGAACTGTGCTAACAAAGAGACAGGCGAAGCAAACCATTTGAAAGCGGAGTGTTCTCTAACTGGTATTATTCATTTTTATGCTATTTTGTTGAATAAAAACTATAACAAGTATAATATTTGCTTTAAATCACAGAGCACTAATACAGTTTTTTTTAACTAGACGAACAAATCGAAAATAATAAGAAATTCTTGAAATATCTCCAAGATGATTGTATAAAATGCGTGAGCAAATTGGAAAGTCTACACACGCATTTTCATAAATTTCGTATAAAATTAAAGCCAAACATAACGAAAACGGAAATACGACAGAAGGTAATTTTTTTTGTTAGTAAATTTCTCATTTTACATTCTACTTTTTATATAGATTCTTGTGATGCCATCCTCATGCTAATGTGATTTTGAGTTTTTCTTTTGTGATAAATCCTTGTTAAGGTTATTTTTACTGGAAATAAAATATTTTTGTAGCACAACACATTCTGTTTCTTTTTCTGTTGAGTTTCTGTTTTTCAGTAAATTCAGGGCAAAATAATTGAAAAATCATTATTTTTCTAAAAATTTTAACTAATTTGTAATAACAGTGATTAGAAAATAGTTAAAAATGACGACTTTTGTAATACACAGTAACTATTTTAAAGTAATTTCAAACACAAAATAATTATTTTGAGTCTGAATTTCTACTATTTCGCAGTAGACTTAATGAAAAAATAATTGTTTTTTAATAAATATAACTATTTTTAAATTAAATCTATAATAAAATAATTAAAAGTAATTATTATGCAATAAAATTTTACTACTAATGTAATCTGGCAAGAACTATTTTATTGTAATTATTTACAATTTTATATTGCGATCAACTATTCTTTATAATAAAGATCAACTACAAAAGTGATAGTCACGATTTGCCATTACTAAATAATTGAAAAGTTGTTAAAAACAACTATTTTTTTTCTCTGCGTGTACTGTCTAAGGTTCTAAAAGTTTGTGTCTCAAAGAATAGAAAAGGAAAAACCGCATCAAAATCTGTTTAATGATTTTCGAGCCAAGTCCGAACATAGACCGGAGAAAAAAAAGTAAGTCTAAATATTTTATAATGGAGGATTGAGACCATTACTAAAATAGTTAATTTCAATTACAAAACTTGTCAATTTAATCACAAAATGGTAAATTTTATTACTTAAGTAATTAAATTTATTATAAAAATATCCGATTTTGACTATTTTTGTAATTGAAATAAACTCTTTAGTAACAGTCACGATAAAATAGTTAGATTTACTTTTTTTTCTTTCTATATACAGACAAACAGAAACACAGATAGTGAGTGATTTCTGTAAATCAAGAGCGGAGACTGAATTATGTAACTCTTTATGGAATAAAACCAGGGTAAAATAAAAAAGGCTACGACATAAAGGGTCGTCCATGTTAGTATGTAAACCAGAGAATATTTTTCACATACTATAGTCCATGACCTCCCATAAACAAGGAAGGGATTTCTTGAAACCAGAAGCAATTAAGCAATCAAAGCGAATTGAGATAAGAATCAAAACGTCGGCGTCGTCTTGAAGAATTTATTTCTTATTCAAAACTGTTTAAGTATGTGGCACAGAATATACACTGGTCAGATAATTATATAGTATCAGATTTATAATGTTGAATGACAGATATTTTGTTCTAATGCCAAGTTGAAGTCATTTTAAACGTGCCAATTTCATTGACTTTGACCAAAGCTTCTTAAAAAAAATTACGATTAGTTTCTTAAAGTGAATAACAATTAGTTGGCGCTTCTTACTCAATATTAATTAAACCAAATGGTGTTCATCATCGGCATGGAAACATGTTTCACTAAATTGCAAAAACATGCAAGTGCTTAATGGTACGATGTAAAACGTCTAGGAAATTCTATCACCAACGGAATAATGGATGATTAATTACCGACACACAAGCCCTTCTTTGGAATTATGTAGCCATTAATTAAAAGATGCACGCACGCAACTTAAGAGCTTAAAGAAATTCTTTCTTTTTGCCTTCATAATAAGCTTTTTTTTTGAATTTTTTTGTAATAAATTAAACGATGATTTCTTCAATTTACAATCGAAAATTAAATTTCAAAATTGCAAAATGTGTTAATTCTAATTGGCTGGCGTCAAAACGGATTTTCTACAAATAATCAATATCTTAAAATACTGAATTTTCATTGCCATTGGTTTGGAAATGCAATATTTATCTGACATATGGACAAATCGTCTCGTCCGTGAAAAATTAAATCGAAATGTTGAACGGAAAATACTTTGCAGCCACGCGAGCCGAAAAAGAAAATTCCTCATCCGTTAAAAAGAAAATTTGTTTGTTTATTGGAAGTGGTTCTTCTCACATTCCGCTACTAGAATGACTTACGTCTGTGTGATTCTAGCGATGAGGTGCTCCTCTTGTAATTAGGTGGCTTGAAGAATTTTTGATGGCAAATGCTATAAAATATAAAACATGTGCGGAAAGAATTTTACATTTAGTGAGTGATGGAGAAAATTTGAACATTTTTGTTCGGTCTATACTATGGTTCATTTTTTGGGTCATTACTCAAATTCCAAATGACTAAAACTATATTTTATCATCTAATAGGATTTTATTTTGAATACTTTTCCTGAGAGCAATAAATGAATTTCTTTTCCACGTTTACCACTTGAATAAAATATTACAATCAATCTTTCAGTAGCATATTTTTCAATCATAAATTATAGTAGAAGGTCTTAATCTGTAATTTCAGTCAGAGTGTCGAACCAAACCGTGAGCGGAAGCATACGAACGAAAGCGTTTTTTACGAATATCTCAAAAAACGGTGCATCTTATCAAAAAAAAGTGCTAGAACAAAAGTTATTTCGGATATGATTCTACATAAAACTCCCATACATCGAAATCAGATTGGAATAAATTTAACAAAAATCTTATTGAAAACTTTAAACTGGAATTTTGATACAACTGTTCGCCGTTCGATTAAACTGCGAACAATGCCATATCACCATGCGGGTTTTCAATAAATGCCATTATAGCTTTTGTTATGTTTTTTTGACGCGTTGCCATCAAAAATATGCCTTTTTTTACAAAAAGGGAACCCATCTTAAAATGGGTTGAGAAAAATCTTGGGGCACCAGAACTCACCAAAGAAAACCTCTCCTGAAAAATCGTGTTCCGCGGCCGAATCGATTACTCTTACAACTGTTCGCCGATTGATTTGAAATTTTGACTGTAGCTTTCAAATTGCATTATCTATAAAAGTACACAGAATTTTTAAAATACACTGTAATTTTTTTATGAACAGTTTTCCACGAAATTTCCTTTTTCTGATCAAAAAAAAAACTACAAACTTCAGTGATACTGGGTCATGGAATAAAAAAAATTGTTTTGTAGTAAAAAAGGGCTTGTGTACATAATCGCTCACAAAGTCTGGTAAATCTGTAAAAATCCTTTCAGAAGATATGTTCCAGTCTTGAGTAGACTTGTTAACTGATCTATAATGACAAATTAGAAACCATTGAGATGTTAGATGCTATTTTTAACCTTCATCTTACCCTTGCGTAGAAAACTACGCAAAGTCGATATTTTTCTTTATTTTTTTCAAAAAACCGTTAGTCAAAATGTAGCGAAATTTTTTGACTTTATCAATATCGTTATTTTGCTATAAAAACGATATTTACCCACAAAAGAAAAACATTATAACAAATTGTATTTCAAAAGTTACGTTGTTTATCCTCGTGCGTAGATTTCTACGCATAAGTACTTTTAGTGTAGTGAGTGGGATAAATGTCATTTATTGTGCGCCTTTTGGAGAGTGAACAGAATCGCGAGTGATTAGGAAGTATTGTAGAAACTTAGGAAGTATTGTAGAACTTTTGAATGAAAGTGGCGGTGATGACAGTGATGTTTCTGGAGGTAGTGATAATGATTTTGACCCAGAAGCAAATGTTTGTGATGACGATGACTTGTATTCGGAATACAGTGAATCTGAAGAAGAAGGAGCAAATGATTCAACCCAAACAAACGCATCAGCTATTGATAGTGAAAATATTACTCCCTTGTTTGTTTCAAAAGATGGTATAATGTGGCAACCACAAAGTAGCATCAAAGTAGCCGATTTCGACATGAAAATATAATTTCTCTTACTCCTGGTGCAACGAGATATGCAAAAGTTCGTGTTGATGAAATCAATATTGAGAGTATAATTTTGAATCATTCTAATGCATATGCATAAGCTCAGCATGGTGAAAATTACATAGAAATGGATTCCAATATGTTGCAAGCATATATTGGGGTTCTGATTTTAGCTGGTGTTTCCAGGTTAGATATTACGGAATTTTACTTTGTTTTAAGAGATATTATCGTGTCGTTCTTGTTTTTAGATCCAAAAATGAAACTTAATTTATTTTATGGTGAATATGGTCGTCCAGTATTTAGAGCGATTATGTCAAAAAAAAAACGTTTTATTACATGAACCAGGTTATTCGTTTTGATGATGCTATGAGTAGACGACAACAAAGATCTTCTGATAAATTTGCACCAATTCGGGAATTGTTCGAAAAATGGTCTAATTTATTGGCAGATTATTATAATCCACATGAATGTGTTACCGTTGACGAGAAACTGCTTGGTTTTCGTGGACAGCTGCAAAAGAAAACAAATAGATGGCCAATGGCTGTTTTTGGAAATATGATTGATATATCTGCCTTAAATTCTCTAAATATTTTCAAAAAAGTGAATCCGAATTGGCAAACAGCACAAAAAACAATATGAAGAAATTTTCTGCGGGAACTTGGATTTTCTCATGTATGGTTTTACATGCAAGCTAGAAGTGGTAAGCCAAGATCAGTGTCATCAGCATCTGTACTTTCAGCTGTTTTACAAGAAAGTTCACTAGCTCCCCATCCTTTACCAAAACGATCAAGAAGCGTTCCACCACAATTAAATACCAGATCTAGATGCCACATTTGCTACGAAGAAAATACTGCCACCAAACACAATATGTGTGAAACAATTTGCTATTTCTGCACAAAAGGGGCTTCTAAAAAGCAACATAATCGAAATGTTTGTGTAAAATGTACACGAAAAGCCAATTTGAACTTAATTAAAGCACTCTATGTTTTTTTGTTTTTCTAATAAAGTAAAAAATCAAATATATTTTCATTTCGATTCAAGAAATCCTGGAAAATACACTAACAACCCATATGCGTAGAAATCTACGCACGAGGGTAAACAACGTAAGTTTTTTTGAGGAGCAGATGAAGGTTAAGGAAAAAATGTTCATACCCTAAAAGTGAACAAAATATCACTTTCTAAACGCAGAAGAAACTGAGATTTCGATCGCTTCTCATTAAACTCTAAAACAAATTTAGTTCAGAAGATCTTCTTTGAATATTCATCAATGAAAAACCAGAAAATTTTATTGATCGCCTTTTACGAAAATTTGTTTCACGGATGTGATTTTCGCAACCATTTAGTAGCTTGTTTATTTCATTAGTTTATTTATAATTTGAATTTAGTGGCTCGATCAGGAGTGGTTAAACTCATCTCCAATACAAATTATGGAACTGACGTTTATTGTTTTTGCATATTAAAATCCAATTATTGCATTTTAGCTTCCACCGTAACCATCAGCATCATCAAATCGGGAGAAGATCGATCGTTCGTTTGTACGTTTTATGATGCAGACTCATTGGCAGGCCAACAGTTAAGATGTTTATTTTTGTTACAAAACGATCCTCGTTTGTTTCTTTAATTTTTATACCCTGAGAGATAAAACTTTGTATAGTTTTTTCTACCTAGATGGGCCGTTGTTTTGTTTTTTTTTTGACACCCGATATTTGTGGTAATATTTGCATAACAAATGTATCGAGAAGATCTAATTGCATAACACAAAGCAGAAGGGACTGCAAAAAAAATTGTTTTATATTGTTATATGTTGTTCTTAACTTCCAACAACAGCGGACAATCATTTATTCACAAGATGATATAACGACCAGTCACCTGTTGGTGAGTAATCGCGGTTTAAGGTTTAAAAGAAGAATTCTCGAAAAAATCCCTGTCAAATATTTTTAAATTGGGGTCCTGCATTTTTCTACTTATCACATTGCCAGTAATTTCTAATATTCCACTTCATAGTCTAGCAAAATACTCAAAAAAAATTTTCAACTATAAATACTTCAGCGTTTGAATAGTTTGAGTTTTTTTTAGAGAGTTTGAATAATTTGAGTTTACCGAAAAGTTAGTGTCTGGCCGGAAACTGGTTGAGTTTTTTAAAGGAATTAGTTTTAATGAAATGTTACTATTCAAGTATCTGTTCAGAAAAAAATTAGGGCTGCAAATATGAGATTCGTACAAAAAAATTCCAACCCGAACCAAAAAACAGAAAAAAATTTTTTCGAAATCGACTGAAAATTTTGGTTAAAATTAATATTGAACGCTATTACATAGTATGTACAAATTTCTTGCAAATTCGATATTCACAGTTAAAAATTATGCCTCAATTCGAACATTCAAAGTTGGAAATTTTCAATTTTTTTTTTGTGAAATTACACATGGTTTGAAAACTTCACGTATAAAATATGTGATCGTAATTAGAATGTAACGGATTTGATAGAAGAAAAAATATTCCAATATGACCTATAGCCTGAAAATTATCAAATAACCCAAATAGCATCGAAAAGCACGGGTACAACAGATTTGTTCTTTGCGACTTAAAAATGCAACAATGTACGCAATCGGGACTAAAGATTTAGGCCTATAATTCACATCCGCGTACAAGAAGCACAATTTTATCGACCTCAAAATTTCATTGCAAAAGAAAAAAAAAATTGACCGGCAAAATAAAATCAAAGATATTTTTCGTTAAAAACTAAATAATTTGATTGGCCCATTAAATCTGTTTGAATTTTAAATTCAATAGTGTAGAAAATTTTTAGTTGCAACTAAGATCACGGCATGAAAAGTCCATTATAAAATAATACTCCCCAAAAAGTTTCCATTAAATTTATCGCCATTGAGTGTTTTTACATTAGCACTTTTTTTCATTCGCTGCGTATTTCGCCCTTTTGCTGCTGTTTTCTCACGCCTCGCTTCATCTTCATTCAGACTCGAACCGCTTTGCGACTGAAAATTTTAAGTGGATCTAAATTTCGTTTGCTCTTTTTGGTTTCCCTCCCCACTGCGTCCCTTGACACTTGGCCAAAGCGAATGACGGGGCGAACCAAAATGAGTCTCCATGTAAACAGGCTCATTAGAGTTTTCTTGTCCGCTTTCTGTTTACGTTTTTATTTGTTTATCTCTGTTCGGTCGCTAAGCTAATCAAGCATTCGAGGGAGATAGAAAACTCCGCTTGAAGATTTATGTGATGTTCAGCCGTCAGATGACGCTCGCATAAAGCTTGAGGTAGCTAATTTTGTTAATGGAGACGTCTTTTTTTGTGAAATGGCAGCATCAGAATTACGTTCCTGTGTCATAATTGCAACGTGGAAACCTACTTAAAAGTATTCCCCACTATGGGTGGCGTTGCGCATCCCATTCACACAACGCCGATGTGCCCGCGAAAAAAAATGCTTTTCACCGTGATTTGCATGGTGACGAAATATATGAATAAAGACGACATGGCGGTTTAAAATGCTATTTGGGAATGTTAAAGATTGTTATGGTCGAGATAATTAACCCGTTCGGTACATGTTTTTTTCTATGGGGGTTAAAAACTCTCTCTATACAAATTAATGATGTTTAAGCTATTAGTATTCATTTAAAACAAAAAAAAAAAAAAATTTATTTTTTACAAATACGTCCACTGTAGTCCAGCTTTTTACTCAAAAAATCAAAATTGCGTCACAAATGCACTTAAAGGTGCACTGAATGAGAATAGAGTGTTGAAAATAAATAAATAATAAGTCAATTCAAATTTTTAACTGCGTTGCCATATGGCATCAAAATACCGAATGGGTTAAATAACAATTATAAATCGAGGCGTTAAAAGCTAGAGTGGACCAACCCACATGTCGTGATTTTTTTTGTGTTTGAATCACTATTGCGAGTGAGTTTTTACTTAAAAATGTTTGGATGCACAAAAGAACATTTCAACATTAAGTAATAAAGTCCACAGAATTTTTTTTTTCCAAAAATCTACAGTCAATAATAGTACAAAAGTGGAAAAGCTTCAAAAACTGGATTATGTGGCTTGGTCCACTCTAGCTTTTAACGCCTCAATTATGTTCTGTAATTTTTTGCAACTACAAAATATAATGTAAAAGTAAATTTTTGTTGTGAAATTACAGTACTTTGGACCGGACCTGGACCGGAGTTTAGAAATTTCTTTTATTGTTTTGTTGCTCTTCTTTTATTTTACTTTCTAAATTTTAGAAAATAATAAAGAACGGATACATTTCGGTTAGTTTCGTTATTTGAAAAAAATGTAGGTATAGTGTGAAAGCTCCTTTTGTGGACACCTTTCATAGGCGGACCTTCCATAGGCCCTAAACGTACACATTTTCTACGACTGAAAAATATTCGAATAAACGGCAACCTCACATACCCAGACAGAAAAGCCCACGAGTGTCTGCTTATAGGAGTTTTCATTATAAATGCTTGGCGTATGGAGGGAAATTTCCAAGTTTCCATTTTTAAAAAATCTGCTGAAATAAAACAGGTAAAAAAAATTCATGAAATATTTTACACTAGTAATGTTGTAAAATTACGGGCTAATTGTGATTTTACAACCCTAATTTGCGATTTTACATATCAAATGTGTAATTGCCTTTTACACTTAGAATTGTAATTTTACACTTGGTATGTAAATTTACATACCCGTATGTGATGTATTTTTACAGCAGTCAAAGATAGAACCAATTTTGCCAACATTCAATGCTAGTTGTAATTATTTTTAACTGTATTCATTTATCATTTCTAAAGCACATCATTCAGGGTACTAAACGGAACGCCTTCCCACAATTGTAAGTTTATTTTCTGCTTAAAATCTAATTGTGTGCATTACGCGAACAAAGTTCTCATAAAACGCCCTTTCGCCACATTGAGAAACGAAATATAACTAAGACTTCCGTACACAATAAAATTTTCTCGTAGTAATTGAATTTTAAAAATAAATCGACACGGAATCTTGACTTGAAAAATGTAGATCAAGTTTCTTTCCTCTATTCTTCGTTATAGTCGCGAATGCATCGCGCACAGGAAATACGGAAAATCTTTGAGCAAAAACATTTCATGTCGGCAAGTGAACTTAAATGTATCTCAAAATGGGTCATTCACGAATGTGTTTATTTGAACATATCAAATTTAAAAGAATCACCAATTCCTTTGACTTTTTATAACACATAAATATTCGTATCTATATACGAATCTTAGATAATCACAATTAAAACGCATTCCATATTTTGGTAGACAGAAAAAAACCTCTGTAGCATGCAATACAACAGAATACTCCCATGGGATTTGCATTTCCAGTAAAAAGGTGAATGAAATTGATTGGAAGTAATCAGGCGAATATTTTGTTACATCATGTCAGACCACAGCGCACCGAATTTATCATATAAATTGTAATTTAAAACGATTTTTTTTTAAGAAGAGTAGTTTGCGTTTCGAAGAATTAACTTTTTTCTTATACAAGAGGTATACGAGTAGATTATGATGCCTTGATAGTGCGACCGAAGTCATTAAATTGAGTAATCTCCAGCAGTGCAGTAATGGTAAACAAACGCGCTGAGTCTCATTAATTGTAATATCCATGCGCCAGATAATCATCGCCTAAGTTGATTTTTGGGGCCCTTTATAAAAAAGGGATCCGTTTTTTGTCATCTTAGATCGTTACGGTACACCCGAATTAACCTTTCTTTATGGAATTTCTTCCTGTAGATCAGTGAGAATATTTAGGGTGGGTTTTCATTGAGGTGCAGGAAACCTTCGATTTACAACGTTTTTGTAAATTTTTGTGATTTTGCTTTGTTTTGAAACGTCACATATCGAGGTCTTGTCTTTTTATTGCTCATTTTTTTATGTATGTTACATTGTGAAATTGATAGAGCTGCTTGCTCTATTTAGAATAGATTAAAAACTTGCTCTATTTAGAATAGATTAAAAGTGCAAAGTTTTGAAAATATTTTTTTTTTTTTTGTAAATTTAGCGTAGTATATTGTAGCACAAAAGGTCCCAAGTTGCCCAATAAGGCCTAAAATGGTCGTCGCGACTTTAATTTCGTGACTTAATGGTCTTGACTCCTACTTTACGACCTTTTGTGTTGTTTCGGACGTCAGCCCATCTTCGGAAAAATTTCCCATGCAATTACTTGTATAACTGTAAAAATCGCATCAAATTCTCTTCACAGATTGAAAAGATTGCAGAAAAGGGTTTACTGAAATGAGGTGGTGTAGATTTTAGTGGACAAGAAAATTGTGTAAGGGGCTATCCATAAAACACGTCACACCTTAGGGGAGGAGGGGATCCGCCCAAGTGTGTCAAAGTGGGACGAAGGTGGAGGGATCAAGGAGGAGGTGTCAGATCAAGTGTGACAGTAATTTGAGAGAAATACAACTCTAATGGATAAGTTTTACAATTGCAACGTTACTCCATAGAAAATTACAACAAATCCAAGCCTTCGAAATTTTGAACAAAATTTTGGTGGGAGCACAAGAAAGAAGGAAATCTCACAAAAAATTCCACGACTTCTCCATTTTTGAAAGGAGAATCTCTTATGTTAAAACTATATGACTTTCTTATACTAACTACGCTTCTTTCTACGCTATCGCGTTATTAGTCTACGACGACCAAAAAATATAATTATTTTAAAATATCTCGAGAACGGTAAAAGATGTGTGACAGGAATGAAAATTTACACATATTTACTGTTACAAAATTTATTTTTGGATGTTTTACGTTTAAATGTGTCGTGCAAATAATTGTTTTTGCACTCATTTTTGAATTTTCCGCCCATAATTCGAATAATTTGAGCTGGTTGCATTAAACTACAATCATAAAGCGTTCCACCCTAACCTCAATTTTTAATCCATCCTAACTTTAATTTTTAATAACGGCCAGGTTCAAAAAAAAAGTTCGAATTTATCGGTTCACTGTAGCATGCTAACTGATTTCAGTAGGCGCAATTACACGGAGAAAAAATGTTACTAGATTCAAGAAACATGTGGTAGCGTATGGCCCTAATACACATGTTTCTTAAATCTAGTAACATTTTGTTACTTATATGGAGAAAATGTTACTTCATTTTAAACTGATTATACAAATCGGTTACTTAAATTGAGAAACATGTTTCTTAATTTCGACCGCTCTTTAAAAATCGGTTACTGAAATCATGCCACTTTTGTCTTGAATTTAGTAACATTTTCCATTAAATCATCAACATTTTCGATCCGGTATTTAGTAACATTTTTCTTGAATTAAGAAACATTTTTTCACCGTGAAATTTTCGGTTACTAGAATTAAGAAACATGTTTCTTAATTTCAGCTGCTTTATCAAAATCGGTTACTTAAATTGAGAAACGTGTTTCTTAATTTCGCCCACTCTTTAAAAATCGGTTACTGAAATCAAGAAACATGTTTCTTAATTTCAGCTGCTTTATCGACGATATATCTCCAATGAGGGTTCTTTAAATTCCATTGCTGATGTCACGGTTTTTTTCCATTCAAATGAATTTTCATTATATCTTTTAAAAAATCGAAGTATCGGTTCGAGGATTTCTCCCGAAAACCTCAAAGCCGATTGCACGGTTTATGGCCAAAAAAATCAACTAATATTTACTAAATATTAGTTAATTTCAGTTCGATTATTTTTCCTTTTATATGTCTATTCTGCTGTTTATATGCGAATTATAAAAGAAGATAAATATTTAGAAAATATTTTCTTGATTCTAGTAACCGAAAATTTTATTGATTGTCGTTACTAAATTTAAAACAATATTTTCTTGATTCTAGTAACCGATTTTTAACGAGCGGTGGGAATTAAGAAACATGTTTCTTAATTTAAGTAACCGATTTTTTAAAATCAACTCAATTTAAGAAACATGTTTCTTAATTTTAGTAACCGATTTTTATAAAGCAGCTGAAATTAAGAAACATGTTTCTTAATTCTAGTAACCGAAAATTTCACGGTGCAAAAATGTTTCTTAATTCAAGAAAAATGTTACTAAATACCGGATCGAAAATGTTGATGATTTAATGGAAAATGTTACTAAATTCAAGACAAAAGTGGCATGATTTCAGTAACGGAACGAGATGATGTTGACACAGAGAAATATGATTTTGGTAAAAATCTCAAGTTTCTTGATTTAAGTAACAGGTGGTGTGATCCATAAAATCCGTTACTGTATTCAAGAAAAATGTTACTAAATAATAGTAACTGAAAATTTTGAGCCACTTTTATTGGTTTAGTAACATGTTTCTTAAATTAAGAAACAACATTTTTCTCCGTGTAGGAAATAGCGTTATCGGATTCAGATCATTATCAGTAGCTGATGCGAGTGTGACATCTCGGTAAGAATTAATCCATTTTTGACCAGTACCCGATGCAAGCTAAATTTGGCGTGGCGTATTTTATACAAAGCCCCTAAATGGAGATCAATTGAATGGTACCTGCACAAGTTCAAAGAGAAACATAAACTGACATCTCCTTTCGTTCTTCCGACCATCCTGAGCCGTGCTTCGGCTCTAAAGAGTCTTCCCCTAAACTCTGGCTGAAACTATAAAAAAAAATGGTGAAAACTTGACAAAAATTCCTCCAGGACTCGACGTGAGAATCGAAGGGGAACAGATTTTTCGACCTTATCGATAATTCATTATTTGATTTAGCATAAAAATTATTCTCTGCTAATTTTTAGCTTTTTAGACATAATGCTGCCCAAATGTTTCAAAAATGATGTCTAAGCTACGTGATTGAATCGATTGAGTTTTTAAGCCACATCTGATCATACAGACACATAGTATTAGAGTCAAGTAAAACAACATTCAGTGGTCGATTTGTTAGTTTGTCATATCAAAAAATGATCGTTATATAGATGTGATATCTTTTCTGTAAGGCCTCTCTGATAGAAACACACCCTCAAGGACCACACCAAGTGCTATGAGTACAATAAAAACTCATTACGATATCAAATTTTCTTCAATGTTGGGTCATGACAAAAGCATATTTTATCATGCACCCAAAATAGTTTCAGTAGCTTCGATAATTTCATTAGTGAGATGGGATAAGTGACCCTTTTCTTATCACAGCAGGTAGGGCTCTTACAACTGGTTTCATCATTTAAATTGAGTAAATGTTAGTCATCGCCGACCGTCACGATTTTCTTACCTTTGTATATTGGGCTCAAAACAACCAATTAACACGTTCAATTTGTCTTTTTATTATTAAATCATATTAAATTGTGCGTTGTGCCATTTCCATTCAAAACAAATAATTAGCGAACAAACCATAATAAAATGGCGAAGGTCTGTCTGTCCGACGTGTCGTGGCTAAAATATGCTTACCATATCAATTATTTTCAAATTTTTCGCAAGATTACAAGACAGAATAGTATTTCGGCAACATGACTAAATTAAATATTTTGAGGGTGTTTGAAATCGCACTGAAGACACGATTCGTCTATTATAGATAGTCACTGACTGCCTGCCATTGAGTAGAATTTTTAGAAGACAATTTCCTTTTTATTCTTTGGGCCGTTCTCATTGGATTCCCCGGCCGAAGGAGAAATGATGTCATGTGTAGATTATTTTGAGAAATTTTTATTCAAGAATAAAAATCTAAAATGTTCACTTTTAGATCACGACACGATTATGTAGTGGTTGTGCTTTTATTGTTTAACTGGGTAGTGCGGAACGATAAAATGAAAACTGTCGACGACGTCCTTGTTTCAAAGAAAACAAACGAAACGTGAGAAAATTGTTTGCATTGAACATACACGGAAATTTGAGTAAATTTTCTACAAGAAAATTTATGTTGGTTTTTCACTCTGTAACGGGGTGACTTTTAAAGCAAACATGACGTTATGCTTGGCATATTTTGCACATTATCATGTTTTCACAATTTATTGGCAAACGGTTTTCGGAATGTACGCCGGAACATGAATATTTGTTCCATTGTTATTTACATTCTACGCAGGTAAAACTGTTTAATTTTTTTTGGACAAATGATCTAATTGACTGATAATCATCAACGACAGATATTTTGAAATGAGCGTGCGTATGTGAGGAAAGTTTACGTAAAGTAGTGTAATTTTTGAGATATTATGTAGCTGCATCGATCATTAAGTTCTGAGCCAAAAACGATAATTTCTTAAATATCTATCTGTTAGCGGGTATTTCAAAACATCAGGTAATTGGTTTTATAGAAAACTCATTGGTTTAGCCTTTAACCAGTTACGAGGCGTTTTAGATCCCAAATAGCATTTTAAGCAGCCGGGTCGTCTTTATTCACATATTTCGTCACCATGCAAGTCACGGTGAAAAACGGTTTTTGTCGTGGGCACATCGCCGTTATGCGAATGGGATGCGCAACGTCACCCATAGTGGGGAATACTTTTAAGCGGTTTTCCACGTCGCAATTATCACACAGGAACGTAATTCTGATGCTGCAATTTCACAAAAAAATATGCCCCATTAACAAAATTAGCGGCTTCAAGCTTTATGCGGCGTTACATCACACAATTCTTCGAGCGGAGTTTTCTTTCTTCCTCGAATGCTTAAATAACTTACCGACCGAACAGAGATGGACAAATAAAAACGTAAAAAGAAATCGAACAAGAAAAATCTAATGGCGAGAAATACAGGAAAGAGGTAGAGCTGATTTTAGTGGGACAAAAATTTTCTTGATAAGCTGTCCATTAGTGATAATTTGACCAATATGTCTCCAGAGGTTCCGAAGATAACAAGCGAGGGGGTCTGAGAGGAGCAGATTTTTTGACAATTAGAGAGTTTATGTTGTGGTTTCAAGTATTCGTGTACAGATTTTCAGTCGTATCGGACTAACAGTTCAAGTGCAATGCCATCAGAACATCCAAAAATGAGGAAATAATTTCAAAGAAAAGTTTGGGAATGAAAACCGGTAGGGGAAGCAAAATCGATTGTTTAGAGTCAAATTCGGGCTTTTAGACAGGCAGACATTCAATCCGAATTGATAGATAGTTTATCTGAACTGTAACAAAAAGAATTCAGGGGCTGACCATAAAATATGTCACGCCTTTCCGGACCCCCTACCTTCCCCCCTTACGGTTATCACGCTTTTTCGCAATTTACATACCCTTCATGAGAAGCATAGAGAATTCTATTAGATTTAGTATGCTGTTTGTAACGTATCGAACCAATCGTCGGACATAAAACTGAAGTACACCAAGGTGTTTGAAATGACAAAAGATTTTAATTTCCGCCTGCCCGTCCATGAACATCATAACTTTCTATTTAGTCTAAGTCTATTAGTAGAGGCGCGTGCTCTTTCTTGGTCATGAATTTTTCAATTAAGATTTTCCTTTTAAAAACTGAGGCTCGTCATAGTAGGTCCGCGAAATCTATCGTTGCCTTACATAGCAGGACAGTGAAAATTGCTATATCGGATTGTAAAATCAAATTATTTTTTGCCATATTTGAAGATTATTTTTCCCAGCATTTGAAATGCCGGGCAATTTGCCTGGCGTATGGAAATTTCTTACGCAACGCTTTTAGATTTCAAAAATCCAAGCTTTTAGATTTCAAAAATCCAAGCTTGCAAACAGCATGGCAAAACTTGCCCTGCATGTGAAATAGACATCAAATTCAAGGCAAGAAATTAATTTGTGAAATTTCATTTCTTTAAAGTTCTGGTTTTATTTTAGTGAACGGAATCAAAATTATTTGAAATTTTTTATTTTCCCATCAGTCTTCATAATTGTAACGCTTCGTTATTGTATTTAATTTTTTTAAACAATAATTATTGCATTTGTTTATTCAAACGGTAATTGAACTCGTTTTAAATTCCTAATCACCTGCCAAAATTTCGCTCCGTTTAATTTCTACAGAATGTTCAGACATGAACTCCTTTCCGTTGAGTAATAAAAGGTCTAAAAATATAATACTCGAAACGATAAAACATGAAGTGTACATAAAGCAACTATTTGTTTGTAAAATTGTAAATTGTAACGATTTACATAAACAAGTCATTGATTTAATTACAATATTTATGTAATGTTGTATGAAAATGACTTCCACAATGGATCGTGAATAAAACATTCGTAGAAATCCCATAAATAAAATGTTTGATGTGTCAAAAATGAAAATTCCTGAAAGATTCAAATCTCATTTCACATTTTTATCTGTAAAGCGTATTAGTAAACACTGACCAGCCCTAGAATACTCTTCTTGTGCATTTATAATACATATGACTACTTTGATGATCGAAAATAGCATACGTTTCTAATATTAGACAGAATTCTGTATAAAATATGATTATAGTATGGTCCACTTTCCTTTCGCTCTTAAGACATTCGATTGCCAAAGCTCCAACGCGGTTCAGTATAAATAGGAAGCAAACGCTAAGGAATATCGCAATCTCAATGAATTGCTAAGAATAGAAAATTTCATTTCCCTGATGGAATTTTATCATGGCTTTTTTTACTATCCTCTTAATACGTACAACATAAATTGTGTCTTATCATAGTTTCCGTATTTTTATTTTTCAGATTGGTGATTGAACCGAACGTAAACACATCAACAAATAATGGCACGGTTTGGATAGATATTATGAGAGAACCGAATGTCAAAGGCTATCCGCCAATTGTCCTTGACATTAACAACATCACCATACTTAATGCCAAGTTAACAAACACGTACGTAAAAGGAAGTCCTGAAGTTAATATTGCGACGAGATATGGTGAATTTAAAGAGACGTTCATCGTCGATATCATATCTGGTCTAAAGGAGGCTTACAATCAAACTCTTACCATTGAATTGGAATTTACGAGCCATTTAACTGATACTCTGCAAGGATTCTATAAGACTTCTTACAACGATTTTTACACAGGACAAAAACAGTAAGTAAAAAATTATTTCATACGAAAAAAGCATTAATTCAAAATCATGCATGTCAATCACAAATTCGATTGACGTAGGAAAATTGTGGGTTGATACTAGCTACAATCTTACGTTTTTGCACAATTTTATCGATATCTAATAAAATACACAATTAAGACAACAAAACCAAATTAATGCGCGGGCTTCGTTTGAACATTTTCTAAATTTCTTTGCAGCATATCTTAAAAATTAATCGTTCAATCAGGATCATCAGTGCTTATTTTTTTGCGATTTCCCAAAAAAGGAACTCTGCCTTTTGAAGCCCTCAAAGAAGAAAATGTAAAAAAAAAAAACAAATTGTCAGTTATCCCTAAAATGCACGAGCTATTTTTTTAAAAAGCTTTTATTTAGCTTGTTTTCGTGCCTGTCTGTTTGGCTTGCAATCCAATTTTGATCCACTTCCACTCATCCGATTGACTTGAAATTTCGCACACATACGTAAGTCCGATGACTATCCGTACTTCGCCCTTGTACGGTTAGGTGAAGGTCCTATCCTGATTTATATCCTTTTCCTCAAGTTTCCGGAAAAAGATCTCATCTGGGTGTTTTTGGGGTCACTGAATCCGATTCTGGCATCAACAAATCTGTAAGAATAACGGAAGGTCTTGTGATTATCCTTTTTCTCAAATTTTCCGGGAAAAAATCTCTTCTGGGGGTTTTTGAGGTCGCTGACTTCGAGTCTGCATTAAAAAGTCCGCAAGGATAACAGAAGGTCCTGGAAGGACAACCTGATTATACTTTTCCTCAAATTTTTCAGAAAAAAATCAATTTTGGGGATTTTTTGGGGTCGCTGAGTCCGATTTTGATGTTAAGAAGCATGTAAAGATAACAGAAGGTCCTGTTCAGACAACGTGATTATCCTTTTTCTCAAATTTTTCGGGAAAAAATCTATTCTGGGGGTTTTTTTGGGTCGCTGAATCAGATTCTGAAGTTAAAAAGTCCGCAAGGATAACGGAAGGTCCTGCAAGGATAAAGTGATTATCCTTTTCCTCAAGTTTTCCGGGTAAAAAATCTCATTTGTGGGTTTTTTGGGGTCGCTCAGTACGATTTTGATGTTAAGAAACTTGTAAGGAAAGCGGAAGGTCCTGTTAGGACAACGTAATTATCCATTTCCTAAAATTTTCCGAAAAAAAATCATCTTGGGGTTTTTGGGGTTGCTGAATCGGATACAGGCATTAAGTGTAAGGCTAACGGAAGGTCCTGTTAGGATAATGCGATCATCCTTTTCATTTTGGATTTTTAGTCATACTAAATACAAAATGACTAAAAAAGGATAAAATCATTAAAAAGTATAGAATTTTTTGGGCACTGTCTATCAGAAATAAAAGCGAGATAAAAGCGTAAAAAATAAAATAGAAAAAAATATTTATCTCGTTTATTTCTGATACACAGTGCCCAAAAAATTATTTTCTCCTTTTTAGTGAATTTTTTTTAAATAAAAGCTTTTCAAAAAAAAATTTTTTTTTGTTTTTTCCAATTTTTTTCCAAATCTAAATATTGCAGAGAAAAGTTTGTGTTGACAACTGATATTCTTTAATTGTTGCATGCTTGATTTTTCCTCTTCGTTTTAATAAACACCGCGGTTTATAAATTTAATTCGTATAAATTTAAATTGAATCGTTCAAAAACAAAAAAAAAAAAACTTCGTCAATATGAAACGATGTATGTAAAAGGAATTGGGAATACCGTTTCTGAACTTTAGAAGCAATCTTCTAATATTGGAATTTTAAGCTAATGATGGCGTGGGTTTAGAATAGAGTTTCAAAACTGCTTCTCAGCAACCAAAAAATAGCATATTTTTAGAATGCAGAAAATTGCAATAAATGAAATCAAATGCACATAAAATTTCATATGATTTTAGTATCATTTTGTTTCCGAAATTGTCTAGTAAAATTTAACTAACAATTTTTTTCAATTCACACAATCGTGGAAATTATCCTGCTTTCTACTTCCTCCCCTAAAAATGTTTGCTGAAGCGAAAAAGTTTTTGAAAAGGTTTTCACCATTAGGCAGTTTATCCTGCGAGAACATTTTTCCCCTAAAGTATATTTAATTTTTTGCCTGGAGCCTCCTCTTCTTCTGACTCCTGCAATTTTGGCAGCATTTTGATCCGGATTTTCGACTAAAAGGGTTTACGATAGCTGACAGGGCGGAAAGACAACGAAGAATCCGTGCGAGAGAATATTCAGAGAAAGAGCATCTGGTTTTTTTTTAAAGCGAGAAAGCTCTTTAATGCAATTATGAAATAACAGTTTTATTGGTGTTATTGATCGACATCTACGTGTCTTCTGTTACACTCTTAATGACCATATGCCTATCTAAGAACTGAAATTCTGTTCATAAACCAAAACACTGTCTAAAAACCGAGGCATTTTTTAAACTTATTCAAAGAAGTTCACAAATCGAGACGTTAATAAGCAGAGATTCCACTTAACCCATTAATGCCTAATTTTACATATGTAACGCAAAAATTGCCTTTTTGGGAGTTTGTCATATATTTATCTTGCTTGCTGCTACTTTAACACATTGACTGCCATGTGTGGGCTCACATTAAAATGAGCTTCTCAGGCCGTGTGAGTTACATTTGGTCTCATAGCACTTTACTTTAGTAAAAGCTGTGTGGTAGAGCATTGGATGCACAGAACTGTATGAACTTTTGGAAAAAATAATAGGCGGCCTGAGAAACTCTTTTTTGATGTTTGGCCTACGAATTTTGTGAACTACTTGCAAAGGATTACTTGGAAAGTATGAAACCATCTACTGGCCTCAAAAAAAGTCTACTGTCCTCAAAAAAAAAAAGGCTACTGGCCTCTGGGGCCCGACTTTTTCACTTCCTGGTGGGACTCAACGTGTTAAGTACGGTTTTGAGATTTCCAAAAGTTTCTCTCGTCAATTAAGTAACGCGTAGGAAAAAAGATATTTATGGTTTGTTCCGACCAACAGTAAAACTATTTCATCAAAATTTCAATGCTGAAATGGTCTGGGCGCTGATGCGTTAATGTAGAATAAATCGTATTTGCAAAAGTGAAAATTTAAAGTTGGATTCTTTTCACATAGCATTTTTGACATGTTTGACACGTATCCGCCACAATCACCAAAAACTCTAGTAGGGATAATTTTTACTGGAATTATCACGAAAATTCTAAACCACATTAACAATTAACCCTCATATCATTCCTTATGCAGACATCCTTTCATATAAATGCCAATTATTGACAATCGTTTGTACAACAGCAGATCAACATTTTGTCGCTCTTTGTGAAATTTCAGGATAATTTATTTGTTAACTTTCCCCTATTACAACCAATTTACACGATCTATACAGGGGTTAATTGAATTGGTTTTTAAATAAACCATAAAAATTCCCAGATATCCAAAATGTAACTGATGGATTTATCTTTATTTTTTCAGATGGGTAACCAGCACACAATTTTCACCAGTTGACGCTCGCCGAGCATTTCCCTGCTTCGATCGACCTGACAAAAAGGCAGAATTTTCGATTAATATTGTCCGACAGCAAGATAAATCGATGGTTTTATCGAACATGCCAAGCAGATCTACAGAGTAAGGAGAAATGCATGGAAAACATCACTACATATTTTATATTAACGAATGAAACTTTATTACATTCACAGAATTCATAGGCCAGGCTATGTGATTGAGGAATTCGAAATGACACCAAAAATGTCAACGTATTTAGTGGCTTTTATCGTTTCTGATCTGGTCAAATCGAATCATTCGAACGATGATAAAACATTCAGACCCCGCATCGATATTTGGACACGTCCAGAGGCCGGCGCTATGACCAAATACGCGTACAATTTGACCAAGGATATTCTACCATATTTCGAAGACTACTTTGGAATACCATTCAATCTACCGAAAATTGATTTGGTCGCCGTGCCCGATTTCGGTTTCGGGGCAATGGAGAACTGGGGTCTTATCACATTTAGGTGAGTTTATGTCTAAGATTGTCGATTAATTCGATGCATATATTGACATATCCAGAGTAACTGGTCCCAATCTAAAAATCGCCCTCATCTCATGATAAAACTTGCTTGACTTCCATTAAATTTTACGCATTCAAAGTGATCGTTCTTTTCCGATGATTGAAAATGAATTAAGGCATTCAAATCCCTTAATGAACCGAAAATGATTGGATTTGAATTGATTTCTGTGGAGATAAACATTTTTATGGTGGTGTATGGTAATCGGATTTCCAATTCGAAGCGGTGCGTTAAAGGAATATTTGTGGGAATTTTTGATCAACATTTTTGTGTTAATTTATTAGGAAACAAAATATGTTAGTAAAATGCCGACAGTCCTAATGTACTTAATTGACAATTTAATCCTCAATTAAGTCATTTAGAACCTATAAAAATTTGGCCAATAATAAAAATATTTTCAGATTAAGAAAGAGCGGTTTAGCAATTTTTATTGCCTTCAAGATAGAATCTAAATTTATTTTTCAAGAATTTCAATAATTTCATTAATTAAAGGGTTTTAAAAGTTAACAATTGATGATTCCGTTTCTCACTTGCAAAAGCGCGATCAATTAGAATGGGTCATCTTGACATATCTGTGACAAAAAGTCAAAACATCTTAAGTCGATTTTCAGACGAAGCAAATGTGATCTGCCTAGAAATGAAATACAGATCGTTTGGCTTCGCCTGAAAATCGACTTAAGAAGTTTTGGCTTTTTACCATATATAAAAAAAGATTTTCATAGTTAGTTACGGGGTTCTATCGGACCGATTTTAATAATCATTTTTATACTCTATTTGTGAATCATGTTGTTGGGATAACAACAGATTTGGATTTTCGCCGATCCATCAATCCACCTATCAGTGAACACGATAACTTTTGAATGGATTGAGCTAGAGACGTGAAACTTTTTACAGACAAGTATTTCGCAAAATACTTATCTGGGCACGAATCATAGTCACCGACGCGTCTGCAAAACACCGAAATCGACGCGGCAGATTTTGCAATCCTGATTACCGACGCGTGATTTTTTCAGTGCAGTGCTTTGATTGTCACATCTGTCAAAATGTTTGCACTTTTGGAAAACTTGTTTGATTTTGGGGAAAAAATTGACCCTGAAGAAAATTTAAGACGCGTTTTTGCAGACTATGATCGGGCACCTGTTTTTGAACGGTCAAAAGACAACTGTGTGTCGTATCGAAAAATTTATAATGATGAAATGTGTTTAGAATATGATTTTACACAACTTATCTATATATCCACTTAAACCATTCCTTCCTCCCTCTCCGATACGAATTGAATACTTTTTTGACTAGCTTCTCGAAAATAGTTAGTCGTATTGAAAAATCTATAAAGGTAAAATCTTTTTAAAATATCATTTTACATAACCGTTCCATACATCAATATCCAATCAGACCACTCCTTTGCCCCTCTCCTATGCAAATGGATTTTTTTAAATTTTGTCTGTTATCATATAGAGTATTTGACGATTGGCCCCTGGCAATTTTAGCTTTTCTTATGTTTTTAATGGAAAATTGTCAGTACGTAAGTTTGCGCAAAAAACTAAAAATTTGCGATTTTCACTTTTGTCTAGGATTTATTTCGCTTTTTCGAATTCACAAGTACGAATCAATGACAATAAACGTAAAATTAATTAATGAGTAGAGAACCTATACCACTAATTAGTACAGAATCTGTATACTAGAGAAGTCAATCGATCATTGAAATATAAGAAAAGCTACAATGTTCAGGGGCCAGTCGTCAAATACTCTTTGTCAGGGATACGCATTTGGCGGCCCAAGCTAGACCCGTAGAAAAATTTTAAAATAGATTGAATTATTAGCACATAACGCCGATTTATTTTTTACCGGTCAAGCACTAGTTGCAAAAAATTTGGTTCTGCGTCGTGGTGATTCCTGGATAATACAAAGAAGGCAAAAAATGAAGTTCTAAATTTATTTGCTTTATACATTTGGCCCGCCAAAAAATCTAATTCTGTATTCCTGCTCTATGTGATAACAAACAAAATGTTTATTTTAAAAAATCCATTTGTGTAGGAGAGGGGGAAAGAATTGGTCCGATTGGATTTTGATGTATGGAACAGTTATGTAAAATCCTATTCTAAACACATTTTGCCTTCTTGAATCTTTCAATATGACCCACCGTTTTCGAAGAAGTGGCAAAAAACTGTTTCGTTTATATGGGAAAGGGGGGGAAGGAATGGTCCAATTTTTCCCGTTCAAGAACGTAGGCCCAGTAATTTACGAGAAACGTAACTATACAAAATTTCAATTTCAAGTCTGTAACTCAATTCTTTCCAAAGTTATGGTGTTCACGGACAGACAGACGAACGGACATGCGGAAATCAAAATCTTTTGTCATCCCTAACACCCTGGTGTAGTTAATTTTTGTTTCCGATGATTGGTTCGTTTGGTTACCATCGATTTACTAAATCTAAGATACTTCTATATGCTTCTCATATAGAGTATAAAAAGCGAGTTTTCTTAGGGAAAACTCATTAATGTTTTGTAAGGATAACGCGATTCTAATTTTTTCGTTTTTTTCTCGGGAAATTTATTGTTTAAGAGGTTTTGATCTCAAATGTAATGGCAAAATTTCGAACTTTTAACTAAAATATCCTGTAAGGATAACATTTTTTCCCCAAAAGTTGTTAAGAAAAAAATTTCTGGAATTTTTCCGGATTCCTAAAACAAATACTTGAACACATTCTGGTTATTTTAAAAGAAATCCGACGTATTTTCGGCACAAAGTTCAAATTTCTTATTTATTGTCGAGTCATGTCACAAAAAAAAATCACCAATCATTAAATTACCAATAAATATAGGTCAGAAACAAATGCAAATCCAGCAAACATCGGATTAGTAATACCAAAAATTCAATACGATTAAATTACTTAATTGTTTTTCTTGTATTTTTTTCCATGTCGAACAGAGATTCATCGTTACTAGTGCCAGAAGGAAAAGATCAAAGCTCATCAGCAGCTCATTCGGAACATGTGGCTGCCATTCTAGCCCATGAATTGGCACATCAATGGTTTGGCAATTTGGTCACACCCAAATGGTGGGATGACCTTTGGCTTAAAGAGGGCTTTGCAACATTTATGAGTTATTTGGCCGTAGATCATGTAAGTTTTTTATTTCATTAAATCGAACCAATTTTTACCAACATTTTTATCGTTATATAAATTACTTGAACAGGTAAATCCTGAATGGAAAGTGTTGAACACCTTTGCGATTGGTGAATTCCAAAAGGCGATGGGCAAGGATTCCGACGAAAGTTCGCATTCAATTTCATTCCCAGTTTCATCAACAATTGATATCCGAAGGATATTTGATCCGATTTCATATTCAAAAGGCGCAATTATGATTCGCATGATGAATGCATTTTTGGGTGAAGAAGCGTTTACCAGTGCTATCAAGGAGTACCTAAAGAATTATTCATATGGCAATGCTGTTCAGGATGACTTGTGGAATCTGATGACAAAATACGGTCATAAGCATCATACTTTGCTAGAGAGTATGGATGTTAAGGAAATCATGGATTCGTGGACAGTTCAACCGGGATATCCTGTTGTTACTGTCAATCGAACTGGCAAGGATATCGTTATTTCTCAGCATAGGTAAGAATGATTCTCTATAATAAAATTAGTAATGAATTGCAATAACGCTTGACATCGAAAAAAATGAAAATGCGTGATGAAATCTGTACCCTATAAAAAATGGTGGAACTATATTTTTGTTCGACATAACGCGAAAATGGCTCGACCGATTTAGCTCAAATTTTGTACACGACTAGAGTTACTTGCAGAATAGAGAATAAGATGCTATGTAAAATACATTTGAGCGTTCTACCGATTGGGATGCAGTTTTCTATGCCGGATAAACGATCTCGCAGACAATCGTTTGTCGTTAAAAAATAATCCCCCACCCTCTACCCGTGAATCCCTTGTCATGCTATTTCCTACACTCAGAGAAAAAAAATAGTTAATTTTATTATTTTTGGTAGTTGATGTTGATAATTCTACGAATCTCGATGAACATCCAAAAATAGTTAAAGTTGTTAAAGAATAGTCAAGAAATAGTGCGAAATAGTAACCATGTCTAAAATGCTCTCATTTCGGTGTTTACAGCAAAATAATCAATTTTAATTATAACAAATAGTTAAAATACAAATAACTATTTGGTACTATTTGTTTATCGTTTTGTAGTTGAGTTCTCTAATTTTAACTACATAATGATAGGTTTCAGATTTGAAATAATAAAAAAAATTATATAATAGTAAAAATGACAAATTTGTAATAAAATCTATTACAAATTTATTAAAAATTTGCTACTTTCTACTGACGCGTCATTTTGCTCCTCGTTTTCGTGTGGTAAAGTTGTGAATTTTTCAAGTGCATTAAATGGAACAGTCAGATTATCAAGAAGCAGCTGAGGGTGCGCCGATTATTGTGTTGGATCAAACTTCACTGGATCCCCTATTCGTCTTGTTAGATTCTTGGGATTTATCATCTCTATATTCAACGGTAAGATTTTTTTTTGCATTTTTTTAATTTTTCCAACATTTTTACTTAGAAATAAAATTCGTTTCTTCCTCAACTTTCCAGAAAAATAAAATCTTAAAGAACTGTGCTAACAAAGAGACAGGCGAAGCAAACCATTTGAAAGCGGAGTGTTCTCTAACTGGTATTATTCATTTTTATGCTATTTTGTTGAATAAAAACTATAACAAGTATAATATTTGCTTTAAATCACAGAGCACTAATACAGTTTTTTTAACTAGACGAACAAATCGAAAATAATAAGAAATTCTTGAAATATCTCCAATATGATTGTATAAAATGCGTGAGCAAATGGGAAAGTCTACACACGCATTTTCATAAATTTCGTATAAAATTAAAGACAAACATAACGAAAACGGAAATACGACAGAAGGTAATTTTTTTTGTTAGTAAATTTCTCATTTTACATTCTACTTTTTATATAGATTCTTGTGATGCCATCCTCATGCTAATGTGATTTTGAGTTTTTCTTTTGTCCTTGTTAAGGTTATTTTTACTGGAAATAAAATAT
Organism: Chrysopilus asiliformis; assembly: GCA_964034945.1. Classification (NCBI taxonomy): domain Eukaryota; kingdom Metazoa; phylum Arthropoda; class Insecta; order Diptera; family Rhagionidae; genus Chrysopilus; species Chrysopilus asiliformis. Next base: position 39,304,166 of record OZ035961.1, read on the forward strand.
TTTTGTAGCACAACACATTCTGTTTCTTTTTCTGTTGAGTTTCTGTTTTTCAGTAAATTCAGGGCAAAATAATTGAAAAATCATTATTTTTCTAATAATTTTAACTAATTATTACAGTGATTAGAAAATAGTTAAAAATGACGACTTTTGTAATACACAGTAACTATTTTAAAGTAATTTCAAACACAAAATAATTATTTTGAGTCTGAATTTCTACTATTTCGCAGTAGACTTAATGAAAAAATAATTGTTTTTTAATAAATATAACTATTTTTAAATTAAATCTATAATAAAATAATTAAAAGTAATTATTATGCAATAAAATTTTACTACTAATGTAATCTGGCAAGAACTATTTTATTGTAATTATTTACAATTTTATATTGTGATCAACTATTCTTTATAATAAAGATCAACTACAAAAGTGATAGTCACGATTTGCCATTACTAAATAATTGAAAAGTTGTTAAAAACAACTATTTTTTTTCTCTGCGTGTAGATAACTGAATAGACTAATAAAGTTCTCTCCATTTAATAGATTCTGTTCTCCATTTAATAGAAACATTTCCTCCCTACTTAATTTACCCGACCTGTAACCCCTCTCCTGCTATATCCTGAATCGGTGAAGCGATTCTTATCAGGTTTTTTCAATATGTCAGGTTTTTCCAATACATCAGGTTTTCCCAATAGATGGGTAATTTTAGTGCGAGACCGAAGGACTAGGAGGATGGTGAGAACGTAGGAAAGTACTGTAAGGATAACACAAATTTCCTCTTTTTCAAGAAACTTTGCAGTGGAGATTTTAAAGCTGAAATTCCAGAATTCGAAACGGAATATCCTGTATGGATATTGCAAATCTCATTTTTTCACTTTTCTCGCAAAAATTAGCACTAACGGGCTTTTGAGGTCCCGGATCACAAATCTAAAGGCGTCCACACGTTCAATGTTACTTGACAATTTTACTTGAATGACTCATGTTTCAAGTAACATTGATCGTTTGGATGCTCTTCAATGTTAAGGCGCCTCCACACGTTCAATGTTACTTGACACTTTTACTTGAATGAGTCATGTTTCAAGTAACATTGATCGTATGGATGCTCTTCAATGTTACGTTTGCAGGCAATTTCCATCATTATTACTTGACGAAAATTTTCATCAATAATACTTGTCAAGTAACATTGAACGTGTGGAGACTCCTTCAGGGTACGTCCATAGTGGTCATAAAACCAGCTTCTCGCTTTATCGCTTTCCAGCCGCCGGTTTACGCTGGATAAAAATTAACCCGAGTATGAATTTCGCGTTCATAGTGAACCGGCCTCCCGCTTTCATAAGAATCAGCCGGCATTTACCGCAGCTTTAACCGGAAACAATTTTTAATTCTTGTTAACGCCGGTAACCAGCTACAAGCCTGTTTTGACAGTTGTTGACGTAAAAGTACCATCGTATCTGCAGTACAGGCGCGAGATTCACTATGACCATCACCTGCTAGAATCACGCTGGTTATAAGTACCGGCGTAAATCTCGCTGGAAAGCTGGTGCGCGAGAAAGCGAGAAGCTTGATCACTATGGACGTACCCTAAGGTCAAAATTTTAAAATCACGAATCTAAGGTCAAAATTTTGAAATTAGTTCCTACAGATCCTGTAAATATAGGGCTAGTTTCTCAAAAGTTGTTAAGAAAGTGATTTTTGGTATTTTTTCATATTTTCTAAAACTTGTACAAAATGGCAACGGCAGGTTCACATTCTAGTAAATTCCAAGAAAATATTTTGCGCAAAAATTTCAGGTGGGCATCTCCGACTTTTTTTCCCATAAAAAATGCTTTTGATAAAAAAATATTTTGGCGAATGTGAGAAGATTAAAACCCAAAACTAGCCGTGAATAGTATAATCAAAAGCTGCAAAGATTACAACTTATCAGTTTAGGTAAACAGAATAATTGGCTCTTAAAAAATTCAGACTCGATGAACAATTCAGATTGACTATGCGATAAGTTTCAAGTTTGGGGGTAATAAAAATTTCGAGGGTCATCACAACGCATTATCTTGTATAGCCTTCGATTCGAAATTTTCCCCAATTGTTATAGCATTAAAACTATTTATTACCGATAATAATAATTCAATTAAATATTAAGTAGATATTCGTTAAGAGTTTTGCATAATGATTCTTTTGTTGTACACTATGAATCGGACGATTGCAAAATTCATAAATTGAATCGATTTTTGCTACACCTGTCACGATTAACGTACCTGAAAATGGATTGTGCCAAATCGTTTAATATGAAGTGCTCAAATATTTATCAGCAGTTTCGATGCAATTCATCAAATTATAAGTTTTAATTGTTATTTAAGCTGCCTTTACGCTTCCATTTATGCAATAATATTCGTGTTGTTTTATTCATTCTGCAGATATATGCTTCCGGAAAAGAATAAAAATGATAAAAGTAAATGGTTCATTCCCATCACATTCGAAACCGATGAGAATCGAGCCATCAGTGAAATACCAACACACTGGATGACCAACGAGAATGAGCATATCCTCATTAAGGACGTTTTCACCAAGGAAAACAATTCAGAGAATTGGATTTATTTGAATTTGAATAGACGTGGATATTATCGTGTCAACTATGATTACGATTCCTGGAAGATTCTGAAGAAACGCTTCTCAGAGCTACCGCAAATTACCAGAGCTCAACTACTCGACGATTCGCTGCACTTAGCACGTGTCGAATATTTGGGCTATGACGTTCCGTTGTCATTCATTTTGGAAATGGGTGGTGCCGTAACCGATGAATTGGTTTGGGCAGCTGCCCATAATGGATTAAGGTATCTGACATTCATGCTAAATCGGGAACCAGCTTACGAAGTGTATCGGGTATGAATTCAATGCTACCTACGGAATTTTTAACCCACTAATTTGCAAATTATTTAATTGGCAGGCATTTATGCGATTCGTTGTGCGGCCAGCATTCGATCATTACAGCATGGAGGAAAGAGACAACGCCACCCATATCGAGTTAACGCATCAGGCTAGGGTCATCAGCCTCGCTTGCTACTTCAACTATGATCGTTGCACGAATTCCGCACAGCTCAAATATCGCGAATGGATGAGGGATCCACTCAGGAATCCGTAAGTTTTGTAAAATATTTCACATTTCTTTAATTAAAAATTCAAATTCTTTATCAGAATAAAGCCAAATCTGAAGGAAACAATCTATTGCAATTCGTTGCGTGAAGGCTCCTTCCAAGAGTGGTATTTCGCCTACAATAGATATAAGGAAACAACCAGTGCATCCGAGAAGGAGCAGATTTTAACGGCTCTTGGATGCACCAGCAAACCGTGGCTGCTTTCAAAGTAAGTATCGAAACCATTGCTAGTCGAAATAGTGGGCCGAGTGAATAAAAATGAAGTCAATGCTTTTCGTTTTAACCCTTTCGCCCCGACTTTCGGCGGATGATCTTAAGCAAAAAGTGAGCTGTCAGATTCAAATCTTGCAATGCAATTTTGGCCCACTTCCACTCATCCGATTGACTTGAACTTTTGCACACACACACGTAAGCCCGATGGCAATACCATATTTTCTCTACTTCGTCCTTGTAACGATAAGGGAAGGTCCTTAAAAGATAACGTGATTGTCCTTTTCTTCTAATTGTCCAGGAAAAAATCTCATTTGGGGTTTTTTGGGTCGCTAAATCCGATTCTGAAATTGAGAAGTCGATCAGGCGACCGGAAGGTCGTGTAAAAATAATGTGATTATCTTTTCCACAAATTTTCAGGCACGAGATTTCCGGAGGTGTTTTGAGATCGCTGAATCCGATCTTGACGTTAAAAAGTCCGTAAGGATAACGGACGATACTATAAGGATAACGTGATCTTCCTCAAAATTTCTGGAAAAAAACTCATCTGGGGGTTTTCGGGGTTGGTGAGTCTGATTCTGTAGTCGAAAAATCCATAAAGATCACATAAGGTCCTGTAAGGATAGCTTTTGTAAGGATACTTTATGATTTATTTTTTTGTTTGTTCTCGTATTTTATCCTTTTACTCAAATTTTTCGGAAAAAATCTTATCTGGAGGTTTTTGGGATCGACGAATCCGTTTCTGGCATTAAAAAATCGGTAAGGATAACGGAAGGTCCTGTAAGGATGACGTGATTATCCTTTTCCTCAAATTTTCCGGGAAAAAATCTCTGGGGGTTTTTAGGATCGGCGAATCCGATTCTGACATAAAGAAGTCTGTAAGGATATCTGGAGGTCATGTTAAGATAATGTGATTATCCTTTTCATATTGAATTTTAACAAAACTAATCAAATCCGAAATGACTAAAATGGATAAAATAAAAAAAAATAAAAAAATACAATAAATTTTAAAAAAAGCCTTTTTTTAAAAAAAAATGCACTAACAAGGAAAAAATAATTTTTTGGGCACTGTCTATCAGAATTAAAAGCGAGATAAGAGTATAACAAATAAAATAAAATAAATATTTGCCAAAAAAAATATTTTTCTCCTTTTTAGCGCATTTTCTTTAACGCTAAATAACTGTAATTACCGTTTTGTATACCAGCTGTATTGGTTAATTCTCGCTGTTTTTTTTCATGAAAAGAAAGACATTTTTTGAGGAGAGAAACCAAAAATCCTTTATTCAAAGTATTTTCCATCGCTAGCTACACATTTTCTCCACCTCTCTGGCAATTTGTGGATGCCTCGCCAAAAAAATTCCTGTGGTTTGAAGGAAAACCATTCATCGACCCATTTTTCGCCCTCCCCGGCTGTTTTGAAGTACTGGTCCTCAAGCGCGTGGCGCATCGATGAAAACAAATGGTAGTCGAAAGGGGCCAAGTCTGGTGAGTAAGGCGCATGGGGTAGCACTTCCCAGCTGAGTGCTTCCAACGTCTCACGAACCGGTTTTGCCGTATGTGCAGGAGCATTGTCGTGGAGCAAAATCTCCTTGTGTTGCCTTTTTTGATATTGTGGCCGTTTCTTTAACAGTGCGCGGTTCCAATCGATGATTTGTTGTCGGTAACGATCTGTGTTAAGCGTTTCACCAGGTTTGAGTGGCTCATAATATATCACACCCTCCTGATCCCACCAAACACAGAGCATTGTCTTCTTTCCGAAGCGATTTGGCCTTGCAGTCGATGTTGATGGCTGGCCTGGATCGACCCATGATTTTTTGCGTTTCGGATTCTCGAAAAATATCCACTTTTCGTCACCAGTCACAATTCGATGAGATTCAGCTGCAGTTTTCTTCAAACGGTAACAAAATAATAATGCTGTCCGCATTTTGCATTTTTCTGGCACTAAATTCGACATTTTCACTGCTTTTTAAAAAAATGATGTTGTTTACCACGCGGTCAATTGACAACTAATTTTTGTTCTGTTGTCATTCACCTTTCAAGGAAAAAAAGGTCCGCCATTTTAGCTCATTTTAAGATGTAGATAACGCCATCTATGTGTGAACAGCGAGAATTAACCTATACACCTGGTGAACATGCAATTCGTGTAGGCGAGTAGGTCTCGAATTTAAATGTTCCATAAGTTTTTTAGCCGCTATAGATACTTTCCGCGCAAAGATCTTGATCCTTCGTAGGGGGGGTGGGAGGTGGTACACAAATGTACCAGTCGGGATGTTAAGAGGTACTCTTTTGTACCATTCGTGTGGAATTCCTTCACAAAACTGGACAATATGACACAAGAAAGCAAGAAACAAAATGGTAATTACAGTTATTTTGCGTAAAGAAGAGTTTCAGAAACGTTCTGGTACAAATAGAAACCATTTAGCATGTAATTTCTAATTTTTAGCAATGTTTGAAATTTTGGTGGTACATATATGAGGCGTTGAGAGCAAAAGTGGACCAAGCCACATAATCGAGTTTTTGAAGCTTTTCCACTTTTGTACTATTATTGACTGCAAATTTTTGGAAAAAAAACATTCTGTGGACTTTATTACTCAATGTTGAAATGTTCTTTTGTGCATCCAAACAATTTTATCTAAAAACTCACTCGCGATAGTGATTCAAACACAAAAAAACTCACGATTTCGACATTTGGGTTAGTCCACTCTTGCTCTGATAGCCTCATATGTACCACGCGTGCCGAAAGGGTTAAATAAAAAGATTTATTAAAAAAAACCTTTTTTTTTAATTTTTTTTGGTTTGTTCTCGAGCAATTAAAAATCTGAAATAAACAAATCATAATTTTTATTTTATTTTTTAAGGTATCTCAATATGAGCATCAGCCCAGACTCAGGAATTCGAAAACAGGATGGTGCACGTGCCTTCAATGCAGTCGCCCGCAACAATGTGGGCTATGAGATCGCATTTGATTTTCTAGTCACAAATATTAAAGAAATTACTGAATAGTGAGTTCAATATTTTGTAGCTTTTATTTCAAAAACTAAAACGTTTTTTTCTTTATATAGTTTTGGAGATGGATTTTCAACTCTATCTAAGATGATTGAATCAGTGACTACATATATGAGCAAGGAATACCACAAGGAACAATTCGATAAGTTCGCAGTGAAGGCGAGAAAATTGAAGTTGAAATCAATTGAACGCTCAATACAGTTGGCTAGTGAACAAATTAAGAATAACATATTCTGGCGAAAACGTTCCTATTATGATCTTAAACAGGTTCTAGAAACAGCCGTTAAGTATTTTAATATAAACTTGTACTAGAATAAGACGGGAGAAAAACAACATTTCAAAATCGCATACGCATTAATTTAACCAAAAATTTTTATATTTATTTATATGATTGTTCATTTTAAATTGCACAATGGTTCACATTCTAAATACCCCTTATTTATATTTAGTTGTAGGTATTATAGGTAAAAAGTGCATAAACAACACATCGGGATGGATCGCAATGCAATTAACATATGTATGTAACACAGAGCTTCTATAGAACAGAGGTTAAAATCAACACTGAGCGACAAAAATATGGCGTGAAATATGGGACTTTATCATTAGCACAAGCAGAAAAAAGCTTTCGTAAAGCTTTCGAGCTAATGATAAAATCCCATATTTCACGCCATATTTTTGTCGCTCAGTGTGATTTTAACCTCTGTTCTATAGAAGCTCTGTGTATGTAAGACAATCCTGTCCGATGTTAAAGTTATTTAAGATTTATTGTACTCGTATGTTCCTTATTAAATTCACGCTTCAAGCGTATGCACGAAAAAAAGGCAGCCTTAAAATGAACTGAATTGACTGTAAGTCGAAATTGGTATTTCGAATGTGAACCAAATTAATTAATTGGCTATTGTGATAGAAAAACATTTGGTCTGATGAGGGATGTTTTAAATTGTGACTCGTAATTTAAAAAATTATGTATATTTACTTCTGTTTGAATATTTATGAAAAAGAAAATAGTAATCCGTCCTATAATCCCTACTAGAATTTTTGGTGTGTGGCAAGTATCGGCCAGTAGAAGTGTATGTTATTTAGTGGCAAATACGTACCATACACTATAAATTCTAGCAGGGATTGTACCATGAAGACACAAAAATTGAATTACAAAAACCTCGGTGCTTGAATTTTCTTAATCCGAAATAAGAAACTTGTTGTATTTTGCTATTTTCCTTAATTTTTTACATACACCTGATGCAAAATTATTCCAAAATTTAAAAAAATCAACCCCATCAGATCAAACGTTGGGGAAAAAATCACAAAAAGCCATAATTTAAAAAAATAAAACAATTTACAATTTATGTTAATAAAAAAACAAGAAATTAAGATAAATACTTAAGTGATGCCTTTTATATAAACTCATTTAGAGTGTTATATCGCCTTTATAAGATTTGCCTAAGATCCCTGTGAAAAACAAACAAAAATGTGTTAAAGCAAAAAAAAATATTTTTTGATGTAATTTTTTTGATTTTTGTAAATATTCTACGTTTTACATATAAAATTGTACCATATTTGTTTAGCACTGATAAGAGACTTTGATATACACACATATATGTATGTAAAAAAATATAGATCGAAATGTTATTTCAAATGGTTGTTCCTGAAAGTCATTTTTCTTTAAATCACAGTAAAATTGTCTTAACGTTAACAAAACCCACTGCCTGTTGTTGTAAAAATATTAATGTTATCCAATTGCCATAATAGTGACTTACTTGTTGCACTATAGGTTATATAGAAATGAATTTTAAAGAAATTCACAAAACAGTAATACAGTTTTGATTTTTAATTAAATTCAACATATTTTCATTTACTTAAATAAATTATTCAGGGAAGACGCCATACAAATAATTGGATTTAACACAAATTGTTGCACAGACCTTCATTTTATATTCATTTTCAGGACATTTTTTAGCCACATTGCTAAGATTCTTTGCACAAAACGTTTTATTAAGCCTATTAAGGATCAACAAAACAACATTAACTGTCATATGAGGCCTTGAGAGCAAAATTGGCCCAATCCACATGTCGAAATCGTGAAATTCTTTGTGTTTGAACCACTATTGCGAGTGAGTTTTTAGGTAAAAATATTTGGATGCACACTAGAACATTCTGACATCGAGCAATACAGTCAACCCAAATTTTTTTTCTAGAAATTTACAGTCAATAATAGTAGAAAAATGGAAAAGCTCCAATAAGTCGATTATGTGGCTTGGGTCACTTTTGCTCTCAACGCCTGTCGTTGATCTACCGTTCATGGAACATGTTTTAGCCATCGTTCCAGTCACCAACATTTCATTATTATTTGAAAATGTAATTTCGTACGTTTTCGGGTTGTAAATAAGAGTGGTAAGGGGGTGGTGGTGGTGTTCGAACCTCCCATTGAGAATCAAAATTTCTATATAAAAAAGAAGCGAAGCCAAGGAATAGCTAAAATATATTCAACAGAGGTACCAGCAAAACAAAAATCTGGATGGTTTGTTGAATGAATATGAAATTTGGCACAAAAAATGGGAAGCAATCAGTTGTGATTTTACTGAAATCGAAACACATTAGAGAAATGTAGTGAACAAGTACATAAGCTTATGAAAATTTTCCCTACCCTTACTGTGTCAACAACGTTTGTTGAACGATCCTTTTCAAGCTTTTTTTTTAAGTTTCAGTCAGAGCTTAGGGAAAGACCCTTTAATGCCGAAGCACAGCTCAGGATGGTCGGAAGCACGAAAGGAAATGTCGGTTTATGTTCTCCTTAAACTTCTGCGGGTTATAGTCCAGGGAGAACACATCAGATGGTAAATTGTTCCAAAGTCTTGTTGTTCGCGGAATGAAGGAACTCCTAAACTTTACTGTACGAATCGGTTAAAATCGTATCTTAGAATTTCCATGGGACAATACCGTTTAACTGGGCTAGCTTTTCTTAGCATTTGTATCTATAAAATCCGTAGAGATTGTGAAAAGGCTAGCGCAGTGTCGGGAACGACTGAATTAACTAATATAACACTTTTCCGCTACGTCAGCTAAAGGTTAAATAAAGGGCAGCGTACGGCAAAAAAGAAGGCGGTATAGAAACCCTAATTTTACGGTGGGAGTCAACATTTTTCGCCTGCGGCGCAATAATTTCTATCTGAATATCTGAATTTACAAACTATAAAATTTTAAACGATATACGATTTTTCTGATTATTGATTGTTTTATAAGTTAATATTTAGAGAAATTATTTACGTAAAGCTCGCATTGGGAATTCAATTTCAAGGAGAATTTTTTAATACAACGTTTTAAATAGGATCTGCACGAAGATCGGTCCCCTAAACAAGATATTCAAATTTTCACTCTCCTAAAGAAGGTGCTTAAAAAACGCCAACAAAAAATTTCACAGTCGTTAAAAGATTTCTTTTTTGCGTGGCTTCAAGTTCAACCACTGGTCTCAGCAAATTTCAAGTTACGCCACTGGTTTAAAAAAAAATTCTACTCATAAACATTGAACATCTTAAGAGGTTGCAAAGTTCTCATTTAAATCATAAAACGCACAATTAAAATGTCCGATTTTTGTTCAAAAATATTGATTTTTCGATATAATTTCGACATGAATGAACTGCACTTTGAATTATAATGACTATATATATATATATATTACCTAGTCTAAAACTGTATGATCAACAATAAAAAACTAAAAACCATTCGATAAAAAAAACGATAAATCATTAAAATCTCAATCAACGAAGAAACATTAAAAAAAATTATATAAGCTTCATAATAAAAATAAAAAAAAAGAATAACTCTTTATAAACCGAAAAATGATAAATATTTTAAAGTAATTGTAATTAAACTATGTGATGCATTTTTAAGATCTAATATAGCTTAAATTTTAATATTATCTACAAATATTACATGTACTAAAAATTGTTTAAAAATCTGTATGTAAGTTTTTTTTATTATTTGATTATAATTTTAATTTAGTCTTACACGCTTATAGAATAAATATTTACAGATTATTATGAGAATAAATAAAAATGCTTACACAAACCTAAAAAATTACATCGTTAGTTGAGAATTAAAAAAAAAAAATATAGTATTAATGTAAAATTTGCATTGTTATAACAATAAATAAGGATAAATAATGGAATAAATTCGAGCAATAATTGAATAGCGTTTGGTTGGAGCCAGTCATTAGGTAAAATAATAATGCAAATTTTACTTTAAATATTGCTAGATAAATGTATAAAATGTAATTCTAAAAGATTATTTTAAATAAATATTTTAAGAATAAGATATTTAAAGGATATTTAGTTTTGTGTTAAGGGCTGCCCCTAAAATACGTTACGCAAATTTTAGACTTTTCAGACTATCACGACTCACGTCTTACTTATCACGATTTTTGATATGATATTTTGTTGTTTTACAGTCACATTTTCGGGCCTTTTTTTACAATCACCCCGATTGCGAGTATCGTGTCGTTTTCGACAAGAGTCGTTTTACGTGTTGTTGTTGGTAGTAAATCACTAACAACAACACGTGAAACGACTCTTGTCGAAAACGACACGACACTCGTAATCGGGGTGAATAAGCATTAGTTCTGAGATTTACTTTTATTACTTATTATTAGTATCTGCAGAAAGAAAATCCAACAGATAGCTTGTAAAAAAAATCAAATGAAAAAAAGAAAACCAAATCAATAATTCAATATTACAAAGCAAACTACTCTAAGCGCGATATTACACACGGCAACTTTCGGGCTTACTTAAGTCGATTTTTGGGAGAAACGACTGAGGAGGGAAAAGTTGCCACTCGAAATCATGGCTTATCGACAATCTGCATACATGCAAAGCGAGTGAACCGGTTTGGGAAAAGTAGTAGGCAGAAATCATTTTCGTTCTGACCGTCAGCAGGTAAAGATCTTGGGAAGTATATGAGCAGCAGCGATTTCAATGGTTTGCGGTCCACACACACATATGTAAACTTGTGTAGCATATGCAAACAGGATTGGCTTATTTAAGCCACAAGTGTAAGCACATTGGCTTATTAAGCCCAAAAGTTGCCGGCTTAAATAAGCCCGAAAGTTGCCGTGTGTAATATCGCGCTAACACAGGGACTACATTAGCTTTTATTTCTGGTATACCAGCAAAATTGCTCGCTAAAAAGCCTGTGTGGACCAATCTGGTTTACCAGTTTTTCTGGTATGACAGTGCTGGTATACCATTTTCGTAGACAGCGCTGGTATACCAGATTTTGACAGGCAACCAAATTAAAATGGCGGAAACTATATTTTCGAGAAAAAATACATGGGAGCTTATAATTATTTTACGAGAAAAGGAATTTTGAATAGAATGCACATTCTAGATATTACAAGAGAGTCGATTTGAGGGGGCAAAGGGTAGATTAGTTCTTTTCCAGACGTTTAAAGCCAATATTTTGGCAATCATAATTCGTTGTTACCAATTCACTAACATTTCGCCTACTGAACTGTTTTACCAGAATTTGCTCACCAAACAAATTTGACAGATTGCGACTAAAAGGCTTACCAGCTGGTATACCAGAAATAAAAGTAAATGTAGTCCCTGTGTAAAACTACGAAATAATCAAAAATTAATTAGCGGAGCGGAAAAAAATGGGAAAAAAGCGGAACAAAAGGAAAGCGGAACAAAAGGAAAGCGGAAAAAAATTTATTAATAGTAAAGAGAAAGATAAACTTTAGTTCACAATTATTAATAAAAATAATAATAAAAATAACTGTACCCCAGAGGTAAACTGTCGTAACTGCCATAACCGCGATTTTGGGGTTATTGTTGTAACTACATTGTGGGGACGTATATATTAAATCAACTAATATTTTGTTTAAACAATGTCCTAAAATAAAATAAACTACAAAAGTTTCAAATAATTCCCGAAAATCATACACAATAAAAAGTTTGCAATTCCGAACTAAAAATGGCTCTCCTGTAATTTGCAAAATGTCAGTTACGACAGTTTACCTCTGGGGTACAGATAATAATATTAATAGAAATAATAATTATTATAAAAGCTGTTTTTTCAAAAAAAAAATATTTAATTTAAAAAAAAAAGAAGTTGGAGATGCCGGGCATCGATCCCGGTACCTCTCACATGCTAAGCGAGCGCTCTACCATCTGAGCTACATCCCCGTGTTATTTTGTGTTGTCAAATGACAGTTTGGAGTAACTTCAGAGAACAATTGTCCTAAAATCGTTGAAATGAACTTCTATATTGTTAATTTCTTAAATAACGTCTTTTTGGTTATTTTTTTCATTTTTATTACTTTATTGTGGATCATGTTCAGAGAAAGATGAATAAAATAGTTGAAATATAAGAGAAAAGTGCCTAATTCACATCTTTAATATTTCTTTTTTTTCGATATTCTTAATATCTTAACGACTACTCTCTGGATTTTTTCAAACCTACTCATAAGTTTTTTGCAGCATAAAAAAACAAGAAAAACATTACTTTGAATCCTTGTTTATGTCCACTGTGAACAAAAATACAAGTTAATTGCAATAAAATATGTCTCAGGAGCTAAATAATAACTTAAAAAATGTTTTAAGGCGAGAAAGCGGCTTTTATTTCATATTTTCATATAAAATGCTATCGCATTATCTTAAAATAATTGTCTAAGGCAAAACATGAAATGGAAACTTTTTTCACTATAAATTCACTAGGATCTTTGTTATTTTTTCATTTTTAATATTTATTTCTGGGTAATGTTCAAAGAAAGACAAAATTTAATGAGTAATTTATACCAATTTATTCCTTTATTGTCAGGTTTGAAAATGGTTTTTCTGTTGTCCGGTTTTGATAATGGTTGGTATCTGAACTAAAAGTGTTGCATGATGGAAGAAATATTATGGTTGCTAAAAAATTGTTATCGAATATTCAGTTTATGTTTCAACAATGTTATTTATTTTTCTCTGAACATGACCCAGAATAAAGTAATAAAAATGAAAAAAAAATTTTCACTGCTTCCGTTGCTGCAGTGCGTTTATAGAACCTCCCAAGCCGCGTGAAAAAGAATAATTTGACAGCACAGATTTTCTATGAACAGTTTTCGTTTTTGATAGATGTTCCGCAGCCCCAACTTTTCATTCCATGATTATGATCGTGTACCAAACTTTCAAACCAAATTTTTAGAAATAAAAGTAAATCCCGATTTCTGTTTAAAATATGAAGTTCTTATGAATAGCAAAAATATGGCAAATTTTAATATCTAATAGGTGTGTGGCAGTCATGATTCGATCATGAACATTTTTGCTGGGTTATCACATTTTTTGTTGTTTGGATATTGTGTTTCTGCTCTAATATTTCGGCTGAATATTCGGTAATAATTTTATACAAACCATACTATTTCTTCCATCATGCAACACTTTTAGTTCAGATACCAACCATTATCAAAACCGGACAACAGAAAAACCATTTTCAAACCTGACAATAAAGGAATAAATTGGTATAAATTACTGATTAAATTTGTCTTTCTTTGAACATTACCCAGAAAAAAATATTAAAAATGAAAAAATAACAAAGATCCTAGTGAATTTATAGTGAAAAAAGTTTCCATTTCATGTTTTGCCTTAGACAATTATTTTAAGATAATGCGATAGCATTTTATATGAAAATATGAAATAAAAGCCGCTTTCTCGCCTTAAAACATTTTTTAAGTTATTATTTAGCTCCTGAGACATATTTTATTGCAATTAACTTGTATTTTTGTTCACAGTGGACATAAACAAGGATTCAAAGTAATGTTTTTCTTGTTTTTTTATGCTGCAAAAAACTTATGAGTAGGTTTGAAAAAATCCAGAGAGTAGTCGTTAAGATATTAAGAATATCGAAAAAAAAGAAATATTAAAGATGTAAATTAGGCACTTTTCTCTTATATTTCAACTATTTTATTCATCTTTCTCTGAACATGATCCACAATAAAGTAATAAAAATGAAAAAAATAACCAAAAAGACGTTATTTAAGAAATTAACTAGAAGTTCATTTCAACGATTTTAGGACAATCGTTCTCTGAAGTTACTCCAACCTGTCATTTGACAAAAGTGAATAACACGGGGATGTAGCTCAGATGGTAGAGCGCTCGCTTAGCATGTGAGAGGTACCGGGATCGATGCCCGGCATCTCCAACTACTATTTTTTTTAATAATTAGTTTTTTTTTGCAAAAACAACTTTTATTAATATTTTTATTATTGTTTTTATTATTATTTATAAACTAAAACTTTTCTTTCTTATTGTTATTAATGATTTTTTTCGGCTTTCTTTTTGTTCCGCTTTCTTTTTTTCCGATTTTATCCGCTCCGCTAATTAATTTTTTATTATTTTGAAGTTTTAGAGTATTTTGGTTTGTAGTACTGTACAACCTCGATAATGTGAACTAATTAAAACAAAGGGCGTTTCACATTTTAGAGGGTTCACATTACTGGATAGGAAAAAAGTCTCATTGCATGCTACACACATGTATGAATTTCAATTCATTATTTGGTTAATAGATATCTTTAAAGAAAATTAAAACCAAATCATGCAGTAATTTTTCGTTATAGTCAACAAAAAACATCGAAAATATGCTCAAAAAATAAAAAAGATTAATCAAAACCAAAAAATGACACAAAAATAAGTAATTTTGAAGCAAAGAACTAATTTTTGTTAAAAAAAAAATTAGTGACTTTTGTTGGTAACGCATCTTCCATTCTGGGCATTTCGGAGGTTCTGAGAGCCTTCCTCTTATTAACCGCAGATTCCGTTTTTCCCCACAAAACTCAAAAGTTTATTTTATTTGTGTTTTTTGGCAGTGATTGTAGATTTCGATATCCCATACCGTTGTGCTAGATGTACTCAAGAATGGCCTTGCTACATTTTTTTAAAATGTCTTTTTCTTTGATGGTGAAAAATTTGTTCTTGCAACGACCCTAGATAAATAAGCAATTTGCAGATACAAACTGAATATGCAGATTCACGCCGTTGACAGAAACGAAAACACAAATTGGGACTTTTCCAAAAAATCATGCAAAACCAAAATCAAAATGGTTCACATTTTCGAATAGCAAAAAACTGCTGCGGATTTAAATTTTAGAGTATGTAATACAAATATTTCTTGGTTCACATTATTGGATAATCCACATTTTCGAGGTGCACATTATCGAGGTTCTCCTGTATTGAATTATTGATTCGGATGTCTTTTTTTTTTTTTGATTTTTTTACAAGCTATTTGTTGGATTTTCTGTCTGTAGATACTAATAATCTATATACACCCATACCTCGATATACGGCCGAGATAGGTTCCAAACATTTAGGCCGTATATCGAAACACCGGAACATTCTTTTAGGAAAGTATTACACTTATTGATCGCAGTGCATTCCAATGTAATATTGTCCGACTTTTGACCGTTTATCGAATCAATGTGCAACGTATTTCAAAACTGAGACACAATTCAAAAAGCGGAAGGCCGTAAAACGAGGGGCCGTATATCGAGGTATGGGTGTATATGTAAATGGATGTTTGTTGGCCTGTTGGTTGGTCTGTTTGAGATTACAATACTCAAAAACTACTGGACCGATTTTTACGCGGTTTTTTGGAAAATGATCTGCATTGCCACACTCTCGAAAAAATGGAGTCGATTACGCACCGAAAGGGAGTTTGAGGGAGTCCATCACCTATTGGAGAAAATCGAGCACCGGGCTAGGGAGTTCACAACAATTCCTTATGGGTGTTAATTTTTAACAATTTTTCGGTGTTAAACCAACTTATTAGATGGCCAAAAAAAACCTCGCAAATTCTGTTTTTTTTTGAAAGCATTTGAGATGTTTTGAGTTTTTTTTCGTGTTTCCAAAGTTAATATTGACTTGTTAAAAACTTTTCTTGCATGTCTCTGCCGGGACTCGAACACGGGACCTCTCGAATTGTAAACCATTTGCCTTCCCAATAGGCTGTTGAAGCCAATTGGCAAGCCTCTTCTAAACGTGAACACCCTTTACAATGAAATAACTCCTAAAAGGAGTTGTAGTGAATTTTTGACTCCTTTTCGGAGTTCATTTAAAATTTAGGTCAAAACGGTGTTAAATTGAGTATTTAGCTCCGTAAAATAAAAATTTAAAAATAACTCCGCGCTACGGTGTTAAACTTTTAGCTATGTTTTCAGGCGGAGTTAATTCGTCCCCGGATTTTTTCGAGAGTGCAGGAGCAGATTTTTAGCTATGTTAGATTTTTAAAATTCGAAACAGAAAGTCCTGTAAGGATAACACAAATATCCTTTTTCCCATTCTTCCCGGGAAAATCGGCATTAGAGGGTTTCCGGGGTCGCTGATACCGAATCCGGTATTAGATTTTCAAAATTCGAAAGGGAAGGTCATGTAAGGATAACGTTTTTCCCAAAAGTTTTTACGTTATTTATGGTTTCTTGCCATTCTAAAATTTTTACAAAAAACTTTAAGCTGGCAACGAAGGGTCTGCTAGTAGTAATAAAAGTAAATCTCAGTCCTAATGCTTACTGTACAAAAAAGTCGGCCAATTTCACTGTAAAACATTAAAGTATGCGATGTAGTCACTTTATCTCTAATCTGTTTCTAATTTTAAGCTTCTTCGACAAACAGTTAAGAAGTTATTCACTTAACAGAAGAACAGATATCGAGATTCTGTAACCTAAAAATACATAAAGTGAAAATAAGGTATAAAAATATATGAAAAATTACAATTCGTATTAACTTTAAAGCTCAAATTTATTAACAGTAAAATACATCAAGGAAAATTAAATGCAAATGAGATACAATAATAAAGCGTGCATATTTTTCAAAAAGACAAATTGGAATTTCTTTATGCTTTAGGAAATTTCTTGAATCAGTGGATTTTTGAAATCTTTTTCAATTTTTGGAAATATGTTCATTTCCGGTTCAGATTTATGTTTCTTTTGACTTTGATTTCTGCTTGTCTGCTGTTTTCCAACCGTGCTTAGTTTTTCTACAGCCGTTTTTAGTTTACTTTTTACAATTTTATTCGGCATTACCAGTTCTACTAAATTAACTTCCTCTTTGGACTTTTTAACAATATCTGTAGTTGAAGATTTCTTTTTTTCTGGTGATGTCTCCTTTTTTTTACATAAGATTTCTTTTGTCTTCTTATCCGTTGTGTCTTCTAAAGATTTTGGAACGACTCCACCTTCTTGGATTTTAATTCTTGTCGCTGTCGCAGGGGGCAAATCCGGTAATTGTCTTTTTAGGTCCACAATTTTATTTTGAGCAAGACTATTTGCAGGATCGATTTCAACGACATTTAAATAAATTTTATAAGCCTAAAAATTTAATATTCCTTTCAATTAATTCAGAATTCTTCATTTAGTTTAGAAAAATACTTGTTTTACCTCATGTTTTTTATCGAGTTCAAAACATGCTTGTGCTTTTCTTAACAACGCCTTAACATTTTTTGGTTCAATTTGAAGGCAATGATCACAATCTTCGATACTTTCATTCAATTTACCACTCTTCAAATCTGGAAAATACCTTGATTAGAAAAAAAACTAATAATAGTTTTAAAAAGGAAAAATCTGTTTCTTCGAAACTCTTTTTAGAGTTGAATAAACAAAACTGATATAGAAAACACCAGGAAAATTTAAACTCATTCGAGAAAAAGGTTTTTACATGCAATCGCCCTATTATTATATCCAACTGCACTTGGATGTATTTTTATGCACTGCGTGTATTCCCAAATTGCTTCTGAATATTCTCTAATTTTAAAAGATTCATTTCCACGGTCTTTGTATCTAAAAAAAAATAAAAAAAGAACATTTATTTTTAAACACATTGCTTATTTTCAAGTATCATAACTCAAAAAAAAAAACATCCTGACTAAAAAATGCCCTTAAAAAATTGAAAAACCCTTTTTTTTATAGTTCTAAAAAAATCTTTTTTTTTATAGTTCTAGCCAGAGCTTAGGGTAAGATCGTTTAATGACGAAGCACAGCTCAGGATGGTCGGAAGAACGAAGGGAGATGTCGGTTTATGTTCTCCTTGAGCTTAAAAAAGAATAAAAGAATAGGAGTTTTCAATAAGGCTTTAAAGAGAGCTTAAAAAAGAATAAAAAAATAAGGGTCTTTCAATAAGGACGCTCGAAGGTTAATAGGTTATAGCGGCCATGTTGTTAAAGCAACATCTGTCAAATTTGTTGTAAATTGTTCAGTAAGTGTATGACAAATCACCATGAAAGGTTATAGCGTTGAACAGCGTGTGCAAATCATCAAATTTTATTTTCAAAATCAGTGTTCCATTCGAGAAAGGTTTCGCTAAAAAAATCATCTTTAGCGACGAGGCTCTTTTTTGGATGAATCGATATGTGAACAAACAAAATTGTCGAATTTTGGTCGATACAGTGACTTTTTCGGGATGCATTTGGTGCTAGTGTATCTCGTGTGGATTACGCGAGATACACCAGCATTAAATGCATCCCGAGAAAGTCACTGTTTGGTGCGGATTTTGGTCTGGCGGAATCATTGGTCCGTACTTCTTCCAAAACGAAACTGACATTGCCATAACCATCAACGGCGAGCGCTACAAATCGATCATAAGTAACTTCTTGTGGCCTAAACTGGATGAAATGGATACTGACCACATGTGGTTCCAACAGGACGGCGCTACATGCTACACATTCTGAACGAGCGATTTGGGGCATGGTTATCTCGCGCGGTGGCGACGTGACCTGGCCACCGAGATCGTGCGATTTAACGCCTTTAGACTTCTTCCTTTGAGGCTTTCTTAAATCGCAGGTTTATGCGGATAAACTGCAAACAATTGATGCCCTCAAAGCCAACATAACGAACGACATCCTGCAAATTCAGCCAGATTTATGCGACAAAGTCATCGAAATTTGGACCTCCCGAATACGTGCCACCAAGCAAAACCGCGACGGATATTTTTTTTTGTTTTGGAAAAAGGAATCTTTTTTTGGGGTTTTCTCAAAAACTAGAGCCAATTTGACCAAATCCCTTGCAGATTTGGAATCAGCGATGTCAAATTATGACGGAGAGAAAAGATAGTAGATTTAACTACTTTATAACGGGACTATTACTAAAATAGTTGATTTCAAATACAAAAATAGTCAAAATCGACAATTTTTATAAGTAATTAAACTACTTAGTAGTAAAATTTACTATTTTGTACTTAAATTGAATAGTTTTTCAATTGAAATTAATTATTTTAGTGATATTCCCGATTTCCCATTATAAAGTAGTTAGATTTATTATTATTTATCTCTGCGTGATCCTGAAAATATTGTAAAATTATGGCAAAAAATCGGCTGTTGGGCAGTGTAATAAATAAAAAATCAATTCAAAAAAAAATTTTTAAAAAAAAGCTTTTATTAAAAAAGAATGCACTAAAAAGAAAAAAATAATTTTCTGGACGCTGTGTATCACAAATATAAAAGCTTTTTAAAAGCGAAATAAATTTTTATTTTATTGTTTTATGCTTTATCTCGCTTTTTAAAAGCTTTTATATTTGTGATACACAGCGTCCAGAAAATTATTTTTTTCTTTTTAGTGCATTCTTTTTTAATAAAAGCTTTTTTTTTAAATTTTTTTTATTTTTTTTTATTTTGTTCTTTTTAGTCTTCGAATATATATCCTTACATTTGAGATGTCCTTACAGGCTTTTTAACTTGAAAATCGTATTCAGCGACCCCAAAAACCCCCAGAATAGATTTTTTCCGGAAAATTTGGAGAAAGGGATAATCACGTTATCCTTACAGGACCTTCCGTTATCCTTACAGACTTTTTAATGACAGATTCGGATTCAGCGACCTCAAAAACCCACAGAATAGATTTTTTTCCGGAAAATTTGGAGAAAAGGATAATCACGTTATCCTTACAGGACCTTCCGTTATCCTTACTGACTTTTTAATGACAGATTCGGATTCAGCGACCCCAAAAACCCCCAGAATAGATTTTTTTCCGGAAAATTTGGAGAAAAGGATAATCACGTTATCCTTACAGGACCTTCCGTTATCCTTACTGACTTTTTAATGACAGATTCGGATTCAGCGACCCCAAAAACCCCCAGAATAGATTTTTTTCCGGAAAATTTGGAGAAAAGGATAATCACGTTATCCTTACAGGACCTTCCGTTATCCTTACAAGGACGAAGTAGTGAAAATATTGTATTGTCATCGGACTTATATAAGTGTGCAAAATTTCAAGTCAATCAGATGAGTGGAAGTGGGTCAAAATTTGATTGCAAGATTTGACCCCGACAAACAGACAGACAAGATAGCGAGCTAAATAAAAGCTTTTAAAAAGGTCAATTCGATGTTAATCGGTCAGGCCGTTTAGAAGTTACAGATATTTAAAGTACAAATCAGCATTCACTATTGCATATGGTACGTTATGTAAATGGCTATTATTATGTAAATAAAGTATTTAAAAGTTCCCCAACATGTTATGAACACGAAATTTATTTATTTATTTATTTAAACCCTTGTGAGGTTGAATCATTATAAAAATTATACAAAACTACAATTTACCTTGTTGCCAAATTTTCCTTTTCTATGTCCGACAATTGCATTATCTCATCCTGGTTAACTTCAGGTTTATGCAGTTTAGATTTCTTAAGATTAATGTGATTTTTTCGTTCAACTTCCGCTTTATGCTTTTCTTCGTCCAAATCAATTTTCAACTCTTCCGTGTCGGCATCGTATTTATCCCAAGTGCCATAATCTGTTGATTTAATTCTCTGTACACTCTTTGATGTCATTTGTGAATGTGAAGTCGGATTAGTTTTCGATTGCAATTCTGCATTAGGAATTTCCCGAATTGGGTGTAAGTCCTTTTCATTTTCACGATTCGAGGCTAACAAGTGTTTATCTTTCACTTTCATATCCTGACTCCATTCCTTAAATTATAAATTATTTATCAAGAACGTTTTTAAATATAATCTAATCACTTTTACACACCTTCATCGATTCGTTAACTGCTTTCCATTCGGAAGAGTCCATCGAGTATTTACCAATTAGGGTATCCTCTGTCCAAAGCACTTTACTATTTGGTTTTAGAGATCTTAGAATATCTTCCGTACATTTAATTAAATCGGGATAAAATCCTTCTTCTCCTGATTTCAGAATTTTCAAAATTTTTTCCAATTCTTTTGCATTTTTGCAGTTTCTCACATAATCATAATCCAAGTGTTGAACCGGAATGTCATATTTTTCCAATAATGAACGCCGTTGAGCTGCCATTTCAGTTATTTTTCCACAATATTTATTTTTGATGGATGAACCTTCCATGTGAAAGGAGAAAACACGAAATTGATTTAACAACTGGCGCTATGGCAACTATTTAAATGATTTTCAACATGATACAATAAAGAACCATGCAGGATTCGACGTTTTTTATGCCCCCTGGGCGAACATTTGAATCAGTTGGTGTTTGACTTTCGTTGTACCTGGAAAGGTAATTTGCTCTAGTTTTATGGACATAAGCTCTTTTTTGGCCGGGAACTGCTCAAAAGTTAGTCCGGGGCATAAAAAACGTCGAAAACTGTATGGAAAAATCATTTCGTCCAACCCCACGACTCCAGTGGACTTTTAAAAATCAAAAAACTCTAATGGAGTCCATAGGTAAGTAGGCAGCTGACCATCCCTCTGCAGTTCCTGGCCAAAAAAGAGCCCGGGTCCTTGAAACTCTATCAAATTACCTTTTCAAATGAGCAAATTACCTTTCCAACGCAAGTACAACGAATGTGAAACCCAAAAGTTAGTCAAAAACATTTTCGTGTATCGTTCTTTCTCTATTGGTTTTCAAATTATACGACTTTTTGTTACAGAATACAGAAGGACCGAAGATTATAGAATACAGAACGAAGAAATATTTTAAACTAATATTTTAAAAAATATATATAGAACATAGTAGCAATAAAAAAGAAACAATAAGTTGGAGATGCCGGGCATCGATCCCGGTACCTCTCACATGCTAAGCGAGCGCTCTACCATCTGAGCTACATCCCCATATGAAAAGCGTTTGTCAAAACGCCCATAGTACAATAAAGCCAGTATAAAAACTATCACTTCAAGCAAAATCTATTTAAGATTTCGTCCACGATAGCCATATTTTATGAACTTGTTCCACGTGAAATGATCCAAGCACGAAAACTTTTTCTCAAATGTTTAAATGTTTTACTTGAAAATCTTTCAATCGCTATTTTCTGGTAAAAAACCAAAAAATATGAAACCATTGCAGTGTCATCATATAACTTTGCATGAATGGTACTGAGCTAAGAAAATTGTGTGTTTTTTTTCATAGTTTTTTTTAGTGAGTTTAGGGGAAGACCCTTAAATGCCGCAGCACAGCTCAGAAGAAAGTTAAAACGGCAAACTACAAGTCCGTTGCAATGTAAACATGACTTTTGGAATAGGGCATTTCCTGGTGGCGCCACCTATATGTGACTTCGTGCGTTGGAAAGGCACATCCTTTCCCGACATCCAGTCAAAATTTCATGATCTTGGTGGATTTTGGTCAACTGGGAGCGGAGTTTTTGCGTCTGAAGTGACAGTACAGTAATCCCTCCAACTGCGCGGTTTCTAACTGCGCGGTTTCGCAACTGCGCGGTTAAGTATTTAATACCAAAACTTCAAACTGCGTGGTAAAAATTTCGCAGCTGCGCGGGTTGTTTTTTTATAATTTTCGTTTTAAAAAACATGTTCTGAACATATATTTTGGTGAATCCCCGACAAGAAGGAATCAGCTGGTCATTTGGTATCTTCGTACATATTTGGTAATTTCGTGCCTATATTAGTGTTTATATTTAATGGAAATTGTGACATTAGGTAAGACAATTGGTGGGGACGAATTTGAAGACTTACAGTCAGAAGATATCATGGAAATCCTTGCAAGCTATGAAGAAAATATGACTGCTGACGATATTTTGACACAGTTCGGCGATAATTATAGTGACTGAAGTGAAGTTATAGAGATTATAAGAAAGAAAAACATTACGCACGAAAAACTGGCAAATTCTTTTGTGCTTTGTAGTCAACTTGAATAAGAAGCTCTTAATATGGACCCTGATAAGCAATCACTAATAACAAGGTTTTTTCAAAAAGATTAGTAGTAAATATCATATGTTTGTATTAATTTAAATATGTCGTTAAATAAAAACTTTTTTCTATTTTTTTTCTTAAATATCTGGGATTTAACCCCAAAATTTCATACAAAGTAGGGTTAACAGTGCGCGATTTCGGTTTGCGCGCTCTTTTTGTGGAACGTTTCTACCGCGCAGTTGGAGGGATTATTGTATGTTTATGCCATCGGTACAAAAATTAACATCGAACCAAGAGCCAATATTAAGTTTTGTTTTAAACTTGGTAAAACTTTTACCGAAACGTTTTAATTGATGATTATTTATCCCGTGGCAGAGTTCATGAGTGATATTCGCGGTTCAAAAACGGGCGTGCGGACATAAATGATGGCCAACATGTTGGGCAATCGAAATCCAGGATCACCACAGATTCCATCAAAACTGTGCGTGAATTCATCAAACATCAGCCAAAATCTTAATTGAAATTCATAGAATTGGAATTGAGCATCTCCAAAACATCAATTTATCGCGTTTTGATCGAACATTTGGGCTACCGAAAGGTGTGTGCACGGTTTGTTCCGCATAAGTTGACTGACGACCAAAAATTGCAATTAGAGATACTCAATTCCAATTCCATGAACTTCAATTAAGATTTTGGCTGATGTTTGATGAATTCACGCATAGTTTCGATGGAATCTGCGATGATCATGGAAAAATTACTCAGAATTCAACATTCGAAGGACATCATCAACGAGGCCAAAAAGGACAAAAACTTCATTTACAACATTGTGACTAGTGATGAAACGTGGTGTGGTGGTGCCTTCAATATGATCCAGAAACCAAGTGCCAAAGTGCCGAGTGGAAGGCGCCAGGCGAGCCAAACCCCAAAAAATCTCGTTTGGAGAAGTCAAAAGTGAAGACAATGTTGATTTGCTTTACGATTCCAAGGGCATTGTCTACAAAGAGTTCGTTCCACCGGGCAAAACCGTTAATGGACAATTTTACTTTGGCGTTTTGAAGCGTTTGGTGCATCGTGTTCCTCATATTCGGCCAGAATATTGCGCAGAAGGAAGTTGGCGTTTGTTGCACGATAATTCCGGGACGTCGGGCAAACATGCCTTATGGTTCAACCACAGTGAAGGCGGCAAGCGGCAGCGGCGGGCGACATTTTTTTTGCACTAATGTAGCGCAACGAGAGCTGCTACAATACAGCGGCAACGGCAGCGCACTTTTTCCGTCGCCGCCGAGTTTGAATCCAAGTCAAACTTGCCGCCGCCGCCCAAAATGTTTTATGAAAACCACCACATTCGGTGCCACATTCTATGCCGATTTTTCTTCGTTGTTTTGTGACAACCACCACATTCGGCGCCACATTCTATGCAGATTTTTGACGTTTTGATTTCACAAGATGCCGACAACGGAGGAGACATTAATCGAGTTCGTAAAAGGAAATCCAGTGGTCTACGATTTGGCCCATCCTCAATATAAGGATATAAAATCAAAGAAAATAAATGGAGCGAAGTAGCGGACGAATTAAATAAGTTTTGATGTTTCAATTTTGACATAAGCATTGTATCATTGTAGCTGGCTCGGCGGTATGTGTGGCGGCGCCATGCCGCCCGCCGTCGCCGCTGCCGCTTGCCGCCTTCATTGTGGTTGAACCATAAATCCGGGACTGTCCCAACGAATCCGGGACTTATAATATTTACCATTCCTCAATATTTGGCCTAAAACATCGATCACAAATCTATTAATAATGGCCTTAATATCAAAATAACTTTCACGTGAATATTGATATTTTTTACACATTAAGGGGATCCTAGACGGACAATATTATTGCACAATAAATCATTTTTCGTTTGATTCTTGAGCAGTCAACATGTCCCTATGATATTGAAGCTACACTGAGCGAAAAAGTCATAGAAAACGCATATGAATTCGTATGTTTCAACTATAAAAGGGCGCCATTGCGCAAAATTGTAAGATTTACATTGAGCAATGTGAAACACGGCCGCATTGTGAATTCAACATTTTGCCATATGAATTGATACCCATATTGTGCATTTTAAGCAGCAAATATGCGGCGTTTTCTTTCTCCCTCGAATGGTTACTTAGCTTGGTGAGTGAACAGAGATGAACAAATTAAAACGTAAACAGAAAGCGAACAAGAAAAATCTAATGGCGATAAATTAATCGAAACTTTTTGTGGAGTATTATTTTATAATGGACTTTTCCTCCGATTGCATGTCGTGATTTTAGTTGCCACGAAAATTTTTCGACAATATTGGATCTGAAATTTAAACAGATTTTAATGGGCCATCAAATTATTTAGTTTTAATGAAAAATTTCTTTAATTTTTTTTTACCGGTCAAATTTATTTTTTCTTTTGCAATGAAATTTTGATGCCAATAAAATTATGCTGTTTCAAAAATGTCTGCTATCCACTTTTTATCCAATATCCTTCAGTCATTCGCCTGAAATAAGAAATTTAATTCTCGAAACGAAATCGTTTCCATCAAATGTCAATGGGAAATATGGCGGCTGAAGGCATCAACTTTCTTTTTCTTTTTACATTTGAAAATACAAAATTAACCTCACAAAAATATAAAAGTATAAGTTGAAATGCATGATTTTATAGTCGAAAAATGTAATTTCGTATGTAAGTCGAAAAATGTAAAGTCGAAAAATGTAATTTCGGATTTTATTAACTCACATGTATTAAATGATATGGAAAATTGTAAAATTTACAAATCTTCAATGTAAAATTATATATGATTTATATTATTTTGTATTTTACTCTGGGTTTTTCAATAGTACATATCAATTCATCAACAAACAATGTAAAATTTACCATGAAAACATAGTTTTCCCTGTTTTCATATTAATGTATATGTAAGATCAATAAGTTTATATTGAAAATTGCGTGCTTTTCCAATTTGGGGAAAGTTTTTACAATGCGAAGATTTACAATGCATCATTGTAAATATCGCAATGGGGTATTTCTCTCAGTGTAGTTGTGTAGCCATTGCACTGGCTGTGAATTTAAAAAAAAAAGAGTTTTAAAAAAAGCGCAGATGGTCAAGGAGTGCTTAAAAAAAGAAGTCAGTATACCCATGATCATTTGTTGAATCACTTAAAAATAAGCCATGATTAGGTGTACTCTCAGCGATATGTCATACGATACTAAGCCTATATTGTGCGATATCGCCCTCAGACTATACAATAAAACCTTATTGTGCAATAAAATTCAAACCGATTTTGATTCCTTCAATATATTCCACAACCGTTCAATATGGCCCTCAGATGGTCAATATTGAAATATTACACAATAATATTGTACCTCTAGGGACCACATTAGCTTCAAAAACACTTTGATGATATTAAACATAACAAAAGCTATAATTGCCAATCTGGCAATCATTGGAGACCCGTATGGTGATATTCGGATCAAAATTCGAACAGTTGTACCAAAATTCCACTTTGAAGTCAAACTTTCCAATAAGATTTTTTTAAATTTATTCCAATCGGATTTTGATGTATGGGAGTTTTATGTAGAATCATATCCTAAATAACTTTTGTTCTTGGACTTTTTCGATAAAATGCGCCACAGGCGGACGGACAGACAGACAGACGGACAGACAGACGGACGGACATGCAAAATTCAACTTTTGTTATCATTCTAAACACACCGGTGTAATTCATTTTTTTGTGTGATGACGGGATCTTGGCGTTACAAACGGTAAGGCAAAGTTAATATACCCTTTGGTTTCACCATACGGGTATAAAAAGTGAAGAGGCTCTTTATTAATTAATTTCTTTTCATATAACTTACCTAATGATCGAAATGTTTTTCCTGTATTAAAAAAGTGTGAGATAGGAGAAATTTTATTAAAGATTCTATATATAATTAGATTCACTTTGAAAAAGAAGTCAGAGTTCTAAAATGATTTCGACAAAATGTATCATAGAAATTTTATATTACTTAATTTAAGACAAAAGTGCTAAGAAAATTGTTTTCTAGACATGAGATTGCTGATTTAAATTGTTGCAAATCAAAATTTTCTGGCTCCACTGACTCCTAATGAGAAAAAGGATTTTTCAGTCTTCTTATTACACAATTTAACGTGAAATCAATGCCGAATAACATTTCTACAGTAATTTAAGAACTCAGAGATTTACAAGTATATAATCGGGATTTTAATAAGATTAAAGTGATTCAAGAACTTATTGTGAAACATTTAAATTTAGTAAAGTTTACTTGCAATAGAAATCAGATTACTGAAATTTTTGTTAGAAATGTTTATTTGGGTAACTTTTATAGTAATCTAGTGAAACGGTTTGTTGGAAATGCGACAATAGTTCTGACTTCTTTTAATCAATTGACAAACATTGAAAGTGGAAATATTCAAGATGTTGACTTTTTGCATATTGCTTAAAATAATATCACGGATTTAAAGAATCTCACGAACGCCTGCAGCCTTAAACATTTAAATACCGGTTTTTATCCAATTGACGATTAAGACTCCCAAATATTTCTTAATATGCTAAATTTATCTAGGTTACGAAAGGATCATTTGAAGTTGAAGGACATCGATGTGGATATTTTGGAAGAAGCTTAAAAATCTTAAATATTTCTGTTTCTAGGGTGTTAAAATCTTAAGTGAAACAAGTTTGGCATTGAACAATTTAGTAATACCTCCTGTATTTAAACTCCTGCACTCGTATCAGATTAGCGTCAAGTGTAACTCAATAAAACTAAAATAACTAACAAGAAGAAAATTTGAAAATTACACCCTTATGGAATAAATAAAAAGGGTTCTGATAACAAATCACAGAAATTTGTGTAGAGTTAAAAATCAGTCAGACTTACAAAATGATTTCGATAGGACGAACATTAGAAATATTTTATTTCCTAATCATATTTAAGTTTTCATGTGGTGTTATTATAAATTGAAAGCAAAAATGCAGTAAAAATTCATATCAAGCTGATTTATATTGTGAGAAATTAAAATTCGCTCCTGAATGGGAATTCGATATTTCTGAGAAGAAGGATTATTTCAGTATTTTAATAACGGATTCGATTATGAAAACAGTGCCCAAAAATATTTTTACAGTATTTTATGAACTCAAAAATTTGAAATTATTATACTGTAATATTGAAAACCTAGAGAAATTGGATAACAGTTCAGATAAATTGATAATATATTCTAACACGTTCAATAATATTATTGAAATACCTGAATGGACATTCAAATACAATACAAGATTGGAAACCCTGATACTTAGCAGAAACAAAATAAATAAAATACACACTCACAGTTTTGATGGATTGGAAAATATTTTGGATTTAAATCTTGTAGGCAACAGAATTTCTGTACTTCCAAAAAATGTCTTTAAACCTCTGAGATCTTTATTAAGTTTAAGCGTAGCAAGCAACTTAATTGAAATTTTAGATGACGAGGTATTTAAGTATAATACAAATTTGAAAGCTATCAATTTGTGTTTAAACAAGATCAAAGTTTTTGGACAAAATGTCGTTAAACATTTGAATTTGATGAAATTTGCTTGTTCCTTTAATTCAATTTACGACATTTTCATTGGACATTCTGATTCTGTCTACTTTTCTGATAGTGGCGTCAAAAGATTTGTTGGAAACGTGACGGAACTGCAAGCTTCTGGTAATCAACTAACGAACATTGAAGTTGGAAACATTCAAGATGTCAAACATTTGTTTATTGCATCAAATAATATCACAAACCTTAAAAATCTGACCAAAGCTCGGAGCCTGGAATCTTTAGACATTAGTAATAATCCAGTTGAAAATCTAGATTTCAAAATATTTCTAAATATGCCGAAATTGTCTGTGTTGCGAATAAATCAATTAAAATGTAAGGACATCGATGTGAGTGTCATTAAACAACTTAAAAATCTGAAAAGTTTTGATTTTTATGGTGTTAATGTCACAAATGAGACTATATCTGCACTACGATCTCTATTCAATTAGAAATTAATTTTTCCTAGTTTTTATAAGTTTGACCATAAGAATAATTTCAACAGAACTTTATTTTTAAATTTGGTTTTTTCCAAAATATTTTTTTGTAAATGTAATCAAAAAACACACATTTACGATAGCTAATAAAAAATGATAAATAACGGCATTGCTAGTAAAAATATGAACTTTATTGACTTCTCTTCACTGTTAGACACATAAGAGCACCTAATTGAATATATTTTGTATTTTATAGTAAGTAAAAATTAATAGTAAATTAATGTAATCAAGTCAAGGATATAAAAATAGTCAAGGTTATGCAAACGAATGCAGCTCGAAAAACAGCTTAAAATTCGATTATTTTTTTTTAATTAGACAAAATAAATCTCATAAAAATTTTGTTTCTTTATAATAATAATTAGGTTTTCCTAATTATCACGCAGTGTAGCGCAGATTTTACGCCACAGTTTACATGTAAACAATGAATTGTTTACGGACACTAAAATCACAGTAAAAAATGTAAAGAATGTAAATAACAATTGAAGACCTCGGTGCAAAGAGCGGTCATCTCGACTGTTTCAAATTTTTCAGGAGAGACAAAAAACATATTAGCGTGAGATTTTTGGTCTACGACAAAGTTTCATCGATCGACACTTGTGATCGATTTTTTGACTACAAATGGCATTTTAACTGTCAAGCACTCGCCGTATATTTTGCGCCGTGCAACTTTTACCTTTTCGGAAGAATGCGTTTGCCAATGAAAGGAAAGCGTTTTGTGGATGTAGAAGCCATCCAAAAGGCTTGTACCGACATTCTGAAGGACATCCCGGCCGACTATCTAAAACCCTCATTCAACATGCTTTTAGACCGTGCAAATCGCTGTATTGAGTTCGAAGGAGAGTATTTTGAATAAAATAAATGGGTTTTGCCAAAAAAAAAACTTTTTGTAGTTTTTTTTTTTTAAAGTCATATTATTTACTTTGGAACGGATCTTGCAAATCTACGCTCAACTAGGGTTGCGATTCGTCTTCTCTTCTTTGAACCACATTCTTTTTTTGGGGGCGTCCGAGAGAGTTTTTGAATGTGTTAGAAGATTTTAAATGTGTCCTAAGAATTTTTTGAGGAAAAATATTTCCGAGTCCTTTTCCACCCGGGAAATATTTTTCTCGAATTTTTAGAGGCTTGTTCTTAGTAGACAAAATATTTCCGAGTCGTTTTCTACCCGGGAAATATTTTTCTCGAATTTTTAGAGGCTTATTCTTAGTAGGAAAAATATTTCTGAAATCTTTTCTATCCGGGAAATACTTTTCTCGAATCTTCAGAGGCTTGTTCTTAGTAGGAAAAATAAATTTCTCGGATTTTTAGAAACTTGTTCTTAGTAGAAAAAATATTCCCGAGACCTTTTCTATCCGGGAATTTTTCTTTTTTCGAATTTTCAGAGGCTTGTTCCTAGTAGGAAAAATATTTCCGAGACCTTTTCTACCCGGGAAATATTTTTCTCGAATTTTTAGAGGCTTATTCTCAGTAGGAAAAATATTTCCGAGACCTTTTCTACCCGGGAAATATTTTTCTCGAAATTTTAGAGGCTTGTTCTTAGTAGGAAAAATATTTCCGAGACCTTTTTCGCCCGGGAAATATTTTTCTCGAATTTTTAGAGGCTTGTTCTTAGTAGGAAAAATATTTCCGAAATCTTTTCTACCCGGGAAATATTTTTCTCGAATTTTTTGAGGCTTGTTCTTAGTAGGAAAAATATTTCCGAGACCTTTTTCGCCCGGGAAATATTTTTATCGGATTTTTAGAGGTTTGTTCTTATTAGGAAAAATATTTCCGAGACCTTTTCTACCCGGGAAATATTTTTCTCGAATTTTTAGAGGCTTGTTCTTAGTAGGAAAAATATTTCCGAGACCTTTTCTACCCGGGAAATATTTTTCTCGAATTATTAGAGGCTTGTTCTTAGTAGGAAAAATATTTCCGAAACCTTTTCTACCCGGGAAATATTTTTCTCGAATTTTTAAAGGCTTGTTCTTAGTAGGAAAAATATTTCTGAGACCTTTTTCGCCCGGGAAATATTTTTCTCGAATTTTTAGAGGCTTGTTCTTAGTAGGAAAAATATTTCCGAAACCTTTTCTACCCGGGAAATATTTTTCTCGAATTTTTAGAGGCTTGTTCTTAATAGGAAAAATATTTCCGAGACCTTCTCTACCTGGGAAATATTTTTCTCGAAATTTCAGAGGCTTGTTCTTAGTAGGAAAAATATTTCCGGGACCTTTTTAACCTGGGAAATATTTTTCTCGAATTTTTAGAGGCTTGTTCTTAGTAGGAAAAATACTTCCGAGACCTTTTCTACCCGGGAAATATTTTTCTCGAATTTTTAGAGGCTTGTTCTTAATAGGAAAAATATTTCCGAGACCTTCTCTATCTGGGAAATATTTTTCTCGAAATTTCAGAGGCTTGTTCTTAGTAGGAAAAATATTTCCGGGACCTTTTTAACCTGGGAAATATTTTTCTCGAATTTTTAGAGGCTTGCTCTTAGTAGGAAAAATATTTCCGAGACCTTTTCTATCCGGGAAATA
Source organism: Chrysopilus asiliformis (assembly GCA_964034945.1). Taxonomy (NCBI): domain Eukaryota; kingdom Metazoa; phylum Arthropoda; class Insecta; order Diptera; family Rhagionidae; genus Chrysopilus; species Chrysopilus asiliformis. The sequence goes on from OZ035961.1 coordinate 39,336,184, forward strand.
TTTTTCTTGTATTTTTAGAGGCTTGTTCTTAGTAGGAAAAATATTTCCGAGACCTTTTCTACCCGGGAAATATTTTTCTCGAATTATTAGAGGCTTGTTCTTAGAAGGAAAAATATTTCCGAAACCTTTTCTACCCGGGAAATATTTTTCTCGAGTTTTTAGAGGCTTGTTCTTAATAGGAAAAATATTTCCGAGACCTTCTCTACTTGGGAAATATTTTTCTCGAAATTTCAGAGGCTTGTTCTTAGTAGGAAAGATATTTCCGAGACCTTTTCTATCCGGGAAATATTTTTCTTGTATTTTTAGAGGCTTGTTCTTAGTAGGAAAAATATTTCCGAGACCTTTTCTACCCGGGAAATATTTTTCTCGAATTATTAGAGGCTTGTTCTTAGTAGGAAAAATATTTCCGAAACCTTTTCTACCCGGGAAATATTTTTCTCGAATTTTTAGAGGCTTGTTCTTAATAGGAAAAATATTTCCGAGACCTTCTCTACCTGGGAAATATTTTTCTCGAAATTTCAGAGGCTTGTTCTTAGTAGGAAAAATATTTCCGAGACCTTTTCTATACGGGAAATATTTTTCTCGAATTTTTAGAGGCTTGTTCTTAGTAGAAAAAATATTTCCGAGACCTTTTCTATCCGGGAAATATTTTTCTTGTATTTTTAGAGGCTTGTTCTTAGTAGGAAAAATATTTCCGAAAAATTTTCTACCCGGGAAATATTTTTCTCGAATTTTTAGAGACTTGGTCTTAGTAGAAAAAATATTTCCAAGACCTTTTCTATACGGGAAATATTTTTCACGAATTATTAGAGGCTTGTTCTTAGTAGGAAAAATATTTCCGAGACCTTTTTCGCCCGGGAAATATTTTTCTCGAATTTTTAGAGGCTTGTTCTTAGTCGGAAAAATATTTTCGAGACCTTTTCTATACGGGAAATATTTTTCTCGAATTATTAGAGGCTTGTTCTTAGTAGGAAAAATATTTCCGAAACCTTTTCTACCCGGGAAATATTTTTCTCGAATTTTTAAAGGCTTGTTCTTAGTAGGAAAAATATTTCCGAAACCTTTTCTACCCGGGAAATATTTTTCTCGAATTTTTAAAGGCTTGTTCTTAGTAGGAAAAATATTTCCGAGACCTTTTTCGCCCGGGAAATATTTTTCTCGAATTTTTAGAGGCTTGTTCTTAGTCGGAAAAATATTTTCGAGACCTTTTCTATACGGGAAATATTTTTCTCGAATTATTAGAGGCTTGTTCTTAGTAGGAAAAATATTTCCGAAACCTTTTCTACCCGGGAAATATTTTTCTCGAATTTTCAGAGGCTTGTTCTTAATAGGAAAAATATTTCCGAGACCTTTTCTACCCGGAAAATATTTTTCTCGAGTTATTAGAGGCTTGTTCTTAGTAGGAAAAATATTTCCGAAACCTTTTCTACCCGGGAAATATTTTTCTCGAATTTTTAGAGGCTTGTTCTTAGTAGCAAAAATATTTCCAAGACCTTTTCTATATGGGAAATATTTTTCTCGAATTATTAGAGGCTTGTTCTTAGTAGGAAAAATATTTCCGAAACCTTTTCTACCCGGGAAATATTTTTCTCGAATTTTCAGAGGCTTGTTCTTAATAGGAAAAATATTTCCGAGACCTTTTCTACCCGGAAAATATTTTTCTCGAGTTATTAGAGGCTTGTTCTTAGTAGGAAAAATATTTCCGAAACCTTTTCTACCCGGGAAATATTTTTCTCGAATTTTTAGAGGCTTGTTCTTAGTAGCAAAAATATTTCCAAGACCTTTTCTATATGGGAAATATTTTTCTCGAGTTATTAGAGGCTTGTTCTTAGTAGGAAAAATATTTCCGAGAACTTTTCTCTCCGGGAAATATTTTTCTTGTATTTTTAGAGGCTTGTTCTTAGTAGGAAAAATATTTCCGGGACCTTTTCTACCCGGGAAATATTTTTCTCGAATTATTAGAGGCTTGTTCTTAGTAGGAAAAATATTTCCGTGACCTTTCTCTCCCGGGAAATATTTTTCTCGAATTTTTAGAGGCTTGTTCTTAGTAGGAAAAATATTACCGAAACCTTCTTCGCCCGGGAAATATTTTTCTCGAATTTTAAGAGGCTTGTTCTTAGTAGGAAAAATATTTCCGAAACCTTTTCTATCCGGGAAATATTTTTCGTGTATTTTTAGAGGCTTGTTCTTAGTAGGAAAAATATTTCCGAGACCTTTTCTACCCGGGAAATATTTTTCTCGAATTATTAGAGGCTTGTTCTTAGTAGGAAAAATATTTCCGAAAACTTTTCTACCCGGGAAATATCTTTCTCGAATTTTTAGAGGCTTGTTCTTAATAGGAAAAATATTTCCGAGACCTTTTTCGCCCGGGAAATATTTTTCTCGAAGTTTTAAAGGCTTGTTCTTAGTAAAAAAAATATTTCCGAAACCTTTTCTACCCGGGAAATATTTTTCTCGAATTATTAGAGGCTTGTTCTTAGTAGGAAAAATATTCCCGAAACCTTTTCTACACGGGAAATATTTTTCTCGAATTTTTAGAGGCTTGTTCTTAGTAGAATAAATATTTCCAAGACCTTTTCTATACGGGAAATATTTTTCACGAATTATTAGAGGCTTGTTCTTAGTCGAAAAAATATTTTCGAAACCTTTTTTATCTGGGAAATATTTTTCTTGTATTTTCAGAACCTTGTTCTTAGTAGGAAAAATATTTCCGAGACCTTTTCTACCCGGGAAATATTTTTCTCGAATTTTTAGAGACTTGGTCTTAGTAGAAAAAATATTTCCAAGACCTTTTCTATACGGGAAATATTTTTCACGAATTATTAGAGGCTTGTTCTTAGTCGGAAAAATATTTCCGAGACCTTTTCTATCCGGGAAATATTTTTCTTGTATTTTTAGAGCCTTGTTCTTAGTAGGAAAAATATTTCCGAGATCTTTTCTATCCGGGAAATATTTTTCTTGTATTTTTAGAGGCTTGTTCTTAGTAGAAAAAATATTTCCAAGACCTTTTCTATACGGGAAATATTTTTCACGAATTATTAGAAGCTTGTTCTTAGTAGCAAAAATATTTCCGAAACCTTTTCTATCCGGGAAATATTTTTCTTGTATTTTTAGAGGCTTGTTCTTAGTAAGAAAAATATTTCCGAGACCTTTTCTATCCGGGAAATATTTTTCTTGTATTTTTAGAGCCTTGTTCTTAGTAGGAAAAATATTTCCGAGATCTTTTCTATCCGGAAAATATTTTTCTTGTATTTTTAGAACCTTGTTCTTAGTAGGAAAAATATTTCCGAGACCTTTTCTACCCGGGAAATATTTTTCTCGAATTTTTAGAGACTTGGTCTTAGTAGAAAAAATATTTCCAAGATCTTTTCTATACGGGAAATATTTTTCACGAATTATTAGAGGCTTGTTCTTAGTCGGAAAAATATTTCCGAGACCTTTTCTATCCGGGAAATATTTTTCTTGTATTTTTAGAGGCTTGTTCTTAGTAGGAAAAATATTTCCGAGATCTTTTCTATCCGGGAAATATTTTTCTTGTATTTTTAGAGCCTGGTTCTTAGTAGGAAAAATATTTCCGAGACCTTTTTCGCCCGGGAAATATTTTTCTCGAATTTTTAGAGGCTTGTTCTTCGTAGAAAAAATATTTCCAAGACCTGTTCTACCCGAGAAATATTTTTCTCGAATTATTAGAGGCTTGTTCTTAGTAGGAAAAATATTTCCGAAACCTTTTCTACCCGGGAAATATTTTTCTCGGATTTTTAAAGGCTTGTTCTTAGTAGGAAAAATATTTCCGAGACCTTTTTCGCCCGGGAAATATTTTTCTCGAATTTTTAGAGGCTTGTTCTTAGTCGGAAAAATATTTTCGAGACCTTTTCTATACGGGAAATATTTTTCTCGAATTATTAGAGGCTTGTTCTTAATAGGAAAAATATTTCCGAAACCTTTTCTACCCGGGAAATATTTTTCTCGAATTTTTAAAGGCTTGTTCTTAGTAGGAAAAATATTTCCGAGACCTTTTTCGCCCGGGAAATATTTTTCTCGAATTTTTAGAGGCTTGTTCTTAGTAGAAAAAATATTTCCAAGACCTTTTCTACCCGGGAAATATTTTTCTCGAATTATTAGAGGCTTGTTCTTAGTAGGAAAAATATTTCCGAAACCTTTTCTACACGGGAAATATTTTTCTCGAATTTTTAGAGGCTTGTTCTTAGTCGAAAAAATATTTTCGAGACCTTTTCTATCCGGGAAATATTTTTCTTGTATTTTTAGAGCCTTGCTCTTAGTAGGAAAAATATTTCCGAGACCTTTTCTACCCGGGAAATATTTTTCTCGAATTTTTAGAGACTTGGTCTTAGTAGAAAAAATATTTCCAAGACCTTTTCTATACGGGAAATATTTTTCACGAATTATTAGAGGCTTGTTCTTAGTCGAAAAAATATTTTCGAGACCTTTTCTATCCGGGAAATATTTTTCTTGTATTTTTAGAGCCTTGTTCTTAGTAGGAAAAATATTTCCGAGACCTTTTCTATACGGGAAATATTTTTCACGAATTATTAGAGGCTTGTTCTTAGTCGGAAAAATATTTCCGAGACCTTTTCTATCCGGGAAATATTTTTCTTGTATTTTTAGAGCCTTGTTCTTAGTAGGAAAAATATTTCCGAGATCTTTTCTATCCGGGAAATATTTTTCTTGTATTTTTAGAGCCTTGTTCTTAGTAGGAAAAATATTTCCGAGACCTTTTTCGCCCGGGAAATATTTTTCTCGAATTTGTAGAGGCTTGTTCTTAGTCGGAAAAATATTTTCGAGACCTTTTCTATACGGGAAATATATTTCTCGAATTATTAGAGGCTTGTTCTTAGTAGGAAAAATATTTCCGGAACCTTTTCTACCCGGGAAATATTTTTCTCGAATTTTTAAAGGCTTGTTCTTAGTAGGAAAAATATTTCCGAGACCTTTTTCGCCCGGGAAATATTTTTCTCGAATTTTTAGAGGCTTGTTCTTAGTAGAAAAAATATTTCCAAGACCTTTTCTATACGGGAAATATTTTTCTCGAATTATTAGAGGCTTGTTCTTAGTAGGAAAAATATTTCCGAGACCTTTTCTACCCGGGAAATATTTTTCACGAATTTTTAGAGGCTTGTTCTTAGTAGGAAAAATATTTCCGAGATCTTTTCTATCCGGGAAATATTTTTCTTGTATTTTTAGAGCCTGGTTCTTAGTAGGAAAAATATTTCCGAGACCTTTTTCGCCCGGGAAATATTTTTCTCGAATTTTTAGAGGCTTGTTCTTAATAGGAAAAATATTTCCGAGACCTTTTTCGCCCGGGAAATATTTTTTTCGAATTATTATAGGCTTGTTCTTAGTAGGAAAAATATTTCCGAAACCTTTTCAACCCGGGAAATATTTTTCTCGAATTTTTTGAGGCTTGTTCTTAGTAGGAAAAATATTTCCGTGACCTTTCTCTCCCGGGAAATATTTTTCTCGAATTTTTAGAGGCTTGTTCTTAGTAGGAAAAATATTACCGAAACCTTCTTCGCCCGGGAAATATTTTTCTCGAATTTTAAGAGGCTTGTTCTTAGTAGGAAAAATATTTCCGAAACCTTTTCTATCCGGGAAATATTTTTCGTGTATTTTTAGAGGCTTGTTCTTAGTAGGAAAAATATTTCCGAGACCTTTTCTACCCGGGAAATATTTTTCTCGAATTATTAGAGGCTTGTTCTTAGTAGGAAAAATATTTCCGAAAACTTTTCTACCCGGGAAATATCTTTCTCGAATTTTTAGAGGCTTGTTCTTAATAGGAAAAATATTTCCGAGACCTTTTTCGCCCGGGAAATATTTTTCTCGAAGTTTTAAAGGCTTGTTCTTAGTAGAAAAAATATTTCCGAAACCTTTTCTACCCGGGAAATATTTTTCTCGAATTATTAGAGGCTTGTTCTTAGTAGGAAAAATATTCCCGAAACCTTTTCTACACGGGAAATATTTTTCTCGAATTTTTAGAGGCTTGTTCTTAGTAGAATAAATATTTCCAAGACCTTTTCTATACGGGAAATATTTTTCACGAATTATTAGAGGCTTGTTCTTAGTCGAAAAAATATTTTCGAAACCTTTTTTATCTGGGAAATATTTTTCTTGTATTTTCAGAACCTTGTTCTTAGTAGGAAAAATATTTCCGAGACCTTTTCTACCCGGGAAATATTTTTCTCGAATTTTTAGAGACTTGGTCTTAGTAGAAAAAATATTTCCAAGACCTTTTCTATACGGGAAATATTTTTCACGAATTATTAGAGGCTTGTTCTTAGTCGGAAAAATATTTCCGAGACCTTTTCTATCCGGGAAATATTTTTCTTGTATTTTTAGAGCCTTGTTCTTAGTAGGAAAAATATTTCCGAGATCTTTTCTATCCGGGAAATATTTTTCTTGTATTTTTAGAGCCTGGTTCTTAGTAGGAAAAATATTTCCGAGACCTTTTTCGCCCGGGAAATATTTTGCTCGAATTTGTAGAGGCTTGTTCTTCGTAGAAAAAATATTTCCAAGATCTGTTCTACCCGAGAAATATTTTTCTCGAATTATTAGAGGCTTGTTCTTAGTAGGAAAAATATTTCCGAAACCTTTTCTACCCGGGAAATATTTTTCTCGAATTTTTAAAGGCTTGTTCTTAGTAGGAAAAATATTTCCGAGACCTTTTTCGCCCGGGAAATATTTTTCTCGAATTTTTAGAGGCTTGTTCTTAGTCGGAAAAATATTTTCGAGACCTTTTCTATACGGGAAATATTTTTCTCGAATTATTAGAGGCTTGTTCTTAGTAGGAAAAATATTTCCGAAACCTTTTCTACCCGGGAAATATTTTTCTCGAATTTTTAAAGGCTTGTTCTTAGTAGGAAAAATATTTCCGAAACCTTTTCTACCCGGGAAATATTTTTCTCGAATTTTTAGAGGCTTGTTCTTAGTAGAAAAAATATTTCCAAGACCTTTTCTACCCGGGAAATATTTTTCTCGAATTATTAGAGGCTTGTTCTTAGTAGGAAAAATATTTCCGAAACCTTTTCAACCCGGGAAATATTTTTCTCGAATTTTTTGAGGCTTGTTCTTACTAGGAAAAATATTTCCGTGACCTTTCTCTCCCGGGAAATATTTTTCTCGAATTTTTAGAGGCTTGTTCTTAGTAGGAAAAATATTTCCGAGACCTTTTCTACGCGGGAAATATTTTTATCCAATTTTTAGAGGCTTGTTCTTAGTAGAAAAAATATTTCCAAGACCTTTTCTACCCGGGAAATATTTTTCTCGAATTATTAGAGGCTTGTTCTTAGTAGGAAAAATATTTCCGAAACCTTTTCAACCCGGGAAATATTTTTCTCGAATTTTTTGAGGCTTGTTCTTACTAGGAAAAATATTTCCGTGACCTTTCTCTCCCGGGAAATATTTTTCTCGAATTTTTAGAGGCTTGTTCTTAGTAGGAAAAATATTTCCGAGACCTTTTCTACGCGGGAAATATTTTTATCCAATTTTTAGAGGCTTGTTCTTAGTAGGAAAAATATTACTGAGACCTTCTTCGCCCGGGAAATAGTTTTCTCGAATTTTAAGAGGCTTGTTCTTAGTAGGAAAAATATTACCGAAACCTTCTTCGCCCGGGAAATATTTTTCTCGAATTTTAAGAGGCTTGTTCTTAGTAGGAAAAATATTTCCGAAACCTTTTCTATCCGGGAAATATTTTTCGTGTATTTTTAGAGGCTTGTTCTTAGTAGGAAAAATATTTCCGAGACCTTTTCTACCCGGGAAATATTTTTCTCGAATTATTAGAGGCTTGTTCTTAGTAGGAAAAATATTTCCGAAAACTTTTCTACCCGGGAAATATCTTTCTCGAATTTTTAGAGGCTTGTTCTTAGTAGGAAAAATATTTCCGAGACCTTTTTCGCCCGGGAAATATTTTTCTCGAATTTTTAAAGGCTTGTTCTTAGTAGAAAAAATATTTCCGAAACCTTTTCTACCCGGGAAATATTTTTCTCGAATTATTAGAGGCTTGTTCTTAGTAGGAAAAATATTCCCGAAACCTTTTCTACACGGGAAATATTTTTCTCGAATTTTTAGAGGCTTGTTCTTAGTAGAATAAATATTTCCAAGACCTTTTCTATACGGGAAATATTTTTCACGAATTATTAGAGGCTTGTTCTTAGTCGAAAAAATATTTTCGAAACCTTTTTTATCCGGGAAATATTTTTCTTGTATTTTCAGAACCTTGTTCTTAGTAGGAAAAATATTTCCGAGACCTTTTCTACCCGGGAAATATTTTTCTCGAATTTTTAGAGACTTGGTCTTAGTAGAAAAAATATTTCCAAGACCTTTTCTATACGGGAAATATTTTTCACGAATTATTAGAGGCTTGTTCTTAGTCGGAAAAATATTTCCGAGACCTTTTCTATCCGGGAAATATTTTTCTTGTATTTTTAGAGCCTTGTTCTTAGTAGGAAAAATATTTCCGAGATCTTTTCTATCCGGGAAATATTTTTCTTGTATTTTTAGAGCCTGGTTCTTAGTAGGAAAAATATTTCCGAGACCTTTTTCGCCCGGGAAATATTTTTCTCGAATTTTTAGAGGCTTGTTCTTCGTAGAAAAAATATTTCCGAGACCTTTTTCGCCCGGGAAATATTTTTCTCGAATTTTTAGAGGCTTGTTCTTAGTAGAAAAAATATTTCCAAGACCTTTTCTACCCGGGAAATATTTTTCTCGAATTATTAGAGGCTTGTTCTTAGTCGGAAAAATATTTCCATCTGTCTGTCGGTATGTCTGTCTTTCGGCCTGTTAGTCTGTCGGTCTGCCCGTTTTACGTATCTTAAATAACGCGAGAACGCGTTACGCTAGCGACTTGAAATCATTTGAAGATAATTTTTACCAAAAAGTAACGCTAACTGTTCTAATCTCTATGAGAAAAATCCATATAACCAATATGAAAAGAAATAAAACTTCCCACATATTTCGCTTCAACGGTTTTTTTTTGTATCTCTAACAGTTCTTGAGATATTTGAAAAAAAAAATTTTTTTAAAGCTTTACTTTCGTATCTGTATGTTTGTCTGTTTGTCCGGGTCAATTCATTCGATTGATTTGAAATTTCGCACACATACGTAGGCCCATGACGATACAATATTCCTTGTAAGAATATGGGAAGGTCCTGTAAGGATGACGTGATCATCCTTTTCCTCAAATTTTCTGGAAAAAATCTCATCTGGGGGTTTTATGGTCGCTGAATCCGATTTTGACATTAAGAAGTCTGTCAGGATTACGTAAAAAAAGGTTTGTGCATGTAAAAATATGTAAAAAAATTTGCGTATCAGAAATAAAAGCGAGATAAAAGCATTAAAAATGAAATAAATTGTTATCTCGCTTCTATTTCTGATGCGCCATTTTTTAACATATTTTTTCGAAAATATTGCATAGGACATCAGATATTTAATAGCGTTTTTACTCGAGTTACAAATTGGAAAATCGACTTCATAAGTATGATTATTAAATAATTGTATGTACGTTTTTTGTGGTATATATTTATGGTAAGAAATCTTTTTGCAATTTTTGTGGTATATGTTTATGGAAAGAAACGCTACAAACGACAAAACGTTTCTTAATATTTTAAGTAATATTATTGCTTTGGTTAACCAGTGAGTAACAATACTCGACTATGTTATACTTGACAATATTACAAAGATTTCCTGATATTTCAAAAAAATATCTACCGTCTCATTTTCTGAATATTAAGTTTCAAACTTGAACGCCTTTTGCTAAAAGTTCGAGATAACGATATACGACAAAAAAATTCTCGGGCAACGAGGTTTCCTAAATCTAGTAACTTTTTTTCTTCATGTGGAAAAATAAAGCAGTATTTCTATTTATTGTGATATTAACAAGAATCCAACATGTTTTAATTTATACTTGAACTGATTCGTAAGCAATAGCACTATTTAAATAAATTCTGTTCGGCAATTCTAATGTTGATTCTCGTGACAGTAAGTTCAAGTTATTTAAATTTAAGTTAATAATTTTTTTATAGAAAATATGAATAAATGTTTACCGCTGAATATATTTTCCTGCATGAAATTGAAATTTTCAGCAACCATTAGTGAGATAAGACGGTTGAGATATTTAACTATACCGAAGCTGTATCTATTTTTATCTCTTAAGCGCTATCTTTGAATAAATTATTCTGTGGATCTTCGTTAATCTTGTCATCTTAATTATTTTTTTAATCTTGGAGAAGTTAAAAAGATCAGTTTTGGAAATCAATAGGTTCCATGGTGTAATGGTTAGCACTTTGGACTTTGAATCCAACAATCCGAGTTCAAATCTCGGTGGAACCTTCGGTGATTAATATTTTGATTCTGCTAATAGTGATGGAAGTGGGAAAAGTAAATGAAATTAAACAAAATTTTAGTATTACCTTAGAAATATATGTAATTGATAATAAAAAACTAAACAAAGCATTATTACTCCTATGGCATAAACATACGAAAAGCTCCAATTGCCAAGGGCCAATCGTCAAATACTCTATATGAGGACAGTCAAAAGTTTTTTTTTTTAATCCATTTGTGTTGGAGCGGGGGAAAAGGAGAGGTTTGACGGGATTTTGGTGTATGAAGTAATTATGTAAAAGCATATTCTAAACACATTCTGATTTTTTTTAATTGTTCGATACAATGCATCGTTTTCGAGAAAATTGCAAAAAAAAACTTTTGCATTTGTATCGGGGAGAGGGGAAGGAATTGTCGGATTTTGCCCATTTAAGAATTTAATATTGTTATTTACGAGATACGTAACTGTAAAAGAATTTCAAGTACATATCTAGTTCAATCCTTTCGAAAGTTATCATGTTCACAGACAGAAGGACAAGTAGAAAGACAGACAGATGGACAGACGGCCAGACGGATAGACGAACAGACAAACGGACAAGCAAAAATCAAAATCTTATGCCATCCCCAACACCTTAGTGTAGTTAATTTTTGTGTCCGACGATTAGTTTGACAAACGGTATACTGAATCTAATATACTACTACATGATTGTCATATAATATAGAGTATAAAAATATATTGTAAATATCACTACACAAGTTTTGCTGAAAAATAAGACATTTCTGGTAGAATTTTTTATATAAAATGTAATTAAACAGTTTTGTTTAATGTGTCCTTAATATATCGACCAACAATTTCCTGTGGTCGAAGTTGCCATTTTAACATTTCTTCTTTGGGTGTTGTCACCTAATTGAAATTAAAAATAATAAAAAGTAATAATTCGTTTATTTGTACAAATTTTACTTGATCGCCGTTTAATCTATTGATCAAAGTGACACAAACAATCGCTGATTTTATTCCGGTGTAGTTTGTCAAAGCCCCAAACACAGTACACTCCATTTCAATATTACGAACACCAAATCTGTGAATATTTTTAAGAAACTCAAATTTCTGCTCTTCTGTATGATCACACACCGCTCCGTCAGTTCTTCCCTGTCCTGGAACAAAATTCGAAAGAAAAAAATATAATGTTTTTTTCTCTAAAAATATCTTTTATCATCATCAACGGCACAATAACCGGGGGTCCAGTCTAGACTTGCCTAAAGCCCAATTCAGACTAACGATTACGATTACCATTACGATTACGATTACAATTACGATTCGGATTACAATTGAGCTTCCTTGGTCAATGAGATCAAAGCTTTCATGTCCCTATCGTTGAAAGCTTTGATCTAATTCAGCCCTCTGCAGCCATGTGCACCAAGGGCAACTTCGAGGCTCAAATTGCCCTTCTATCCATCGATTCTTCATGCCACCCGTTTCATTCTGGCTTGTACGCAAACTGCATACATACGCATATGAAGGAAATAATCTGTTTCACTTTGCATATAACCCGTTCTGCTTCCACTTGGGCATTTTGCATATCATTGAGCTTTGCTGAGTTCTAAGTGAGGCCATTTATGCGAGAGATTTTTATTAGCTCAGTTGTCATTAGAACATTGACTGAAGCGGTGGTGTATTTCACACTGCTGAAAATCATGAAAAATTTAACACTGTTGAAAATCATGAAGCGTTCTGTCTCAAAAGACGACACGAATTTTGGACATGATTGTTTTCTTATTCGGTGTGATAACACAATGCAATGTTTACTATGATTTCAGGAAATTAAAACAATAAAAAAATACAATTTAAATATGCATTTTCAGTCGTTTCATAAAATATCAATTGATCAAATTAATGTTTCTGGTTTTATGAAATTATTTTTATTTTCCGATTGTAATTCGGAAATTTCATATAAAAGTTTTTCATTATCAAAACTTTTTTTTAACGTAAAGTAAAACAATTAACAGTGTGAAAACCAAGCATAACGAAAAAGAGCTTTCAACAAAGTGGTTCGGAGAGTAAGCCATATAAACAAGTAAATCGCTTGTCAGTGGTAGTGGATGCCCGAGAACTTCCAAAGCTTTCCTGGCCCTGATCTAATTGGTCGAGAAGCTTCAATCGTAATCGCAATCGTTAGTCTGGATTGGACTTAACAAGGTTTTCGAGACGACCCGGTCCTGCGCCGGGGTCGTTTAATTATACCCTCGTAAAAATCATCGGTTGCCATAGTTTTTCCAACAATTGTTTCATAACCATCGTCTGGCCTAGAGTAGTTTATAATTTGTTTTGCTAAATCTTTGTCCAGTGGTGATGGCCGAAGGACATGTTTGCCTAAAATAAGCTAAAAAAAATACTGTTATTCGATTTTTTTCTTGATTACATTTAAAATTCTATACGAATTGATGAGAATTTCGTAACATTCCATCGACTGCCTCGTCAGTGACAACCACAGTTCCCGGTTCTACACCAACACCACCACTTGTGCCGATTCTAATAAAAACCGGATCTTTGCATTTGGCATGATACATCAATTTCATCATTTCGTGTAGTAAAATGCTCAACGATCCAATCCCCATACCGTGACTAACAGACAATACAGGACCAATCTTTGTTTTTATAAAAAAAAATAATTTAAAGAAAGATGGGAAAAAAAGGATTTTTCACAATTTACCTTATAGAGGGCAAATCTATGTGACTTTGCTGACAAATCGGTCAATTCGGCACCAATCGGTAGTTTGTAATCAATTGTGTCCATTATATAATGAGCAAATGTTTCCATTCTTTGTGCTGTGCCGCCCATGCAGACGAACTGAAATTTATAGAAAAAGTGTGTAAAACTTTACCCTTTTGAATTATCCTTTTGTGATATAATTTGTTTATAAACAGTTTTATTTCAGACTACCTTAACATCGCCAAACATTGCCTGAAGATCGTGCGATACACTTCCCAAAGCCAAGTGGTACAAAATATCCTCTTTTAGTGATGGAAGATATTTATTTCGCAAATCAACTACTTCATCATTCTCACCTCCCCTGAAACACATATTTTATGTAGCAATATGATTTGTTTTCTAAATTAAAAGAAATTTACTTTTTGGATGTACCATTCAATGTCCCCTGCGGCATGGTTAGATATCTGAAAAAATCAGATATTTTTAAATATTTTTGAAAATAATATTAAATACATGGCTTAATTCTCTTTTGGTGCAATGATATGCCACTTTTAGCGACCGTTTACAGTTGAAGCAACTAATCTTTATGTCTACACCAAGTTCCTTATACGAAGTATAATGAAGTATTCATAAAAAATTTCGACCTCATAATTTTGCCTAAAAATCATTTCCCGAGCACGCCCGAGTTAATTGGAGTTATATTAATACAAAAATGTATTTCTGTCTATCAGTCTGTCTGTCAGTCTGTCTATCAGTCTGTCTGTCTATTAATCTGTATACAAGATTTCCCAAAAACTACTGGAGCTAGAGCTATGGAATTTTGCAGGGATGTTTACTCTTGGGACGATTCTATCAACTTTTGATGAAAATCCGTTAACCGGCCAAAAAAAGGGTTTTATTAAAATTCACAGGCCCCAATCACAGAAAACGCCGTATGCAAAATGAGTGCGTTTCTCGCGTTTTTCGATCATTTAAAACGTTCGAAGGGAGTTGTGAATCATTCACGTTTGACGTTTCAAATACGCGCCACTTTCATTACGTATCTGAGTGAGGGACAAAAGGCAAAAATGTAAGTTTAAAGGATTGAATTGAACAATTAGTACATTTTTAACTTATTATTATAGGAAAAGAACAACAAACCTAACTTTTTTAGCTGTCAAAATTAGCAAAAACACAAAAAAAAAACTTGACGACAGTTTCGTTAAACGCCGTATTCAATGATACCGCGTCAAGTGAAAGTGAATCGAATGGGTGAAGGGAATCTCAGATACGCCGTATTCCATGATAGGCACCACAATTTCGTTTTTCACGGTTTGCTTTGAAACTATGCGTTTTCCAGTAATGTTATATATGACAAAACTTGGAGACAATCACGCCTATTCTGGCATCCGAAGTAGCGTTAAATTTGTTCGATTTCCCTCGATTGAACGCAATTTGTATTCTTGAATCCGCTGAGTTTCACTTCTGTTCGATTGCGTACGATGTATGATACTTCTATGTGATGCGTATTCCAATTGAGTGGCAAATCGAGTCGACTGAGTTTGGTTTTACGTTTTAACTTCGGATTCCAGAATAGCCATGAATAAAATTTCCTGGAACTTGATACCTCAAATCGTTATCAAATCGTATTTAAAAAAAATCATTTTTTGCGATGGTCTCGAACAATAATATTTAAGACTAACTTACGTACCCGTCGCTGCCGGGTTAAGTTTTTTGTATAAGTTTTAGAATACGAAAAAACCGGAAAGAACTTAAAAACCTTTGAGAAAAATCTCATCCTTGCAGGACTCTGCGTTTCAAATTGGTCTAACACCAGATTCGTGATCAGCGACCCCGAAAACACCCCAATGCGATTTTGCCCCGGGAAAAATGGGAAAAAGGATATTTGCGTTATCCTTACAGGACCTTCCGTTTCGAGTTTTGAAAATCTAACACCGGATTCGTGATCAGTGACCCCGAAAACCCCGGAGTGAAACTTTTCAGACTCCTATTGAGCAGGATTCATGGCGAAAATCACGGTTTAAAAACACCCAAACCCTCTTTACCCCCTTTATCAGTAAAATTTCGGAAAACCCCGCCTTCGTGAGCGCCTACGTGATGGTTGAGACATACTGTGAAAGTTTAAAGTTTCTAGCTTCAGGGGTTTGGGCTGGGCGCTGATGAGTCAGTCAGTCAATCAAGTTAAACGATTTTATATATGTATATAGATGAATTGAAGCTGTGCAACGCTGTGCACTCAACTTGCTTTAAGCCTCAACCACAATTACGCGTTCGTGCGTGCGGCCCCCACGCGGTGAAGGTAAAAACTACGCATTTATATGAGTAAATGTATAATTGCGCGTTGCTCAGACGCGTTGTCGCGTCCCTGCCGCATAGAGTAGGCTCAGTCTCTACTTTTAGACGCGGTGACAACTACTAGATGCCAAAACAAAATCATGCTGCACGCACGGACGTATGTTTCTGGTTCTACCTACGAAATGAGTAGTGATAGTTGCCGCTTGGTGTTAACGACATCATCGGTCTAGATTGCTATCACGGCCTCTGCTGTTGATGGGTTGCAACGTGAAAACCTTACAAATGTTGTAATTCATCCATAGTTCGCAATCCATGTAAAACTGTAGGTGCGAAGCAGGAAAAAAATTGTTACGAAATCCAATTGAGGAGGCCCTGGCTCTTCGAGAGCTGTAGCGCCGAGGATGATGATAATGTAAAACAAATAGATTTTTGTGAAATGGTTCCAAGGTTTTTCGAATAAAATAGTTAAAAGAAAATTTAAAGATTAATAAAATTCTCTACATTTTTGCCTTTCACCTTTAAATGAATATATTTTACCGTTGTCGAGATATTACAGATTTTGTAAAAAAAATATATAAACTTATATTTTATTCGTCGAGTTATAGTGTAAATTATGCAGAAACGTAGATTTTGTATAAGTCATGTGCTGTTCACATCAAATATTTTTCTTGAAGTTTTTACGAACAAATCTCTATATTTTACATGAACTTTGCTGCACCAATGCATTCAAATGTACGTCTATAAATAAAGATCGCTATGAATTTGATTAGAAATATGTTTTTTTTCTTATCAATAATATAACGCACGTTTTAAGTCTATAATGCTCCACCGTACACCGTACTGTGTTGCCGCACCGCTCCAATTGTGGGACCAGCTTAAGAGTTGTTATTTTTCGTAATGTTCGGATAACAAAATGCTTTATTAAATAGTAGTTGTAAATGCTTTTTAAACATTCATTGTTTTTCCTGATAACCTTTAACACATATGTAAGAAAACCGTAAAGAAAACTACAAGTAGGAATGTAAACAAAAGATAAATAAATAATTTTTGTTTGAAAAAAAACAAGCTTTTAAAGCAGCGATTCTCAACAGCAGCGATTCTCAACAGCAGCAATTCTCAACAGTCAAGAGCTCTAAGGGGTGTCGCGAGAATTTTGCTCTTTAAAGTTAGGGGATTTCCCGACTCTTTACGTTGTTCCTGAGTAATCATTTTTACTATTTCGGGAATTCCGAAAAAAAACTTCGAATTAGAAAAACAGTTCCATTTTTGAGGGAAAATATCTGATGTGAACAGCACATGACTTTCTTATACAAAATCTACGTTCCTGCACAATTTATACTACAGCCCAACAAGTAAAATATTAGCGTATGTAAAAATATGATTTCTTTTTTACCAAATCTGAAATATCCCGATAACGGTGAAAGATATCGGTTTACGGTAAAAGGACAAAAAATAGAGAATTTTAGTATCTTTAATTCGTTCTTTTACTTTTTTTTTTTGGAAATTCCGTTAGTTTGCAAGCAATTTGCAAAAATCGTTTTTTTAACCTTTTAATGAGCATGTATCTCAATAACAGTAAAAGATAGCGGATAACAGTGAGGGACAAAATTGTGGCAAATATTATTCTCTTTAATTTATCCCATGCAATGAACCACCAAAAACCCGTTAGTTTTCGAAAAAATTGCAAAAACTGATATTTTATAAATAACGGTATATCTCGATACCGGTTTACGATATCGAGTTCTAGTGAAAGACCAAAGTGTAGTAAATTTTATTGTCTTCGCCATACATAAGACTACTGAAAAACGCCTAGTTTCAGAGTAAACAGGATAAAACCAAATTTTTAAAAAGCTGCCATTATTTCCGGTTAACGGAGTTCCACCAAAAGTTGATAGGGTCGTCCTATTCCAGGACCAATCACCGGTAAAATTTCATTGCTCTAGCTCTATTAGTTTTTAATAAAAATTTTGTACACAGATAGGCAGACTAACAGACTGACAGGCAGAAAGACATCTTTGTAATAATCGGAGGTATTCATAGCCGTTTGTAAACATAGTTTTTCTTTAACATGAGTTTAAACTGACAGAATACGATAGCAAACTGTCAGTTTAAACTCATATTAAAGAAAAACTGTGTTTAAAAACGACTATGAATACGTCCCAAAGCTTCAATTGACTCAGAAGTGCTCGGGAAATTTTTTTTAAAGAAAATTAAAAGTTCGAAATTTTTCATGAATTCAGTGTGGATTCATGTAACGTATTTTCGTTTGATCGACTAACTAGTCGAAGGAGATCTTTTGTTGACCAAAAATGATTAAACAGGCCGACACTTATTCGAGTGCACGTGATATAAAAGTATTTTTTGGGATAATTTGATGTAGCTGATTCCGAATCTGGCAGTAGTTTGGCTATATCCGCTCTACTTTTTCCGATATGAAGGGTAACTCATAAATTACTTTAAATATTTATAATTTGGAAATCAATAATTTTTTCCCGTCATATCTGGATATCTGAAAAAGTAGACCTGGTACAGCCAAACTACTGCCAGATTCGGAATCAGCGACCCAAATTAACCAGAAAAGACTCGTATATCGTGTGCACTAGAATGAGTGTCGGTCTGGTAATCATTTTTGGTCAACAACAGATTTCCTTCGACTAGTTAGTCGATCGAAAATAAGTTACATGAATCTACCCCAATACTTAATTATACTTCAAATAAGAAAATAATGAATACTTTGGAAATACAGTTTTAACAGTAGTAGAAGAAATTTAAAAGGAATGCAAAGTTCTATAAAGGAGTGTGTTTTGCATCAAACTAAATTGTTATTTGCCATTTTTTGTGTAACTGCAATGCGTTTTATATTTAGATTACTTGAACACCTTTAAAGAGATCAATATTAATTCCGGGAAAGCAGACATACTATAAGTATAGTAAAGTAAATATACATAGTGTAAGCAAATCTAAATTAAAAAATGATTTCGACTAAATATTTATATATTCTAAGAATTAGAGCAAATTTACAATCCAATTTTGCAACTGAATGTGGATTTCCTCAAGTTTTTTCGATTTAATGTTAATATTTTTAAATTTTAAATTTATAGAAAAAATCTATAGGTACTCACAATATCAAAAAAATCAATAGTAAACACGAGTAGCTATACGGCAAAACTGTCTTTAATATTTTCACTTTACTCGATCTTTATAAAATTACGCAAAAAACACTTGTTTTGACATTGAATTTTTAAGTTAATCAGTATAATCACTTGAAACTCTTTTTATATCAGCCAACTGACACAGAAACTAATTGATAAAAAATTAACAAGTGAGCATAGAAGAAATCGTGAATAGAGCGAAATTCAAACTGATGATAAAGCGATTATAGTAGCAGCCTTTATACGAAAACTCTTAAGAAATATTTCGATTCTCAATGGTTAACAGCCCAGAGTACTTAACTTGCTCAATTCATTGTAATGATGTCATGAATGAAAATGCGCTCAGCGCGATGCGTTCATGAATTTAAAGCGATAGGAATATAGCGGATACTGGGACAATTATCATCAAAAAACATTCTTAAAAAGTATGGAATTGAAATTTTATTTTTTCATTGTTTATATCCGCATAATAATGGCCGCGATGCGGGGGAAGGCGACCCGACCCGTTGATGTAGAGCCCCAAACCTTCAGTCCCCTTAAAAAAGTCTTCGATATTTCCGTCTTTTCGCGAAAGTGTCTTTAAAGTGGAGAAATTGTATTTCAATTTTTCACGTGTTTGAATGTTATTTACCTTTTAATAAAATAAAAAAAATTTCAAATCTCTACCTCAATTAGTTCTTGAGCTTTATATTGCTTTTCTAGATTACACCAAACTTTTTATCATATGAAATTGAATTATCCATTCTTACATTATATTTGTACACTCTACACTGTAGAAAATGAATTTGAATTTAAACCGAAAAATGGGGTAAAAACGGGGTAAATTTGCAAAAACGTCGTAAAATTTCGAAAAAAAATCAGAATTTAGCTCGCACACCATTTAAGTTGTAAAATCACCCAAAAAACATTAATCTTACACTAGAAATAGGGTAATTTTAAACCTTGCGTAAAATTTCGACCAATATTCGTATTTTTACTCTCATTTTGGTGTAAAAACACGCTCGCAGGGTATTTTTGCATTATTGTACGGACAATTTAACCTTAACCTTATAATTCGCATAAGGTTTGTGGCATCGGAGTATAAATACTCGAATCGAGTTTTACTCTACCAAAATCCTGTGTGGCGCCTGCCACATGACAGACATGCCCGGAAAAATTTGGATGTGAAAACATCTGCAAAAATAATATAATATTTTTGTTTTTGCAGACCGTATAAGCCGAGAAATTCTAATACCATTTTCGGTGTAATTTTAAACAAAAAATGTCGTAAAATTACACCTTTAAGACGCGGTTTTGCTACCAAATAGGAGGAAAATTACAACAAAAATGTGGTAATTTTAAACATCCATGTCGTAAAATTACACCTGTGTTGTACTTTTACTTCTTATTTAGCTTAAAGTTCCCCCGTAAAAGAGGCTTTTGTACGCCACAAAATGAGTAAAAATGCATAGCTTTTAAGCCATTACGACTCGGTGTAATTTTACCCCTATTATCGTAGGAAACTGGTTTCCTACGATAATAGGGGTAAAATTACAATAAAATTTTCTAGAGTGTACATAAAAATCATATAGAAGTATATTAGATTTATTATACAATTAGTAGAGCATCGAACTAATAGTCGGACAAATCAACCACACCAGGGTGTTTGGGATGAATCACACTAGATTTTGATTTCCACATGTCTAATTGTACACTCTAGAAAATTTTATTGTAATTTTACCACTAAAATAGTAGGAAACAATTTTCCTACTATAATAGGGGTAAAATTACACCGAGTCGTAATGGCTTAAAAGCTATGTATTTTTACTCATTTTGTGGCGTACAAAAGCCACTTTTACGGGGGAACTTTAAAATAAATAAGACGTAAGGGTACAATACTGGTGTAAACTTACGACATTTTTTGTTTAAAATTAAACCGAAAATAGTGTAATAACTATCATGGGTGTTTAAAATTACCACATTTTTGTTGTAATTTTCCTCCTCTTTGGTAGCAAAACCGCGTCTTAAGGTGTAATTTTACGACATTTTTTGTTTAAAATTACACCGAAAATGGTATTAGAATTTCTCGGTGTTTTCACATCCAAATTTCCCCCCAACAGGTCGGGCATGTCTGCCCAGAAAACCTATCATGAGCCTGTTTCTGGTATGGAAGCTGGCTCACCGTCATCAGAGCCTGCTTTACCAGCTTACACGCAGGCTTACAGGATTTTGGTGGAGTAAAACTCGATTCGAGTATATATACTCCGATGCCACAAACCTTATGCGAATTATAAGGTTAAGGCAACATAGCTCCATCAAGCCAGAGCGAATATCCGTCAACTGCATTGTGAAATAATGAAATTGTCCGTTCAATAACGCAAAAATACCCTCTGAGCGTGTTTTTACACCAAAATGAGAGTAAAAATATGAATATTGGTCGAAATTTTACGCAAAGTAAAAATTACCCTATTTCTAGTGTAAGATTAATATTTTTTTGGGTGATTTTACAACTTAAATGGTGTGCGAGCTAAATTCTGATTTTTTTTTCGAAATTTTACGACTTTTTTGTAAATTCACCCCGTTTTTACCCCATTTTTCGTTTTAAATTCAAATTCATTTTCTTCTGGTCTACATTATATACTATACATGGAAAATTTCTTTCAACAACATAACTTTGCTTCAATTGCAATAATTTTCTCAGTTGAATCGACTTGATTCTGGACGAAGAGAAAATGCATAACCACCTCATTATAGCGTATTAGAAACAATTTCAAGAAATTAATTGGTTTTAAATTTTAAAAAAATTAAAATAATTAATATAATCCAATATTATCAACATTTGCACATGGACGCATTAAATATTCATCCCGGTTTCCTCTACGTGCGACACAATCAAAATGCATCCTCTTATTATGACTGCATTTTTATTAAAATAAAAAAATATTTGAATAACAAAACTAACGTAGACGAGAATTAGACGATGCATCAACGTGTGTTGATAGTAAATGTGAATATAGACATTTCAAACTACTTTTCCTTGATATCTCTATTTATACGTCTTTCTGTCTGTATGTCCGGACACGCGTTTGTAGGGTATGAACCACGGAGCAATTCGAGGCGGAGCCCCTAGAACCTCAATATAAGCAGACGAGGAGAGCTATGTTGATTCAACAGTTTGATAACAATCGTAGAGATTTTCGAAGAGTAAGGTAAATGTACATAATTCGGATCGTTGTCCCAAAGTGGATGGCATCCTTTATTTTTTTCGTAAAATAAAAAAAATAATCACCGGTTCAAAGAATAAAAAAAACATTCATACATTCTCCACTACTTCCCGCAAGTTTTAAGTATTTACATTTGTAATTTATTGTTATAAACAGTCAACAATTAATCAAGTGTACTAAGATAACGAAAAAAAAATTTTTTTTTCTGTCACTAAATTGAGAGATGCAAACCAAATGTTTTTTGAGTGTGGTTCGGTTTTGGTTCAAGAGTGAATTGGATTTCTGGGCATCAATCTTGTATTGCGACGCGTCTGCGTCTTTCGTTCGACTCGAAGAAATCGACCCGACTCAATATTGCAATCGTATATCTCGACGCCATGTGTGTCGAAAGAAATAATTTAAAGGACATTGGGTTTGATTATCTAGTCCAGTTTGTATATGGCATAAAGCATACATTCCATTATTTCATCTTGATTGTCAACATATCTGACATTGCTGGGGCAAAATGTTTACGAACTGTCAAAATGATAAGTGCAATCGAAATTTATATCCTCGGTTTGGATAATTCGAATCAAGAAAAAACTATCATTTTACGCCTAATTAGAAGTGCACTGAAAGCATTTAAATCATCGGTGAAAGTTTCCCATAAAATCCTTTTCTTGGTTTTCCCCAACGCATTTTTTTCGAGTGAACCTGTGGCAAATCACGGATTTTCGCCCATAACAAGAGCCGCCAACTGATGCTTGTTTGTCTGTTCCCTATAATTTAGTTGTCATAATAAAATATAATATATATTTAATTTGGTGTTATTTACTTTGGCTTTGGCATTGTTTTAAACCACTTCTTACGAAATTAATTGCAACGAAGTAAACTCCAAAGTCCTTATCGACGCTAGTCAAGACGTCGTAAGGTTTATGTCGAAGTTTGTCCGACGCGTCGAGCTACATGATCGACATTTGTGTTGTGAGACGCGTTTATGCAGACGCGTCGCAATACAAGATTGATGCCCTGGGCACCAATCATGTATTGCGACGCGTCTCTGTCTTTCGACTTCGACGCAGCTTTTAACTCTTGACTTCGCCATATCTGCAGCTTGAAATTTCGCGGAATCGTCACTATGAATCGAAACGTGATTCTGACTGTCACTCCAGGAAATTTGAAGCTGCTTATATGGCAAAGTCAAGAGTTAAAAGCTGCGTCGAAGTCGAAAGACAGAGACGCGTCGGAATACATGATTGGTGCCCTGGTATTGGTATTGGTTCCTAAAACTTCAAAAGGCCATAGCCGAACAAGGGACTGAAAAGTGCCCTGGGACCGATTGATCTGAAATTTTTACCAGACGTTGGTATTGATGCAAGTACCGTTTGGCGAAATTTTTTTTATAACGGCCGGAAGGTGCGGGGGAAGCAAAATCTAATCGATTGTGGTCTGCCATGCAACCGTCGATACGATATTATTTCACAACTGTTGTGCTGTGTGCTTCGAGAGATATTTTCTAGTAAAAACTGATTAGAAAAATTTGTTCGATCAAAATCGCAAGTAAATCATATCGTGTGTGTGTTGTATACGACCGTCAGCCCGATATCGGCCCAACATAAGTCGGTACAACCATCGCATCGTCAATTTCTACCTTTATAGCAGAGACAGACTAGAGTTAAAGCCGGATAAACTTTTCTAGTTTCTGAAACTAGCGAAATGTAATCCAGTTATCATCCACTTGACAGACTAGAATCTTCCTAAATCGGTTTAGGAATTGTCAAATATTGACAGTCGGACCAGCGCAATGGATTTGCAAAATAGAAGTGTTAAATTATTGTTAAATGAAATAATTAGATTGCGTTCTCAATGTGAGAATTTGAGCAAAAATACACAGACGAGAATCTTTGCGTACAAGAAATTACTGCAAAAAATAATGCAAATTAATTTAGCATACACGCGTGGCGCTAATGTCCCTAAATTTGTTTGAAGGGAATAAACCTCTAAATAAAAATGGCGAAAGAAATCCAGTTAAGTTTGGACTTAAACCGGTTTCGATTTTGCTAGTTTCGTACAGACTAGGAAATTAAACCAGATAATTGACTTAAAACGGATTAAGTTTTCTAGTCTGTCACCGCTATTACGTGTAAACCCCGTGTTATGTCATTGCACCGTAATCTATATTTAAATCATCACACCCAAGTATTTGAAAAACTTTTAAGCAAAATAAAATCAAGTAAAATTAAGTTTATTAAATGCAGCTGTCGTGTGTTTGTAAATTGAGACTAATATGTTTCTAAATCAAAATGTTTTGTGCGAATTATAGCTGGGGTCATAGGGTTCTTGGAATCAACAAATATAAAATAATTTAAGTGATTTAATACAATCTGATTGCCCGAGTGCTAAACATTAAATATGATGGAATATCCGGAGAATTTCTCTCATATCTGTGTCGATTAAATCAGATTCATTTTGTTAGTCATCGTTTATGCGTTAAATTTAAACTTGTATGGAAAATACTAATAGGGTAATATAACCGTTAAAATCTGGGTCGTTTCTTCGAAATATCAAAATGTGGATAACTTGTTAATATTATTATTTTTCAGAAATAAACCTTGTTGAGAGATAGAGACTGTCAGTGAAAAATGTCACGCTGATTTTCGGTTTATGAACCTCTCCTCTTACCCTCGACGCTTTTTATACTTAGTACTGTAGAACTTCGATAATGTGAACTAATTAAAATAAAGGGTGTTTCACATTTTAGATTACTGGATAGGAAAAAAATCTCATATTGCATGCTACGCACATATGAATTTCAATTCATTATTCGGTTAATATCTTTAAAGAAAATAAAATGGAAAACTAAAACAAAATCATGCAGTAATTTTTCGTTACATTGAACAAAAAACATCGAAAATATGTTCAAAAAATAAAATAAAGTTTATTTAACCCTTTGACGACCACAGGCAAGTATGCTTGCCCAAGAGCTTTCAGTACTTAAAATCGTCCAGTTAAGAGATAGAGCAAAGGTATTAAAAGGTTTTTTGTAGAGGATAGATGGGGCAATATAAATGTATGTGGCGGGAATTCTATGCCGGTTCCCCTGTGCCCCTATGATCCTAAATGAAAATTAAAATGATTTAACAAGGTTTTTTATTGCTCTTCCAGAAATTTTGGTATAATGGACTTAGAACGATTTCATTCTTAGCCGACGATATCTGTACTTGCGATTGCTTCGACGTCTACCACATGCACAACTAATTAAATTCAGTTTGTTCACTTTCGAGATAAAAAAATGAGGGGCAAGGAGGGGGTCTAGGGCCACCATTTTTTGTGGCATAACTATTATCAGGTCACAGATCATGAAAATGAAAAAAAAAATCAAAATCCCTTCGGCCGAAAATGTATGGTCGTCAAAGGGTTAAAACCAAAAACATAACACAAAGATAAGTAATTTTGAAGCAAAGAACTAATTTTTGGCAAAAAAAATTGGTGATCTTTGGTTGGTAACGCATCTTCTATTTTGGGCATTTCTGAGGATTTAAGAGTCTTCTTCCATTTCCGCAGATTCCGTTTTTCTCACAAAACTCAAAAGTTTATTTTATTTATGTTTTATCACAGTGATTGTAGATTTCGACACACCATACCGTTGTGCTAGATGTAATCCAGAATGGCCTTGCTGTAATTTTTTATACCCATATGGTGAAACCAAAGGGTATATTAGATTTGCCTTACCGTTTGTAACGCCAAGATCCCGTCATCACACAAAAAAATGAATTACACCAGTGTGTTTAGAATGATAAAAAAAAATTGAATTTTGCATGTCCGTCCGTCCGTCCGTCCGTCCGTCCGTCTGTCCGTCCGTCCGTCTGTGGCGCGGATTGCGGGCGCACGGATTGAGCTAGAGACTTCAAATTTTGCACAGATCCGTTTTTCGTAAAATGTGAGGCTAAGTTCGTTAATGGGCAAAAATGGACCATTCGGGGGGGTACCCCCCATACGAACGAAAATTCTTTTTCTGAATATCTCAAAAACGGTGAACTTTATCAAAAAAGTCCAAGAACAAAAGTTATTTAGGATATGATTCTACATAAAACTCCCATACATGAAAATCCGATTGGAATAAAATTTAAAAAATCTTATTGGAAAATTTGACTTCAAAGTGGAATTTTGATACAACTGTTCGCTGTTCACTTAAATCACCATACGGGTTTTCAATAATTGCCAGATTGGCAATTATAGCTTTCGTTATGTTTTAAAATATCTTTTTTTTTATGGTGAGAGATTTCTGTTGTTTTTGCGTAGGTGCCGTTTTGTATATTTTAAATGAAAACACTAATGGAAACACTAAAAATAATAAGTACTTAGAATATGTTCACAGACACAACTTATCTCTTGCAACGACCCTAGATAAATAAGCAAGATTTACATCGTCGTTGACAGAAACCAAACCAAAACACAAATTTCCCGGAAAATCACGAAAAACCAAAATGGTACTTTTTGTTATTTCACATTTTCGAATAGCAAAAAACAGTTGCGGATTTACATTTTAGAGTATGTAATACAAATATTTCTTGGTTGACATTATTGGATAATCCACATTTTCGAGGTGCACATTATCGAGGTGCAGATTATCGAGGTGCACATTATCTAGGTTCTCCTGTAGTATATTAGATTTAGTATACTGTTTGTACGCATCGAACCAATCATCGGACACAAAAATGCGTAAAGGTAGAAAGAGAATTTTTTATATAAAAAAAAAATCTTCAAGCATCATAAACTTAAGTAATCAAATACTGTTTTATTTAAGTTTTTACCGATAACCGGTGATTTCCCGATTTCATTCAATTATTGCGTAATTACCAATTCTGAGAAATTTTTCAATTTTCTTTTCGGTTTGATTCTTTTTGGCAGCATTTATTTGGTAAAAGTTCAAATAATAGAACCTAAGTTCAAATATTAGGTAGTGACCAGAAAAAATGTTGGTTCAAATAACTCGAAGTTCAAAAAAAGGGTGTTTTAATAATCGAGATTTTCCTGTATATCGGTAGACTAGCTTGTATACCCGTCGTTGCCGGGTTAAGTTTTTTGTTTAGAATACGAAGAAAATCGAAAAGAACTTAAAAACTTTTGAGCAAAATCTTAGGGTAAGTCACGGATAGATGCCCCACTGGGATAGATGCCTCACTGTTAAAAACTGGTACTTAAGGAAACAAAACGTAACATGTCACATTCTACATATGAAGTGTTTGCTCAATGAAACTTCAGTGCGTTGTTAAAATTCGCGAGAGTCGGGCGTGTTGCGGGATAATTGGCCATTTTTGTTTTCGAACAAGGGAAAACTCCAAAAACTTATTTTGAGCTGCACAAAAACTCTTGGAACTTTTGCTTAAAGAAGTATGTATATATTTTTTTATTTTTTATGTGTCAAATGGAGTGTTTAGTGTTTGTGAAAAAAAAATTTTTTTTCTTTTTATCCACATTTAATTTATTAAATAATTGGGGCATCTATCCGGTATGAAAAGGATAGACGCCTTCTTTTTTAAAGGGATAGTTGACCTTAGGGGCAAATTAACTCTAGGTAATAATATATACCTATTTGCTTTCCCACATTCATTGAAAATACTTATTTATTATAGGTAAACATCCTATCCTTGGATTCGAAAATGAAAAACGGCTCGTGCGTCATATTCAGAAATTAGAGGCCGTTCGATTTCCTCCCGAAAGACACTGAATTTTGTTATTTTTTTCTTTATTATTTAATTAAATTTTTTTATATTGCAGTATGTGTATATTGGATAGACATATATGTATGTAAATGAATTAAAATGCACAATAAAATTTTGTTATAACTTAATAAAATGTTTTTTTTCCTTCAAGGCATCTATCCCACATGCACATTTGTCATGTTGGGCGTCTATCCCATAGGTTGGGCATCTATCCCAAAAAGTAGGGACTAACAAAAACAGTTTTATCACAGTAAAAATAAAACATAATGTAAGTTTTTTTCGGCTGAAATTGTAGATAAATGTTAAGACTAATATTTAAAAAAAAAATAAAAATCGAAAATGCCTTTCTTCATTGTGAAATATGGCAAAGTCAAAATGTGGGGCATCTATCCGTGAGTTACCCTATCCTTGCAGGACTCTCCGTTGCGAATTACTCTAACACCGGATTCGTGATCAGCGACCCCGAAAACCCCCAAGTGAAACTTTTCAGCTTTTATTGAGCAGGATTCATGGCGGAAATCACGGTTTGAAAACACCAAAACCCCCTTTACCCCCCATCCACCCCCTTAGCGGTAAAATTTCGAAAAACCCCGCCTTAGTGAGCGCCTACGTGATGGTTGGTACATTCTGTGAAAGTTTCAAGTTTCTAGTTTCTAGCTTCAGGGGTTTGGGCTGGGCGTTGATGAGTCAGTCAATCAGGTTAAACGATTTTATATATATAGATAGATAGAAGATTAGTTGCGTTGGAATTGACAAAAAAAGGAATACAATGAATCCCATCAAGGCTTTTATATGTATATCCTTTTTGTATTAAAACTACTTGTTAATCCTATAATATAATACGAGGAATGTCTGTCGTCTGTCTGCACAAACGATCAGTGTTGTTCCTCTACGCGTAGACTTTAATTGTCTACACTTCAGTGTAGACAATAGCGTAGACAATAGATTTGGGGTAGACAATGTAGACATTGGCGTAGACAATGTCGACTTTGCGTAGACAATGTAGACTTTCTCATATCTGTCAAAACAAAGTTATCAGTGAGTTATATATCTAATACTATACTATATATGAAATGGCCAATTACAAGAAATGTCAAGGCGGTGGTGTCCCTAAAGAGTTAAATTTATATGAAAACTCGCTAACTGGGCTCCTCAGCGACACCAGCGTCGTGCCTTTATTGTCTTTTTTGCTTGTATGGGAATCTAACCTCATTTCCTATCGTTTTATGCAGTGAGTCCGTGACCACAGTGAAATTGTATACGACAACTCTCAACGGAATTGAGCTAAAGACTAGAAACAAACGTGTTTTTCGAAAAAATTAAACAGATAATATTAAATGAGCAAAGCCATCCCATACAAATGAATCAGTTTTTTTAAATAAACGGTTCGTTATATAGAAAAATGTGTGAAACAAAATTGGTTTTAGAATTCAATGTGATTTCAATTGCAAAAATTAAAAAAAAACCGCTTAGATTGCATGCATAGAATTAGAATTGCCATTAAAGTTTGCTCCGAAGTTCTCATGTAAAGCATTTGGCGATTGCTTCCTGGAAATTGTGCTTTATTATGTTAAAATTAGTTGAATAAAATGAGATTTTAAAACTAAATCAGCTATCCTTTATTTTATTGATTGTCTACATTGTCTACGCGTAGAGAATAGACTATTGTCTACAGTAATAGTCTACGCGTAGACAATGGTGTAGTCTACATCACGTAGACTACGCGGCACAACACTGCAAACGATCTCGAAAACCCGCCTAACGATTATCACGAAACTTCGGGGTTAGGGATTTTCGGGGACAAAAACCCGATCTAGATAGGTCTCACCTCTGAGGAAATTCCCCTCGATACCCCTCGCCTGTTATCTTCGAATTGGGTGGTCCGATTTTAATGAAACTTTACAGTATTACTGGAGCTAAGGCCTTTCGATCTTTCCACTACAAACCTTACTTTTCCACTACAAACCTGATGTTTTTATCACATTATACCCAATTATATTCGTCATATGAAGTTTAATTATGTAAGGAAGGTATCGTCTCACCGTTAGGTGGATTAGACTGTGTGTTTTTCTAACATATTGAGTGTTTTTTTTTCTAACAGAGGTGAGACCTATCTAGATCGATAGGTCTCACCTCTCCAAAATTTCAGCAAAAGGACGACTTTGAGGTGGCCGAGCATGGCTCGGTTTTCCTGGTAACTAAAACAAATATATCGATTTTTTCAATAATCAAATATATTTACAAATGCAAATACACCATAGAAATATTACAACTCATAGTTTTGCATAATCACATGAAGTTTTGTAAAAAAAAAACACTTTTATCCAGTATTCTGTTATTATTTTTCTATAAAAATTTTGCTTTGATCGTTATTTTTTCAATCATTTAGATAGAGCTTATAAAAGAAATATAACGAAATATTGAGAGTA
The DNA here is from genome assembly GCA_964034945.1 of Chrysopilus asiliformis. Classification (NCBI taxonomy): domain Eukaryota; kingdom Metazoa; phylum Arthropoda; class Insecta; order Diptera; family Rhagionidae; genus Chrysopilus; species Chrysopilus asiliformis. Next base: position 39,366,011 of record OZ035961.1, read on the forward strand.
AAAATATATTTATTAAAATTTCATTTACCTTTTCGTGTACATACTTTTTTTTAGTTAATACAATTGTAAATACTTTTCAAACAGTGGGATTAGAATATAAAGTGTAGTTAACATAGTTCTTTTATATTTGATATGAAAAACTATGTTTAATAATTTTTTATCGCGAATAATTTCGACAGACGATAAATATTCTACTGAAACGCTTATGAATAGATATTTAAGCAAGACCTGACCAATTCTTTTTTTTTAAACATTTTCGTTAGCACGTTAAAAATACTTAGTTTTCACAAAAACCATTTTCATTCAATTTCTCATGTTGAAGCCATTTGATTTGAATAGAATATCAACTAAAACAACGAAAGCATTATCGATATGCAATTTTTTTTGTATGTATTTCTTCTATAATTAATATTAATTTAATAATTCAAGTAGTACTTTTTTTTTAAATATTACTCATTGCAACATTTTTGAGTGCTATAATTTATTAATTCCCTGTGCAGACATTAACTTAAATAACATTAATAAAAACATAAATCGTGCTTTGCCATTTTTAATTGGTCAAATACTGCTCGTGTTTATTTAAATTCAATTGTATTTCAACATTTTAAACTAGCTAAATAATTCTTAAGTTGGCATGATCAATCAACAACTATTTAACTATACTCAAAATAATTTCATATTAAGTTTATTTATAATAATTTATTAACATGCAAGTATGTAACAATTAATTATGTATTATTTAACACAAATACGCTTGAGTATCATTTTTATCAATATTGTTTATATCAAATTGTGACATTTTTTTTTTGCATTTCACGTTATATATATATTATAGCACTTTTGATTATTGCATTACACAAATGCTTTTAACGTATATCATTTAATACTTATTTAAACAATATCGCAGAGACTATTTTTACACAAATATATTTTTTTATATTTTAGGTTGACTTTGCTTCAAATAGTAATGCTTCAAAGTTTCACTGTCGTTGTATGCAAGGGATGGTTTTGTAAAAAGAAAATACAGTTTTATATTAAAAAAAAGTAATAAATATAAATCGACACTCAAAAGTGATATAATGTAACTACGGGCTGCGCCCCGAATCGCTTCGCGGTTCACCCCTTACCCTTCGGCCAAATTTCAGGCCAATCGGTTCAGTAGTTTCCCCGCTAAAGAGTAACATAGCGCAAAATCTAAGTTTCGAAATCACTTTACCCCCTCCCCTTACTCCCCCCACCGCTCGCGCTACTTTTCCGTATGCCTATGTTGGAACCAGAACTACCACAGACACTCATGCCACATTTCAAGTCAAACGGTTCAGCCGTTTTTGCGTGAAAGAGGAGCAGACAGACAGACAGACAGACACCAACTCATTTTTAACCGACTTCCAAAAAGGAAAAGGTTCTCAATTCCACCTGAATATTTTTTTATATATTAGTATGATTTATTACTTATATTGAAATTATATAATCTTAAAATTTGCAATGGGTCTTAAAAATTTAAACCATATTTATATCTATTGGGGAATAAGTTTATATATATAGGGTGGCAAATAAGTTAACAAATAAGTTTATATATATAGGGTGGCCAGGCCATACTCCCCGGATTAACCGCTAAACTCTTGAATATTGTATCGACGTCTCTTAACTAAACTTTGGTTTCGGATTATTAAATTGAGTGTTATAATTTTAAAAACATTAAAAACCCACGTGCAAAAAATTTCCTAATTCGATTTGGGAATGGGGTTAGATTTTTTCAGCACTAGATCATTTAATTTGATTTCTCTTGGTTACAATATAATACAGATGCATTTTTCTTTAAGTGTATTTTTGAAATTTAAGTTTAACTTATTTATGGAATGTTAAAAACCACGAGAAATCAAATTAATCTTAGTTTTTTTTTTTTGTGTAGCTTTTGATGTAAATTATTGGGTTGCATTCGGTTTAGAAAATTTTGGAAACCTAAAGAAGAGCGGTTTCAAGTAAATATTTTGACTGGAGAAAATTTACCATGATCGGATAACGTGTTGCGCTATAGTATGTATTTAATACATTTTGCTTGGTTTTGAAAACACCGGTTTTTTGCAGTTTTTATGTTGTTTAGTCAAAGGAAAAATTTAAATTTTATTCTACTACAGTTTCTGAACCACCAGCAAAAAAATGCGCCAGAGGATAAAACAGGAAAAAGTGCGCCATAGGAGAAAACAGAAAAAAATGCGCTAGAAGAGAAAACTTCTTTTTTTAAATAAAAACACGTCAGAAGCAGAATTTTTGAAAGTAATGCGAAGCTTCCGGACCCAACTGGTGTCTGACGCACCTTTCTTTAAAAAAAAAGTTGATAAAAATGAATTTTTATGTACCTGGAAATTTTTTTGTGAGAAATTTTACCCAAATTTTTGTTAAGAATACAACAGAAATAACGACGCATAGCAAAATTTATACCAAAAACAACCCGTAATCGAAAACTTTATACAGTAGAATCCCGATAATTCGTACCCCGATAATTCGTATATCCCGCTAATTCGTATGAATTTGCTGGTCCCTTGAAATACGAATTATCGAGATTCTACTGTAACAAAATGTTTCGCAGGCGATTTTTTTTAAAAGAAAAATGCATTGTAGGTAAAAATGTTGCTTAAAGAAGTACATTGTGTTAAGAAAGTTTCGCACCATTGCAAAAAAATCAACATTCAGAAAATTTTGAATCATATTTCAATTTTTGAAATTTATAATAATACAGTAGAATCCCGATAATTCGTATTTCAAGGGACCAGCAAATTCGTACGAATTAGCGGGATATACGAATTATCGGGGTACGAATTATCGGGATTCTACTGTACTAGCTTGCATGTTTTTTTAAAAAAAAATTTTCGCACAAAAAAACCCAGAAATAGCTTCAAAACTATCGGAAAAAATCATTATACCATCAGAACCTTCCGTTCCGAATTTTAAAATTCTAACACCAGATTCGTGATCAGCGGCTCCGAAACCCACTTATTGCCAGTTTTTTCGAGGAAAAATGGTAAAAAGGATATTTGGGATATCCTTACATGACCTTCCGTTTCTAATTTCGAAAATCTAACACCGGATTCGTGATCAGCGACCCCGAAAACCCCCGAGTGAAACTTTTCAGCCTCCTATTGAGTAGGATTAATGGCGAAAATCACGGTTTAAAAACACCCAAACCCTCTTTACTCCCCGTTCACTCCCTTAAGGGTAAAATTTCGGAAAACCCCGCCTTAGTGAGCGCCTACGCAATGGTTGGGACCTACTGTGAAAGTCTCAAGTCTCTAGCTCCAGGGGTTTGGGCTGGGCGTTGATGAGTCAGTTAGTCAATCAGGTTAAACGATTTTATATGTATATATATAGATTGTGTCCTTACCAGGATTACTAATCATTTCTTTAATCCTTGTCTGAAGATAGGTTGATGATTTACAAAAGAAGTATAGTGGGACGTGAGTTCAATTTTTTATCAAATGAGTGGAATGGTGCGAAACTTTCTTAATACACTGCACGTCAATGGAGTTTGAAGGTCACACAATATATACTTAAATTCAAAACCTCACAGTTAACATAGCAACGTAACGCAATGTTTTGAGCTCTTGAAATGACAATTAAATGACGGCGCCGGCCGTCAAAGTCTTAGCCAATTGACGCCCAGACCTTTTTGGCGTTGACTTTTTGATGAAAAAGTTTTAGTGTGAGTAGGAAGTAAAACATAATTTTTTTTTTCTTATACGCGTTACGTAATGAAGAAGAGAAACTTTTGGATATCCCAAGTCGCACTCAAAACCACCGCAAGGAAGGTAAATAAACGACAAGCTCCCAAAGAGGGCTATTTTTGCATTACATGTGTGTAACAGTGAGCAATAATGGGTTACGCGATCTTCTTTATCTTAGAACATATTCTGAATGTCTATTATGGTGCCGCTCCACATGAGAGTAAATACGCGAATAACTCTCAAAAACTCTCGAGAGTTACTCCAGGAGCTTGTCCATTTGAGAGTTAATTTCGGCAATTTTTACAGCGCTACTAGCGAAATCGAGCTTCTAGCTTATAGCGTCCTCGAGAGCTACTAGCGAAATTCAAACACTGTTCGTATCTGGCGAGTTACTCTCCGAGAGTGCAGTGGAGGCCTGCCTAGTAAAGAGTAGAATCACTTTTGACAGCTCGCAGAAACTAGCTCGCGAGTTTTTGCGAGTTTCTGCGAGCGACTCTCAGAGACTTGTCCATTTGCGAGTAGCTGCTATCGAGAGGTCCTCGCCGGCATTTACTCTCATGTGGAGCGGCACCTTTAGTTTGGCTTGTATATATACAAAACCATGTTGACCAGCCACAATTGAAGATACAACAATTTTGATTTTTCGGTTTTGGCTCCCCCTACTGAGAACTGCATGGCTGCCCACCCTTTTTGCTCCCCGATCGATACGTTTTACCATGGATTAGAGAGTTACTATAGATGAGAAGAAAACGCATTTCCCATATACTTACGTAGAGTAAATAGCTGCGTTAGTGGAATATTTTCTGATGACATCGGTATTCCTTTTCACTCCTTCACGTTCAATTGGAATACACAATTGACTCATACGACACAAACACAAACATATCCGGGGCCAGCGCTTTGTTCACATTCGTCGATGGGAATCATTCGTAGGCGCACAAGTTTCCCATTTCACTTTTATTAACGTTTTTATAGCACGCAAAATGTCCGCGAAAAAATATGTGCAATGTATTGTTAGGGAATGCTCGGCGGACAGCAAAAAAAATCCCAAAAGAAAGTTTTTTACACCATTTCTCACACAAAAGCAATTCATGTCTTTACGAAGCAAATGAAACAGATGCAAAGTACTGTTCTTCAGGAAAAAATTTCTTCCTCGTTTCTCATCTATAGTAACTCTCTAATCTATGGTTTTACTCAACATTTTCAAGAGAAGAGTATCTTCATGCTTTATCCTTTTTTGAATCGTATTAAACCAAGTCCTGTACGTCTAAGAAACATGCATTTGAGGTAGGGTGGCCATGCAGTCATGTTGTTTCGGCTTCCCAGAAACTAAAATTTTGTCCCGGATACTAGAAAAGCATCACTAAATACGCGACACATACTCGACTCTGGCTGGGAGAGGCTGTTAATAATATTTCTTTCGCTTGCGGTGCATTTTTTCAGTGATTTCCCACTTAGGCCGCATTAAAATCTTGTTTATAAAAACTTATAAACTTGAAATATTTAAAAATTATAATTATCTAGATCCATTTCCGGTAATCATATTTTCCGAAATTTAAAGGTTGTGAAAATTTTTTTCTTCTGAAACTTGATCCAAACTCGTCGCCAAAAAGTTCTCTTTACAATTGACGATTTTGAATTTGAATTGAGTGTAAGTACAATAAAGATCTTCAAATTTGATAATAAGAAAAATGTATTTTCGTTTTTTACAAACATTTTTAATAATATGTAATAATATAATAATAATAATGAGATACTTAACGCTAAAATTGTGTTACATTTTATTTAATAAATAACAATAACGAATTCGTTATTAAATTTCTTATATGACTAATGAACAAGAAAAGTGTCAACTTGATGATTTTTTATATGCGTTTTCAAGCAAAAAAATATTATTGCCAAGTTGAAATTTTTTTTAGGCATTACTTGAAACTTTTTATGTGCATATTAATTTCTATTTCTCATGTTCAATATTTCTTTGTGTGGCTTTTTTAATACAAATATATTTGGCCTCTGGTGAAAAGGCAATATTGATAAAAACTGGGTTTAATAATAATTTGTGTATGTATGTAACAACATTTAACAGGTTTTGGTCTATTGCGATTTTTTTCTTGTTGCTTTTTGTGTCTTAGACAGAGTTTTCCTTAATAATTCACAATTTAATCGTGGGCTTGAGATTCTTGCTGAACTAACTTAAATCGTCGTGGTGATTTAATCGAACCCTGCTGTCCGAACAATGATTTTAATTGGCCGCGTTGACCCAAAATCTTGCGAATGTACCGCGATATCAGTATTTGGGGTCGCTGTTGCCACTCGTACATTACTTCCTTTGGTGCATTTACCTGAAAAATCGTAAATAAAAACATTAGCGTTTTTTGTGCTGGGAAAATAACAAAAAGTTATAATGGACGAGTTTGGAAATAGTTCCCATACACCGTTTTAAAGCTAAGTAAACATAACAAAGAAGAACATAAAAAAGTTTTGCTATGAATCTGTAAATAGGATTACCTGATCTCCATTTAATCTGTTTAACAGGGCTACGCATATGATAGCCGCCTTAATACCAGCATAATGTGTTAACGCTGCAAATATTGTACTTTCCATCTCGATGTTAACCACGCCGTGATCCTTTAATTTCTGTAGATATTCCATTTTATCATTTTCGGAGAATTCACAGAAGGCTCCATCCAACCGCCCCTGACCTAAAAAGAATTAGCATAAAATCATTGTTTAATAACAAGGGCAAAATTATTCCTAATGATTAAACAAAAACTCCTAAGCTTAATTTTTCAGACTCAAAAATTTACGTCACAATTTGTTTGTGTTGACGGAAAGTCGAATGCAAATTACAAAGTTTTGACGTCAAGGCATGATAGGAAATAATAAATTTTTATGTATTTTTCTTACCCTCATAAAAGTCATTTGTACACAATGTTTTCCCAATAATCGTCTCATATGGGTCATCAGTAGGGCTGGCTAATGATTTAAGCTCACGAGCCAACTTCTTATCCAATTTGGCTGGACGATGAATAGTCTTTCCAAGAATTGTCTAAAAGCAAAAAAAAAACTATGAAATCCGATTTCTGTAATTCCATTTTCAGCTTTGCTCCTTACAAATTCATGAGAATTCCTCATATGGCCATCGAGTGCCTCCTCCGTTATGATTACAGTGCCTCCCTCAATGCCAATACCACCACATGTCCCCATCCGGATAAAAATAGGATCCTCACACTTGGCATGGTACATTAATTTAATCATTTCATGCAGTAAAATACTGACTGATGGTGTTCCCATTCCATGACTTATGGATAATACGGGACCGACCTATAAGTACACGAGTTTTCTTGTCAGTTTTGATTAATGACGTCTTAAATGTAGTTCACATTTACCTTGTACATGGAATACCTATAGGAGAATGCGCTAATATCCTGTAATTGGGTTCCAGCAGGTAGCTTATAGCCAATCTCATTCATAATAAAATGGGCAAAGTTCTCCATGCGTTTTGGTGTTCCACCCATACAAATGAACTGAAAAATGTGATAAATAGTTAAAATGACTTTCGTTTGGTCAAATAAAAGTTGTTAATATTTTTCACAATTTGTTTACAATAATAACATTTTTTCGTATTTAACACGTTGGCTACCATGTGAGTCACCGGTGATCAGAGCGTGTCACCCACAGGGACAATGTGAGTCACCAGTGTACACACACTATTGTCATTACCGTCAGTTTCTCAAGTTCCATGGTTGAGTGCAGTCGCTCGTGCGGTACAAAGGGGTTTTTCTTTGTGGAGCGTATTTCATGTGAAAAATTTGTTGTGGTAAGTTTTTTCCGTTATATTTTATTCGATTCGTTCGTTTTTGTCTGTATTGATCTTGTGTTCACTGGGGACTCACATTGTACAGAAATGATTTTTGCGTTTTTTCCCAGTGTATACTAGCGGAGTAAGCGTTTTTTTGGCTGGTAGCCAACGTGTTAATAAATACACTGAGGGAAATTCGGTTTGTAGTAGAATCAAGAACTGTCATTTGATTTAATTAATTCTCATTTATACTCCAAAATCAAATGTTTTTTTATTTGAATTAAAAGACAAAGTAGTAAAAACAAATATATAACCATCCATTTTAAATTCAGGTATTTGATTCAAATGCACCTAAAATTATTTAAATGAAAAGTATTAAAAACAAAAACCCAATCAGTTAATTTAACCGTCTGGCAGAGAGCGCACTCTTACGTCATGTAGTCAAAACAAGTAATCGAGCATTAGTTTTGAATGTATAGGCAGTTAATCGAGGCTATTAACAATGGCGAATAGAAAAGAGAACGAGAGAGAATCATCATCGCCGTAGCCTATCAAAGATGGCGATATGGTTTTCCTGATAATTATTCGACTTTTGAACAAGATATTAAAAGCCTTTTCGTTATTTTTCATCAACCAGAATTTTAAAAAATAGTTTATGCAGGAGTGTCCAACATTTTAGCTTTCCTGGGCCACATTGGGAGAAGACGAGTTATATTGGGCCACAAATAAAATATACTAACCCTAAAGATAGCTGATTAGTAAAAAAACGTAGAATATATACATAGTTTAAAATTTTAAGTAATTTAAACTTCTTTAATTCATAAAGGTTGTAAATATACCAGTTTTGTTGGGCCACATTCAAACACCTTCTGGGTCGCATTCGGGGCCGCGGGATGGACAAAACTGGTTTACAGTATAGTATTTTATTCTAGAAATTATTTTGAGCTATTTTTTGTGAGATTTTTTAAGCCCATGTTTTAGATTCTTTTATACCAAAATCACTTATTTGTAAAGTAGTACCAGGGTAGTATGTTTTCTTGAGGTATGACTATCATATCCATCAAGGGAATTCATTCGTTTGTAGTTTTTGGTCAGAAAATCATCGAATTTCATTTTAACCTTTATTTATATATTTCATGCCAGGAGCTTAGGCAAATTGCCTCTAATGCCAAAGCACAGCTCAAGACATTCATTCATACAACCATTCATACAATCCATTCACACACTGAATATTCCCCTCATTCCTCTGCAACAAAGACTTCGCGCGACAGTACAAAGTCTTATCGACCATTGTGTCCAGTTACAACCTTGAAATGAATACCACAAATAAACATAAAAATATGCGCCATCAACATACACTAATAATAAAATAAAGTGATAATAAAGAACAAGAGAGGTTACCTTGTTGTTGCGTCGTTTTTTTCTCTGAGAAAAAACTACAAATCATTTGGTTTAAATACATTTCATTTAAATCAAATATAAAAACCGTTACCGCGAATTTAGCGATTTTTTAATTTGAGTCAACTACTTTTCCGTTGAATCTAAGGAAAATTGTCATTAGATTCACCGGAAAAGTAGTTGACTCAAATTAAAAAATCGATAAATTTGCGCTAACGGTTTTGGTTAGGCTTTGTTTTTCAGTGTATAACGAGGTGTTAGGTAAATACCACTTTCCTATTATTTATTTTTAATATTTGAACGTATTTCCGAAAAAAAATGAGTTTCGAATACATAAACACGGTTTTGTAGAAACAGAACCAGAATACGTCATTTTTTCAGAACACATTAAAAATGTGGAAATTGTTACAGTAATTAATTCAATTTGAGGGATCAAAATATTTGCAGAATTAAACCAATAAGTGGTCTTTTTAACGTCAGTTCTGTTCAAATGTTTGTACAGCTTTTTGCACTACAAAACTGGAAAATACTGGTCCGTTGAAGTACGAAAAGAAAATTAGTGCAAATAGTCAATCTCATATCCTACCCTATATGATAAAGTCAGTTTATAAAATCTATTTTTACGGTGCAGTAGAGAAATATGAATAGTATCATACAACTATAAAGTGTTGAACCCGGTTTTAAGGCGTTAATGTTAATACACATATCGTCGGCTAAAAGTGAAATTATGCTAAGTCCATTATACCAAATTTGACAGAAGAGCAATAAAAAACCTTGTTAAATCATTTTAATTTTCATTTAAAGAAAACAGAGCCCAATTCTTCTCATTTAAAGAAAACTCAGTGTTATTGAAAGAGAAATAAAACGATTTAACAAGGTTTTCATTGCTCCTCTGGAAAATTATACCAAATGGACTTAGCACAATTTCACTTTTAGCCGACGATATACTATTTTGAAATCAGTGGTTCCCAACCAATTTTCTCTCACGGCCAGCTCTTAAGAAATTTTTGGAACTATAAAAAGAACGGTGAGCCTCCCCTTAAACTTTGGTCGTAGGTTGGCTATGGTAACGGTCGATTTTTAAAATTTTTGAACTCGTATTTGTCATATTGCTCATATTGACAGCGCGTTCGAAATAGCCACTTGTTTGTTTTAAATTTATAAACAAAAGTAGATGAATGAGTTCGAAATAGGGATGCAACATCGTTCATAAAACCTCGATATATCGAAAATCGATGCTTTTTTTGAGGCGACATCGATGTCAAAAAACATCGTCCTGAAAACATCGATACCTCGATGTTTTTCCGATGTTTTGAGAAAGTTAAATTTAATAAATAATTTACCCACTTGGCGAATGCTTTACTGTGGGTGGAGTGCACCAAGGTAGAATTAACACTGTTTTAATTCTTCTTATACGTTGAACCACCAAAAACCCGTTAGTTTTCCAGATATTCGCAAAAAACTAATTTTTTTTTGAAATACCGGCATATCTTTATAACGGCTTGAGATACGGAGTTCTAGTAAAAGACATAAATGTAGTAAATTTTATTGTCTCCACGTTTTGTAATCCATAAGACTACTGGAAAATGGTTAGTTTCGGAATAAACCGCAAAAAACGAAATCGTAATTTTCAAAAAGCCGCCGTTTTGGTTACCTCCGGTTAACGGATTTCCACATCAGGACCAAACTTCTCTGTAAAATTTCATGGCTAGCTCTGGTATTTTTTGCGAAATCTTGTAGAAAGATGAAACCGAAAATTGATACCAAAGGAAATTTAAACAAATCTTTAAGTAGAGTGGCTATATTAAATCTATCTAAAAACTAGTCCCTCTAATCCTAAAATTAGTTTCTCTACTAATTTTATGAAGAGTAATGTTCTAACATCGTGGATAACAACATCGATACCTCGATATATCGGCCTGTTCAACATCGAGGTTAAAACTCGATATTTTTCAACGATACCTCGATGTTTTGCAAACATCGAAGTATCGTTGGCATCCCTAGTTCGAAATAATAGCTACCCAGGCACAAAAACTCGAAAAGATATTTAAAACGAAGACAAAATATACATTGCATATAGGAATCACGAAATAAATTGCCGTTTAGACAAATCCTTGAGAAAAATGCGCCGCGTAAGAATGTTTTTCAAAAAATACAATGCGAGGTAAATTTTTTGGAAAATGTTTCAATATCCAAAATATAATATGACCTTAAATTTGTTGAAAAATCATTGAAGTCGAAACTTATCCCTTAATGTTTTAGTAAAAATGGATTTCATAAAATTCCTAGTTAGCGTACATTGCGACTGCTCCAAAGATGTTTGGCCACCGGTTGGCATTCAACGAAATAAACTACCACCACTGCAGGTTTATCTTCTCGTTTTGATAAGCCACACACCATTTTATAGAAAAACGTAAAAAAATACTTCATTTATCTAAGGTCCGATTTACACCTGCGATTTTTCTTGAATTTTTCCAGGAATTTTATACGAACCAGTATTTTTAAGTTTGTTTCGCGAGTTTTATTTACTCAGCAAAAAAAACTTGAATTTATTGTGGGACCATTCCATTTGCATGAGGGAGGGCCGAAGGAGTGCTCCAACTGGATTTTGATGTATGGATAAGTTATGTAAGATCGGATTCAAAATAGATTTTACCTTCATAAATTTTTCAGTACGACTCACCATTTTCGTGAAAATTGTGAAATACCGTTTCTTTTGTATGGGGGAGGGAGAAGAAATGGTCCGATTTTGCCCGTTCAAGAACTTAGCCTTGCCATTTACAAGAAACGCAACTAAACAAAATTTCAAGTCTCTAGCTCAATCCTTTGGAAAGTTATGGTGTTCACGGACAAAACGGACGGACATGCGGAAATCAAAATCTTTTGTCATACCAAACACTCTGGTGTAGTTCATTTTTGTATCCGGCGATTGTTTCGATACGCTCCTAACGGTATACTAAATCAAATATACTGCAATATGATACATCATATAGAGTATAAAAACCATATTTAAATTTTTTTTGGAAAGCACAATAAACGGTAAAAGGAAACTATCAACTCCTCAAGGCCACAAAGCTTAAATATGCAGTTGATTTTATTGAACTTGATGATCTTGTCAGGAATTTATGTATTAATTAAAAAGATCGCGCAGTTAAACAGGTTTCGATTTTTCTAAATATAGCCCGGAGAACGAAATAAAAATTGATTAACAATCTTTAACTATTATCAGTTAATTCTTAAATCATGCGTAAATAGAGTTCGCGTAGTTAAATGTTGCATACAAATTGCATAACGTATCAATTATGATAGATGCAATCAATGTAATTTTTCTTTTTCATGTCTCCACGTGGAGAAAAAGTCTTATTAATAAAGCAATCATTATAGGTTTCTTATGTAATATAATTGAAATGTTCGTTCTCTATCTTAAGTCATTGCCTCATTGAATCGAATGCAAATTAAGTAAATTGTTCTCGTCTTAATTGGATTTTATAACAATTTAAATTTTAAATAAAAACAAAAAAGAAAGGTAGACTATTAAATTAAGATTAATATAAATTTACACAATTTTTCTCTGCAATTGAACCGCGTTGAACTATTCATTCCCAGTGAACAAAAAAAAGATGTTATTTTTTAACTGATAAGATGTTTGCAAAAACCAAAATATAGAACTAGAAACTCGTATCAAGAATAGTACATTAAATTCTGAAAAAAAACAGCAACGTCATATAAAAATTGCCTTATTCAGAATTTGTTTTTTGCTCAAAATATTCAATTGATTGCAAATTGATGATAAATGATTTGTTTAGTAACGACGAAATATGAAAAAGTCATGACCTTTCTTAACGATTTTTCCATTCAGAAACCATTCATTTTTGTTGTGATAACAACATAAATAAAACATAATTTAAAAAAAATGAATACAAAAATGCGATCTAAAAATTAGCATTTCAAAATTTCTATTTCCAGTTTCAATCGGATTTCATCGTCACAATTTTTTTCATTTCGTTTTTCTTTCAAAGAATTATATAATCCCAATTAAATTAATAAAAGGTTTAAATAAAGTCGTTTTTTTCTTCATTTAGATATCAATTGATGTTCTGTTGATATAAAAGTGGACTGGAAGGGTTTATTTAATTTTACTTTACTTTCATTTTAGTAATTAGACCAGAAAAGTCAATGTTTGTACAGAATAGCCGTTACAAATAATTTTGCAATTATACCAGCTTTTCAGTGAAATTAAATATTCGTCGGAAACACCCTAAGGTAAGTCACTAACCTTCTGTAGTATGAAAAGAGTTGTCTTGTCTTTCTATCAACAGTTGTTTTATTTGTTTTTCTTTGAAATGTTTTTCGTTTTCACTTTCATCTTCTACAAAAGAAAAGTATTGTATTTACGACGGAGACCGACTCGAGAACGAGGGCAGATAGAAAATTTCTGATCAGTAGGAAATTCTTTTTAGGAAAAATTATGAGGACGGCCGTTCATCTGTCTGTCTGTCTGTCGGTCTGTCCGCTGTACGTATCTTAAAGAACTCAAGAACGCGTTGAGCTAGTGACTGGAAAATTTTTGTTAATACGTTTTACGTAAAGCGTAGTTTTCTATTAATTATTAATGGATATCTACCATACAATTTTTTATGAAAAAACACCGTTTTTTAAAAATTTCTCGAAATTTATGCGCTTTTGGGAAAAAATGAGTATAACAAAATTTAAAAAATATGAAATTTTCCGCATTTTTCGCTGTGACGGTTTTTTTGTGTCTCTAACGGGTTTCAAGATAATTAAAAAAATAATTTTCACAAAATATTTACAATGCTCTGTAGGTGACAATGCATTAGAGAAATTGACCGCAGGTTAAAATTTTATAAAAACAATACAAAATCAGGTTAATTTTACAGACAAGTGCGCCGCAGGTGAAAGTATTTATCATTCGATTTTTAATAATTTTTTAAAAAAAGATCCATGACTTCTCAATTTTCATATGAAACTAGCTTGCATACCCGTCGTTGCCGGGTTAAGTTTTTTCAAATTTTCATTTTTTTGATTGTCTATGTTGGAGCTAAACTCCAGGCCAATCGGCTCGGTAGGTAGTTTCCCCGCGAACGAGTAACATAGAGGGAAAACTATGTTTCGAGATGACTTTACCACCTCCCCTTACTCCCCCACCTCTCGGGCTATTTTTTAATGGATCTATGTTGGGGCTGTACCCCCGACGAACATCTATGCCGAATTTCAGGCCAATCGGTTCAGTAGTTTCCCCGCGAAAGAGTAACATAGCGCAAAAACTAAGTTTCGAAATCACTTTACCCCCTCCCCTTACTCCCCCCCTCCCCTTACTACCCCCTCCCATTACCCCCCCCTCCCATTACCCCCCCCCCCACCCCTCGCGCTACTTTTCCGTATGCCTATGTTGGAACCAGAACTACCATAGACACTCATGCCAAATTTCAAGTCAATCGGTTCAGCCGTTTTTGCGTGAAAGAGGAACAGCCAGACAGACAGACACCAACTCATTTTTATATATCCCAAGCAACCAGATAAGGCATAATGCCTTAGATTAGGGCGTGGTGTCTTAAAAAACGACCAATTTTAAGACACCACGCCCTAATCTAAGGCATTATGCCTTATCTGGTTGCTTGGGATTAGTATGATTGATTTTTTAATATTTTTTCCCAATGCGACCCATCTAAACATGTCGGGACCGACCGGTTGGCAAGGACTAGTCTAGACTAATGTTGTCGTTAGTACGACGCGGGAGCTGTCACTACTGATTTTACTAAAGCAGTAATTCACTCCTTTTACGCAATGATACCCGTTTTCCACGGTTTTAAAAGCGATTTTTTTATGATATGAGAACAGACGATTTTTTACGGCTTTTTGATTGTTTTTACAATTTTTTCCTTGAAAAAATCTGAAATTTTAATTTGCCCGATCCACCCAAAGAAAAATTAACTGATATTGTTGGTATTTTCAAGACTGAATTTAAAAAAAAACATTTTTTTTTAAATACTTCAAGTTTAAGGTGGTTTTTTCTCAGTCATTTGAGGGGCTGTCGTAAAAAATTAGTCATCGTTAAATCATAAATATGATTCTTGCTTTAGAACTAATCAGTCTTGAAACATTGATTTTTTGAGGAACGTCAAAAATCGTGCCATTATTATTGAAATAATGTTTTCTGATAAGCGAGTTATTTCCGGTATGACCAGACATATAAGTAGTTCAATTAGAAATATTAATTTGCGCAATAATATTAAAATAATAATCGGTTTTTTGTTTAGCCTTGGCAGAATTTTTATCAACGCTTTGAATATGCGTTTAATTCGATCATCAACAGTATCTGTGATCTATTTTCCTAAGTTGCATGAATTTCATTGCAGGCCTCCGAGTGTAGCGCTGTGCTCACGCCTTGGCGCGCGCGGTTTTCTTAACCTAACCTAACCTATGAATTTCATAAATGTTTATTGTGCCCATAGATGTCATATATGGCAACTGCTATTGTCACGATTGTCATAACTGTTTTTTAGGAGCTTTGTGTGGTACATATATGTATACAATAAGGTATAAAAATTTTTTTTGATTACATTTGGAACTTAGGGGAAATCAGAAGAACAGCTCCAGATGGTGACAAGGAGAGCATAAAGTGCGGGTTTTAACCTGGGAACACTTTACGCGGAGAAAAAATAGTACATCTAACTATTTGATAATGGGGAATCCGGATTATAACTGAAATAGTTAATTTCAACTACAAAAGTAGTCAAAATCGACTATTTTCATAATAATCTTAACTACTTAGTAGTAATATTACTATTTTGTGGTTAAGTTGACTATTTTCGTGATTGAAACTAACTAGTTTAAATTTCTCATTATAAAATAGTACTATTTTTTTCTCTGCCGGTTTAGGTGAAAGATTGTTGCTCAGTTTAGTTGTTATAAAATAGTACTATTTTTATACCCTTATGGTGAAACCAAAGGGTATATTACATTTGCCTTACCGTTTGTAACGCCAAGATCCCGTCATCACACACAAAAATGAATTACACCAGTGTGTTTAGAATGATAAAAAAAATTGAATTATGCATGTCCGTCTGTCTGTCTGTCCGTCCGTCCGTCTGTGGCGCGGATTGCGGGCGTACGGATTGAGTTAGAGCCTTGAAATTTTACGCAGATTCGTTTTTCGTAAAATGCGAGGCCAAGATCGTTCATGAGCAAAAATGGACCATTAGGGGGGCATCCCCATACGAATGAAACCGTTTTTGTGAATATCTCAAAAACGGTGTATCTTATCAAAAAAGTGAAAGAACAAAAGTTATTTAGGATATGATTCTACATAAAACTTCTATACATCAAAATCCGATTGGAATAAATTTTAAAAAATCTTATTGGAAAATTTGACTTCAAAGTGGAGTTTTGATACAACTGTTCGCCGTTCACTTAAACCACCATACGCGTTTTCAATAATTGCCAGATTGGCAATTATAGCTTTTGTTATGTTTTCTTTTCGGGTTTAGGTGAAAGGTTGTTGCTCAGTTTAGTTGTCCTTATTTTAAAGTGGAACCTTGTTTTGTGAATGTTTTGGTTTGTGTTTCGGTTTGTGAATGTTTTGGAATGTTTTGAGTTCCAAAAATACCTCGGTTCTAGAAATGTTTCATGTTATCACTGTCACCAAACGTTTCATTGACTCGCTTGCATTCGTCAACAGTGTGGAGCCGGCATTAGAAAAAAAAAGTTTCTTATTGTGAATCATATTTTAGTTCTTGATCGGTTCGTGAACACTTAGTTTCGGTTTGTGAACACTTAGTTTCGGTTCGTGAACACTTCGGTTTGTGAACCGAGGTTCGACAGTATTTCAAACAAAAAATCCGCGTCTTACAAAAGAGAAACTCAAAGATTCTCAACGGAAAAGTTAATTACTTTTTGGGTACAAGATTTTAACACCATTTAGTCAAAACAAAAATATTGTCAATTTTTCAAATACTGAAGGTTATCTATCATCGAGTATATTAAGTTCAAGTAAAATAAAAATTAAGTAACACAAAGAATTTTGTGTGAAAAAATCCAACCAGGATTTATTCAACGTAGGACTCCTATAACTGTTATGTGAATAAAAAAAAATACTCAAAAATAGAAATTTCATCTCAGTTATAATAGATCTGTTTATCAAAAGAACAACGAAAACTAAATAGCTTTCCTATCGATTTTTATGGTGACCTTGTCGATTGTTGTAATCTAATGGAAAGTTCTGATGGAAAGTTCCGACAGAAATGTTGAAATTCTAGAGTGTATTCTCTAAATTATTCTTCTGTCACAAATAAGAAATTAAGAAAAATAAAAAACAAAAAAAATCAATTGGAACATTTTTCAATCGTCCCCAATCAATTTATTTATTATTACGCCAACACCGAAAGGCCATTATTTCGTTATCGAAGCATCGTCAAATTGACTGATATTCAAAAGTGATTTCAGGTCATAATTGAATGTCATGGCTAAAGAAATTTTTAAGTTGATAGAAGGAAATTTCACTATCAATGTCATCCAGAAGGTTAGATTGCTAATTGACTAGAATTTCGCGATAATGAAATTGAAAGTCGATGGAGTCGACTAATAAATTAATTGAAACTTACTTTAGCTATCTATTATAAACGTTATGTAATCTGGCTATTTATCCAGATAGTAGATATTAATATAACTCACTTTCACATCGCCAAACATTTCCTCAAGGTCGTGGCTGCCACTTCCCAGTGCCAAATGATAAAGGATGTCTTGGTCCATCAGCTCGATGTTGGGATTCCGTAATTTAACCGTTCCATCGGAATATCTGAAAAACCAATAGATAACTGAGATTAGATAATTTCCTCAATAGGGAAAATTGTTTAAAGGTCACAAAATTTTCCCAACAATAAAAAAAAAACCACCTTGTCAACTGTCGAATTTCTTCGTCATATTCATATTCCTCTCCATCGCTATAGTAGTTTTTGCTATGAATATAATTATTTGTACATGAAATATCGCACCCGTTTGTTGGCATTTTAAGAAGCCGTTTTTATACTTTACAGACAACTTTCAAAATTACACAAATAAAAATTTGAACTTTTTTATTCGATATCAATACCAAATATAGCGACGTAAATTTAAAGCACACTTTATTCAAAGCACGAATGATGTAAAACTTAAAAGAATTAAAAATGAAAATTTAAAAAAAATATTTTTAATTTCAAAAAACAAACGTCCAACTATGACAACAGTCAGAATAAAACTGAATCTCGTTTGCGTCCCTAGTTAAATTTACAGCTGCTATTGGTTAAGAAAACTGGCAGATATAGAGGCTCGAGCTTGAGGAGACGTCATAATTCTTTTGAACGGAGGTTGCTTGATTGTATGGCGACTGACGGACGATAAATCCATGGTAGAATGAGGAATCAATATTGTATCAAAACATATGTAGGTAAGTAGCAGTCAGATTACCGTCGCGTCGTACACCAACAATATTTGCCTAGAGTAGAAGTGGTGAGTGTTTCTTATACGGTAAAGTGGGTTCTATTTCGGAATTTAACTCTTTTTTGCAACCTTTTTTTTGCAAACTTTTTTTGCAACCTATTTTTTGCAAACTTTTTTTTTTATAAGCAATAACATTTTTTACAGTATATCGTTTTTGTTGGGTATTTTTTTAATGAACAAAACTTTTTTAACGTTACACAACGAAATAACGTAACGAAATAAAATTTGAATTCCGTTACATAACGAAATGTGTAACGTTACGATTTGTTTTCGTTTGCTATCCCTGCTATAAATAATACTTAAGATGCTTTCGCACTGTCAACATATCGTTTTTTCTAACTTAAAATCAAAAACTATAGTTTCCAATAAGACGTAAATAGAGATAATATAGAAAAACCTATTAAAATATATAAAATAAATGGTTTATTTTCCACATACATATATGTATACTGTAGGTAAAATTGGATATACATTTACTTTGTGATTAATTATTTTTAGTAATAACTACCCTATATTTAATATTCGACTTTGACTTAAAAGTCATTCAATAAATTATTGTGAAAGACACAACATTGTTCTTAATTGGTGCTTTGCTGCTTAAAATGCTATTTGGGAAAGGGTATACTAACTTTGCCTTACCGTTTGTAACGCCAAGATCCCGTCATCACACACAAAAATGAATTACACCAGTGCGTTTAGAATGATAAAAATAATTAATTTCTGCATGTCCGTCTGTCTGTCCGTCCGTCCGTCCGTCCGTCTGTCTGTGGCGCGGATTGCGGGCGCACGGATTGAGCTACAGACTTGAAATTTTGCGCAGATTCGTTTTTCGTAAGATACGAGGCTAAGTTCGTTAATGGGCTAAAATGGACTATTAGGGGGGGTACCCCCATACGAACGAAAACGTTTTTGCAAGTATCTCAAAAACGGTGCATCTTATCAAAAACGTGCAAGAACAAAAGTTATTTAGGATATGATTCTACCTAAAACTCCCATACATCAAAATCCGATTGGAATAAATTTTAAAAAATCTTATTGAAAAGTTGGACTTCAAAGTAGAATTTTGACACAACTGTTCGCCATTCACTTAAATCACGATACGGGTTTTCAATAAAAGCTTTTGCTATGTTTTATTTATTCATTCAATCATACAGAGATTCCTCATTATAGCACCATATTTACAAGAAAAAAATTAACCATGACATGTATTTTAAACACACACCTCTAGTCTAAAATATTCTGTTTTAACGGTAAAATTGAGCCCACTTTACCCTAAACAGAAATACAAGAAATTGTGAATAGCGACAGCTTGGAAACAGCATACTTACCAATATGTTATGTGACTACGAACGAGCATCAAATACGCGGGGTATTCCAAAAATTTTATGAATGAGCCAAACGGCGAAATCATTGCGAAATGTTATGGTATTTCACTTTTCAATTAGATTTCCAGTCCAGGTGAGCAAAAGTGTGCCCGCAGCCATGCGGTAAAAAAGGGGCACGTCTATTTGTATGACTTAGCAATATTTTACAGTTTTGACTCAATGATTTACTACCGTATTAAACATAAGAGGTGGCTTAGCGACTGAAGGTTACTTTGGTAGGTATTGCAAAAACATTTTCGTTATTACAAACCTGATTTTTTTTTGTCTGAGTTCAAAAAATTGCATAATTCATATTGAATTTTGAACCTATGTGCCCTCTTGAGTTTAATATTGCTTAAATTAGAATCTGTAGTTTTATTACATTTTTTTATGGTTTACTTTTATAACATTAGTCTCAAGGTCACATTTTTTTCACATTAGGCCAATAAATATATTGATATTTTCGATATAAATTATCGTTCTATTACAAAAAGTTATAAAAGTTGCGTTTGCTTGGCAATGTTGCTATAGAATCAATTTAAGGAATATCCAGTTCAAGGAATGTAATGAAATATTTTTCTGATATCTCAAGAGAATGAAGGACATATTCATACTTTTCGAACAACAATAATTCCACTTTCATATCTAAGCAGCAAATTATGTTCGACTGATTGATATGTTATGAGCATAACCGAAGATTTCTTACAAATCAATTTACTTATAATTTCTCCATGGCAGCACAATGTAATTCAGTGGTTTTCAAACTTTATTTTACCACGGCTCCCTTAAAAATATTTGAACCGTTATGTTTGCTACGGGGTAAGGGTAGCATCAGCAGCATAGTAGTTAATATATACCTATATGTTACGTATTGTATTAGCTGCACGTGCACTTTTTTTTGTCAATACTGGCTAATATTCGCGCCTCCCCTTAGACTAGTCCACGCCTCCCCTTAGACTAGTCCACGCCTTTTGGAAAACGCTGATGTTATTCAAGGTTGAATCTCTTCAGATCAGGTTGCAAAACTTAGGTTGCAAAATATATATGATTGCGAATTGCTTGCTGCAACATTTGAGACAAAATTACTTATGTGCAACCGTTTCTGCAAAAATTTTATTGACAAGAAGTGTGGCAAGTAGAACGAGGGGAGAGGGTGAGTCAAATTACTGTGACGTAAATGTAAGCTTGAATCATTAGAAAACGCTGTATGGATTCTTGGTCCAATTCCTGAAGCCAAAAACTTCAAATTTTCACATCCTATATGCAGGCGCTCACTAAGGCGGTATTTTTCAAAATTTTACCGCTAAGGAGGTAAACGGGGAGTAAACGGGGGGCAAACGAGGGTAAACGGATGGCAAACGAGGGTAAACGGGGGGTAAAGGGGGTTTGGGTGTTTTAAAACCTTGATTTTCGCCACGAATCCTGCTCATTAGGTGTAGGAAAAATCTTACTCGCGGTTTTTCGGAGTCGCTGATCACGAATCCGGTGTTATATTTTCAAAACTCGAAACGGAAGGTCCTGTCAGGATAACGCAAATATCCTTTTTCTCATTTTTTCCCGGGGAAAATGGCATTAGGGGGTTTTCGGGGTTGCTGATCACGAATCTGGTGTTAGACTAATTCGAAACGGAAAGTCCTGCAAATCTAAGATTATTCTCAAAAGTTTTTAAGTTCTTTCCGGTTTTTTTCCATTCTAAAACTTATATCTACAAAAAACTTCAACCCGGCAACGACGGGTATGCAAGCTAGCACTTTGATAAAACTGTTTGTGAATAAACTAGCGCAATAGAAAAAATCAGTTGTGGTCAACACAAAACTTTCTTCTACAAAATCTACGACCCTGCGCAATTTACGCTAGAGCCCTGTCGCGTTGTCAACCTAAGACGACCTCCCAATAAATTCTTGGTTTATTCAAAAATATCAAAAACGTACAAAATTTGAAATAACTTGAGAACGGTAAAAGATATCAATTTACGGTAAATGGCAAAAATGTAGAAAATGTTAACATCTTTAATTATTCTTCTAACTGATTTGTCGAAAAACCGTTAGTTTGCAAATTATTCGCAAACATATGATTTTTTACATATTAATGAAAATATCTCAATAACGGTAAAAGATAACGGATAACGGTAAGAAACAAAATTGTGCAGAATGCCATTCTCATTAATTCACTTCATACATTCAGTCAGCAAAAACCCGTTAGTTTTCGAGATAATCGCAAAAAACGGTCTTTTTGGAAATAACGGTTTATCTCGATAACAGGTGGAGATATCGAGTTATAGCTAAAGACAAAAGTGTGGGAAATTTTAATTTCTCCAAGTTTTGTCATACTTAAGGCCACTAAAAAACGCGTAGTTTGGGAGTAAATCGAGAAAAACGAAATTGCGATTTTTGAAAACCCGCCATTTTGGATACTTCCGGTTAACGGATTTCCACCAAAAGTTGATAGGATCGTCCCATTTCAGGACCCAACATGCCTATAAAATTTCATGGCGCTAGCTCTATTAGTTTTTGAGAAATCTTGTACACAGACTGACAGACAGAAAGACATTTTTTAAATATGACTCCAATCGACTCAGGAGTGATCGGGAAATGTTTTTTAGGCAAAATTAAGAGGTAGAAATTTTTCATGAATACAATGAGGGAATTCACAGTCCTCTTTTAAAATGCGGGTAAATTTACCGCTCGGTAATTCAGTCAAATTTAACAGATTTTTACCGAGACGGTAACTTGGTTCATGTAAAAATGAATTACCGGATTCGGTAATTGTATACATGCCTTGAGTCGTGTTTTTCAGCCTCGGTATTCGGTATCAAGAATCAACCGCGAGTGGCGCTAGTAATGTTTTTAGTTGTCAAATTTTTTCGCTGGTTATCTCATCGGACTGCAATTTTTTTCAATTTTGATAGCCGTTGCCACAATAGAAATTCAAAAGAATGCATCAAACATGGATTTAAAGGTATGTGACATATTTTACAATCAAATTCGCAGTTCATGATTTGGTCACGTATCCAATAAAAGCGCTGTTCTCAAATCTGTTCTGTGGGATGTTCACAGCAGAATATTTTCAGTCTTTTAATATTACCGAAAATACCGAATACCGAATACCGAAGAGGATTGTGAATACCCTCAATACTTTATTATACTCCGTAGAAGAAAGTAAAAACGAAAAACAATTCAAACTGCCAGATTCCAATTCAGCGGTCCTAAATTACCCATACTGACTATACCAAATTGAGTCTTGGCTTTTGTTTTTGCAATATTCGTGTATTTTATTCGTTCAATTTAAGCATTTAACAAAAAAAGATTTCTGGATGAATTTTGATTTGAACTCAATATTTTTTAGACAACAGTGACGAAAACTTTCCACCAAAACATTGTTTTGTTTGTCCCGAAAACTTCTTTTTTTTTACTCAATTCAAATCCTGTTAGCGTTCTCACAAACACTTTCAGTTTCGTAAACATTGTTGCGAAAGTAAACAAAATAAAAATTATTTTCTTAAATTCATAGAAATTTAAAAAAGCAAATATTTACTTATAATTTTCTTAAAATATAAAGCATGGAGTCATATATTCAACAATGTCAACGACTTAAAAATAAGTCCGGTGGATTACCTCCTTTTATATCAGCAACATTATGATGCATACAGGCAAAGTGCAAAAACCAGATTTCTCCGCGTAATCATTAATTTAATCAAAGTAAGTACGTGTAAAATTTGGTTTTTGAACTGTTGGCCCTAAGAGTTAAATTCCATGCAATTGTCTTTTATCTTTAAATGATTTATGAGTTTCTACACCTTAATCAAATTTTGATAGACCCCAACCAGGGCGTCATGCACCTGCTGGTGTTGTCACCACCTTCTGATTAATTTTCGCTATCTTAAAGTCTATTAGAGAAGCTTAAATTAAACATTATGATATCGTTATCAAAAGTCGTAAGAAAAATCATATTGCCAGGTGGTTTTCGAATCAAGGCGCGACTTTTTAGGAAATATAATAAACAAACATTAAGTCATGCTTTTTTTATCTTTATGGGACACAGTTCTAAGAT
The DNA here is from genome assembly GCA_964034945.1 of Chrysopilus asiliformis. Lineage (NCBI taxonomy): Eukaryota > Metazoa > Arthropoda > Insecta > Diptera > Rhagionidae > Chrysopilus > Chrysopilus asiliformis. Next base: position 39,389,842 of record OZ035961.1, read on the forward strand.
TTGTCTAATGAAAGTAAAAATCGTGGTTGTACTTATAATTACAAAAAATACCGGAAAAAAGAAAGTAAAACATTCTCAATCAAATTGGTTTCAAATATTCTTTTGTGAAGTGGGCTTAATGGAATTGTCATTAGGTGTTTATAAAAATTAAATCATTTTTTTTTATAGTTTCAGCCAGAGCTTAGGGGAAGACCCTTTAATGCCGAAGCACAGCTCAGGAGTGTCGGAAGAACGAAAGGATATGCCGGTTTATGTTCTCCTTGAACTTCTGGAGGTTATAGTCCGGGAAGAACACATCGAATGGTAAATCCTTCCAAACGATGTTTTCTCGCCATTGATGGTCCGTCTCGAAGTATCGTTCGATGGCGACTATCGACTATCGACTATCGAATATCGACTATCGCCGGTTTGCTTTCGATGCTCAAGTCTAGTACCACTAGTACCCGGTTTCGAGCCCAAGAACCAAGAGCCGTTTAAATACCGGGTCCGAATCGAAGACCAAAAAACAAAAATAAAAGAGAATTCATTGTCAAAAACTCAAGATAGCCATTTTTTTTCAAAAGCTTTACTAGAAAAAATGGAGTAATAAAATAAGTGCAATTGAATATATTGCTGCAAAAGGGATACAGTTCCACTTTTGGCCGTTTTTTAGTTAATATCTGCACTACAGGTGAAAAAACTATGCATCTTTTGGTACAATCGGCATTTTAATCTAAGAATAATTGGGGAAGATAATAGAGATGCAGCTCCTATCCATTAAACTTTGGTGCAAAAGAAATGCAGCCAAGTGAGCTACATCCTTTTGCATCAATGAATATTCAATTTTTTTTCAAAAAACAAAATATACATTCAGGGAATTCACAGTCGTCTTTTAAAATGCGGGTAAATTTACCGCTCGGTAATTCAGTCAAATTTAACAGATTTTTACCGAGCCGGTAACTTGGTTCATGTAAAAATGAATTACCGGATTCGGTAATTGTATACATGCCTCGAGTCGTGTTTTTCAGCCTCGGTATTCGGTATCAAGAATCAACCGCGGGTGGCGCTAGTAATGTTTTTAGTTGTCAAATTTTCTCGCTGGCTTTTTGTTAATCTCATCGGACTGATGCAATTTTTTTCAATTTTGATAGCCGTTGCCACAATAGAAATTCAAAAGAATACATCAAACATGGATTTAAAGGTATGTGACATATTTTACAATTAAATTCGCAGTTCATGATTTGGTCACGTATCAAATAAAAGCGCTGTTCTCAAATCTGTGCTGTGGGATGTTCACAGCAGAATATTTTCAGTCTTTTAATATTACCGAAAATACCGAATACCGAATACCGAAGAGGATTGTGAATACCCTCATTATAAAAAACTATTAAAATAGTTGTTGAAAGTAGAGGGCCCAAAATTAAAGTTAGAAAGAAAAAAACCACCGACTTTTTTTTAGTTAGAACAATATTTTTATAATAAATAATTTATTGTTAAATTAAATTGTGTGAGGGTTTTTAAAATATTTTTGCAAAATGCATGCGATTTTTTAACATCTTGGTGCAAAAGGGGTATAGCTCTTGTTTTTAAATCTCCACAAAAACTCATTTAAAAACTTAGAGAAACAAAACTACATACACTCAGAAAAATGGAGGCTAACTCGACGACCTACATACGGCGTAATTGGCCTCGGGCAGGCGCGCGTTCGCCTGCATGTGGGCAAGTAAAACTGAGTTGACCTGTGGTCGGAGAAATTCTGAAATTAAGCCACCAGCAGGTGAAGTAGGGCATTGGGACCTGCACGAGTTGACCTTAGATAGGTTAACTCTGACCGCTAGCTGGCTTACAGACACCTCTGTAAGGTCAGAGTTAACCTGGCAAAAAGTTGACCTGGACATTTTTCTGAGTGTATACAGAAAATCTATATATTTAAAAGGCAAAGCGATTTTGTATGGATTTCTTTCGACAGAGCTCCTGGAGTTCCTATTGAACCGATTTTGATGATTTTTTTTTTAAATGAAAGCTCTATAGCTGTAGATATGTCCGTTTTACTTTTTTCCCCATTTTTAATAATACTTTATTAGTAATTTGCCTTTCAAAATTATAAATATGCCACTAACTAAGTCTTCAATGTTAAAACGACATTTCGTACTGTTCGATTAGTGCAGTGAGTTAGAAGTTGGACTACCATGCGCCAGGCCCGGGTTCAATTCTTATCGATGACAAATTCTTTTTTTTTTCTTTTCAAATTTTTTTTTTTGATTTTTTTACTTTTATTAATATATTATTACTTAATTTATCTTTAAGTTTACATTTTTACTCCTGAATAAGTGTTAGACTACAATGCGCCAGATGTGCGGGTTCGATTCCGAGTGGTGACAAAATGTTTTTTTTTTACCTTAAATTATTTATATTATACTTCTTTAGGCGCGTTGGGCGATTTTTGGATGGGTAAAATCTTATGAGTTCGCGTCACCGACATGCTAATTTAACAGCTTAAGAATGCTGATTTGCTTTCATTTGATTTTTTTATAAAGAAAAAATCGATTTTTTTTTGGAAGACAGTACAGAGCAAAATAAAATTAGCGAGGAAATTTCTGAATAGCACATAACTTTCTTACACAATAAAAAAACGATTTTTTTTTTGGAAAATATCATACAGCAAAATAACAAAAAAAAACGATTTTTTTTTGGAAAATATCATACAGCAAAATAAAATTAAACAGAAAATTTCTGAACACCAGTTGACTTATATGACAAAAAATCGATTTTTTTGGAAAATATACAGCACAATAAAATTAAACAGAAAATTTCTGAACAGCACGTGACATTCTTATACAGAAAGAATTAAATATCTCTAGCTATTTGTTTTAAAAGAAAATCATGTGCTGCTCAGGAATTCAAACCTTAATATGCATATTGACTTTTATTTCTGCTCATTAGCATATATTTTCAAAATTTCAGGTTGAAAAATATATAGGTATAAATACACGACAAAATTACCTTACATATTATTGTTTTCACTTCTGTTGGTCCCCCATGACTGCCTGTTTTTTATTACTTAATTTATCTTTAAAATTTATATTCTTACTACTGAATAAGTGTAAACTACATCGCGCCATTCTGAGCGGTGGCAAAATATTTTTTTTTTGTTGAAATTGAGTTTTTTAAACGTAAAATTAAAAATATCTGTTACGCATCGTCTTTTATTGGAAAAAGTGAAAACCATCTTCTCTATATATAAAATCGTTTAACCTGACGCTAGCCCAAATCCATGAAGATAGACTTGAAACTTTCAGAATATGTCCCAACCATCGCGTAGGCGCTCACTAAGGTGAGATTTTCCGAAATTTTACCCCTAAGGGGGTGAACGGGGAGTAAAGGGGGTTTGGGTGTTTTTAAACCGTGATTTTCGCCATGAATCCTGCTCAATAGGAGGCTGAAAAGTATCACTCGGGGATTTTTGGGGTCGCTGATCACGAATCCGGTGTTAGATTTTCAAAATTCAAAACGGAAGGTCCTGTAAGGATAATGCAAATATCCGTTTTCCCATTTTTTCCGGGAAAAATGTCATTAGGGGGTTATCGGGGTCGCTGATCACGAATCTATATATTTAAAAGGCAAAGCGATTTTGTTTGGATTTCTTTCCGCAGAGCTCCAGCGGCTCCGATTTCGATGATCCTTTTTAAATGAAAGCTCTATAGCTGTAGATATTTTAATAATACTTTATTAGTTATTTCCCTTTCAAAATTATGAATATGCCACTAACTAAGTCTTCAATGTTAAAACGACATTCCGTACTGTTCGATTAGTGCAGTGAGTTAGAAGTTGGACTACCATGCGCCAGGCCCGGGTTCAATTCTTATCGATGACAAATTCTTTTTTTTTCTTTTCAAATTTTTTTTTTTGATTTTTTTACTTTTATTAATATATTATTACTTAATTTATCTTTAAGTTTACATTTTTACTCCTAAATAAGTGTTAGACTACAATGCGCCAGATGTGCGGGTTCGATTCCGAGTGGTGGCAAAATGTTTTTTTTTTTAATTTTTTTTTGACCTTAAATTACTATTTTATTTATATTATACTTCGTTAGGCGCGTTGTGCGATTTTTGGATGGGTAAAACCTTGAGTTCGCGTCACCGACATGCTAATTTAACAGCTTAACCCATTTTTCGCCGCTCTTAGACGCGTGGGAATTTTTCCATCAAAATTCGTGTGGAAGCTACTTTTGGGTCGAATATGACTTTCAAAAAGTTTCAGAATTTTCCGACCCACAGTTTTCCGGAAAATTGTGGTAAAAATTCTTAACCACGACAAATAGCCAATACTCTGATATGCTCAATATGTGGTATTTTTTCCAGAAAAACGTGAAAATTTTTATTGATTTTGGAATAAAAATGATCTAAGGGCTCAACCCCTTACCGCTTTGCGGTACATTCTTCGAAAAAATAAACAAAAATGTGAAAAAGGTTTTGTAGTACGAATTCTTACCAATGGCGAGAAACGAGTATTTTTACGTTTCTGGGAGGGTTTTTGTCTGTTTTGTGGCCAAAAGTGGGAAAATCCAATTACCCAATCAACGAAAAAGTAATTTGATGAGCTTTGATGAACATTCAAAGTTGTGGTAAGAATTCTTACCGGGTGGTGAATAAATGGGTTAAGAATGCTGATTTGCTTTCATTTGATTTTTTTATACAGAAAAAATCGATTTTTTTTGAAGACTGTATAGAGCAAAATAAAATTAGAGAGGAAATTTCAGAATAGCACATGACTTTCTTACACAAAAAAAAACGATTTTTTTTTTTGGAAAATATCATACAGCAAAATAAAATGAGACAGAAATTTTTTTTTGGGAAAATATATACAGCAAAATAAAATTACACAGAAAATTTCTGAACAGCACGTGGCATTCTTATACAGAAAGAATTAAATATCTGTAGCTATTTGTTGTATAAGAAAATCATGTGCTGCTCAGGAATTCAAACCTTAATATGCATATTGACTTTTATTTGACATTTACTGCTTATTAGCATATATTTTCGAAATTTCAGGTTGAAAAATATATATAGGTACACGACAAAATTACCTTACATATATTATTGTTTTCACTTCTGTTGGCAGTCCCCAATGACTGCCTGTTTTTTTATTACTTAATTTATCTTTAAAATTTATATTCTTACTACTGAATAAGTGTAAACTACATCGCGCCAGGTACGGGTTCAATTCTAAGCGGTGGCAAAATATTTTTTTTTGTTGAAATTGAGTCTTTATTGGAAAAAGTGAAAACCATCTGCTCTATATATAAAATCGTTTAACCTGACGCCCAGCCCAAACCCCTCAAGATAGAGACTTGAAACTTTCAGAATATGTCTCAACCATCGAGATTTTTCGAAATTTTATAGCTAAGGGGGTGAACGGGAGGTAAAGGGGGTTTGAGTGTTTTTAAACCGTGATTTTCGCCATGAATCCTGCTCAATAGGAGGCTGAAAAGTATCACTCGGGGATTTTTGGGGTCGCTGATCACGAATCCGGTGTTAGATTTTCAAAATTCATAACGGAAGGTCCTGTAAGGATAATGCAAATATCCGTTTTCCCATTTTTCCGGGAAAAAATGTCATTAGGGGGTTTTCGGGGTCGCTGATCACGAATCTATATATTTAAAAGGCAAAGCGATTTTGTTTGGATTTCTTTCCGCAGTGCTCCAGCGGCTCCGATTTTGATGATCCTTATTTTAAAACATAACAAAAGCTATAATTGCCAATCTAACAATTATTGAAAACCCGTATGGTGATATTCGTATCTAAATTCGAACAGTTGTTAAAACAAGATTTTTTAAAATTTATTCCAATCGGATTTTGATGTATGGGAGTTTTATGTAGAATCATATCCTAAGTAACTTTTGTTCTTGCACTTTTTTGATAAGATACACAGTTTTTGAGATATTCACAAAAAACATTTTCGTTTGTATATCGTCATCAACTCAAGCTCTGATTGGTCAATTATAAAATCTCTGCGATGAAAAATCCCAAGTCAAGACACGGTTTTAGCTTGCCCGTGAGGAGGCTGAAAAACTAATTGGGTATTAGAGTGTTTAGAATGATAAAAAAAAATTGAATTTAGCATGTCCGTCCGTCCGTCTGTCCGTCCGTCTGTCCGTCCGTCACTCTGTGGCGCGGATTGCGGGCGCACGGATTGAGCTACAGACTTTAATTTTTAAGCAGATGCGTTTTTCGTAAAATGCGAGGCTAAGTTCGTTCATGGGCAAAAATGAACCATTAGGGGGTACCCCCCATACGAACGAAAACGTTTTTTGCGAATATCTCAAAAACATCTTATCTAAAAAGTCCAAGAACAAAAGTTATTTAGGATATGATTCTAAATAAAACTCCCATACATCAAAGTCCTATTGGAACAAATTTTAAAAAATCTTATTAGAAAGTTTGACTTCAAACTGGAATTTTGATACAACTGTTCGAATTTTGATAGGAATATCACAATAGGAATATCACAATAGGAATATCACAAGGAATATTATAGGTTTTGTTATGCTTAAAATTTATGTTTGTACATCTGTCTGTATGTCGGTCGGTATTTCTGTCTGTTTGACTGAATGTTTGTTCCGGCATCACGCAAAAACGGCGCGGCCGATTTTGATCAAACTTTGCACACAGGTACAGTTATTGACAAGAATAAAGGATATGATTCTTTTTGATGTCAATCCCCGTTTCTTCTGATATCTCTTACTCAAGGGTGTCGGATCCAGTTTAATAGCAACCCCTTTCCCTCTCTTGAAACCTCTTTATGCGCTTAAGGGTTTCGGATCCGGTTTTGACCATGAGAGAGGTCAGCCCGCAGGAAAAATTTTTGCTCACTAATATCTACCCTTCTTTTTTATGTATAGTATCTTTTTTCGGACAAAAAACAGTATATTTCACCTAAAAATTTAAAAAAGCAGTAAATCGATTTGAAAAAACAGTATTTTTCGCAGTATAAATTTTATTCAATGAAAATTTGTGTCTTTGCTCTTAATTTCGGCATTTTTATTCTTTTAAATTAACAATGGAAAGCAAAATCAAAGTAACGCGTTCTGAAGAAGGATGAATAATGACAAGACAGTAATCGATGGGGAAAGGAAGAAGCGAATCTATATGACATGTTGCCATAAATACTTCGCTGTTCGTCGTTTGAATGTATTTACACTTGCCATGTGTTGCCACTGTTTTGTGTTGCCACTGACGTTTTGCATTGCTATTAATAAATTTGAATTTCAAAACGTTAAAGAATTAAAGTTTTCTGAGTATTTAAATACAGTATTTTGGGGAAAAAAGCTATTATGCAGTATTGGAGTCTGAAAAACAATATAATACTGCGAAAAACAGTATAGACACCATCGTTATGTATAGCCCTCACCTGCTATCTTCTGCAATTCTAAAGGGATTTGGTGCTTCAATGTATGACATGAATTAAAAAGAATGACATTTCCCACAATATTATCTTTCCCCGTGTGGATAACCACCTTTTACCGTTATTGAATATATTGTAAGTAAACAGTACGATTTTGTAATACACCGTTGGGTCAAAAAGAAAAATGTCTCTAAAAAAATTTCCTTATTTTGGGTTAACTATATGCATTTGACTCGAGGCCGAAGGCCGAGTAAAGAGGAAGGCGAGAGCTGAAATATATTTAAATAATTTTACATAACATCTCCATACATCAAATTCCATCAATTCAAGCGCGAGGGGCGAGGCCGAAGGCCGAGTAGTTGTGGAGGCCGTAGGCCGACGGGGGCAGGGAGGCCGAAGGCCGACCTGCGGAAGGGGGATGAACCGCGAAGCGGTTCGGGGCGCAGCCCCTAGTGTAGTATAAATAGCCGTTTAATTTAGCGAGTTTCCCTTTCCTCTTAGTAAGACTACGAATTTTAAAAATACTTTTTTCTAATTTCCCACGATTTGTTAAAAGTGCGGCTGCATCCCTGTTGGAGCAATGTCTGTAATTAGTCTGTATACAATGTCAATGCTATATTTTTATACCCGTATGGTGAAACCAAAGGGTATACTAACTTTGCCTTACCGTTTGTAACGCCAAGATCCCGTCATCACACACAAAAATGAATTACACCAGTGTGTTTAGAATGATAAAAATAATTAATTTCTGCATGTCCGTCCGTCCGTCTGTCTGTCTGTCTGTCTCTCCGTCTGTCTGTGGCGCGGATTGCGGGCGCACGGATTGAGCTAGAGACTTGAAATTTTGCGTGGATCCGTTTTTCGTAAAATGCGAGGCTAAGTTCGTTAATGGGCAAAAATTGACCATTAGGGGGGGTACCCCCCATACGAACGAAATAGTTTTTTGTGAATATCTCAAAAACGGTGCATCTTATCAAAAAATTCCAAGAACAAAAGTTATTTAGGATATGATTCTACATAAAACTCCCATACATCAAAATCCGATTGGAATAAATTTTAAAAAATCTTATTGGAAAGTTTGACTTCAAAGTGGAATTTTGGTACAACTGTTCGAATTTTGATACGAATATCACCATACGGGTCTCCAATGATTGCCAGATTGGCAATTATAGCTTTTGTTATGTTTTTTAAACTAATTAATCATAGGTAGCAAATATAAAATCTTTGATAGTGAAAGAAAACACCAGCATTCGTAAAGATTAACTAATCTTATCCGGTCCCTTCAATAAAATTCTCAAGTTTATCTTGTAGAAATTTATATGTGATCTTTGCTTTGCTTCTAATAATATGATTTCAAGATTTTTTCCCCTCATTGGGCGATAACCTTCTTTATCTCAAATAGCCGACATGATCCGGCTTCAAAAGCATTAATCGGGTTTCCGGATAAGACTAATTGTGTTAATTTAAAAAAAAAAATTAAGAATTCTTTCCCGTAAATCAAAATTATCGTACATATAGTGACATAATGTTTAAGTTCTTCAATGTATGTTATGTCATTCTGTATTTTATTAATCTTTACATTGCATGAAACAATGATAAGTGTTCCGCATGACTTCAGTTTAACCCTATCTAAATTGAAGCTGCAATGCCAGTTAAGAATCTCAGATAGAATTTTTTACATGTCAGTTATTAATAAACAGAAATACCATCCATAAGAAATAAATAAAATCGAATTACGTAAATGTTTCATAACTAGAAAATTTTCATAAAAATTTAAGGAATTGTGAAGCTTTTTTTTCTGATTACCTTGAAAACTAGATGAAATCGCAATTACAGGAGCTTTTAAACATCTGTGTGTATAGAATATCACATTTATGATAGGAATTGCCGATGATTCCTCGTAGAATATTCTTAATATTTTCTATCATGAAATGGAAAACAAAAACAGTTGATTCCGTTTTGTAAAAACAATAGAAAGATGTGTTGTATTTTTTCCAAAACAATGCACAAAGTTTTCATGAACAATAAACATTTACAAAGCGGCAGTCCAATGAATTTTTCATGGCGCATTAATTCCTTATAATTACACTGTAGTGTTTTTGTTATTGATATTGCAGAATAGTCAGGGTATTCACAGTCGTCTTTTAAATTGCGAGTAAATTTAACGCTCGGTAATTCAGTCAAATTTAACAGATTTTTACCGAGACGGTAACTTGGTTCATGTAAAAATGAATTACCGGATTCGGTAATTGTAGACATGCCTTGAGTCGTGTTTTCCGGCCCGGTTATTCGGTATCAAGAATCAACCGCGAGTGGCGCTAGTAATGTTTTTAGTTGTCAAATTTTCTCGCTGGTTTTTTGTTAATCTCATCGGACTGATGCAAATTTTTTTCAATTTTGATAGCCGTTGCCACAATAGAAATTCAAAAGAATACATCAAACATGGATTTAAAGGTATGTGACATATTTTACAATCCAATTCGCAGTTCATGATTTGGTCACGTATCCAATAAAAGCGCTGTTCTCAAATCTGTGCTGTGGGATGTTCACAGCAGAATATTTTCAGTCTTTTAATATTATCGAAAATACCGAATACCGAAAATTAAAAGAGGATTATGAATACCCTCAGTGTTATTGGGCAATTAACGTTAATGGATTCTGATAGATAATTTTGAACTGAAAAACATTACGGTTTTTTTCAATAATTTTTTAGTTTTATCAATCATTTTTTAGTGATTGATCCCTAAAGGGAAATATTTATGATAGACTTTTTTAAATGATAGTAGACTTCATTACCTTTAAAATAATCTAAAAACCGCCCTTCTACAATGATAATAGAAATTTCTATGAATTTTTGAATGAGAAATCCTTCGAGCGTAGTCCAAGTGGTAAAGTTCTTGGCAGGTCGGTGGTTCAATCCGAAGGTCATTGGTTCAATCCCCGACTGCGGCACGCTGTGATTCAAGTACACTCAAGCTTGTCCCGCAATAACGCGCAACGCGGCGCGGTGACAGATGATAGTATAAACTATAGGTTTATATGAGTTGGTCTATAATTACGCGCTGATCAAACGCGGAAGCCGCGCGGCATCGCGAAGAGTAGGTCTAGTTTCTACTTCCAGACGCGGTTGGAAGCGGAGACATAACAGAGATCTCACAAGTGGTGAATTATGGTACTTTAATATGAATTCGGGAAGCTCGGTAGGGTAAGTCACGTATAGATGCCCCACTAGGATAGATGCCTCACTGTTAAAAACTCGTACTTAACGAAACAAAACGGAACATGTCATATCCTACATATCAAGTGTTTGCTCAATGAAACTTCAGTGCGTTGTTAAAATTCGCGAGAGTCGGGCGTGTTGCGGGATAATTGGCCATTTTTGTTTTCGAACAAGGGAAAACTCCAAAAACTTATTTTGAGCTGCACAAAAACTCTTGGAACTTTTGCTTAAAGAAGTATGTATATATTTTTTTATTTTTTATGTGTCAAATGGAGTGTTTAGTGTTTGTGAAAAAAAATTTTTTTTCTTTTTATCCACATTTAATTTATTAAATAATTGGGGCATCTATCCGGTATGAAAAGGACAGACGCCTTCTTTTTTAAAGGGATAGTTGACCTTAGGGGCAAATTTACTCTAGGTAATAATATATACCTATTTGCTTTCCCACATTCATTGAAAATACTTATTTATTATAGGTAAACATCCTATCCTTGGATTCGAAATTGAAAAATGGCTCGTGCGTCATATTCAGAAATTAGAGGCCGTTCGATTTCCTCCCGGAAGATACTGAATTTTGTTATTTTTTTCTTTATTATTTAATTAAATTTTTTTATATTGCAGTATGTGTATATTGGATAGACATATATGCATGTAAATGAATTAAAATGCATAATAAAATTTTGTTATAACTTAATAAAATGTTTTTTTTTTCTCAAAGGCATCTATCCCACATGCACATTTGTCATGTTGGGCGTCCACCCCATAGGTTGGGCATCTATCCCAAAAAGTAGAGACTAACAAAAACATTTTTATCACAGTAAAAGAAAAACATAATGTAAGTTTTTTTCGGCTGAAATTGTAGATAAGTGTACAGACTAATATTTAAAAATAAAAAAAAAATCGAAAATGTCTTTCTTCATTGTGAAATATAGCAAAGTCAAAATGTGGGGCATCTATACGTGAGTTACCCTATATTATGTCTGCCATCTCCAAACAGTTATTTACATATTTTGAGTGTTGTAGCAAATATTTTTATCAAGTGGAAAGATGGAAAATAACTTTGAAAACGTATTTGAAATGGAAAATGTAACCGAAGAATTAATAATCTTCAAATTCTCTGCGATTTGTAGGTTATGAAAACACAAATTGAGCTGTCACCGCACCGCATCCGCACCGCGTAATTGGGTTTAGACAATGACTGCGGCTGTCGCCATGCCGCTCTGAGCTAACCGCACCGCGCCGCTGCCGCACCGCTCCAATTGTGGGACAAGCTTCAACTTCCTTTACGAAATGAGTAGTGATAGTTACCGCTTGGTGTTAACGACATCATTGGTCTAAATTGCTATCACTCTGCTGTTGATGGGTTGCAACGTAAAAACCTTACAAATGTTGTAATTCATCCATGGTTCGCAATCCATGTAAAAACTGTAGGTGCGAAGCGGGAAGAAATTGTTATGAAACTTCAATTGAGGAGGCTCAGGCTCTTTGAGAGCTGTGGCGCCGAGGATGATGTTGAAAAAATCCTTGAACACTTGAAGGATCAATTACTAAAATCTAGTTATTGTTCATTTTTTCAATTTGTCTCTAAAAAAAACTTTTTTTGTGAAAAGCTTTCCAGTTAAATTACATTTAAGAGTCCCTTTTTGCCTTTATTTTGAAACTGCAAAAAATGAATAACGTTGAACAACTTTCTTTCAAAAAAAAGGGTAAATAACCGATTTTAAATACATAACTTGTACCGGATTTCAAGAATTTGTCACCACACTTAAACCCTACATCCTATACCACTATGACCTAAACCCCTAAACCCTACATCCTATACCAAGACCTAAACCCTACATCCTATACCACTATGCAAATATACTTCACTTGACGATCCACATTTTTATTTTCATATGCACCATTAGGCACGTGAAAAGCTGCTCGGAAAAGTTGACAGATACGACCGATATCTGCGGAAAGCTGCTTTGGCATAAGCGAATAACAGAAAATAAATAAAAACACAAATTGGTGTTGGGTTATCACACCCATATTTTATAATGGCGAGTTTCACGACATTTTTAGCGACCATTGAATCGAGTTAGCGGACGAATTCCAAGCCAAAAAAAAGCCCGTTCGCTGGATTTAGTTTCGTGAAACCCGCCCTAAGATGAATATTTTGTATCTCATATATGTACCATTACAAACCACCCAACAGGAATAATCGAGAAAAACCGGAAGGCATCACATAAGAGCACGATAAGGTCGTGGATATTAAGAGATTGAATGGGAACTGTGAAATGTGTTGGGATATTCCTAACAACGGATCCTTCCCGATTATGTGCCTTTTATCACGGTAGTGATATTTTATTCAACTTTGCCGCTTTGTCCTCTAATAGGATTAGCATATCATTTATGCTATCAAATAGGAATGAATGGGAATTATGGTATCCCAACTGGAAAAAAAACTCTACTTTGTAAGCTTTGCATAAAATTCCGAGAGTCAGCTGTTTAAATGTTTGACTTGTGAGGAGAATTCATTAAGGCAAGGATCCAAAATCAACACACTTCCAGGAATCTGAAATTATACTTTTCTTGATTATTGTATATAATGTGATGAGATATTTAAAGTGAAATTGATAGAACGTTATGTTAAAATGCGATAAAAGCTTTTTATTAAAAACCATTTTTCAGTTAAAAAAAATTAATAGGAATCCTAGGCGAGCGAGGGGCTTGTGATGTACTAATTCATTTTCGAATCCTAGCAGATTTCTTGTTTCGGAACTTTTATGACGTTAAAATTCAAAAAAAAAATTAAAAATGGAAGTTCACGTGAAAAGTAATAATCACTATTTGAAGTCAAACAAAAAAGCAGTTGTTTTAAATTCAAAACGAGGAAGGAAGAATACACACATGAGACAGCCATTTAATTGGGGTTTTTTTTCTTTCTGATTTTTCCCTTTGGAATTCGGAACTTTTCGCTCTTCGTATGTCTTCATATTTTTACACTAGCTTTATGGCCCTAACAAATTTCTTTTAAGAAATTTTTAGAATCTTCAACTTGTGTAAATTGCATTTAAAGAAAATGCAAGAAAATTCGGTAAATATGGAGCAGGGCCACAGAGTTATCTAATTTGGCGATGTAACTCAAAAAAATGAAATAAAAAAAATATGAAATAGCTTTTATTAAAAGGCATAATCTAAAAAGAAAAAAAAACAATTTTTTGGGTACCTACTGTTTATCAGAAATAAAAACGAGTTAAATATTTAACTTATTTTTTCATGCTTTTATCTCCCTTTTGTTTTTGGTACAAAGAGATAAAAAAAATTATTTTGTTTTTAGCTTTTAAAAAAAAATATTTTATACTTTTAGCCTTTCAATATGTATCCTTACCTCTGACATATCATTACGGACTTTTTGACTCCAGAATCGGATTCCGCGAGCCCAAAAACCCCCAGAAGAGAATTTCCCGGAAAAATTGAGGGACAAAGTAATCAAGTTATCCTTGCGATGTCCTTACAAGGACGAACTAGTGAAAGTATTTTATTGTGGCCGGAGTTACGAATGTATGCAAAATTTCAAGTCCGATTCATGAGCGGAAGTGGGTCAAAATTACATAACAAGATTTAACTCTGACAGGCAAACAAACAGACAAAACATAACAAAAGCTATAATTGTATGGTGATATTCGTATCAAAATTCGAACAGTTGTACCAAAATTCCACTTTGAAGTCAAACTTTCCAATAAGATTTTTTTAAATTTATTCCAATCGGATTTTGATGTATGGGAGTTTTATGTAGAATAATATCCTGAATAATTTTTGTTCTTGGACTTTTTTGATAAGATGCACAGTTTTTGAGATATTCGCAAAAATCGTTTTCGTTCGTATGGGGGGTACCCCCCCTAATGGTCCATTTTTGCCCATTAACGAACTTAGCCTCACATTTTACGAAAAACGAATCTGCGCAAAATTTCAAGTCTCTAGCTCAATCCGTGCGCCCGCAATCCACGCCACAGACGGACGGACGGATGGACGGACAGACGACCGGACGGATGGACAGACGGACGGACAGACGGACGGACAGACGGACGGACAGACGGACGGACAGACGGACGGACAGACGGACGGACAGACGGACGGACAGACGGACGGACAGACGGACGGACAGACGGACGGACAGACAGACGGATAGACGGACGGACAGTCGGACGGACAGACGGACGGACAGACGGACAGACAGACGGACAGACGGATAGACGGACGGACAGACGGACGGACAGACGGACGGACAGACGGACGGACAGACGGACGGACAGACGGACGGACAGACGGACGGACAGACGGACGGACAGACGGAAGGACAGACGGACGGACAGACGGACGAACAGACGGACGGACGGACAGACGGACGGACAGACAGACGGACAGACGGACGGACAGACGGACGGACAGACGTACGGACGGACATGCTAAATTCAACTTTTTTTTATCATTCTAAACACACTGGTGTAATTCATTTTTTTTTTGTGATGACGGGATCTTGGCGTTACAAACGGTAAGGCAAATCTAATATACCCTTTGGTTTCACCATACGGATATAAAAAGGAAGCTAAACAAAACAGTGTCTATGAAATCTTTAAGCCCAACATTTTTTCAATATTTTCGTCCGGGAGTGTGAATTAAATCTAAATTCCTAATGCTCGGCGAAAATAATATCGAAAGAATTTAAGAGGTAAAAGAGATTTCAGCACTGGGATTTACAGGCAAAGGAAGGAGTCAACTTTAGTGGGCAAAATTTTCATAGGAAGCGACGTATATACAATGCCAAAAATTCAATCAAAATTGGTCCAGTGGTTCAGGAGATACCAGACGAGGCGGTAAAAGGTAAGGGGAACATTGGGTGGACCCCACAGATATCGGAATTAGAATAGATATCGTGTTTTGCTATCTCAAATAGGCCACTGAAATGTCAACATATTATTATGGGGAAAGGAGATAAATATATCATGCTTCGTTTTGGAATATAGAATGTTTGTAGTTCACTTAAAAGCTAAAATTCATTTTTAATTTGAAACTTGATAAAAGCAAAGTTGGCAATTCTGGATTCATTTCACTATGGTATGCAAATAAATTTTAGGCTTATGAAAATAGAGAAAGCATTAGTGTTTTTGCCCCTTTCTTTATACGGGCTTTTCAAGTAAGGCGCATTCTATGGGATATATCTGTGGTCACAAGGAAAAACCGCCTAAGTCGAAAAAGCGTGTTTTGAGTAATTTGGGTCTAAAGTTTTGATTATTTTTGTTTTTGCAAGCAAAACTGACTTAGGTTATATGGTTTTTGCTCTGCCATTCCTCATAGGGGTACAGCATGAAAACCAAATTTTGACAGAATATAGAACTGGATAAGGAGAATTCAAATATGCACCAACCTTTAAAACCACATAACTCGACTTAAGCGGTTTTTCCTTGTGACCACAGATGTATTACTGTGGTGGACCCATAGACTACATATAACACGCTTTTTATTACTAAAAATACATATTTGAAAACCGATAGCGCTACAACTCATAGCTTAAACATGAGAAACTTTTTTCCGGTTTATATCGCGTATGATTTACTTTGTATTTACCTTTTCTCGACGTTTCGGACAAGCTGTGTTGTCCATGGTCACAAGCGGGACTCCCGGAAAGGATTTACTCATGTTTATGTACTAACCGCAAAACCCTAAAATCATATAAAGGGTGTTTTTTTTGCTTAGATAGAATTTACGAAAGGGTTAATGTCAAACGAGCTGTTATACTGAGCTCACTTTTTGACATTTATGATCAGTATACTCTGGCAAATCATCATGAATAGACTCACGCTTGAACAACGCTGCCAAATTATCCAAATTTACTTTAATTAGTCGCATATTCGCGCCACCTTTAAGCGAGGTTTTTTTAGCAAAATTTTGTTCAGTGATGGAGCTTATTTTTGCAAAATTGCCGCAAAGGGAGTGAGACCAATCCACAAAAGACCCTACAGATTCCATTACATCCAGAAAAATGCACCGTTTGGTGCGGTTTACACGCTGGTGGCATCATCGGACCTAATTTCTTCAAAAATGACGCCGGAGCCCGCGTTACGGTCAATGGAGATCGTTACCGCACCATGATTAATGATTATTTGTTTGAAAATATGGATGACATTGATCCGGACGAGATGTGGTTTCAACAGGATGGCGCTAGGTGCCATACGACGACCGCAACCATCGACTTATTGAAATAAAAATTTGGCGATAACTTGATTTCGAGAAATGGACCTGTCAATTGGCCTCCAAAGTCGTGCGATTTGACATCTCTCGATTATTTCCTGTGGGGCTACATGAACTCACTGGTTTATGCTGATAAACCAGCAACAATTGACGCCTTGGAGGCCAACATTTTTCGTGTTATTCGTGACATACGGCCAGCAGTGCTCTAAAAAGTGGCCCAAAATTGGACGTCCAGAATGCGCTTCGTCAAGAACAGCCGCGGTGGCGATATGCCCGAAATCAGTTTCAAATGTTAATACCATGTATTGATCTTTCGAATAAATAGAAAATTTTGATTAAAATTTAATTTTTTGTGTTACTTTTTAAAATTTGAAGTTCTATTGGGCTTAAAAAAAACACCCTTTATAACTCATAGCTTGTCTTTAATGTTTGAACTTTACGGCCGGTTTCTCTCTGTCATTTATGTCGGTCAAAACAGAGACAGCGAATACTTCTTGTTTTTATAACTCAAAACAAACGCTTGAAACAAGTTACGGAATATCACTCCAGGTCCTTCAAGTTTTGCTACGAAATTGTTTAAAAATTGTTCATAACACATGTTTTTATAAAAATTCAAAATTAAAAATAATAATTAAATATTTTGTAACTTACTCATCTTTTTCCTCGTCCGAGAGAGAGTTGTGGTTATTATTTTTAATAAGAGACATTTCTGGTTGTTGTAGATGAGCTAAAAAAAGGAAAAAAAAATATTTAAGCACTTTTAAAAATTTTTTACAACCATAAAACATGTCACGATAATTTTAGATTTTTTAGATTCACCCTACATTTTTTAAAAAAACGCAGTTTCTGAAAATTTATCGAAATCTACGCGTTTTCGGGGAAAAAATGAATATAAAAAAACTTAAATGATATAAAATTTTCTACGTTTTTTGCTTTAACGTTTTTATTTGTATCACTAACGGTACTCTTGCATCTCTAAAATTTAGTTTTTTGAAAATTTCTCGGAAACTATGCACTTTTGAGAAAAAAATGCATATAATCAACTTCAATTTCCCATATTTTTCCCTTTTTTATGTATCTTTATTCTGGAAATTGTTGAAACAATAGTTTTTCACATATTTTTTCCGTAACTAAATAATAGTTAGGAGGAAAGTTTTGTGTTGATCACAATTTACATTATAGAACAATTATAGGAGTATTCACGCATTCTTGTATCTGTCCTACTATATTGCACTGATCAAGTAAAAAAAGTATATTTCACCCTTGTATTTTTTATTATTTATTTACACTGTTATATTTTTCCACATTTTTATGTTCATCAGCAAAACCGACAAAACGTTATGTGAATACTGTTAATGTTTTACAAAACATATGTCAATTTTTACACTTTTTGCATTGTTTGAGAAACGAAATTAAAAATAATTCGCATCGACAGGTAATAAAATCTCTTGATCTAAATATATTTCCCGATGTGTGTATTCCCTTCGAATGGTGAAATGAAATTGATTTCGCACAACTGGAAAGAAGATTAAAATCTACCCAAGGATTAAACTGAAATGTCTACTTTTGAACCTTTTCGTTTTTGTTAAATAGAACCCAAAGATTCCTTGATATGTGTATGTATGTGTTCAGAACTCACCAAAAATATACAAAAAAAATAAGAGGTAAAATATTAAAGGTATACAGCCAAAATATTTCTAATTCCTTCATAATCTCGGGGGTAAATTCCGGAACTCTGAGGAAATTCACGTGTAGACGACGTTCCTTTTAATTATTATCTATTAAATTCTTTTCAGCTTCACCATATTCGCCCTTGTCGGAATTTGCCTTCCATCTCTGCTTATAACATCGTATTTTCAGTAAATGGATTTTTTTTTTTCATTTATTCATACAACTGCCCGAGGGAGAATTCATCTCGGTTGTCACAAATACATCACGAAGTGTCCTTATAGATATGCAAAGGAATACAACATTTTAAGAGGGTAACCCGCGTTACATTTCTTCTCTGGGTGTACATAACAAGGGAAACAAAACACGAGCAAACTGAATTTTTAGGCCAGTTTTTTTTCGACATTTTAATAAATTCTTTAGAATGTTGGAAATGCCATCTTGATATGCGAAACATCCCAAAAAAAATCATTTTAATTACACATATTTGATAATTTTTTTTTAAATTTATCCTTCAAAATGTCTGTTGAACATATCTACTTTTGAATTTTATTGCTGTAAACATTATGTAATAACAAGAGTTGTGTCTATTGGTTTCAAAAACAATAAGGGTATTCACTCTTTATCGTAGTTGATTATAAACTCATAGAATCGTAAAATTGTAAATAAAATCGTAGTTTTTTGACAGTTCTCCATACAAATTTTTTTACAACGAAAACTACAATCTACCACACCTGAAGGTATGGTAAAATCGTGGTTTTTGTCGTACTTCTAATAAAGTGAGGTTATGGCATGTTTTGTGACATGTCAACTTGGTGCCAACTCTAAAATGGACATTGGAAAAGCAAGTAAATTAAAGTATTTATATGATTTAGTATAAATTAAGAGTTAAAAAATGCTTTAAATAATTTAGGTAAATAAAATAAATAAAAGAGTCAAAAATTTACGACAAAACCCACAACCTCTAGTAAAGCGCTGCTCACGCTTCGTTGTACTTTTCCATCGTAGATTTATAAAAACAAAATCTTAAATTTTTACAAAAACTTACTCAGAATTAAAGAGTTAATTTACTTTTTTGCAAAAGTATTAAAATATAAGGAATGTAAGAAACCCACAAGAAATTCGTGAAAATAGTTTTAAAAACTTTCAGAATAGACAATTAAAGAGAATAATTTTACAACGATTTACGACCGCAACACTGCAACATTAACAACTGTTTCAATGAAATTGGGAAAAGCTTCCAAAATCCATTAAAATGTCATGTTTTACGACTTCATCATGTCAATGATCTCTTCCGCACCGCAACTCATGCAATTATCTTCATTACCAAGTAGCAAAACTTTAATTATTAAATTACTGAACAAATCACACACAATCACAACAAAAAACACGACCATTTCAATAAGAATAATTTGACCAACAACGTAATTGATTGATATCCATCCAAAAGGTTTTCGACTTTATCTGGAAATTCTATTGCAAAAAGAAAAAGCGGAAATTGATTTGACATGCTTTAAACATACGTATCTGTAGATGTACCACAATCCAACAATCTATGATCATTCATGTGATTTAAGAATGTAATTTCCCAAAGGTACTCTTAATCCATTCTGGGCAGGGGCTTCCAACTTTTATTTTCCATGATTTGAAACGCAAATTTTTTTTTTGAGTTTCACAAGTCAATAATAATTTTGATACTCTGTATGATATATCACATAGAAGTATATTACACTTGCTTGCATACCCGCCGTTGTCGGGTAAAAGTGTTTTGCGAAAATTTTCTTCCGCCAAAAAAACAACTTAAAAACTTTTGAAAAAAGTCGTATGCCTTCCAGACCTCCCGTTCCGAATTTTAAAATTCTAACACCAGATTCGTGATCAGCGGCTCCGAAACCCCCTTATTACTAGTTTTTTTTTTTTTTCGAGGAAAAATGGTAAAAAGGATATTTGGGTTATCCTTACAGGAGCTTCCGTGGGCAATTTCATCACCAGATTCGTGATCAGCGTCTGCAAAAACCGATAAATAATCGTACAAATGAGCGTTATCCTTATAGGACTATTCGAATTATGAAATTTCAACACCAGATTCGTGTTCAACGACCCCAAAAACCCCTCCCCGCGAAACGGTCAGGAGCGAAGCACGTTCTGGAAAGTTCATTAGATATTTTTTTCAATAAAAAAAATTTTCCGAGTTTCAACCGAAGTTTAGTAGTTGTTCTAAAAATGGTCCATGCTAGACTTTGGGCACGAATCTTGGGTGACGAGTCCTTGTTGTTTCAATTGGATTAATTTAAAATATGCAATCATTCGCCATGAGAAATTCGGTACAATCGCTTGTTGTCAAATTATTAACCCATAGCTTGCATACCCGTCGTTGCCGGGTAAAGTTTTTTGTATAAGTTTTAGAATACGCAGAAAACCGAAAAGAACTTAAAAACTGTTGAGAAAAATCTTATCCTTACAGGACTCTCAGTTGTGAATTAGCCTAACACCAGATTCGTGATCAGCGACCCCGAAAACCCCCTAATGCAATTTTCCCCGGGAAAAAGGATATTTGCGTTATCCTTAGGTGTTCAATATGTTGCTTCAATATTTTCGCTTCAATATATGTGTTCAATATATTGATTCAATATTTTCGCTTCAATATATTGAACAGTGTTCAATATTTTTGCTTCAATATATTGAACAGTGTTCAATATTTTTGCTTCAATATATTGAACAGTGTTCAGTGTTCACTGTTCAATATATTGAGTCAATATTTTTGCTTCAATATATTGAAGGGTGTTCAATATATTGATTCAATATTTTGGCCTCAATATATTGAAGGGTGCTCAATATATTGATTCAATATTTTTGCTTCAATATATTGAAGGGTGTTCAATATATTGATTCAATATTTTTACTTCAATATATTGAAGGGTGTTCAATATATTGATTCAATATTTTTACTTCAATATATTGAAGGGTGTTCAATATATTGATTCAATATTTTTACTTCAATATATTGAAGGGTGTTCAATATATTGACTCAATATTTTTACTTCAATATATTGAAGGGTGTTCAATATATTGCTTCAATATTTTTGCTTCAATATATTGAAGGGTGTTCAATATATTGAGTCAATATTTTTACTTCAATATATTGATTCAATATTTTGGCTTCAATATATTGAAGGGTGTTCAATATATTGCTTCAATTTTTTGCTTCAATATATTGAACAGTGTTCAATATATTGATTCAATATTTTTGCTTCAATATATTGAAGGGTGTTCAATATACTGATTCAATATTTTGGCTTCAATATATTGAAGGGTGTTCAATATATTGACTCAATAGTTTTACTTCAATATATTGAAGGGTGTTCAATATATTGCTTCAGTATTTTTGCTTAAATATATTGAAGGGTGTTCAATATATTGATTCAATATTTTCGCTTCAATATATTGAAGGGTGTTCAATATATTGAGTCAATATTTTTACTTCAATATATTGAACAGTGTTCAATATATTGCTTCAATATTTTCGCTTCAATATATTGAAGGGTGTTCAATATATTGAGTCAATATTTTTACTTCAATATATTGAAGGGTGTTCAATATATTGATTCAATATTTTTGCTTCAATATATTGAAGGGTGTTCAATATATTGCTTCAATATTTTTGCTTCAATATATTGAAGGGTGTTCAATATATTGAAGGGTGTTCAATATATTGCTTCAATATTTTCGCTTCGATATATTGAAGGGTGTTCAATATATTGATTCAATATTTTTGCCTCAATATATTGAAGGGTGTTCAATATATTGAGTCAATATTTTTACTTCAATATATTGAACAGTGTTCAATATATTGCTTCAATATTTTCGCTTCAATATATTGAAGGGTGTTCAATATATTGATTCAATATTTTTACTTCAATATATTGAAGGGTGTTCAATATATTGATTCAATATTTTTGCTTCAATATATTGAAGGGTGTTCAATATATTGCTTCAATACTTTTGCTTCAATATATTGAAGGGTGATCAATATATTGCTTCAATCTTTTCGCTTCAATATATTGAAGGGTGTTCAATATATTGAGTCAATATTTTTACTTCAATATATTGAACATTGCTTCAATATTTTCGCTTCAATATATTGAAGGGTGTTCAATATATTGCTTCAATATTTTCGCTTCAATATATTGAAGGGTGTTCAATATATTGAGTCAATATTTTTACTTCAATATATTGAACATTGCTTCAATATTTTCGCTTCAATATATTGAAGGGTCTTCAATATATTGATTCAATATTTTTGCTTAAATATATTGAAGGGTGTTCAATATATTGATTCAATATTTTTGCTCCAATATATTGAAGGGTGTTCAATATATTGCTTCAATATATTGCTTCAATATATTGAAGGGTGTTCAATATATTGATTCAATATATTTGCTTCAATATATTGAAGGGTGTTCAATATATTGATTCAATATTTTTGCTTCAATATATTGAAGGGTGTTCAATATATTGCTTCAATGTATTGAAGGGTGTTCAATATATTGAGTCAATATTTTTACTTCAATATATTGAAGGGTGTTCAATATATTGATTCAATATTTTTGCTTCAATATATTGAAGGGTGTTCAATATATTGGTTCAATATATTGAAGGGTGTTCAATATATTGCTTTAATATTTTCGCTTCAATATATTGAACAGTGTTCAATATATTGATTCAATATTTTTGCTTCAATATATTGAAGGGTGTTCAATATATTGGTTCAATATTTTTGCTTCAATATATTGAAGGGTGTTCAATATATTGCTTCAATATTTTTGTGTCAATATATTGAAGAGTGTTCAATATAGTGAAGGCTGTTCAATATATTGCTTCAATATTTTTGCTTCAATATATTGAAGGGTGTTCAATATATTGGTTCAATATTTTTGCTTCAATATATTGAAGGGTGTTCAATATATTGATTCAATATTTTTGCTTCAATATATTGAAGGGTGTTCAATATATTGATTCAATATTTTCGCTTCAATATATTGAAGGGTGTTCAATATATTGCTTCAATATTTTTGCTTCAATATATTGAAGGATGTTTAATATATTGCTTCAATATTTGTGCTTCAATATATTGAAGTGTGTTCTTCTTAAAAAAACAATATGACAGACACAAACATTTTAGCCCAACGGATTTTACTATTATTTTAACATTTTTAAATTGTAGTTATTGGCAAAGTATAGAGTAAAAAAAAATTAGTGAGAAAAAAAAGAACGTTAAAAAATCATATTATTAAATAAATATTTAATTCATTATAATTAAACACTTTCTACAAGCATACAAGCCTTTGACTTCTTCAACATTTCATTAAAAATTAGAGATGCAAACTGGTTTTTTGAACCGAACCAAAAACCAATGAACCGTTGAAATTTGAGTGAACGAAAACCAAACCATAAACCGATCCATTCTGAAAAAATATGACTGAACCGAACCAAAATCAAACCAGATTTAAAAAAAGATGGTCGAACCGAACCAAAACCAAGCCGGTTTTTAAAAAAATAACAAAACCTTAATTAATTTTTAACAGAGTTGTAAACCAAACGTTTTTTTGAGTGTGGTTCGGTTTTGGTTCAAGGGTGAGTTGGAAAATTAAAAAATAAATTTTAAAAAAAGCTTTTTTTGAGAAAAAATGCACTTAAAAGAAAAAAAATAGTTGTTTGGGGGCTGTGTATCAGAAATGAAAGCAAGTTCATATTCATTTTATTTTATTTTTGATGCTTTATCTCGCTTTTTTTTATTTTGATGCTTATACACAGCACCAAAAAATTTTTTTTTCTTTTTAGTGCATTTTTTGTAAATAAAAGTTTTTTTTTAAATTAATTTTTTAATTTTTTTTTATTTGATCTTTTTTAGTCATTTGGTGTATGAACAGTATATTTCGCCACGATTATATATAGTTTTTAGTATTCAAATATATATTTTTGCCGCTGAGATATCCTTACAGATGATTTACGAGTATGTGCGCAAAGATTTGGATTTAGCGACCCCAAAAATTTCAGCTGAAGTTTTTTTCCGAAAAATTTGAGAAAAAGATAATTACGTTATCCTTTTAGAACTTTCCGTTATCCTTACAGACTTCCTTATGTCAGATTCGGATTCTGCGACCCCAAAAACTCCTAGATGAGATTTTTTCGGGCAAATTTGAGGAAATTTATAATCATGTTATCCTTACAAGACCTTTCATTATCCTTACAGGACCTTTCATTATCCTTACAGGCTTGTTAATGTCAGAATGTAATTTAGTTACCCCAAAAACTCCCAGATGAGATTTTTACCGGAATATTTAAGGATAAGGATAATCACAGTTTCCTTACAAGGACGAAGTAGAGAAAATATTCAATCGTCATCAAACTTACGTATGTGTGTTAAATTTCAAGTCAATCGGATGAGTGGAAGTGGGTCAGATTGCAAGATTTGATCCTGACAGACAAACAAACAGCTACGAAGGCACGTTAAAAAATGCTTTTAAAACGCACATTAAATTCTAAATAATTCAATTGGTATTCAAAATGCTTTCATCATAAAAATCATAAATAAAAAAACGGTCACATAAAATGCTTTTGTTCGATTTTTTAATCTATCGGCTGTTTAGGTTATAAAATTTAGTCCTAAATTTATATAAAATTTCGAAATTAGCTCCGGAGGTGTTCAAAAAGGACAGATACCCTTGTTTGTTTGCTTTACGCTACTGAAAATTTATATATAGCAACATGTTATTTACTATTGTTTACTTTTAGCCTTTACAAGCACGATGAGTTTACTTTTAGCCTTTACAAGCTACTTGAATAACCATTAAGGAGTTATCTTCTCCATATTACCTTTCATTAGGACGACCTTCATCGATAGTCAATTGTTTAACATGATATTCATAGAATTCTTTTTACTTGTCATGTCCTTTAAGAAATGTGTTAATGGCCTGTCCCTTGAATGCTTTTATCGCAATTTATTTCATTTATGCTACGTAATGCATGTATGTATGTACATAACATAACCGAAATCACTTTTGGTTTAGCTTTATGTTTAGCATTGGGTCTTTTAATTGAATTTTTGCGGTGATTTTGACCTTTTATTCCACCCGCTGCGTTTTTATTAGCGCCGTCTAATTGAATTTTCCTGATATAATTATATATGAAACAGTGTCAGATTTTTTACCCAACGACACTAGCAGATTCGTCCGTGCCTTTACTTGCACGTGCCTTTGAAAATAACATGAAATTATTTTCTCGCATCATATTCCCTAGTAGTAAATTGGAACACATTTAATTCTTACACAATATTATAAGCCCTTTCATGGTTTCATTTTTCAAATAAATTACATCCTTGACTTAACGTCTTTAGTGAAAATTGAATTATTTTGTTGTTAAGAAGTGTACAGGAAAACTGATTTACGAGTATGTGCGCAAATTTCTCAAGAATTAGCGTATCAAATAAATTAATGCCACAATATTTCACTCCGACGTGGGTGGGTTTTAAAACATTTAAAAGAATTGTATTTTAACGTCAATACATTAAGAATAATTACATTGGTTTCAAGAACGAGTATATCGTTTTTGGTCAAATTCAATTTACGTAAGATGGAGAAAACTCATATTCTTTCTACACCATAAAGGCGTCTCGGTATTATACCACAGTAGAAAACCAATTTCAACGAAAAGGCATTCAATTTTTACGAAACTACACACGAATATGGGATTAAGATTGCTCGAGACTAGACTTTGGTTTGTATCTTCATGATTCGGGTGATTGACTTGATTATGTGTAGAGTCACCTTGAACGCTTCGAAGGTCCTGTAAACATTTTTATATCCTATTAAGGAACATTTTATAGCCTATGATTTAAGTAATTTGTTGAATATTACAATCTCTCTGCATTAAACTAGATAACATATTTTACATGAGTACAAAATAAATAAAAGATGTTATTATGAGTTCTTAGTTTTTACCGAACTATGGGAAACATGGTGTAGTCTAGGGAGCGGATTTATGTGTAACTAGCAGACCCTTCGTTGCCAGCTTTAAGTTTTTTGCATAAATTTTAGAATGCCAAAAAACCATAAATAACTTAAAAACTTTTGGGAAAAAATGGACTTTCCGTTTCGAAATTTGAAATTCTAACATCCAATTCGTGATCAGCGACCCCAGAAACCCTCTAATACCGGTTTTCCCGGAAAAACGGGAAAAAGGATATTTTCGTTATCGAATTTTGAAAATCTAATACCGGATTCGTGATCGGCGACCCCAAAAACCCCATAATGCTAATTTTTCCCGGGAAAAACGGTAAAAAGGATATTTGCGTTATCCTTACAGGACCTCCTGTTTCGAATTTTGAAAATCTAATCTGGCAACGCACATCATTTTGCAAAAAACCGCGTAAAAATCGGTCCAGTAGTTTTTGAGTTTTGTAATCTCAAACCAACAGACAGACAGACAGACCAACAAACATCCTTTTTAAAAGCTTTTATTTAGCTCGCTATCTTGTTTGTTTGTTTGTTTGTTTGTTTGTTTGTTTGTTTGTTTGTTTGTCGGGGTCAAATCTTGCAATCAAATTTTGACCCACTTCCACTTGTCCGATTGACTTGAAATTTTGCACACTTATATAAGTCCGATGACAATACAATATTTTCACTACTTCGTCCTTGTAAGCATAACGGAAGGTCCTGTAAGGATAACGTGATTATCCTTTTCTCCAAATTTTCCGGAAAAAAATATATTCTAAGAGTTTTTGGGGTCGCTGAATCCGAATCTGTCATTAAAAAGTCAGTAAGGATAACGGAAGGTCCTGTAAGGATAACGTGATTATCCTTTTCTCCAAATTTTCCGGAAAAAAA
This sequence comes from Chrysopilus asiliformis, assembly GCA_964034945.1. NCBI lineage: Eukaryota > Metazoa > Arthropoda > Insecta > Diptera > Rhagionidae > Chrysopilus > Chrysopilus asiliformis. The sequence continues at coordinate 39,417,235 of OZ035961.1, forward strand.
TCTATTCTAAGGGTTTTTGGGGTCGCTGAATCCGAATCTGTCATTAAAAAGTCAGTAAGGATAACGGAAGGTCCTGTAAAGATAACGTGATTATCCTTTTCTCCAAATTTTCCAGAAAAAAATCTATTCTGGGGGTCTTTGGGGTCGCTGAATACGATTCTCAAGTTAAAAAGCCTTGTAAGGACATCTCAAATGTAAGGATATATATTCGAAGACTAAAAAGAACAAAATAAAAAAAATAAAAAATTTAAAAAAAAAAACTTTTATTAAAAAAGAATGCACTAAAAAGAAAAAAATAATTTTCTGGACGCTGTGTATCACAAATATAAAAGCTTTTAAAAAGCGAGATAAAGCATAAAACAATAAAATAAAAATTTATCTCGCTTTTAAAAAGCTTTTATATTTGTGATACACAGCGTCCAGAAAATTATTTTTTTCTTTTTAGTGCATTCTTTTTTAATAAAAGCTTTTTTTTAAAATTTTTTTTTTTATTTTTTTTTTTATAGATATAGATTAAATATCAATATCTCGAAACTTAGGGCTTATTGATCAATATTTTTAGATAATATTTATTTCTCTCGATTCATTTGTACCGGAATATTTTGAAATTTTAATTCAATTGAAACAAAGGAAGCGAAAATTTTCAAGGAAGCGTCAGTCAAGTTTCGGCTCTTTACAATTTTCCCTTCCTTTGTTTTAATTAAATCAAAATTTCAAAATATTCATTCGTTCGCCAGGAGTAATCCGGTACAAATGAATAGAAAATTCGTTTCGAGAGAAGTAAATATTATTCAAAAATATTGACCAAAACCCTAAAGACTGATTTACAATGAAGCTGCAACGCCAACAGCAACAGCAACGTCGACGTAAAGAGCGACGGCAAAAAGAGAAATGCTGTCGGAAGAATTACAATGAAGCAGCAACAGCAACAGCAAAAATTGACGTTCCCGAATGGTTAGAAGTTTTTTTGGGGATTGATCTTTCTTTCATGATTACCTAAATTAAATTTTTATTGATTAACAATCTTAAACTTCATTTTAAACACAAAATTCGCCACCAAATTCGTTTCTAAAAGGTCAATCACATGTATACATAACCAACAAAAACTAGCTATCAACGTTGCTGTTTAGCGTTGCTGCTCAAATTTAGGATTAGAAATGAATCGGCAACAAAATATCTCTCTGAAAATCTGACGTTAAAGAGTCGATTCTCGACCAATCAAAACACTTTCTCCGTGACGTTGCTGTTGCTGTCGGCGTTGCTGCTGCATTGTAAATCAGCTTTAAGTTTCGAGATATTCAAATATCAAAGTGGTCACATAATCATAATAAATTTTTCAACAAAGATTTTCAATTTCCAAAAAAAGTTTGTCCGCTTCAGATTTTGTTACATCTATTCATTGCCTGCCCTGCGTATGAAATAGACGTGAAATTTTAGCCTGCAGCGCATAATGTAGGGACGTCTAGTTTTTAGGCGTGTACATTTCTTCATCTTTGCTTCAACATTAGAAGCAAAGTTTTCTTCCATACCTGCTCTGCACTCTCCCGGAATGTATAAGCAACTCGCACAAAAATTTAGCTACATCACGTGATTTTAGACGCATTTTTTCGATACTGACAAAAGTTTTAAGAAATATACATTATTTATCCAAAAGGTTTTTTAAAATACACATTATTCCTAAACCCGTCTACATCATAGAGTTAGTGGCTTACCATGCGTAACATAAATAACGGATCTGGGAAAACGAACCCTACGACAACAAGGATAACACCAAAGATCTTCAAAAAACCCAGACTGTTCATTTTCTTCACTCATTACAAGAAATTAGAAGTTCACTTTTACAATAAAGCTCATTTGCTTTAAAATATTTTAATATTAACACGTATTTGTTCACTAATAACATTGAATGGGATCGAACTATAATTTAAAGTTAATTTAAAAATCGCAATTTTTGAAAATATATGTGTCAAGTTTTGATATGATAAACATTTATGTTTTTTATATTTTCCTTTCAACACTACTGGCTAATAAATAAGTATGAAAAACATTCGCCGCACTGTTTAATTAACAAACGAATTAATCAACATTTGAAATCGGAAAAATAACCGCAATATCAGGCGCATAATTATTTAAGTTCTTTAAAGAATTAAATCGAAAAATAACCACATTGACTTTTATGTGCAATGTTAAACACATAAAATATCTTTAGCCTTTTGCTAGCCAACATGAAAATGTTTCTTATAAATTTTATATAAAATTTTTCGAGAGCAAGTCTTAAATTTTGATTGCATATAAGCCGCAGCCGAAGTTTTTTAAACAGAATGCGGCGCATAGTCCGAAGCGAATATTAACTCAATTTTTCAAGTATAAATAAAAGATACTGAAATTAGGAAAATTATGAAAATACCAAAATAAAAACGGAAAAAACGCCGCAGGTGAAAATTTTTGTGGTATGTGCGCCCCTGGAGAAAATTCGTCGGAAAATTTCGCTTCAGGATGAAAAATATATGATTTAAGCAACTCTCAGTCGAAGTAGAATATATTTTGAATATTTTAGTAAACGTTTTTTTTTCACTGTTATTTATATTTGAAAAAAAATCGGTTTTTTTGAAAATCTTTCGAAAACTATGTACTTTTATGAAAAGATGCATATAACCAGATTCAAAAGAAATAAATTTTCTGCAATTTGTCTTTTAACGATTTTTATGTATCTTCAACGGTTCTCAAGATTTTTTTCCGAAACTAAATAGTATTTAGGAGAAACCTTTTGTGTTGATCACAACTGATATTTTTTTTTACTTTTTGTTCGAGATTTTTTTTAAGAAATTTAAGCCTGAGTGGGTTGAAATTCAATTAAAGTGAAATAAATAAGAAAAAGAAATCAATCTTCAGACTCTCCTTATGGTCCAATTCTAAGTTATCCTTCAGACCAGGTGATATCCCAGGACTTTATATTAATTTTCTTGAATGAAAATGAAAGGACGGACGATTGATGTGTTCAATTGAACTTGAAATGAATTGCCAACATGTATTCAAGGGTATTCGCAACGTCCAATTAAGTAAAGAATGAATGTAATAAATTTTTTTTGGTATTAGTAAGATTGCTGTTAGATTATTGACATTGATTGGTCGTTTTTTTCTTTAGTCGAGAAACAACCAATTTTGTAGAGTATGTTGTTATGTAAAAATAATTGGACGTGAGTGTAAAAAATCTCAAAACCCTTCAGGTAAAGATTTTTATTTAGACATTCGAAATTCAATATGCTTAAGTCGTTCCTATAAGGTTTGGGGGCGATTGCCATCTCTAGTGTTGCATTTAAGATATTTTTGATATACAGTGAAACCGTGAATGGCTCGTGAATGCCCTTAAGGAACAAATTCATGAACATAGAATCGGAATTCCATTGTATTTGCTACATTTACCATTACCGAATATCCGCTGCATAATATTAGCGTCATATAAATACAGGGTGCATCGTAACTAACAAGTAGCTCCACCTGGTTGGGGAGACTTAAAGCAGAGACTTCTGTGCCAGAAATAAAGGTTTTATCTCAATTGGATCAATATATAATAAAATATATATAATTTAGCCAAGGGATTGAAAAAGGGTCGCCTACCGTATTATTTGACTTTTTCTGGTCAAATGCAAAAATGGGTATATTTTAGTTTTGATATGCCCAAAATATACAACTCGTTTTGCAGCTCTTTTTTAGGTTGAAAATGTTCGTAGGTGGGTTCACAGAAATCTCGATAACTTCGGTCAGAGACAAGATAGAAAGTAGGCATGCCATGATTGGCGCACCAAACATGTCCAAATCCGTTAATAAATAGTGGGCTTTCAAAGATGAATGGATGTTCCTGTAGCTAAAGATCTGGAATTCATATGTGTATGTGTTACCCTTTCAACTAAAAACATATATTTTGTAACATTTTACACGCCGCCTTCATCTTCATCGACAATTTACGACATATTTATCTCTTCAATTGAGTATATTGTCAACTTCATGGACCCTTTGGATGATATTATAATTATGGGAGATTTTAATATGCCAGAAGTTTCCTGGTCTTATTCCTCGTTAAATGATTTCCTCATCCCAGTTACGTCTAATTTTACGTCTACTGCGTTTTTGGATTCAATGACTGCGAATAATCTTTGCCAAGTGAATAATATTGCTAATACAAATGGTCGTATTTTGGATTTAATATTTTCATCTGATCCAGCATCCAGTTTTGTCAATGTTTGTGACACACCTGTTTTACCAGCGAATCATCATCATCCAGCTATTATTTATACTTTTAACACTGACGATAATTTTAGACATTTTTCAAGTATTGACAATGTACAATTTAATTTTAAAAAAGCTGATTTTTCAGAGATGTTTAGACTTTTTGGTATGCAATCGTGGCATAACGTTTTAAATGAATCTAATGTTGACTTGGCTACACTTAATTTTTATAAAATAATTTTTAATATTTTTACTTGTTCTGTTCCTGTTGAATGTAAAAGAAACATCAATTCTTGTCCTGTGTGGTTTAATGACGATCTTATTCATTTAAGAAATAAAAAGACTAAGTCTTGGAAACGATTTTCTCTCTCCTCTCGTGTGTCTGATTTACAGTCCTATCTTGCGTTAAAAGAAGAACTTCTTCTTTCAGCATCACAGGCTTATGAGAAATATATTTCTTCAATCTGTGATAATATAAAATGTGATCCTAAGGCCTTTTGGAAATTTGTAAATAACAAAAGAAAAGTTGATGGCTATCCATCATCTCTTACTTTCAATAATTTTACTAGTTCTGACCCTGAGACTATTTGCAATCTTTTTGCAAATTTTTTCCAAAGTGCTTTTTGTGATAATTCCAATTGTGATATTGACTATAACTATTTAAATAGTTTAAAAAACTTGACTACAACTAGCCTGACAATGAATGATCTGAACATTGATCAACGTACTATTTTAAATTATATTAACAATCTTGAGTGTAATTTCTCGTGTGGTCCTGATGGCGTACCTTCTGTAGTCCTGAAAAAATGTAATGTTACGTTAATTGAACCATTAGTTCATTTATTTAATCTGTCTTTATGTTCGGGTACTTTCCCTAATGTTTGGAAACTTTCTTTTATCATTCCATTACACAAAAAAGGAAACCGTAACGAAATTGCTAATTACAGGCCGATTGCTAGACTTTCTTGCATCGCAAAACTTTTTGAGGCCATAGTGTGTTCCTCTGTGCAGTTCCACACTAAGTCATTAATAAATATTCACCAACATGGCTTTATGAAAGGTCGTTCTACTGAAACGAATTTAGTAGAATTTACATCTTTTTGCAAATGTAAGATCGAAAATGGCAATCAGATTGATTGCATTTATACTGATTTTACTAAAGCTTTCGACAGACTTTCTCATAAATTACTATTACTTAAGTTAAATATTCTTGGTTTTCCTCACAATTTTGTCAAATGGATAGAATCTTATTTAGTTCATCGTAAACAGTTCGTTTATTTTCGTGGAAGTATCTCTAATATAGTGGATAATCCTTCTGGAGTACCTCAAGGTAGCCATCTCGGGCCTTTATTGTTTATATTATTTATTAATGACATAAATTTAGTAATTAAAAATAGTTGTATTTTGATATATGCTGACGACGTAAAAATTTATCGAATTGTTAATAATCTTTCTGACTGCAACTTTTTAGTTTCTGATTTGCTTAATTTTCAAACTTGGTGTTCAAATAATTTTTTATTGTTAAACGTTGATAAATGTTCTGTAGTAAGTTATACTAGAAAGAAGGAATATATTTCACATAATTATATGCTCAATGATAACGTTATACCAAGATCAACTAAAGTAAAAGATCTTGGTGTCATTTTTGATGTTTCTCTTACATTTAATGACCATATTGATATGATTTCATCTAGAGCTAACTCTACCTTGGGTTTTGTTAAAAGATGGTCTAAAGAATTTTGTGATCCTTTTATCACGAAAACTTTATATTGTGCATTCGTTCGTCCTATTTTAGAGTATGCTTCAGTAGTGTGGGACCCTTACTACGATATTCACTCTGTGCGTATTGAAAGTGTCCAACGAAAATTTGTTCGATTTGCTCTGAAACATTTACCGTGGGAAAATTCTCTTATTCTCCCCCCTTATGAGGATCGCTTAAAACTTATAAATTTGCATTCTCTAAAAGTTCGCCGTACGAATGCCAAAATTAAATTCACTTTTAAAATGTTGAACGGAATAATTGACTCGGTTCCACTATTAAGTCAACTAAATATAAACGCAAATAATAGAACCAGAAGAACTTACAGATTTTTAAAAGTTCCATCACACTCGACAAATTATGGTTATAATGAGCCTCTTTCATCAATGGCTCGAACTTTTAATAATTCATTTGAATGTATTGATTTTAATATCAGTCTAGCGCAACTGAAGAATTTGCTTCATTAAATTTTTTTTTTGTTTTGTATTTATTTTTAAATTATTATTTAGTATTGTAAACATATATTTAATTATTTTTTTTTTTATTATAATATTTTTTTTTCTCTCTATAATTTGTACAGGGTGCGCCATCTGTTCCTCCGGTATGAGAATGTTGAATAACTTTTGAAAGAAACAATAGATTGCAAAAAATGGTGTTTTTTTATTTAGTTCAATCCTTTACAATTTATGTGGACTACTTTTTGAAAACAACATCGATCAAATGACCACCTTTATTGGCCACCGCAAACTGTGCTCTTTTTCGGGCATTTTCCATCATTTCTTCGAGCATCTCCGTCGGTATGGCAGCTATTTCGGCACGAATATTGGTCTTGAGCTCGTCAATGGTCTTCGGGTTGCTGGCGTAAACTTTACTCTTCAAATAACCCCACAAAAAGAAGTCTGGGGGGGGTTAAATCAGGGGATCTTGGTGGCCAGTCAATATCGCCTCTTTTCGATATCACACGTCTAGGGAATTTTTGTTGCAAAAACCGTATTGTTTGGTCCGCTGTGTGGCATGGCGCCCCGTCTTGCTGAAACCAGAAGTCAGTCAGACCTTTTTCACGCATTTTCGGACACACAAAATGTGCCAACATCCACCGATATCGATTACCATTAACTGTTTCACCTTCATTGAAGAAAAATGGCCCAATGATGGTTTTTGCGCACACGCCGGCCCAAACAGTCACTTTTCGATCATGCAATGGTATTTCATGAATCTCGTGAGGATTTTCTGTCGCCCAAATGCGGCAATTTTGTTTATTAACACCGCCAGAGGGAGTGAAATGTGCCTCGTCGGTCATTAAAACTTGCATCCAAAATTGAACGACTATTTTCAATGTACATCGTCACTATTTCGGCGCGTTCTTTCGGTGTGAAGCGGTTCATGGTTAAAATTGTACTGGTTTGACGTTTCCAAAACGTGTCTAGGAAAGCAAATCGGTTGACAAATGGCGAAGTTATTCAATGTTTACATAACGGAGGAACAGATGGCGCACCCTGTATATACATTTATTAGCATTTAATTTAACTTGTAGTAGTCAGTGTATTGATGAATTAGTAAATAAATAAATAAATAAATAAATAAATAAATGAAATGTTAAGTCAAAATGGTGAAAAGTCAACATTTTTATACTTTTTATAAAAAAGCACCACAATTATGCGTCATATGCACGTTTTTGGGCTAAATTTTAATCCTTTTGGTATTGTATGCAGTTCTACACCGATAAAAGATTAAAATTTAATCTCGCGAAAGATTATTATTTTTTTGATATTTTTTTATTAAAACGTAATCCAAATAAGTTATTGAGTTTAATACTTTTTTTTATTCAAATTTAATGCAACCGCATTTTTTTTAATACGTTTATGTATTACAATGTAATGCAGATGCGCTACTTAAACAAATTAGTTTTATTCAAATCTATTATTATTAGTAAAATTTGATTTATTAAAAAAAAGGAAGTAGGTATTTAAAAACTAGGATGTTGCAGACCATATGCAAATTCTAACGGAAGGAAAAAAATTTGAAAAATATTGAAAATTAATAGAAATTGTATTAAAAAATATCGAATTCCAGAACTGAGACTAATGTGGCCCCTATACGTACAATATTATTGTGCAATATTTCAATATTGTGCAATATATTGATCGTCTAGTGGTCATATTGAACGGTTGAGCAATATATTGAAGGAATCAAAATCGGTTTGAATTTTATTGCACAATAAGGTTTTATTGTATAGTCTGAGGGCGATATTGCACAATATTGGCTCAGTATCGTATGAAATATCGCTGAGAGTACACCTAACCATGGCTTATTTTTAAGTAATTCAACAAATGCCCATGGGTGTACTTTTTTTAACCCCTCCTTCATCCATCTGCGCTTTTTTTAAAACTCTTTGCAATGGCTACACAACTAGCTTCAATGTCATTTAGGGACATGTTGACTGCTCAAGAATCAAACGAAAAATGATTTATTGTGCAATAATATTGCATCGTCTAGGGGCATGTCAATAATATTGTACAATATATTGTACAATAATATTATACCTCTAGGGGCCCCTTAAAAGTTTATATACAAAACATTAAAAATATACCCATTTAATGCTGTTGGCATTAAATGTAATACTTTTTTTTATTACAATCTATCAAACTCTAAACAAGTATTGAAAAAATAATACAAGTTTGGTTAAAAATGTAGTTAATCATTTGCGAGGATTGAAATTTAATAGAAAAATGATATAAATATCGAATTCCAGAAATAGGATTAAAAGTTGGTCCGATAATTTTAACCATGAGGACATGATTTTTTTTTTTTTTTTTTTGCAAAAGACGCGTTTTTCGAAGACTTTTTAAACAAAAAAAAATAGTTTACGCCGATATCTAATATCTAAAGTAGTTGCAAAGTTATTAACGGTTTTGTGGTGAAAATATAGCATATTTTGAACCATTAAAGCATTCACGAGTCCGTTTTAACCGAATTGGGCGTTCTTGTTGAAGTACAAAAACGTTAATAACTTCTGAACTACTTTAGATATCACCGCAAACTTTTTTGTTTAATGTCTTCGATTAGCGCGTCTTTTGCATGAAAGAATGAGATATAAAGCAGATAGCAACAGAAGTTAAAAAATTGAATTTTTTTCCATGGATTTTCAAGGTACATTTTAACCCATTCGATGTATACATACCCGCAAAAAAAACGATCAAAAATTAACTAATTTTTTTTAAGAATTTGATCAATATATTTTGCAAATAAATAACATAAATTATTAGATAAATTAAACATGATAATGATTCATTCCCGGAAATATGCAAAAGAGCTTTATTTAGTGAATCAGCTGTTTACTCTTATCCTGGCAACATTGCTAGCAGAAAAGTATTGATCCCAATTCTAGTGTAATAAAAACCTTAAGATAATAGAATATTTAACATGTCTTTATTACAGGCATGGTAGAATTAAAACGTTGGGCAACTGAAAGTCGTCTCACTGCTATATAATTTAGTGGGGGAAAATCTTTATTTCGTCTATAAAAACAAAACTGAATTTTTTATTAAAAAAAATATACCAACCGTTTAATTCAAGTTTCCCAATGCAGGCGTTGTATAGTGTGAATAAAAGCAAAACCAAATTATTGATTTTTTGGAAAAATGCTGTCCAACTGTATGCCGAAGATAATAATTTATGCCTGGGCAAAGATACACGCGACACGGAAGCACCACTCGAACACTCTTATCGATATTCAAATGATATTCGGTGATATAAACACCAACAGCAACAAATATTAATTAATACACAGATGTATGTAACAATAACTGATTTGATTACCAAATAATTGTGTAAGACTAGTAGATCTTATGGAGGAAAAAAAACTAGGAGGATGCGGAGATATAATATCCAACTAATGGTATTCTTGTCTAATCAAATCGGGGAATACAAGTATTGCCTATCATCTACTATAAACCGCAAAAATGGCCTATATTTTCAGTACCACTTGGATAGGCTTAAGGCGTGACTACACGAAATCAACGATCTAAGGCGACTAGTGTTATTAACAGGGAAAAAATTTACTCAACTCACAAACGAATGAATGCCCGCGTCTTGGCTTTTGCCATCCTGACACATTTCCCTTCTGGGATAGATTTTTGAGCTTTGCGAGCTTTCCTTTGAAGTAGTGGCGGCTCACTAGCGAAATACTATGTGCCGAAAAACAAATTGAACAAGTAAAAGTATAAAAAGCGACTTCTGATCAAAGAGGATTGTTGATAGGACGAAAAAGGACTTGAAACTCTCTCCATTCAAATCTCTCCATTCATTCCCCGCAATGAAATGAAAAAGGAGCAAAACATTTGCTGACGAGAATTTGTGCGCAACATCTGATGCTCGCTTTCTAAGCTCCTGTCGACGGCAACTTGGCCACACCACTTGAGTTCATCTGTACTTAACATCAAGGAGTGTGTAATTCATAATAAAAAAAAACTAAACAACACATATATCTATTTGCCTAAAAAAATGTTAAGTTGTGGCGAAACGCAAAAGCATATGTAAAACCGAAATCAGCACAGAGCTCGCAAGGATTCACCTTTGGTCTTTGAAGGACATTCGGTAGAGGCAGTCAGGAAATGTGTCGCCTTGATTTTCTCCAATACCATAAAGTAACGAACGTTTCGTAAAATTTTTAAACAACATTTTTAAATTTATTTCAGATGCCTGAAGTAAAATTCTGCTTTTCTTTTTATTTTTGTTTTCCCATTTAACTTTTTGGCTAATGTTAGAAAAATTAGGTGAGAAAATGGCATCACAAGAAACATAAAACCGAAATAATTATTTACATAAAACCATTAGTGTGCTACTTTGTTCACAAGTCCAATATGTTATTTACGATCAGTTGTAATGTTTAATTGCCATTTAGAATTGTTTCTAGAACCACACCAGTTCCTCACAAAGTCATAAAATTCGATTAAAATATTTACTCTATTAGTATGATTCACAATTAGAAAAGTTAATCCGTAATTGACTTATATGAGTCGCATCCTTCGCCGTCAACTCACTAAGTGCAGGCGCGCACCACATTGGAAAGCATGCACAATGGTGCCGAAAAGGCAAATGCAGACCATTTTGGCTTCGTCTTAAGATCGACTTCATCTCGCTCGATTTATGTGTTCCTTAAAGGGCTCTCCCCATTGCCAGGATATTTTAGTTGCGATAAAATGTAGGGACACACTTATATAACAAAGGCTTGGTAAGAAAGAGAGAGAACAAAAAAAAGCGTACGTCGCCAGATGTCGCTTTTGTAGTTTATTTTATAGGAAGCGTTCGTTGCCAGGTGTCGCTTTGGTAGATGTAGTTGAACTGACGTACGCTTCCTATAAAATAAACTACAAAAGTAGTCAAAATCTGTCTGATTTTGACAAATGCAGTTTCAAAACTTACAATACAATGAATAACAACGAATGTATTTTTATTTATTACATGTTTTGGTATACAGACTATAATAATAATAATAACCATATTTACAGGTAGGTAATTTGAGATATTAGAGGACATACAGATATGTGATTCGGAGATGCAAATAGAATGTTTTGGACATGGAATACGGTTTAAATTCCTATGATTTTATCCTATAAAACTTTCTATAAAGACTCGTGCCCGTATTCCGTCTTGCCCATTGACAATTACAGCTATCTGTCTCTTTCTATTTGTAACATATTTTTATCGCAACTAAAATATCCTGGCAATGGAGAGAGCCCATTATGCGCTAATTTAGAATTCAGTGCGTTGGATTACGTTACTGCGCGTGATATTTTTTTGACCTAAAACAACCTGATATTTTATTTTTTTTACCTATTTTTTATAAAAAAAACCCTAGCATTAAGCGGTTACTTTAAATATTACCACAGAAATATTGACTATTTAAGGCAGGCTTTAACTCACTCGATGGTTTTCGGGGTCGTTGTGCGAATTAATGGAAAATTTTGGTGGAGTATTGTTTCATAATAAACTTTTGCATGCCGTGATTTTAGTTGCAACTAAAAATGTTCGACAATATTGAATCTAAAATTCAAACAGATTTTAATGAGCCATTAAATTATTTTGTTTTTAACGAAAAATTTGTTTAATTTAATTTTGCCGGTCAAATTTTTTTTTCTTTTGCAATAAAATTTTGATGCCAATAAAATTGTGCTGTTTCAATCCATTTTTTATGCAATTTCCTTCAGTTATTAGCCTGATAAAAGAAATTTAATTCCCGAAGCGGAATCCTTTGATTCAAATATCAATATGGCGGCTGAAGACCAACTTCTTTCCTTTTGTTTGTAAATCGGGAGATTCGAGGTAACTCTAGTGGCAACCGTGTCGACTCTGTTCCCATTACACGCTTCTTTAAAGTGAAATTGACATTCAGATTCCACAACTAATCACTGTATCGACCCGACAATCGTCAAATGCCGCTCTATCGCTGCAGGATTTTCAGGAAGCGAATATTGACCCAAAGACGAACCGTCGATCACCAATTTCCTCATTAAAACTATTGTGGCTTTGCAGAGTGTGTCGTTCTCATCACTTCTTTCTTACGCTTCGCAATTTATCATTCGGTGTATTTTTTCATATTTTTTTGGATTTTTATTTGCTTCGAAAAGTTTAATGAGTTCATTAAAACGTAAACATACCTAAAGAATCCTCCATATTTCTACAATGCTGAGTTGACATGGAGTTGACATTCAATCGAACTCTCTCAAACTATTAAATTTCAAATATTATTTTGCCAAAGAAAAAATCCAGCCAACTACAATTTGTAGGATCGGCGTCAGTGTAGTTTTGTCACAGATATAAACACTAGATCGTGTAGCTCCATGCAAGAAAATGCAAGAAAATAGAACGGCGACATTATCGCTGTCTTGTTTTTTGATCAAATAAAATAAAATAAAAAACTAAAATCTCGTTAAATATATAAAAATCTTGTCAAACAATATTCCTGTAACATAGAATAAAAAAGAATCAAAGAATTCGTCAGAGAATGCCCATAAATCCCTTTTTGAGATAAAAATGAAAAATCTGACGTGAACAACACATGACTTTCTTATACAAAATCTACGTTCCTGCACAATTTACACTGTACCCCGATGAATAAAATATTAGTTTATATAAAACATTTACATTTTTTTACAAAATCTGAAATATCCCGAAAACGGTAAAAAATATCGATTTACGATTAAAGGCGAAAATGTAGAAATCAAATTTCTCTACAAGAATTCTTCCGTTTTTTTTTCAAAAAACCGTTAGTTTGGAAGCAATAATAGCGAATAACGATAAAGAACAACATTATAGCTGTTCTCTTCAATTCACTTGATACATCAAACCGTTAAATTCTGATATAATCGCAAAAAACTAAAATTTCCGAAACAACGGTATATGTATCTCGATAAGGGTTGCCGACATCGAATTCTACTAAAAGACAAAAAATTTTATTGTTTCCAACTTCTGTCATCCGTAATAGTACTGAAAAACGGGTGGTTTCAAAACAGATTAACTTTTTTGCGAAAAACCAAACTGCATTTTTGAAATTAATTAAACATTAATTTCATTTGTATTCAATAGTCCGCCGAGAGCATTACGGTACTTGAATTGAATTGGTTTTGACAGAAACCAATATTCCAGCACTAAAAACTTTCACAGTAAAATGTTTCTGCGGTCAAAACAATCTTTTAAGATTTCAGCCAACTATTTCCAGATTCGGATTAACCGGTAAAAACCAAATTAAATAAAAAAATTTCAGTTATTTCCGGTTAACATTTGGTTATTTCCGGTTAACACATTTCCATAAAAGTTGACTGGATCGTCCAATTTCAGAACCAAACAGGTCTATAAAGTTTCATGACTCTGGCCAGTGGCGAAACTAGGGGGAGGATCCACGCACAATGCGAGGAGCCCACGAGCCTAAGATATATAAAAGTAGGGGAGACTGGTCCTAGTTGTCACAAAAATCATAAAAATCCTTATTTCTGGAGACAATGAAGTTAAATTGCCAAGTCAAACGCATAAATCGTATATTCGGGCTTTCATCCTTCATTAATTGTACAAATTATTTTAAATTTCAAGTAATAATGTCATGAAAATAATGTAATAAAAATTTAAGTCTACTGTGACAACTTACCCCAAGGCTGGGGTTGGTTGTCACAACGTGCGGTCCTCGTTGTCACAGGTCATTCCCGGCGTAATTAGGGTAACAAAAAAAAAACTCTTTGCCCCGCAGATCTATTATGAGCCCACAGTCTGCATTTGATGCACTGAAGTCACCCTGCATTGGGTTTGCTACTTGACTAAGTTTCATAACAAACCATGCACAGTAGTTCTTCGTTGTCTTCGTCTTCATCGCTGTTAACTACTCATTTCTGTATCTCACGTCCTTTATTTTCCTGCTTTTTATGTTTCTTAGGTCTTAGATTCTTCAAAATTTTCTGCCCTGCAGATTTTCCTGCTGTGCAGTAGCCCCTGAGACAAACAAATAGCCCCTGAGACAACTAGTACCAACAGACAAATAAATTTTGACAGCCATTTTAACCCTTAACGTAGAACCTAAAAACTCAAAATTATGTTTAAAGTCGATCAAAGAGATACCAATCAAAATACATTTCTATCTTAATAATGTATGACAAATAAACAAAATCAATAAATCCATTACAATTTACTCACTAACGATATTTTTTGATTTTAGTTAAAAAACGTAACACATGAGGTCGATCGCCAGGACACTTTCTGAGGTTGGTAGTGGTGGAGTGCGCTTCGAAATTGCCGAAGAACCGATTTCAAAAATATTTCTGAATTAAGAGATATAGCCATTGTGACACCTAGTACTTGTGACAACGAGGACGAGTCTCCCCTATATAAAATACATAACTTAAACGTTCCTGAGGCTTTAAAGCGGACACAACAAAATTAGTTATTTGCATATAACCAGTGTTGTTCCTCTACGCGTAGACTTTAATTGTCTACACTTTAGTGTAGACAATAGCGTAGACAATCGATTTGGGGTAGACAATGTAGACATTGGCGTAGACAATGTCGACTTTGCGTAGACAATGTCGACTTTGCGTAGACAATGTAGACTTTCTCATATCTGTCAAAACAAAGTCATTAGTGAGTCATATATTGTCAAAGCCGAAATCGACTGACCTTTGATAGGTCTATATATTATTTGATTTGAATTACTTCCGTATAGATTTCCGTCTATCTGTAATTACGACAACTCTCAACGGAATTAAGCTAAAGACTAGAAACAAACGTGTTTTTCGAACACATTAAACAGATATTCTTAAATGAGCAAACCCATCCCATACAAATTAATCAGTTTTTTAAACAAACGGTTCGTTATATTGAAAAATATGTAAAGTAAAAAGATTTTAGAATTCAATGTCATTTCAATTGCAAAAATTAAAAAAAAAGCCGCTTAGATTGCATGAAAAGAATTAGAATTGCCACTAAAGTTTGCTCCGAAGTTCTCCATTACATCATTTGGCGATTGCTTCCTGGAAATTGTGCTGCATTATGTTAAAATTAATTGAAGGAAATGAGATTTTAAACTAAATCAGCTATCCTTTATTTTATTGATTGTCTACATTGTCTACGCGTAGAGAATAGACCATTGTCTACAGTAATAGTCTACGCGTAGACAATGGTGTAGTCTACATCACGTAAACTACGCGGCACAACACTGCATATAACTATAGGAAGGAATTTCATTATAGGATATAAATATGAAACCTAAAAATGTCTGCTTCATTATACCCGTATGGTGAAACCAAAGGGTATATTAACTTTGCTTTACCGTTTGTAACGCCAAGATCCCGTCATCACACATAAAAATGAATTACACCAGTGTGATTAGAATGATAAAAAAAAGTTGAATTTTGCATGTCTGTCCGTCCGTCTGTCTGTCTGTCCGTCTGTCTGTCTGTCTGTGGCGCGGATTGCGGGCGCACGGATTGAGCTAGAGACTTGAAATTTTGCGCAGATCCGTTTTTCGTAAAATGCGAGGCTAAGTTCGTTAATGGGCAAAAATGGACCATTAGGGGGGGTACCCCCCATACGAACGAAATAGTTTTTTGTGAATATCTCAAAAACGGTGCATCTTATCAAAAAAGTCCAAGAACAAAAGTTATTTAGGATATGATTCTACATAAAACTCCCATACATCAAAATCCGATTGGAAAAAATTTTAAAAAATCTAATTGGAAAGTTTGACTTCAAAGTGGAATTTTGGTACCACTGCTCAAATTATGATACGAATATCACCATACGGGTTTTCAATAATTGCCAGATTGGCAATTATAGCTTTTGTTATGTTTTTTATTTAATTATAAAGTTTTCGACTTTATTTCTCCACAAAAATATTAACGTCTTTCAAAAAATATTGCAAGCGTCAGCTACAGTTTTTGACGTGAGCGTAGCTTTACCTTGTCAAATACTTTTGGATTAACTTCGAGACAATAAAAGCATTCCTGTTCCTACTTCCCTCACCGGTTATCTGTCCCGGATTACTTATTGGTACTTGATTTAAATCTCAGTGCTAGATGTAGCAAAAAAAAAAAACTGTAACTACGTGTGTGTTTTCCCACGCAAGTAAGAAGAAAGATTCGCCTGCGGCACATTTTATCAAAAGTGACTGGTATACATTTATTAAGAAAAGGAATGCAAAAGAACGATTTGTCTTAAATCGCTATCACCATTCAGAACAAAAAAAAATTTCCCAAATTACGCTACTGATACGCAACCAGCTCTAGTAGTTTTTGAGAAATCTTTGACACAGACTAATAGACCGAAAGATATTTATGTAATGATTCCAATCGACTCGGGAATTGGGTTTAAGCGAAATTAAGAGGTCGACATTTTTCATAATTACAATACTTTATTATACTACGTATAAGAAAGTAAAAAAAGCGCAAATATCGATATTTCAATCATAGGCATGAATATGACACGAGTGATAGAAGTGAAGAGTTTATAAGCAAAAAAATGAATACTTTAATATAAAGGGATATCTTCTAAAAAAACGTTTATGGATAAATCCTGGAAAATCCAATGCGATTTGAACAGTAAGGGTATTCGCTCATTGAAGCATTTGGTTGTGTATCAGTGTATTGGATGTATATTTACTCGACCTAGCAAAATTTTTCATACAAAATCGGTTACACTTTAGCTTTTTATTTGCTTCACTCGAAAGCTTGTTTTTGGGTCTTGTATTGGTAGAAGTGTAAATTATGACAGCTGAAACTTTCAGATTATGTTTTGTGGTCTTAATATTTTTCTCCGGCAAAAAGTGTTTAGTGGCGATAAATCAATTAATATATATAAATATATATAATATGGCGCAAAATGTTATTCAGCAGCGAAAGCGGAAAAGAGAAAACCCCAACAAGAAGTGGAGTGAAGCTGAAATCGCGACTATTTTAGATTTTCTGGAAGAGGAGAAAGATTTTGAGGTAAGAACATTTTTTTCTTTTTTGCTCATATTTTGCACAAAATTTGTTTTTAGAAACCTACTGCTCAATTTTTTTATAAAAAACTCATTGAACGGAAAGGAATCGTTGCTTCCTGGGACCTGATTAAGTGGAAGGTACGAAACTTACGAATAAACTTGAGAAAAGCAAACGATTGGTCAAAATCAACTGGAGCTGGAATTCTGGAGGCTGAAGAAGGAATATCCTCTGTGAAAGGTAAAATGAAACGTATTTCATATATGTATTGAAATTAATTGTTGGAATATCTTATTGGTAGACAAATTAAATCAAATGTGTCCACATTACCAAAGACTTGACGGCATTTTCGGCACAAAATCAAATGTTTGTATTCCAACAGTAATTGACACAGAAGAAAGCCGGGATTCCAAATTCCCAATTTATGTCGATGAAAGTTCTAATGAAATATTTATATTTGACATTTCTTCATCAATGAGTTCGACTCAAATTGAAACTTCGCCATCAGTTTCATCAATTAATCCGACGCAAACAATAGGAGAAAATACGTTGTCTAGAGATTCTCTAACAGCATCTAGCGCGTCTAAAGTGCAACGTTGCGTGGAAAAACTTAAAAAAGCAACCCCAAAGACCAGTTTAAGCCAACTTGCCCAAGTTCAGACAGAGAGAATTAAATTTCAGGCCGATAAAATGCAATTGGAAAAAGAAAAATTTATGTTTGACAAGGAACTTAGAAGGGACCAATATGAGTTCGAAAAAAATTTACGTAAAGATGAATTTAATTTGCGGAAACAAGAACTAGAAATTAAAAAACTGCAAATTGAAAAAGAAGAACGTCTGAAAATACGCGAAATCGAATCAAAGAAGCAAATTTCAATGTATGAATTAGAGTTGAAATATAAAAGCCAAGAAAATAAAAATTAATAAAAACAACTAATTTATATGTTCTCTTTTAATAACATAAAAATAGCTTGACGTTTTATTTCAGCCTTTCGACTGCAACTATTTGTACTCTCGTCAACGTCTTCAATATTGGTTTCTGGTAACTCATAACTACAATTGGCCTCATCGTCTGGTATCAAAATATTATGCAAAATACAGCATACCAAAACCCAATTGCAACACCGTATATGATCTTCATCATTATGTATATTAATTTTTAATTCCTTTAAACATGAAAAACGTTCCTTTAGTATCCCAAAGCAATGTTCGACTCTTACACGAAACTGACTGTGAGTTAAGTTAAAGAAAATTCTCTCGGGAGCTGTCAACATTCTTGAATTTGTCCTAAATGGTGTGATTACCGTCTCGGTTAATGTATATGCTGAGTCTGCTGCAATCCATTGTGGACCTGAAAAATATCTTTCTGGATACTTGGCTAGTGGGCAATTGGCAAACATCCTAGCATCGTGAACACTTCCGGGGTAACCCACAGTTGCATGACGAATTTTAAGTTTGTGATCACAAATAATTTGGGCTTTAATCGAGTATTTTCGTGTTCTCGAAAAGTAAGAAACCGAATCCTTTCCTGGAGTTTCTTGAAGTTTGATTTCTGTACCATCTAAATACCCTATACAATGTGGCAATTCGTGTTGAGTTTCTGCCACCAGTAAATCTCTCTCCTCTTTATCGGGCCAGAAAATGATGACATTTTTCAATTTCAAAATAGCTTTAAAAATTCTTCTTGTTATTTTGTTTATTGTCCCACCGTCACCTACTCCGAACACTGCTGATATTTTGCGGATTGAAGCACTTTCTCTGGATGATCCTAATCTGAACAAAACAATAGCTAGTTGTAATGCTACAGGGAATTGTTGACACGACCGGGGTTTCTTGAACTCCTCATCTCCTTCAATCAACTTCAAAATATGTTGGAATTGGTTGGAGTTTACTCTCAACATTTGTCGATACCGGTCTTCGTCTAAGGTTGGCAATATATTCTCTATCCAGTCTTTAGATTTGGGCATTCTCTCATAGATTTCACATCTAGACGAGACTACTGCAAAAATGTCATCATTCACGCAATCCAGAACTTCATCAATTTCTTCTTCATTGCCTGAAAATCAAAATTATTTCACATATTTCTGATTTTTCTTTGACAATCCGAATTAATTTACCTGATTCGTCCAATAAATCGAGTTCCATAATACAGGATTCGATGAGGAAATCCAAAATTTCTGTTTTCACACTTTTTTTCGGCATTGTTCAATTTTCTGCAATTAGAGCTGTCAAACTTGCAGTTCAGTGTCATAGTTCACTGGAGATTTTTCAAATGCTTTACATGGTGTTCACGCTTTCTTGTAAAATGCACTTGTATCCATGCTACATTTACACCGATACTCAAAAGAGTGAATACCCATAGTATTTTCTATCAAAAACAAATTTCGTATAAATCAAGGTATTCACGATATTTTATTTATTGAATACAGCCGCGATTTCTAGCAAATTTAAATTGGGATGAAAAGAATCGACATTTTATTGATATTCGAAAATATTTAACAATGTCGAAATGATGAAACAAAATTTACTTAAAATAATTCTAGAAAGAAAAAATTCTGTGATAAATTTATGTAGCAAATTTTATTAAGATTATAACTAAATAAATGTGTAAATTCCGAAGTACAGTGTAACCTTCATATTACGAAATTGTTCCTAGTACTTAATTTAAGTAGTGATACGCAAATAAAACCGTCTCCAAATATCGAAGTCCCGCCTTCATTTATTCGACTTTTGCTCTCCATATAACGAAATTGTTCAAATGACTCGAGTTACAAGAAAAAGTGTTATTCGCTATCTCTGTTATTCCTCGGTAAATGAAAAAATTGGTCATATGAATCATTGTTAAATTACCCAAATTTTTGTTAAAATCACAAAAAAATTGTCATTTGGAACAGATATACTAGTGTGGGGCAGTGGAAAGGGAGGGGGCAAGTTATCATACTCGAAAACCTAGGTGGCGGTACGTGTGGGGGGCAGGGGGGAGGGAGTTGCATATAAGAAATATAAGAAATGTCTTCTATATAAGAAAGGTCTTCTACAAAAGAAAACGATCGGATTCATTCTGATTCTGGTTTTGGTTTCAAAAATTTAGATCTGATTTCAAAGACTTGAAAAATTTGATTCTGGTTTTGATTTTAAAAATTTGTAAGAATTCCAATGGTTCAGAGGTTTATAAAAAAACGATTTGCACTTCTAGTTAGACAATAACGGTCAAGAGGTTATGAAGGGATCAAGATGGGCAACGATTAACTCTTACCGGCGGATCTAGAAAATCTCAGCGAAAAGCAAATTACTCACATAGAAGAACCATCCGGAAAAACTAAAACAAAAATCCTCGAATTCAACTAGACGTTCGTCTCCATTACCACTTTCAGTTGGTGGCTATACGTTAACCGGAAGTTATAAAAATTGCGGCATTTTAAAAATCTCAATTACGTTTTTTACGATTTACTCCGAAACTACGCGTTTTTAAAAGTATTTTTCAAAACACATGCATCGAAAATATGCCTTTCGATACCTCCGTAGCGGGTCGAAAGTTGCGTTTTCGGCCCTAGGGGCGAAAGTGCGATTAGCAGGCCGAAACTGTGTTTTCGCGACGTAAATCGAAAATTTATGAATGAAACTGAACGAGTGAAGTTGGCTGTACGAGCGCAGTGTGATTTAGTTGCGCATTGTCGATTTCCATTTTTTGTTATGTTGATTTTTTATTTCAAAGGAAAGAAATTTAAAAATTAAAATCTGTTTTGACCAACATTTCTTAGTAATAAAACGAATTTATAGAATATAGTTTTGTTTCTTTTAAAAATTCACTTCTGCTGAAACCCCCTTTTACATTGCTCTTCAATACCAAATTCGCGCTTAAATGGCATCTCAAGGCATATTTTCGATGAATTTATTATGAAAAATTGTATACGCAACTCGGAGCGGTGTCACCGATTTCACTCGTGTGATATCTGCCCTCGCTTCGCTCGTGCAGCTAACTTCACACTCTTGATATCGTTGACTTTCGCCCCTTGTTGCGTAATATACTATTGTATAACAAAAGTTGAATACAGTGAAATCTCTAACACTTCTGTCCTGTACAAGAACTTGATATCTCAAATTAACATCGAGATATACCGTTAGTTTTCAAAATTTCAGTTTTTGGCGATTATTTTTTATTTTGGTCGAAACAGAGACTGCGAATACTACTTTTTCTTCTAACTTGAAACAAACGCTTGAAACAAGTTACGGAACACCACTCTTGGATTTTGGTACCAGCCACAAAGAACTGAACTGGGCTAGACTACCGCATAATGGACAAAAGCCACCTGTTGTTTGGTAGAAAAACTTGTACGTTGCCTGAGTGATGAAAATTTGTTGTCGAAGTGGTGGTATTTGCAAAAACCGAAATAAACGCAGCTTATAGAACATGGACCGAGTAAATACTTGTACGGATTTCTATATAAGATTTGTAGTAAAACCTAACAAAAATGCCTAGTAAAAGCATTTACTAGATTTTATTCACTCGGCCCCATGGCTCCTTGATTCAACTACAGTATGTCTTAACAAACAGTAAACTAACAAACAGTTAGTTAAAGCTTAGAACATTCTGACCATTCTCTCTCTCGCTCAGCGATACAACCGGTTTCCGGTCTGACCATTCCCAAAGATAAAAAAAATCGTATTCTATACCTATTTCACAAATATATTTATTTTTCTGTTATATTTAATCAAACGTTTTTCACAATATCAATCACAGCGTCTTATACAATATATATATTTTTATAACTCATTTCGCTTAATATGTAAATTCTAGCCACTTGAGCTAGCTTTCTTAGATTATATATACTAACTCTTATTTAAATATGGTTTGATATTATTATAATTAAGCCATTTCACTAATCTTACTTTTAGTTAACGTAGGATCGCAAAATAAGGAAATCTATCTCTTAGTTCTCCTAATTTAAAATTAAGAATTTTACAATATGTTTTAAATTAAAATTTAAGGCTTTTTTTACAAAAACAAAACGACAATTTGGTTTATATTTTGAAGACTGATAAAGCAGTTTGCTAGTATGCAAATTGGAAACTAACAAAAAAAATTGTTTATAACGACATTCAACTCACAATATTGCATCTAATACTCTAAATATATTAAAATATATTTTGTCTTTGTCTTATAACAATTTTGGTCCTATCAGCTTTAGTAAAAAAATCGCCTAAAATCATTAAATCAAGAAAAGTTTTGAAGTGATTCAAATGCGAGTTTTCAGCTATCTAAGCGAGTACTACAATTGCATGATGTATGAAAATAAAACAAATTGTATATACAATATTTTTTTTGCTGAATTGGAATTAGTGAGCAGAGAATATTAAGACAAATTTAACTTTCAATTGAATATTTTTTTTTCATGTATTCTAAAATTTTGTAACGATCCTAAATCTAGAATAAATGATTCTGAATGAATATAATTTTTTACTCCTATTTGTTAGCCTTATATTACATCATTATTTTCTATGCATTTAAAATAAATATCTCCCAGTTGAATGGCTAAAACATAATTGAAATTATAAATAAATCAGGAAATCGAATAAAATTAATAATAAATTAAATTACAAAATCAGACTTTTGATATGACTAAAAAGTTTTTAGCTAGTTGTTCGTTATTGTTTAAAAATTCAAAAAAAAGAACAAAAACCAAAATAAATCTACTTTACTAGTATTGGTAGTTTTTGCGAGGAAATATAGCGCGGGCGGGGAGATCATCCGGATCCTGCTGATTTCTATAACGCCATGCTAGGAAAACTGCTAGTACCTGTATTAGAAAATATAGAAAAAATGGTTTTATGTTATTTCAATGATACAAATTTTTTAAAACATTTAAACAGTGTAAAAAAATTAAAAATATGTACAAAATAAGCAAAATTATTAAAACTAAGAGAGGCGTGAAATTAACTGGATTCGAAGTTCGATTAGTGGCGGACCGAATTTTCGGTTTCGCATTCGCTTTTCGGCCAAAGATTAATTTCGATTTCGGCCTAAAAAGCCAGATGCGGTCGGAAACGGAGTTCCACATTGTGGTTAATGAGGAAGGGATATTTTTTTTTAACTAAATATTTCAGAGGGCTTTCTAAAGTGAAACCTGTATGTGCTAAATAATACACCACCGCCAGTCTACCTCGATGCGCGATGTCACATTTTTTTCTAAGACCAACTATACACACTGTGGTTTACTCGACAATTTTTTCTATCTGGTTAATTGCAACCTGTAAAAGCCGGACCTGAATGAGCCAAACCCTGGATAAGTCGGACCTTGGAAAAGCCGAAAATCGATCTAAGCCGGACTAATTTCCTGACCCCGTGCGAGCCCGGCTAATAGTAGATTCATTGTACTACTTTCGCACATGTGTGTAAATAAAACTCTCCCCTCATCTGAAGAATTTTTTCAAACACAAGTGCCGTTTTATCTGAAAAGAGGTTACCGATGGACAAATCATCTATGGTGGACTCAACGCGTTTAAAAAATTCCACTTCAAAAGCAAGCCACATGCTCAATATTGCAATTCGCGGCTTGGCTAAAGCATGACATTTGAATTCTTCAATCAGGTTTCGTAACAATTTTTCATCCCTGCTGGCCGTACCTGCAGTTTTACATTGGTTGCAAATCATGTTTTTGTAAGATTTTGTGGTAACCCATCAACAGCAGAAGTCATGTAGGAGTCTAAGTCTAGACTGAAGATATCATTTACAATTACTTGAAATAATGGCTTACATTCGTAGAATAAGAATAATATTTAGAAGTATAATGTGCTGACATTTGCAACTACAAAAATCTGCTGTTTTGCTAGTGGTTTTGGTTTAACTGACGATGTGGTTTTATCCGACCCACATACTGAGCCTTTTATAGAACGTGAGTGAGTTTTTTCCATAATAATGACAAAAGTGAGTTTTTTCACGTGGGCTGATTGAAAAATCAACAAATTTGGGACAAATTTTCTAAAATATTTCTCGATGTACAATATTCTGATCATTTTTCGGGTTGTACAAAATTAACTGTGATTTTTTTTTGCAAAAAGAAAAAAAGCGTGCACTAAAAATATATTAATACGTAAAATGTGCAAATAATCAATACCAACAAAAAAAAAACAGAAACATTGCATTTAGTCGACAATAGATTAAACCAACCTATTTAGTCTTAGGTTTCAAATTTAATAAAGTTTAGAAGAATTTAATGATGAATGATATTTCCATCCTCACTTAACGTACACGCAGAAATTTCTCTTGTCCTGTAACTTTACTTTACACCATACATGACTAAATAAAAAGTTAGTATATAATTAGTAAATATTTTCAAAACGCCTTTCCATGAAATTGTTAATAATTTAAAGAAAAGCACTTGGAAGTCCGCGTGGATCTTTTTGATTTCGATAACGAACAGTTAGCCAAACACCAACAAACTGTAAAAAGGAATTCATGAGGAATAGTAAAATGGTTTTTTTTTATTAATAATGTTTCCTGCAATACGAATAGAGTATAAATTAGATGTTCGAATTAGAAGACTTACCTCAGTGAAACTGAAGAACAAGCCGATTCCGCCACACAATTTGAACGCATAGTTAATTTTGTCCTCTAATTTTGGAAGACATGGTGGGCAAGTACAATCCGGCTTACTATAAATTGCTGGACAACATTGTCGATTAATCTCATCACAAGTTGAATGCTCTGAAGTGTTCGGCATTGTTGAATTAAAGCCACAGCATATAAATGTGTCCTGAACTTCTTTCTTAATGCTGTCGGGAACGGTATTCCAACCTTCTTCGGCGAATTCCTTTTGCTGATATGAATTTACAGCAAGACAAGAGCATGCGATTGAAAATTGTATCAGGAACAGAAGAAACAGAATTATCATATACTATATGAAGACATTAATGTAAGGAACATTTTTAGTTTGGAAAACGACGGATAAAATTTATTAAATGCTGCTTTTTTGTATAACGAGATTTTTGCTTTTACGGAGGTAAAATTTTCAAATTTCATCACAATCGGTTCAGTAATTCTTCAGTAAATTTAGAACAAACAAACCGTTTTCTTCAAACAGATTTTTTAGTCCAAGTACAACATTTTATCAGGGATCGTTTAGATCAGACACTTTATTTCGCAAATTTTATTCTACGATACTAGATTCATGTTGCACTACGATACGAAATTTAGAATTTTATTCCTGAAAAACGCCCAAACTTGAAGTTTTTCACATAAAACCGTCGGAATAACTTCAAATTTTGACAACTTTTGTCAAGTGAATTCATTCTGCGATAGATAAATAAAATTTACGGAATAAATTCTGAATAAAATTTGCGAAGAAATTCAAGGAAAAATCGCAAATGTAAATGGAGCCTAAAATAGAGCACACATCTATCAGTTTTCCATCAGTTTTTGGGAAACTGATTGGTGTGAACGTTCGAGTCAGTCGCATCAGTCGTATCGCATTAGAATAGAACCGAATTTTATTTTTTGAACTTAATGCAATAATAATGCATAAACACGCTCTGTCTCGATTATCCACCCGCATTTTTTAAAGTCTGCAACCAAAATGAATAGAAACTTTTCACAAAAAACTGTCAGTCGCAACTGATAGATGTGAACGCATAACTAGATGTGAACGCATAACTAGATGTAAAAAACTGATGGAAAACTGACAAGTACCGTAAAGCCTAAACCCCAATTACGCGTTCGTGCGTGCGGCATGATTTTGTTCTGGCATCTAGTAGTTGTCACCGCGTCTAAAAGTAGAAACTGAGCCTACTCTACGCGGCACGGACGCGGCAACGCGTCTGAGCAACGCGCAATTATACATTTACTCATTTAGGGCCGTTTGCGCCAACTATTCTTAAAAAATTAGGTGGTGCTTAGCCTACTTAAACCGTAGAAAATCTTCGACTTAAATAATTTAAGTTGAACATAAGTTGCTAAGCTTCGTTGGTGCAAACGGCACTTAAATGCGTAGTTTTTAGCTTCACCGCGTGGGTGCCGCACGCACGAACGCGTAATTGGGGTTTGGGCTTAACAGTCGCGACTGATGGAAAACTGATAGATGCTCTACTTAAGGGAACAAAAATTTCCTCAGAGAAAAACGCTTGAAATTTTTATTGTAAGTTGCCACAATTACAACAAATAATTTTTCCAAAAAAATGAGTGGTTTTAGAGAAAAACACAGCTTAATTTACCTAACGGTGAGATTATACCTTTCTTACATAATCAAACTCCATATGATGAAAATAATTGGGCATAACCCTCTAACCGGAATATTTCACTAAAAATTTCACCAAAATATGACTTTCAACTTGCGACAGACCGTACCCAAGACAACGTACAGGGCTAAATTTTTTCCAGCATGTAAAGCGATAACTTACAAAAGTCAGTGTAACACGTTCCGGCGATTAAAATTGTTACCCGTTATAAACAAGCGAATTCCCTAGAGGGATAATTTTGGATTTTTTTTAAACCAAAATCATTGAAAAACTCGGGAACTGATTGATGTAGAATGTTGAAATTTTGCATGGAACAGGCTTTTATCAAAAGAAAAACCTCTTCCGAAAATGAGAAAAATCGAACCTGCCAATAACCCAATAAAGTCTATTTTAACAGAAAATCGCGCAAGGGGTAATATAAAAAATCAGCCCAATGGTAATTCCTTGTATTTAGATGAAACTTCGGTAAAAATTAATACAACCGGGCTATTTTACATGGCCTTTTCACCCCATGTGAGCTGACACAGTCTCATGTAAATACTTACTGGCACTGACAAATCTGTACTGACAGGACTTTTTGTAGTCAGTACAGATATGCCAGTAATTTGACATTTCAGACTTTGAAGATGGCTGGAAATGAAGAATTTGAGGTAAATCTATTAAATTATTATGAATCTAATTTTTTTAATTCATTTTTTAACTTTTAGAACTCTCAGACTGGAGAAAGAAGACTAACTAGGAACGAGGTAATTAAAAAAATAGAAGCATACGAGCAAAATCCATGCCTCTGGAATACGAGTGTTGCAAACGAAGTCATTTTGAAAATGAACTGACTGCCAGTTCGCTAAATGTCTTCTTCTAATGCTACATTTACACGAATGACAAATTTGTCATTTTTTTTCTTGTCATTATGTTAATTCCCGTGTAAATGGCATAATTTTTGTAATTTTTTCTGTCAGAAAATGTCAATCTCTCATAAAAGAATGAACTTGTCCATTCTTTTATGCCAGATTGTCATTCGTACAAACGCAATATTAGTTATGACAAAAGTTGAATACTAAAGTTGTCATAACTAATATTGCGTTTGTACGAATGACAATCTGGCATAAAAGAATGGACAAGTTCATTCTTTTATGAGAGATTGACATTTTCTGACAGAAAAAATTACAAAAATTATGCCATTTACACGGGAATTAACATAATGACAAGAAAAAAATGACAAATTTGTCATTCGTGTAAATGTAGCATTATTCATTGTCAGTAATTTCACATTTTGAGTCCGTGCTACTGACAGACTTTACAGTCTCGTGCAAAGGCCGGGTTAGTGTAACGCAGGTAGTTATAATTTGTAGATAAAAAACAATTATTGTAAATTAATTGTAATCAAGTAAGCAATATCTCAAGGATCCAGTTTTTTGTAATACTTGTAAATAAATCATTTTCACCAGAAATCGCTAATTTACAGAAAAAATTCATATCATTTTTGA
This sequence comes from Chrysopilus asiliformis, assembly GCA_964034945.1. Lineage (NCBI taxonomy): Eukaryota > Metazoa > Arthropoda > Insecta > Diptera > Rhagionidae > Chrysopilus > Chrysopilus asiliformis. The sequence goes on from OZ035961.1 coordinate 39,445,401, forward strand.
AATTAAATCGAAAACAAAATCACCAAACACACATAATCAAAATCAATATTATTAAATTAATATGCTGCTCTCGACTTGTATTAATTCTAAACCTATATGTAAATTAATGAATTTATGGCGCAATTGACGTCAAGAACCCTTACTTCATTTAGAACTGATAAGAGGCCAAATTCAATGAGGAAATCAACATCGAAAGGTTATCAAAATTTCTTCCTGCTGATAAGGTTTTTGTGGCTAAAATTTCGCAAATTAAAGTAGCACATTTTTTTAACTATACGACTATATGAAAAAGGTCACACGAACTTTCACCTTTATAAAAATTTCTGTACGCAACCTACATTTAAAAGATTTTCTATAATGCTATACGGTTCTGTATGAATAATTTGAAAAGGATACAAAGAACAGCATGACTTGGTGATGTTTAATTGCGCCAGCGAGACCCAGCATTGAAATCAATATTAAAATTATTCCGCATGCCAGTATTCCGCCAACAATTGGAAGATTGGTCACAATTGATGCGGCACGACCATAAACTCCAACAGCAATCAAAAGAAATCCGACGAGCTAAAACAGAAACCACAATTTATTCATTATTATCGTTGAAAGGTCTCGGCCAAATGGGACAAGGAAATGAAAACTTCCAAATGCAGGCAAAAATCGATACAAATTGCTGCACTTCCGACTTTTCTCTCCACTTACAATGTACAAAATATTCAACGCAATTAGAGCGTTTTTGGAACAAGTGAATCCTCCACACATTGTTAATTTCTTTAATTTCACAAATTATTTCTCGATACTCGCAATTACACGAATCAAAACAAATAGAAACGCAATCAGAAAAAGAAAAACTACTAGAAATGCTGTCGTCTCGACTGCCAATTGAAAATCTAATAGAGTTGACTGAGTTTGAAGGCTGAAAGGTCTGACCTCGTTCAACTAGAGTTGAATGCGAATCTTGTTCGGTTGAATCGAGTAGGTACTGTGAATATATTAAGTGTCATGTACATTGTTAGATTTGACAATTATCAGGTTTGGTTAGAGTACCTGTATAAGTAAGAAAAGTGTCTAGACTCCTTTAAATATGGTGCCAAATTAAATTTAAGAGTTTCTCCCGATAGTCTTTTGGTGATGTTATTTTTGGTTCGAAAATAATTCCGTGAGAATTCTAGTAACGCATTTAAAATATACGCTTTTTAGCTTATGACGAATCCGAATCACAGGTTACTTTTTAAATTTCATTAATTGCTATAAATAAAATTAGATAAAAGCGGTTACTCTAATAGTACTTTCGACTCTGTCGCAGACTAGAGCTAGCATTTCTTAAAAAAACAAAAAACAAAAAGAAGCATGAAACAAATTAAAATTAAGTTTGCCTTTAACTTGACATTGCCTTAACACATTTCTAATCATATGGAATTCTTTTTCACTAGATAAAGAGGATTCCAAGAAATCAAAATCAAAATAAATTTTTCATTTTGAATTCGACACCATTTTGTTAGTCTTAACCTTAAAATATAAATTCAAATGTGGCTAGATTCGGCAGATAACAAAATTGCTCGAAAACTGCTCTTCAGTGCTTGCACATGGACTACCTTGGTCATTCGAATACGTATCTCTTTTCGAGCGATGAAAAAAATCCCAGCCGAACAGTACTTTTCGGAGCAAGAGACTTTAGAGCAAAAAGATTATGCCAGTCGAAAACGCCATAACTAAAACTGACGTATTTAAAACATGGAAGAACTCGTAGTTGTTTTAATAAATTATAGTAATTTTTACAGACTGTTTTAATCTATAAAAACAGTGTTCTAACTGATCTAATAGACTATTCTAATTGGACTTAATAGACGGTTCTACTCAGTATTCCAGTATATTATTGCTCAACTAGCCAAACTCTAGTTACAGTCACTATAATCTATATAAATATTTGTGTCAACATAACTCAAAACCTTATAGACAACACCTCGAAGTAAAGCCACAAAAAAATTGAATCAGAGCTGAATCTAAATAGTGTGATAGAAATATGATATTTTCGACATATATCTTTCTAACACAAAGAAATAAGGTTAGGAAGTTTAGTAGAGTCGTAGTCCACCTGGTTTTAGACAAGAACCACAATCATGCTCTATGCTTAGCTGCAGTTGCATAGAGCGTGGACAATTGGACGTGTGAAAATGACCACCAAGCTAAAAAATTAGCACGAAAAACATTGAGAATTTGATTCAATGCTACAACTAATTGACAAAATAACTAAATTCGGTTAATATAAGAAAAAATCTCATATCTGGAGTATAAAAAAAAGAAATTGGAAACTCGTAGTTGTTTTAATAATTGGAAAAGAAAAAAAAAATAACAAACTGTTCTAATCCTGTGAAAAAACTTTTCTAACTGGTTGACTAGACTGTTCTAATTGGAGTTGACATACTGTCCTGTTTAGTAGAACAGTCTATCAAGTGCGGTTGTTCACTCTCTAGATTCTCTAATGCAGGTTAATAGGTTTCAATTGCATTTGATTTTAGGAATTTAGTACAGTAATCCCCCGCTTTACGGACGGGATGCGTTCTACGGAAACTGTCCGTATATCGAAAATCCGTAAAACGAAACCTATTTTAGTATGAGATTGTACTGGGAATAAATAGATGTGTTCCAATCAATAGTATAAGATCGTATTAAAAATAGATAGATGTGTACCAAAAAAATCCGTAATACGAAACAGATTAGTATAATATATTAGAATAAATATTTAACCACTAGAATAATGAGAAAACTATATAATTATAGAAAAAAAATATTTATACTACTTGAAATGGAGCATAAATCAATTGAATATGTTAAAACCAACAAAATATTATGGGACAAATCATGCCGCGGACAAAAAAACGTAGCTGTTTCTACGTAGGTTTCTGCTAGTTTCGTCAGAATTCAAATTTCATTGTGGGACAGAAAGCAGATTCTGCTTCTGCTGCTGCTTCTGCTGCTGCTTCTGGAGTTCTCGCTTAAGAATAGCAAATAGATTTTTTAAAAATACACCGCACTGCAGTTTTTTATTGCCTTTTTTTAATTCTCTTTTGTGTATACACAAAATGTGTCAGAAATTTCGGAGAAATTAAGTATGTACATTTACAATAAATACAACATAATTATGGAGGACTTTTTCTTGATTTTTTTCTGTGATTCAAAAAAAAAAATTTTTTGTCCGTAATAGCGAATTTTTTTTATCCGTATAGCGAATTTGTTCCTATATTAGTCATGTCCGTAACTTCGAATTTCCGTAAAACGAGCGTCCGTATAGCGGGGGATTACTGTACGTCTTCTAAGATTCGTGATTATTTTTAATCTGGATTTCCTAAGTTATTTTTTTTAAATTTCTAATATATTTTTATTTTCGTTCGACTAACTAGTCGAAGGAAATCTTTAGTCGACTAAAATAATTAAACAGGCCGATACTCATGATGCACACGATATTAAAGTATTTTCTGGGTAATTTGGGGGGTCGCTGATTCCGAATCTGGTAGAAGTTTGGCTGTGCCAGCTATACTTTTTCAGAAATGATGGAAAAAATTGTCGTTTTCCAAATTATAAATGTTTAAATCATTTTATCCTTCATATGGAAAAAGTTAATCGATCGAAAATAAGTTACATAAAGCTAACGCTGTCTTCAATGTTATCCGCAGGAAGCTGGATTTTTATTCGTGTGAGGTAAATGTTCACTTCTTGGTGGTATCGGACCATATATCCTTTGTTTTTCCTCTTCTTGCTCTTTTATGTTTATTATTCACACATAAAATGTGTTTCTAACATAAACATGAACCTTTCTTAATAACGAACATAACTACGCATTACACACAAAGAATTTTTTCCATACCTTTCTAATCGGGGTACCTCGAAAACAGAATAGGAAATGGTCGGTCCCATGGGTATCCCGATTAGGGGGGTTTTTACTGTATTTATAATATTGAATGAGATTTTCAAATTTTTTCGCGCTGTTTTTCAAATTTGTAGCCAGTTTTAGAAGTCCAATTGGCTACTCTCTGGACTCTCGATTCGGTAATTTGATAAGGAATAAATTACAAAAAGCCGCTAGAATTTTTATACCTGCAATTATTTTTTGAATACCAATGTAAAAACTCAATAAGTAAATTGTCAATACAAGCTTTATCGTTACGATATCACAGCTTACTTTATTTACAGTTAAATTATAAGTTATAAAAATAATTCTACTTATTCTACATACGCCTTAAAATATTAACAATTTTTTTTTATTGTAACAAAAACTTAACATTTAAAAATTGCTGCAAGTAAATTTTATTTGTGACGTATTTCTCATACTACATATTTACTGACGTAAATAAAAATTGTTTTAGTTTTTTGCATTTCCGCGATAGTTTTTTCGATAATAAATTTTTATTGAGAGACTTTTGCAATTAAAATTCCAAACATAGTTGTTGTCATATGACTTGACGGCACAATTCAAATGTTTGAATGAGATTATTAACTTGTTGCCGTGTGTGAAAAAAAAAACAATTGTTCTTTACTGGCCAATTTACATAAACAGAGATATAAACAATTGGAATGTGTTCCAAATGAAATAAAGATGGCAATTATATGATTCAACCAACTTAAAAATAATAATTTATTTCATAATAAGTTATCGATATTGTTATTAGAAATTCACATCTTAAAATGTTGTTTCTCTTCCTACAAACTTACATGTAATTACCCTAGATAAAAAGTACATTACAAAAACTACATCTATAGTTAAAAAGACAATTTAAATAAATAAATTTACTTAACTAAACCTATTGTAGCGACTCCCTCATTAACGATCGAATCTAATACATCTTTATAAATACGTTTTCGGTTGATAGGATATTTTCTTTTTGCACCTAAACTGACTACACCTGCAGAGGCGATTTCTGTATCTGATAATTTCTCTGCTGCAGTAATTCATCCAATTGCTCCTCACGATAGTAAACAATGAAATCAACTGGCGATAGTCCTTCGAATACCGAGCAAACGCTTGGCTTGAGATTGTAGAAGAAAATCGGCTGTGATCGTCTGGCGAAATCATTAGTTATGCTCTCAATAACGGTAGCAGCTGTGAAGTCAGCACCGTAAATATGTGAACAATCGATTACAACGGGTAAATTCTGTCGGATTGAATGCTTCGTTACTAAATTTCGAACATAATCGACTGAGGGAAAGATTAGGCAACGGTCTGGCGTAATCATTAGATATTCTAATCCACACGGTGAGGTCAGTGTTTCAACGGACAGTTTTGGACGTGCAGCGTGATATAAGATGAATACCATGTTTAATCCAATTCCAACCAAGATACCAATCTCAAGAGGTAGCGCTAAACAAGCGATGAATGTGCCAAGGCCAGGAATTAAATCGCTTTCTGTAAATTAAAAAGCATAGGAAAAAGGTAATTAGAAACATTAACATTTTATCGCCTATCAATTTTAACATACTCTTCGATCTCCACATCGGTTTCACAACTTTAACTTCAACCATGAATACAACAGCAGCAATAATAATGGCAGCCAATGCTGGTTTGGGAATGAAGTAGAAATATGGGGTGAGGAATAGCAGTGCCAAAATCACCAAAACTCCGGTATAAATATTGCCCATGGGGGTTCGAACTCCACTTGCATTGTTAACGGCACCCCGGCTTAGAGCTCCTGTACCTGGAAAACCTTGAACGAAACCGTTAGCCACATTTGCCACTCCGATCGCTATTAACTCTTGTGTAGCGTCAACTGCTTTTCCATTTGCTGTAAATTTATATGAAATTTTAAAACAAAAATTCACGAATTAGATTTCTATGAAATTACCAAAAGCCTTGCAAATAGCAATGTTTTCCATTAACGAAATCAATGGAATAACAATTAATCCTGATCCCATACTGGAGACCATTTCTGAGAATGTTTCGGCCTTCTCCGTGTATGTTTCATTGGCTGATAGTGAAAAGGATGGGGCCTGGAAGTGCGGTAGTCCTGGAGGAATATTTCCAATCAAATTAAATGGAGCACCGGCTGAAGTGTGAAAAATGTATCCAAGCACTCCGCATACCACAACCAGGATCGCATTCCTCGATGTTCCAATGAGCCAAAGTATTTTGTTAATAATTTTATGTTTTTTCGTCTTAAGTGCATCGTCGCTGGGACCAATTTTAATAGTTGCCAATGTCTGAAAGGGAAAGAAGCTTTTTTAAACAGAAAAACGAAGTTCTGGTATCTTAAATTTCTGAGTGCCCAGAACGATTTTCGAACCGAAATTAACCATATTTTTAATAAAGAATATGATGAAATGCAATATATTTCTGAAAGATACTGAAATTTAGAGTACAACAACAAAAAAAAATCCAAATTGCATATCTTCGGGGGGGATGTGGAAGCTGTCAAAAAAAAAGCGTAATATCGTGTACTTGGGCACTCAGTGCCCAAGTCAGTACATTTTGTATGAATTTTGTTTTTATTTTGATTACAGCTTTGGGTTTTTCCCCTTTTATGATTTTTCTTGTATGCAGATATTATATTGTATTGTTATATTATTTATATTATAATATTTTTATTGTATTGTTGTCATTTATTGCATTTTCTTTCGTGGAGTACATGATTTGTTGGAGAAATCGAGTACCAGATTCGCGAGCTTACAAGGTGGTCTATATTCTCAGTCGATTTTTGCAAATTATATTTTCCCATTGTATTTCTACTTGTTTAACGAATAAACCAATTTTTATGGTTTTTAAACAAACCAGCCATACATTTTCTATTGGAATTGCATCTGGGCACTGAGTGCCCAAGTACACGATAAATGGAAGTTTTATAGTACACGGGTCCAGGGTTAACTGGTTTTAAGGTTAAATTTCAGTGAAAGCGTCCTACGCGCCACTTAGACACAGCTAGGGCACAATTGTGGATTTTTTTTAAATGTTGTGCCAAAACATAATTTGTGTGTTTATACACAAAAACTGCAAAAAATATATTTACTCTATTGTCGCAGCTCGCTAGGACATTCATATTTTTTTCCTAGCTTTACAGATGCTTTCAAAAGTAAAAGAAAAATTTAGTCGGTTGGCCATATGGGGAATCATGGAACAAAAATTTCAAACTGTGTTCGTTTTTCCGCCGATTTCAAAACTTTAAATGCCAAAAGATGTTTTTGGAATAGTTCTTTCGACAAAGTATGACTTTGCCCCCACCCAATGAGAAGTATATCTACAAAAAAAATTAAAATCGGTTTTTTCGGAATCCAAAACACTTAAAGATCATAATAAGCTACTTTTGTATTTTGGGTTTAAATGACTGCTCCACTTCGTTCCGCAGACTCCAACACCCCTCCCCCCTCCTCTCACCACTTTCCCCTTGCAGTAGCCATCAAGCAATTTTGTTTGTAACGCAAGTGATATTTCAAATATTCTGCGGCGTGAAAATTCAATTCTCGAAGGAATACCCCTTCTTATTACAGTCGAACCTGGATAGGTTCTCACGGCACCGTCCCATAGATCCCACTTATAAAAGTTTCCCACTTATGTAGGATTAACTTGTTCAGGTTGAAGGAATTTTACTTGAGTTTTAATCATTAGATACGTCGGGTGCAAAAAAAAGTCCTTCCACAGTGCAAAGTCATTAAAAAATTAAAAATTCTTTCGGCCTTGACTTCGTGATCTCTCAGCTATGAATTTTCAAATCCTGGACCACGGTTTTCTGACTTACAATTAGTTGAGGAATCTCTCTAGCAACATTTACCATTCTTGACAGAAAAATTCTGATCCGGTTCTCACCACTTGACACTGCTATAACTTTGATATAGATTCCCTTGAACGCTGAAGGAAATTTGAAGTCATTGACCAAGCGATATTAGTGGGAAAAACTGTCAACTCGAAGAGTAATATATTTATATAGTTTTTAGTTACTGAAATTTGTACCGGAGTAATTGAGTTTTGCCTACATCTGGATAGATGTCAATATTCATCGACACCTCATAAAACTTTTCATTGTTATTTCACGCGCAAATAAATTTTGTATTTTTTTACAATTTCTAAGTTTACCCTCGCTCATTAGCACTAGTGGAGATATTCCGAAATAAATTTAAATGATGCTTTCAATCTGATAAATACATTTTTTATGATCTTTTCTTATTAAATGTGAATCTAACAAGTATTCTATAAATAAGAGCATAAGTCTCGAGAAATGTCTCGACTCGGTTGATTTACCATTCAAAACCGAATTTCTAGACAACAAGGTGAGACCTGAAGTACTTCATTGACGGGTATCGCTTGTAAATCTTTTACTTTTTAATTTTTTTTGAGGTCATTGTGGACAATTTCTTTTGTCTGATCAAGCATTTTGACGTTACAAGCTCATAACCAGATCTGAAAAAATAACGGTTAATATTAATGAAAATGCGCATAAAATTTAAGTAAACGTCACGGAATGCTAAAAATTTTTATAAGCCGGCTAGTAAACATAACCTTCACATTGTAAAAATGTTGTTCACTTTTTAACAGCAACAGGTATATTGTGGAAATAAATTAGCATAAAAATAAAAAAAGATAAAAGGTGATAAAAGTGTATTTCCTCTTTAGCAATATTTTAAAATCAGGGTACATGAGATTTTTTCGAAAATATCATATTACGAATTATTGAAATATTAATAACTTTCTCAAAATCTTAAAATAAAAATTATTAATCATGAACTTTTTTAGATTTTAAAGTTTTAGATGACAATGAGCGCTTTTACGCCGGTGCTAAGTTGGTGGTTTTTTCAATGTAGCACCGGTATAAATGCATTATACTTCGGTAATGCCTGCCAGCTTAGGAGCGGTATTTTGGAGCTGGTAACTCTTGGCGCTGCCATATAGTTGCAGAAATAACTTGATTTTAAAGGCCGAAATACAATTGGCCCGACACAACATTTACGGCGACAGATTACGGCGACAATCATGCTTATTCACAAATTTATTGTTAGCTAACAATATTGTTAAGTAACAATAAATTTCATAGCAATCCATAAAGAAAATGGTATTCATAATTTTGTTGTATTGCATTGGCGGATTGTTGTATTACATTGCGGGGAGACGATAAATATTTTTTAAAACTGTTTTCTTCTATGGAAAACGGATCGCTGGTATCGCGAAGAAGTTGACTTGGTAATCCACGTGGTAATCCAACATATCGTCGGTGATAGTGCAATACCGCGTATGAGCAGTTTGTAAATACCGCGTATCTACATTTTGAATGTTTTACGGGGGGAAGAAAAAGTTTGATATTTCTAACCCTTTAAAGAGATTTTCTCATCTAAGATTTTTTGGGACCTCATTATATGACTGTCATAATGAGGTCCCAAAAAATCTTAGACGAGAAAATCTTTTTAAAGGGTTAGAAATATCAAACTTTTTCTTCCCCCGTAAAACATTCAAAATGTAGATACGCGGTATTTACAAACTGCTCATACGCGGTATTGCACTATCACCGACGATATGTCTTTAAAAAAACAACACAGTAGAACACGCTTAAATGCACATCGAACTTCGCAGAATTTAATGTGCATTTATCCGTGTTTTGCATTTATCCGTAGCACGGAAGCACGGAGTAATACACATTAATGTGCAATTATGCGAGTCAAATATAAACATGCAACTTTAATATCCCTGGAATAAACATTTAAATTCAATTAGGCTACACAAAAACAAAGAATCTAATTAAGAATTCATTTTATCACATAAAAATAACAAAAATCACATTTTTTTTTGTTGTTTTTTTTTGCACGTTTTATTTTTGCACATGTGCATTTAAACGTGTAAAATTTCATGTAATTTATACTTTTGGGGTATGAAAATGGTTGCATTTAAGCAAGAATTGCAATTAAGCGTGTTTAATTTATCCGTATATATTTATATGAAAAATGCTTTAAAATCCTCCAGGCACAAATATGGCGTCCAATTACACGAGTTTTACATTTAAGCGTCTTGCATTTAAGTGTGTTTTACTTAAATCAATTTTTTTGCTTGAAAAATAAAATATATTTCTTCCCAAACAACTAAAATTTATTTTTGCTATCGTAACAACACTTTCGACCAATTCTAACAAGCAATAGTGCACTCTGAATACGGTTTTATTTGACAATTTTTCGCTTAACAATATTATCGAAAATTCATAGCAAGCAAAGTGAAATGTGAATACCGATTTCTGTTCTAACAATTGTTATGGGTATTAACAAGCAATAATAGCTTTTGTGAATAAGCATGAATGTTGTCCCTCATATACTTTGCTGTTCTAAACGTCATTTGCTGTTCTTTCGATTTTGACTGTCGACCGGTGAGCTACATATAACATTCTTTTGTTACCAATTATCATACATAATAGAAATGTGAATGTAAGGAACACAGCATACGAACTATTTTTCCTAATACTTTCTTTAATTTCCTCTTGAGTGACGAAATTTAGATTTTAAGACGTACCATAAAATTTCATTTTAAATCAACCATGAAATTTTGTCGGCGAGCTGACCGACAAACGACAAAGTTGGTCGTATTGATTGTATACATAAGCATAGGATACTATGAGTTTAAAACCTAAAATGTCGCTGTAAAAGTTGTGTTGGTCCAATGTGTTTTGTGCTTAAGTTAAATTGTTCCTTCTAACCTTTCGGCCCTGTGAATTCGATTTTCGGCTTTTTATAATCCTTTGTGCCCATGCTATAGATCAGGCATCATCAGCTAGTGGCTCGGCTGGCTCATCACACAGATCGGCTTTAACAGCGTAGCCACTATAATCGACCTTTTATTGTGTGCTGTAATGCTTGTGTGTGCGGCTTCGGATCGCAGGAATAAAACGAATCGTGCTTTGAGTTGGAATCGGGGCATTATTAGCATGACGCATTTCATTTTAAATCAGTTCGTGTCAAGCCATTGCCGTGGAAGGTTGTGTTTCATTGAACTGTATTTTTATTTGTAGTGGTTATGAATTTTGATTGTAAAGGTAGCGACAGTTACTTTGATGACCCCTGCTATAGATTGTAGAATTTTGAAATACCTACAAAAAATTGACGGACCACAACATATGTGTTTCTTTTTCAGCACTACCAGATTGGCGGTACAAAATTAGCTCGGTCTAAACGCACCCAATGAGTTATTTTCACTACAAATAAAAAGTCTTTTATTGCAAATTTACCGTTAAGATGTTGCAAGCGAATGGTAAAAGGAATGGGTAAATATACGACAAAGTCTCTTTTAATCGAAAAACAATAGCCAGGAGGGGATCAACACTTGCATCATCGAAACAATTTACACTTTACGACTTCGAACATGTCTCAAACAATTTGTCAAATTTTCTTATGACTTTAATCCTTGTGTAATAGCCTGCTCTGTAATCGAAACCAGATCAAAATCCCATCAGAGGATCAAAAAATAATAGAAGAAGGGGCTCACACGGGGTGGGGTTGATTTGGTTGGGCGAAAATTTTTCTTTAGAGAGCGATTTCCCTATCGGTGAGAACCGGATCCGTAATCGATCAAGAGATAGTAGACTAGAGGCTGAGAAGGAAAGGGAACATTGGTTTAGAATATAGCCTAAAATATCCTTTTTAAATAAACTAATAATATGAAAATACAAAAAAAAATTAAAACTCACCTTCATGATTAACAGCACAGCAATGCACGTAATTCCTAAAATAGTATCCCATGATCTCGTACAGCTGATATTTCGAAAGATGTTGCCCCAGATCTCCAGAAAAGTCGATCCTCTCGCCGCAATGCCCAAGATGTCTTTTACTTGTGACGTCACAATGATTAAACTCACAGCTGAAGTGAAACCGGAAGAAACGGGTCCGGATACAAAGTCAATTAAAAATCCAAGGCCGAATATGCCCATTAAGAACTCAATGCATCCGCAGAGGAAGCAGAGCAGCGCAGATTTCTGCCATGAGCCCCTTGCCGTTTGGTAGGTGAGAAGGGCCGTTATCGCACTTGGTCCCATTGGCACATCTTTGCAACTGCCGAGGAATATGTAGATAAAGCATCCAAGAAACGAGCCATACAAGCCGTACTGCGGTAGAAAGTTGAATTACGATATAAGAGTATTTTATTTGCAAGGTGTCTGTGATGGAGTTAAACGGGATGGTGCTGTTACTGTAGAAAGGGAGGTAGAAGGTACAAATCGAAAGGTGATTAAACTTACCGCTGCCGGGAGTCCAGCTATGCCAGCGTAGGCGAGTGCTTGAGGTATAACTGTAAGGCCCACTGTCAAGCCTGCGACGACGTCACCAATTGCATCCGTCGAATTGTACTTGGGCAGCCATTGCAGAATCGGTAATCGCCTGTGAAGCATTTTCTCTGAGCAGGCACTTCGCGCTTTCCGCCTCATCCATGATTTGATACCCTCTAAACGTCCGCAAGGAGCGATGATCTTCTTCCCATCTTCCGTCACTAGAAAAAAAAACGGAAACCATAAACTTGGGATTTACTATAAAATGCATACCAAATCAATTTAACTCTTTCAGACCCGGTGGTTACATTTGTACACATTAAAGTTTTTCCCAAATATAACAATTTCATAAGATTATTTCGTATTTGAGACCGGTTGCGAACGTTTGTACACATTACAAGCTATCGAAAACAGTAATAGATCTTGGATTTTTTTTTTCAATATTTTCTTACTCTTATTTACCCACTTTATCAACACAAATTTTATCACAACCAATTTTTTTAAAAAAATAATTCAGTTCTGAAAGGTTAAAAAAAGATGATTTCATTTCTTCTAATTGGATGGGCACCAAAAGATCAAAAATTATTTACTAATATTTTGTCAATCCGCAATGTTGTTAAATCGTTGAATTCGATATAATAATCTTCAGGTGGAAAGAGTCACAAGACAGGTGAAGACGGAACAGCGTCAAACTATAAACGGCGAGCGCAAGGTCATATTGAAATGTTATAACTAGAAATTTCACTGTCACGGCTATCGCGCATATTCAGATATACTCGCTAACAAAACACTTGCGACACGCCTGATTGATTCCAATGCCTTACGTATAGATACTGATATTAGCGGCCGGAGTTTAAAGTCGATTAATGGGTTTCGTGCACCTTACGTTGCATTAGGTTTTTATTTTTAAATGCACAATTAAGCTGAAAAATTGCTTGCGGTTAGGATTACGCTTTTTTGATTCATATAAACATAGTAGGTACACAGATATCTAATATAAATGTGTGTAATTATTTAACTACTGTAGAATTACATTTAATTGAATTGTAATGGCTTGTAAAATGTTGAACTTTTACAAAACCAGTACACTTTTACTCGAAATTTTTTTTATTTTAAGATATTGTAAAGTTTTTCGAAAAATTTAATGAAAATGATGGAAAAATTAGATCTTTAAAAAAAGGTTTGAAAATCAAGAACAAACTGTAAACGGTAAAATTTTTTGGGTTAAATTTTAATCTTTTTGGTATTGTATACAGTTCCACACCGAAAAAAGATTAAAATTTAATCTCTCGAAAGATTATTATCTTTTTAATCTTTTTTATTATTAAGAATTCTATTAAGAATCTTTTTTATTATTATTATTAAGAATTATAAGTCATTCATTTCAATATTTTTTTTTTATTATTAAAATTTAATACAACCGCATTATCTGTTTAATGCATTTTTGTATTAAAATGTACTGCAAATCCGCTATTTAAAAATAAATTTAATTTTATTCAAATTTAATATTATTATTAAACTTTATTGAAAAATGGAAGTATTAACAAGTACATATTAACTTCCCTTTTGCCGTTACGAAACCCACTACAGCAGCGTCTCTCAACCTTTCAGTATTCGCGGCCCAATTTTCAATCAAAATTCTCAACGCGCCCCTCCTGCATACAATAAAATGTATACAATAATAACGTAATTTGAGTATTTTGGCGCTAAACCTACACTACTACCCTAATTTTAAACACAAATTACCAAGAAAACAGTAATTTATTGACATTTGGCAACACCGATCCTCAGCGTTGACAAAACAAGAATCCTGTGCCTTTTTATTGCTCTTGCGTCATTTTTGCGGTTTCGCGGGAAGTTGTTTTAACCCTGAAATCACAATGAACGCGAAACCGACGCGAAACTGGCGCAGAAACTGTCACTTAAAAGTTTGGTTCCCACAAATTGTTTGAAGTGAGCACAGTGAACGTAGAGAACGCAGCTACAACGTAACCGCAACGCAAAAGTTTGCAAACTTCTAACTTTGCCGCAGAATTCTGCGTTGACAGTTCATAAAGTGAGGTTGGAAAAATGTCGTTCGAGGAAAAATTGATAGCCTTAGTGCAAATAACAAAGATAAAGACCAACAAAGCAAATTATCGCTTCAAAATTATTTATTTTTGTAATTTTTCCAAGTTTATACCACTTTATATTATGTCACTTGTACTACTTCACGAGCTGCCATTGTGCTCTGCCGCTAGAATTTTGCACTGCGTGACAGTTCAGAGCGTTGTAGTTGCGTTGGTTTCGCGCTGGTTTCGCGTTCATTGTGCTCCAAGCGTAAGGTTATTATTAAATACTAGCTTACATACCCGTCGTTGCCGGGTTAAGTTTTTTCAATGTTTTTTGATGGTCTATGTTGGAGCTAAACTTCAGGCCAATCGGTTCAGTAGTTTCCCCGCGAAAGAGTAACATAGTGGGAAAACTACGTTTCGAGATTACTTTACCCCCTCCCCTTACCCCCCCCCCCCCACCACTCAGGCTACTTTTTAATGGGTCTATGTTGGGGCTGGATCCCCGACGAACATCTATGCCAAATTTCAGGCCAATCGGTTCAGTAGTTTCCCCGCGAAAGAGTAACATAGCGCAAAAACTAAGTTTCGAAATCACTTTACCCCCTCCCCTTACTCCCCCACCCCTCGCGCTACTTTTCCGTATGCCTATGTTGGAACCAGAACTACCACAGACACTCATGCCAAACTTCAAGTCAATCGGTTCAGCCGTTTTTGCGTGAAAGGGGAACAGACAGACAGACAGACAGACAGACAGACACCAACTCATTTTTATATATTAGTATGATATTAGTATGATTATGTCGAAATGTATTTTGTTTTGTATGTGGGTATGTACTTTCCTTTCAGTCAATCAATAAACTTTTTTAAATATTTTGTCTTGGATATGCTCGCGCCCCCCCTTAAATGTACTCGCAGCCCCCTAGGGGGGCGCGCCCCACAGGTTGAGAATCGCTGCACTACAGACTTTGATTTTTGGGCCTCTTTTTTTGAATTCTTTTAGAAATTAGTAATAAAGAAATTAGTAAAAATTAGTAATAAAGAAAAAAAAAATAGAAAATATCTGATGTGAACAAACAGCACATGACTTTCTTATACAAAATATATGTTTCTGCACAATTTACCTGAAGAATAAAATATTAGTTTACATAAAAACATGAATTTTACAAAATCTGAAATATCTCGATAACGATAAAAGATATCAATTTACGGTAACAGGAAAAAAATGTGGAGAATTTCAATACGTTTAATTTTTTTAAAAAAATGGCTAGTTTACAAGCAATTTGTAAAAATATATTTTTTAAATTTCTAATGATAATATCTCGATAACGGTAAAAGATATCAGATAAGGGTAACAGAGAAAATTATGGCAACATTATTCTCTTCAAACATTGAACCACCCAAAACCCGTTATTTTTCGAGATAATCGCAAAAAAACCGTTTTTTTTAAATAACAGTATAACGCGATAACGGCTTGAGATACAGAGTTCAAGTAAACTTTAAAACTGTGGAAATATTTATTATTTCCAACTTTGGTTATATATAAGACTCCTGAAAAACGCGTGGTTTCGGAGTAAAAAATAAAATAGCGATTTTTAAAAAGCCGCCATTTTGGGTACTTGCGGTTAACGAATTTCTACCAAAAGTTGATAGAATCGTCCCATTCCAGGACCAAACATCCCTGTAAAAGTTGATGGCTCTAACATTCATTCGTTTTTAATAAAATAATCAAAAGCAAATTGTATTTAAAAAAATGATAATTTTGCAGTCTTTTCTCCATGCATAAGATTCCTTATTGGCTGAAGATGAAAGAACAATCCGAATTACATCGAAAATCTCTTCTGCAGATGGGCAAGTACGTGTGGAAAAACAAAAGAAAATTTCGCATTCGCGAAAGCGGATGTAGGTGTCGGTGGCAACCCTAGTTTAGATACTTACATATGAACTCATTTGATCCTTTGATGCCTCCACATTTAGGATCCACATCGCCAATAATGCTTATGGACGAGCATTTTATAGCTTCATTTATGTATGCGTGATCCGAGCAGTTCGCATTTGATCGCATATCGTAGGAATTATGATTTCGTTGTAATGAAAAAATCGCGGCTGATTTAAAATCCAGTAATTGAACGATAAGCAGCGCGAACACTCTGTAAGGAAAGGAAAAATAAGATAATTAACATGAAATTAAAAATGCCTTGAAAATAACAATCATATTAATTAAAATCATATGTTTATAGCGAAACCTAGCAGTCATAAATTTTCCGGAGTATTTCAAAACATTGTGAGACTTTTTTTCAATGCAATTTATAATAATGCAATGTTTTATAAAGAATAACCCGGAAGACTAAAAGTCATAAAAATTTGAAAAAAATACATCTTTTAATAAGTACATTAAAAAAAACTTTCCTCTGCAATATTTAGTGTCGGAAAAATATGTAAAAAATAATATTTTTTTCAAATTACTTTAGAACAGTAAAAGATATGTAAAAACCGTTAAAAGAAAAATGTAGGAAATTTTTGTTTCCTTCGAATTGGGTTATATGCATTTTTTCATAAAAGTTCATAATTTTCGAGAGATTTTCAAACAACTGATTTTTTTTCAAATATCTTGAGACCCGTTGGAGATACAAAAGAAACCGTTAAAGCAAAAAATGTAGAAAATTTTTCATCCTTTAAATTTTTCTATATTCATTTTTTACCGAAAAATTTTCAAAAAACGGTATTTTTCAAAATAACTGTATGGGAGGTATCTACCATCGTAGAAAACTGCGATTTTTGTAAAACTTATTTACGAAAAATTTCAAGTCGCTAGGTCAACTCGTTTTCGAGTTATTTAAGATACGTACAGCGGACAGACAGACAGACAGATGCACGGACATTCTCATAATTTTGCCTGAAACGGACTTCGTACTGACCAGAAATTTTCTATTTGCCCCCGCTCTCGCGTCGGTCTCCGCCATAAATACAATACTTTCCCTCTATAGAAAAGGAAAGCAAAAATTTATTAGGATCCATACTTATCAAAAAAAATATGCTAACACTTTGTACTCGTAAAAGACTAAAGGCCGGAATACAACAGAACATTTACGGCGGCAGATTTCAATGTCGCCCTCCATTTACAATAGCACACTCTTTGTTGTTCTGAACGTCATTTGCTTTTCATTTGATTTTGACACTCGGACGATAAGCCACATATGTTACCCATTATCATACGTAAGTAATATGAGTGTGAATCTAAGCAACACGGCATACGAACTATATTTCCTAATACTTTCTTTAATTTCCCCATGAGTGACGAAATTTAGATTTTAAGACGTCTGCGTAAGATTTCATTTTGAATCAACCATGAAATTTTGTCGGCGACCTGACTGACAAAAGTTAAAATCGATTTAAGTTTTTACGACGACAAAGTTGGTCGGATTGATTGTATACTGAAGGAGAAGCATAAGGCGCTATGAGTTTAAAATCTGAATTGTCGCCGAAAATGTTGTGTGGAGCCAATTGTATTCTGACATTAATATTTTGGGTTTTCACTAGAGAATATTTTTGGATTTCGGCTTTTCTTTTCGTTCTGAAAAAATTTCGTTCGAAAAATTGTTTAATTTCGATACATAGAGAAAACTCATTTGAAAAAGCGTTTTTTTCACCTCAACTTTAGTTCAATAATTTATGCATGAGATCGAATTTTTCCAGGTACAGAAACAACTAAACAATCTTCCGAAATCAATATAGAAAATGTTTAATTCAAACTAAATCGCATATCTGATGATCAACAATTAAAATGCATGCATAATGACAACAACGTTTTATTGAACTTTTATCGAATTATGCGGAAAACAGATCTAGCATTTGAAAAATTTACAAATAAATAAACTGTACGATCAATGATCTTTATAGAATCAGAATTCACTTTGTTAATTTATGCAACTCTCTACAGATTTTCTTATAAATCTTGAGTATAGTTTAAAAGTCATTACGGACGGACATTCAGACAGATCGGATAGCACGTGGTAGAACGCCGAAGGCAATTGATCGTAATCGCATCGCTAATTATAACAAATTGCAATTGCGAATGTGAATTATCCATGTGAGACAAAACCAAAGCAAAAGGAAAAAAAAATGTCGAGAAAATAAAAATCATAATAAAACATCGCATCCGACTTTTATACTTATTGCACATTATTGAATAATTGGCTGGGCTGTTATGTTTGAAATGAAAACAGGTAGATATACTTCGATACAGGTAAGTAAATCGCTATCACGTATGGCACATGCATAAATAAATATATTCGCGAATTGAATTAATTCAATAAAATCACGTCAAAGTAAAGACTTTTCCACATGTTTTTACTAGAGAAAGGTAGAGCGCTGCTCTTTTCTATACATACGTTGCGGTTTTTTATTGTTTTCACAATTTAAACACATTTTTCAGATGTTATTGTTCGCTCGTGATTTATGAATTTTATTAGTTTTTAAAAACACTTTCGTTAATTTTATCATTGCGCTTTTCTGCAATCTCCTATTATACAGTTATATAACCAACATCAATTTTGGTTAAAATTCTGTTGGAAATTTTATATAAAAAGCATGGAAATAAATTGTGCACGGAAAAAAAGTCCGCATAGGAAACGTTCCAAAAAAATATGGAAAAGCGATTATAGGACTCGTTACACCATTTTGTAGCAAAGGCTTCCATAAATAGTGGAACTAGTCCTAGTTTTCGGGGAATCATTACTATGTATATAGGACTGAGAGAAGAATGGACATATTCCAACCAAAGTAGCACCCGGTCCTAGTTTTCACTGGATACATTCCTATACTGAGGCGGAAACAATCCATTATGGAATGGAATCGTTCCCATTGTTTATACCCGTATGGTGAAACCAAAGGGTATATTAACTTTGCCTTACCGTTTGTAACGCCAAGATCCCGTCATCGCACAAAAAAATGAATTACACCAGTGTGTTTAGAATGATAAAAATATTTAATTTTTGCATGTCCGTCCGTCTGTCCGTCTGTCTGTCTGTCCGTCTGTCTGTCTGTCTGTCTGTCCGTCTGTCTGTGGCGCGGATTGCGGGCGCACGGATTGAGCTAGAGACTTGAAATTTTGCGCGGATCCGTTTTTCGTAAAATGCGAGGCTAAGTTCGTTAATGGGCAAAAATGGACCATTAGGGGGGGTACCCCCCATACGAACGAAATCGTTTTTTGTGAATATCTCAAAAACGGTGCATCTTATCAAAAAAGTCCAAGAACAAAAGTTATTTAGGATATGATTCTACATAAAACTCCCATGCATCAAAATCCGATTGGAATAAATTTTAAAAAATCTTATTGGAAAGTTTGACTTCAAATTGGAATTTTGGTATAACTGTTCGAATTTTGATACGAATATCACCATACGGGTCTCCAATGATTGCCAGATTGGCAATTATAGCTTTTGTTATGTTTTTAGAAGTGACTCCAATATTATGTAGCACTCAGTCCTACAAAAAAACTGGAACGAATCCTAAGTATTGGCGTACTCATTACTATGCAAATAGGATTCAGCGACTATATTAATTTAAGCCATTTTTTTCGATTATAATTCGCATGTGATTTGCGAACTCGTGGTTTACATACTTTGGACCTGCTTACTACCACGCTCTAACACTTGTGTCGGAGAAATTTTCTAATTTCAGTGCATTTTATTACTCGAGGTATTGATATCTCGAATATTTACAAGCCCTTCGAATTTTCCTATTTCGTGTATTCCGTAACTCGAATTTTTATCTGTCGTCTTTAGATTGGACAGAATCCAATAAAAACATAACAAAAGCTATAATTGCCAATCTGGCAATTATTCAAGACCCGTATGGTGATATTCGTATCAAAATTCGAACAGTTGTATCAAAATTCCACTTTGAAGGCAAACTTTCCAATAAGATTTTTTAAAACTTATTCCAATCGGATTTTGATGTATGGGAGTTTTATGTAGAATCATATCCTAAATAACTTGTGTTCTTGCACTTTTTTTGATAAGATGCACCGTTTTTGAGATATTCGCAAAAAACCTTATCGTTCGTATGGGGGGTACCCCCCCTAATGGTCCATTTTTGCCCATTAACGAACTTAGCCTCGCATTTTACGAAAAACGGATCCACACAAAATTTCAAGTCTCTAGCTCAATCCGTGCGCCCGCAATCCGCGCCACAGACAGAGAGACAGACGGACAGACGGACAGATGGACGGACGGACAGACGGACGGACGGACGGACAGACGGACGGACATGGAAAATTCAATTTTTTTTATCATTCTAAACACACTGATGTAATTCATTTTTGTGTGTGATGACGGGATCTTGGCGTTACAAACGGTAAAGCAAAGTTAATATACCCTTTGGTTTCACCATACGGGTATAAAAAGTAGTCAATCGTATTCGGATAGGACTTGGTGGTGTGATTATAGGAAATATCTCTATTTCAAATGAGAATGTCGTCCATATATATATAGGAGAGTCCAATAATTAATAGAGACATTACAACGTTTTATAGCATTCATTCCTTTCATTTTAGGATTGAGTCCCTTGCAAAAGGGACCGTTCCCAAATTTTTTGTCTTGACATGTCTAACGTATACAGTAATCCCTCCCATAATTTTGAGAATGATCACACAAAAAAATAATACGGCAATTTTTACTGGAATGTGCCTTAAAAAATTTGGGAACAGTCACAATTATTTTATAGGAATGACTCCCATATTTGGCCACTATAAATATGGTACTGGAGCATGCAATTTTGGAAAACTTAGATGAATGCTCATATCGTTACTACATTTTTTACCGTTCTAAGATATTATAATCACTTGCAAAATGGAAATCATAACGGGGCCCGCACGTCGCCGTAACTTAGACCCATCAGGAGCCTCCACACGTTCAATGTTACTTGACAAGTATTATTGTTGAAAATTTTCGTCAAGAAATATTGATGGAAATTGCCTGCAAACGAAACATTGAAGAGCATCCAAACGATCAAAGTTACTTGAAACATGAGTCATTCAAGTAAAATTGTCAAATAATATTGAACGTGTGGAGGCGCCTATCGACTCATTTCGATATGTCTGTGTGATCGTGTTGGGGCGTATGTATGGATGTAAGAAAAATTTCAAGTTCGACTTCTGGCAGTATACCTTAGCCAATCTCGACGCGGAACACGATTTTGAAAAAAATTAACCGTTTTCGAGAAAATCGCATCAAGGTTTTCCTTTTGTATAGGAGAGGGGAGAAGGAGTGGACTGATTGCATTTTGATGTATGGAAAAGTTATGTAGAATTACATTCTAAACAGTTTTTGCCTAGACATTTTTTTTTTGACAAAATGAATCGTTTTCGAGAAAATGGCAAAAATGTTTTCCATTTCTATGTGAGAAGGGGGAAGGAGTGGTCTGATTGCATTGATGGGAGTGGAGAAAGAATGATTCGAATTTTGTCATTATCAGGGTTGATAAAAGTCTATTCTATGCCAAATTTCAACTTTATGCCTCAATGAGTTGTCGAGTTTTCAAATTTTGTCTATGTTTTAAAATATTTTCACAAAATTTTTTAAAAAAGGGTTTATTGTATTTTCATATAGAAATTATACATTTACGACAAACCATTCGTCAGTTACAATTTTGTGAATAATATGAGTTTTGAAAAAATCAGAAAATTCATTTACAAGAATTGTTTTGATTTTTTTCTGTTGATCAAACACCAACTCTACCCGGATATCCTTCAAGCATTAGTTAATATCTGCAAAATAAGGGAAAAACCCACACCCCAGAGATGAAATAACAGATACAATCACTATCAGATAGACTTGAAGAATTCAAAAGCCCTCGAAAAAGGTTCCGACCAGATTTCGAAATTGATTTGGGAACGGCTTCGGCCCAAATCTCGCCATTTCTATCTTGATTTGATCAAAAGTTCACAGTTTTAAAACTTTTTTTTTGTTTTTAAAAAATAACTTTGGTGTCAATTTATGTAATAAATTTCAAACTAAAGTATTTTTTTTAAATAAAAATTTTAAACCAGTTCAAAATATTTTGGTCTTCAAGGTTTTTAAGCAGAATTTAAAAAAAAAACTGGCTGCAATTTTGTCTAGGGTTCGACTAAACTTAAATTTGTACATTTTGTAATGGAAAAATTTTCATTTGCATAAAATGAATTTTGACTAATTTTAGCTATTCTAAATTTTAAATACGGAATTTTTTTCAACAAAGAATTTTGTTAATGGCTAAGGATAAATTGGAGTAAAATAAACTGTTTTGAAATTTGAGGAATATTTCAAAATTAACAGCCCTAGGAATGTACGTGATGTCTAGTATGAATAAAAACACTTTAATTAAGTAAGTAAATTGTGTTTTTTTTTCGAATTTCAGAATTAATACAACAAACAACATTATTATGAAATCGTATTAATTTTTTGTTATTTACCAATTATATTAGATCAGGTTTTGTTTGTAAACAAACTTTATTTTAAATTGGACATCGCTCTACTGTGGGCAAGTCATGACCACGAAATCAATAAAATTTAGATTAATTTCAACTTTGATGTGATCAATTAATTTCTTTTTAAACTTATTTGGGTCTTGTCTCGTGCTGTATGCTTAATAAGTCACATGAATCCATTTATGTTTTGAAATGTGCTGAGACATATTTTGAAAACAGCTTCTCACAAAAACAATTAAATTATTTGAAGATTCCGAATTGTTAAATGACCAAACACCCAATATGAATGAAACAAGTTAAAAAAATACAATATATACAAATTTTTATCAAAATTCTAATTCATGTATAAAAGGCTGGACTATACGTCCAGTAAAATCAGGGACAGTCCCGGATTTAGACGTGTTGTCCCGGAAACCAAATTTATGTTCCGGATTTTTCAATTTAGTGTTATAATTTATCTTGTAATATCAAACCCTATAAAAAACGATATGCAAAAAATATTCTACTCCGGCTTGAGGTTGCTGTAAATTTTTTTTTTCTACCTGCGGCGCATTTTTTCAACGATTTTCCACAACTGTCGCATGCATTTCAGATTTATTTTCTATTTATAAAATGTTGTTTCGTTGGTGTTCCAATCTCACCTTGTCGCGAATTAATCCAAAAAATATGGTCACCTTACATATAGCTGGTATTATAATAATAAGCTTATATAGAATTTCTAGCATTAAGGAGCGAGTTTATTAAAACATAAGTTGGGGTCACCAACTACTCAGGAGAAATTCTGATAGACATTTTTCTATTTTAGAGTAGATGGGAACGATTGGTCTAATAGAATTTGATGTATGGAAGAGATATAAGAAATCAGACTATAAACACCTTATATCGTGTCCAATTAAACTGTAGGTGCAACATTAGCGAAGAAAATTGTTTCAAAAGCAGAAATATAAATATTCGCGATTCATTGAACTGATCATAGAGGGTAGCAAAATCAACTTTACTATCCTGTTGTTGCCATTCGTTTTTTAACAAAAAGAAATTGACTTTTCAAAATGAGTAATTCAAAAAATGTGGCCTAACTGGATGAAGCTGGTAGTCAGTTTTTAAAGCTTAGGTTGGGAATAATTTGAAAGTTAAAATTCGAATTTAAATAATTGATTAGGTTAGAGAACTTTCTGGATGTCTTATTGTTTTTAAACTGTTTGTTTTTTTCTGTACTGATATAAATTTATTGTTCTAAATTGGTAAAGATTAAATAAAACACATATATCTTTGCAAAAACAAAATAATCATAACGAGACACTGGTCACGTTCTAATCGTAATTTATAATTGATTAAGAAATTAACACATAATCGAAACCATTTAAAAGACTTTCATAATAGATATGACAAGTGCCAAAAAAATCTAAATTCGTTCTAAAAAAGAATTTTTGTGAAATATAATGAAAAAAACCTATAATCTATAATAAATATTATTCACAAATATTTAATAGTTGTTAATTTTACCAGCGATACCGCATGTACACCGATGTCGTTGTGAGTAGAATGGCAGGCTATCAGTTTTTTTGGTTTTCACAAACCAAGTTTGAATCTCAACCTAAAGGTGCCGCTCCACATGAGAGTAAATGCCGGCGAGAACCTCTCAAATGGACAACCACCTGCGAGTAACTCTCGAGAGTTTTTGAGAGTTACTCGCGTATTTACTCTCATGTGGAGCGGCACCTTAAGAGATTGCTTTTTTTACTTTTTGCAATAAGGGCATTCATGCAACATGGTAAAAGTCTCGTAAACAGCGTAGGCCATGTCAATTTACCACATCATAAATAACGAACAGTAAAAATTTGTATAGAAAATCTCGTTTAGATTACGCGCGAATTTGGTGTGCAAAAAGTTTTATACATTTACACATACGTCAATTATGTAAATTTCGAGAAATTCTATAATTCATCTTCAATAATAAGATTTTTTTTGATATTTTTTCCATATTTTAATATTTTATATTTTAATACTATTTTAAAACAAACAAATATTTGTCACTAATTCTCTGCATTTTCAACTTCAAATTTTTTGGCTACTGAAAGTGGCTACTGATACTGAAAGTGGCTACTGATGTCAGTCTGCCAGTCTGTGAAAATTCGCTAACCGGAAGTATCCAAAATGGCGGTTTTCTAAAAACCTGAATTTCGTTTTTCGCGATTTACTTCGAAACTATGCGTTTTTCAGTAGTCTTATGTTGACAAAAGTTGGAGGCAATAACATTTTCTACATTTCTGTTTTTTACTAGAACTGCCTATCTCAAGCCGTTATTTTAAAAAAAACTATTTTTTCCGATTATCTTGAAAAGTAACAATTTTTTGCTGGTTGTATGTTTGAAATGAATTAATGAGAAACAGTATGTTACCATTATTCGTTATATTTTACCGTTATTGAGATATTTCCATTATAATGTAAAAAAAACACAATAGATTTTTGTGAATTGCTTGCCAACGTTTTTTAAAAAATCGTTTAAAAGATTAATTAATGATATTAAAATTTTCTACGATTTTTCCCTTTTACCGTAAATCGATATATTTTACCACAATCGAGATATTTCAGATTTTGTAAAATAAAAATTCACAAAAATTTTATTCGTCTGGTTATAGTGTATATCGTGCAGAAACGTAAATTTCGTTTAAGAAATTCATGTGCTGTTCACATCAGATATTTTTCTTTTAGAATTTGTTTAAATTTTTTTTCTTTGAAATCAAAAATTGTTGATTTATTTAAAAAGAATTACCGACTTTAATGGCGAGCTTCACGAATATTTTGGCGGCCACTAAATCGAGTTAAGCGCAAAATACAATTGGCCAGACAGAATATATTGGGCGGCAGGCAGAGCCGTATTAACAAGTTTGAGCGCCCTGGGCTAAATAAAATTTTGCACCCTTACATAGTTTTATTGTAAAAATTCAATTTTATTTTTTAAAATATTCTTTAATTCAAAACTTAAATATATATTTACGCAAAATAAAATTCAAAAATTAATAAATATGTGAATTAAATATTAATTGGCGCCCCTGGGCTGTAGCCCAATTAGCCCTATGGTTAATTGGGCCTTGGCGGCAGGTTACGGTGACAATGTTGCTCTTCATATACATCATTCATTGCTCTTCGTATACACAGTTTGTTGTTCTAAATATCATTTGTTTGTTGTTCTAAACATCATTTGTTTTTCATTTGATTTTGACAGTCGGACGGTGAGCCACATATAACATTTTTTGTTACCAATTATCATACGTAATGGGAATGTGAATATAGGCAACACAGCATTCGAACTATATTTCTTAATCCCCTTTTTAATTTCCTTTGACTGACGAAATTCGTGACGAAATTCATATTTTACGTCGTCCCCATAAGATTTCATTTTAAATCAACCACAAAATTTTGTCGGCGAGCTAACTGACAAAAGTTTAATTCGATTTAACTTTTTACGGCGGCAAAGTTGGTCAGATTAATTGTGTACAGATGCATAGGGTGCTATGAGTTTAAAATCTGAAATGTCGCCGTAAATGTTGGGTGGACCCAATTGTATTCCGGCCTTTAGCAGGCTCTGTGTGTTTGAAATTCGCCCGCTAACTTGACTTATGCGGTCGCTAAAAGTTTCGTACAACCCGACATAAGAAATTTAAACTTAAATTATAATTTTTAAAATCCATAATATAAAGCAAGTTCAGATTTAGCTTGAATTAATTTTGAATTGCCATGAGATATTAGCTGCTCATTTAAGGTTGCTACTGAGAAAAAATCACCGCAAGCAACTTTGTATAAAAAATACATTTTATATGCGGACTCAATGAATTTCATTTCATTGTTGTGTAACAATTAAAAATATATTTAAAAAAATTGCAATTGAATCAAGCAAATGCAATAATAGCAGTTCAGGTGCAAACTACAAAAAACTTCCCACTTTTCCAATTTACGATTTTGCTGTGATTCACTATGTTTTCAATGATTTTAAAATCCACAATTATAATTGGGATAGTAATTGCCGCTAAAAGCATAATTTTTTTCTGAATTTTTTAAGGCATCGAAAAAATGCACGATAACAATCGTATTTAAATTATAGAAAAATCGTCCACTGTTATTTGCAAGTTAAACTACTTAGACCACCTTGTGTATATATTTACAAGTTAGATGTAATCAAGGCTAATTGTATAGTTGCAACATTATGTAACATAATTGAAGTGAGTGATTTTCATATTACCTATCGACAAATAAAAATTCCTTCAAGTGAATTTTCTTTATCATTGATACAACCTTGAACTTCGTGTTATCTTGTTATGTTTTAGGCAAAATGAAAAACAACATAAAAAAATGTATTATCGAAGCCATTCAATATTTTAACATTAGTGACCACGACATTCTGGCGACGACATCGATTCGAATTCATGAACCCAAGCCGTGAATTTATTCTACAGAAGTATTACACGTCCTTAGTTATCGCTCGCATAACTAAAATCCAACATCGCTCGTTTGTGTGTCCGGAAATGATTAACGTCAGTTCGATGCATTAAATCAAATGCTGTCAAAACTGAAGGTAGGTTGAAACGAGAAAAGTTTGTTTTGATTTGACTAAAACTTGTTTATTGGTCGAGCCTACCAAATAAATTGGACGCGTCGCGTCATTTTAGCCGAATTTAGTTTCTCGGACATCCAAATATGCATTTCGCATAAAAAACTGGTTCCAGATTTAGAAGGAGAAATTTTTTCCACAAACTTTAGCAGACTAAAAATTTTGATCTCAAAACTAGATCAAATTGAATTCCTAAATCATATGCAATTTTCATCGAATTCTATATGTTTGTGACAGACATGTTAAATGAGATTGCGTTAAAACAAGGAAAGAACTTCACATAACTTACAAATGTCCTTCGACTTCCGTCAAATGATCGATATACTCATTCGATATCTCTGATTTGTTTATTTTATGCGTTAATCACAACGCAAGCGCCACTTTATTTTAGTAGCATAAATCAGTTGTTAAATCGCGGAATTGATGATCGAACTTCGTGTCGTGTGTTCGATAATTGCGTCAGAAGCGGCGCTGTGTCGTCGATCAAAACTGGTTAATTTGTCCCTGGTTTTATGCTTATTGCTTTACAACAACATATGTCTCTAGCATACCAAAAAAATTGGAGCAATGAACTATTGATGAATTTGCAAACATAAAAAAAAACTCTTTCGCGATACACAATGGAAAAAAAAGATGCCGAAAAGTTTATTGACTGAATTGATTTCGTACTTCCGCGAAAAGATGACTAACTCGAAGAGAAATGTTTTAACTAATAGTACAAAATTTATAATAATTATAAATAATAACAATGGTGTGATTTCCAACTGAGGAATCTATGGAACATCGCGAACTTGCATTCACTTTAGGTAGGAAATTCCAATTCACGTAATATTTTTTTTATACGTTAAAAAATTTATAGATATGCACACTTTAACAACAGACAGCTTGTCGACAGTGCAAATTTATTTAAACATATGTTCGAATAAAATATTGTATTGTTTTGATTTATTATTTAGAAGTTGAGTTCATCAGTAATATTATGTAATGCAGAAAAACGTCTCTAACAATAAATACATTTTCTTCCTTATTTCATGCAACTTACATTGGTGGAATTTTGAAATAAAGATAGATAAACAGAACTAATAATTTTTTAGTTAAAATTTTTTTTTGATTGCCAGAGGCCAATCGTCAAATACTCTATATGAGGGCAGATAATTTTTTTTATAAAAACTTAAGAAAAGGCGCAATTCCCAGGAGCAAATCGATATATACTTTATGTGAGGTCACACAAAATGTTTATTTTAAAAAAACCATTTGTTTGGGAAGGGGCGAAAGAGTGGTCCTAATGGATTTTGATGTCTGGAACGGTTATCATATTCTAAACACATCACATTCTAGACACATTTTACCTCTATAAATTTCTCAATACGACTTACAGTTTTCGAGAAATTTGTAAAATGATGTTTCGTTTGTATGAGCGAAGGGGCAAGGAGTGGTCCGACTTTACCCGTTCAAGAACTTTACCTTGCAATTTACGAGAAACGCAACTATACAAAATTTCAAGTCTCTAGCTCAATCCTTTCGAAAGGTATGGTGTTCACGGACAGATAGACGGACAGACGAACCGACAGACAGACAGACGGACGGACAGACAGACAGACAGACAGACAGACGAACGGACGGACGGACATATGGATAAAATTGCACCATTCCTTCCCCTCCACACAATACGAATGAAATAGTTTTTTGTGATTTTCTCGAAGACGGTGAGTCGTGTTGAAAAAAAATATAGAGACAAAATGTATTCAGAATATGATTTTACATAACTCTTACATGCACCAAAATTCCATTGGACCACTCTTTTCCCTCCCTCAAAATTCAATTTCTTTTAAATAAAAATTTTGTCTGTCCGAAAACTTTCTATGTTCAAAAAGTATGAAATTCTATTCACACTGCTATGACATTTATTATCGGATTTGAGAGGAATTTAAAATAGTTTAAAACTTAAATTGACCTCCGGTTGATATTTTCAATTTTCATTATTTCCGTGCTTAACGTAAATGGCAGAAAATGTGTAGGTGGATTCATCATCAAACTTGTCGAACATATTTTCAAGAATGAGGAAAAGCCAAATATTAAAAAAAATTGCGTGCATACCGGAATTATTTTGATGGATGATAAGGCCATAGAAAAAGTGCATATGTCGCGGTCGTATAACAGTTCAGTAAATTGAAAGACACGAGTAGAATATCTTCAAAATTCACTTCTAAAACTAATAGGGGTATTCTTGTTTAGTTGGACATACACTTGTGTCATCGCATTGTAATGTAAACTGAGAACTGCTGAATTATGGATAGATTTTTCGACTGTTGGTGAATCCAGAAAAAATGTGGTTTAACCAATTACAAAATGTGACCACCATGGTTGAATCAATGGTTGAAGCAATGGTTGAAGCAATGGTTGAAGCAATGGTTGAAGCAATCATTTAAAAATATCGCTTTTGTCCGCTGCAACCATTAAGTTGTTCCTTGTAAGTTTTCTTGTTTGATGCAATTCTAATCCAAGTACTGTGTGTTATAAATTGCATTGGTCTGATACCGCCACCTTCTTGTAGATAGAAGCATCGAATTAAAAGATAAATCATTATACATGTTCTATTTTATTTAATTGCTAGATCTATCAGTTTTTATACTCTACTTGAAGTCATATAGAAATATATTAGATTTAGTATACCGTTTGTAACGTATCGTACTAATCGTCGAAAAAAATGTGAACTGCACCAGGGTGTTTGGGATGACAAAAGAATTTGACTTCCGCATGTCCGTCAGTCCTGTCTGTCGTTTGTCTGTCTGTCGTTTGTCTGTCTGTCTGTTTGTTTGTCTGTCTGTTTGTTTGTCTGCCTGTCCTTGAACTCCATAACTTTTGAAAGGATTGCGCTAGAGATTCGAAATTTTTCTATAGTGGCATACGTTTTCGTTCGTAATGGTCCACTTTTGCCCATTAACGAACTTAGCCTCGCATTTTACGAAAAACGGATCTACGCAAAATTTCAAGTCTGTAGCTCAATCCGTGCGCCCGAAATCCGCGCCATAGACGGACAGACGGTCAGACGGTCAGATGGACAGATGGTCAGACGGACAGACGGACGGACGGACATGCAAAATTCATTTTTTTTTATCATTCTAAACACACTGGTGTAATTCATTTTTGTGTGTGATGACGGGATCTTGGCGTTACAAACGGTAAGGCAAAGTTAATATAACCTTTGGTTTCACCATACGGGTATAAAGATCCCCTTTTTGCCAAATATATCGAGGGGAGCATATTTTTTCGAGGCATATCTATCATATTAATCAAGAGAATTCATTTGTTCCCTTCAAATAATTTCCTTTCAATTAATTTCCCTTCAAACAATTGTGTGTTTTTAAAAAAAGTCTTTAAATATTTGAAAAAAATATTATTCATTGAACATTTCTACGAAATCAATAAATGATTCAAAGTGTTATTTCCGCAACACTCTTTAAGAATGTGTAAATATTTATTTCTCGGAAATATTTCTAAACTTTTATGTCAGTAGATCATTTAAGGTCACCCAATACAGTACAATTCTGGTATTTAGAAAAAATCACCTCATAACTCGGAAAAGTTAAGAAAACATGGGAAATTAATTTTGAAGAATAAACGCCTACGCTACAAATTCTATAAAAAATCAAGTATTCCTAAAAAAACAATTTTTTCAATTCGTAATAATAAAACAGGAACAGAAACATAAATCTGATTATTTCCTATTTAAATGCAAATTAATATTCTTCATCGGAAATTCGGAAATGATGAGGAACGTGTTTAAAAAATTGTCAAATTCTTGTATTGAATTTCCTTATAACGTGATAAAAAATTAGTTTAGTTAAAAGAAATAAACTTTTTGCGGTAGTGAGTAAAATTTATTAATGCTGAAAAATATCGTGGAAAATTAGAAATTCAATAAACGTCTCCCAATTTGTAAACTAAATTGGTTTTGGTAACATTTAAAATGTTTAAATATTTACTACCTACTTTGAAATCAAACTTGGAATAGATTTATGTTTGCCATTATATTTTTGAATCAATCAATATCATGAATTATAATTAGGTGTTGCTTCGTTGACTAATTTTTAGTAGGTATTTAAAAAAAAAGTTGGAAATATTTTTAAATAAATATTAGTTTTACAGTTAGAATGATGTGGGGAAATATTGAAATTTTTTTTAATGTACTGTTCACAAAATACTTTACAAAAGTTTTCATACTTTTAGAACCCCCCACCCCTACCCCCTTTCTACTTCAGTCACTCTTTTCTGCAATATTTTTTACAATCACTGACTCCTGCCCCACTAAATGCGTGATGTATTTTATGGACACGTCATAGAAATTTTATTTCCACAATTATGTATTTAGTACCAGAAAGACCGAGCCATCCTCGGCGAGCTCAAAATCCTACTTTTGCTGATTTTTGGGGAAAAACTAAATTCACATTATCTTTACAGAGCTTTTTCAGAGTTTTTAAATTCCCGACCTAGAAAGCTAGAACTAAAACTAACGCGCGATAACAAAATTTCATAGAAATCGGTTGAGTGGTTAAGGCTTTCCTCCATTACCATCTGTAACTGCAAAAAAATGCAGAAAACTAGAGCAAGATAGACTTATGTAGATCTAAAAAGGAATGACTGAATACAAGTTAAACGCTATCCCTTCCAGTTTTACAATTTTATAGCAATCATATCAAACCTTATGCTATGAATATAATGTTCCAATTGGTATGGTAACAAAGCTTTTGACTATGCATGCGAAGGAGAAAAATGACATCACGCTATAATAACAGTTTGAATGTGTCCGTGCTTACTATTCACTTACAGGGACAATATGTGATTGTAGTAGAAATCGCCATAAAATCTCCATAAAAAACAGGGGAAATTATTCTTGCAGTTGCCGACAAATTTTTGCAGTTGATTCTTATCTCCCTTTCTCGTCAACGTATCTTCACATAAATGTGTCTCTATTTTTTTGCAGTTGCCGAAGTCATGGTAATGGAGGAGAGCCTTTATTGAGTAATCGCAGCCACCGATTTTTGAAACCTTTTGAGACACCAGGTGAGGGTTATCGAGGGGAGGGAAAAGTCAGGTCTGTAGTGGAAAAATCGAAAGCCCTTAGCCCCCTTAGTAATACTATAAAGTTTCATTAAGATTGGACCACCCAATTCGAAGATACCAGGCGAGGGGTATCGAGGAGGAATTTTCTCAGAGGTGAGACTTATCTAGATCAATTCCTTGTCCCCGAAAATCCCTAACCCCCAAGTTTCGTGAAAATCGTTAGGCGGGTTTTCGAGATCGTTTGTGCAGACAGACAGACAGACATTCCTCGTATTATAGGATTAACATTTTTATACTGTATATGATATATCATATAGGAGTAATTAGATTTAGTATATACGGTTTGTAACGCATCGAACCAATTGTCGGACACAAAAATGAACTACACCAGGCTGTTTGGGATAATCCGTCCGTCCGCCTGTCTGTCTGTCTGTTCGTTTGTCTGTCCATCCGTGAAAAATACTTCCGATAGAATTGAGCTAGACACTTAAAATTTTGCATAGTTGCGTTTCTCGTAAATGGCAAGGCTAAGTTCTTGAACGAGATAGTCAAACCATTCCTTCCCCTTCTCCCATACAAACGTAACATCTTTTGCAATTTTCTCGAAAACGGTAAGCCGTATTCAAAAATTTATAAAGAAAAAAAGGACTTAAAATATGATTTTCAATACTTATCTGTACATAAATATTCGGTTGGACCACTACTCCCCCTTCTCCCAAACAAATGGAATACTTTTTTTCTATTTTCTCGAAAACGGTGCATAATATTTAATATTTTATGAAGGCAAATTGTGTTTAAAATATGATTTTACATAACCGTTCCATACATCAAAATCCAATCCCATATAAATGAATTTTTTTCATAAAAATTTTAACTGCCGTCATTTAGAGTATTTGAAGATTGCCCCTGATAATTGAAGCTTTTCTTAAGTTTTCATAAAAGATTTTATATTTAAAAAAAATTGTTTATTAATTTTGGTTGAAGATACAAGAAAACTGCAATTATAATACAAGTCAAGTTCAATGACAAACAATGGCTTGTTATACCTGCCAGTGTCATTTATTGTTATTAATAAATAAAACACGAAAATTGTGAATACCTACAGCAGATTCCATTCACATGAAACCTAGTGAAATCACAATAATAAATTTTTTTTCTCACTTTTCTTAAATACTTTCCGCTCAATTTGTTACAAAAATACGGAAATTTTGTAGTTGAATCACTTGAAGTCTTGTTGACCTTGGAAAAATGCGCCAGTTTAGCACTTTTCCTATGAATTTTGCAAAAGAAGCAGACGAATGTACTTTCAAATTATAATAACATTCACAAAATTCAAGTCTGATTATATTATGACCTAAATGAATAAAACAGACCAAACTTTTTCACATGTTTTTCGAGTGTTTCTTGATGTTTCACTATATTCAGATGTCCATCGCATAGATTATTACAACATAAGATATTTATTTTGTTATTTACACAGATTCAATAATAAGAAAATCAGGCATTAAACTTGACCAACAATTTAATTTTTCGATGAACAATATCGATAGGTATTAATGTTGGTTTTTGGAATTATGGTATTTCTTTTAGATAGTGATTTGGTAAAGTCTTTTTTTTTTAATAGTAGACCAAGAACAAACGTATTAGCAATGATGAAGCAATTATTACAATATTTATATTTTCGTTTCGTTTAATTAAGCATAGAAAAAATTTGTCTAGAAATTACAAAAATATTTTTCTACGTACCTAACGTATTTGTTCAGTAGTTTCCCCATAAGAAATAACAAAAAACCAAGCCATTCATAGAAATTTCTTTGAAAATCTTAGTAAATACTTCAATTTTCCTTTACGCTACAAAAACATTTGTACGAAAAAATGGCTTGAATCATTTTGTTTGGGATAACAATAAAAATTCATATTGATAGAATTATTCGACCATGACAACAGCAATTTCGGAATTGTATAAAATCTCAATCGGAAAGTTTTCAAATAATTTCATTAAAAATTCATAAGCAGTTCAAATAAAATTACTTTTTATACTCTATATGAGAATCATATAGAAGTATATTAGATTTAGTAAATCGTTTGTAACGTATCGCACCAAATTAACTACACCAGGGTGTTATGCCCTAAACAGATAGGACTGCTACGTCGACTGTGCCGTCGGTTACGCAGTAGACGTCGCAGTCGAAACGTGGAGTGGAACACATGGAACGTCGTGCAGCACAGCAACAACAACAAATTTGACATTTGTGTAAAAGAAATTATTGTCTATCGTGTTAAAGAAAAATAATAAAAATGCTTGTGGGATTTGAAAATTACCGAAAATTAATACTAATTTCGTGTGCGTATGTACTGTAATTTTCTAGTGGTGTAGGAACATTGCACAAAGGTATTGGTATTGTCAACCCAGATTTTTTTTTTAAATTTCGTTGGCACCCCCCGGAGACGCAACGTCGAATTTAGAAATTTGGCTAAAAAAAATACATCGCAGTCGCAGTTGCAGTCACAGTCAACTTTGCAGTCCTATGTGTTTCAGCATTTAGGGATGACAAAAGATTTTGATTTCTGCATGTACGTCCGTCTGTCTATCTATCTATCCGTGAAAACCACAACTTTCGAAAGGATTGAGCTAGGGACTTAAAATTTTCTACAGTTAAGTTTCTTGTAAATGGCTAGGTTAACTTCTCGAACGGGCAAAATTAGACCATTCCTTCCCCGCTCCCTCAAACAGACGAAACAGTTTTTTTGCAATTTTCTCGAAAACGGTGAGTCGTATTGAAAAATTTAAAAAGGTAAAATGTGTTTAAAATAGGATTTTAGATAACTCATCCAAACTTCAAAAGCTATTCGGACCACTGCTTCCTCCCTCCTACATACAAACGGAATACTTTTCCTGTTTTCTCGAAAACTGTGCATCGTATCGAAAAATTTACAAAAATGAAATGTGTTTAGAATATGATTTTACAGAACCGTTCCATACATCAAAATCCAATCATACCACTATATCCCCCTCTTTTATATAAATGATTTTTTTTAAATACACATTTTACCTGTCATCATTTAGAGTATTTAACGATTGCCCCTGGCAATTGTAGCTTTTCTTATGTTTTAATATACTAATAGGTATTTCTTTTTAGTTATATTGCAAAAAATGTTTTGGTAGATCATATAATATATATATTAGTTGTTATTATATTGTTTGTTTGACTTCACTGTACTCTTTACCGTAAAAAATGATGTATAAATACGAATAAAATTACATTATTTTGTTCACTTTAGACTTTAGGCTTGTATTTGGTTTTTAACTCAATTCAGATTAGTTACGATGAAAAATTGATTCAGAAACCATGTGAAAACGGTTACATGTTAAAACGAAATTGAAGGAAACTGGGCAATAAAGTCGGTTGAGCAGTGGTAAATTTAGGTCCTCAACAGAAAATTTAACGAAAATATTGTGGGAAAATCACAAAAAAAAAACTTGTCGAATTTTCCGTAGGGATAAAGCATGAGTTACATTGCGACGACAGCGACACGACAACGCCACCAAAGTTTGAAAAATTGAACTTTTGTCGCGACGACATCGAATGACGGTTGAATTGTTTGGTTAGGTTAATTGTGTTTGAGTTGCTCTCTTTTGGTGAAAATTTGGCAATTTGATCAAAATGCAGAAATTATCCATAGTAGCATATAATAATATTTTCTTTACTTTCTGCAATCTCATCTTTTACTTTCAAAAAAATTTGTTAGGTTATGGGATTGTTTGTCGCGTGCTCGCAGCTCTGGTAATGTAACTTGGATGACGATAACGATAACGTCGCTTGACTCTCGTCGACGTCTCGTGTCGCCTTGTCGTCGCAGTGTAACTCAGGCTTAACTCTCATATTTTTAATTCCGCCCGTCCGGACATCACTGAATCATGCTACACCACTGAATTAGGTTAATGACATAGCAAAACTTAATGCTAGGTCCACACTTTCCTCAAGTGTAGGCGAATCACTATGCCCACTGCCATAATGGGCGCTGTTTTGTAAATTTAATCAATTTATCCGTCTTAAAATTACGATTTACGACATGCAGAATATTAATTTCAAGCTGCATAAATGGAAAAAAACGTAATTCAATTTACAACCTGGCAGTCTATTCGCCTACATTGGTTGGTGGAGAAGATGAGCACCCATAAAATAGGCTGTAAATCATTTGCGCAGCCGATTCCATATCTTTTTCCTTAGCTAAACAAATAAATAACTTTTTTTCGATTTTCTCGAAAACGGTCCATACATCGCAAAAAACGGTAAAAAATTCAAGGATTTATATGAATAAATTTTTATTTATCAAAATCTTTTAAACCTTTATATCAACTCGCACGTTTTTATCAATATTTGGTGTGAAATGTCAAAACAACATCAAATTTTTCATTAAATTTGCACCAAACATTTATCCAATTTTCCAATTTGATATCAAATGTTGATAAAACATGCGAGTCGATACAAATAACCCGGCCTTTACACGCGACTGTAAAGTCTGTCAGTAGCACAGACTTCAAATGTCAAATTACTGACAACGAATTAAAAGACATTTAGCGAACTGGCAGTCAGTGCATTTACACGAGACTGTGTCAGCGACTGTGTCAGCTCTACAGACGCGTGTAAAGGCCGGGTTAGATGTAAAACATTTTAATAACTCAATTTTTTATACCCGTATGGTGAAACCAAAGGGTATATTAACTTTGCCTTACCGTTTGTAACGCCAAGACCTCGTCATCGCACACAAAAATGAATTACACCAGTGTGTTTAGAATGATGAAAAAAGTTGAATTTAGCATGTCCGTCCGTCTGTCTGTCTGTCCGTCTGTGGCGCGGATTGCGGGCGCACGGATTGAGCTAGAGACTTGAAATTTTGCGCAGGTTAGTTTTTCGTAAAATGTGAGGCTAAGTTCGTTAATGGGCAAAAATGGACCATTCGGGGGGGTACCCCCCATACGAACGAAAACGTTTTTTGCGAATATCTCAAAAACGGTGCATCTTATCAAAAAAGTGCAAGAACAAAAGTTATTTAGGATATGATTCTACATAAAACTCCCATACATCAAAATCCGATTGGAATAAATTTTAAAAAATCTTATTGGAAAGTTTGACTTCAAAGAGGAATTTTTATACAACTGTTCGAATTTTGATACGAATATCACCATACGGGTCTCCAATGATTGCCAGATTGGCAATTATAGCTTTTGTTATGTTTTTCATATAAATCCTTAATTTACAATATACGTGTGTGTCTATCTATATGTTCGCTTATAACCGGAGAACTGCTGAACCGATTTGGATGAAACTTTCAAGAGAGCTTATTAGCATTCACGGCATACAGACAACCAAGGTATGCTGTAAACTCAAATCTGACATTTCGTTGCTACGTCACTTGTGCCGACTAGTTCGTCAAGTGCAGAAGGAATTTTGTATTCTGGATGTTTTTTTTTTAATTTGTGCGATTTAAATAAGATATTTGTAAATTAGTGGACTGATTGCATTAAATAGTGATCAATAAACATAAAAATTAATTAAAAAAAGTCGGCACAAATGACGTCACACCTGACTATCAAAAGTTTACAGCATACCTTGGTTGTCTGTATGCCGTGTTAGCATTAAAGGACAGGTCCTATTCTATAGGCTGAACCGAGGTTCCCATTCGTTCTTACACGCGTAACACCCCCTGACATTACCTGCCGCTACCAAAATTTGTCAGAATTACTAAATGATACTTTTAGTGACTTCATCCGCGATTACTGATAGAGGTTGGACCGCAAAGCGACCCCTCCGTTCCTCTAAATGTATAACGTATTTTATGTACAGCTCCTACCGTCACTAGTTTTTTTTTGTATGTTGATATCGAATATTAATATTGAAATTTCTTTTCTCGAAAACGGCTTTAACGATTTTAATTCAATTGAGCTAAACACACAAAATAGTAGACCACTTATATTTTATGTATCGCGATCAATTTCCACATAGTGTAGGTTTCTAAATTACGCATACGATTAAAACACTAATTTCTTACATAATTTGGTTCAACTACTACACATATTTAATTAAATAACCTAGCCTCAGCAAATCGTGACTTGAATTTATGGTGGAGGTGACATGTCTTCCCAGACGTACAATTGATCGTATAATTGATATTTAATGCTATGCTAATAAAAAAAGTTAAAAACATATTTCTGTTTCCACGTGTTTTTGGATTTTTTTTTTCAGAAAATATTTTTACTCTATTGAAATTTCTTGACTTACAGGTCATATAAAATTATAACAAAATGTTATATTATTTTTGTGGATGTTTTCACATTAATATAAAACTAATATAACATTTCGTTATATTTTATATGACCTGAAAGCCGAGAAATTCCAATAGGGTTTAATGCTAAAAAGGTCGAGTAAAAACCATCAATTAGAAATGATTCAATGGCTAAACACAAAATAGTAAAATATTTTTACTTCAATAAATCCTTTTTTGATACAAACAAATTAAAGATTTTGAAAAAATCGAATATTTTCTTAGTGCACGATTCTTTAAAACAAAATTGGCCAAAATAGTTAACATATAAGGACACGGGTTTTAGGCTACGTATTGACTTGATTTTTTTCTGCTGAGGGGGTAACTTTGGATATTTTCTCAATCGTCAGAATAATATCCTCCAGAAAACACATTCGTCTACTAAAATTAACCCAAATCAGTCCAGTGGGCCCTTTTTAGCTATCTTTAAAATCTCTAGAGGAATATTTGAGCACAAGAATACAAAACCCAAGGAGCACAAACTCCTAAAAAACTTACACGACGTCTAGGCGACGACTTAAATGTTAATTTTCAATGGAAAATACTTTCGCCGGTGGTAAAACTGCCTTAAAAACTACAAAACAACCAAGCGTGGTAATAATTTGCATCAATTCGTAGGCCCAACAACACTTTTCGGGCCAGGAGCTCGTCAGCCTGACTTCCGGAAGTAATTTTGGATTAGACTTAAGGCCTGTGTCCACATGGAAGTTTATTTGCAGAAGTCGCTTCTAGAAGAGACTTCTGGAAGTTTTTCCCGTGGAAACACTAACTGCAAGTGAACTTCCAGAAGTTGTGAAACCAGAAATCTCTTCTAGAAGCGACTTCTGCAAATAAACTTCCATGTGGACACAGGCCTTTACGACGATCGTAGACTTTTAAAACCATATTACAACCACTGATGCACTTTACACCAGCGAAGTTGGTCATAGTATGGTCCTAAAAATCAATCTAGCGAGTCAAAGTTGTATCGCTGAATTCCCGACGTCTCCAGGAGGTCACACCAGTCGCATATGAGTGGCCAGAACTTTTTCAATACCACAATTTGAGTTGTAAGGATGGCCAGGAGTCATGACCATGGCGATTAATTTGTATTTGCATGCGATGTTCGTGTGCGATACAATTACTTTACAACAAAAAATGCTACTTGAGAACCAAAAGTAGGGAAGCATTTTGGTGCATGTATCTGGAACGCATTTTACTTAAAACTGTGGCACCACCAAAAATGACAACTAGAAAAAGTAGAAAGCTACAGGTTGCGTTGATTCCACTGCATAGTAAAACCTCTAGCTAATAATAACGGTCTTCACATAACATATTTTAAGAAAATTAGCAATGTGAGAATCGCATGCAAATACAAATTAATTGACATGATTTCCATATAATGTGAAACGTAAAAACATATGTCGCAAATCCGAAGCTATGCATAAAAATATTTGGCATTTGTTTCGAAGAAAATTGGGTTTTTAATCAAATTTTCATAGTATAAAATTCTACGTAAAAAATACTGATTAAAAGGTTTTATATCACCTGTATTTGAAAAGAGATTTTTTCCAATGGTCTGGAATGCCGCTATTTAGATCACCTACTAAAAAATTTTAATTCTTTGAACCGTGAATAATTAAAGCCATATTGAATAATTAGCAGCATGTAGAATTTTCTCATTTTGAATTGTTAACGAACATCTGCGTAAATACGAGTAAAGTGGAAAAATGTGCTAAACAATTGTCTTATTGATGTTATGGGAATATTTGCTGTCCAGATTTTTGTTAATAAAATTTATCAGATAATATCGTTGAACACATTTTACTTAATATGATTCAATTGATCGTAATTTCTTTTATGAATATTGCGATATTTTTTTTTTGGTTACAGTGAAATTTAAAATTTAAATGTTTCGATCTGTTTTTAATTATTTTTCCACAAATCTAAAACAAATAATATTATTAGATATGTAAAAAAAATTTTCCGCCTAATTTTATACGCATTTACAATATTATAAAATATTCGATCAACATCCAATAATCTGTGATAAAAGTTCGCATTTTTTTATCACAAAAATTAAAAATTTCGACTATTGTTTGTCTGGTGATGATCACTTTATCATTTCTTTGGATGTCTTTATTAAGTCTTTTGAATCATTGATCAATGATGACTGAAATATACAAAAGCTTATGAATGAATCTACGTGGTTGCCATCCTTGATCTTAAAGTAAAACAAATCTAAAAATGAGGCCAAAAATAGTTTTGCTAAAAATGTGAAAAAATTACTGCTATTAAGTTAACGATAGAGGAAATCAGGGCATAAGGAAGGTCGTAAGACTTTGAATTGTGTCATCAGAGATTTGTGATTAATAGTATAAGCATTTTTATTTTATTTATTTTAGTTTGTTTGAAGAGTTAAATTTTAATAAAAATATTTGTGAGCTACATTATAGGAGGAAAAATTATTTCAAGTTTTTTTATGAGATTAGGGGCTGGACTGATTAACCGGTATTTTGAGAGTGTTCTGTAAAATATAATTCCGGGTTGAAAACAAATAGCATACGCTTGTGCTGCCAGCTGCTGGTTGAACTAGCGCTAGAATTTCCAGATTCTGTATTAGTGAGACACAAAATGGCAGGAAATTTTTTTACTGTTAAAGATTATCATGTATTAAAAATCTTGTCGATGCAACTCTGCAAAACATGGATACACATGGCTGAAAGCAGAATTTAAGTGACGAACTGTAAAAAAGGGCGTGTCTGGAATTTTATAATTCCAAACAATTCTAGAATTTTGAAGTTCGAGACCAGTGATGCTATG
Organism: Chrysopilus asiliformis; assembly: GCA_964034945.1. NCBI lineage: Eukaryota > Metazoa > Arthropoda > Insecta > Diptera > Rhagionidae > Chrysopilus > Chrysopilus asiliformis. The sequence continues at coordinate 39,486,930 of OZ035961.1, forward strand.
TACCTTTAGTGACATTCCCCTTTCCAAATGACAAAATTCCCCCTTTTCCCCTTTTTCAATGACGAAATTCCCCTCGTTTTTCCCCTATAAAAACAACGAATTTTAAATAAAGAATTCATTTATTAAAACCAAAAATTATTGCATCTGTCATCTGGATTCATGTTAAAGTCTTTTAAGAGAAAAAAGCACAAATTAGGAAAAAAAATTATATTTTGTAAAGCTTTAACAAAATTCCGGATAACAACGTCACGGGTCTCAAACCAAACGTCAAATAAGATATGAAAAGAAGGCGGGATTCACAATTGGATAATAATCAAAGCAAGTCACCAATGTATAAATCAAGGTAGTTGCTTTACCTTTGAGCTTAAAATGATCCTGTCCTCCTTAAATTCGGTAAAAATTATTTCCATATTTTGAATTAAAAAAATATCAAAAAATGGAAAAAAAACGAAATCAAGTCGCGACTGGAACTCGATTTTTGTATTCCGGGCACTTTGCCACTGGTCCATGCATTCTTCTTGTGAATATTGGTCGCAATTAGTACATTAAGCCAAATTTTAAAGATGACCAACATATTACTGATTTAATTGATTTTTACATAATTTAAACAAAGCACTTCTGTTGATGCAATTTAAAATATTTCTATTGAAAATATATTTAAGAAATCCGAAAACGAACAAAAAATATTCGTCAATGAACTTTCATGGAAACTACTTTCCATCAAAGTCTTTTAAAGTAGTTTAAAATAATTACTTTGAATAAAATGAGAAATGGTCCCTACTTTTTAATGTGCTTCTTTCAAAGCGGTTAAAAAGTACACTGAAAGATCGGTTAAACGTACATTCCGAGACCATTTTAAAGTGCTTTCGTATAAAAGATTGGTGTGTACTTTACAATTGCAATACGATCATTATAAAGTGGCAAATGCATAAATAAAGGCATTTCCTTCACTCTTTACCTTTGCCTAAGCTTGGAATTGGATTGTAATTGTTTTTATTTATTTATATTTCTACTTTTCCGAAATTTTTTAAAAGTATTGTATTTCGGATTTAGTTGTAAGGCGAAGATTTTCCCCTCGTTGTAAATCGTTTCCCCTCGTTTTGAAGCGTTTTCCCCTTTTCCCCTATTAACAATTTTTATAGTCAAATTCCCCGCAAAAAGGGGAATTCCCCTCGATATAGCATCACTGTTCGAGACTGCTAAAATCGTGGCAAATTTCTATGGATTAGTGGACGAATCGTGGTACAATGCAGAATGTACAACGATTGTACAAACGAATTTTATTTTTTATTGTGATTACGGCGACGATCATTTGAAAGGTCAGGCTTTTATTTGACTATCATGTCATTTTTTTCATTTTGTTCTTTGGTTTACTGGTATGTCCTTAAAAGTATTCTCCTAGAAGACTACACTTTCTTCCAAAACTGGATAACGGAACAGAGAGTGAACAATTTCGCTCCGTCCTCGTAAAAATTTAAGATGTTGCATTTAGTTTTAGAAAAAAATTTAGAAGTTGGAAACAAAATTTAGAAGTTGGAGAAAAATTTTCGCCTGACGCGATTTTTTTACAGGATTTCTCTCTATACTCTAGTTTTGCAAATAACGAATGGTGACGTTAAATTGTGATATACTATAATGTGCTATCGATCAAAAGTGGGTCTGAGCCTCCTCAATTGAGGAGTTGTACATGGAATGCAAACCACGAATGAATTGTAACATTTGTAAGGTGTTTCGTTGCAACCTATCAACAGCAGGGGTCGTAATAGCAGCATAGACTGATGGTGTTATTAACAGCAAACAGTACCTATCACATAGGTACTCATTTTTATAAAGCAATTTGAGTGTATTTGAAATAAAATGTGCCATAGGCTATGTCACTATACCGTGCTGGTAACTGTAAAAGCTGCTGTTATGCTAGTTAACCAACAGCTGGTAACTAGCACGATGTTAACCCAGCGTAAAAAAGTATTTTATTAGTCTTAAATTACGATGTATTGTTATAAAATTTAAAAAAAACTTTAACCTTAATATGAAGAAAATAAGTAAAAATATTTCTCCAATAAGCCAAAAAAATGCTGTTGAACAAGTTTGCCCATATCGATCCATTGTAATTGAATTATCATTTCATTCAATAATTAAAAACATAAGAAAAACTACAATTACCACAGGTCAATAGTCAATTATGTACTCTATATGAGGACAGACAACATTTTATAAAAGAAAATCCCATTTGTATGAGGGAGGAGAGAAGAAATCCTCCGATTAGGTTTTGATGTATAGAAGAATTATGTAAAATTATTTTCTAAACACATTTTGCCATTATCAATTTTTTGATGTGACTAACCATTTTCGAGAAAATTACCAAAAACTGTTTCGTTTGTATGAAGGAGGACAAAAGAAATGGTTCGATTTTGCCCGTTCAATTTACGAGAAACCCAACAGAAAAACAAACTTCAAGTCTCTAGCTCAATTCTTTCCAGAGTTATGGTGTTTATTCATTTATTTTTTTTATTTATTTATTACAAATTTCATCAAAATACTGATTACTGATTAATGGCCCCAATCACAGAAAACGCCGTATGCAAAGTGAGTGCGTTTCTCGCGTTTTCTGATCATTGAAAACGTTCGAAGGGAGTTGTGAATCATTCACGTTTGACGTTTCAAATACGCGCCACTTTCATTGCGTATCTGAGTGAGGGACAAAAGGCAAAAATGTAAGTTTAAAGGATTTAATTGAATAATTAATACATTTTTAACTTATTATTATAGGAAAAGAACAACAAACCTAACTTTTTTAGCTGTCAAAATGAGCAACAACACAAAAAAAAACTTAACGAAAGTTTCGTTTAACGCCGTATTCAATAATACCGCGTCAAGTGAAAGTGAATCGAATGGGTGAAGGGAATCTCAGATACGCCGTATTCCATGATAGGCACCATTATTATTTACAATAACATATTTAAAGCTTACTCTTCAGAAACTCCAAGCTATTGTTAAAATCAATATTTTCAAATTTCAAATTGAAATTACGGCATATGCTAGATATAGGTTCGTTAAGACCATAGATTGTACGATCCATAGCAACATGAAGAAAGTTATGACATCTAAGTGGACGAGAAGGAGTAAATATAGATATATTTTCTAATATTTGAGGCGAGCTAATCAGTATACTGAATCTAAGGGGTGGTTTACATATGACACTTTATTCCGCGAATTTTATTCTTTGACAGTAAATTCATGCTTAACTATTGTGATTACGATTGAGCTTGCTCGAACAATGAGATCAAAGCTTTCATGTCCCTATCGTTGAAAGCTTTGACCTGATTGGCCGAGAAGCTTCAGTAATCGCAATCGTTAAGCCCAATTCAGACTAACGATTGCGATTACGATTACGATTACGATTGCTATTACGATTGCGATTACGATTGCGATTACTATTGCGATTACGATTCAGCTTCCTCGACCAATGAGATGAAAGTTTTCATTTTTCTAGCGTTGAAAACTTTGACCTCATTGGTCGAAAAGCCTCATCGTAAGCGCAATCGTTAGTCTAAATTGGGCTTTACAAACGGCTTACTGAATCTAAGGGGTGGTTTACATCTGACACTTTATTCCGCGAATTTTGTTCTTTGACAGTAAATTCATGTGCCACAACCGTTTACACTACGACACAAAACTTGGAAATTGATTCGTGAAGGACACCCGAACTCAAATTTTTCCATATAAAACCGTCCGAAGAAATTCAAATTGTGACAACTTTTGCTAAGTGAATTAGTTCTACCATATATGAATAAAATTCGCGGAATAAATTCTGAATAAAATTCGCGCAGAAATTCAAGGAAAAGTCGCAAGTGTAAACAGATCCTAATATACTACAGTATATGATTCTCATATAGAGTATAAAAAGTATAATCTATAGAGCTGACTATAAAAGTTGTGCAATAAAATAAATCTGTTGGTAGCTGTTTCGGCTTTCTTTCGGAAATTGTAACCGACATGAAGACATATTGTCAACAACTTTTTCAGGGACTTGAAGAAAAAGTCATTGACATGTCGCAATACCGCGTGTAACAAAGTAATACTGTTAACACCTACAGATTTAAGGCCCTAATTCAAACAGGTGGTACAATGAAACGTATAAAAATATGTTTAATGATTACAAGACTTGAACATGAAAAATCAACTTTTTGTTAGTTTTAATTTTAGCGCCAAAATAAAGAAAATGTTTTTCTCTTTTTAGCTTTACATTTTCTCTAGTGGATCTACGAATTCTGCAAGAAGGCTAAATTCAATTATTCATTCGTAAAAAATTAATGTATCTGATTTGACAAATAACTGCCAAACATCCACTTCTATCTAAATCATTTAACAAATTAATCGTGTTACGGATATCGAATGTTGTCGGTGGTAAAATATTGTTACGTTTTGAAAATTTATGAGTTTATAGTTTTGTCATTATCAGGTCAAGAGTAGATATTTTCAAATTCTGAGATATCTTCCTATCAATCTAATATCGATACAAGTTATAAACATGACTGTAACCTGGTCATCGACTAGTCATTCCAGGTAAATCAGTTACTTCGATTTATCACTATTGGTAGCGGTGGTAGTGTCAATCGTCTATAGTAGAAGCGACAATATTCACTTCGTCTACGTCGATTTAACGAAAAAAAAAATGTGAAAAAACTTTAAACAGGTAAAACTGATCTTGAAATCTTGTCATCCACCTGCTGTGTGCATGTACATACTTGTATGAATAGTTAAATGAAATTTAAATTAAGCATTCAAATAATTTTTCGTTTCCGATTTGCAATACGTACGTACACACTAAAATTATGCACAAAGCGAAAACTAGCTGGAACTGCAATCATGCTTTAGACATATGTATCTGCTTTCAGCTAAATTGAGTGAATTTTTCAAATCGCCACGATGTCAAATCGAATTAATGCTGCATTTAAAACGGTGTATGCTCATATAATGTTTCGTGTTTTGAAAACTATAAAGACGCTTTACTGGTATTTTTTTTTTATTAATAACTTTTTCAAATGCATAATGATGACGCGTTTTATGTTTATTTATTTGAAAATAAAAAGAAGGTTGTCTTTTGTAAATTTGCCGGGAGGAATATAACTCGTTTAATAGCAAAAATCTGATCGAATTGGATTTGATGAATATGAAAAGTGAAAGTGATTAAAATTCAATAATTAAATCCACCACCCACTTATTGTTTTGCTAATTTCGAGTCAAAAATTTATTTCCAATTGGCCCCATTTCATATTTTCACACATTTTTTTAGAAACCTTGAAAAAGAGTGTCATTGGAATGAATTGCTTAATTCCTATTATTAAAATGAATTTCTTTTTTATGAGTTATTAGGTAAGAAAATCCAGTTATATGTAAATATTTTCTGGCATTTCTTTTCCAAAAAAGTAAGTACTAGTACTGGTTATAAACCATACTCATATTTGGAAATATTGTTGCAGGTTCATATATAAAATATATTGTTAAAATATTTTAATATTCGAATGTCACCTGAAAAAGTGCCTTTATTGATTCATAATTTATCACAATTTCATTCGAATAAATTTTAGATACTTTTAGTAATAACAAACACAAATTTTAAGCTTACAAATAGTAAATGGTACCTTACACTTGAGTTGATTGAACTAAAATTTTCTACAAATTCAAGTCACAAAATTTCAAAATCCTTAAATTCTTAAATTTTGGAAAGTCACTATAAAAAATTGAATGCCTGTATTTCTGTATGCCTAAACAACGCTCGAATACTACTCAACCGATTTGAATGCGGTTTTTGGCGCTACAGAAAGGTCTGGGAAGATTGTAGGCTGTTTGCGGTTTGCATCCCCTCACCTCTTAACTCCCGCTCCCCGACTTTCCCCACATCCCTTCTTCACAAATCATTTTCTAATTTTCTTTAAACATTTAACGGCATAACACCTGAATGGCTGACCCGATACGTCTACGTCTGAAAATAATATCTATATGTAAAGAAATCTACTCTTGTTTGAACCCTTCGCTTTTTATCTTCTGAAGCGCTGAAGGGATTTCGATACGCTCTTCAGGGCGTCCATCAGTGAAATTTTCTGCCCACTAAAATCGTACCCCCTCTCCTCTGGGAACCTTTCTCCTAATATCTCTTGAAACACTGAAATAATGTTGATCCGGTTTTCACTCTTACACATACATATATAAAGGGTATTTTTTAAGCCCGATAGAACTTCAAATTTTAAAAAGTAACACAAAAAATTAAATTTTAATCAAATTTTTTTATTTATTCGAAAGATCAATGCATGGCATTAACATTTGAAAATGATTTCGGGCATATGGCCACCGCGGCTGTTCTTGACGAAGCGCATTCTTGACGTCCAATTTTGGGCCACTTTTTCGAACACTGCTGGCCGTATGTCACGAATCACACGAACAATGTTGGCCTCCAAGGCGTCAATTGTTGCTGGTTTATCAGCATAAACCAGTGAGTTCATGTAGCCCCACAGGAAATAATCGAGAGGTGTCAAATCGCACGACTTTGGGGGCCAATTGACAGGTCGATTTCTCGAAATCAAGTTATCGCCAAATTTTGATTTCAATAAGTCGATGGCTGCGGTCGCCATATGGCACGTAGCGCTATCCTGTTGAAACTACACCTCGTCCGGATCAATGTAATCCATATTTTCAAACAAAAAATCATTGATCATGGTGTGGTAACGATCTCCATTGACCGTAACGCGAGCTCCGGCCCCATTTTTGAAGAAATAAGGTCCGATGATGCCACCAGCGTGTAAATGGAGTCTGTAGAGTCTCTTGTGGATTAATCTCAATCCATATGCGGCAATTTTGCAAAAAAAAGCTTCATCGCTGAACAAAATTTTGCTAAAAAAAACGTCGCTTATAAGTAGCGCGAAAATACGACTAATTTTCAAAGTAAATTTGGATAATTTGCCAGCGTTGTTCAAGCGTGAGTCTATTCATGATGATTTGCCAGAGTATACTGATCATAAATGTCAAAAAGTGAGCTCAGTATAACAGCTCGTTTGACAGTTAACCCTTTCGTAAGTTCTATCTAAGCAAAAAAAGCACCTTTTATATGGCGTTACATCCTAAACGAAACAAGGTCCCCTTACTTATTTCCCTGCTTCCCACCTACAGTTTTACAAGGATGAATTGCAACAATTGTAAGGTTTTTTTACGTTGTAAGTCATCAACAGCAGAGGTCTTGATAGCAGTCTAGACTGATGATGTCATTAACACCAATCTGAAACTATTACTACTCATTTCGTAACGCAAGTTGAGTGGACTTGAATCGGAGCGTGCAACAGTCGGGAATTGAACCACCGACTTTCGGATTAGTGTCCAAGTACTTTACCCACTCTTAGATGCCCCGTGGAAATGTTTCGGATATTAAAAACTTACCCGCTCCTTCGGAATCTGCTTCCTTACAATTGATGGCCATATGATGGAATTTCGACAATTTTTTCAATAATTTTTAGTGTCCAAGTACTTTACCCACTCTTAGATGCCCCGTGGAAATGTTTCGGATATTAAAAACTTACCCGCTCCTTCGGAATCTGCTTCCTTACAATTGATGGCCATATGATGGAATTTCGACAATTTTTTCAATAATATAGATTGTATTTATTTATTTTTTATACAATTGAACTAATCGTTGGACAAAAAATTACATAGTGTGTTTAGATTGACAATAATCTTAGGTTTATCTGTTTGTCTGTAAACAGAACGTTAAATTTAGACACTTAAAAATGTATTAAAAAATTTAACACGTTTTTAAGTGTCTAAAAAGCTATTAACGTTAAATTTTAAATTTAGGTACTTAAAAATGTGTGAAAAAATGTTATCACATTTTTAAGTGTCTAAATTTAAGCTATGTGTTAAAAAACGTCAATTAATTTGAAAAATCAGACTAATTTATTGATTTGGTGTTTTGATTTGAAGTTTTTGATTGTTGCCCGTGGTGGGTACTAAGAGGAAATTTATTCATAAGGCGCTGTCCACAAAGTTGTCCTCCATATTTACACACTTCCCATATTCACATACAATTGCGCACGCTTTGTTGTTCTAAACGTCATTATACCAGTATGGTGAAACCAAAGGGTATACTAACTTTGCCTTACCGTTTGTAACGCCAAGATCCCGTCATCACACACAAAAATGAATTACACCAGTGTGTTTAGAATGATAAAAATAATTAATTTTTGCATGTCCGTCCGTCCGTCCGTCTGTGGCACGGATTGCGGGCGCACGGATTGAGCTAGAGACTAGAAATTTTGCACAGATCCGTTTTTCGTAAAATGCGAGGCTAAGTTCGTTCATGAGCAAAAATGGACCATTAGGGGGGCATCCCCATACGAATGAAAACGATTTTTGCGAATATCTCAAAAACGGGACATCTTATCAAAAAAGTGCAAAAACAAAAGTTATTTAGGATATGATTCTACATAAAACTCCCATACATCAAAATCCGATTGGAATAAATTTTAAAAAATCTTATTGGAAAGTTTGACTTCAAAGTGGAATTTTGGTATAACTGTTCGAATTTTGATACGAATATCACCATACGGGTTTTCAATAATTGCCAGATTGGCAATTATAGCTTTTGTTATATTTTGTTTTTCATTTGATTTTGACTGTCGGACGGTGAACCACATATAACATTTTTTGTTACCCATTATCATAAAAATTAGGAATGTGAATCTCAACGACACAGCATACGAACTATATTTCCCAATATTTTCTTTAATTTCCCCTTGAGTGACGAAATTTAGGTTTTATGACGTCCCCATAAGATTTCATTTTGAATCAACCATGAAATTTTTAGACGAGCTGACAGACAAAAGTTAAATTCGGTATTCAACTTTTTACGACGACAAAGTTGATCGGATTGATTGTAGGGGAGACCGGGTATGGTTGTCACATTTTTTGTTCTTTTGTATTTTTAGTGGCCATGTTCTTAGTTTAGCAGGATTTTTATATATCAGTAGATAATATACTTATTCTAGTTTAAAAATAAATAAAGACTTTTTCTCTAGCATTATCTATTGAGGAACAATTATAATTTTTTTGAAAAAATAAAAGTGTGACTTTTAACCCCGTGTCAGGGATGGTTGTCACAGTGTCTGGGGTAGGTAGTCACATAGCAAATTAAAGGAGGAATATAAAAATAAATACTTATTTAAATCAAATGAGTATCTTTATTAAAGGTAAAATGTTGTATGTAATTAATTTTACCCAAGAAAAGAACGAAAAATGTCTTATTCTTAATAAAAAACAATAACCAAAATTTTTATTCATAATAATAATAAAAAAAATGCATAATTCATAATAAAAAACAATAACCAAAATTCTGGTAACGAAAATAACAAAAATATAATCATAGTAAGTCTATAATTTCTTTGGACGTAATATTTTTTAATTCAAAATACCTAACTTAATGGAATTATATAAGACTACCAACCCCAGTCAACCTGAGACAACCTGCCCCAAAACACATTTTTGTACATAACCTCCCAAAATAAAGTTCAATCAATGTTTATTTGAAAAATCATATAACAATATCATGAAACACATATTTAACTTCATAAATACACGAAAAGGTATATTACTATGTATTATTTAATTATGCTTACGAGACTCGACACAGATGCACAAAAAATTACTTTCGCTGTCAAAAAAAAACAATTGCATATATCTACGTCACTGCATTTTAGAGCAGGCTGAAGTGAAGTAGGTAGAGAAGTGTTGCTATAGCACTCATTCGACGTCGATTAATAAACTCATTCGTTCGTTCAGTTTTCTGTTATGGCCGCTGTGACAACCAACCCGTGTGACAACCATACCCGGTCTCCCCTATACAGAAGCATAGGGTTCTGTGAGTGTATAACTTGAAATGTCGCCGTGAATGTTGTGTCGGGCCAATTATATTCTGGCCCTAAGTAAATACATTATATCGCATTATTGTTTCCCCTTATTTAATACAAAAAAAACTGTCACAACAATTCAATAACAAATTTATCCCATCTGATATCTATATGGAAAACATATTATTGACTAATTAGTGGTAATGTGACCAATCCGAATTCACTGGACTTATAAACAATGGCTCAAAAAACCTCCAATTATTACCTTTACCCGACCAAAAAATCGTGAAAAAGTAAAAATTTGACATGATTACAATTTTTCACTATACCATAATAAATCTGCAAATAACCGGCTACCACACTTAAGCATAATTTGAAAAAATTACTTGTTTATGATTTGATTAAACTTTTAAAGATATTGCTATTTACTAAAAGCATATTTTTTGAAATAAATAATCATACGGTATGAACTCAGAACTGTAACATTATGAGGTCGATACAAAAATTTGAGTGTATATGTGTATATGGAGAAAAAACCCCCAACATACTTGTGTCGGGGCAACAAATGAGTGGAGAATGTGGAAGAGCTTTATTTTTTAGAAAATTAGATAGACTTTAATAAAAAGGTGTTGATATTTTTGACATTGTCCCCGATTTACTAATAGCTAATAAATCTGATCTAATAGTAAAAGTTTGACTGTAATCGTAATTGCTTACCGCTTTAAATAAACAATGTTCTATTTATTTAATAAAAAAAATTACTTCTTTAGGCTTTTTTATACCCGTATGGTGAAACCAAAGGGTATATTAACTTTGCTTTACCGTTTGTAACGCCAAGATCCCGTCATCACACACAAAAATGAATTACACCAGTGTGTTTAGAATGATAAAAAAAATTGAATTTTGCATGTCCGTCCGTCTGTCTGTCCGTCTGTCTGTCTGTCTGTCTGTCTGTCCGTCTGTCCGTCTGTCCGTCTGTCTGTCTGTGGCGCGGATTGCGGGCGCACGGATTGAGCTAGAGACTTGAAATTTTGCACATATCCGTTTTTCGTAAAATGTGAGGCTAAGTTCGTTAATGGGCAAAAATGGACCATTAGGGGGGGTACCCCCCATACGAACGAAAACGATTTTTGTGAATATCTCGAAAACGGTGCATCTTATCAAAAAAGTGCAAGAACAAAAGTTATTTAGGATATGATTCTACATAAAACTCCCATACATCAAAATCCGATTGGAATAAATTTTAAAAAATCTTATTGGAAAGTTTGACTTCAAAGTGGAATTTTGGTATAACTGTTCGAATTTTGATACGAATAGGGAATGCAATACCGGTATCCCGGTATCCCGGTATCCCGAAAACCGGGATACCGGTCATTTTTGTCCGGTATTAAATCCCGGTTTTCGAAGATTCAATACCGGTATTTCGGTATTGAATTAAACACCCGTATTCATTTTTGTCCGGTATTAAATCCCTCATTAAAGTCTTTCTCACCCAGGCGACGACGCATACTCATTCATGTGATGGACGAAAAATCGGTATTGTCGTTTTAAAAAAATACTTTCGTTTAGATTGATTTGTATATTTCATACTTACATTGCGCCAGGAGAGCGTAAAAGATTGTGGCGAGCCAAAGGGTTTTCTTCTAATTTGGAAGACATTTCCATTTCACACCAGAGACAAATCGTTTTAGAAGTTTATTCTGTATCGCAATTGCAAAGCATTCATTTTTCTATTACCTATTAATATCATCGCATAGAACTGTAAAGCAATGCACGCGTGTCCAGTCACCTAGCTCCAAGTGAGATAGACAATACCAAATTCAAAGTTGGGTGAGCGCTCAGGTGACGGCGTCGCTTTGGTGAGAAAGACAATACGGGTGAAAATATTTTTCCTACCGTTCTTATTTATTTGTGTAAAGTGTAAGTTCGGTGGTGGAGATAAAACCAGACGACCATTAACTGAAATCAAAACTGCACACCAAATAAACTTTTGGGTGTGTATTCTTAGTTATTTGAATCTTAAAAATAAAAGTACAGCAAATTTGAACTGAATAATTTAACAAGGAAGTTTTAACACAAATAATTTCGTTGAAAACCGGTTTTAATACCGGGATCCCGGTATTATAATTTTACAATACCGAAATACCGGTATAGAGATTTCCTCCGGTATTGCATTCCCTAGATACGAATATCACCATACGGGTCTCCAATGATTGCCAGATTGGCAATTATAGCTTTTGTTATGTTTATAGGTTAGGGGAAGACCCTTTAATGCCGAAGCATAGCTTAGGAACAGGATTTTCAGATCAAAAAAAAGTATAGCCTAAGAGCCGCTTAGACCAAGCGCTAGATTAGTTTCGTCGTTTTCGACATATGTACATGTCACTGGAAGAGAGTTTTAAGTTTTTTTTGCGACGTATTGTTTCAAAAAACCATTTTGCAAAATTATAAGCTTTTTATAAGATAAACTGATTAATGTTTTTAAAATATCGCGATATTGCGCAGAAAAAGAATTAAATTAATCACAGCCACTGTGTTTTGTGTTAAGAAAACGGACTTCCAAACTCTTCACTGAACGAAATTTCGTTCATAAGGATCATGAACGGTATGAACAATTTCATTAATATGTACTACGAAAGATTTCACAAACCAATTCGCTCTTCTACGAAACCGCTCATGAATAATGTGAACATGTGTTTATAAATTTAAAACTTTAAAAAAATCTAATTACCCGCGGCAGGCGTCTACACAATAATATGGCGGTATAGTTTCGTTAATTGTCAGTTTTGACTATTGCACTATTATTTCATTTAACGGATTTTTAAAAAAATCAGTTTTGTGGATCATATCATCATTTAGAAATTAGTTTACACTGTTTTTGTCAAAAAAAATTTGGACAATGTTTTAAGATTAAAAAAACAGAAATCCTATTTTTGCAAAATATTGAAGTAGAAAAGTATTTTTTCGAAACAACACAAACACTTTCATCGAGCAATTTCAATCGTTTGGAGTAACTTCTGTAAAAGTTTGCAGCAAAATCATGATTATAAAAAGGCTTTAAAATATTTATAAGTGCACGGCAAAAAATCTTGGAGTGAATTCTAATCAAAATTGGATTACGATGGACCTGTTTGTAATCCAATGCAAAATTCTAATCCAATAGTGTGGATTAGAAATTTTTTTAAATTTTTTTTTTGGTTCAATTTGGTATTAAAATCTAAAATTTTGATTAAATTGTGGCTATTCATAAAAAAATCCACATATTTGAAGAGGGGAGGGTCAGCGGTTTTGTGATGCTGGTATTAATATTAAATTCCGGTAAGTCATAGACTGATGTGATGTATTTTTTATGTGTAAAAAAAATAAAAGTCTCAGACGCAACATTCAACTTTCTCTCTTGACATTCAACTTTCTTTCTTGAAGATCATGAAATCTACAATATCTCTACAATTCCTTGTCTACAATTCCTTGCACTATTTAACACTATCTACACCCATGGGAGAATGCGGAAAAAAAAGTTCGATGGCTAAAACATAAATTACCTATCAATTACCGTCGGTTCTGGATGCGGTTGGCTCCAGAACTAGTGATAGATTTTTGGAATCTGACAATTTCAGACTCTAAGTTGTGCAAGCTTTTTCGGATCATATTCCAACTCAAGGCTTTAAAAATGTGTGTGCTTTAAAAAATCAGATTTAAAAAACATCAAAAGAAGAATGCGCCGCAGGCAAAACTTGTTTACTCATTTTAAAATAGGCGATGGTACACTTTGAGTTATGCTTAGAGCGGTCATATTTTTTTTTGTTCGAATCCGAGACAGAAGACTGGTGAGGGGGAAGGAGAAATTTTCAATACCTCAAAATAAATCGAAAAGTACGAAACAAGCCAAGTACCTACTATATCTTTTAAGTCCTAATGATTTTCAAAAAAAATAAAAAAAAAAATTACATCACTTTTTGTGGTGTTTTTCTGTTTTAGAACACAACAGAAGCTGTGCCACATGTAAAATTTTTAGAGACAAAAATATATCATAATCAAAAATTTTATAATAAAATGGGATGCAAGTGATTTAGTTTAAATAAAGACACGAAAGACACAGTGAAAAAATTATTTTGATTTTTCTTAGATATCGGGAGGTGTTTAAACATCCAAAACACCCCCTGGATTTGTCACTGTCTCTACCCGTTTTCAAGAAAATCGAGGAAAACAAAAAATGAAATCAGTCAAAAACCCCGATTTGTTTTTACGAGCTCTAAAGCCAAATCTAAGTGACCGATTGAGCTGAAATATTGAAGCATGCCCTCTGGAGACGCGGAGAAATAAGAAAAAAAACACGGTTTAGTACAATACCTTCGAAATATCAATTCAGGGAACGGAAGATAAAAAATTTGTGTATTGTAAGATAGAAACTTATTCTTTTGCTATTTTTGTATCCTTCTTTTACCAAAAGACTGTAAATAACGCAAGATAATCTTAAAGAAATTCACGAACTATTTCGAGTCCGAAATACAATTCACTAAAAATCATAAAACTAAAATATTTTTTGGAGAAAATTGCTGTAAAACAGCAAATTATGTTTTTGAAAACTCAAAAACTTAAGCGTTCGGATATAAAACAATTGTATTGGAAAAAAAAACCAAAAGTATGCAAAGTTACATTCGATTTTTCAATAATATTCGCCCACAATATGTTATTTCTTGGTACACTGGCGGAAAAACGGAGTCGATCACGCACCGAAACGTAGTTTAACACTCTAACTGCCACGACAGTTTTAAGCCTTTTTCGAATATTTAGTTGTCATTGTGGCCGTTGTGTACAGTTAGGTGTCAGGTCTTTCTGACTGAGGTGGCAGTTAGAGTGTTAAGGGAGTCCATCACCTTTCGGAGAAAATTGAAGTCCGGGCTTGGGAGTAGTTCACAACAGTTTCCTGTGGGTATCAACAATTTTTCAATTTTCAACAATTTTCAACAATTATTTAATTTTCAACCATTTTCGGAATTCATTCAAAATTGAGGCAAAAACAGTGTTAAAGTCAATGTTTAGCTCCTTAAAACAGGAATGTAGAAAAAACTGCGCGCTACGGTGTTAATTTTTTTCTGAATAACACTGCGAGGTGCTTACTTTTGGCTATATTTTGAGGTGATATTAATTTGTTCCCTGATATAATAATGATTAAGTAAAAAAAAATACATAGCCGGCATTCCAACTGAATTCGATTATCATATTAATCGTGTTAAGTTATTCAAATCATGTGTCGAATTTCTGTTTTTAACTTAACACCTCACTATTGGCATTTAAATATGCATTAAGGTATCTGCAAGTACATAAACAAATACGTATGTAGATAGTAGCTCACAAACCTTTTTTGCCCGCCTCGTTGATTCCAATTATGCAATTGCCTTTTGTTAATTCGAACTAAATTGCTAAAAAAAAATCGAAGGCACCTTACAATGTGGAATTATTTGTAATAATGACAAATTCACACAAGTTTGACTACAAGAAATTAACGAATTTTTAAAATTTAACTTTTTTCACAATCTTTGCAGTTCTTTCAAATAATTGAAATAGAAATCACTTCACTTAGTTCATTCGAAACGATTTTTTTTCTTCAATATTTTATTATTATTATTAATTTTTTTTTATTGTTATAGATTTAAATTTTAACGACCGTTTACTAAATATTTGAACTTGGATCGATCGAAATCAATGACTGATAAGCATGCGCGTGCGTTTGTAACTGAATGAAGCTTTCGATTTTGTAGGCACTTTGTAGACTCGGTGAGTGACTACTGTTCAGCAATTGGCTACAAATAGGGGGAAATTTTTTTTAGCTTAACGGAGAGAAGTTTAAACTCCATTTTACACATACAGACATTTCCACGATTCAGTTAATACAACTATACGACGCAGGGGTACATGGAATGCAATTTGAAGTCTATTTAATGGTATTATAGTTCAGGAATCAAAAATCTATAAAATCGTAAGCGCTGAGTATTACTCGTAAAAGAGACGTTAAAATTTACCTGGAAAATGCCTCCTACTAAACGAGTTTCGATTTTCCAGGTATCGGCGAATTGGAAAAGCGTTGACTTGTGACGCATTTCATCAGATATAGGTAAATGCAATCAATTAAATGGTAATATTTATGGATAGACCAAGAGATGCGGATAATCTGTGGTAACGCATTAATCCGTTGGGGAATTCCCTTACGTTTTTTGTGCAACTTGTTTAAAAGTAGGTACTTGGGATATTTCCATTCGCACTGCTACATTTCTTGTGGTTTTTTTTTCTTTTTCACGTACTGCAGATTGAATGTTAACAACCTGAATTGGTATAATTGTCGAGGTTATTTTCCACTTTGCAAAATGGATCTGTCATTTTGAAAGATTAACCGCAAAATTAAAAAGAAATTTATTTTTGAATAAATCAAATAATAGTGCCGACTCCAAATTCTTGCACTGCAAGTAAAATTTTCTAATTATTCTGTTTACGAATCAAAATTTTCTGCAATTGAGTTTGTACAAAAAAAATCGTTTTTTTTTTCAAAGCGTAGAAAGTAAAAACGAAAACTTTCTTCCGTAATATCCAGCAGAAAACCGCAATATCCAGCCGAAAAATGGAGAAAACAGTAACGAAATCAGTATAGAGGGTCAAAAGTTATAGGAAGCGGAAATTTAAAATAATGGAAATGAGAATTCTTGTAAACCCATCCTTCCTTTATTTCGAAATTAATAGTGAAAACGAGATCGAAATCGGTTCAGTGGTTTGAAAGGAAGAACGAACTTTCACCCAGGGGCGCATTAAGGCTTCACGGGGAAATCTGGGCAAACTTGAATTTGGGTGGTCCTCCGTTGGAATGTTGAATTCAGATTTTTTTTTATTAAAATGTAGACACTTATCAAAAAAATTGGCTTCAACAAAACTTTTTTTCAATACAAATGTAATTGGCCATTTTGGTTAAAAGTAATATCTTTATAAAGCGCAAAATACAATTGGCCCGACACAACATTTGTGGCGGCAGATTACGGCGACAATGTCGCCCTCCATATACAATTGCGCACACTTTGTTGTTCTAAACGTCGTTTGTGTTTCATTTGATTCTGATAGTCGGACGGTGAGCCACATATAACATTTTTTGTTACCAATTATCATACATAACAGGAATGTGAATGTAAGCAACACAGCATACGAACTATATTTTCTAATACTTTCTTTAATTTCCCCTTGAGTGACGAAATTTAGATTTTATGACGTACATAAGATTTCATTTTAAATCAACCATGAAATTTTGTCGGCGAGCTGACCGACAAACGACAAAGTTGGTCGGATTGATTGTATACAGAAGCATAAGGCGCTATGAGTTTAAAATCTGAATTGTCGCCGTATATGTGGTGTGGGGCCAATTGTATTCTGACCTTAAAGGTGCCGCTCCACATGAGAGTAAATGCCGGCGAGAACCTCTCGATAGCAGCTACTCGCAAAATGGACACATCTCTGAGAGTCGTTCGCAGAAACTCGCGAGCTAGTTTCTGCGAGCTGTCAAAAGTGATTCTACTCTCTAGTCGACAGGCCTCCACTGAACTCTCGGAGAGTAGCTCGCCAGATACGAACAGCGTTTGAATTTCGCTAATAGTTCTCGAGAACGCTAGAAGCTCGATTTCGCTGGTAGCGATAGAAAAATCGCCGAAATTAACTCTCAAATGGACAACCTCCTGTGAGTAACTCTCGAGAGTTTTTGAGAGTTACTCGCGTATTTACTCTCATGTTTTGAGAGTTACTCGCGTATTTACTCTCATGTTTTGAGAGTTACTCGCGTATTTACTCTCAAAAAGAGCCTATAACTCGATTTAGTGCCCGCTAAAAATTTCGTGGACCAACTTACAAGGCAACGGATAGTGCAGTACTCTAAATCGTGGATAGTGGAGTACTCTAACTACCCTATAGTTTCATTCGAAAAAAATTTTCTCGGGTCCAAAATTAATAAAAAATGTTGAACCTGATAAAATAAAAAATAAATTGTCTCAGGTCCAAAAAATGTGATAAAAAAATTAATTTAAGCAGGTGAAATCCCAAGTAACCTTATAGGTCGTAAAGTGGACACTTCGTCTTCAAAGGCGTCCCTATTGGTCGTAAGGCCCACGACTTTGTCGACTCTAGGTCGAACTATCGTCGACCTATCGTCGACAGTGGGGAAGGTCCGCCGGACCACGAAGTGCCCTATTTCACGCCCTATAAGGCTTCACGACTTTGAAGGCCAAAATAGGGCCTTGTTTTACCATGACGAAATATTTTTTTGACATTTCATCTGGCCACATTATTTGTCTTTCTCTATTCTATAGGCCGCAGTAGGAATGTTTTTTTTTTCATTTCAATGAACGTCATGGCGGCTCGCACCGTGAATGCTAGAAGCATATTCGAAGTATGCTAGAAACAAGCTCGAAGCAGATATTCATCTGCGCATGCTCGAAGCATTCTCAAATAGGGCATTGGAGTGTTCTCAAAGGCATTATGCCCTATAAGGCACTTCGTGGACGAAAGGTGGAAGGTTGGTCTTATAAGGCAGGACGACTATGAAGGCGTCTGGAGGACACTACGACCATGAAAGCCAAAACAAGGCATTCGAACATTAAGACTATCAGGGCATATATTTAGGTCACTCGGACGGCTTGACGACCACTGCAAAAGCCTTGAAAGGCATCACGCCTTATAAGGCGGATTCGCTGGTCTTGGTGTGGTCGTATGGACCAATTTTAAGACACCACGCCCTAATCCAAGTCATTATGCCTTATCTGGTTGCTTGGGATATATATACTTCTCGTAAGTTTCTATGGTTTATCTAACAAATAAACTGTATCTGCAACAGCGAGCAGGGGCGTGACAATTTCTCTATCTAACCAAGTCTTTGACTCTCCCCTGAGCCACAAACAAACTTGAACTACACGGTAATAATACACTAGCACTGGACCTATAGCAGAGGTGGCTTCATGTAACTTATTTTCGATCGACTAACTAATCGAAGAAAATCTTTATTCAACCAAAACTGATTAAACAGGCCGACACTCATTCTAGTGCACACGATATAAGAGTCTTTTCTGGGTAATTTGGGGTCGCTGAATCCGAATCTGGCATTAGTTTGGCTGTTCCAGCTCTACTTTTTCCTAAATGCTGGTAATTCAAAAATTGGTTTAAATAAATATTTATAATCTGGACATCAACAATCCCTTGTTCCTTCGTATATGAAAAAGTAGACCTGGTTAAGCTTAACTACTGCCAGATTCGGATTCAGCGATCCCAAATTACCCAGGAAAGTCTTTTACATAGTCTGCACCGGAATGAGTGTCAGCCTGTTAATCATTTTTGGTCAACAAAAGATTTCCTTCGATCGAAAATAAGTTACTTGAAGCCATCCCAGATTAACAGAAAAAACTTTACGGCTGATAAACATAAAACAAATGTTAAATTTTATCAATTTTTTAATGCAATTTTGACAAGAATTTGAGTTTGATGACGTGCTTAAAAATAGAATGCTCCTCTTAACAATAGATAATATTCTAAGAACAATTATTGATAACTCTTAAAACATTTCCTAAATTTCCTAAAATTCAGTTTTTTATAAAAAAAAACCCACTTAACTGCGTGAGATTTCCCAAACGTATAATCGAAACACAGGAAAACCTCAAACATACAAAAATAAAAATCGACGACGGCATTTAATAAATTAAGAAAAAAGATGAACTGCCCAAATTATTCATATATGGAAATATTTCTGAAACACATGCCTGAAGTCGCGTGAATTCTTCTTATCGCTTTGTTATTATGACTATTTTAACCGCAATAATACGCTCAGTACATTTATTATCACTAATGGGTTTATACCGAAAAAGTACCTCGGTAAAAACTTAGAAAGTTCTTGGAAAAACAAGAATAAATCACAAAAATAACTTCGTTATTGGTTGTGGGTCGACGGTTTTATATGTTTTATGTTGGAATTAGGCGGGCTCATCGGTCAATATTTTGTAGGACCTTACGTCTTTTTATGCTCGTTTATGTATTTTAATATGTTTAAGTACTATAAATGAAAACACAATTATGCGATAATATTGTACACGAATATTTATGAGTTTTGGTAAACAATTGTCAATATTTTTGAAATTCTTATACTAAGTTCAGACTGACACAAAATCACGTAATTTTGAAGATTTTCGTAATTTTGAACGAAATCTTGCTCGAAATCACGAGATTTCCAGTACATTAACCTGTTTTCAAAAATCATTAAAAGTATGCAATTTCCACAAAATTAGGAACGAAATCAAGCAAAAACAATGAATTCAACCCTGAATCACTTATTCAGCTCTCTTGAGTACATCAGTTTTGACATCTGTGCTGCATTGGAAAAACGGAAATATAAGAAAAAGAAGCCGTATTCCGCACGCGAAGAGGATACATTAGTAAACAACCTACGCGGGGCAAAAAAAATTGACCTGTTTTTGATGCGATTAGATATGAAATGGAAAATAATTGTTTATTTTCATTACAGATAATTTCCATTGTCGTCTAAAGTGTCTAATTCTGTTTGCACATATTTGATCGATGTTTTGAATTGTATTATTCATCATATTACTAAAATTCATAGCAATCCTACACTAAAATTCATAGCAATCCTGTAGTTGAAATGTGAAACAAAATTACCTTCTCTGTGTGAACACTTTGGTTTAAGATTTAAATCATTTCGCAAAATTACGTGATTTTGCGTCAGTCTGAACTTAGTATTAGACTCAATTTTGTTATTTTAAGACTGAAAATAACAATTTTTTAATTTATTTTTATGGTGTTTTTCTCAACAAATTTAAACTCATCGTAATGTGACCAGTCGACAAATGTTATGTTCGAATTGGTTGTTTGATAATTCCCAATGAAAAACATAACAAAAACTATGATTGCCAATCTGGCAATTATTGAAAACCCGTATGGTGATTTAAGTGAACGACGAACAGTTGTATCAAACTTTTCAATAAGGTTTTTTAAAATTTATTCCAATCGGATTTTGATGTATAGGAATTTTATGTAGAATCATATCATAAATAACTTTTGTTCTTGCACTTTTTTGATAAGATACACCGTTTTTGAGATATTCGCAAAAAACATTTTCGTTTGTATGGGGAGTACCCCCCTAATGGTCCATTTTTGCCCATTAACGAACTTAGCCTCGAATTTTACGAAAAACGGATCTACGCAAAATTTCAAGTCTCTAGCTCAATCCGTGCGCCCGCAATCTGCGCCAAAGGCGGACAGACAGACGGACGGACATGCGAAATTCATTTTTTTTATCATTAATCTAAACACATTGGTGTAATTCATTTTTGTGTGTGATGACGGAATCTTGGCGTTACAAACGGTAAGACAAAGTTAATATACCCTTTGGTTTCACCATACGGGCATAATGAGAATTTTTTTCCGTGGTTTAGACATCATTTATTTACAAAAAAATAATGAAAAGTGAAAACCCAGCTTTTTGTTTTAATCCTTTAACCGAGAAACGGGAGAGAAAAGTTTCAGAAAACTTCACGCAAAGGCGTTTTCACACCCAGTCTTTTTCCAGAATTAGTTTCTGTTAGATATTAAATTAAATTACCTATATTTCATCTGAAGATTCAAAACTGGTATCGCTAACAGTTAACACGTTGACACCCACCATGGAAGTGAAAATATTGAGTCCCAGTAAACTTTTTTTATACTTCCCAAGTAATCCTTTGTGGTTCCACATTGGACTCACAAAATTCATAGGCCAAATATCAAAAAAACAGTTTCCCGGCCCACCCATTATTTTTTCCATAAGTTTCATACAATTCTATGCATCCAATGTTTTACCACGCAGCTTATACTGAAGTAGAGTCCTGTGAGATCTCAAAATTTTGTCCGTCCTCATATAGAGTATTTGACGATTGGCCCCTGGCAATTGCAGCTCTTCTTATGTTGAAAATTTTAGCAGTTTTCCGCAAAGACTAAAATTATACGTGACGTATTTTATGGTCAGACTTTTATCGAGGCAGTTAAAATTAATTTGCGATATTCCAAATTAATAAAGTTAAACATTGAATGTTCAACAGCATTTATGGTTTCTAAGTTTAGTTTTTGTTGAAATTTCTTCAATAAATTACGTCATAAATGTACCTGAAAAACTTAATACAATATATAAATAACTCTACATAATATATGCTTCAGTCGTCTTACTATGAGGTGTGATTGATAAAAACCAAAATGAAAACATAGCTTTATTCACCTAGCGGTGAGATGATACCTTTTTTACATATAAATATTTATAAACCTCATATTATCACAAATTGGATATTACGTTGAAATTTTTTTTCCATGTTGAAGCAGTTTTATTTTTTTTTTAAATTCAATTAGGTGGGAAAAAATGTGTTATTTTCTAAATTTTTGGGTTACAAATAAAAGAGTTTTTCATGAAAGCAGGTTGCAAATATGCGGGTACGAAAGACGTGAATATACGAGGGCAGTCCGATAAGTACTTAGCCTACAAAAAAAAACGAAAATTTTGGAAAAGTGACCATTTATTTCTCAACATAGTCTCCTTTTAGCTCGATACACTTGACCCAGCGATGCTCCAACTTCTTTGACCCGTCTGAAAAATACGTTTTCTCGAGGTCTGCAAAATAGGCCTCCGTAGCGGCGATGACCTCCTCATTCCGCTCATATTTCTGCCCGGCAAGTGACTTTTTCAAGTTTGGAAACAAAAAGAAGTCGCACGGGGCCAAATCTGGAGAATACGGTGGATGGGGCAGCAGTTCGTAGCCTAATTCGACCAATTTGGCCGTGGCGACGGCGGAGGTGTGAGCCGGTGCGTTGTCATGGTGGAAGAGCACTTTTTTCTTCGCCAAATGGGGCCGTTTTTCTGCAATTCGGCGTCGAATCGGCCCAATAATTCGGTATAGTAGAGCCCTGTGATCGTTTTGCCCTTCTCCAGGTAGTCGATGTAGATCATACCTTGTGAATCCCAGAAAACGGTGGCCATCACCTTTCCGGCAGATAGGACAGTCTTCGCCTTCTTCGGAGCACGTTCGCCGGGTAAAGTCCACTGTTTCGACTGTTCCTTAGTCTCTGGTGTGTACCAGTGGATCCATGTTTCGTCGACGGTCACGAAACGACGCAGAAACTCCTTCGGATTGTGCTTAAACAGCGTCAAACACTGCTGTGAAGTGGTTTCACGGTTTCGCTTGTTGTCCGGAGTGAGCAAACGCGGCACCCATCGCGCCGACAGCTTTCTCATGCCCAAAATTTCATGCAGGATATGACCCACGCGGTCTTTTGAGATGCCTATTGTCTCAGCTATGTCGCGCACCTTCAATCGGCGGTCTGTCAATACGAGATCGTGGATTTTTGTTATGTTATCCTCCGTGGTAGCCGTTTTCGTAGCACCTGGGCGTGGCTCATCAAAAACCGACGTGCGACCACGTTGAAACTCGTTACACCAATTTTTGACGGTCGCCATCGAAGGAGAAGAGTCACCGTACACAGCATCCAAGCGCTCTTTGATTTCGCTGCGCGATTTCCCTTCCAGAAACAAGAATCGAATCACCGACCGATATTGCTCTTTTTCCATTTTTCTGAAATCCGCAGACACGCCCGCTTCCATACGCGGTCAAAACAAAACTACGAGTTCGATTCGGCTGAAATTTTGACTGTAGCCGTCTATGAGAATGTACTACACGATAGTAAATTTCTCCTGCGATAGTGGCGCCATCGGGCGGTGAGGCTAAGTACTTATCGGACTTCCCTCGTATAAAGAATGAAATCTTGGGCAATAAAGCGGATATGTGCTTTAAAATCTGTTGCAATAAAGCGGATATTGCACTAATGCGGGTTGCAATAATGCGAAGACATTTTCTACTAAATTTTTCGCCTTAATCCCGAAATAAATGGAAGCTTAACGGAGCCTAAAAAGCAGTACATTTGCTACTATTTTTTCTGAATTTAAATTATACATCTTGCGGGATTGTACTTCATATCACCAAAAATATTAAATATTACGAGCAGAAAATATATGTCAAACTATTAGTCCATAAATAACCGATTGTTGGTTTGAACGATAAAAATAACCAATGATGAACTTTAGTTTCTTTAAGTCTACAAAAATGTGATTACCGCTGTTTAAACGCTTGTGTGTGTCAAGCTGATAAGGGAAAAGGGTTGATTATTTAAGAAAAAAATAGTTATTCTTAGATAACATTAGTTAAGGAAGCCAAATAAAAGAACTTCAAATTTTGGACCAACGGAATAAAATTTAGTAAATGCTTTCACTAGAAATTTAGCAAATTTCAGTAAAAAAATTTTATTGATTTTTTTTTACTTAACACTCTAACTGCCACGACAGTTTTAAGCCTTTTTCGAATATTTAGTTGTCAGTCAAAAAGGCACTAGGAGAAAAAAAAATTGAATCAAAATTATACCTAAATGTTATTTTATTACCATAAAATGTGTGCAACTACAAAAAATCGTTTCTGTTGCAGCGAACACTTTAATAATTTTCATTGTTTCACTACTATACACAACAGTTAGGTGTCAGATCTTTTTGACTGACGTGGCAGTTAGAGTGTTAAATATCCCCTCCTTGCTAATGTCTATTTATAAAACATTTACTAAATTTAATTCACTCAGTCCTTCATTTCTAAAAAGGCAATATTTCATCAAAACATTACCTAGACTTAAAGAATTTTGCATGCAATCCTTAATCCCTTAACGTTACACTGAACGAAAAAAGTGCACAATAATTATGAATTTATTCATAAGTACTAAGAAAAAGTTTAAAGTTTTCAACCAATGAATTTATTCATACTATTTATGAACAATCGTTCATAGAACTAGAAAGTCCAGACTTGTGAATCTGTTCATGGTATTTATGAAAAAAAAATCAGAATATTTGTGAAATTTTTCATTGAAAATTTATGAACGGATATATAATATTTATGAATTGTTACATAATATTTATGAAATCATTCGTAGTATTTATGAAATCGGTCACAGTATTTATGAATGCATGTTCATAGTATTAATGAACGGTTTCATAGAAGGTTAAATTAGTTTATGAAATCTTTCATAGTATTAATGAAATTGTTCATAAATACTATGAAATGACTTCTATAAACGCCGTTGCTGATTTTTATGGATGAAATTTCGTTCAGTGTATGTCTACCTGTAAGGTCTGAACATAACCTGTTTTTTGGCGATTTATGTAGGTACGGTTCAAATACAGCTATTTTGGTTCTGTTCTTTTCGCATTTTATTAAGTACATATTTAACTATCTTCCATTTTTTTTGATGTTGGAAAAATTGAATATTATTGCCAGTTTTTGTAAGCGTAAGCGTACGAAAGGACTTTCTTTCTAGAGGTGATTTGCGGTGACAGCTGCTGACATCTGGTCAATCATCTGAAATCAGTCAAATAAGTCTTTTAAAAATAAAGGATTATAATGCTATCCTGGATTGTTCGGAATTCTGAAAAATCAATTACGAAAAAAACTGCGTCCATTTTAAAGTATCGCTTTTTTGGTAAAAATTTGCCTATTTATTGAATATTAAAAAAAAATATGAATTGCTTCGGCCCAGGAATAGATAAACTAATTCATGATAACTGTGCAAAATTTTAAAGAAATCGGTTAAGTAGCTATTGAGTAAATACGATTTTGGGAAAATCGGGATTTAAGTTTCAAGTTATTTCGTGAATGCTCCAAATCAGGCTGCACGCATGACTTTAAAGTCGCATAATTTCATCAATTTTCATCCGATCAACTTAATATTTTGAAAGATAAAAGTAGAAGTGTTGTAAATACTTTAATATGCAAAAAAAATCGATTTCTCCAAAGTTTGCAAGTAGACATAATCGCTTAATGCAAATTGCTTACAGCTAGATTTTGCACCTCTTAAGATACTGAAAAATCAACCCCTTTAACGAAATTTTTTCAAACCACTTTCAGTAAGAATTGCACTAGACTTGCGTTTTGTGCGTCAATGCGTCTGTGATTTTGTAGGAATTACCGACGCGACAAGTTTAACGTTCTCTAGTCGCGATGATCGTTAAAGTTCAGGTGACAGATTTTATCGCATTGAAGGAGGACAACGCGGTTTTTATTTTCGTCAGTTATTACCCACTTTAAATTCATCTCTTTTTAGTTATTTTGTTTTAAACATGTGATTAGTTTGATCACATGAGTTGGAAGTACTTTAAAACATAAAAAAAAAACCAGTTTTATTTGCATCTGAGGAGATTTTCTACGGTAAACCTCGTGACTTATAATTTTTTTTTTTTTTTTGATAATGAATGAATGACCAACATAAATATTGTGACAACAGCATGGGGGAATGGACTTTGATACGACGGATTCCATTCGTAATTAAATTTTTATTCATATGTCTGTATAACTTTCTCATACGCATAATAATATCGTATTGTTTCCATATAAAATTATGAGGGTTTTATCGGGAAAGCACTTCAAAGTTCATTGGTTTCCAAATTTGTACAACGTTTTTGATCAAAATTTTGATGTAGAAAAAAGTTATTTCGAAATTTACATATTTTATATATTACTGTGTTTTTGGGAGAC
Source organism: Chrysopilus asiliformis (assembly GCA_964034945.1). NCBI lineage: Eukaryota > Metazoa > Arthropoda > Insecta > Diptera > Rhagionidae > Chrysopilus > Chrysopilus asiliformis. The sequence continues at coordinate 39,513,442 of OZ035961.1, forward strand.
ATCACACATCCGATTTTAAAATCTTGGTTCTCTAGAAAATATATTTTATATATAAAATTTTTAAGTTAACTCTTCATATCGACCTGAACATAAAAAATATATAAAATACCTAATCGTTTAGAACAAAAATAGGTAGATATTAGTGAAAGGGCTCATATCTGGAAGCAATTGCTACACTCAGAGATAAAATTAGTCATATGGATAAAATCATTGTTAAATTCACAAAAATTTTATCCTATATCAGCCAAAAAAATAATTTTGTTAAATTAACCCTCCGTCTGACACATGAGTCTGGCCAGACTTTTTCGATTTTATTTTCTAATTCAATGATATTTCTAATTGAGATATGGACTTGAAATTCCAGGTACCTTCCTAAAATGTTCTTAGCTATCTATCTAAAAAAAGCTCAGGACGAAATATGCTGTACAAGGATAATTATAAGGACGTTTTGGTGTACACATCGTATTCGTACCACATGAGTCTGGCCAGACTCCCTTACATTTCAGTACATTTGTATGTAAATATTTCGTTTTTGGCATGTGTTCAAACACATTTTTATACCTTGCAGTTGATTTTTTTATTTACTGTCGCAACTAATAGGCACCTTACACGTTCAATATATTGAAGCAAAAATATTGACCGTGTAAGGCAGGTCTAATGCAAACATAATCTACTTTTGAATGTTGTTTATTCGCTCTTCGACATTTCGGAGAACCAATGTGTTGGATAACGTCGAAAGGAAATTTCGTCTAGCGTCATATCTTCAGGTGCTTTCTACTTCTGCGTTTTGCATGAAACACCACCAAAAATACATGAAATTGCATCATTTTTCATACAAATTGTTAGTGGGTCTGGCCAGACTCATGTGTTACGAATATGACTTTCCGGACATGTGTCAGACGGAGGGTTAAGAAAGGAAATTTATTCTTCGATTAATGAAAAAAATTGTCATATGGATCGAATTATTGTTAAATTAACCAAATTTTTGTTAAAATCACAAAAAAATTGTCAATTGGAACAAATATTTTTGGAAGGAAATCTTTGTTCAACAAAAAATTTGTTATTTTAACAAAAAATAAACTTACAAATGATGTTTTGTTAAATATTTTTTTTTATAGTTTCAGCAAGAGCTTAGGGGAACACCCTTTAATGCCGAAGCACATCTCAAGATGGTCGGAAGTACGAAAAGAGATGTCGGTTTATGTTCCCCAATTAAACAATTGTGAAATTAACAATGCCTAATTTGTCAAAATGACAAAAAATTGTTATCTTTACAAATTTTTGTTTTTCAAGCAATTCTTTTATCAATTAAAAAAAATTGTTGAAATTCAACAAAACAAATTTTGTCAATAGGAACGAGGTTTTTGTTATTATTTTTTTGAGTGTACATAGCTTAGTTCGAAAAACATCCTGCTATGAATTTTAGAGTATTTCTGCACGAGTTTTCTCATCATATTTTAATTGTCGACAACTAAATGTCTGTCCTCTCACCAACAAAAACTGCTTTTCGGGGCTGTAGCTTAATTTAATTTTCCTAAATAATAGTGAGGACTATCAGCACAAAGGTTTGTTTTTTCTACGTTATAAGAGCTTCATTATATAATTTTTCTTTAATTATGCGTAGATTTTTTTATTCCGATCGAAAAGTAAATTTCGGTGCAAGGTACGAACCCTTCTCTTACTCATTTTTTTTTTAAATTCTAAAATTGTAGTCATCCAATAAATTTGGTCTATGAAAATTGATTCCCATTGGAATTAGATGTATGTGAAAATTATGTATGGTTTATCCAACGCACTTTTTTCTTCACCAATTTTTTAAACAAATTAACCATATTCGAGAAGATTTTCGACAAAATAAGGAGAAATTTATATAAGGAATGATTCAATTTTTTCTGTTTTTTGACGTAACTTACCTTTTCATAAATGCCGTATCTGTGCTAAATTTCCAGTTTCTACCTAGAATCGTTCTCGAATATTCAAATGCTTTTGTAGAATAAATTGTGAATATAATAACTAATTTTCCATTATATGAGGTTTTATTGTGTAAGGTGTCGTCTCACCGATAGGTAGGTGGTTTAAGAGATTTTTGCTTATGTTAACATTTTCATTCAATTTTGATTCCAGATCATGTGAATTTCAGTTTATTAATTCTCTAAGAATTTTTCATGCTGATCACTTTAGATTGTTTTATTGTGGGTATAATGACCGATCTGAGTGTGTAAAATATCGATCTTTATGATCACGTTCTCTTTTGAACATCGGCTTGTAACCTGTTTCGTCTAGTTTTAGCATCTGGAATACCTGGATATCAAATTAGTGAATCCCACATGTGTTTATCACACGAAAAAAAAACATAAGAAAAGCTGCCATTTCCAAGGGCCAATCGGCAAATACTTTATATGAGGGCAGACAAAATATGTATTTAAACATAACAAAAGCTATAATTGCCAATCTGGCAATCATTGGAGACCCGTATGGTGATATTCGTATCAAAATTCGAACAGTTGTACCAAAATTCCACTTTGAAGTCAAACTTTCCAATAAGATTTTTTAAAATTTATTCCAATCGGATTTTGATGTATGGGAGTTTTATGTAGAATCATATCCTAAATAACTTTTGTTCTTGCACTTTTTTAATAAGACGCATCTATAATTGAGATATTCACAAAAACCGTTTTCGTTCGTATGGGGGGTACCCCCCCTAATGGTCCATTTTTGCCCATTAACGAACTTAGCCTCGCATTTTACGAAAAACGGATCTGCGCAAAATTTCAAGTCTCTAGCTCAATCCGTGCGCCCGCAATCCGCGCCACAGACAGACGGACAGACAGACAGACAGACAGACAGACAGACAGACAGACGGACAGACGGACAGACAGACAGACGGACAGACAGACAGACGGACGGACATGCAGAAATTAATTATTTTTATCATTCTAAACACACTGGTGTAATTCATTTTTATGTGTGATTACGGGATCTTGGCGTTACAAACGGTAAGGCAAAGTTAATATACCCTTTGGTTTCACCATACGGGTATAAAAATTCCATTTGTATGGCAGAGGGGGGAAGGAGTGGTTGGATTTTGATATATGGAACGGTTATGTAAAATCGTACACATAGAAAAATTCGGTGTGAATTTAACTCCAAAAGTGTCTCAATAGGGTTCAACCGTTTGGATAACTCTGATTTATAACCATTTGGATGAACACTAAGCGATATGTCCCACTGGCCATCAGCTGCTGCAGCTTACTGATCCCGATATCAGTTGCACATGTAATCCAATGGCGCATGGCACACTGCAAAAAATGTGCAGCTGCATGTCTGCGACACAAAGCTGAATTTTTTGAACTGACCTAAATGTAGCTGATATCAGGCACATGTCGGGTAGTTTCTAATGTCATTTTTGTTAGATTAAATAAAATAAAATGCTAATTTTCAATATTTTTTTCGTCTGGCGGTAATAATTGTCATCAGTGGCACAGTATATTAAGGTAGCATGGCCTCTCTCTAGGTTATAGGCTCTCTACTTCATATAATGTTGACTTTACAATAATTACTAGTTGGGGACATCATAAAATTTTGACAAGTCTGTTTAACTAATAAACTTTTGAACAAGTGAAAATAAATACTATGTCCATCGAATAGGAAAAATTAAACACAGGAATCGTACAAGCTGTAGGAAAAGGTAGATGTTTGTACGATTGCACAGATTCAGTTTTTTTAGCAGAGAAATAAGGAGAAGTTCTTCCTCCGAGTCCGACATTTTGACGTTTGAGGTCAGCTGATCCCAGTTCAGTGTGTCATGTCAACTGATCGAATCAGTTCATGCAGCTGCGCGACCTGATGTCGGGATCAGTCAGCTGCAGGAGCTGATGCGCCAGTGGGACATCTCCCTAACAGATAAATAAAAGAATCCATCAGATGCTTTTTATACCCGTATGGTGAAACCAAAGGGTATATTAACTTTGCCTTGCCGTTTGTAACGCCAAGATCCCGTCATCGCACAAAAAAATGAATTACACCAGTGTGTTTAGAATGATAAAAAAAGTTGAATTTAGCATGTCCGTCCGTCTGTCTGTCTGTCTGTCCGTCCGTCTGTCTGTCTGTCTGTCCGTCCGTCTGTCTGTCTGTCCGTCCGTCTGTCTGTGGCGCGGATTGCGGGCGCACGGATTGAGCTAGAGACTTGAAATTTTGCGTGGATTCGTTTTTCGTAAAATGCGAGGCTAAGTTCGTTAATGGGCAAAAATGAACCATTAGGGGGGGTACCCCCCATACGAACGAAATCGTTTTTTGTGAATATCTCGAAAACGGTGCATCTTATCAAAAAAGTCCAAGAACAAAAGTTATTTAGAATATGATTCTACATAAAACTCCCATACATCAAAATCCGATTGGAAAAAAATCTTATTGGAAAGTTTGACTTCAAAGTGGAATTTTGATACAACTGTTCGCCGTTCACTTAAATCACCATACGGGTTTTCAATAATTGCCAGATTGGCAATTATAGCTTTTGTTATGTTTTAAACTCCACTTTAGTGATTAAATTTGGAGCATTTTGGGTTTAAAAATTACCCATTTGGAGTTTATAAAAAATCCATTTGGAATTTAAAATAAATCCATTTATTTAAAATTACGAAAACCCTACAAATGTTTGATTTTTTTACAGGATTTGTGAGATTATGGAGATATTTTTAAAAAAGAACCATTTCTCTTATTATGGTTGCGTTGCTGATTAATAATTTTTAAATTATATATTTTGTTTATTTTTTATTTTTTTCATCTTTTCAATTTTTCCTTGTTTTAATAAATTAAAATTATAATTTATTAATTTCTATATTTAACTTATCACAACATATATTATATAGGTACTCTTCAAAATGTACTTCTACCCTACCTATCAGAAGACCATTCAAACAATTCAGCGAACTTCCTCTAAACATGGTTTATCCCATTAGCTGTGTTTCGGCATTAAAGGATTTTCTCCTAAGCCTTTTTCTATCCCAAACTGATTTATATACAGTAATCCCTCCAACTGCGCTGTAGATACGTTTCAAAAAAAGAGCACGCAAACCGAAACCGCGCACTGTGAACCCTACTTTGTATGAAATTTTGGGGTTAGAAATATGTTTTTTTAAACGAAAATTATAAAAAAAAACCACGCAGCTGCGAAACTTTTACCCCACAGTTCGAAATTTTGGTATTAAATATTTAACCGCGCAGTTACGAAACCGCGCAGTGGGAGGGAATACTGTATTGTAATTTTTCCAATGACTTGAATTTTTTTTTATCCATATTGGGTAAAATAAAAACTTGTTTAGATAAAATTTCCACTTTTATCCTTGTGGACACAGTAAAAAATTTACCCAGCTTTAAGGAGTTAAAAATGTAGAAAAATGTCATATATAACTTCTATATGAGTCCATACGGATTTAAAATTAACAAAAAATTCGGATGAAATCGAGTTCACACCAGGGATGGCCCCAATTTGCCTTAGGAGGGAAGTAGATTGGACCAAAAATAGTAGTAGACTGATACTAATAGTAGCAGATTTTCAAAAAAAAAACCTTTTCTACCTATGCCGATATACCAATTTGTATAACTAAAGCTAAATAGCTTTATCATTCATAATACCAAAATTTGATCAACAAAAAACTTGCTGTAGTTCAGAAAAAAAATGACATTTAAAAACTTCTTTTGTATTGGCTGCCTCATATTTAATTTCGTGAGAAGCTTTTTACATTTAACATGTATAATACAATTTTTTGGTTGATTCATGTATTTCACAAAAAATAGTAGTAGATTTGATTTACTACGCACTAAGCTACTACGCACTAGTAGATTTACTACAATTGTAGTAGGGGGACATCGCTTGTTCACACCGCCAAATTTTTCTGCGTGTATTCAAAACAAATTTCATCTTTATAAATTTTTCGATACGATGCACTGTTTTCGAGAGAATCGGAAAAAAAGTATTTAATTTCCATAAGGGAAGGGAGAAAGAAAAGTATTTCATTTCCATAACGGAAGGGAGAAAGAATAGTCCAACTAGATTTTGATGTATGGATGAATTATGCAAAATCCTATTCTAAAAAGATTTTACGTTCATCAATTTTTCCTTACGAATCAGGCTTTTCGAGGAAATCGCAAAAAAATTGTTTCGTTTGTATGGGGGAGGATGGAAGGAGTGGTCCAATTTTACCAGTTCAAGGACTTAGGCTTTCTATTTATTAACTATAAAAAAACGCAACTATAAAAAAAATTCAAAGTCTCTAGCTTAATTCTTTCGAAAGTTATGGGGTTCACGGATATATAGACAGACAGACGGACGGCCATGCGGAAATGAAATTTTTTTTGTCATACCAAACACCCTGGTGTAGTTTACATTTGTGTTCGACGATTGATTCGATGCGTTACAATTACAAACGGGTACTAAATATAATATACTATACGGTGTACTAAATAGAATACGGCAAAATATGTATTTTTCTCTAAAAATTCGCTAAACGCACATTAATACGCAATCTACGCAGTTATAAGAAAATCAATCATAGGTAGAGTAATGAACTCGATCGTCAATTCGGTGTAAAAATTTCTGAGTCAAGGATGGCCGAAAAGATTTTTCCTTATAGTGTAATTTGTTTGGATTTGTCCGAAATATGTTATTGACCCAGTGGCATTCGATGACTGAATTTACTTCGCATTATTTTTGGCTATGCCCACTATGGCAATAATAAACACCACAAAAGTATCTTTCTATCTAGTATTATTAGTTTTTCCGTTGGGCAGTAACTTTTTACATCTTGTGGTTTGTCACCGCAGACCAAAACACAGTAAAAATCTTTGGACTTCCTCATTGATTACACATAATATTGTTATCTATGTATGTTAAAAAATATTCATCAAAAAATATCAGAGTCCTTGATCGTGGCGGTGCTACCGTGGTATAGACCCTGAAACTATCAAAAATGCGTGGGATGAAAAGCTCTCAAAAATTATACTTTCGCTTTCGACGAACTGGTTTATTTTTATATTCATTTAACTTTTAATCATTCAAAGAAGAGTGATCTATTGCTGCCGATAAACCACGGATAGGTGATTTTTAGCAAAAAACTGAAATCGACAACGAAGATCAAGTTGAAATTTTATCGCTAAATGGAATTTTTTCGTATAATAAAAAAAATAATAATAAAACATAAATTTTTTGCTACGAGTTTGTCCATTCCGTGCTAAAGTTTTCATTCTCGTTAAGTATAACTGAAAATGGAAGATTTTTAACAATGTTTTTTGTCATTGCAAGTGTACTATACACCGGAAATAATTAACAGAGAGAAAACTGTTCCCCGATTCCCCGATTTTCTGAAGCTCAAACCCTATGTGTGAGCGAAATTGGAGGTAAATCTAAAATCGGCGCAATTACCCGCTAATAAAAAAACGTGCTTTTCATTTTAAAACTTATTAGGTTTCAACGTATGTCAAAAGAATGATATTTTCAACAATATACCATATTCTTTAAAAGTTCGTTTTAAAAACCAATCAATTATACAAAAATATGTAAGCAATAAAAAAATTTGCAAATAAGGCACGGTTCACTTCGTGCCATACAATAGCACTATTTAACATCTCTAGATCTACTAAAAGCTCAATTATCACATTTACGAGTAGTTGTTTTGATCTATGAATAACCACGCTACTTAACACCTGTTTATTACCGAAACCCATAGTTAAACACACTAATGGTCTTGTAAATTTGCTAAAATGTTAATCAATTGACAAAGCTTGTTAGCAAAATTATTCTAGCATATTTTTCGATGATTAAAACTAAAATAGAATCAGAGTAACATTGGAATTTTGAATTATTATTAAATTAATTGGTTTTGATTGCATTCCTACTTTCCATTTGAAAAAAATATCAATTATCAACTATTTAATAATGGAAAAGTTGACAATATAAATTAATATAAAAATGAAAGTTCAAGCTAAATAAACAACAACTTTCTAGAGTTGTGAAAGACTCAATGTTTTTTAATAGTTTTAATAATTTATAAGTATTATTTGTAATTTGTTATAGAAATTAAATAGTTAATTTTTTATTCACTGTTTTAATCGCCTTAGTAATTGTGAAGTAATTTTTTAGGTCACCTGAATTTTTTTATCCAATAAAGCTATTATAAGGGAAGAAATTGTTTACTTTTTACGAAAACGTCCTCATAACCATTTTTTCAGTTTGAGAGTACCTAAAAATTTTAGTAAGATAGTGTGCTGTCACAGTTCAAAGTTTTTCATTATTAGAAAATCTGCAGCCGTATTGTGATTATCAAGTGAAAAAAATGTTTGCGTGAGAAAACTGAGCAAGTGAGTTTTCACTTTATTTGGTATACTTAAGTGCATATCAGAATGAAGCAGCATTCGCTGCGGCAGCAAAATTGGTTTTGCTGATTTCCATCACGGAATGGAGCAGCACGAATTCGGAGTAAAATCAGTTTGACAGTTCTCATTTGTTTGATTTTCTTGTGAAATTTTGTTAATTTATCTATTCGTTCATAAAATGTCTACAGTAATTGATGATTTGGATAAAATTAATGAAGGCATTAGCGTTCTGACGGCGCATAGCGTATATTCGAAGTGTATGGAAAATTTACTGCTCGGGCAGCGTCAGTAAAAATAGAAATAGCGCTAAAAAAGCAGCGAGAATTTTTGCTGCTTTTAGTTTAGCCAATGGGAAACTTTTGCTGCCCGCTGCTCAGAAAACGCTGCTGCATTCTGATATGGGCTTTAGATACAAAAGTGTAGGAAATTTTCTTGTCTCGAACTTTCGTGAAACAACTGAAAAACGCGTAGTAAATCGCGAAAAACGAAATTGCGTTTTTTTAAAATCCGCCATTATGATAACTTCTTGTTAGAAGGCCTATAATCTAGAGAGTAAACAATAGTTGCGTTTTTTTAATGTTCTGAAGCAGATCAGAACAAGCTTTCCATACAAAATCCTGCACCACCTTTTCATCTCGAACAGCGCTTGGAACAAAGGGAAATTTTATACGGTAATGTACGGTAATGAAATGCTGCTAACTTTAACATAATAAATCTGACATTTTATTCTCAATTGAGAATTTTGTGTTGGTGGTTTGTTGGTTCTGTTCGACAGCGAAATAGTTTTAATCATGGGAGATAGCGAATCGTGATTATATCAAGAAAATATAGCAGTAAGGGCCTACTGATGTAACCAACGTGAAGTTAGTTGCCATTCGAACTCAATGAAATTTCCCACTTACTCTGGATCGTTTTTTTAATGTTCCGTGTTCTAGAACATTAAAAAAACCCCACTAATAGGAGGTGAAAAAAATGGCCGCCAAGCTGAAAAACGAGCGCGAAAATCTTTAAAAATTTGACTCAGTTACAAATAATTGCCAAAATAACTGAAATTGGTTAATAGAGTTAAAAACTCATGTCCGAGGTATCAAAAAAAATTATTATGTCGTAGTTATTTTAATAAATTGAAAAATCGTTTTTAGACTGTTCGAATCTGGAGAAAAAGTTGTTCTAACTGCCCTAAAAGACTGTTCTAATTAAAGTTAATAGACTGCCGTACTCAGTAGGACGGTCTATTAAGTGCTAATGTCCACTCTCTAGATTCTCTACGGATTTCCACCAAAAGTTGATAAGATTGTCCTATTCCAGGACCAAACACCCGTGTAAAATTTCATGACTCCAGCTCAAATAGTTTTTGAGATATCTTATACACAGGCTGACAGACAGAACGGAACTTATGTAATATGACTCCAATCGACAGGGAGTGCTCGGTAAATGTTTTAGGCAGAATTAAGATGAATACAATACTTTATTATACTATGTACTGCGTACTTCGTATATGAAAGTATAAATTTGGTAAAGTTGCGAAAAGTTTTATCTTGTTTTTTGTTGTTGTGTGCAAAATCTTATCAATTGGTATTATTTTGGAACAATAGTTGCGTATTTTTAATGTTCTGAAGCAGTTCAGAACAAGCTTTCCATACAAAATCCTGCACCACCTTTTCATCTCGGACAGCGCTTTGAACAAAGTGAAATTTTATACGGTAATGTACGGTAAAGAAATGCTGCTAACTTCAACATAATAAATCTGACATTTTATTCTCAATTGAGGATTTTGTGTTGGTGGTTTGTTGGTTCTGTTCGACAGCGAAATAGTTTTAATCATGGGTGATAGCGAATCGTGATTATATCAAGAAAATATAGCAGTAATGGCCTACTGATGTAACCAACGTGAAGTTAGTTGCCATTCGAACTCGATGAAATTTCCCACTTACTCTGGATCGTTTTTTTAATGTTCTGTGTTCTAGAACATTAAAAAACGCAACTAATAACAGCCTAGTTACTACTTTCGGTGCGTGTCCCCTATGTTTTTTTTTTAAATTTATTCAATAAACGTCCAGGTAATATAATTTACCATAAACGTCTGTATAGAGACAAAAAAATTATTCCTCTGGTGATTTCATAACATAAACCTACCTTAAAAATATTAATTCATGCCGAAAAAACTTAACATAAAATAAATTTCCAAAATTCCGTATTTCCAGAAATTCAAAACTTTCTACTTGAACTGTACGAAAAGTATTACCAGCTCTCAATTGGAAGTCAAGGAAAATATACCTTACTTTTTTAAATTAAACAAATGATTTTTCTAGAAATCATGTTCTAACATAAATATTTTATAATGTAATAGAAAAGAAAATCAAAAATCGAATAGTTTTTAGAAATTTTAAATTACAAAAACGAAGTTTAATCGATTTCATTTCGCAGATAAAGATATTTTCGGTAAGCATTTCTACCGCATCTGACTCTCGGCCAATCGCCATGTGCTCGAACTGTCATTTTCGTATTGACAACATTCCGCGATTTTCTCCGGATTTTTCAATTTTTTCATATTGTTAGACAAAGTTAATTGAAAATGAAGCGACTAAGTGAAGAGCGAGCCAAAATCTTTTTCGAGAAACTAGCAAAATAGTAAGTTATACTCGAGAAATGCTTTTAAATTGATAAACAAAAATGTTTTTTTCAGTATTGGCCCAAATGTGAAACAATTGATTGACCGTCCCGATGGAACCTACTGTTTTAGGGAGCACAGAGATCGGGTCTACTATGTGTCCGAAAAGATATTAAAATTAGCGGAAAGTTTTGGCCCTGAGAGATTAGTTTGTGTGGGGACTTGCTTCGGTAAATTTTCGAAGACGAATAAATTAAAGTTCCACATAACTGCACTGGCGTTCCTCGCTCCGTACGCCCAGTACAAGATTTGGGTGAAGCCTTCGTTCGAGCAGCAGTTTCTGTACGGCAACCACATACCAAAATCGGGATTAGGGAGGATAACAGAGAACACTCCGCAGTATCAGGGCGTCGTCATCTACTCGATGCATGATTTGCCTTTGGGATTCGGGGTTGCTGCTAGATCTACCGGCGATTGTAAATTAGCGGATCCCCTTGCAACAGTCTGTTTCCATCAGGCTGACATTGGAGAATATATTCGATCGGAAGATACATTATTTTAATAGATTTTTCAGGGTGTTTTTTTAAAATAATAGTTTGTTATTTATGTAGAATTTATGTTGAACTTTTCAATATGCTTACAAATATTGAATTGTTAAATAATTTTAAGGCTGCATTTCAAACGAATGAAATAAATTTCTAATTTTGTAGAACGTACCTCCATATTATTTTATTAATGGTAAATACTGTACTCGCTCGTAATTGTGAACAGAATAGAACCAAGGCTAAACAAAAATTTAAGATGATTATTTATACGGGGTGTCGTCCCTTATTAGACCCTATATGAAAAGGTAAAAATTGTAAGTTAAAAAAAGGCTTCTTTTAAAAGCACTTTTATTTTTTTCTCATATACAATACGAAGTACTTCCAGATCGACCTTGACCGTGTTATATTTTTTCTGTTTTCTGTAGTGTTTCTAAAAATCACTTGAGCAATATTACGTACAAATTTTGGTGAAATTCCGTCATTAAAAAGTTACCAATGTGGGTTTTTTTATAAACTAATATTTCGCTTTTCGCACTCCCAAGCCACATTTTTTAATAGTCTTTAGCTTTTTTTGCTGCCCGCTTTGCATGTCAATTTGCCTTCACGCGTCACGCAATGACCTCTTCATCCCTCATCCTCGTCGGCTTTTGGTTTCCTTTTTTACTCGTCCTTTGGCTTCTCTTTCTCAACCTATGGCTCAGCACAAAAGTGTCTACTGATAAGCATTTAATAAAAATTCTGCGATTAAGGAGATAAAGAGATATGTTCACGAGAAAGTGGTAAGTTGCTGTATAAAAAACGTATCACTCGAAGGGGCAAGAGGGTCTACGGTAATGTGTCGCATTGTAGGTTGTAAAATACTACAACCTGTAAACCGCGTCGATTCCGACGATTCTTCTCTTATAACTTCACAAAATTTGACAAATTTTATGAAAATCGGTTAACTTTTACTCTAGTAATATGGTTTGAAATACATTCAAAAAACGATCAGTACGAAATTGGCTTGAACATTTTTGAACTTTAAATTTTTGATATAGGATTTTGTGCAAAGGATTCTTGAACCATAGGTCTTAGTCCTTAAGAGTTATGCTGTAAAATTTAAGCTCAGTCGATCGAGTGGTTTGGGGGTTAGATTTTTTTAAAGCGAGTAAAAAAGCTTGTTTACTGAAATTTTTATTAACTTCATTAAAATTCTGCCTTAAACTGTTTTTTTTCGAACATCCGTTAGTTTTCAAGCAATTCGCAGAAATCTATTTTTTTTAATTGAATGATTATATCTCGATAGCGGATAACGGTAAAAAAGATAGTTGTCGGGAATACTGTTCTCTTCAATTTATCCCATACATTGACCTGCTAAAAGTCCGTTTTTTCGGAGATAATCGCAAAACAGGTTTTTTTTTTTTTGGAAATAACGGTATATCTCGATAACGGCTTAAGATACGGAGTTCTAGTTAAAAACAAAGATGTAGGAAATTTTATTGTCTCCAACTTTTGTTAAACATTAGGCTACTGGAAACTCGTAGTTTCGGAGTAAAATAACAAAAAAAGAAATGGTGATTTTTAAAAAGCCGTCATTTTGGTTATTTCCGGTTAACGGATATCCACCAAAAGTTGATAGCATCGTCCCATTCCAGGATTTAGCTACATATAAGAAAGTAAAAAGAATGGAATTTGTTTAATTTACTAAAGTTAAACCAACTATAATAATGTAAAGGGTCTTTCAATAAGGACGCTCGATTTTTAAATGTAAATAAAACAAGTTGTGTGTGAGATATCCACTCATTTTTTTATTTGATAAAATATTTCTGTCCTTGGTGGACATTTGAACGACGTTAGGAAGAAGTACGGACAGATGATTCCGCCATACCAAAATCCGACTGGTGTTTCTCGTGTGGATTGGTATCGCCCCAAATCCGACAATTTTGCTTGTTCACATATCCAATCCATTCATCCAAAAATGAGCTTCGTAAAATTTAGAAAATAAAATAAAATTAAATAGAAAATTTCGTAGAAAATAAAATTTGATGATTTCCACACGCTATAACCTTCCATGGTGATTTGCCATACACTCCTGAACAATGGGCAACAAATTTGACAGATGTTGCGTTAACAACATGGCCGCTAGAACCTAACAAACCTCGAGCGTCCTTATTGTGCGTTTTCGTTTTTGACACGGTGCTAGCACCTTACGCCTGGTGCCCAGAAAAACTGTTCGAATTTGCCACTTTGGCGTCAGATGATTCTGACACCGGCTGTTCGAGTTTAGCTCTTTTGACTCTTGGTGGTAGCACCGCTGGACCTAGTCTTGGTACGGGAGCAAATGACACCAAGAAACGGTCGGTCGTTATTTTGAATCTTAAAGTTTTTTTTGCAGACAAAAATCATATTAGAAGAAAGGAAATGTGAAAGTCTCGACGGGTAATTATTTATCAATCAATACGAGCGATAGATACTTGCTAAACAATTGGCTAAATGGTAAACTATATTTTTTGGAAATAGTAGATGACTTGATTAAAACTGAACTATCCCTCAAATTCTATAAATTCGATTATGCCTGTTTTGATTTATATTAAATACTGTGAGCGAAGAAAGTCACTGTTCTTAGGTTGTGCGGCAGTAGATTCTCCAAATAGCAAAGCTCATATAATTAAAATAATCTTCATATCTTTAGCTTCCAATTGTGCAGCATAATATTCATCAAATTCTTTCAATAATTGATGAATAACAGCAAAACCTAATCCAAGAATTGACCGGCGATCTCCCATTATGAAGGTGTTGACAGTTCTTCACTCCGGCATACTCGAACACGGGGACAGCACTCTTGGTAGCAGACTTAATTTTTGACAGGTAGCAATTGCTTCGGTGCCATGACTCCGGTGCCAAAAACGAAAACGCCCATTGAAAGCCCCTTTACATTTAATGTAGAACCAGAAACATACGTCCGTGCGTCCGACATGCGTCCGTCACGTTGACAGCTCGATGCGGTCAAAGTAAAATCAACGGGCTGCTATGAGTACTCTCCTAATAATGCGTTTTTCCGATGCGGCAACCGCATAGAGTAGGTCGACTTTCTACTTTTACATGCGGCAACGCACGGAAATGTCATTTCGCAAAAAAGTTTGGTTACGATTTAAGCAATTTAAGTATGAAACAAATTGAAAGTAATTGTTTCGACGATAAACTAATAGAAGAAGTGCAAAAAAAGTGAAGAAGATGTGATTCGTTGCCGTACCCAACTGTCACCGCGTAAAACTGTCTACCGGACGGACGCATCGACGTACGATTCAGGTTCTAGCTTCAACCGGACGGACGCATGACGGACGCATCGACGTACGATTCAGGTTCTAGCTTTAACCAAAAGCAGAATTCTTAAATCAGGCAAGTGTAGTGTAATATGTGTAATATCCCACTAAAGATTAGCGAATTTTCCATGTGGTTGTTGTTGTAGAAAATAGGCGACGCAAAATACGATCGTGTTTCCCGCACCGACAGAGCGTTTTCTTGGCGACGAAAATAAATTAGCCCAAAAACTGGAAAGTTCCACGAAGATGGAATGGTGAAGTCATCTGACGTTTGTTTTCTAGTGGAATAGTGGAATTCTTCCAAGTCGGTCAGTTTTGTAAACAAGTTTTTTTTGCGTTTAGCCGAAAACGTAAATATTGGGAAAATTTTATCTTGGAAAAGTGAAACTATGCCTAATGTCTTGTTATAATTAATTCTTTTGTCCCTATTAGATGTATTTCATCCCTTTTAATTAATTTGATTATACTAATTTAACAACAGTATCAATTTTGAGTTCATTAACTTTTCCCGTTCAAAGTTCATTCAATTGCGGATCACGATAAGCACGAAGCCGCAAATAGGTTCTGTTTTTCTGCACATTATAAATGCAATAATTAACTTTAATTTGAATTTCCAGTTGATATTTATTGATTTGCAGCGTATTGTTAACGAAGTGCCACGGCTGGCTCATGTGAAAAGTTCAACTGAACTATAGGTAAGAACTTTTTACACTATTCTATAATTTAAATTTTTCCTTAAAGGATAATATTTGATAGAATAAATGGTAATTTGTACTAAAGTAAATAAAAAAGTAAATGAGACGGATTTAGTTAATCACCTGTAAGAGATAATTTTGTATTATTATCAACAAACGTATTATCAACAAACGTTGTGATAAGTGCGAGACACAACAACGTTTTGATAAGTGCGAGACTTCTCAAAATAGATTATAAATAAAGCTGTTAATAATATGCAAATAGTGGATTTGTAGCTTTGAACCACTTGCATTTATTTTTCAGCACAAGAAAGTTTTATTTGAATTCCAAAAAAAACATGTTTTATAAAAACTTGTTTCTTAAAAATGATGGTAATATAAATTTTATGATTACTTCGCAAATGTGTGTTTTGATTAGTAGAACTGTGATTGTTTGTGCGCCTTAATTTTTGTTGAAAATTGAAAATTCATTGAAAAATAAATTGGATTTGATTAAATTCATTTTTTTCAAAATCACAAATTCAGGCTTGGTTTATATTTTTATATAATTTAGTGAACTTTTAGTGAATTTCAATTGCAGTAACAGATAGCCAGTACCAGATTTACGTGCTTTTTCGCCTAGGTAAATCTATTACAGTCGCATTCACGTCTTTATAAACACACATGATGTTATTCAGATTTTTATTGTGCAAAATAATGTTTTAAATTTAAAGTCGGCGCTTTTTAATTTTCGAAAAGAAATATTATTAAACTGCGCCTCTGCGCACTTTACACTAGAAACATGCTGTGTTAGCTTGCGACTTCCACCCAATAAATTGTCAATTAAGATAAAAATATCAAAAAGCATACCAGATAAAGGATATCTTGAGAACTGTAAAAGATAATGATTTATGGTGAAAGGAAAAATGTAGAGAATTTTATTGTATTTAATTCTCCGTTAGTTTGCGATGAAACTGCTAATGAAATTGCTATTTTACACATTCTCAGTGGCGAACCGTCAGGGCAGACAGCACAGATAGAACTTGGTCAAAAAAGTACAATAAAGCATATAATCGGTTGAAAATATGGGAATAGTAAGAGTTATAGTTACTAGGTAATAAATTTGTACCTTTTAGGGTGTAAATAAATTTTTTTAACCTATATTCTGTCTATGCTGTCTACCTTGACGCTTTGTCACTGCACATTCTGTCGAATTAAGATAAAGAGCAACAGTAAAATACAAAATTGTGGAAAATTCCATTGTCTAAATTTTAATTTTATGTCTGAGACAAAAGCATCAGATAAAACATAACAAAAGCTATAATTGCCAATCTGGCAATTATTGAAAACCTGTCTGGTGATTGACGGCGAACAGTTGTATCAAAATTCCACTTTGAAGTCAAATTTTCCAATAAATTTATTTCAAATTTATTTTAATCGGATTTTGATTTATGGGAGTTTTATGTAGAATCATATCCTAAATAACTTTTGTTCTTGCACTTTTTCGATAAGATGCACCGTTTTTGAGATATACGCAAAAATCGTTTTCGTTCGTATGGGGGGTACCCCCTTAATGGTCCATTTTTGCCCATTAACGAACTTGGCCTCGCATTTTACGAAAAACGAATCTACGTAAAATTTCAAGTCTCTAGCTCAATCCGTGCGCCCGCAATCCGCGCCACAGATGGACAGACGAACGGACATGCAAAATTCATTTTTTTTATCATTCTAAACACACTGGTGTAATTCATTTTTGTGTGTGATAACGGGATCTTGACGTTACAAACGGTAAGGGAAATTTAATATACCCTTTGGTTTCACCATACGGGTATAAAAAGCCACCAAAGAACCGTTAGTTTTTGCGAGTAAAGAAGAGTTAATACAGTAGGATGTAGGATTGCGAAAACTTGAAACTAAAAAACGAAGGCTGTTTCAGTGTTCGAGAAATTCGACTTGCTAGATACTTGATTTGAAGAGTTTTGAACCCATTAAAACCACATTTTAATTATTCAAAAATTTTCAAGACGAATAAACGGTCACTTTAAAGTTTTTGTCGCAAATCTGCCAAGTTCCGAATAATATCTGTGTTAATAAGTTAAAGTTGCTTAAGTCGACAAAGAAGATTGTCACCAAGTAGTAAATATTAAAAAAGCAATGCAAAAACCGTGCGAAAACCGGAACTTCGAAGGCAAGAATCATCTAGAAATCTTGATATAGATTTTTACTTTCTTTCACGAAGTATATCGATATCTTAAATCATTTCCCGAGCACTGGTGAGTCGATTGAAGCATTATTCAAAAAAAAAAAAGTGTCTGTCAGTCTAATCAAAAAACTACTAAAGCTTTTACAGGTATGTTTGGTCCTGAAATGGGACGATCCTATTACCTTTTTTGCTGTTTATTTACAATTTCGTTTTTTGCTGTTTATTCTTGAAACTATTGGTTTTCAGTAGTCTTGTGTATGCCAAATTTCCTACACTTTATCTTTAGACTAGAAATCGATATCTCAACCTGGCATTGAGTTATTTAAAAAAAAAAACAGTTTTATGTGATTATCTCGAAAAATAACGGGTTTTTGGTGGTTCAATATATGAAATGAAGAGAACAATGTTTAC
The DNA here is from genome assembly GCA_964034945.1 of Chrysopilus asiliformis. Lineage (NCBI taxonomy): Eukaryota > Metazoa > Arthropoda > Insecta > Diptera > Rhagionidae > Chrysopilus > Chrysopilus asiliformis. The sequence continues at coordinate 39,531,558 of OZ035961.1, forward strand.
CACAATTTTGTCTTCTACTGTTATCCGTTATTTTTGACCGTAATTGAGATATTTTCTTTAAACGGTAAGAAATTCGATTTTAACGAATTGTTTGCAAACGAAAGGTCGTAAAAACATAGAAAAATATCAGTTGTGGTCAACACAAAACTTTCTTCTACAAAATCTACGACCCTGCGCAATTTACGCTAGAACCCTGTCGCGTTGTCAACCTAAGACGACCTCCCAATAAATTCTTGGTGTATTCAAAAATATCAAAAATGTACAAAATTTGAGATAACTTGAGAACGGTAAAAGATATCAATTTACGGTAAATGGCAAAAATGTAGAAAATGTTAACGTCTTTAATTATTCTTTTAACTGATTTGTCGAAAAACCGTTAGTTTGCAAATTATTCGCAAAAATATGATTTTTTATTATACCCGTATGGTGAAACCAAAGGGTATATTAACTTTGCCTTACCGTTTGTAACGCCAAGATCCCGTCATCACACACAAAAATGAATTACACCAGTGTGTTTAGAATGATAAAAATAATTAATTTCTGCATGTCCGTCCGTCTGTCTGTCTGTCCGTCTGTCCGTCTGTCCGTCTGTCTGTGGCGCGGATTGCGGGCGCACGGATTGAGCTAGAGGCTTGAATTTTTGCACAGATTCGTTTTTCGTAAAATGCGAGGCCAAGTTCGTTAATGGGCAAAAATGGACCATTAGGGGGGGTACCCCCCATACGAACGAAAACGATTTTTGCGAATATCTCAAAAACGGTACATCTTATCAAAAAAGTGCAAGAACAAAAGTTATTTAGGATATGATTCTACATAAAACTCCCATACATCAAAATCCGATTGGAACAAATTTTAAAAAATCTTATTGGAAAGTTTGACTTCAAAGTGGAATTTTGGTATAACTGTTGGAATTTTGATACGAATATCACCATACGGGTCTCCAATGATTGCCAGATTGGCAATTATAGCTTTTATGTTTTTTTACATATTAATGAAAATATCTCAATAACGGTAAAAGATAACGGATAACGGTAAAAGACAAAATTGTGCAGAATGCCATTCTCATTAATTCACTTCATACATTCAGTCAGCAAAAACCCGTTAGTTTTCGAGATAATCGCAAAAAACTGTTTTTTTGGAAATAACGGTTTATCTCGATAACAGGTGGAGATATCGAGTTATAGTTAAAGACAAAAGTGTGGGAAATTTTATTTTCTCCAAGTTTTGTCATACTTAAGGCCACTAAAAAACGCGTAGTTTGGGAGTAAATCGAGAAAAACGAAATTGCGATTTTTGAAAAACCGCCATTTTGGATACTTCCGGTTAACGGATTTCCACCAAAAGTTGATAGGATCGTCCCATTTCAGGACCCAACATGCCTATAAAATTTCATGGCGCTAGCTCTATTAGTTTTTGAGAAATCTTGTACACAGACTGACAGACTGACAGACAGAAAGACATTTTTTAAATATGACTCCAATCGACTCAGGAGTGATCGGGAAATGTTTTTTAGGCAAAATTAAGAGGTCGAAATTTTTCATGAATACAATACTTTATTATACTCCGTAGAAGAAAGTAAAAATAACTAAAGATATTAAAATTCTCTAAAAATTTGCCTTTAACCATAAATCGATATCTTTCATCGTTATTGAGATATTTCAGATTTTGAAAAAAAAAATCAAATTTTTATAAAGCTACACACGATAGCCATGCAATAGTATATTACGCAACAAGGGGCGAAAGTCAACGATTTCAAGAGTGTGAAGTTAGCTGCACGAGCGAAGCGAGGGCAGATATCACACGAGTGAAATCGTTGACTCGCTCCGAGTTGCGTATACAATTTTTCATAACAAATTCATTGAAAATATGACTTGAGATGCCATTTAAACGCGCTTTTCGTATTGCAGAGTAATGCAAACGGGGGTTTGGGGGGAGAAGCCCCATATACGGGGTCCAGGGGCGGAGCCCCGGTCAGGGGGTTCGGGGGGCGAAGCCCCCTGACTTCAACAGAAGTAAATTTTAAAAGAAACAAAACAACTTTATTCTATAAATTCGTTTTATTACTAAGAAATGTTGGTCAAAACAGATTTTAATTTTTAAATTTCTTTCCTTTGAAATAAAAAATAAACATAACAAAAAATGGAAATCGGTAATGCTCAACTAAATCACACGCAAAATACAATGTGAAATGCAAAAGTGCTGATCAGCTGTTTCAGTTTTTCTCCCCACTGAAATGAAAAATCAACATAACAAAAAATGGAAATCGACAATGCGCAACTATTGTAAATCACACTGCGCTCGTATAGCTAACTTCACTCGTTCAGTTTCATTCAAAAACGTCGCGAAAACACAGTTTCGGCCTGCTAATCGCACTTTCGCCCCTAGTGCCGAAAACGCAACTTTCGACCCGCTACGGAGGCATCGAAAGGCATATTTTCGATGCATGTGTTATGAAAACAGTATTGTTGCCTCAGAAACTTTAATTTTTTTACCTGTTTTACATATAATCACTTTTACATAAAATCACTTGAAAAATCTAAATCATAACGGAGCTCTCCATGTGAAAAAAATCAACAATATCAAATTTTTCATCACATGAGGTATAGTTATGTAAGAAAGTATCATCTCACCACTATATGGATAAAGCTATGCTTTTTTAATGTAAAATTTTCTGAAAAGCAGAAAAAACGATTAAGAAATAACCCTTCTACCGTAGATTGGTAGATTTCGGTCGATGGAACACATTTAATACGTTGAATATTCCTGTTTTGATATTGTTCACAGTAACGAATTCTTAAAGTTTAAAAAGCTCTTAAGGGATTCCAAGTATATTTTTATTTTCCGTTCTTTGTAGCAATGCTTTTTTTAATTGCAGACTTTTTTTTAATTTTTGTTTTATTCTTTAAAAATCTATTTTTTAAAGGGAAGGTATAACCAAATAATATCTATAATACGGATCGGAGTTACAAGGAAGTTGGAAAGCGAGTGCAATAAGTGGAATTGTAAGTGCAATTTGTCGTACAGTCACACATCAATCAGCCGAGTGTGAAACCTTTGAATTACATCTTTAACGGCAGCCTTTTTTCATATATTTAATGAGTACTGAGGGTATATTCGCGTTCTATGAAAACTAAAAAAAAATTTCCCATGAAAAGTGTCCATTCTGATTCTGTTTTAGTATAAAAATGAAATTATTTTGACAGTGTTTAGCATTTTTAAAACAGAATGAGAAACGCACACTTTTCACGGGAAAACTTTTTCATTTTAGTTTTCATAAAACGGGAATCTACCCCCTGGTACCAGTACTGTCATCGATGAATATCGAAATTCTTAGCGCGGTATTACACACGGCAATTTTCGGGCTTACTTAAGCCGATTTTTGGGAGAAACGACTGAGGAGGGAAAAGTTGCCACTCGAAATCATGGCTTATCGACAATCTGCATACATGCAAAGCGTGTGAACCGGTTTGGGAAAAGTAGTAGGCAGAAATCATTTTCTTTCTGACCGTCAGCAGGTAAAGATCTTGGGAAGTATATGAGCAGGAGCAATTTCAATGGTTTGAGTCCACACACACACATGTAAACTTGTGTAGCATATGCAAACAGGATTGGCTTATTTAAGCCACCAATGTAAGCACATTGGCTTATTAAGCCCAAAAGTTGCCGGCTTAAATAAGCCAAGTGTAATACCGGACTTAGGAAATTTCAAGATTAAAATGGCCCCTTTAACAATTTCACCTATTTGTCAGTTAATGATGCTTTGTTTTTATATTTCAGCTGCAGCAATGAATCGAGAAAGTATATATGTTTCCAAAGATGGCGAAACTACGACATTTGAAAAGGATGACCAACTGCCATCGCTGCCACTGCCAAACCTAGAAGACACTCTCAATCGGTATTATGAAACACTGAAACCGTTTGGAACCGCAGAAGAATTAAAAACTGCTCAACGAGTGATCGAAAAATTCAAAAGCGGAATCGGAAAGGAACTTCATAAGGAATTAGAGTTAAAAGCGGCAAATGAAAGAAATTGGGTTGAACGATGGTGGGAGGATTACGCATATCATTCGTACCAAATGCCACTTTATCCCTACATTGTGATGGCTATGCCATTGTTGATACAAAGTGTTGGAGTACCCGAAACACGGGAATATGCTCTGAAGGTAATTTGCAATTATAGTGAGAAATCATGGGTAGCGTTATTGTTTTTTTAAAGGCGGCAGCACGTTGCATGTACCACACACTTGAATACTGGGATCTACTTCGTCGAGAACGATTGAAGCCCGCTTCCTCGCCTGACGGCTCAATAATGTTCTCCTCTGCATTGTTTCGACGATTTTTTGCAACGTCCAGGCTGCCAGGCGAAAAGAAAGATCGGATTGAAACTCATTTTAAAACCTGTAAAATGTTACTGTGTTATGAATTTACAAATGTTGAATATTTTCGGTTACAGTGTCCGAAGGTGGTGGTCCCTCACATTTGGTGGTCACGGTAAAAGGAAGAATTTTTACCGCTAGCTCTTTCAATTCGGATGGAACAATTTTATCACAACAGCAGCTTTTAATTTTGTTGCAACGTATTCGTGCTGTTGTAGATTACGAGGATTGTGGCGATGGATTACCGGTGCTGACTTGTGATGAGAGAAATCTTTGGGCCAAGGTATGTAAAACGCATGGTGGAACTTTTCACAATAAAAAATATGAATTAATCTATAAGCAACTTCATCTACAAAATATTCTATGATCGAATATTTGTAGATGGAGTTTCGAGTGATTATAATCAACTTGATCTTCAAGAAATGGGGAAAAAATATCTTAAAACATAAGAGGAGCTACAATTGCCAGGGAGTAGTCGTGAAATACTCAATGTGAGAACTGCGGACCGAATTTTGATAATTATTTTTTTATTTGTATTGTATTTTTAAAAGTTTTTAGCTTGGCTTCGTATCTGTGTGTTTGTCTGACAGTCTGTCTGTCAGGGTCAAATCTCGCAATCCATTTTTGACCCTCTTGCAAACATTCGATGGACTTGAAATTTTGCACACACGTAAGTCCGATGACAATGCAATATTTTCACTACTTCGTCCATGTAAGCATAGTGGAAGGTCTTGTAAGGATAACGTGATTATCCTTCACCTCAAATTTTCCGAAAAAAAAATCTATTCTCGGGGTTTTTGGGATCTCTGAATTCGATTCTGATGTTAAGAAGTCTGTAAGGCCAACGGAAGGTCCTGTTAGGATATCGCAATTATTCTTTCCCTCAAATTTTACAAAAGAAAACTCATTTGGAGATTTTTGGGACCGCTGAATTTGATTCTAACTGAATCCACAAGGATAACGGAAGGTGCTGAAAGGATAACGTGATTCTTCTTTTCTCAAATTTTCCGGGGAAAATATATTCTCGGGAGTTTTGGGGTCGCTTAATCCGATTCTAGCACTAAGAAGTCTGTATAAGGATAACGGAAGACCCTGAAAGATTATCCTTTTTCTAAAATTTCCCGAAAAAAATCTCATCTGGGGGTTTTTTGGGATCGCTGAATTCGATTCTGGAGTAAAAAGATCAGTAAGAATAACTCAAAAGCAAGGATGTATATTCGAAGACTAAAAAGCATAAACAAGCGTGGCGGAAGACAGATGTAATAATTTTTTGGTCATTTGGGGATTTTGTATTAGGAAAAAAGCGAGATAAAAGCATAAAAAATAATTACAAAAAAATATTTATCTCACTTTTATCTCTGATACGCAAGTGCCCAAACAATTATTTTTACTTTCTTCTACGGAGTATAATAAAGTATTGTATTCATGAAAAATTTCGACCTCTTAATTTTGCCTAAAAAACATTTCCCGATCACTCCTGAGTCGATTGGAGTCATATTTAAAAAATGTCTTTCTGACTGTCAGTCTGTCAGTCTGTGTACAAGATTTCTCAAAAACTAATAGAGCTAGCGCCATGAAATTTTATAGGCATGTTGGGTCCTGAAATGGGACGATCCTATCAACTTTTGGTGGAAATCCGTTAACCGGAAGTATCCAAAATGGCGGTTTTTCAAAAATCGCAATTTCGTTTTTCTCGATTTACTCCCAAACTACGCGTTTTTTAGTGGCCTTAAGTATGACAAAACTTGGAGAAAATAAAATTTCCCACACTTTTGTCTTTAGCTATAACTCGATATCTCAACCTGTTATCGAGATAAACCGTTATTTCCAAAAAAAAAAAGTTTTTTGCGATTATCTCGAAAACTAACGGGTTTTTGCTGACTGAATGTATGAAGTGAATTAATGAGAATGGCATTCTGCAAAATTTTGTTTCTTACCGTTATCCGTTATCTTTTACCGTTATTGAGATATTTAGATTAAAATATAAAAAAATATGTTTTTGCAAATTACTTGCAAACTAACGGTTTTTCGACAAATCAGTTAAAAGAATAATTAAAGACGTTAACATTTTCTACCAGGGACGGGAAACGAAATAAAAAATCGTAACGTTATTCATTTCGTTACGTAACGAAATTGAACTTTTATTTCGTTACGTTATTTCGTTTTGTAACGATAAAAAATTTCATTTCGTTACGTTATAACGTTATATTTCGTTACACATTGTATGGAAACTGCAAACAAAAATACGCACTTTAATAATAGTTTATCACAAAGTAATTCAGTTCAGTTTCCATAAAAATAAATTCTATAAAAAATAATAAAACTTAGCAAAAAGAAAATACAAATAAAAACAAAAATAAAATAAAATAGTGATTACTAAGTTAAACAATCGACATTTTGATCAATATCAAAGATATAGAATTTTAGGCTATTTTGACGTCGCTGATTCTGAGTCGCACTTAGCTTTCGCGAAATTCACTCTACTTCTGGAGTTACTAAAAAGAAAATATTTTCGATACCAACGAAGTTGCTTGAAAGATTTCCTTTTTCGTATCTCCAGAAATAGAGGGAATCGGGCCAAAACAAAATCCGATTTATGTAAGGGCCATATCTATCAGTTTTCCATCAGTCGCGACTGTTACGGTACTCGTCAGTTTTCCATCAGTTTTTTACATCCAGTTAAGCGTTCACATCTATCAGTTGAGACTGACAGTTTTTTGTGAAAATTTTCGCTTCATTTTGATTGTAGAGTTCAAAAAATACCGGTGGATAATAAAGAGAGAGTATGTGTATGCATTATTATTGCATTAAGTTCAAAAAATAATATTTGGTTCTATTCTAATGCGATACGACTGGTGCGACTAATCCGAATGTTCACACCAATCAGTTTCCCATCAATTTCCCAAAAACTGATGGAAAACTGATAGATGTGGCCCCTACAATAGAATCAAAATACGATTAAAAATACTACTCCAATATTTTTAATTACAGGTGGCTGGTCTGTGGGGTTATACTTGATGAACTTTTGTGGAAAATTTCACAAAAATATAATACTGAACAAAACAAAAAAAAATTAATAAATAACGAAAAAACGTAATATTTTTTTTCGTTTTTCGTTACGTTTTTCGTTATTGTAACGGAATTTAATTTCTATAACGTTATAACGTAATTATGAAGAAATAGCCCGAAAATCATTTCGTTATTTCGTTATTTCGTTACGTTACGATAACGTTTCCCATCCCTGTTTTCTACATTTTTGCCATTTACCGTAAATTGATATCTTTTACATTTCTCAAGTTATCTCAAATTTTGTACGTTTTTGATATTTTTGAATGAACCAAGAATTAAGACGACCTCCCACGTCTTAGATTGACAACGCGACAGGGCTCTAGCGTAAATTGCGCAGGGTCGTAGATTTTGTAGAAGAAAGTTTTGTGTTGACCACAACTGATATTTTCCTCTTTAGTGCATTTTTAAAAATAAAAGCTTTTTTAAATTTTTTATTTTTTTTTAAATTGTTTATGGATCTTGCGCATAATTAAAAAAATATTTGGGACCAACCGTTTGGGATATTATGATTTAAATGTGCATCCAGACTGTAGTAAAATTTTAGTTAGTTTATTTTGTGGGAGTACTTCGAACTGATTAAAGTAGTGAAAAATTTTCTTTTCAGAATCGTCAACATTTAATGGAAATTTCACAACACAACAAAAGGCTGATTCAAATCATGGAGAGTTCCATTTTAACAATTTCATTGGATGAACATGAGCCGAGTAATTATTCCGAGAGCGCTGCCTTAGCCTTAACTGGAGATTGCCATTCTAGATGGGCAGATCGTAGTAGTGTTTTAGTTATATTTAAAAATGGTAAAATATCCTGTATTGGAGAGGTAAATGCTGAGAAACTTAAATTTAAAAAAAAAATGAATGATTTATTTTCATAGCATTCCGCATACGATGGTACAATAAGCATCAATTATGGACTTTTTATATTGCTGAGTCTTTTGGAGAACCCCGAGGCGGATTGGGATGATCAGCCCACTGTTATTTCAGTTCCGATTGAGCAAAAATTTGAACTTGATGAGCATCTACGGAGTGAAGTCAATCGAGTTAAATTGGATTGTATTGCTAGGGTATATTATAAAATTATATTTCTGTTGGGGTAAATTCGATAAACCGTGTTGAATACTTTAATTTTAGCGAAATGATGTAACCGTAGTTCATGAGATATTCGACGGATACGGCAAAGAGTACATGAAGTCACAGAGACTACATCCAGATGCTTTTATTCAAATGGTCTTGCAGCTCGCCTATTACAGAATGCACAACGAGTAAGTTTTTTTATTTGGATTTCCACAATGTTGTCAGTTAAATAGTGAAGCTTTTTAGAACTGCTGCAACATATGAGACGGCACTAATGAGACAATATTACAACGGACGCACGGAAACTTTGCGATCTTGCACTGGTGATTCTGTTAATTTCGTAAAAGCTGCCATTGACAAGAAATCTAGTGATAAGAAAATTGCCGAAGCATTCCGTAAGGCAGTGAATACACACAACAGATCAATGTCTGAGGCCCGGAAAGGTAATGGAGTCGATCGTCATTTGTTCGGCTTGTGGTGTGTCGCGTACGAGAAAGGCTTGGACATCCCTGATCTGTATTCAGATCCGTTGTATCTCCGGAGTGGAGGTGGTGGTAATTTCGTTTTATCGACAAGTACTCTAGGTTTCACTGTTAATACGGGCTTCGTTGCGCCAATGGTCCAAGATGGCTACGGAATATTCTACAGCATCACATCTGAAGCGTAAATTCGTATTATTTGTGTAAAATATGTTCTCATTTATTTCTAATTACTTTCAGGGTAAACATTATAACCACGGCATATAGCGCCAGTTCGAAAACCAGTGCTCACAAATTTGTCAAGGTTTTAACCGAAACTTTGATGGACATAAAGGGCATTTTAGACAATTGTGCAATACCAAAACTTTAACTCAATTAAAGTTGGGAATATTCGCTTAAATTCAATTAAATTTGGTCTAACTCGAATTTCAAATGTTGCTTAAAATTATATCGATAGCTCGGTGATATGGAATTTTGCATTAATTTTTGGTGATTTTTTTAAAAAAACAATTGTTTAATATTTGTATCAATCAAAATATGGTTTTTTAGCTAATTGTGTTATTTCATTGGATGTTTGTATTTGTCCGGACTTGGTTCGTAAATCACGAAATCGATTTTGATGCAATTTTTGGCATAGAAATCTGGCAAGATTATCGGCATCTTGTGGTTTCGCTTCTATCATCTCTTTTCACCCCCTTTCCCGCTATTTCCTAAATGGCTGAATGGATACTATTTTTTGTGTTGGAAATTTCCGTCACTTAACCCGGTCTCTCTAGTATTCTCCAGTTTGCGCTGTTAGTTAGGTCATCCCTGAAACAAATTTTTTGATCACTAAAATCTATCCCGACCTTATCGCAAGTGATTTCTAACTATATGCTGAGTATATTAAGGAAAATTCACAAAGTTTTTTTTTTTAAATAAAAGCAATATTAGGGTAGATTGTATTTGGTTTAATATTTGTATTGCATATCATTCGGATTTTGGTCAGGTATAAAACAGTTTGCACCACGCTTAAATCAGGATTCAAGCGACGATGTAACTAATCGTTGGGCAAGAAAATTACACCAGGGTGTTAAAATTGGTGGTAAACTTAGATTTTTATACTAGTATATAGTGTGACAAGGTTTGCTAGTGAGTAGAATTGGACAATTTATTTTCCGTCTCCCAAAACGAATGGAAAAGTTGTTTGCAATCTTCTCGAACACAGCGCGTCGGATCCAAAAATTTATAATTGTAAAAAAAACATAATTAGAATATGATTTTGCAGAACCTTAAAATACGTTATTGATTATTAAGTTAATGATTATTGCCTGAGCAACGCCGGGTACTACAAGCCAGTTTACTCCACTGCGTGTCATTTTTTGAAATTAAAAATAACATTACAGAGAAACTATGAGCCGTATAATTAGTGGTTCGGTTCTTATTCAACCGCCTCAACCGATTCTGATGCGGTTTTTTTGTATTTGAAAGCTTTTATCGTCACATATAGAACCCTATTGACTACGATTTTGAAAAATTCTAATTGAAGTCATGCATTTCAATTGGCTTAATAAAATTTGCCTCCAATTGGATTTTAATGTGTTTAATTATATTTCAAACACTTTGTTTAAGATTTTTTTTTTCGAAAAAATGAGCCGGTATCGAGAAAATAGCAAAAACGTTTTACAATTCCATGGGTGGTTCGATATTTCACATTTTCGCACGGAGTATAAATTTTGATAAAAGCCTATTCTCGAGTTTTCAAATGTTTTTGTATAATAAATCTCAACATTATGTGTATACCCAATTATCTATATATATATACACGTATGTATATATAAAATCCTTCAACCAGACTGACTGACTCATTAACGCCCAGCCCAAATCCATGATGCTAGAAACTTGAAATTTTCACAGTACGCCCCCCCATCCCGTAGGAAATTTTATCGTTAAGGGGTAAACGAGAGGTACAAAGGGTTTGAGTGTTTAAGAACCCTCATTTTTCGCCATGAATCTTGAATCTTGTCACTGAGAGGTTTTCGGGACTGCTGATCGCAAATCCGGTGTTAGAAATTAAAAAATCCTAACGAAAAGTACTGTGAGGAAAACGCAAATATCCTTTCCCTCCCTTTTTCCAGGGGGTTTTTGGGATCGCTGATCACGAATCAGGTGGTGGAATTTCAAAATTCGAAACGAAAGGAAAACGAAAGGTAAGGATAACTTAAATTTAATTTTTCCCATTTTCTCTAGGAAAAATTGATTTTCCGATTTTCGGAATCGCTGATCTCGATTCGGGATCGCTGATCACGGTGTTAGACTAATTCGAAACGGAAAGTCCTGCAAGGATAAGATTTTTCTCAAAAGTTTTTAAGTTATTTCCGCTTTTTTGGTATTCTAAAACTTGTACAAAAAACCTTAACCCGGCAACGACGGGTATGCTAGGTCATCATATGAGATTTAATTATGTAAGAAAGGAGTCATCACACCGTTAGGTGAATTAAGCTTTTTTTCATTTCTTTTTTTTTAATTTTTTCATTTATTAAATGGAAAAAAGTCACAGAAAAACATCTCCTTTCGTTCTTCCGACCATCCTGAGCTGTGCTTCGGCATTAAAGGGTCTTCCCCTAAGCTTTGGCTGAAACTATAAAAAAAAGTTCATCATGAAATTAATAAAAATCTTGCCAAAAAAACGAAACAAATGGGGCTGGACGAAAAAATTGTGTTTTAATTTAGAAAAAATTACCACAATAATCAGCTTTAAAGGAAAGTCAGACTTGGTGACTATCAGAGGTGCTGTAAACTTTGAAAAATATTAAGTATCATCACAGAAGCTATATCTAGTCTTCAGCAACTCCATATCAGAGAAATAATTTTTTTAGTAGGACGAATTGACATTGCAAAATTGATCGAAATAAAATTTGTACTTATACACATCGAAGGTTTTTAATTAGCTAGCGTTCTCAACCTATCGGATACCATTCATATAATTATCATGTTTGATAAAATATAGAAAACTACTTGCTAAAGCTATGCCCCGAAGAAATTAATAGTGTATAAAAAATAGTTTTGAATAGTTGGCTTCCTCAATTAGTCATGGCTATTCTGGAATCCGAATTTAAAACGTAAAACCAAACTCAGTCGATGCGATTCGCCACTCAATTGGCAATTCTGAAATTGAAGGGCTTGCAGCAAGGAGGTAAGTCCATTTTTTGGTTTTTTCGGAAATTTAAAAAAAACGTTTTAAAAATTCAATTTTCAACTTTCATCAAAAAAATGTTTACCGCTTATGGTATATGCCTTTACACATGTTTTGGCACCATAATCATACAATAGTACCAATTCCGTTGAACGGGAGAAATTTTTAAATTGTGGACTTACCTCGTTCTTGCCCCAAACTAAAGTTTAAAACTCTTTTCCCATATTTTGGCATGAATAAATTAATTAAACTACAAAGTTGAATTGAAAGAAGGTGTTTTAATAGTTAAAATAAAGTATAAAGTAAACAAACAAAAAAAATCAGCATTAGAAAGGAGACAGCTCCAGGACTTACCTCCTTCTTGCCCCAGTGTACCGGTGGCGGTAGCTCCATATCCTGAAAAACGGAGAAACTAACAGTCGTAGGAAAGTCCTTGTTGCATCAATCGATGGAGTGATTTTTTTCAAACTAGATAGTGGGCTTAACTCAAAATGGCCAAAAATGAACTTAGCCCCTTCTTGCTGCAAACCCTTCCATTTGGAATGAGTAATTCTACCCTCAAAACATTGCTAGGTCATACGCAATCGAACAGAAGTGAAACGCAACGGATTCAAGAATACCAATTAAGGGGAAATCGAACAAACTTAACGCCACTTCGGATTCCAGAATAGGAATGACTATGTTGATTAAAGGTGCCGCTCCACATGAGAGTAAATGCCGGCGAGAACCTCTCGATAGCAGCTACTCGCAAATGGACACGTCTCTGAGTGGCTCGCAAAAACTCGCGAGCTAGTTTCTGCGAGCTGTCAAAAGTGATTCTACTCCCTAGTCGACACGCACCCACTGAACTCTCGGGGAGTTGCTCGCAAGATACGAACGGCGTTTGAAATTCGCTAGTAGCTCTCGAGAACTCGGCAAAGCAAGATGTCACAAAAATCAAGATATTGGTCTTGAAAAGAGAAAAATCGCCGAAATTAACTCTCAAATGGACAACCTCCTGCGAGTAACTCTCGAGAGTTTTTGTGAGTTACTCGCGAATTTACTCTCATGCGGAGCGGCACTTTAACGAATAAATAATTAAAAATTCTCATTTGTAAAGAAAAACATTTCTATTGATATAATTTTTTTCTCTCATAGTTATCTATATATACAGCCTTGGCCAAAAGTATTGAGCACCCATGATATATGGCAAAATAACCGTTATATTTAGATGGAGTCAAATAAAAATAGTTTTAGTAGAAGTTAATCGTTTATTGTATGATAAAAATTTAATATTTTGTGGGACCACCCTTCGCCTTTATAACGGCAGCGACCCTCTTAGGCATGGATGCGACGAGTTTCTTACATTCATCGCTGCTTATCGCGCTCCACTCTTCTTGGAGGTGCCTTTTTAAATCTTCTTTTGACGAAATTTGATGTGCCCGCACCTTACGCTTTAGTATAGCCCATAAATGTTCTATGGGGTTTAAATCCGGAGACTGCGAAGGCCACTCTAAAACATCGACGCAATTTTCTTCAAACCAATTCTTTGTTTCGGTGGATTTATGGCATGGTGCGTTGTCTTGCTGAAACTTTACGCCATCCATGTTTGTATCTCCAAAAATGCATGAAAACGACGCCATAAGTGTAGTTTTGAGCACATCTATGTATTTTTTGGAGTTCATTTTGCCTTCACATACGAACATTTCACCAACTCCAGATCCAGCCATGCAGCCCCAAACCATTATACTGCCACCCCCGTATTTTACGGTTGGTACAACACATTCGACATTATACTCTTCGCCTATTCGGCGGCGGACATGCGATGCACCGGGTGTCCCGGAAACCTAAAAAAATAATGAAAAAATATGATTTGTAAACCATTGGATTTTACTACACTATACATATTTGTCGGTTCGAAAATAATGTTTTTCTACAGAAAAAGGAATTATTTTACTCCCCTGAAAGGTTGATTCGTCCGACCATAGAATATTTGACCAATCTTGCTCGGTTAAACTTTTGTGTTTTAGAGCCCATTGGAAGCGAGCCTTTTTGTTTTTTTCGGAAAGCCACGGCTTCTTCCTGGCTTTGCAGCCTTTTATACCAGCTTTCTGCAGTCTTCTTCGTGTCGTCCTGGCAGATATTGGCTTTTTAATTGTTACTGAAAAATCAGCAGCGAGCTCGAAAGACGTTTTTCTCCTATTTTTCAGTGAATCCCTTACTAATATTCTGTCTTCACGATCTATAGTAAGTCGTTTTCGTCCAGATCTGTGTGTATTTTTATGCGATCCAGTCTTCTCGAACCGTTCGATAACATATTGCACAGCTCGACGCGAACATTTGACGGTTTTAGAAATTTGCACTTGGGACTTGCCTTGCTGTTTCAAAAGTTGAATTTCTACCCGCTGTTGCAATGTCAGTTCTCTTTTTTTCGCCATATTTACATTAAAATATTTAATTTATTCAAAAAAAATCACTTCAAGGCACTACACAACTGTATGTCTTCACAGCGAGCTGAGAAAGCGAACTAATCGGATATCAAAAAACACAACAAAAGCAAATTTTTAAGGCTCTAGATGTTTTGTTACTAACCAGCCACTTGACTATTGTTTAAATTTTATTTTTTAGATGCCGACAAAACTTTAATAAACAATACGATTGATTTGGAGCATCAGATTTTGTATATTAGTAAAATTTACAGGGTGCTCAATACTTTTGGCCAAGGCTGTATACAGCCTTTACAGCACCCTGTAAATTTTACTAATATACAAAATCTGATGCTCCAAATCAATCGTATTGTTTATTAAAGTTTTGTCGGCATCTAATAAATAAAATTTAAACAATAGTCAAGTGGCTGGTTAGTAACAAAACATCTAGAACCTTAAAAATTTGCTTTTGTGGCGTTTTTTGATATCCGATTAGTTCGCTTTCTCAGCTCGCTGTGAAGACATACAGTTGTGTAGTGCCTTGAAGTGATTTTTTTTCAATAAATTAAATATTTTAATGTAAATATGGCGAAAAGAGAGAACTGACATTGCAACAGCGGGTAGAAATTCAACTTTTGAAGCAGCAAGGCAAGTCCCAAGTGGAAATTTCCAAAACCGTTAAATGTTCGCGTCGAGCTGTGCAATATGTTATCGAACGGTTCGAGAAGACTGGATCGCATAAAAATACACACAGATCTGGACGAAAACGACTTACTATAGATCGTGAAGACAGAATATTAGTAAGGGATTCACTGAAAAATAGGAGAAAAACGTCTTTCGAGCTCGCTGCTGATTTTTCAGTAACAATTAAAAAGCCAATATCTGCCAGGACGACACGAAGAAGACTGCAGAAAGCTGGTATAAAAGGCTGCAAAGCCAGGAAGAAGCCGTGGCTTTCCGAAAAAAACAAAAAGGCTCGCTTCCAATGGGCTCTAAAACACAAAAGTTTAACCGAGCAAGATTGGTCAAATATTCTATGGTCGGACGAATCAACCTTTCAGGGGAGTAAAATAATTCCTTTTTCTGTAGAAAAACATTATTTTCGAACCGACAAATATGTATAGTGTAGTAAAATCCAATGGTTTACAAATCATATTTTTTCATTATTTTTTTTAGGTTTCCGGGACACCCGGTGCATCGTATGTCCGCCGCCGAATAGGCGAAGGGTATAATGTCGAATGTGTTGTACCAACCGTAAAATACGGGGGTGGCAGTATAATGGTTTGGGGCTGCATGGCTGGATCTGGAGTTGGTGAAATGTTCGTATGTGAAGGCAAAATGAACTCCAAAAAATACATAGATGTGCTCAAAACTACACTTATGACGTCGTTTTCATGCATTTTTGGAGATACAAACATGGATGGCGTAAAGTTTCAGCAAGACAACGCACCATGCCATAAATCCACCGAAACAAAGAATTGGTTTGAAGAAAATTGCGTCGATGTTTTAGAGTGGCCTTCGCAGTCTCCAGATTTAAACCCCATAGAACATTTATGGGCTATACTAAAGCGTAAGGTGCGGGCACATAAAATTTCGTCAAAAGAAGATTTAAAAAAACACCTCCAAGAAGAGTGGAGCGCGATAAGCAGCGATGAATGTAAGAAACTCGTCGCATCCATGCCTAAGAGGGTCGCTGCCGTTATAAAGGCGAAGGGTGGCCCCACAAAATATTAAATTTTTATCATACAATAAACGATTAACTTCTACTAAAACTATTTTTATTTGACTCCATCTAAATATAACGGTTATTTTGCCATATATCATGGGTGCTCAATACTTTTGGCCAAGGCTGTATATAAAAATGGAAGTTTGTCTGTTGGTTGATTTGTTTGAGATTACAAAACTCAAAAACTACTGGACCGATTTTTACGCGGTTTTTTGCAAAATGATCTGCGTTGCCAGGAGCAGGTTTTTAGCTATGTTAGATTTTCAAAATTCAAAGCAGAAGGTCCTGTAAGGATAACGAAAATATCCTTTTTCCCATTCTTCCCCGGAAAAATTGGCATTATAGGGTTTTTGGGATCGCTGATCACGAATCCGGTATTAGATTTGCAAAATTCGAAACGAAAGGTCCTGTAAGGATAACGCAAATCTCCTTTCTCCTATTTTTTCCGGGGCAAAATGGCATTAGGGGGTTTTCGGGGTCTCTCATGAATCCGGTATTAGATTTTCGAAATTAGAAACGGAAGGTCCTGTAAGGATAACGCAAATATCGGAGTCGCTGATCACATCAAAATTATCTGTGATAATTTAATGCCCGTCTTCCCAAGGAATAATTGCAAAAAGGATATTCGCATTATCCTTACAGGACTTTCCGTTTCCAATTTCAAAAATCTAACACCGGATTCGTGATCAGCGACCTTGAAAATCCCCTAATACCATTTTTCCCGGGAAAAATGAAAAAAATGATATTTGCGTTATCCTTACAGGACCTTCCGTTCCGAATTTTGAAATTACAACACCGGATTCGCGATCAGTGAACCCGAAAACCCCCTAATGCTATATTTCCCAAGTAAAAGCCCCTTGCTAATTTGTTTAAGAAAAAATGTCTTCCTGAAAAAAGCCTTCCCATGAAATTCTTTATGTTAAGGTCTCATAAACAGGTTGACCTCTTTTCATTCTGAATGAAGACGTCAAACATGCCGGTTTGGATTGGATTTTTGATTGTCAATATTTTCATCATTAGGGGGTTTTCGGGTCGCTGATCAGGAATCCGGTATTAGATTTTCAAAATTCGAAACGGAAGGTCCTGTAAGGATATCATTTTTTCCCAAAATTTTAAAATTATGGTTTTTTGGCATTCTGAAATTTATACAAAAAAATGTAGCTGCCAACGAATGGTCTGCTAGTATTATTATAAAATACCTGTCCATAAATTAAAAACTAATTAAAGAATACAAAGAAATAAACATTTTGTCTTACATCTTAAATGCATCCCCGGAAATTATGGTACCCGCAGCGGTTCTTGTGGTTCACACCAACAGCTCCAGTTCCGTCTTCGCACCATCCCCAAGTGTTTCCTAAAATTAAAATACAATTAGAAAATCTTTAACGCTCAAAATTGCATGATTGTTTTTCTTACCAGTGCGATAAGTCCAACGAAGTACACAATGTTTGCAGTTTTTTTATGCAATCCCATATGACGCACCAACCATCTTTTTAACTTAAACTTTTTATGGCAAACTTCACATATAAATACATTTTTTTGAGGCACATGAATCTCTTGAATGTCACGAGTTAAACTATGTTTGTGAGTATAGCATTTATCGCGTTAATTACATTTGTAATTCTTTTTTTGCGATATGTTATTATTGCCACGTGAAGTGCTAGGTTGATTTTCATGTTCTACATTATTTGTAGTCATGACCTCAGATTCGCCAATTTGTGACAAATCATCAAAATTAACCAATTCATTGAAGCACTCTTGGAGACCTTGTATTTCCGGAATCCATATTTAAAAGCTGCAACGAAAGATTAACCATAATCAGACATTTTGTTGAAGAAAATGGTTTTTATTATGTTACTTAAAAACATATCAAAATGTGTCATACAATTATTTGTATGTATCACATATCTCCATCTTGGTGTGTTTTTAATAAATTTATTTATATTTTGCGTATAATTATATAGCACAGATTTACTATTTAAAAACATTGGTAGTGTATCTACAATGATATCGTGCATAACTGACGTTATTTTATACATTGTATTATTCACTGTTTTTGTACTAGTATCAATATCCAACATAATACTATTTTGTTGATTGCAAGACACACAATTTTCATTTTGTGTCTGAAATTCATCTATAATTTTTATCGCAATAAGCATTCAGAGATAGCCATTCAGCAATATTTTCCTGAATATTGATTGGTAACTCATAATGATCTAGAATATTAAAATCTATATCAATATCTTCTATTTCCTCATGTATCAAAAGATTTGAGTTTTGAAATAGAATCACCAATTCTTCAGAATATTGCTTGGCAAAATCTATCGAGGTAATTGAGGGACTATCACCTTTAAACTTTAAAAATAAATCTTCAATACCATCATTATTACAGAAGTCAGAATGATGCCATTTATGAAGTTCATTAATTTTTTAAATACTGGTGAATCCTTTAGTTTTTCGCGGATTGAACATAAAATGATGTCATCATCCTCATCTTTGGTTACCGTTTTAGAACATTTCAAAAATTTTGAATTTATTTGCTCCGTTTTTAGTTGATGTTGCCGAATCAGGTGTCCTTTTAGAGTGTATTTGTTGGCAAATGTCACGCAAATGTTTGGTTACCGTTTTAGAACATTTCAATGAAATAGAATATATAATTCTAATCACTTCTGAAATGTCCTCACACATAGACAAAAGTACATTGAACCCTTCGCGTTGCTCTGTGGGGAATTTCGACACACGTAATTTTAGTACCGTCAATACGTCTTTGTTAAATAACGGATTACAACGGCCGCTCTTATATCCTGAAGTTTTCAGTATCGGAATTTCCACTTGGTATTTCTTCGCAACAGTACTCAGCAAGATTTGATGTTGATGCGGAATATCAATACCATTCCAGCGAAACTTCGATAATGTTAAGTTCTTCTTAATATTTTTTATAATATGCGCAACACTATAAAATCCGAATATTGTTTCACCATCATCACGGTAGAAAAATGGTGTTGTTGAGGTGATACCCAAATCTTTATAAAGTATTTGGAAACAGCCACCTTGATCGGCTATTAAATACTTTATCGAGATTGAGTTTTCGCGAGACAATTCAATAATTTTGTCCACATAGGACTTTAAAGCTATTCCCTTGTATGATGGGAAATAAGCTATTGGTACGCATTCGCCGTTATCTAAATTACAGAAAGTCATAACGACTACTGATGTAATTTTCTCCCAGTTACCATTGTTGGTATAACTCCCAAAGACTTTGTCGTATTTCTGGAAATATTGCTGTGTAGATGTCACAGGCAATACATCCAGACACAATATTTGCGCGTTATTTCCCGGACCAGAAATTGCTTTAATTACCTGTTCGGTAATATTAGTAATTCCTTCTGGGAAGATGTAGGGGTGATTATTGTTTACCTGAAAAGATTCAGGTGTTGTGCTACCCCCATGTATAACACGCATTTCCTCATCTATTGTGTCGTTTACAGCTATTGGACTTTGTGGATTTTGAGTAACAAATCCACTTTCACCTTGATCACCTTGTGGTTCAGGTGAATCAAGCGGAATATTATTCCCAGTTAGGAATAACGTTGGTACGACCTCAGGTTTCAAAAATTTCCTTGATTTGCAGAAATTAAATTGGTCTTCTGCAAAATGTTTATTGCAGATATAAACCACTTTGTTATTAATAGCGTTATCTGTTAGATATATCATCCAACTTTGATAACGCTCTACTAGTGTCATCTCATGCAGAGAATTACCGGGCTGTTTTTTGGCTTTGCATGATTTAATATCGCAGCAACGAACCATGTTTACCTTTAAACTTTGTTCACGAAATTAGTACAAAAATATACTATTAGTAAACAAATTTTTGAAGAAAATCCAAACCGTTAAGGTGTTTAGGATAAACTGAAATGAAAAAAATTAACAATTATTGAGGATTTAAATTAAATTTAGAATAGAGGAACCGATGGTGATTAAAACCGAGTTATGGCCGGGCCATGTTTGGACGAAAATTCAGTCTGGGCCGTTTCTTTGCATAAAATCGCTTCAGAATTTTCTATTTTCGAAGTGAATTCAGTGTGGGGCCATTCATGATAGAGCAAGGAGGGTTTGATATGGAAATGGCACACAGTGAAACCCTTCGAGAATAGAGAATTCTGAAGCGATTTTATGCATAGAAACGGAATCTCGACACACGAGGGGATGGTAGGGGAGAGGGGGGGGGGCGTGATTGACACATCACATATGAGCCTCCCACCCCTGCTCCAGCCACCTTCATCAATATAATACTTTCTCAACGTTCAATTGTTATGCTACTGAAACGAAATAAAGTTGTAAAGATCTGAAGATTCAAACTCTTAAATTAAATTTCCTACTGTCAACCATTAATTTATCTGCATAAACCTTAACCCTTCGTATCGCTACATGTTAGTTTGAAACCAGATTTAGGTTTTTGGCATCGTTTTGCATAAAAAAAATATTTTTCAGTAAAAAAACCCATTTTTACTTTCTTCTACGGAGTATAATAAAGTATTGTATTCATGAAAAATTTCGACCTCTTTATTTTGCCTAAAAAACATTTCCCGATCACTCCTGAGTCGATTGGAGTCATATTAAAAAATGTCTTTCTGTCTGTCAGTCTGTCAGTCTGTGTACAAGATTTCTCAAAAACTAATAGAGCTAGCGCCATGAAATTTTATAGGCATGTTCGGTCCTGAAATGGGACGATCCTATCAACTTTTGGTGGAAATCCGTTAACCGGAAGTATCCAAAATGGCGGTTTTTCAAAAATCGCAATTTCGTTTTTCTCGATTTACTCCCAAACTACGCGTTTTTTAGTGGCCTTAAGTATGACAAAACTTGGAGAAAATAAAATTTCCCACACTTTTGTCTTTAGCTATAACTCGATATCTCGAGATAAACCGTTATTTCCAAAAAAATAGTTTTTTGCGATTATCTCGAAAACTAACGGATTTTTGCTGACTGAATGTATGAAGTGAATTAATGAGAATGGCATTCTGCACAATTTTGTCTTTTACCGTTATCCGTTATCTTTTACCGTTATTGAGATATTTTCATTAATATGTCAAAAATCATATTTTTGCGAATAATTTGCAAACTAACGGTTTTTCGACAAATCAGTTAAAAGAATAATTAAAGATGTTAACATTTTCTACATTTTTGCCATTTACCGTAAATTGATATCTTTTACCGTTCTCAAGTTATCTCAAATTTTGTACGTTTTTGATATTTTTGAATAAACCAAGAATATGTTGGGATGTCGTCTTAGGTTGACAACGCGACAGGGCTCTAGCGTAAATTGCGCAGGGTCGTAGATTTTGTAGAAGAAAGTTTTGTGTTGACCACAACTGATTTTTTATTGTTATTATTATGTTTATAAAAATATCAAACAATTATTATTCTTATTGTAACAGAGTCCTAGACCACATTTTTCACACAAAGTATGAATATATTACAGTTCGGATATTTGCATCGCATCCTCTTTTCAGCCCAATGTTATCCTGGCGGAGAGCTTTTGGAGGAGAGGAAAGCTGTTCCTTGTTCAAAATTAGATTCTTTTTAAAAGCTTTTATTTAGCTCGCTATCTTGTTTGTTTGTCTGTTTGTCAGATCAAATCTTGCAACCCAATTTTGACCCACTTCCACTTGTCCGATTGACTTGAAATTTTGCACACTTATATAAGTCCGATGACAATACAATATTTTCACTACTTCGTCCTTATAAGGATAACGGAAGGTCCTGTAAGGATAACGTGATTATCCTTTTCTCCAAATTTTCCGGAAAAAAATCTATCCTGGGGGTTTTTGGCGTCGCTGAATCCGAATCTGTCATTAAAAAGTCAGTAAGGATAACGGAAGGTCCTGTAAGGATAACGTGATTATCCTTTTCTCCAAATTTGCCGGAAAAAAAATCTATCCTGGGGGTTTTTGGGGTCGCTGAATCCGAATCTGTCATTAAAAAGTCTGTAAGTATAACGGAAGGTCCTGTAAGGATAACGTGATTATCCTTTTCTCCAAATTTTCCGGAAAAAAATCTATTCTGGGGGTTTTTGGGGTCGCTGAATCCGAATCTGTCATTAAAAAGTCTGTAAGGATAACGGAAGGTCCTGTAAGGATAACGTGATTATCCTTTTCTCCAAATTTTCCGGAAAAAAAATCTATCCTGGGGGTTTTTGGGGTCGCTGAATCCGAATCTGTCATTAAAAAGTCAGTAAGGATAACGGAAGGTCCTGTAAGGATAACGTGATTATCCTTTTCTCCAAATTTTCCGGAAAAAAATCTATCCTGGGGGTTTTTGGGGTCGCTGAATCCGAATCTGTCATTAAAAAGTCTGTAAGGATAACGGAAGGTCCTGTAAGGATAACGTGATTATCCTTTTCTCCAAATTTTCCGGAAAAAAAATCTATTCTGGGGTTTTTGGGATCGCTGAATCCGAATCTGTCATTAAAAAGTCTGTAAGGATAACGGAATGTCCTGTAAGGATAACGTGATTATCCTTTTTCTCAATTGTTCCGGGAAAAAATATATTCTGCGGGTTTTGGGGTTCGCTGAATACGATTCTCAAGTTAAAAAGCCTGTAAGGACATCTCAAATGTAAAGCTATATATTCGAAGACTAAAAAGAACAAAATAAAAAAAAATAAAAAAAATTTTTTTAAAAAAAGCTTTTATTAAAAAAAATGCACTAAAAAGAAAAAAATAATTTTCTGGACGCTGTGTATCACAAATATAAAAGCTTTTAAAAAGCGAGATAAAGCATAAAACAATAAAATAAACATTTATCTCGCTTTTTAAAAGCTTTTATATTTGTGATACACAGCGTCCAGAAAATTATTTTTTTCTTTTTAGTGCATTTTTTTTAATAAAAGCTTTTTTTAAAAAAATTTTTTTTATTTTTTTTTTTTCTCCAGATGTCGCTTTTCCCCTTTTGCTTAGTGTTGGTTGAATCTCCACATTTTCCTCCGAATCTCCGTCGTCCGCTTCCTCTTCAAAATCCAGATCTGGTTCCGGGATGTAATCAGGATCAACGAAAATGTCACTAAATTACATATCGCGTCAGCTAAAAGTGAAATTGTGCTAAGTCCATTATAACAAATTTTCCAGAAGAGCAATAGAAACCTTGTTAAATCATTTTAATTTTCATTTAAAGAAAACTCAGTGTTATTGAAAGAGAATTAAACGATTTAATAAGGTTTTTATTGCTCTTCTGGAAAATTATACCAAATGGACTTAGCACAATTTCACTTTTATGCCCGGTTTTTCAGTGAAAGTTTAAACTCCGTTTAACCGGCGATAAAGTTTAAACTACCATTTAACACAAAATGGTGTTTTTCAGTGACAGTTTATCTCTAACCAAAAGTTTAAACGGAGTTTAACTTAAACGGCTATGGATGAGGGTTTAAACTGACGTTTTTTCAAAACTTATTTGTCATTTGTAGATCCGCGAAGAATAAAACAGAAGTAAAAATGGACTGCATCACTTTTTTTGCTCTTCACAATTTCACTATATTTTTTACAAGTTCTAACAATTTTAGAACTTCTTTTGAAGTGAAATTGGAAGACCGTTTTGAACTAAAATAAAACCACACTAACACAACACAATTGAAACACAATAACAACCGAAATCAGAACCGTTGCAGCAGACGAAGTGGTGAATGGACTGTGGCGACAAAATATCCAGCCATTACAAAAAGCGAGATATGCTTTATCGAATTTTGCTGCTAAATCCGCATTTGAAATGCGGGACAAATTAAAAGAGTATTTGTTTAAAAATTAAATTATTTTGAAAAGACAAAGTATTGATGTTTTATTCGTCTACATCTATCTGATTACATTGTTTTTTTGCGTTTACTAAAGTAAGAATTTCAATTTATAACTCGTCTGGTTGATATTTTGGTAGTTCACCCATCTTTGCTGCTATCACAGCCATAAAGTGCTCGTTCTCGCTTTTTCTTGGTTGATTATTCATTCTAGTTTAACAGGTCGATTATCTTAGACGCGTCACTTTTCGTGACTCGAATTTTGCCTATTGTATTTGTTGTTTTGTACCAACAACAACAGGCAATTTAGAGTCACGAAAAGTTAAGCGTCTAAGATAATTGACCTGTTAATCGTGTCTTGTAGTTCTCCTAAAAACCTGTCATATGAAGAGTCATTGGACGTCTTCCTTTTTCTGGAAGTAGTAGGACCATTTAAGTAGCTTTCGTCACTGGCGTTGAAAGATAAATTCGAATTTTCTGGCTCTGGAGTAGATGCTACTTCTTGTACCAGAGACGCTGAAAAAGTGTCTCCTTTCTCTGTGCCGTGAAACGAAATGACCTCTGAAGTATGTTTGACAGACGAAAAATTTCCAGTTTGCCTGAAAAAGAAAATGTTAAAGGTTTTGGTATTCTTCTTTATTATGAGGTGGCTTATACTTTCTAGTCTGGATACTGTCTTTGAGAAATAGTAAGTGCTCACAGTAGTACCAGCTGCTTTCCTCGAACGGTGTAGCGCTTCCGGAAGGCAAAGATGTTTTGCGGTGTTCCCGGACAAAACGATCCCGCAAACTTTTCCATCTCTGTGTTGTAGCATCCGCCTAGAAAGGAAAAAATAAGGTTTTTTTAATAAAAAGAATACGAAAATGCAAAGGGGACACTTATCTAAGTTCATTCGATTGTCCATCGTGGGTCCGTCTGTGAGAATTCTGATCTCAGATCGCTGTCCGTTTTGCCGTCCAAATCCCTTGGTAGAATCTAATTTTCTACCTCGGTGGGACTTAAGCTAGCATCAGACGAGCACACAAAACCTTAACACGTGTGATGACTGACGTAATTTTGACGTCACAAAATTGTAACACCAGTTTACACCGTCTGATAACTTAAATTGTGACAGAATTTTTGTTTACACACCGTGTGATAACCTGTGTTACGACAATTTTTTTGACGTGTGTTAAACGAATTTTGCCTCCGTCTGATAACCCTGTGTAAAACGTGGTATGTGTTTTGACATTTTTCGGTCTGTGTTAAGACTGTGGGAAAATGTCCCAATGTGTAAAGTGGCATGAATTCGTGCCATTTCACACGCACTGTGTTATAGCGAATATCTTCACAAATTGAAAATACCGCACAATTGCTTGTCAAAATTGCTTGAGAAAAATACACAAAATGTCAAAGAGCTATCACACCGTCTGATAGAAAATCAGTGTGTCAGACGATTTCGACTGCTGTCACACGTCTTCCATCATCACACCTTTTGAGACGTTTCACTCCATCTGATAACTACTCAATCTGCGTAACACAGTGTGTAATTGTGTGACAAAATTTCGTGGGAAGACTAGCGACGTTAACACGTTTTGGGACAAAAATCCGATTGTGTGGAAAAAAATTTCACACCGTCTGATAACAACACATTTCAAGTGTAAGGACGTGTCGTGTCAGATGTGTTTGAAATGTGTTTTGAGTTTTTTTCGTGACGTCAGTCATCACCAGTGTTGGGGCCAGATAATTATTTTTTTATCTAGATAAAGATAAAGATAAATGCTCGTAATGTTTATCTAGATAAGATAATAGATAATGAAAATATGAAAGATAATAGATAAGATAAGATAAAAAGCCAAATTATCTAGATAATTTTTAGATAAATATTTATTTTGACATTGCACAAAATTCAAAATTACGTACTAAAAAAAATAGCACAAAATTTTTTGCTTTTCTTGATTTCCAATTTAAATATAATAAGAAACGAAATAATAATAAAAGAAAACGGATAAGAAACGTTATCGTAACGTAACGAAATAACGAAATGATTTTCGGGCTTTTTCTTCAAAATTACGTTATAATGAACGTTATAGAAATTCAATTCCGTTACCATAACGAAAAACGAAAAAAATATTACGTTTTTTCGTTGTTTATTAGTATTTCCTTGTTTTGTTCAGTATTATTTTTTGTGAAATTGCCCACAAAAGTTCATCAAGTATAACCCCACAGACATAAAATATAATCAAAAATATTGGAGTAGTGTTTTTAATCGTATTTTGATTCTAAATCGGATTTTGTTTTGGCCAGATTCACTCTATTTCTGGAGATACAAAAATGGAAATCTTCTAAGCAAGTTTTTTGGTAGCGAAAAGATTTTCTTTTTAGTAACTCCAGAAGTAGAGCGAAATTCTATAAAAAAATTCTATATCTTTGATATCAAAATCACGCTTTTGTGGAGACAGTTTTTTTAATGAACAAAACTTTTGTGTGATTTTTTGACTTTTGTATTTTTTATTGATTTTTTAACTTAATAATCACATTTTTTCCCCGTTTTTATTTGTATTTTCTTTTTGCTGAGTTTTATTATTTGTTATACAATTTATTTTTATGGAAACTGAACTGAATTACTTTGTGATAAACTATTATTACAGTGCGTTTTTTTGTTTTCAGTTTCAATACAATGTGTAACGGAGTAATAACATTATAACGTAACGCAATTAAGTTTTTTATCGATACAAAACGAAATAACGTCACGAAATATAAGTTTAATTTTGCTACGTAAGGAAATTTATAACGTTATGATTTTTTTGATTTTTTTTTGCCAGCAACAGTTACTGGCAGAACTTTTTTTTTATGGACAAGAGAAGAGAGGCGAGGGAAAGAGTGACACTTCGCTTCCTTATCCGTAAACAAAAATTGTTGCCAAGTATAAAACTGTTCCTAAAAAAAGTTTTTAGGTTTTCAAAAGTATGCAGAAAACAATTTCGTTTCAGCATTTTTTCAGATTTAATTTTTTGATTTTCGGTGGTAACGATTATCTCTAGATAAATGGGATTTTCCTTTATCTAGATAAGATAAAGATAACTTTTTTGGGGTGTTATCTAGATAAGATAAAGATAACATTTTTTTTTATCTAGATGATTATCTAGATAATTATTATCTAGATAACCCCAACACTGGTCATCACACGTGTTAAGGTTTTGTGTGCTCGTCTGATGCTAGCTTTACCCTGTGGATGTCGGTTGGATTTAAATGTTGGTGTCGTCCTTGTTCGGCTAAACCTAAAATAGGTAAGGCGAAGGCATAAGCATCGTCGTAAGGAAAACATTAAAAATTGGAAACTTCACTTATCTGGGGGGAGGCATTCAACGTAAACGGCCGATCTTCTTCGTCCCCTCGATGTCCCAGCGATTATACATGGCTCTCTTGCGTCTGCAAAGTCAGAATTATTAAAAGAAAATTTATTATTAACCAAAATATAACAAAAGTCATAAATACTTACCATGCTTTTGTTTATATTTGATGATCACTAACAGCTGAGTTTTACCAGTGAGCCTCACATATTGTTTTAAACAAAGTAGTTAGGCAGATTGTTAATAGAGGTCTCTTGGGTCGTTAGGGATTAAAATAAAACAAATCGGATCTACTTCATCCAATTAGTTGAATTCTTTGAATTTTGAAATTTCTTGGAAGGAATTCCAAGTCAGTTGCAAAAAAGGTTTAGGTGCAGAAAGTATTAATTTTAATCCAGGAAGTTGAAAGTTATTTTTTAAAAAAAAAAGTTCTTTAGTGCGTCGGAAAGAGTAAGTTTTTGGTTAAATTTGTGATAAAGTGTGGTGAAATTAATTAAATCTAATTAACAGCCAAAACAATTTCCTGGATTGAAGGCACCCGCGGAGGAGGAATTCCCGCCAAAAACCTGCAGCTTGGTCTTTCCGCGCAAGGTAGAAAAAGTATTATTATTTATTTTATTTTATTATTTTTGAGTCTCGGGGAATCCGAATTTGTGCCTTAATTTTACTGCACGGCTATTAATTTGTTGAGGATCGCGGCTTTTCCAAAGCTTTAATTTTCCTAAAGGTGGCTGAAGGAAACATAAAATAAAAATCATCGTGGAAGCGACCTTAAAGTTTCTTTGGTGCGCTTAAGTCGCTCAGGACGCTCAGAGTCTACGCGCTAAAATTTAATTTATTAAAAATTCGAAGTGGGAAATCATATAAAAGGTTTATTGTAACCCGCAAATCATTGTTCATCGTCTCCGCTTAAAAATCCGTTGGAACAATTTATCAACCCGAAACAAAAGCTCAACGGACAATTCTGGAACGGTGGAACCTTTTCATTGCGTTTTGTGCTTCGTCGATTCTTCCCGTTTTGGAACTTCTATTCAGAATTTTTTTTTTAAATAATTCAATATCAAATTATAAGATTTAGCCGTTTAACGTTTATTTAAACATTCTGTTATATTATGTGTAATTAATACCACATGAAATTGCAATCTTTTCTTTTGAAATTTTTATGCTTCGTACCTGGGAGGCTATTCTCGGAACGTTTCGGATTTTTCGTTACGTTACGGATTACGAGAATACGGTTTCGTATAAAGTGGTGGATTGCTTCGTAATGTTTGAGACGTCATTTGGATCAATATAGGCAGTACGTACATCACATAGAGGTCTTTTTCCACTGCACCACAAACGTTTCGGAAAAATCCGTAACGTTCCGAGAATAGCGTCCCTGATTTCTCTGAGCTCAAAGAATTCTGCGAATTTTATGTTTTAGCGTATCCCCTACATAAAAAAATGGGTTTTTTTTTTGCTTTTCGTGCATAAATTTTTGTGGTACTAATTTAATAGTTTTGTCGCATTTCTATTTATGCTTTTAATTTTTTCGAGTTTTAGTTTTGGCAATTTTGGTAAGCTTACTTATTGCTTTTGATTTTATTTAATTTTTGGTTTGATTTCTTTTCGCATAATTTTAATAGCCTTTATTATATTATTTTAATTTAAAATGCTTATATTTTTTTTATTTAGTTTATTTTTCATTTATTTTCCTTTATTTATAAATAAATTTTTGTAGTTTTTTAGTTTATTATCTTTGAACATAATGATTGTTTTTTTTTTATTTAATTTATTCAAATAAATGATTGTCTTTTGGACACGGTTAAATTATATATGAATTTCATTTGGAAAGTTTTAGAAATTTTCAGCAAATTAAATATGCGTGTGTGCGCTTAAGCCCCCGTTTTGGGGCAGGTACGCAATACCTGAAGATGATGGAACGAGCCAAGATTTTCACAACTTGGTTTTAATTCTCTTTTTCCCTTCCCCTTCCTATTAGTTTTTTTTCGAAGATGAAGAATATTTAACCTTGGCACGAATTTTTTATGTAGCATCGAGGTAGTAGCTAGAGGTGAGCAAGAACCCCATCCGGCGAGCTAAGCCGTTAACCTCAAGCGTCGTCCGGATGTTACAGTTTGCATGCTTCCACTTATAGTAATCACAAAAGTCAGTATGAAATCCGGATTACCCAAAAGATGATAATAAAATGTTGTTAAATTGCTTAGCAGGACTATATAATTCCTCCGCGTTTTTTGCCCATGTAATCTCTCTTTGCATCGTATTTTTATAAGATTTCGATTAGATGTTATAAATGCTATCATAATTTTCAACTTTTTCGATATTTTAGCAAGAATAACAAACAAAACAAATTTGTTTTCGAACTGTCAAAGCGCCAACGCGTCTGAAAGTAGAAAGTAGGTCTACTCCAAGCGTCAGGGCGCTTTGAGGCGTCAAGGCGAAGCGTCATTATAAATCTTCCCATAGTAACCACGGGTCTTACTTTTGAAGCGTCGAAATGTCAAAGCTAACGCACGCCTTGATGCGCCATTGTATTTTCGCTATCAAAGACCAAATAAATTTATTATTATGGTGCGACTCAAATCTATTTATTATGACAACGTTTTGACAGGTTTCTGCTATTTTCGTCAGAATTCAAATTTCAGTGTGGTACAGAAAGCACATTCTGCTTCTGCCTGAAATTGTTTTCAATTAAGTTTTCGCTCCTTGTTCAAAGCGGTAGAAATTTAAAAAACCGACAATAACAATAGCAAACCAACTGTCCTAATTAGAGTGAATATCCTTAATAGACTGTCCTACTCAGTAGCACAGTCTATTAACCCTTATGTTACCAACCACATACCCGGGTATGTTTTTCACTTTTAATTGAAAAAAAAACATGTTCCCATGCTCCAATCGATCTGAAATTTTTTTTATTCGCCTAAATATTAGTTATTAGCCAGATTGTGAAATAGCAAAACAAAATTTTTTGAGGAAACGGTATTTTTGTCGACATTTGGATTTGTATCTCTCTAGTTACTGACCAGCATACCCCGGTATGTAAGTCAAAATTTATTAGATAAATGTGGTTGGAAAGCTAGATTTTTATTTTTTCATATTATTTATTGCAAAATTAGAAAAATTATAGAACATCAAAGTTCATAAATTTTGGCATTGCAAGCATTTAATTACATCTATGGAATGTTGAAGACAAATCGGTTTTTGGCACTGTCCACAGGCCTTACGAGTTGGTCTACGTTTTGGACAAAGATAGCAGTTCCCCTTATGTTTGATACGTCCTGTATTATCACGCTCTTCATTAGTTGCTGAAGAACTTGCGGAAGTAGTATGACCCAACATGGCTTCTATGGCATTTTTGGTGCTAAAGTGTCGCATTATTTGAGGATTTTCTGATCGCATATCCGGGTATGTTGGTTGGTATTTAACGTTGATAGATTTGGTTGGTAACACAACGGTTAAGTATATTAATGTAGGCATTGTAAACTCTCTAGGTATGATGCACTGCACATAAATAGTTAAGTATGTATTTTACTAGTGAGAGAACGATATTTCGCTCCCAGCATTAAGGCCGCTCTCCATTGCCAGGATATTTTACTTGCGACTAAAATGTGTTACAAATAGAAAGAGACAGATAGCTGTAATTCGTCGCCTGAGAATTTAAGTGTCGTATGTAGTTTTTTTCGAGTTTTGAATTGGGGTCAGTTTCTGAGTTTTTCAAAGCTGCTTTTAAATTTGGTGCAATTCATTTTTAATTTTCTTAAAGACAAATACTAATTCTGTATTCGATTTAAATTTGAAAAAAATCGGTCTGAGTTTAAACTCAATTCACTCAAAACCAACGAAAATTACATACGACATTTAAATCCTCAGCCGACGAATTGTCAATGGGAAAGACAGAATACGGGCACGATGTCTTTATAGAAAGTTTTATAGGATAAAATCATACAAATTTAATCCTTATTCCATGTCCAAAACATTCAATTTCCAAATATTAGCTATACCTCGACAACTTCCCTCCCGTGAATCATTTTAGATTTGACGTATCCTTTTGTAATAAGATGGATCCGCATGTTACCAAAGAATTGAGGATGGATTTAAAAACAGGTGGGACTTCCCTAATTGCATTGGAGCAATCGACGGGAAACATATAACGATCGCTTCCTATAAAATAAACTACAAAAGTGACATCTGGCGACATGCGCTTTTTTTTGTCATACGTTGTTCTCTCTTTTTTACCAAGCTTTTATTATATAAGTGTGTCCCTACATTTTATCGCAACTAAAATATCCTGGCAATTGAGAGCGCACTTTAAAGCTCTGTTCTCAAAGAACGTAAAAACAAAACGCAAATGTAAAGATTTTAAGGGCAAGAACATAAAAACCATTATTTCGTTCTCGTCCTTTGGAGCGTTTTACTCAAAATGCCAAATTTGGGTCTAGAGAGAGATTTTTATTTTCCATTCATTTCAATGAAGAATAAAAAAGTAAAAATGGGAGCGTTTTGAACACTGATTAAGGGTGACGATTTTCGAACGAATGATAGATTTCGAAAAAGGAAAATTGCCAGCACATATTAAATTCCCGTAAAATTAATAAATTATAATTTTTTAAAAGTATATTGCGATCGTCGGCCATTTTTAATTATGTCCTTGTTTTTGCTGTCGTCGTTTTTCGTCGAGCCTTGTGATTCGCACTTTACTCTGGCACGATCGCGTGTACAGTAATCCCTCGAACTGCGCGGTAGATACGTTCCACAAAAAGAACGCGCACTGCGAAACCGCGCACTGTGAACCCTACTTTGTATGAAATATTGGGGTTAGGTCCCAGATATTAGAAAAATTCAAAAAAAAAAATAGAAAAAGTTTTTATTTAACGACATATTTAAAGTAATACAAAGATATGATATGTATTACTAATCTTTTTGAAAAATTAGTGATTGATTACCCGATTTTTGTTTTTTATTATGAATTTCTGCGTATGAGGCTAAAGCGGCTGTCCAATTTTTCCGAAATTTTAAGACACGCTCCATATCAGGGTCCATATTAAGAGCTGCTTATTCAAGTTGACTACCAAGCACAAAAGAATTTGCTAGTTTTTCGCACTTAATAATATAAGCACGGAATTACCAAATATGTACGAAGATACCAAATTACCAGCTGATTCCTTCTTGTCGGGGATTCACCAAAATATATGTTCAGAACATGTTTTTTATACGGAAATTATAAAAAAAACCGCGCAGCTGCGAAATTTTTACCGCACAGTTCGAAATTTTGGTATTAAAAACTTAACCGCGCAGTTCGAGGGATTACTGTATATTTCTGTGGATTACGGTAAATTCCAAATATTACTCATTCAGTTATGAAATTTCGTCCGATGAACATGAGCGTAAGTATTTTTTTTAAATATATATATAATATAATTCTATTACAGAACCTAAACAATAGGAGATATAGGAGGGACGACGGCTGGAGGGGGGGGGGGGGGGGGGGGGGGTCGGGGCGACGACTACAATAAAGTAAGGGAAATTTTTTTTTCTCACAACTTTTTAATATAATTTTGTTTTTTTATCACAGACATTGAAAATGGCCGTCGACCTCGACAAACTCGAGCTAAAATTGAAAAACTCAGCTAAAAACAATTCGAAATTAATAAAAAATATCAGTTGTGGTCAACACAAAACTTTCTTCTACAAAATCTACGACCCTGCGCAATTTACGCTAGAGCCCTGTCGCGTTGTCAACCTAAGACGACATCCCAATATATTCTTGGTTTATTCAAAAATATCAAAAACGTACAAAATTTGAGATAACTTGAGAACTGTAAAAGATATCAATTTACGGTAAATGGCAAAAATGTAGAAAATGTTAACATCTTTAATTATTCTATAAGTTAATCCGTTAGCTTGCAAATTATTCGCAAACATATGATTTTTTACATATTAATGAAAATATCTCAATAACGGTAAAAGATAACGGATAACGGTAAGAAACAAAATTGTGCAGAATGCATTCTCATTAATTCACTTCATACATTCAGTGAGCAAAAACCCGTTAGTTTTCGAGATAATCGCAAAAAACTGTTTTTTTTGGAAATAACGGTTTATATCGATAACCGGTGGAGATATCGAGTTATAGCTAAAGACAAAAGTGTGGGAAATTTTATTTTCTCCAAGTTTTGTCATACTTAGGGCCACTAAAAAACGCGTAGTTTGGGAGTAAATCGAGAAAAACGAAATTGCGATTTTTGAAAAACCGCCATTTTGGATACTTCCGGTTAACGGATTTCCACCAAAAGTTGATAGGATCGTCCCATTTCAGGACCCAACATGCCTATAAAATTTCATGGCGCTAGCTCTATTAGTTTTTGTTTGAGAAATCTTGTACACAGACTGACATACAGAAAGACATTTTTTTTAATATGACTCCAATCGACTCAGGAGTGATCGGGAAATGTTTTTTAGGCAAAATTAAGAGGTCGGAATTTTTCATGAATAGAATACTTTGTTATACTCCGTAGAAGAAAGTAAAAATGAGTTGGTGTCTGTCTGTCTGTCTGTTCCTCTTTCACGCAAAAACGGCTGAACCGATTGACTTGAAATTTGGCATGAGTGTCTGTGGTAGTTCTGGTTCCAACATAGGCATACGGAAAAGTAGCCCGAGAGGTGGGGGGAGTAAGAAGAGGGGGTAAAGTGATTTCGAAACTTAGTTTTTGCGCTATGTTACTCTTTCGCGAGGTAACTACTGAATCGATTGGCCTGAAATTTGGCATAGATGTTCGTCGGGGGTCCAGCCCCAACAAAGACCCATTAAAAAGTTTTTAAGTTCTTTCCAGTTTTCTTTGTATTCTAAAACTTAGACAAAAAGCTTAACCCGGCAACAACGGGTATGCAAGCTAGTATTTCAATAAAAATAAACAGGCTTGTAATTCAGGGAGCCTGTCATGGAATATATTTGTGTTTTTGTTAGTATTCCGATCGTACGAAGAACAGTTTTTCAAGCAGATTAGAAACATCTAAGAACATATTTTTAATTTATTGAAGTAAGAGCGAATTTACAATCACCCCGATTGCGAGTGTCGTGTCGTTTTCGACAAGAGCCGTTTTAAGTGTTATTGTTGGTAGAAAAACACTAACAACAACACGTGAAACGACTCTTGTCGAAAACGACACTCGCAATCGGGGTGAATTTTTTAATTCTTCAGTTACGAATATTATATTTATGAAGAACCAATTGCAGTTATTATTGTGATTACTTTTGACAATGTCGGGAATTTTGAAACTTTCGCCTCTGTTTTAAAATTTTACGACCATCTTTAGTATGATGATACGGTTTTTCCTTTTCTGTAGGTAATCCACATTTTCAAAATGATAGAAAACTTACGCAAATCAACCCTTGAAAATTTTGGGGAAATTTGGGAGATGAGGTAAACAATGTTTTTATTAAATAGTGTACGTTAAGTTTTGTTGAATTTACTCAAAAAATATACCTTTTTATTTACATAGACCAAATACAATTACATTTCTTTAACAATTATTTAAAGCCAACGACATTCCTGATGAATACTAATTTCATTAACTTGTCCAGTAAATATTTGAAAATAAATTTGACAGTAAAATGATAATCCATTATTCCTAAAAAAATGTGTATAAAAAAAAACTGAAAAAATAATTATAAAAATAAGAATTAAAACTGAACCAACAAAATAAAATAGGTTTACAATTTTATTCAATCATTTGAATATTAGAAGGAAATTATTACAATTTAATTAACTTGTGCTAACACATTGATGTATACGCTTACAAGCATCCTAAAATGCGCCATTGTGAAATAAAAAAAAATTAGGGTAGTTTACGTGATCTACGTTTACAATATTATAAAAAAAATATTTTACTTTTATCTTTTTTTAACATCTAAACAAGTATTAAAATATTTAAAAAATAAATATTATAAAATTAAGAAAATTAATAATAAACACTGTGCGTTATGGACTAGTATGAACATTTTATTTTTATTAAATTTGTTACTTTTTAATATATTTTCGCTTATTCTCTCTTAACAAGTAAGAAATTAATTATTTTTTTGAAGCTCATGAGTTTAAAATCTCCCGCAAAATAAATCTCTTTCTCCTATTCTCTTAAATTAAGCAAAAACGAGTATCTACGCGAACTACGATGGCAATATATAAAACGAAAATTGAGAAAATCTCCATTTTTAATATTTTCCTGTAAGTTAAGTCAAATTGTTGTGGTGTTACTATAGCCCCTTGTTTTCAAAACCAAAGAAATTAAAGAAACCAAATTTCAATTGTGCAAAGATCTGTGCTGGATATAAAAGAAATAATAGTAAAAACTTTTTCTCTATTGAATACAAAATTTCATTAAGTAGAACGATTTCTTACATTAGGTTTTTTCGAAGGCACCAAGAATAGGATTATTTTAATTGCAAAAATAAGACCTTGGGCGTACTACATTTTCGTTTTCCATCTTCCTCTTCTTCTTATTAATTATCTCCATTCTTCTTTCTCTCATTTTTGAATCGAGTTTTTAAATTTACTTTTTAACGAAAAACCTAAAACTAAATGTTTTTTTGAAGCGTTCCACATAAATTTTGTCAAATATTCAATGCCGAGTAGTTTTATTTTCATGCATCGAAGGCCGAAAGGAATGTCTCGGAGCACTTCCGGAAAAAATCCTCCTCTAAATCAAGACCCAAAACCAAACCGTGTATTAAAACCTTCATACAACATTCGATTAAATGCAGATTGTTCATCGTTAATCAATTCGATGGATGTGAATCGTCATGGTTGCTTCACTATACAAGCTGATAAAATCTCCTTCTGTAAATTCAAATTGCTTTCCATCGTCCTGAAATTCGTAAGAAAAAAAATAGAAATCTCCATCACTTTGAAACAAAAGAAGGTACTTGTTCGAATTGATGCTCAATATGGAAAGTAGTCGATTTAGAAGCCAAATATTGTTGCCCTCCTCTGTGCGTTTGCTGCCTTCATCGACAATTGCCTTCGAGGCGAAAATACCTTCATTTTTAAGTTTAGTTAGAAATTCATTTAATGCTTGAAACGTTTTACCGGGATCGTCAACGGTTAGGTCCTTCTTTATCATAACCATGATTTTCTCTAAATGGAATCCATCGTTTTGAACGGTGATGTTGGCCAGCATCTTCCACATGCTTTCACGAGTGAACTCACCTTGGTCCGACATTTCTTCAAATTATTTTATTACATTAGAAGAGACTTCCACTTTCTGCTCCACACTTTTGTTTATATTTTTGTGAAGAAAATGACAGTTGTAGTTCACAATCGGATTATTTCCCTAAAATTCAAAATTTCATATAGTTTTGGTGTTCGTCACAAATCGGCGCTAGCGGCGCTTTAAATTCAAAAACTATTGTATATCGGTTTTTCTATTTTTAATTTTTATATGTATTCTTATTTTTGGCTTGAGCGTAAACATTTACCTATGAAATATATATGCATTTAAATATTTATCAAAAAAAGCAATTGCAAAGAACCCATGTTTTCTTGTTAACATTTTGTGATTGCACTCTAGACTATGATCATAGTCTAGAGTATGATCAGAATTGAGGTACACAATTGAGTACCTCATTGAATACTCCAGAGTAATGTACTAATGTGTATGATGTTGGCAATTCTGCCATTGATTTTTGTTCAAAATTAATTTTGTACCGTAACGCGTAGAGCAAGCAGTGTTGAATTTTCCGCAAAAATGTCTAGCATTTGCAGAATCTGCGCAGCCTACAAAAGGGCATTCATAAATATTCCGTCATCGAACCGACTGCAGCGGATGGTGCGGATTATTTACGGTATTAATGTAAGTATCTTTATTTTTTTAGAAAAGGACTCCGTTAGACTTTTTCGTGATTGTATTTAAATGCAATCTGGGAAAAAGTCTAACGGAGTTCTTAAGTAAAGTAAAGGAATAATTTTACTTTACCGGAATGCGACGAATTGCGAGGATCCTCAGACCTCATAAAAGTGGTTTAAAATGACCGCTGAAGTGGGGTGGGAAAAAGCGGGGTGAGGCTGAAAAGTTTTTCCACTCCAATTTGCAGTAAAATTGGTTTGTAGCTAAAGTTTTTTTTTCGTCAGAAAAGTTGTAGTGCAAGTGGAAAAATAAAACGAAAAATTTATTGTGAAAACGGCGTTAGCGGTCATTTTAAACCACTTTTATGAGGTTTGTGACCACAAATTAGTGAAAGTGCGTTTTTTGCAATCCCTTGGATTCCGGTAAGGTAAAATTGTGCCGAAAAGTACATGTCTTGCATTGACTTTACCTAAGATGGCAATGAAATTCAAATGACAACAGTGCCAGTAACAATTCCGCCATTAATTGCCGGGATTCGGTGCAACTTTTGCCCCATCCCGGTTTTCCCAAAGCCCCGCGTAGTTTTTGTTGTTTTTTAAGTTTGCCGTCCCGCCGGTAACCTAAGGACTCCATTAGACTTTTTTCCAGATTGTATTTAAATGCAATCTGGAAAAGTCTAACGGAGGCTCGAAAAATCTTACATCATGATAAGATTTTTCGAGTCTCCGTTAGACTTTTTCGTGATTGGATTTAAATCCATTTTGTAAACATTTGGGCACGTCAATGCTCTTGGCCAAATCGGATGAGTATCTCGATGATCGCCCACGGTCAGCTGGAGTTGTAAATCCAACCTGGTTATTGACAATCATGTGAATTGTCCCACCGATTTCAAAATTTGGGACATTGGCCATAATTTAAGAGCAACAGTTTTTTTTAACTCTTATCTTGTTTTTTTTTTCAGGTGCAAAGAACGGATCCGTGCACAACTTTAATATGCCACATGTGCCTTAGGATATTAAGGCACATGTGGCTTCAAATAATGCAAGCCAATGACTCCATGATGGGAGAGGGTAAGTAAAATTAAAATTATTCACTTTTCCCCAAATAAAATATTTTTTCTATATTTTAGCCGACGTCATTGACTTGACCACCACCTCTAGACGGGAGGGCGGCGCAGGTCGCTAAATTTTTAATTTTTTTTTTTATACCTGAGGAACAGGGATTTTTTTTAAACCTGAAGAACAGGGGTTTTTTTTAACAATTTGTCCCTCAACAGGGGGTTTTTTTTAACGAAAGGTTTGCACAAACTGCATTAAAACGATAAAACAAATATCCATTTTTAAGCGAAATGCAAGCCATGCGGAAAGAATGCTAATGGGAATTGGTAAAATTAAAATTTAATCACTTTTCCCCAAATATAATATTTTTTCTATATTTACAGGAAATGCAGTTACTCCGGACAGTAAGTAAAATAAAAATTGAATCACTTCAAAAATATATAAAATATTTTTTCTATATTTATAGGCGACAGCGATAACCCTCGCTACCGACGAAGCGGCGGAACAGACCGCGTTCATAATTAAAAAAATTTTTTTTTTCAATTATTCCGAGGACGGACTTTGTTTATTTTTTATACCCGTATGGTGAAACCAAAGGGTATATTAACTTTGCCTTACCGTTTGTAACGCCAGGATCCCGTCATCACACACAAAAATGAATTACACCAGTGTGTTTAGAATGATGAAAAAAGTTGAATTTAGCATGTCCGTCCGTCTGTCCGTCTGTCTGTCTGTCTGTCTGTCTGTCTGTGGCGCGGATTGCGGGCGCACGAATTGAGCTAGAAACTTGAAAGTTTGCACAGATCCGTTTTTCGTAAAATGCAAGGCCAAGTTCGTTAATGGGCAAAAATGGACCATTAGGGGGGGTACCCCCCATACGAACGAAATCGTTTTTTGTGAATATCTCAAAAACGGTGCATCTTATCAAAAAAGTCCAAGAACAAAAGTTATTTAGGATATGATTCTACATAAAACTCCCATACATCAAAATCCGATTGGAATAAATTTTAAAAAATCTTATTGGAAAGTTTGACTTCAAAGTGGAATTTTGGTATAACTGTTCGAATTTTGATACAAATATCACCATACGGGTCTCCAATGATTGCCAGATTGGCAATTATAGCTTTTGTTATGTTTATTTTTATATTTGAATTTTTATTTTGTTGAAAAAAGATTTTGTTTTTATTTTCACTCTGGACTGTAAACTGGATTTTTGATACGAATGTTGATGTTTTTTTTAAAAAAAATTATGAATTAAATCTTTCACCCTGTTCCCCGTAAACAAGGGAATCAAATGTTTCAAAATGGGAATTAACATTTGTGAGGATTATTTCGGTTCATGGCCTTGCTTAGTAGCGAGTGAATACTTTTGGTTCTTCTTCTGGTCGATGGCGGCGCTCGTGTCTGAGTACAAACGTTTGTACCCAGTGAACGAAAATTGGAATTCGGCGATGAAAAACGGCCAAATTCGAGAAAAACGTTTCAAAATTTCAAAAAAATTCTCTCGTCCGTCTCTATGCAGTTTTTCGTGGTATTATTATTCTTTCATTACTTGTACTTTTCCATTATCGCCGCAACCGCCGTTGCTTTCACAGAAAATTGTTTCGATCGAGTGTTTTTTATTTTGTAATTTTCCCATAGTATTTGGCTAAGGTCAGTGGCGGCTCGTGTATATTTGAAATGAGGAGGCAAAGTTAAAGTATGCCAAAAAATTACGGAATTTTGTAGGAAGACCTATTCTTCTTAATATATAAAATATTTCGCCGAATTATGTAAGAAGACCTTTTTTGGAGAATTATATAGGAAGACCTAGCGTCAGGGGTGCGTTCTTTTATTCCCGAGTAAAGTAAAGGTTGGGTTTGTCAAAGTTAGAACAGCTGATTGCCAAAGTTGAAATTTTACCGACGTTAACTCTGATTAAAAGAACGCGATTTGGTTAACTTTGACAGCAGTGATGTGCACAACAATACATTAAAAATATGTCGGACCAACAAATGATCAAAGCAATCTTTTTGGGAGCTGCGGAAGTGTTTGAAAACCAACAGAAGCTTTATATTGAAAACAATGAAATTGTAAATTTTATATAAAAACAAAACTCATTCGAAACTACGAGACGAATTGACAGTTGATTGACAGTTGTAACCGTCTCGGTTAACTTTATCGCGTTCTTTAATTACAATTAAAGTTAACTTTCTCCAACTCAGCTCTCGAGCAGAGTTGAGAAAAGTAACTTTGACAGCTTAACTTTGGCATTTAGGAACGGCAGTAAAGTTTACTGAGCGGTAACCGTAGGCATTTAAGAACGCATTTCTCTTTACCGCGGTTAACCACGGTTAATAAAGGAACGCACCCCAGATTACATTTGGCTTAAGTAAGCCGGCAACTTTTGGGCTTAATAAGCCAATGTGCTTACATTTGTGGCTTAAATAAGCCAATCCTGTTTGCATATGCTACACAAGTTTACATGGGTGTGTGTGTGGACTCAAACCATTGAAATTGCTGCTGCTCATATACTTTCCAAGATCTTTACCTGCTGACGGTCAGAACGAAAATGATTTCTGCCTACTACCATAGATTAGAGACTTACTATAGATATGACACAAACGTGGTTTTCCGTTTGCCGCCTGTAGAAAGAAGTAGTCGACAGCATCATTTCTCTCTTTTTATCATTTAGCTCAAATGGACTTGTTGAAAAAAATCGTTTTGTAATACTCGCACAGAACAAACCAAAATATTGGACCAACACATACACAAGGGCCGACAGCGGCCTTTCACAATTTCTTCAACTGTCAATGGCGATAGGATTTTTTAATAAAAAAAAAACACTTTTATTTCACTTGTTACGTTGCTTAAACAGAAAAAATGCCTGGCAAGGAACATTTTACGGAATGTTCTGTCGACAATACGAAATATCCCGAGAGTTTTGCATTTCTCACACAAAAGCAATTAGTATCTTTACAAAGCAAATGAAACAGACGACAACGTACTCTTCTTCAAGAAAAAATTTCTTTCGCGTTTCCTAACTATATATCTCTAAACTATGCTACTACCATAGAAAAATATACTTAAATAGAACTGTCGCTTCAGGGGTTTTCCATATACCAGTGTAAGAGGAAGCGGGATGAACTTAGGAATTTTATATACTTTCTCTCTTTACCACATTCATCAGATAGGAAACATAAAAAAAAGTGCTAAAAGCAAGCAATCAGGGTTAGTCAGCTATATTCTAAACGTTAAAAATTTCTCTAAAGTATGGAGCAAAACAAAAATTTTTAGTATGGTTTTAACTGTTTAAGTGTTTTTTAGTCATGTTTATGGTGAAAGGAATTTTACTAAAGATTCTTAATGCGGAAAAAATTGAATTACAATGGAAAAATTGCACTTAAACTGTTTTGTTGTACTAAAATGCAAATTCATGCGTGTACTAAAACTTTGCACATCCCTGAAATTTCTATTTGACATTTTCTCTTACACCCGACCCCCTTTGTCATATGTACCAGAACATACAAGGCAAGTTGAGGTGAGAAGCAAGCGGATTTTTTGTTTTGAACTATTTGTTTATGTTTCAGTATCTTATCCTACGAATAAGAATAACAGGAAGACAGAATCTGCACATCTACAGTGTCCGTGAGTGAAGCATTTTTTCTGAATAGCCCCAAAGAGATTTCTGATTATCCCCAAAGAGATTTTACCGTCCGAAAAGTCACATTTAGTCACATTTTTTCACATTTCCACAGCATGTCACGTTATTTTATGTTTTTATCATTAATAAGCGGTGAGTTTTGCATCGAAATTAATTTAGTTTGCGCGAATTAAGTCAGTAAATTAAACAAAATTCGA
Organism: Chrysopilus asiliformis; assembly: GCA_964034945.1. Lineage (NCBI taxonomy): Eukaryota > Metazoa > Arthropoda > Insecta > Diptera > Rhagionidae > Chrysopilus > Chrysopilus asiliformis. Next base: position 39,573,716 of record OZ035961.1, read on the forward strand.
TGAAAACCGAAACGTGAAAACTGGCTTCAATTATAAACACGAGAACTGTCAAATAGATGGTATTGCCATATAACTTTTATTTGTACCTAAACTAAAAATAGCGCAAAATTTAAAATTTATGGATGTTTTTGTATACCCTATTCTAAAATACAACCTAACATTTGTTATACAGTAATCCCCCGCTTTACGGACGGGATGCGTTCTACGGAAACTGTCCGTGTATCGAAAATCCGTAAAACGAAACCTATTTTAGTATGAGATTGTACTGGGAATAAATAGATGTGTTCCAATCAATAGAAATGTCCGTAAAAAGAAACCTATTTTAGTATAAGATCGTATTAAAAATAGATAGATGCGTACCAAAAAAATCCGTAATACGAAACAGATTAGTATAATATATTAAAATAATTATTTAACCACTATAATAATGAGAAAACTATATAATTATAGAAAAAAAATATTTATACTACTTGAAATGGAGCATAAATCAATTGAATATGTTAAAACCAACAAAATATTATGGGACAAATCATGCCGCGGACAAAAAAACGTAGCTGTTTCTACGTAGGTTTCTGCTAGTTTCGTCAGAATTCAAATTTCATTGTGGGACAGAAAGCAGATTCTGCTTCTGCTGCTGCTTCTGCCTCTGCTGCTGCCTCTGCCCAATTGGAGTTCTCGCTTAAGAATAGCAAATAGATTTTTTTAAAATACACCGCACTGCAGTTTTTTATTGCCTTTTTGAAGTGAAAACTTCTTTAGCGGCGTTGTGAGTGATTTCAAACTCGATGAAACGACAGTAAAAAGAGATAGGATATTTTAGCCTACGAGAAAAAGAGATAGAATACAGATGGGTGCCAGTCAATTTATCGTAAACAAGATTGATGGGAAGGGGAAGAGGGCGGGTTACGGGAAGGGAAAGGGGAGAAGGGAGAAGTGATAGGAGGGAGGAAGCGGAGAGAGGAGGCGATAAATTATGTTTCGTCATAAATTGCAATATATACATATCTACTCGTATATAAATAAAAATGGATGTTTTATTGTTTGTCTGTCTGCCTGAGATTACAAAACTCAAAAACTACTGGACCGATTTTTATGCGGTTTTTTGCAAAATAATCTGTGTTGCCAGGAGCAGGTTTTTAGCTATGTAGATTTTCAAAATTCGAAACGGAAGGTCCTGTAAGGATAATGAAAATATCCTTTTTCCCATTTTGCCCCGGAAAAAATTGCATTTTAGGGTTTTTGGGGTCGCTGATCACGAATCCGGTATTAGATTTTCAAAATTCGAAACGGAAGGTCCTGTAAGGATAATGAAAATATCCTTTTTCCCACTTTTCCCCCGAAAAATTTGCACTATAGGGTTTTTGGGGTCACTGATCACGAATCCGATATTAGATTTTCAAAATTCGAAACGGAAGGTCCTGTAAGGATAATGAAAATATCCTTTTTCCCATTTTTCCCTGGAAAAATAGGCACTATGGGGTTTTTGGGGTCGCTGATCACGAATCCAGTATTAGATTTTCAAAATTCGAAACGGAAGGTCCTGTAAGGATAATGAAAATATCCTTTTTCCCATTTTCCCCGGAAAAATTTGCATTTTAGGGTTTTTGGGGTCGCTGATCACGAATCCGGTATTAGATTTTCAATAAAAATATAATATGACTTTTGAACTTGGTACCAATATTATAATAAATAAACGCTATAACTATCCCACACCTGATACCGCATTCGTCTCATTCTCTCGCTGTTTAGTTTTCCTAAGGTTTCACTTCTACCGCGTGTGCACTGCACACACATGTTTTTTTTTTAATTCTCTTTTGTGTATACACAAAATGTGTCAGAAATTTCGGGGAAATTAAGTATGTACATTTACAATAAATACAACATTTTTTCTTTTTCTTGATTTTTTTCTGTGATTCAAAAAAAATTTTTTTTGTCCGTAATAGCGAATTTTTTTATCCGTATAGCGAATTTGTTCCTATATTAGTCATGTCCGTAACTTCGAATTTCCGTAAAACGAGCGTCCGTATAGCGGGGGATTACTGTACTCCTTTTATACCTTCAAAATGGCGTACCTAAAAAAATAACTGAAACTAAACTCCTATTACCCTTCTGCAAACTAATTTCATTGTTAGGATAATATTAAATGAAGTATGACTTGAGCAGAAAACATTTTATTTTCGCTCTTATTCAACTTAACAAAACACAAATCATGGACAAAAAATAACCAAACGTTAATATTTCTTTTCCACTCTTGCAAAGAGCATTATAGAGAAGTTGAAAATTCTCTATAATGCTCTTCATTTTAACTGAAAACCAGCGTTTTTTAAACTATTTGTACAGGGGTTTGGATCGAAAAAAAAGTTACAAACAAAAGTGTATTGAAGAGTTTTACTAAATTTCGTAATGTTAACACTATTTATAATTAAAAAGTCTGAAAACATTTACTTCATTTACGGATTGCAAAAATATTTTTTTCCTTGTACTAAACATTAATATATATCTGGCAATATTGGTTCTCAACATTTATAAACATGACATATATTTTCTCATTCCCTCTCAAATGCGAAGCGAGAGGCCTTTGCTCGCGCTGCAAAGAAGAGATAGCGCGACTTTCCCCTCATTTTAGGGGAAATATTTCAAAAATTTAGTTCTGAGCAAAAGTTTTATTTAAGTATATTTTTCTATGCTACTACTTTTCCCAAACCGGTTCACACGCTTTGCATGTATGCAGATTGTCGATAAGCCATGATTTCGAGTGGCAACATTTCCCTCCTCAGTCGTTTCTCCCAAAAATCGGCTTACTACTAATCCACACCTGCCATGAATGCCGTCAGTGTCGCTGTTACGTCTGATGTTATGTCTAGTGAAGATTGAAATGTCAGCTGTTACGACAGAAAAGTCTAACATTTTTTGCTGACATCTTTGCTAATAGAAATGGTAACAGAAATAGAATTTAAGATGGCGGATTCTAATTTTTCACGTGCAGAGCGCTCCGTTCTATAAACGAATACTGTTTAAAAGTAATTTCTACAAAGAAATGATTTGAAAAAGGCATCGTGAGAGCAGCTGGAGGCCGAATTAAATTTTAGTGCGGAGATTTTAAAGAAAAAAGTGAAATCACTAAGATCGTCATATTTACTACTCAGTTGTTTACTGCTCAACGCATTTCTGGAACTGAAACGTCATGCCAGAATCAGCAGCCCAACTACGTCACAACAAGATTTTCTAATTACATTTCTGTTAACATCGCTGTCAGAGTTTCCGGCAGGTCTGGATGGCGTGTTAAGTAAGCCCGAAAGTTGCCGTGTGTAATATCGCGCCTATTCTTCTGGAGGGGAAAAGCGAAACAGAGATTGGTGTTCGTATTCTATATGTGGTTATGCTTGTTCTTAGCAAAAGCTGTATGAAAGTATTTGTACGAATGGGAGGCTAGCCTCTATGAAGAGAAATTGTAGTTTTAGAGAATTCGACATTAGAGAATAGGATTTTCTTTTAAATTATTATTTTCTGAACATACAGATTTTTATACAGTTCATTATGGTATACAAAATTAAGGGCATACGTTAGAAAAATATTTTTATAAAATGTTATGAGGAGGCAATGCCTCCGTTGCCTTCCCTATAAAGCCGCCACTGGTGAACGTTCAGTACAGTGAAAATTCAGTAGAATTAACAGTGAATTAACGAAGGAACATTCAGAATCCCATAATCTTGAACGATTGTTTTGTTATAAATTAACTCGCATCAATCTTTTTGAAGCGCAGCACTTGTACAACAAAGTTTGGATTTGAAATGAAAATTATTGAATTTACAATATTTAGGAAAAAATCAGATTTTTAAAAAACTTGTTTGCTCGAAAAACTTTAGATTAGATGACCACTAACCCTAATTTAATTGAAGATGCGGAAGTTTACAAAGAGGTATATACAAATATGCAATGGACAATGAATAAATTTTGGAAATGTAAATATCTCTCATTTTTTTATATTTTAACCCTTCGTAAGAAAAATGCTCATTTTATGCATATATATAAAGTCGAATCAAACTGGATGTCCATTTTTATCGGATGCACAATAGAAAACATTGGAAAGGCCTGCAAAACAACCAGTGTCTGTGGTTGGAAAAACTTACTTTAAAAACTTTGGCCAGAAACATGTGTTCAACTGTGTGTGATAATTATGTTCGGAAGTTGCCTCGAACCGGATACCAATCCCACTCGTCCGTGATTCTGCTAGGATCCTTTTTGTTCACATCCCTACATATTTGATTCCATATTATTCGAAACTGAATTCTGCAGCCTTTTTGTGATCAGACTCTATGCGCCAGCACTTGTGTGAGTACTTAGTTCTGCCCGATGCTTGAAATTGGGAAATGTGTTGCATGAAATTTTACTACGTATCTATTCCAAAATCAGTGGCGTAACTAGGAATCGTCATTTCCATACTCGTATCTTTCTAAGACGAGGGGGCCTGTAAAGTGTGCCTTTCCCCTTAGTTGTATATCACAGTAGATTTGGCCTTTTTACCAAGAGTTTTTTTTCACATTTTTTTTGTATGCCTACATATTTGTAACACTAACTAGGGTGTTCCCTCCGGGAGCCCCACATGCTTTCCGTCTCCACCCCTGCCACCACAATGAGGGCTTATGCGCCCCCTAGTTACGCCACTGTCCATATCGACTATATGTTTCATGTGTAAAATCTTTCCCGTGGTCTTTCACCTCGTAATTTAATATTTTGTTCAATATGCAAACTTTTATAAACATGGTTTTTGGTGATTTGTTAGGAATTTCATTATACACATGGTCATCTCCTTTGTTACCATTTTCAATAAAGTTGAATTTCGTAAATATTTGAAAATAATAAAATTTTACAATATCTCGTTGGAATAAAAGAATGCTTTTAGTAGTAAAATTTGTTTTAAAGCCCGCCAATTTTTAAAATATATGTTTAGTAGGTATGTAATGTTCAAGAAAAAATCTGGTTAGTAACATAACTATCTATTTACTATTTTACTAGATTAGAATAAATTAAGGTGTAAATCATTTCATGCTACTTAAAGTCAATCTCCAGACAGTCAACTTCCTTATCTGACGGAAAAAATCAGAAAAAGCTAAACTTTTGTAATTTTCTGTACGAGTGACTGAATAAGCGAGAGTCGCCCTACACTGAGAGAAAATATAGCAAATTTAACTATTTTATAATGGCGAATCGTGGCTATTACTAAAATAGTTAATTTTAATTACGAAAATAGTCAAAATCGATAATTTTTGTAAGAAATTTAACTTGTTAGTAGTCATATTTACTATTTTGTATTTAAATTGACTATTTTTTCAATTCAAATTAACTATTTTGTAATAAAAATTAACTATTTTAGTGATAGTCCCGATTTCCCATTATGAAGTAGTTAGATTTCTATTCTTTTTTTCCCTGCGTGTACCACGTTTTAAGAAATTATGGACATCCCCCTTTCAACTGAAGTCGATTGTATGCTAATTTCAGCGTTAATCCAATTGCATATAAATCACTCTCCAATCACATCTTGCTATAAGGAAATTGCTTGTGTGTGACGGTCTCGTGTGCGATTATTGTGACAGTACGCAATTGCAGATGAAAATGCCAGAAATCAGACGCACAAGTTTATCTGTTGTTGAAAGGAATCATTTGCAGATCGGAAAACGGTTGGGGAAATCAGGACTATTTATAACTGTAGAAGACGACAAAATTTGTAGGATGATTGTTTTCTCCCTTTCTGTCCATGTCCAAGCTGTCTTTGCATGAGTGCATCCCATACTTTTAACAAATGAAAAATTGGCTGTATAGAGGTTACGCCTTAAATTTCACCTTGTGCATAAATCGAGTTTTGCCTGTATGCGCCGCAGGAGAAATTTTTTAAAACATGATGCTGCTTATGATCCAAATCTTGAACTTCATAATCCCTTTGCTCGATTTATCGGACCTTTTCATGCTTCATAAATAACTGCAGCTGAAACTATGAAAACACAAAAAAAAAATCGCGGAATGAAAAAAGTTACCAAAACGTGGTTCCACTATATACTGAAATGGGTAAAGTCTTCATTTTCTATTTATATTCTTCCAATTATGATCCTAATACAATTTACGTGGAAATATTTTTTTCAATTTTTTAAACAATTTTTTAAACTGGAGAAATTTGAGGAAAAATTTTCTAAATTATTTAATCCCAAATAAAGATTTACCCAATTCAATTTGCGATTTAAAATTTTGTGAATCATTACATATTAAATCATAATTTTACGAAAAAAAATTAAAAGTGTTCTGAAACTTGAATCAATCATAAAGGAAATTATTTTATAATGCAAGCAATGATATAAACATATTTTTTAAATATTCTGAATAGGTAGGGATGAATTTTGATCAACCTTAGCCAAATACTATGGGAAAATTATAAAATAAAAAAAACTCGATCGAAACCATTTTCTGTGAAAGCAACGGCGGTTGCGGCGATAATGGAAAAGTACAAGTAATGAAAGAATAATAATACCACGAAAAACTGCATAGAGACGGACGAGAGAATTACACGTTGCTCATATGTTACTATGCTTGACAAGCGACTTTATTCGAAAATGCTTGCTACACACTTCTGTAGACAAACTTCCATAATATAATACATATTTATACGACTATTATATGAATTTGAATACCTCCAGTTAAAAAAATAACCATAAATATTAATTTTTGGCTGTGTATATTATAGTAAAGTCTCACTCCACAATTTCATTTCATGTAAAAATGCCTAAAAAATATTGTAATTTGCATAACAGAAGGGTATAGTATAAAGCTTCATGTACACAAAAATTCATCCGTACGTTTTTTTTTTGCTAACCACCATCATCAACGTCGTCGTCACACTACCGTGAAAATTCCTTTTTAATAAAATTCAGACTAAAAAATTTCGCTGACAATGTTCAATTAATTTTTGCGATGATGACAAAAGTTACGGTGACATTACCGACAACCGCTCAGCTTAACGGGAAGTTAAACGAAAAAATATGGCGTGAATGCAGCAGCAACATGAACAAATGAAAAAAAAAAAATTCTTGTGAATATAAAAACGATTGAATTGACATCGTCATCAGTTTTTCCATTCGCTGTTAATAATTGAAAACTAAAAATAATTGGCATAGATTACATTTAACAAAGGAATCACATAAATAAAAATCGATAGCTTAAAATGTGGAAAAATCACACATTCATTCAATCTGTTGAGATTAATAGATATTTAATTGTCTATTAAAATAAATAGTTTTACAGCCGATTAATCAATTTTTTTTTCTTGTTTGATAGTTGAGATTTACAATCAGATTTGCGGTGTTTCACATTTTTGTAAGAGATAACTATGAGAGAAAAAATTATATTAATAGAAATGTTTTTCTTTACAAACGAGAATTTTTAATTATTTATTCGTTAAAGTGCCGCTCCGCATGAGAGTAAATTCGCGAGTAACTCTCAAAAACTCTGGAGAGTTACTCGCAGGAGGTTGTCCATTTGAGAGTTAATTTCGACGATTTTTCTCTTTTCAAGACCAATATCTTGATTTTTTTGACATCTTGCTTTGGCGAGTTCTCGAGAGCTACTAGCGAAATTCAAACGCCGTTCGTATCTGGCGAGCTACTCCCCGAGAGTTCAGTGGGTGCGTGTCGACTAGAGAGTAGAATCACTTTTGACAGCTCGCAGAAACTAGCTCGCGAGTTTTTGCGAGCGACTCTTAGAGACGTATCCATTTGCGAGTAGCTGTTATTGAGAGGTTCTCGCCGGCATTTACTCTCATGTGGAGCGGCACCTTTAATCAACATAGTCATGCCTATTCTGGAATCCGAAGTGGCGTTAAGTTTGTTCGATTTCCCCTTAATTGGTATTCTTGAATCCGTTGCGTTTCACTTCTGTTCGATTGCGTATGACCTAGCAACGTTTTGAGGGTAGAATTACTCATTCCAAATGGAAGGGTTTGCAGCAAGTCCATTTTTGGTCATTTTGAGTTAAGCCCACTATCAAGTTTGAAAAAAATCACTCCATCGATTGATGCAACAAGGACTTTCCTACGACTGTTAGTTTTCCCGTTTTTCAGGATATGGAGCTACCGCCACCGGTACACTGGGGCAAGAAGGAGGTAAGTCCTGAAGCTGTCTCCTTTCTAATGCTGATTTTTTTTGTTTGATTACTTTATACTTTATTTTAACTATTAGAACACCTTCTTTCAATTCAACTTTGTAGTTTAATTAATTCATTCATGCCAAAATATTATGGGAAAAGAGTTTTAAACTTTAGTTTGGGGCAAGAACGAGGTAAGTCCACAATTTAAAAATTTCTCCCCTTCAACGGAATTGGTACTATTGTATGTGTAAAGGCATATACCATAAGCGGTAAAATTTTTTTTGATGAAAGTTGAAAATTGAATATCTAAAACGTTTTTTTAATTTCTCAAAAAACCAAAAAAATGGACTTACCTCCTTCTTGCTGCAAACCCTTCAATTTCAGAATACCATAATGCCAATTGAGTGGCGAATCGCATCGACTGAGTTTGGTTTTACGTTTTAAATTCGGATTCCAGAATAGCCATGACTAATTGGGGAGCCGAACTATTCAAAACTACTTTTAATACACTATTAATTTCTTCGGGACATAGCTTTAGCAAGTAGTTTTCTATATTTCATCAAGCATGATAATTATTTGAATGGTATCCGATAGGTTGAGAACGCTAGCTAATTAAAAACCAACACAAATTCCTTCATCATAAAATTTTATTTTTTTGAAATTTTGGGCTGAAATATCATCGAAAACACTACTCGACAAAAAACTACTTTTTTGTGTTGCTAAAGATTTTATAATCTTTTTATAATAATTTGAAGTGAAGTTTTTCGAAAGAAAATTTTTTTTGCAGGGACGGGAAACGAAATAAAAAATCGTAACGTTATACATTTCGTTACGTAACTAAATTGAATTTTTATTTTGTTACATTATTTCGTTTTGTAACGATAAAAATTTTTATTTCGTTACGTTATAACGTTATATTTCGTTACACATTGTATGGAAACTGAAAACAAAAAAAACGCACTTTAATAATAGTTTGTCACAAAGTAATTCAGTTCAGTTTCCATAAAAATAAATTCTATAAAAAATAATAAAACTTAGGAAAAAGGAAATACAAATAAAAACAAAAAAAAAAAAGAAAATAGTGATTACTAAATTAAAAAATTGACATTTTGGTCCATATCAAAGATATAGAATTTTATGATATTTTGACGTCGCTGATTCTTTGTCGCACTTAGCTTTCGCGAAATTCACTCTACTTCTGGAGTTACTAAAAAGAAAATATTTTCGATACCAACAAAGTTGCTTGAAAGATTTCCTTTTTCTTATCTCCAGAAATAGGGGGAATCGTGCCAAAACAAAATCCGATTTATGTAAGGGCCACATCTATCAGTTTTCCATCAGTCGCAAGTGTTACGGTACTTGGCAGTTTTCCATCAGTTTTTTACATCCAGTTCACATCGATCAGTTGCCACTGACAGTTTTTTGTGAAAATTTTCCATTCATTTGGATTGTAGAGTTCAAAAAATACCGGTGGATAATAAAGAGAGAGTGTGTATACACACGCATTAAGTTCAAAAAATAATATTTGGTTCTATTCTAATGTGATACGACTGACGCGAACGTTTACACCAATCAGTTTCCCATCAATTTCGCATCAATTACCCAAAAACTGATGGAAAACTGATAGATGTGGCCCTACATTAGAATCAAAATACGATTAAAAATACTACTTCAATATTTTTAATCATATTTTATGCAGGTGACAGGTCTGTGGGGTTATACTTGATGAACTTTTGTGGAAAATTTCACACAAATAGAATACTCAACAAAAGAAGGAAAAATTAATAAATAACGAAAAAACGTAATATTTTTTTTTCGTTTTTCGTTACGTTTTTCGTTACGTTTTTCGTTATTGTAACGGAATTGAATTTCTATAACGTTATAACGTAATTATGAAGAAATAGCCCGAAAATAATTTCGTTATTTCGTTACGTTACGATAACGTTCAGTGTTGGGCAAAACGGCCTAAAAAACAGTTTTTTACATTTTTCACGTAAAAAACGTAAAAAACGTAAAAAACTGGTAAAAAACGTAAAAAACCGTAAAAACCGTAAAAAACGTAAAAAATAGTAAAAAACCTAAAAAAATGGGACATCGCATTTCCTACAAAGCATGACAGCCTGTTTAAAAGTTTTTCTCAGCATTTGATTAGAGATCCTATAATATAGAGAGTGGACATCAGCACTTAATAGACTGTACTACTAAATAGGACACTAAGTAGGACTACTAAGTAGGACAGTCTATTAACTCAAATTAGATCAGTTGTTTGAATGGAATTTTTCCAGTTTTTTGAATTTTTTTTCCTTTCCAGTTTTTTGAATTTTTTTTGGACACAACTTTTTAATTTTTTTAAACACTTCAGTCATGAATATTATGCTTTTATTAACCGATTGTAATTATTTTGGTAACTATTTGTGACAATGAGTGAATTTTTCGAAATTTTCGCGAAGGTTGTTCAGTTTTTCGACCATTTTTATACGTCCGGGTGTCCACTCTCTAGATTATAGGCTCTCTAATTCAAAAACTGTAATTACAGCTGTATTTTTTTAATGATCCTGTTGAAAGACGGGAGGAAACTTGTGGCGTTTTGCAATATAAGTTCAGATCTTGTCAAGGCTCTGCTATACATTTTGTGTTTCAATTTCCGGCCTTCGGAATGAGTCTCCTTGTGTTTAAAAATGATTTTTTGATGCAAATTTTAAAATTACGCTTGTTGCTGCAAGAACTAGTCCAAATATGTTTCTTTAAAATAGCCCATATGTCGCAAATCTCTCCACATTAATTAACGTTAAAATTAGTAGGCGGAAGTAATGTAATGAAAGGATATAAACAGTTTTTGAACTCCGAGTTTAAAATCTTTTTCACTTTCAAGAGTGCAATTTGGAAATGCTTTTGAACACTTTTCTGTATTTGCTGAAGACTATTAACCCTTTTATTGTTCTAAGATGATTTATTTACGAATAATTACTATATTTAGTGAATGGCTACTTATTAAATTTTTTATCATCAATGTTTTAGGTTTTTTACAGTTTTTTACGTTTTTTACGTTAAAATTGAGGTTTTTTACGCGTAATTTTTTACGCGTAAATAACTAGGTAAATTACTTTATGTAAAATACCGGCACAACACTGATAACGTTTCCCATCCCTGCTTTTTTGGGCTTTTCTGAAAAACTAGAGCCATTCTGGTTAAACCAGTGGCAGATTCGCAATCAGCGACTTCAAGTTATCCTAAAAAGATTGTAAAATCTCGCTGTTGTGGAGTGAAATCAATTATTTCGTTTCATACAAAACTATTGTTGTCTTTCATCGTTTCCATTCCTCCTCAACATTGTGAATTTTAGATGTGGAAGAGAAATTAAATGGAACATCATGTATTTCTGAGAGAAAATTTAGAAACACACTAAGAAAAACAGAAAGAGAAATTGAGTGACGTTGAGAAAAAATTTCCCATGGAGTAATTTTGATTTTTATCAATTTGATAAAGCCTTTTATCAATTTTATAAAGTTTTTTTTAGCAGACCCAAAATTGATAATAATTTTGTTAGAATGATCACAATGTTTGATCAGATTCATAAAATTTTTCGTTGAGTGTAGGTATTCATTTGGCCATATCTATGCTAGAGAAAAATAATAATTTTTTCCTCTTGAGCTTGAATAAGCGCATAATGATGAGGAAATCTGAAAAGAGAAAACTTTTTTTTTCTTATCGCGTTTCTTTACAATAATTTTCACCGCTACCGTTGTAAGGACATCTCATTTAAGTAGGGAGGCATAATTTGTATACAGTCCTTTAGAGTTGGTAATTTCGGTACATTCACCTATACTTCTCCATTCGCTATCATTAGCAGTGATTAGCGATTACCCTTGCGCCGTGTTAACCTTGCAATAAATGTATTGACGTGCATGAAATTTTCATTCACACCTGCGGATTTTAACATCCTAATTGTAAAGCCATTCATTTGAACCATTTTCAAATCCGACAGTCTAAACCCGAAGTGCACTTAAAGTCAATAAATAATTGATACACCTTTACTATTTGAATAACTAAATGTCTAAAGTGAACAACACTATATAAATACAGAAGGTGCTGCAAGGTTAATCGGGAAAATGTTTAAAGTGCGTTTATTTATCTGTAAATCGATTACGCTATGTTCGTCATTAATATTGAATAGATCTATGAACCGATCTGGAGACTGTTTAATATATGTTGGTACCTCTTTTATGGATTCATTTTCCGATTGCTAGACGCATGTATCACATATGAAATCTTCTGTTTTGCTTGTATTACACATGATTCGTTATGGTTGAATTTTTCAGCGTGGTGGATAGATGATTTAAAAAATCTTTGCCCATAAAAGTCCTTTTCAATAAATCATATCGCGAAATTTTATGTACATCACAAATACGGCTGAATAAATTCGTTCTCGACTTTTATTATTGTTCCTGTCGGATAACTCCCGTAACCAAAATTAATTTCGCTCGTACATCAATAAAGTACTATTCAAGTGGCCAACATGTGACTCTGGTTCGGACCAGATGGGGTTGATGCTCGCATAACAGTAATGCAAAACACTAAATATGTACCATGGATTGTGGAGTTTGAAGCAACAAAGAGGACATCATGTCCAGATAGCACTTCACAGATGCGATAACGTGTGATAAAAATTTTTTTTTAATCGATTGATTTATGTTTCCGGAATATTTTACTGTATATTGGATTGACTAGGACGACATTGAGTATATTGAAGTCCAATGCCCGCACGAAATATGCAGATATGAAGGGAAATCTGCCAAATGTGAAATGGCCTCTGTTATTAAGCGGAAAATAATGGTAATTTTTTGGGCAGTCTTTTATCCTATACTTATTATGATGCATTTTGATGTGTGTTTTTTTTTTCAAATGGCTAAAGTAGATTGGGGCAAGTAACCATAATCACAAAAAATATTATATTGAGATCGGATGACAGTTCTAGGTCAAGGATTTGTAGAAGCGATTTATGGTAGGATAAGATTTCATGGTAATCATCAATTATTGATTGGAATATCTTTTATAAAAATCATAGACAAGCAAATATAAGCAGATGTTTCCTAGAAAAATTACCAATAGTCAAAGATATGTTGAAACAATTTAGATTCCAAATGTTAGTACGTCATTTACGGTCAACAGGAAAACGCGTATAGGTATACTATATTTAATACACCTTTCAAAAATACTTGATATCTTTTACTACGTTTATACGACCAACACAAAACTCACTGTAGATTTTTACACAAAACTCACCATAATTGCATTTAAAAAGAGATTATAAATCCAAATCTAACACAAAACTTAAGGATGAAACATAACAAAAGCTAAAATCTGGCAATTATTGTCAATCTGGCAATTATTGAAAGCCCGTATGGTGATTTAAGTGAACGGCGAAAAGTTGTATCAAAATTTCACTTTTCATCAGATTTTTTAAAATTTATTCTAATCGGATTTTGATGTATGGGAGTTTTATGCAGAATCATATCCTAAATAACTTTTGTTCTTCCACTTTTTTGATAAGATGCACTCTTTTTGAGATACTTAGCCTTGCATTTTACGAAAAACGAATCTTCGTAAATTTTCAAGTCTCAAGCAATCCGTGTCACAGACGGACGGACGGACGGACGGACATGCAAAATTCAATTTTTTTATGATTCTAAACACATTGGTGTAATTCATTTTTGTGTTGGATGGCGGGATCTTACAAACGGTAAGCCAAATTTAAGATACCCCTTACCGGTATAAAAAACTCAAATTTTCTTGCCTGTAGACTGAGAGAAAATTGTCATCTGTCTTCTTTATTGCTAGTGTATGTTGGTGGGATATATTTCTGTGGTGAAAAGTAAGAAGGGTTTCTTGATTTTTCAGGAGAAGCATTTTAATATTTATGAAATTTTAACTGTCGGTGGCAAAATGGTATCAAACCGAATTCAAAAACCTATAACTACAAAATGTTATGAAAAATAAGCGTTTTACGATTGGTTTACTCTGGCTTATTCAAACTTAATATTTTCAGAGAAATTAAGGATTATTTTACTTTAGCCACTCTTTCAAAAAAATGTTATGTCTTAGAAATGGTTACAATCAATGGATAAAGTCAAGTTAAGCCCCTAAAAACCTATACCTCGATTTGGAAAAGAGGCCAAAACCGACTTTAGCCTGCTCGTTTCGGAAAAGTTAAAAACGAAGATTGAACTAACTCGACTTAAGCCACTATTCCACGTGCAAAAACGATCAAATCAATGCAGCTTCGCGCCCATAAGAGTGGATTAAGTCTTTATAAAAATATATGGGATCTGACTTTAGCCGTTCTTCCAAATGCAACTTGGAAATTTTTTGACTTTAGCCATTTGATGTAGTAGCCTATAACGGTCAAAAATGGTCGTAGAAACTAACGGGTTAGTGGAATTAAGAGCATTTTGGAAGGAGAACACGATTCTGTAAAAACATTGAAAACGGCTAAAGTCGAGTTAGGCCCTTACAACTTGTGACGACAGATTTATTTGTTTATTTGTGGTAGCTTTTAATATTCATTTCAAGGTGCAAGTACAAGTGAACCGTTAACTAGAGTCCGACCGAAGGTCAGTTTTTGACCGAAGTCAAAGCTGAACTTCGGCCTTTTTCTTAATCTTCGGCCAAAGCCGAAGTCGAACCCGAAGGTTTGGATAAAAACTAAGATGAATGTTTACCGGTTCTATTAAAATAATTTTTTTGTTGTTAAAAATAATAGAAAAACTAATTTCAAAAAAATACTATGCGCTTTTGAGAAAAAATTCATATAAGCAAATTCAAAGGAAGTAAAATGTCCTGCATTTTTTTTTCTTTTACGCTGTTTACATATCTTTAACGGTTCTCGAGATATTTCAAAAAAAAAAAATTATTTTTCACATTTTTTTTTCTGATATTTATTTATGTGTGGCTTTATTTTGTTTCAATAATTTATTCTGGTATGTTATTTCATTGTTATCAGTACAAATAGATATATAAAGTGCGCGGTGGAAAGGCGGGTAAGGTGCAATTCCAAAGGCCAAGGTGTCGGAGGAGCCCGTAAGGTGTATTTTTTCTTATTGGGATAATACTTTTCCTATACCGATAAAACTATAAACGTTTTTTTTTCAATTATCAAATCAAAAAGTGAATAGACAACAGGTAGAAATACACGACGAGAGACTTTGGTCTCTTAGACCAAAAATTTCGCCTCTGCATACAAAGAGACCTGTGTATACACTTCGGAGACCGAAGATTTGTACCCTAGACCCTAGAGACTTGATACTTGGAGACAAATCTCCGGTCTCCGAAGTGTATACACAGGTCTTTTTGTATGCAGAGGCGAAATTTTTAGTCTAAGAGACCAAAGTCTCTCGTCGTGTATTTCTACCTAAAGTGTTGCAATTGGAGTATCAAATCGAAAAAGTTAATTGGACAAAGCGTTACAATTTTTACATAGCACTTCCATACATCAAAACTCCCTCCAAAATTGTGTTCCAAATCCTATACGACATCGGAAGGAATGTTAAACATAATTTCCGACATCGAAACCGATTCCTGATAGAATTCGTACTGACATTTGTGTGAAATTGCTGACACGACTTCGGAACGCAATTTCGTTTTGAAAGGTCATATACTTTTCGTTATATACTTCGAAATTTCGAATCGATTCCGTAAAGAAGCCTATACTTTTTTGTGGATTTCTTTTCTCTTCTTCGAAAAAGATCAGACAAGTCGAATCTTCAGCTTTTATCAGATTTGTCGCATACAAGTCGAAACAGGTGTTTGGCAGTTTCGAAATGTCGTACTTTCAACATTTTCGGAAGCAAGCGTTTGATGGGTTCTTCTCCCTCTCCTATACTCTGCTATTTATTCAAAAACGGTGCATCTTGTGGAAAAAAATATAAAAAAAACTTGTTGGAATACAATTATGCACAAGTTTTGCATACATCATATTGCAATCGGAGTGACTGTTGACGGTTACAGCTTTACAAAATATTTTCTAGAAAACGGGTGGTGATGGGAAGAAAATTCAAGGAGGGAGAGCCGTGATGCTGTTTGTTTAGGCTTAAAATGTGTTAAGAAACATAGACCCGTCTAAGTGACGAGTCCCAAGAGCTAGTATTATATATGTAGACTCTACTTCTTCATTTACCAGAATTCCTAAATCCTCGCATATTGATGTCCTTCGTTCGTATGAAAGTGGAAAATGCCAGACGTAAAATCTTAGTTGGAAATATATTTTATGACTAGGAATTTAAAAAAATTCAATTTAGATATTAGAAGGTCATGGAAGACTTCCCAGATACATGGAGAAAATCAATTTCCTGTGCTTTTTTTGGAATAATACTGGAGCCAACAATTAGTGTTTTTGTTGTTTCCTCTATGTTTACAAATATTGTCTTATAAAAGTATAAAATGTATATATATTCTACCATATTGCATTTCAGATTCTGTTAGTTTTGTAAAGAAAGTTAAATTGTAGTCTCCAGTGTATCAAATTTTTGAAATCATTTTGGTCTGTATGAAATATTTAAGTGGTTTGTGCCGGAATAAAGAGCCATACTGCTACCAGTATTTGTAGATATAAAAGGTGATATGTTATCAAGAGATTCCTAGCTGGACTAATTCTAATGTGTGCACAGCACAGAATATGTAGAGAAATCTTTTAATGGAGGACATATCCTAATTGAATTTGGTCATCAAATAAATTTGTTTGTTGTGTGTCTTTTGTGTAGAAAATTCTCGGTGTTGAATAAATACGAATTTATATAGGTATATATATATATTAGATTTCTATATATGAATTTAAAGTATGCAACGATATTTTCAAGCTGTGCAGTTGTGACCCCGGATTGCTTGCCCACAGATTTTCGGGCCGTTGGAAAATTTTCTTGTTGAAACAACGGAAGAGGTCACTTCATACATAAATGTACTGTGGACCATATGCATATCCGGCCGGACTAATAATATACCATGGGTGGTCCACTCATAGCCATAGATGCTAAGATATACGGCTATTTATATGTATAGAATAAATTTTAAGAGGCAATGAGCACACATAAACAAATGCCAGCCATATGTGAAAATACTTTTATCCAGATGTTACCACAGCACAATAAAGTTTCTGGTAAGGTAGAACGGTTATAATTTCTAGACCTTTGTGTTTATATTTTTTTTTTTTTAACTTTTTTATCATGATTTAAAAAATTCGAGTGAGGGGTTTATTTAAAACACTCAGAAAATTTTAATTAATTAAACTAAAATGTTCGTTCTTTTTCAATTTATATGATAAAAGTTGTTGATAAAAGGGTTTCTTTTTAAAGACACGCTTTACGAATGAAGGCCAATATTAGAAATAGTCCAGTATATATGAATATTTATCTTTTACACTCTGTATTACACAGAGAGAAATGGAGAAAAGGTTTTAAGCTTGCTGCAGGACTATTTTAGCTAGTACCGGCTAAGTTCCCCCATATAAGTTATATGTTTACTTACAGATTGTGTCTGCCAACTTGCTGTAGATTAATGCCGGAGACACATGTGCAGAATTTTCCATGCAGCGCAATTAGAATACACAGGTTTATATGAAGCGGCCCACATGTAAATTCTGCATGCAGCGCAGAGCTGCACCATATCTCTATTTCTAATTTCTCTGCGCAGAATTAATGATGCCAACCGAGGATTCTTTTTTGGTGCTTGGCAAAATCGACTGTGAGCAAAAAGACTATAGACTAGATTCGTATACAGTGGAAAAGGAAAGTTTGACACTTGGTAAGAACGATTTTTGGCAAAGAACGAGTCTCAGTTTTCCCAGTTTAATTTCCCTGATAGTTCTTCAAATTGTTTCTCCCTCAAATATATGTTTTTGTAGTGTTTACTTTTTTTGTCATATAAAAATTGATTATTTCGAACAAATTCAATCAATTCTTCTTCCATTATTGACAACAGCCGATGCGATGTAATGCCAAAAAAATCTGCTCATGTGTCTTAGCCGCAGATCTGCATGCAGTGCTGCATGCAGAAATTCTGCACATGTGTCTCCGGCATAAGGGAATAAAAATTATTTGGAGCAAGTTAAGTTAGATTGCATTATAAGAACACGTTTGCCTGAGGCCGGCGACGATGTAAGAGATCGTACATTTTAGGCTGCCAATAAGTAATATTACAATTTAGCTCAGCACAGGTAAACGTTACACTTGCATAAGGCAAACTATAAAAACTTTCTGATCAGTACGAAATCCGTTTCAGACAGAATTATGATGATATCTAGCCTGTGCGTGTTCTCTCTCTCTCTCTCGGCGCTACAACCGGTTTCCAGTCCCAGTCACGTGCCGATGTCCTCCAGTTTGCATCCCAATTCTTTTCGCGCCCTGGTCCACGCCGTCTTGCCATCTGAAATTGGGTTTTACTCGTCGCCTTGTTGTTAATAACAATAACCTACCGCAGAAGACTCTCTGAGCCGGGTCACTCTCACTCATTCGAGTGACATGACCAGCCCACCGGAGTCTGTTGAGTCTTATGAGCTTGACTACGGGTACGTCTTGATATCTCTCATAGACATCGCCATTGTAGAGTCTCTGGAATCGTTCCCCTCGAGTATGGGGCCAAAGGTTCTGAGTATCTTCCTCTCAAACGCGAACAAGAGGTCGCAATTATTTTGCTTAGTAAGTCTCAGAGGAATACATGAGGACTCGCAGGATCAGGGTCCTCATCAGGTGCAGTTTGGTTATTATAGTTATGTTTTTCGACCTGAAGAATTTTGATAAGCTGTAGTAGGTTTTGTTGGGTTTAAGCAGCCGTCCGTGGATTCCTTCATTTCTGTCCGTTTTACATATCTTAAATACCTCGAGAACGCGTTCAGCTAGCGACTTGAAAGTTTTGTGTCGATCACAACTAATATTTTTTATTTTATACTTACTTTTTAGTCATTTTGTGTTTGATTAATATGACTACAAAAAAAAGAAATGAAAAAGGTAATAATTTAATTAGATTGTTAAATACAACTCGGTCCATTAAAATTGCAATATACGTAATCAAAAAATATGATACTCAGCTGTTGAGATATTGTTAAAAATGTCCCGAGCTTCCAGAGTTGTCCGTTCTGCAAAAGTGCTATAACTGCGATTTAAACTGAAAATAAAAAGTCTCCTATATGATGCAAGTAATAAAGTGAAACATGCAACATCACTTCAGCGGAAAAGGATTGAATGGCGCGACACATTGGGTGAATATTGCCACGACGCTCGTTCATTTACGACAGCATTCCATAAAATATTTTTGCACTTTTATCCCATTTTCCACTTGTTTTAGTGGGTTATTTCACGCTGTATTTCAGTATTATACATATATTTATATTAACCTGTAGAAATATCTTTAAAAAGTATCAGACACAGATATGTGTGAATGTGCTTCTCCTTAACCCTTTTGTTTGGTTTTATCACTGTATAGTCCTCGATATGCCGTCTAACAAAGTGCTTAAAGTGAAGTCCATTAAATATTTTTATAACAAAAATAATATTCACATTAGCTGCACTTACCATAATACATTCTTGAATTGAGACTGTGAGGTCCTCGGGGAGCCCACTTGCTCCCTTTGTGTACGCGATACGCTATAAAGGGTTTCTTATTATGGAGCAAATAGTCTAGAATACAATCACAACACACACACAGGGTATTTGAAGAAGAAGAAGAAGCAGAAAAAAAGCATTGTGTGAATCCTAGATACAATTGATAGAAAGAATGAAGGGGAAACCAATGGGTGAATGGAAGATAACCGAATGGGTTCTTGGCTATTGGGGTGTCGAAAGCAAAGGCCACTTACGCTCATGTAACCTTTTCATCAGGCAATAACAAAGAGTTCAAGAGGTAATAAAAGTTTTGAGTTACGTCAAAGCCTTTTTGAACATTGTATATGGATTTGTCAGAAAACAACGGTAGGAGAAAATTTTACGGGTCTTTAAATCCAAGTAGCACTTTTAGTTGCATTCCGCATTTAAAAACCCTGCTGTAATGACGTTTTTAGTCTGTTAGTCTGTTAGTCTGTTAGTCTGTTAGTCCTGTTAGTCTGTTAGTCTGTTAGTCTGTTAGTCTGTTAGTCTGTTAGTCTGTTAGTCTGTTAGTCTGTTAGTCTGTTAGTCTGTTAGTCTGTTAGTCTGTTAGTCTGTTAGTCTGTTAGTCTGTTAGTCTGTTAGTCTGTTAGTCTGTTAGTCTGTTAGTCTGTTAGTCTGTTAGTCTCTTAGTCTGTTAGTCTGTTAGTCTGTTAGTCTATTAGTCTGTTAAGATATTAGCAATGAGATCAAAGCTTTCAACGATAAGAAAATTAAAGCTTTGATCTCATTGGTTGAGGAAGCTAAATCGTAATCGCAATCGCAATCGTGATCGTAATCGTAATCGTAATCGTAATCGTAATCGTAATCGTAATCGTAATCGTAATCGTAATCGTAATCGTAATCGTAATCGTAATCGTAATCGTAATCGTAATCGTAATCGTAATCGCAATCGCATTCGTAATCGCATTCGTAATCGCAATCGTAATCGTAATCGTAATCGCAATCGTTAGTCTAAATTGGGCTTTAGTTTGTTAGTCTATTAGTCTGTGAAGCCCAATTCAGACTAACGATTGCAATTACGATTGCGATTACGATTACGATTACGATTACGATTCCGATTACGATTGCGATTGTGATTACGATTGCGATTTACACTCTACAATTTACACTGTAACCCGACGAATAAACTTTTAGTTTATACTACCCCAACAGAAGTGTTTGCGTATCCCCAACAAATTTTCATATGCCGGAAACATCCATCCAAATAACTTAATAAAAAATTCAGTAATAAAAAATTCTTTCTAACGTCATCTTGGTCCAGTCTCCGCTAAAATTTTTAATACTTCTTTTGGATCTATGGCGATTTCTCGATAAGTAAATATTTAAATTGACTAATCCGTTCAGCCTTGATTTTTGTACACTAGTCGTAGATTGTTTATGGATGCTTTATTTCTTTTCTCCGAAAAGGATCTAGCATTTTCGATGGACAGATTTTGCAAGTGTTTGGTTTTTTGTTCTTTCACTTCAGAAAACGTTTCGAATTGTCCGATTTTTGACATTTTCGGAACCCAGCGAAATATTTCCATCTTCGCAATTGTAGAGTTTTTGTACTTATATGAGTAGCTCGATAAATCACATGACAGTGGTGGCTCTGGATAAACTGGTTATGGAAACGTTACTGGTTGTAGGAACGCTATGGTTCCAATTGGGTATTCTGTGAGACCTTGCAATCCCTACCAAAACTAATATAGTGGAACGCCACATACAAAAAATAAAGTCTATGTTGGCAATAACTTTATCATTAATAAAAAATAATTTTAAATATTTTCGTAAAAAGTATTCATTAAATTGATCGAGAAATTTAATCAAACCAATTAAACCGGTTCAAATTTACACAAAATACTTTGAAAAATTAAGATAAAATTTTAAGTAATTTTGAAAAATTAATAATAATTAAAAATCAATCAAATGAAAATTATCGTCAAAAAGTTAGGGCGTAAGAAATTTATCACAAAATATCAAGGGACATCGCGAAAATGAAGAATATTGTAAAGTCTCGTAAAAAAGAAATAAAAAATGTTTTGTAATGTTCATTTATTGTAACATTTTGGAATTTTTTCTTTAAGATTTTCTAATAAACCAAATAAATAAAACTAAAATCCAAAACGTTGTCTAAAACTTTAAAAGATCGTTTAAATCAAACTTTTAAATAACTATGGCAAGGAAAATACCAGTTCGGTTTTTAGTTTCGGTTTAAAAGTCTGTTTTCTAGTTTCGATTTAGAATATGTTTGTCTAAAATGCTACATTTCTGTGAGTGATAAATAAATTTGGTCTGGCGTCTCAGAGTGTTTCGAGTAGAACAAATTTTATGACATTCACCAAGAAATCAAGTGTGTAATTTTAATATTTCAACAATTGTATTTTATTTAGAAATAGTTGCCTCGTTTAAAACTGCCTTAATTTTATTTTTAAAATTTTTTTGTGGATTTGGCAGTTTTTTTCTCTATAAGCGAAAAAAAAAACATTTTTGTGACTTTTTAGAAGTTTTTTGTCATTTATATAAAAACCTATTCACATAATTCATTTGACGATTATATATTATGGTCAAAGGCTTTAAAATTACACTCCATATTTTTTAGGTGTTGAAATTTTCGAGAAATAAACATTTTAGGAAGAAGCTAATTCTTAACTAAATTCCAACTACTAAAAGCCACAAAAAAATTATTAAAATATGTTAAAATATCTGAGTTTTACATTATACAGAAACTCTTCCTGTATTAGAAGTCAAAAAATTTCATACATTTTCATCCATTTTCGGTAGATATGTAGATTGTTCCAAAGACCATGCAGGATTCGACGACTTTTATGCCCCCGGGCTAACTTTTGAACCAGTTCGGGTTTCACTTTCGTAGTACATCCATTGGAAAGGTATTTTGCTCTAGTTTCATGGATATAAGCTCTTTTTAACGGGGAACTGCAGGGGGATGGTCACACTCAGAAAAATGGAGGCTAACTCGACGACCTACATACGGCGTAATTGGCCTCGGGTAGGCGCGCGTTCGCCTGCATGTGGGCAAGTAAAACTGAGTTGACCTGTGGTCGGAGAAATTCTGAAATTAAGCCACCAGCAGGTGAAGTAGGGCATTGGGAGCTGCAGGAGTTGACCTTAGATAGGTTAACTCTGACCGCTAGCTGGCTTACAGACTGTTATATGCGAGGGGAACTGACGAGGTGTTTAAATAAATCCTTTGATATGCGATCGGCATTTAGGCACGCTTGTATATGCACAGCTCAACTCGCCGGATGGGGGGTGTGGTTCTTGCCTTCGCTCAAAGAAAA
This sequence comes from Chrysopilus asiliformis, assembly GCA_964034945.1. Taxonomy (NCBI): domain Eukaryota; kingdom Metazoa; phylum Arthropoda; class Insecta; order Diptera; family Rhagionidae; genus Chrysopilus; species Chrysopilus asiliformis. Next base: position 39,596,757 of record OZ035961.1, read on the forward strand.
GCCCTCTAATAACAAAAAAAATATTCGTGCCTTTGGGGAGGGGAATGAATCAAGCAAAACTAAGAAAGGAGAGAGGAAAGGAAGGGAAAGGTGTAAGAACTGATCCATATTATTGTCCGCAACATACACTGATCAAGAATTGTTGATCCGTGTCATCTCTCCACTACATCACACCACCAGCAATCAAAACCCAAAACTTAATGCATCATAATTTTTTTATTCGTAGATTATGAAAATTAAAATTTTAAACATTTAGTAATAAAAACTTATCAACATTTCGAAATATTATGAATATAGGAATATTTATAGCATGCAAATAAAATAAATTTCTAATATAATAACAAATATATAAATATAAATTGAACATTTAAAGCTAGTAGAATTGGATCAAAATGAGTTTTCAATTCTACGAACCATTCTGACGCCACTAAAATATATATATATAATTCCAGAATATTTGGTTAAAATTAAACACGATGCATTCGTAGTTTATGAAATATTGGGCCCAAGATTTCGCAGATAAAACGATTTTTACCACCATTTGTGATCTCGAATTGAAGACTAAAAGTGGCTACAGATCACAGATTATTTTATAATTTTCTTTTATAACAGAATATTTTACAATTTACACTTTAAAAAAAAACCATTGATGCATTTTTATAATAAAAAAATATACGAGAAAGCTCCTGCTGCGAAAGTCTTAGTCGCGTTGAACTGGAATTCTGGATTTTCCGTAGAAACATGCGTATTTTAGATTGAAATAAGATTTCAGTCTTGAAGAGTCGGATTCGTAAATTACTCTCTTATTAATCGTAGATATTTATGTTAAATAATAATTTTCTTCAGCATAATACTAGGGGAAAACTGAAGCGATACCGTTCGCAAAAAAAAAGGTTTTTCCTACCATGCGGTTCTAACCTAAGCAAAAGTGAATTGCTATTAATTACTCATTTATACTTTTTTTCCCCGAATTTTGTTATAAAAAGCTTCGGTCTTACTTGAATTGTTTTTGTGCTTTTCTTAAAGATGATAAAATTTCTTTTTATATCCTGCTAAAATCCACTATATGGTGCAGCCATGTGGTTATACATCCATCCTTGGGATGATTTTAACACATAATCCGAGCGAGTATCCTTCACTAAAATTTTCATCTCTGCATTACAAAAATGTCCTATATTTAATTCACCTGACCACTCTACTCACGTTTTCCCAAAAGAAATTCAAATTTTGCCGGTTTTCTTTTCCTTCTATTGCAATATAAAATTAAACCTAATTTCCGCAACAAGAAAATTGCTGACACAACTGCACTGTTGACCACCTGGTAGGAAAATGAGACCAAGGCGCCAAAATAGAAACCGGAGATGCCTCCATGTTGATCCGAAATAAAATCACCTATTTTGGTTACATCGCAAAGATCGGAGTTTATCAAAAGAAATTAACGATAAACTGCAAAAATTCTTTCAGAATTTTTACGATTTTTAGATTCAATATAAAGGTGAAAAGGGTTACTATTTGCTATACCACATTTATTAAAACTCTCGATATCCCTAATGCCATGACACCGGAAAAATTGCCTGCCCTTATGTCATTAATTTGACGTCAAAATTTGACGTCACAAAAGTTGATTCTGACCAGAAATCGACTATAGCATCTTTAGCCCATAGTGTTTTGAAAGGCCCACATTTCAAATGGTTTTCGTTCGACTGAAAGTAAGTTGTTTTGATACTTTTTATTAATATTTTCGCATTTCTAATATTTTTATTGTTCACAGGCCGATCTAATGTTCAACGAAGATCGACAAACAAACCGGTCCACAGAGGGAATTATCGAATGGCAAGTTTAAATCATTTTAATCAGCTGTGTCATTTTCTGTGTTTTTGTGCTGTGCAGTGTTTTCGAAAAAGAAATTTAACGTGAAATTTTGGTTTTATTCCAGGAACTAGGTGACCAAAAGGGATCAAACATCGAAATCATCCGTACATAATTGTATCGTTAAGTATTTAATTTTTATCTCGATGTAAAATTAATCTTTTTTCAAAATTCTCGTGTACAATTTGTGATGTTTTGTTTACGTTTATTGTTCAGTGCCTGTCAAACAAAATTTCAAAATTCGACATGAAAGTTATTTATAATGTAGTATTTTTAATGTTTTTGTGTTAATTATTAGGGTTTTGAATGGAACTGCAGATGATGAAACGGATATGCCAAAAAAAAAAGGAAGAAGGGACCGTGGAAGAAGTGAGCAGAAATTTGAGTGAACGGAAAGAAGATAAGTTCTATTGTTTTTATTTTGTGAAAATCATATTTAATAAAATTTTGTTTTCCAGGCGACTGCTACACCACCAAAATGTTTGTGAACCTGCCGAAACAAAAAGTTTGGAAAAACCGAAGCCTGGATGATTTAGTTTATTTTTTTTTTATTTTTGTTTTACGATTTCGCCCAATGAAAAAAAAATTGTTCTTGTTTTTATAAATGTTTTATGTTGGCTAGGGATGATCAACGTGGGGACGAACCCATATATTGAAGCCGGGCATACTGAAAATATCAGATTTTTTTTTTTTTTTTTTTTTTCTTTTATAATGAATTTACGATTATCTATCAAGGCTTTAAATCTTTGGCGTGAAAAACTCCTATAATTTTACCGGACAGATCTTGTATCTCGTATAGATTTTTGCCAACGGATTTCGATACACGGCATTTCACAAATTTTGGGCATAGTTTGGCATTTAGATCTTTGCTTTTGTTGCTCAATACGAAGTTTCTTTTAAAGATTACTTGACCCGCTTGGTATTTGATAGGTCTTGATCGAAGATTATAGTATTTTGCGCTCCGCTCATACGCTTGGTGTAGTTTTTCTTTTATATGTGCACGAATTATTTCAAGCCGCTGGTTTTTAGGTAACAAAGCGAGCTCGCTGTCTTCTAGGCAGTTTAGTTTCTTAGCTATCTGATACATGGAGCCGTGGGTAAACATGTTACAGCCAAATAATGCAAAGTACGGAGATACGCCGAGGGATTGATGCACAGCTGTACGTAAAGCACATTCGACTTCTGGAATATGTAAATCCCAATCTTTTTGTGACTCTTTTAGGTACGATCGAATGGCTTCTAGCACACTCCGGTTCACTCGTTCCGAGGAGTTTGACTGAGGAGCATAATTGGCGGTCTTCATGTGAAATATACCATATCTACTCAATAATGTTTGAAACTCCTTGCTAAGAAATTGTTTACCATTATCTGAATGGATTATTTGTGGCACACCAAATTTATTAAAAATCTCAGATTTTAAGAAATTATTAACAGAAACAGCATCGGCTTTTCTTAAAGGTTTTAAAAACACGAATTTCGTTAAATGATCCAGTGCGATGAAAATAAAACTATTACCGGCTTTTGACCTTGGGTAGGGGCCAAGAAAATCAACATAAAGTTTTTGAAAAGGTCGTTCGTTGACAGTTTGAGATCCCATTTCCGGTCTTAAAATTTGATTCGATGACTTGGACTCCTTACAAACATCACACCGCCCTATAAAGTTTCTGACCGCAGTTGTCATTCCAGGAAAATAATAAAATTCTCGAATACGTGCTAATGTTTTGGCTATACCCCCATGTGAAGTCTGAGGTGGCTCATGGGCCGAAGAAATCAGCTGCTGCGTTAGCCCAGAAGGGATCCACATTTTCCAAGAAAATTCCTGTGTACCATTATCTTTATCATATGGAAACATTCGTTTGTAAACGAAATCATCAACAACTTTTAAGTCCGGCAGACGTTCTTGATTTTTATTGATGGTTTCGATTAACTCAGAATATTCTTCTGATTTAAAATCTGGTGATTGCAAATCAACTGATAGAACTTTGTCCTCCAAAGCAATTCCTTCGATAAACGCGCGTGACAAAGTGTCAGGCACAACATTCACCGAACCTTTTCGGTGGACAATATCAAAATGAAAGCCTTGGAGTTTAAGACTCCAACGAGCTAAACGCCCGCTTAAGTCCTTCAGGCCCATAAGCCATCTAAGACTTGCGTGATCCGTAAAAATTGTGAAGTTTATGCCCTCGATATAGGGACGAAATTTCATAACAGCAGTGACGGCAGACAAACATTCTTTTTCCGTCACACTGTAATTGGATTGTGCCTTGTTCAGTTTTTGTGACATATACGCTATTACTCTTTCTTGTCCGCTATCGTCCACCTGAAAAAGAACAGCTGCAATTCCAGTGTCGGAAGCGTCACATTGGACAAAAAACTTTCTTGCAAAATCCGGATGTGTCAGAATAGGTGCGGAAGTCAGTGCAGTTTTGAGTTTTTCGAAACTTGTTAATGCTTCAGGTGTCATTACGAATGTTTTGGTTTTTTTCAGAGTGTCGGTAAGTGGTGCGGCGAGTGTGGCGTAATCCTTTATAAACTTCCGGTACCATCCGGACATGCCTAAAAATCTGCGTACTTGTCGGACCGATTTTGGTACCGGAAAGTTTATAATTGCCGATACTTTACCAGGGTCGGTTTTTAATTCCCCATTACCAAGAATAAAACCCAGATATTTTAATTCGCGGAAGCAAAATCGAGACTTTTTGGTGTTAATTGTGAGATTCGCTTTTCTCAGACACTCAGCGACTTCTTCTAATATTGACAGGTGGGTTTCAAAGTCGGGAGAAACTACCAAAAGATCGTCAAGGTAAACGAAGAAACGGTCTCGAAGTCTCGCAGGTATCACTTTGTCCATCAATCTTGCCATCCGTTGAGGGCTGTTACAAAGGCCGAAAGCCATGACCACAAATTGATATAATCCTCTTCCCGGTACGGTGAAGGCAGTTTTAGGTTGACTTTCTTTATCTAGTGGCACTTGCCAAAAAGCATCGTTTAAATCGATACTGCTTATGTAAACCGTATCGTTCAAACGACTCAGAAGTCCCTCCAGATGAGGGAGTGGATATGCATCTTTTTTCGTTAGGGCGTTTACCCAACGAGAATCCAAACAGAGCCTGTTTTTCCCTGGCTTACGTATAAGCACTATGGGACTACTCCACGGACTCTCACTTTCTTCTATAACTCCTAATTTCAACATTCTATCCACTTCCTCAAAAAGGGGGACTTGAACCGCTGGAGAAATTGGGTAGAATTTACGTTTCACCGGGACCGCGTCTCCTGTATCTATGACGTGTTCTTCGAGTGTTGTACGGCCTAAACCGAATTTTGAACTACATAGAAATTTATCGACAATAATTCTTAATCGAGCTTCTTGATCATAAGTCAGATCGTGCATACTAGAATTTTTAATATTTTCCCCATGACAGCTTAAGTCAGAAACGAAAAGATTAGGTGCGACAGAAAAAGATTGCCAAAAATCAATCCCCAAATAAAGTTCTTGATCCAAATTTGGCACTAGATATAGGGTTATTTCTTTAGTTTCGCACTTATAAGTTATTGGAACTTTGACTCTTCCCGAAATAACTTGAGAACTGCCATCAGCTGTTCGTACCTTTGCATTCACGGGATAAACTTTTATTTTCAAATTTTCAACGATTTTATTACAATCTCGTCCTAAACAACTTATGCTGGCACCACTATCCAGGAGGCCAAACATTTGAAAATCTTTTAACAGAACTTTTGCATAAGGTCTCCGATCAGCAGATGTACCGATTATAGAAGACAAAATTTTCTGTTTTGCAAGTTTTCGCGCAGCATAACGAAGTCTAGCTCTAGAGGCGTTTTTGGACACGGGAATAGATTTTTGTTTAATTGGAATTTGGGCATTATCTTCTTTTCCAAAAATTTTCTGTCTAATTTCTTGGTATTCTTTAAGTCGGACGTGGTAGGGCTTATGTTGCTTATATTGTGGAACGGAAATACTCTTTAGTTTATAATTAGGATTTTCAAGAATTTTAGTGAATGTAGGATATTCAAAACTACTATGATTTTCTTTAGAGGTCGAAACAGAAACTATTCCGGGACGGTTTGGGTCGAACGGGATGGTCCCGGCAGCCTCGCGTTTGATCGGGAGTTTCCCTTTTTGCATTTAGTACAATTTGGAGATTTAACCCCTTCTGCGCCACATTTATAGCAGAAGAGACTGCGTTGGTCTGCAGGACATTCTATAAAATTGTGGCCAGGACCTTTACAATTCCAGCATACGAGATGATTTTTCTTTCTCTCACTTGGATAAGAAATAGCATTAACAGGTGTTTCTTCTATTTCAAAATCGGACTCCTCAGACTCATTATAAGAAATCGCATTTATTCGACGCAGATTGGGATTTGGGATTGGAGTTCTGTTACGCCCAGAATCATATGTCGGAAAGTCTTGTTCCGTGGATCGACAGACATCACGTAGATGTTCAAGGGAGAAGACTGTCATTGGATAAACATACCGAATAAGCGAAGGTTTTAAATTTCTTTTTATTATGTCCACTAATTCGCGATCGTTAATCGGCTTGGACATTTTATTTCGATGACGCGTCATGACATTCAAATATTCGTCAAAACTTTCTTGGGGCAATTGCTTTCGAGCTGTAAGTTTAGATATGATATCTACATCCCCTTCCGAAGTACGAAATTGCCGTTTAAGAGAGTCTTTCAAAGTCATCCAATCAAGTCGAGGGTTTCGCTTTCGAAATTGCCAGAACCATTCTCTAGCAGAACCTTGTAACATTACATGAAAGTTTTTCAAGACTAACTTCCAAGAAGTAAAAGATGACTCTTGCATGAACTCAACTTGAAAGATAAAATCTTCGATCGTGGGCGACTTCGGAGTGCCATCGAAACTAATTCCCCACTTATCGAGTATGACTTTAGGAAAAAAGTTAGAGTGACCATAATTATTATTTGGAGGTGACTGTTGATAGCCGTTTCGTGAAAAATATTGACCCACCGGCTGTTGCGTATTGGGTTCCCGAACAGTGTGTGGGTAGTAATGTCCGTACGGGTCTGTTTGTTGTTCAAGAGGTGGCTGGGGTTGATATCCAGAGGAAATATTTTGGTTTTGCTGCAATTGATGTTGAAATTGCTGTTGTAAATTTTTTTGAATTAAAATTAGATCCTGATTTGATCTAAGGGTAGATGTTGAACCATTATTTGCGGGCAGTGTATTTGTAGGCTGATTAATGTTAATATTAGGCATCTGATTTACGGGATTCGCAGGTGAAGAGGTACTTTCTTCTATCGGATTTGGAGCAGAATTCGAAGCTGGTAAATCAGGATTAGGCCTATCATTTCTAGCTTGCTGTTCCTCCACTTGTGAACCTACAACGATATCAGCAACGTTCGAATTTGCCGGAGTATTGTTCGAATTTAAATACGAGTAGATGGAAGCAGAGAAATTCTGAAAACGTTTTTCCCACAATTCATTAAAACTCCTTAACATATATTCTTGCTGACGTCCTAGCTCAGCCAGAATTTTATTATGAGGATCTGACGTGAGTAAAGTGTTCGGTGGATTAACCTTTGGATCTAAAAATAAATTAGGATTCATAGTGGTATTTTCTTCTGACAAATTTGCAACAGAATCTAAAGATATATTCTAAGCAGCTAAAGAAGCGGCACCAATCTGTGAAAAATCTGGACCCTGAACTATAGACGGATTTGGCATTGAATGATTTAGTTCCTGGGCCCGGTCAGAACCTGGTTGGGTTTTTGTTGGGGGAGACCTAAACATAGCTGACTTTCGATTTGTACGATTCGCAACAGAACGTGTGAATGGCCTTTGATAATCGAACTTATATTGTCTCTTAACTTTTCGTTCTACGTTTCGTTTTTGATCTGGAGATGATCTAGGCATAATAATCTTACTTTGTAATTAAACAATAATTTCTTTTTCTATATATATATCATCAATAATTGCTGGCGATGTAACAAAGCGGAAGAGAAGCACAGAGGAAAATCATATTTGCTAGACATAAATAGGGATCAGGAAATTCAAAGGGTGAAAAATTGTTAATATTATTACTATAGGAATTATTAGTTTCTAGAATCCACGACAAGAAAAGCATTGGCTACTGCGGCAAACGTGGTGTTATCTTGCTTAAGCTTCATAACCCGGCCTCACAGACAGCTTACAAATTCTTTCAGATTTATGCGATGCAATAAAAAGATTCTGTAATTTTTTTTTTTTTTGTTAACTATTTTGACCCGTGGCAAATGTGATGCAATTGATATTGATCATACAGCATACACAGACACACTGGACCATTCAGCATAAGAAAATTAATAATTCCAAAATTGTTAATGATCATTTGAATCCTGCACATTTCGGCAATGCGGTAACAGCTTGGAAACATAATAATGAATTACATTAGCTTATTATCCGAGACTCAAAATGCTTAGCAACCAAATAACCACTAAAAAATTTACTCAAAGAAAACTACTACCGGAAATTTAGGGATAAAATTATACTCAAATTGGGAAGTAATTGGATGAAATTTGGGGAAGAAAAGCCTTAGCATTTCGGAAAAGAAGGGGTAGTACTCTCCGTGAAGGACTCGACTTTTATCTGGCTTCGTCCGTGCAAGACTAGGCCGAAGCCAAACGTTGGGCGCCATTTGTTATATGCGAGGGGAACTGACGAGGTGTTTAAATAAATCCTTTGATATGCGATCGGCATTTAGGCACGCTTGTATATGCACAGCTCAACTCGCCGGATGGGGGGTGTGGTTCTTGCCTTCGCTCAAAGAAAAGCCCTCTAATAACAAAAAAAATATTCGTGCCTTTGGGGAGGGGAATGAATCAAGCAAAACTAAGAAAGGAGAGAGGAAAGGAAGGGAAAGGTGTAAGAACTGATCCATATTATTGTCCGCAACATACACTGATCAAGAATTGTTGATCCGTGTCATCTCTCCACTACATCACACCACCAGCAATCAAAACCCAAAACTTAATGCATCATAATTTTTTTATTCGTAGATTATGAAAATTAAAATTTTAAACATTTAGTAATAAAAACTTATCAACATTTCGAAATATTATGAATATAGGAATATTTATAGCATGCAAATAAAATAAATTTCTAATATAATAACAAATATATAAATATAAATTGAACATTTAAAGCTAGTAGAATTGGATCAAAATGAGTTTTCAATTCTACGAACCATTCTGACGCCACTAAAATATATATATATAATTCCAGAATATTTGGTTAAAATTAAACACGATGCATTCGTAGTTTATGAAATATTGGGCCCAAGATTTCGCAGATAAAACGATTTTTACCACCATTTGTGATCTCGAATTGAAGACTAAAAGTGGCTACAGATCACAGATTATTTTATAATTTTCTTTTATAACAGAATATTTTACAATTTACACTTTAAAAAAAAACCATTGATGCATTTTTATAATAAAAAAATATACGAGAAAGCTCCTGCTGCGAAAGTCTTAGTCGCGTTGAACTGGAATTCTGGATTTTCCGTAGAAACATGCGTATTTTAGATTGAAATAAGATTTCAGTCTTGAAGAGTCGGATTCGTAAATTACTCTCTTATTAATCGTAGATATTTATGTTAAATAATAATTTTCTTCAGCATAATACTAGGGGAAAACTGAAGCGATACCGTTCGCAAAAAAAAAGGTTTTTCCTACCATGCGGTTCTAACCTAAGCAAAAGTGAATTGCTATTAATTACTCATTTATACTTTTTTTCCCCGAATTTTGTTATAAAAAGCTTCGGTCTTACTTGAATTGTTTTTGTGCTTTTCTTAAAGATGATAAAATTTCTTTTTATATCCTGCTAAAATCCACTATATGGTGCAGCCATGTGGTTATACATCCATCCTTGGGATGATTTTAACACATAATCCGAGCGAGTATCCTTCACTAAAATTTTCATCTCTGCATTACAAAAATGTCCTATATTTAATTCACCTGACCACTCTACTCACGTTTTCCCAAAAGAAATTCAAATTTTGCCGGTTTTCTTTTCCTTCTATTGCAATATAAAATTAAACCTAATTTCCGCAACAAGAAAATTGCTGACACAACTGCACTGTTGACCACCTGGTAGGAAAATGAGACCAAGGCGCCAAAATAGAAACCGGAGATGCCTCCATGTTGATCCGAAATAAAATCACCTATTTTGGTTACATCGCAAAGATCGGAGTTTATCAAAAGAAATTAACGATAAACTGCAAAAATTCTTTCAGAATTTTTACGATTTTTAGATTCAATATAAAGGTGAAAAGGGTTACTATTTGCTATACCACATTTATTAAAACTCTCGATATCCCTAATGCCATGACACCGGAAAAATTGCCTGCCCTTATGTCATTAATTTGACGTCAAAATTTGACGTCACAAAAGTTGATTCTGACCAGAAATCGACTATAGCATCTTTAGCCCATAGTGTTTTGAAAGGCCCACATTTCAAATGGTTTTCGTTCGACTGAAAGTAAGTTGTTTTGATACTTTTTATTAATATTTTCGCATTTCTAATATTTTTATTGTTCACAGGCCGATCTAATGTTCAACGAAGATCGACAAACAAACCGGTCCACAGAGGGAATTATCGAATGGCAAGTTTAAATCATTTTAATCAGCTGTGTCATTTTCTGTGTTTTTGTGCTGTGCAGTGTTTTCGAAAAAGAAATTTAACGTGAAATTTTGGTTTTATTCCAGGAACTAGGTGACCAAAAGGGATCAAACATCGAAATCATCCGTACATAATTGTATCGTTAAGTATTTAATTTTTATCTCGATGTAAAATTAATCTTTTTTCAAAATTCTCGTGTACAATTTGTGATGTTTTGTTTACGTTTATTGTTCAGTGCCTGTCAAACAAAATTTCAAAATTCGACATGAAAGTTATTTATAATGTAGTATTTTTAATGTTTTTGTGTTAATTATTAGGGTTTTGAATGGAACTGCAGATGATGAAACGGATATGCCAAAAAAAAAAGGAAGAAGGGACCGTGGAAGAAGTGAGCAGAAATTTGAGTGAACGGAAAGAAGATAAGTTCTATTGTTTTTATTTTGTGAAAATCATATTTAATAAAATTTTGTTTTCCAGGCGACTGCTACACCACCAAAATGTTTGTGAACCTGCCGAAACAAAAAGTTTGGAAAAACCGAAGCCTGGATGATTTAGTTTATTTTTTTTTTATTTTTGTTTTACGATTTCGCCCAATGAAAAAAAAATTGTTCTTGTTTTTATAAATGTTTTATGTTGGCTAGGGATGATCAACGTGGGGACGAACCCATATATTGAAGCCGGGCATACTGAAAATATCAGATTTTTTTTTTTTTTTTTTTTTCTTTTATAATGAATTTACGATTATCTATCAAGGCTTTAAATCTTTGGCGTGAAAAACTCCTATAATTTTACCGGACAGATCTTGTATCTCGTATAGATTTTTGCCAACGGATTTCGATACACGGCATTTCACAAATTTTGGGCATAGTTTGGCATTTAGATCTTTGCTTTTGTTGCTCAATACGAAGTTTCTTTTAAAGATTACTTGACCCGCTTGGTATTTGATAGGTCTTGATCGAAGATTATAGTATTTTGCGCTCCGCTCATACGCTTGGTGTAGTTTTTCTTTTATATGTGCACGAATTATTTCAAGCCGCTGGTTTTTAGGTAACAAAGCGAGCTCGCTGTCTTCTAGGCAGTTTAGTTTCTTAGCTATCTGATACATGGAGCCGTGGGTAAACATGTTACAGCCAAATAATGCAAAGTACGGAGATACGCCGAGGGATTGATGCACAGCTGTACGTAAAGCACATTCGACTTCTGGAATATGTAAATCCCAATCTTTTTGTGACTCTTTTAGGTACGATCGAATGGCTTCTAGCACACTCCGGTTCACTCGTTCCGAGGAGTTTGACTGAGGAGCATAATTGGCGGTCTTCATGTGAAATATACCATATCTACTCAATAATGTTTGAAACTCCTTGCTAAGAAATTGTTTACCATTATCTGAATGGATTATTTGTGGCACACCAAATTTATTAAAAATCTCAGATTTTAAGAAATTATTAACAGAAACAGCATCGGCTTTTCTTAAAGGTTTTAAAAACACGAATTTCGTTAAATGATCCAGTGCGATGAAAATAAAACTATTACCGGCTTTTGACCTTGGGTAGGGGCCAAGAAAATCAACATAAAGTTTTTGAAAAGGTCGTTCGTTGACAGTTTGAGATCCCATTTCCGGTCTTAAAATTTGATTCGATGACTTGGACTCCTTACAAACATCACACCGCCCTATAAAGTTTCTGACCGCAGTTGTCATTCCAGGAAAATAATAAAATTCTCGAATACGTGCTAATGTTTTGGCTATACCCCCATGTGAAGTCTGAGGTGGCTCATGGGCCGAAGAAATCAGCTGCTGCGTTAGCCCAGAAGGGATCCACATTTTCCAAGAAAATTCCTGTGTACCATTATCTTTATCATATGGAAACATTCGTTTGTAAACGAAATCATCAACAACTTTTAAGTCCGGCAGACGTTCTTGATTTTTATTGATGGTTTCGATTAACTCAGAATATTCTTCTGATTTAAAATCTGGTGATTGCAAATCAACTGATAGAACTTTGTCCTCCAAAGCAATTCCTTCGATAAACGCGCGTGACAAAGTGTCAGGCACAACATTCACCGAACCTTTTCGGTGGACAATATCAAAATGAAAGCCTTGGAGTTTAAGACTCCAACGAGCTAAACGCCCGCTTAAGTCCTTCAGGCCCATAAGCCATCTAAGACTTGCGTGATCCGTAAAAATTGTGAAGTTTATGCCCTCGATATAGGGACGAAATTTCATAACAGCAGTGACGGCAGACAAACATTCTTTTTCCGTCACACTGTAATTGGATTGTGCCTTGTTCAGTTTTTGTGACATATACGCTATTACTCTTTCTTGTCCGCTATCGTCCACCTGAAAAAGAACAGCTGCAATTCCAGTGTCGGAAGCGTCACATTGGACAAAAAACTTTCTTGCAAAATCCGGATGTGTCAGAATAGGTGCGGAAGTCAGTGCAGTTTTGAGTTTTTCGAAACTTGTTAATGCTTCAGGTGTCATTACGAATGTTTTGGTTTTTTTCAGAGTGTCGGTAAGTGGTGCGGCGAGTGTGGCGTAATCCTTTATAAACTTCCGGTACCATCCGGACATGCCTAAAAATCTGCGTACTTGTCGGACCGATTTTGGTACCGGAAAGTTTATAATTGCCGATACTTTACCAGGGTCGGTTTTTAATTCCCCATTACCAACAATAAAACCCAGATATTTTAATTCGCGGAAGCAAAATCGAGACTTTTTGGTGTTAATTGTGAGATTCGCTTTTCTCAGACACTCAGCGACTTCTTCTAATATTGACAGGTGGGTTTCAAAGTCGGGAGAAACTACCAAAAGATCGTCAAGGTAAACGAAGAAACGGTCTCGAAGTCTCGCAGGTATCACTTTGTCCATCAATCTTGCCATCCGTTGAGGGCTGTTACAAAGGCCGAAAGCCATGACCACAAATTGATATAATCCTCTTCCCGGTACGGTGAAGGCAGTTTTAGGTTGACTTTCTTTATCTAGTGGCACTTGCCAAAAAGCATCGTTTAAATCGATACTGCTTATGTAAACCGTATCGTTCAAACGACTCAGAAGTCCCTCCAGATGAGGGAGTGGATATGCATCTTTTTTCGTTAGGGCGTTTACCCAACGAGAATCCAAACAGAGCCTGTTTTTCCCTGGCTTACGTATAAGCACTATGGGACTACTCCACGGACTCTCACTTTCTTCTATAACTCCTAATTTCAACATTCTATCCACTTCCTCAAAAAGGGGGACTTGAACCGCTGGAGAAATTGGGTAGAATTTACGTTTCACCGGGACCGCGTCTCCTGTATCTATGACGTGTTCTTCGAGTGTTGTACGGCCTAAACCGAATTTTGAACTACATAGAAATTTATCGACAATAATTCTTAATCGAGCTTCTTGATCATAAGTCAGATCGTGCATACTAGAATTTTTAATATTTTCCCCATGACAGCTTAAGTCAGAAACGAAAAGATTAGGTGCGACAGAAAAAGATTGCCAAAAATCAATCCCCAAATAAAGTTCTTGATCCAAATTTGGCACTAGATATAGGGTTATTTCTTTAGTTTCGCACTTATAAGTTATTGGAACTTTGACTCTTCCCGAAATAACTTGAGAACTGCCATCAGCTGTTCGTACCTTTGCATTCACGGGATAAACTTTTATTTTCAAATTTTCAACGATTTTATTACAATCTCGTCCTAAACAACTTATGCTGGCACCACTATCCAGGAGGCCAAACATTTGAAAATCTTTTAACAGAACTTTTGCATAAGGTCTCCGATCAGCAGATGTACCGATTATAGAAGACAAAATTTTCTGTTTTGCAAGTTTTCGCGCAGCATAACGAAGTCTAGCTCTAGAGGCGTTTTTGGACACGGGAATAGATTTTTGTTTAATTGGAATTTGGGCATTATCTTCTTTTCCAAAAATTTTCTGTCTAATTTCTTGGTATTCTTTAAGTCGGACGTGGTAGGGCTTATGTTGCTTATATTGTGGAACGGAAATACTCTTTAGTTTATAATTAGGATTTTCAAGAATTTTAGTGAATGTAGGATATTCAAAACTACTATGATTTTCTTTAGAGGTCGAAACAGAAACTATTCCGGGACGGTTTGGGTCGAACGGGATGGTCCCGGCAGCCTCGCGTTTGATCGGGAGTTTCCCTTTTTGCATTTAGTACAATTTGGAGATTTAACCCCTTCTGCGCCACATTTATAGCAGAAGAGACTGCGTTGGTCTGCAGGACATTCTATAAAATTGTGGCCAGGACCTTTACAATTCCAGCATACGAGATGATTTTTCTTTCTCTCACTTGGATAAGAAATAGCATTAACAGGTGTTTCTTCTATTTCAAAATCGGACTCCTCAGACTCATTATAAGAAATCGCATTTATTCGACGCAGATTGGGATTTGGGATTGGAGTTCTGTTACGCCCAGAATCATATGTCGGAAAGTCTTGTTCCGTGGATCGACAGACATCACGTAGATGTTCAAGGGAGAAGACTGTCATTGGATAAACATACCGAATAAGCGAAGGTTTTAAATTTCTTTTTATTATGTCCACTAATTCGCGATCGTTAATCGGCTTGGACATTTTATTTCGATGACGCGTCATGACATTCAAATATTCGTCAAAACTTTCTTGGGGCAATTGCTTTCGAGCTGTAAGTTTAGATATGATATCTACATCCCCTTCCGAAGTACGAAATTGCCGTTTAAGAGAGTCTTTCAAAGTCATCCAATCAAGTCGAGGGTTTCGCTTTCGAAATTGCCAGAACCATTCTCTAGCAGAACCTTGTAACATTACATGAAAGTTTTTCAAGACTAACTTCCAAGAAGTAAAAGATGACTCTTGCATGAACTCAACTTGAAAGATAAAATCTTCGATCGTGGGCGACTTCGGAGTGCCATCGAAACTAATTCCCCACTTATCGAGTATGACTTTAGGAAAAAAGTTAGAGTGACCATAATTATTATTTGGAGGTGACTGTTGATAGCCGTTTCGTGAAAAATATTGACCCACCGGCTGTTGCGTATTGGGTTCCCGAACAGTGTGTGGGTAGTAATGTCCGTACGGGTCTGTTTGTTGTTCAAGAGGTGGCTGGGGTTGATATCCAGAGGAAATATTTTGGTTTTGCTGCAATTGATGTTGAAATTGCTGTTGTAAATTTTTTTGAATTAAAATTAGATCCTGATTTGATCTAAGGGTAGATGTTGAACCATTATTTGCGGGCAGTGTATTTGTAGGCTGATTAATGTTAATATTAGGCATCTGATTTACGGGATTCGCAGGTGAAGAGGTACTTTCTTCTATCGGATTTGGAGCAGAATTCGAAGCTGGTAAATCAGGATTAGGCCTATCATTTCTAGCTTGCTGTTCCTCCACTTGTGAACCTACAACGATATCAGCAACGTTCGAATTTGCCGGAGTATTGTTCGAATTTAAATACGAGTAGATGGAAGCAGAGAAATTCTGAAAACGTTTTTCCCACAATTCATTAAAACTCCTTAACATATATTCTTGCTGACGTCCTAGCTCAGCCAGAATTTTATTATGAGGATCTGACGTGAGTAAAGTGTTCGGTGGATTAACCTTTGGATCTAAAAATAAATTAGGATTCATAGTGGTATTTTCTTCTGACAAATTTGCAACAGAATCTAAAGATATATTCTAAGCAGCTAAAGAAGCGGCACCAATCTGTGAAAAATCTGGACCCTGAACTATAGACGGATTTGGCATTGAATGATTTAGTTCCTGGGCCCGGTCAGAACCTGGTTGGGTTTTTGTTGGGGGAGACCTAAACATAGCTGACTTTCGATTTGTACGATTCGCAACAGAACGTGTGAATGGCCTTTGATAATCGAACTTATATTGTCTCTTAACTTTTCGTTCTACGTTTCGTTTTTGATCTGGAGATGATCTAGGCATAATAATCTTACTTTGTAATTAAACAATAATTTCTTTTTCTATATATATATCATCAATAATTGCTGGCGATGTAACAAAGCGGAAGAGAAGCACAGAGGAAAATCATATTTGCTAGACATAAATAGGGATCAGGAAATTCAAAGGGTGAAAAATTGTTAATATTATTACTATAGGAATTATTAGTTTCTAGAATCCACGACAAGAAAAGCATTGGCTACTGCGGCAAACGTGGTGTTATCTTGCTTAAGCTTCATAACCCGGCCTCACAGACAGCTTACAAATTCTTTCAGATTTATGCGATGCAATAAAAAGATTCTGTAATTTTTTTTTTTTTTGTTAACTATTTTGACCCGTGGCAAATGTGATGCAATTGATATTGATCATACAGCATACACAGACACACTGGACCATTCAGCATAAGAAAATTAATAATTCCAAAATTGTTAATGATCATTTGAATCCTGCACATTTCGGCAATGCGGTAACAGCTTGGAAACATAATAATGAATTACATTAGCTTATTATCCGAGACTCAAAATGCTTAGCAACCAAATAACCACTAAAAAATTTACTCAAAGAAAACTACTACCGGAAATTTAGGGATAAAATTATACTCAAATTGGGAAGTAATTGGATGAAATTTGGGGAAGAAAAGCCTTAGCATTTCGGAAAAGAAGGGGTAGTACTCTCCGTGAAGGACTCGACTTTTATCTGGCTTCGTCCGTGCAAGACTAGGCCGAAGCCAAACGTTGGGCGCCATTTGTTATATGCGAGGGGAACTGACGAGGTGTTTAAATAAATCCTTTGATATGCGATCGGCATTTAGGCACGCTTGTATATGCACAGCTCAACTCGCCGGATGGGGGGTGTGGTTCTTGCCTTCGCTCAAAGAAAAGCCCTCTAATAACAAAAAAAATATTCGTGCCTTTGGGGAGGGGAATGAATCAAGCAAAACTAAGAAAGGAGAGAGGAAAGGAAGGGAAAGGTGTAAGAACTGATCCATATTATTGTCCGCAACATACACTGATCAAGAATTGTTGATCCGTGTCATCTCTCCACTACATCACACCACCAGCAATCAAAACCCAAAACTTAATGCATCATAATTTTTTTATTCGTAGATTATGAAAATTAAAATTTTAAACATTTAGTAATAAAAACTTATCAACATTTCGAAATATTATGAATATAGGAATATTTATAGCATGCAAATAAAATAAATTTCTAATATAATAACAAATATATAAATATAAATTGAACATTTAAAGCTAGTAGAATTGGATCAAAATGAGTTTTCAATTCTACGAACCATTCTGACGCCACTAAAATATATATATATAATTCCAGAATATTTGGTTAAAATTAAACACGATGCATTCGTAGTTTATGAAATATTGGGCCCAAGATTTCGCAGATAAAACGATTTTTACCACCATTTGTGATCTCGAATTGAAGACTAAAAGTGGCTACAGATCACAGATTATTTTATAATTTTCTTTTATAACAGAATATTTTACAATTTACACTTTAAAAAAAAACCATTGATGCATTTTTATAATAAAAAAATATACGAGAAAGCTCCTGCTGCGAAAGTCTTAGTCGCGTTGAACTGGAATTCTGGATTTTCCGTAGAAACATGCGTATTTTAGATTGAAATAAGATTTCAGTCTTGAAGAGTCGGATTCGTAAATTACTCTCTTATTAATCGTAGATATTTATGTTAAATAATAATTTTCTTCAGCATAATACTAGGGGAAAACTGAAGCGATACCGTTCGCAAAAAAAAAGGTTTTTCCTACCATGCGGTTCTAACCTAAGCAAAAGTGAATTGCTATTAATTACTCATTTATACTTTTTTTCCCCGAATTTTGTTATAAAAAGCTTCGGTCTTACTTGAATTGTTTTTGTGCTTTTCTTAAAGATGATAAAATTTCTTTTTATATCCTGCTAAAATCCACTATATGGTGCAGCCATGTGGTTATACATCCATCCTTGGGATGATTTTAACACATAATCCGAGCGAGTATCCTTCACTAAAATTTTCATCTCTGCATTACAAAAATGTCCTATATTTAATTCACCTGACCACTCTACTCACGTTTTCCCAAAAGAAATTCAAATTTTGCCGGTTTTCTTTTCCTTCTATTGCAATATAAAATTAAACCTAATTTCCGCAACAAGAAAATTGCTGACACAACTGCACTGTTGACCACCTGGTAGGAAAATGAGACCAAGGCGCCAAAATAGAAACCGGAGATGCCTCCATGTTGATCCGAAATAAAATCACCTATTTTGGTTACATCGCAAAGATCGGAGTTTATCAAAAGAAATTAACGATAAACTGCAAAAATTCTTTCAGAATTTTTACGATTTTTAGATTCAATATAAAGGTGAAAAGGGTTACTATTTGCTATACCACATTTATTAAAACTCTCGATATCCCTAATGCCATGACACCGGAAAAATTGCCTGCCCTTATGTCATTAATTTGACGTCAAAATTTGACGTCACAAAAGTTGATTCTGACCAGAAATCGACTATAGCATCTTTAGCCCATAGTGTTTTGAAAGGCCCACATTTCAAATGGTTTTCGTTCGACTGAAAGTAAGTTGTTTTGATACTTTTTATTAATATTTTCGCATTTCTAATATTTTTATTGTTCACAGGCCGATCTAATGTTCAACGAAGATCGACAAACAAACCGGTCCACAGAGGGAATTATCGAATGGCAAGTTTAAATCATTTTAATCAGCTGTGTCATTTTCTGTGTTTTTGTGCTGTGCAGTGTTTTCGAAAAAGAAATTTAACGTGAAATTTTGGTTTTATTCCAGGAACTAGGTGACCAAAAGGGATCAAACATCGAAATCATCCGTACATAATTGTATCGTTAAGTATTTAATTTTTATCTCGATGTAAAATTAATCTTTTTTCAAAATTCTCGTGTACAATTTGTGATGTTTTGTTTACGTTTATTGTTCAGTGCCTGTCAAACAAAATTTCAAAATTCGACATGAAAGTTATTTATAATGTAGTATTTTTAATGTTTTTGTGTTAATTATTAGGGTTTTGAATGGAACTGCAGATGATGAAACGGATATGCCAAAAAAAAAAGGAAGAAGGGACCGTGGAAGAAGTGAGCAGAAATTTGAGTGAACGGAAAGAAGATAAGTTCTATTGTTTTTATTTTGTGAAAATCATATTTAATAAAATTTTGTTTTCCAGGCGACTGCTACAAGACACCTCTGTAAGGTCAGAGTTAACCTGACAAAAAGTTGACCTGGACATTTTTCTGAGTGCAGCTTCTATCTTAGTCGCAATGATTTTTCATGGAAAATGGAGCTTATATCCATGAATTATATCCATGAAGCTATAGCAAATCACCTTTCCAATGGAGGTACTATGAAAGTGAAACCCAAAAGTTAGTAAAGGGGCATTTTCGTGGGTCGTTCTTTAGTCAACTGTATTATTTTAAATTTTGTAATTTTTTTGTCGATACTTGTTTATGTACTTTTGTATCCTTTCTGTTTCCTTATATTAAACTGGTAAAGTAACTCTTGTTAGCGTTAACTATCAAAGCTATTTATACATGTAAAAAATCTGCTCGGTTCCTGCCATCTTCGGAACCGCTGAACAGAACTTCACCAGGGTTTGCGGTATTATAAGTCTTGCATCAAACAAATTTTCTGTAAATTTTTCGCCAAATTTTTTGAGTCGATATTTTTTTTCTGGAAAATTTTCCGAAAAGTTTTTACGTCGATATCTTTACAGGGTGAGTCACGACTACTGTCAGTAAATAAAAATTCTGTAAAAAATAAAATAATGCACGGATTTCAAAGAGTAATATATTTTTTGTTTAAAGACATAAAAAAAATTAATAATTAATTGCGCAGCTCAAATCTTTCTCCTTTCTCCTTAATGGTGAGATGTAAACGTTTGGAAAATGTGTTGCAGCTGGCACGTACGACTTCCTGTGGCATTTCATCCGATATCTTTACTGATGCTTCTTGCCGTTTTCTTTGCTCCACCTATGCGGCGAATTTTCCATGTACCTGTCTCGCTAAATCGTTTTATAGTCCGGAAGATAAATCTTTCATCTAAGACGTTTAAGGACAGCAGGATCACAAGGAGCTCTCTTTTCGCGTCCATGTTTATTATAAGTTATAATGCAAAAAAAACTATGAAATTATTCTATATAGAGAATAAACTGATTCGCTGGGGAAAATGCCAGAGGTGCATAACATTGATACCTAAACTTTACTGACAGTAGTTGTGACTCACCCTGTACAGAACCTTTCGTTCCGAAATTCAAAACTTTGACAACAGAAACAAATTCTCCAGAATAATTGAGATATCGGGCTGAAATTTATTCAAGGTGTAGTGGACATGTTACATTTAAGTATGAAATTCGATGTCGTTCATATGGCCACCGCGAGCACGTTTGCAGATTGATTCTTTGGAGCCAATTTTCCACCACTCTTAAACACATATCGGCCGGAACATTGGCAATTTCGCGTTCGATATTGTTCCTGAGCTCGTTGTTGGCTTGCTGGCATAAACCAACGACTTAACATAACCCCACAAAAAGAAATCCAACGGCGTTAAATCGCACGAGCGAGGTGGCCATTCGACCGGACCATCATTTCATTCATCATTTCATTCATCATTTTCATTATCATTTCATCGGAATCAGAATTTCGGTAGTAAGTTTTAATAATTTCCAAACGTTGCTCGTTCGTGAACTTCACCATGATAAAAATGTAAACCTTGACTGACGTTTTAGCATTGCCAGATCATAAAAAAAGTTTTAGGGTGCGTTTTTATTAAAATACAAAATTGTTATGTCCTTGTTGAAAGACCCGATACAAACAAGTGAAACTAATTAAGGAACAGTAATTCGTAATATCTATGAGAACTTTATAAAATCGATGAAAATTTAGGATACACTACACTTCCATTTCATTTTGCTTCCAGCTACAGGTTAGAAACCCTGAAACTTCCACCATTCTAAAGTATATATCCTAACCATGAAATATTTTTGGTTGTGCGAATTATATCACGAAGGAATTTTTTTACCAATTTCATGAAATTTTCCATTAGATTTAGAAAGTGTTCCTAAAAACAATGTTTAGTCTTGCATAACGCCTATTAAAAATCGTCTTTGAATTTATGAAATTTTTTATCATAAATAATTTTCCAATGAAAAAATTATAGTGGAATTTATGAAACCGTTTTAAAAATGATGAAATAGTTTTTCTTAAAATGAACATAGTTTCTCATAACCAAATGGTTTTTCTTGTATTTTATGAAGTTTTTCCTAGTTTCAATGAAAAAGAGCACGTATTAAAACTAATGAAGTATTTTCAGAGATCTGATGAACCAAATTTTTCTGAGTGTCAAAATTTAGAAAAATTAAATATCCTTTTAAAAGTGGGTTTTTCATAATGTTCTCATTTGTGTACAAACTTGTTAATCATTGCCCACTAATCGTCTAATTTTCTTAGATATACGAGTTTAATATGATGTACAAAATTCTTTACGCGCTGAGTGAAAGCGTTAAAAACTAAAAAAAAAACATATTGCATCTCATGCTTCTATTTTCGAGTTTTACTGAATTTGTTTTCAATAAAAATTTTTTTTTACTAAAATACTTTACCCTAATTTACGAATCCCCGGCTTTTTCTCAGATTAATTAGGGTGTTTAATTTCATTCTGCCGTGACCTGTAGCAAGTATGAAAAAGACTGGTAGGTTTACCGTTTTTAGTCCGCTAAAACAGTTTTGTGGTTGATAAAATTAAGGTAATAGCTGCTAATTTATTGAAAGGATTTAAAATGCTTTTAATTATTTAAGTTTCTGACCATATGCATTTTTAATATTTATTATTTGATAATTCTCGGGCTATAGGTCATATCGGAATATTTTTGCTTCTATCGAAACGATTTCTATTCAACTACTAGATGGCAACAATTGAATAATACTATGAAATTGTATTATATTTTTTGAAAGGAAACACCAAGTTTTGATTCTGAGTATCAATGGCTGGATCTCATCAGAGTGACGCCCTGATCTCTGTCAGTGATCTCCTCACGGATGTGGACGAGGGAGGAGAGTTTCTCCCTAATTTGAATTATCCCGACCATAATAAAACGCTTTTAATACTCGTATATTTCAATTATTGAACAACTCTTGATTTATATGGACAATTTAGAACTAAAATTTGCTGCTTGGGCGTGTAAAATCGTGGTGGTGGGCAACATACCCGTATATATATAGCAAAGTAAACAAAAGACGAATATAATATACAGCGTGAGGAATGCATGGATGAAAATAAAAGATGAAAGGATTCATTCGAACGCGTTTAAGTTGCGAAGATCTAATAAGAAGCCCTTTATACCATTCCTGTTATTATTGGCTGAAGGAGGATAATCCTTAGTATGTTTTCAACATATACGCGTACCTAAACTTCAACTGGTATTTCATACTGGTATAAGCATATAGAATTTGTCGTTGTACACATAGTTATAAAAAGTTACTTTCGTGTAAAAAGCGGGTCAGGTCAGCTTGAGCACAATAAAAGTTAAGTGCTATG
Source organism: Chrysopilus asiliformis (assembly GCA_964034945.1). NCBI lineage: Eukaryota > Metazoa > Arthropoda > Insecta > Diptera > Rhagionidae > Chrysopilus > Chrysopilus asiliformis. The sequence goes on from OZ035961.1 coordinate 39,619,779, forward strand.
GATTTACTATGCCATTGAATGAACGAAAAAGTATCTAAAAGGATTTCATGGATTCACTAATTGGCTTTTCGCTATGATCTTCTGGTTTCAAATAGATAGAAAAATCTTTTATTCTTCCTCACAAATGGCCAACACTATCAAAATAAATCGAGATGAAAGCAATAACACAACAAATAGAAAATCAACAATGAGTTTAATATGATAAGACGATAGAGCTAGGAGTTAGAATTAAACTAACGTTTATTACTGATTGTACTTATGATATACGCATAAGTATTAAACGAGTAACAAATTATCATTTTGAGAACGATGCCGAAAAACTGTTTAAAATTTCGCCTTCACAGACAAAGCAATTATCTCGCTTTCATATAACTATCCATTAACAGTCCCTAAAATTAACCTTTTTAATGGCACCTACGAGAATATCATATTAATATCTTGCATGTTTCATCGCAAACTTAGTACACATACCTGTGTATAATCTAAGCTAGTACCTACTGTAGAGGTATCATCGTATTTTTGCGAATAGTCACCAGGCCGATGTTATTTTTTGCCCTTGAGATTTATTCTATCTGAACATCTGTATTTTGCTTTTTCATAGTTGCTGCACACTATAAATAAAAAGAAAACTTATTAAATGTATTGCATTGAAGGATTTATATACAGTAAAAGCCTGATTAGATGGCAACTTGGTTTAGTGGGTAATGTCCTTAGTTTATATGCGAAGGGGCGTTAAATTGCCAGCCAGTGGCGTAGTAATGCTTGGTGCCGCCCGGGGTTAGGGTAACCAGAAGTCACTTTAAAAGTGACAATAGTCACTTCTTTCGACCAGTTCTTTCTTTTTTTGAATTCAGTCACTTTTCTCCTGTATCGGACTTATAGCATTTTACCAAACAATTTCATTTGTTTTAAGGTTTTTAATTTAATATAATAATACGACTTCCAAACCATGGTAATAGTTTAGACTTATTCTGCTACTACAGTACTCACTTTAAATCTAGTACGATCAATAGATCAACATTTCAGTGATACTGGATCATGGGATAGTAAAATGGTAAGAATAGACATATGTCTGTTTTTACCATTTTTTTATATTAATATATCAAAAATGTCACTTTTTTGTGTACATAAGTCACTTTTTTTTACTTAAAAACTCACTATTTCTCTTTCAAAGGCTCGTCACTCTACCCGGGATGGAAATCGAAAATTTGCCTCCCCCAACCTATCAGAGAGAAGAAAAACAAAGTGAGAACCATATTGACATTTAGACAACCGACATTTTTTCATTAAAACCCCAGGTTTTTGTTTTGAATATTTGTTATATATTTGGAATCTTCGCGGTTAAAATTATTGGACTAACTTTTAATCCCATTTCTGTAATTCGACATTTTTTATTACTTTTTCTATTAAATTTCAATCCTCTCAAATGATTAGCTACATTTTTAATCAAACTTGTATTATTTTTCAATATTTTTTATAGATTGATTGTAATAAAAAAATATGTGATGTAAACAGCACATAACTTTCTTATACAACATCTAAGTTTCTGCACAATTTACACTATAATATGACAAATAAAATATTAGTTTACATAAAAATATCAGGGATGGGAAACGTTATCGTAACGTAACGAAATAACGAAATAACGAAATGAGTTTCGAGCTATTTCTTCATAATTACGTTATAACGTTATAGAAATTCAATTCCGTTACAATAACGAAAAACGTAACGAAAAACGTAACGAAAAACGTAACGAAAAACGTAACGAAAAACGTAACGAAAACGAAAAAAAATATTACGTTTTTTCGTTATTTATTAATTTTTCCTTGTTTTGTTCAGTATTATATTTTTGTGAAATTTTCCACAAAAGTTCATCAAGTATAACCCCACAAACCTGCCACCTGCATAAAATATAATTAAAAATATTGGAGTAGTATTTTTAATCGTATTTTGATTCTAATATAGGGGCCACATCTATCAGTTTTCCATCAGTTTTTGGGAAATTGATGGGAAACTGATTGGTGTGAACGTTCGCGTCAGTCGCGTCAGTCGCGTCAGTCGTATCGCAGAATAGAACCAAATATTATTTTTTGAACTTAATGCAATAATAGTTAATGCATACACACACTCTCTCTTTATTATCTCTACAATCAAAATGAAGGGAAATTTTTCACAAAAAACTGTCAGTCGCAACTGATAGATATGAACTGGATGTAAAAAACTGATGGAAAACTGACGAGTACCGTAACAGTTGCGACTGATGGAAAACTGATAGATGTGGCCCTTACATAAATCGGATTTTGTTTTGGCCCGATTCCCTCTATTTCTGGAGAAAAAGGAAATATTTCAAGCACCTTTTTTGGTATCGAAAATATTTTCTTTTTGGTATCTCCAGAAGTAGTGTGAATTTCGCGAACGCTAAGTGCGACTCAGAATGTCGATTTTTTAACTTAATAATCACTATTTTATTTATTTTTTTGTTTTTATTTGTATTTTCATTTTGCTAAGTTTTATTATTTTTTATAGAATTTATTTTTATGGAAACTGAACTGAATTACTTTGTGACAAACTATTATTAAAGTGCGTTTTTTTGTTTTCAGTTTCCATACAATGTGTAACGAAATATAATGTTATAACGTAACGAAATGAAATTTTTTATCGTTACAAAACGAAATAACGTAACGAAATAAAAGTTCAATTTCGTTACGTAACGAAATGTATAACGTTACGATTTTTTATTTCGTTTCCCGTCCCTGAAAAATATAAATTTTTTTTTTACAAAATCTGAAATATCTCGATAACGGTAAAATATATCGATTTACGGTAAAAGGAAAAAAAGTAGAGAATTTTAATACCTTTAATTCTGCCTTTAACTGTTTTTTTTCTTCAAAATACCATTAGTTATAATATATATTTTTTTAAAAATATTTTAATGATATAAATGATAACGGTAGTCTACCACGACGCGACGTCATTAAGAGCGTTGTTTTGAATTTTAAATCAACCAAAAGTTACTAATCTGAACTTTTGTCTAATATTTTTACATTTATTATTTGTTTTTTTTTTTGTAATTTTTTTTATTCATTATTCACCACGAAGAGTTCTTAGTGACGTAAAATGACGCGTCATTTGCTAGTGTCGCCATCTATGTTTTCTTTGATTCATGATTAGGAAATGCTTAAATTCTAATGCAAATATGTGCTGGGAAAAGGAATTCCTAAATCCGCTAATAAGTTGGTTTAACGCCGAAAAATTGTTAAAAATTAACACCCACAGGGAACGATTGTGAACTCCCTAGCCAGAAAGATGAAGGACTCCCTCGAATTTCGTGTCGGTGCGTAATCGAGTCCGTTTTCTGACAGTGTAGTGATCACAAATAATGATGGACACTGTCAATGTCTAGCCTGCTGCTACATACATGTCCAACAAAAGAATGTGTAACATAAATGGAAAATCTTGTAGTCCGCCATTGCTAAACATCTGCATAAAAAGAACAAGAGCGTGATAAGCGTAAAAGATGCGTTTCCTCATTCTGTTGTGTTATAGTATATGAAAAGAAAAACATATAATTTCTGCGATTAATGGTAAATTAATACATAAATGGTGTACAGGTCTGGTCTAAAGGTTAATAATCAGCAATTTAAGGTTAAGCAACCATTATACAGGGTATGTACCAACTAAGTGTTCCAACAGTGTCCTTCTTTTAGGTTGAACATTTAAGTAGGTAGATTCAATGAAATTTCAATTACTTCAGTTAAAGGTAAGATACTGAGGCAAACAATTACTACCTAGAACAGGACATCACGGTCTTTCTAACCGTACCAAACATGTCCCAATCCGTTAATAAATATGTAAATAGTGGGCCATCAAAGATTACATTTTAAAAAATGGTCAAAAATGAACACTTTTATGCTTTAGATTTTTTTATGAAAAAAACGCGCACTTCGAAGATTGTCAAAGTTGTTACTGATATCTAAAGTAGTTCAAAAGTTATAAACTTTTTTGTGGTGCTTGTAAATTACCCGTAATTAACTGATTTTGATAATACACATGAAATTTATGTAATTAATGTAATTATTTGTAATAAATGTAATCAATTATTAATTGTATTTAATGTAATTAATTGTAACTGTTTTAAAGTGGCTTAGATGGTAAAGTCCTTAGCCTGTAATCCGGAAATACATTAAAAATCATGACTTCCTATTTGTTATTATGGGTTCATCTTTCCATACACAGAGAGAAAAAAGCATGGTAAATTGAACCAAAATGTCTTGGTTAAATAATTTTGATATGGGTTTATCAACATTTGCAATTTATTGGTTAATCGTACCAAGAAATTGGTTAAATATCCCATGGCTAAAATTTGGAAAAATACAAAAATAAATTGTGTAAATTAACTAAGGTATGGGTAAAATATTTTATTGAATGTATTGTGGCAGCACATAAACAAACATCTTAATTTTTATATCCGTATGGTGAAACCAAAGGGTATATTAACTTTGCCTTACCGTTTGTAACGCCAAGATCCCGTCATCACACACAAAAATGAATTACACCAGTGTGTTTAGAATGATAAAAATAATTAATTTTTGCATGTCCGTCCGTCTGTCCGTCCGTCTGTCTGTGGGGCAGATTGCGGGCGCACGGATTGAGCTAGAGACTTGAAATTTTGTGCAGATCCGTTTTTCGTAAAATGCGTGGCTAAGTTCGTTAATGGGCAAAAATGGACCATTAGGGGGTACCTCCCATACGGTGCATCTTATCAAAAAAGTCCAAGAACAAATGTTATTTAGGATATGATTCTACATAAAACTTCCATACATCAAAATACGATTGGAATAAATTTTAAAAAGTTTGACTTCAAAGTGGAATTTTGATACAACTGTTCGCCGTTCACTTAAACCACCATACGGGTTTTCAATCATTGCCAGATTGGCAATTATAGCTTTTGTTATGTTTAACGCTGCCGTCAAGAGACGTGTGAACATGGTCGCGGCAAAAAAGTAAGACCCATGTACTGAAGTTCCCAGGTTCAAATCCCGTCGACGGAATTTTTATTTTCTTTTATTCCGACTTTTCTAAATTTTTTTTTATATTATTTTCATAAAAAAAATTTCTTCCGATTGGCTTTACCAAAAATCTTGGGTAAATTATCAAATTTCTTAGTTGGCGTTCTCCTTACCAACAAATTAGTTCAGCTATACGATGATTTTGGGTGTTATCATCTAATTATTTCTTTCTGTGTAGACAAATATTCGAATGTCTGCATAACAACACTAAAAAAATATAAGAAAAACTTCTCCGGACATGATTTCACTTACTTGGCCAACAATAGAATGGAAATTAGTGACAATCAGTGAAATTAAGTCGTTGTTGTAAGTCTAATGCTTTCCATGTTCTACCAACATACATTTATAGTGTCGTCCATACGCAGTTAAACTTTGCTATACGTACATTGGGCCAGGTGAATCTAAAAATGGAGATTATCTCATAACATAAGATGGATTCAGTAAACAATACAACCGGCGTCGCCGGTGTATAACAAACTTTTGTATTCAGGATGTATCCCTTCCTATTCGTTCCTTTTTTTTGTGCCAAAGGACCTTTCTCCGGTTCACATACCTATAATGTTTTTATACTCGGTGTACAACAATGCGAATTTTATGTCTACAAATCTGTATAGCTGACACATACATATACGCAATAGTATTTTATATAAATGTACATATGTATATTCGGTGGTACTTGCAAATTAGATAAGAGGTGGACTCCTACAAAGAGCTTTCAAATTATCCAAACGAGAAAATAATTTTGTTATAAAATTTATGTTAGTAAGGGTCTTTTATGAGTCATGTGTAATACTTGTATTATGTTGTTAGGCGCTTCATTGTATGATTATGTTTAATATAAAAGCCAGTTGTATATACATTTTTTGATACAATTTTTAGGCAAGTATGTAACAATATGAAAAGCAACATTATTATTATTATAATTATAAGAGGGTAACAACGTTAGATTGCTATTTAAGTATCAGAAGAGCAGACTTTTACTGTACTTCAATCTCGTATATACGCATAAATTCATTAAGCTACCATGATTCTTTATGCTTAGTGAAATAATTTATGCTACAGATTGCTAATCTCAATTTTTGTAGTGCTGTTAGGGTCAAAGATATTAGCTTTTATGCCTTGAACATTAGATCCTGTTTCGGAAATAGAAACTTAATCACATATTAACAATGAATAAGATTTTATTTCTCTATAATATTGTACTGAACAATTCCAAACGTTCATCAAAATCCAAAAGTCTTATTTATAATACGGTAGAATCCCGACAATTCGTATTTTAAGGGACCGACGGAAAAATACGCATTATTAGAATATTCAAATTCGTGGGATTACGAATTATCGAGGATACGAATTAACGAGATATAATATTTTAGTTTATATACAGCTATGTATTTGTATTTTACAAAATCCGAAATGTCTCGATAACGTAAAAGATAACGGCGATACACAAGATGGTAGACAATCCTCATTAATTCATCTCATAAATACAACCAACAAAATTCCTTAGTTTTCGAGATAATCGGAAATAAACCGTATTTTTAAAATAACGGTATATCTCGATAACGGCTCGAGAGACTCAATTCTTAGAAAAGACTAAATGTAAGACTTTTTATTATCTCTAATTTTGGCATTCAAAAGACTGCTCAAAAATGGGGTGTTTAAAAGTAAATCGCAAAAAATGAATAAGCAATTTTTAAAAAGCCGCCATTTCGGTTACCTCTTGGTAAAGGGGCCGCTCCACATGAGAGTAAATACGCGAGTAACTCTCAAAAGCTCTCGAGAGTTACTCGCAGGAGGTTGTCCATTTGAGCGTTAATTTCGGCGATTTTTCTCTTTTCAAGACCAATATCTTGATTTTTTTGACATCTTGCTTTGGCGAGTTCTCGAGAGCTACTAGCGAAATTTAAACGCCGTTCGTATCTGGCGAGCAACTCCCCGAGAGTTCAGTGGGTGCGAGTCGACTAGGGAGTAGAATCACTTTTGACAGCTCGCAGAAACTAGCTCGCGAGTTTTTGCGAGCGATTCTCAGAGACGTGTCAATTTGCGAGTAGCTGCTATCGAGAGGTTCTCGCCGGCATTTACTCTCATGTGGAGCGGCACCTTAACGGATTTCCATCAAAATTGCATCGTCTCATTCCAGCACCAACCACACCTGTTAATAAATCTCTATTCGTTTTTGATAAATGTGTATACAGATTAATATAGACTAACAGTCAGAAAGACATTTTTCTTTCACCACCCGTGCTTGGGATATGGTTTTTAGACAAAATTAAGATGACGATATTTCTCATAAATACAATACTTTATTATATTTCGTATAAGAAAGTAAAAATGAAGGTTTCATTAAATAAGTTTCGACAAATTAGTTTTTATTTAAGAATTGAAAGTAAAGACATTTTAAAGGGGTCTAATGCAATAACGATTTTAATTTAGTGGTGTTGTTGTAATTGGTTTCCTTACCCCTAATTTATTCACTAGGAGTTAAGCCGAGTTAGTGAGTTAAGGGAGTTAAGGCGATTTAACTCCTAGTGAATAAATTGGCCGTTAGAGTGATGCCATTAGCTGTTGCACTCAAGTTAATTGAAAAAGCAAGAATAAAAAAAAAACAGACATCTTTTGACATTTTTAATTAAAAAGAACTAAAATAGAAATTAAGCTGGTTGTATTTCTGATATGAATGGCACATCAATTAATTTTTAAAAGTTTCGGTTTCATCCATAAAATGTACAATTTATATAATACTTATTTTTTTCTGATTTATATTCTAATTACTGCTGCATTTTCTATCGAACACTTGAAGCAATTTGCATAAAAAAATATCTGATGTAAATATCTCGTGACTTTCTTACATCAAATCTACGTTTCTGCGCAATTTTCACTATACAACTTGACAAATAAAATATTAGGCCCTATCACAGAATCCGATACGAATGGTTCGGATCGTAAACTCAATGTTGTTGTTGTTAGTGTTTTATACCAACAACAACATTGAGTTTACGATCCGAACCATTCGTATCGGATTCTGTGATAGGGCCTATTAGCTTATATTTATAAAATTATGAGTTTTTTTACGAAATCTGACATATCTCGATAACGATAAAATATATCGATTTACGACAAAAATGTAGAGTTTTAACATCTTTAATGACTCTTTTAACAGTTTTTTTTCTCGAAAAACCATTAGGTAGATAGTTTGTAAGCAATTCACAAAAATTTATTTTTTAACCTTTAACTGAAAATAATTCAATAACGGTAAAAGATAACGGATAACGTTGAAACACAAAACTGTACAGAATATCATTCTCATTAATTCATCTCATAAATTCAAACAGTAAACTACAATTGCCAGGGGTCAATCGTCAAATACTCTAAATGATGACAGACAAAATGTTTATCAAATTTATCTTTATACATTTTTCAATACAATTCACCGTTTTCGAGAAAACACAAAAAAATGTATTCAATTTGTATGAGGGAGGGAGGAAGGAGTGGTTCAATTGAATTTTGACGTATGGAAGAGTTATGTAGAATCTTTATTTCAATAAATTTTTCAATATGACTCACCGTTTTCAAGAAAATCGCAAAAAAATTATTTCGTTAGTATAGGGGAGAGGGGAAGGAATGGTTCAATTTTGTCCGTTCAAGAACGTAGCCTAGCCATTTACGAGAAACGCAACTATACAAAATTTCAAGTCTCTAGCTCAATCGTGTAGGAGGTTATGGTGTTCACGGACGGACGGACGGACAGACAGACAGACGGACCTGCGGAAATCAAAATCTTTTGTCATCCCGAACATCCTGGTGTAGTTCATTTTTCTGTCCGATGATTGGTTCGATGCGTTGCAAACGGTATAGTTCTGTATGATATAATATCATATAGAGTATAAAAACCCGTTGGTTTTTGAGTTAATGGCAAAAAATAGTGTTTTTTAAATAACTGAATATTTCTATAACGGCTTGGGATTCAGTAAGAGTGAAAAATGTAGGAAATTTTATTGCCGCCAAATTTTGTCAAGCATAAGACACTCAAACAAATAGCGAGTTTTAAAAAGGCCTTCATTTTGGTTACTTCCTGATAACGAATTTTCACTAAAATAAGATCGTTTCATTCCAGAACCAAACACGCCTGTCAAATTTCATGACTCTAACTCTATTAGTTTTTGAGAAATCTTGTACACAGGCTAACAGACTGAGAGACTAACAGACTGACACCCAGAAAGACATTTTTGTATTAATGTCTCAATCGAGTCTGGAGTATTTGGGAAATGTTTTTGAGCAAAATTAAGATGTAGAATTTTTTCGTGAATCTTCCATCATCCTCGGCGCTACAGTTCTCGAAAAACCTGGGCCTCCTCAATTGAGGTTTCACAACAATTTTATTATTTCTTATCATAATATAGCATTATTTTCCCCCCAGTTTAGGCGTGGCTGCAGTGAAAACTAAGAACGGGTGCTGTTTTTGTTGCAATTTGTCCATTGTTCTCTCGGCCCTGTATAAATATGTAGTAATGAATCCACGAACCCTAGGACTGGTTCCAATATTTATGGGAGTTTGTGCTAGAGAATGGAGTAAAGAGGATGTTTTCTATGTAAAGCTTTATTCCTTAATCGTTGATGCAATGTTGTTTCTAAATTGAAACAGACACTAGTAACCTAAATAAGCGGCAAAGTTCAGGCCCGATTGACGATTTCGAGTGTAAATGTAAATGTAAATGAGAAATTACAGATTTATTTAAATAAAAAAAAACACGCAATTATTTCTTAATGGACTATTAAAAACTTTTAATTGCAAAACTTTTACATTAAAGGTAGACCGAGTTTTCCTCATGCATCCGTTCATGGGACAACTTTTCACACATCTACCAACAAATGTGTAGTACATGTGGCTCATTTCGAAATAGTGACGACTATCAGGTGGCGGTTATATTATAACTTTAAATTCACTTTGCTCTTACGATGTAATCTATACAACTGAATATCATATACTCAAGTCGTAATGTCGAGATGCCGACAGGCGTTTTTGAAAGTATGTTCTTGGGTGTGGTTAGGTGTGTATTGCATAAGTAGATATTTCATTCGTAGAGATCTGACAGTTTGTATAGTTAAGTTTCAAAAATATGAGAATAAAGTTGAAAACTTGAAAGACACATAAATTCGCCGAACTATTTTCTTGCATTTGTTAAAAAGTTTCTTGGGCGAATATTTTTGCAACCTCAAAAATTAATATAATATAGGGAATTTTTATTTTTGTTCAACCGTATATTTTTGTTTATAATACTATCATCTTTTTAAAGCAGTTCAGGAATGTTCAGGATGTGCACCTTAATTGTATTGCGAGGGTTAAGATAATGGGAAGGGGAGGGGGGTAAGGGTAGTTCAGCCAAATTCTGATCCAATAGTAGGGCTGACCGGGGCTAGTTGGCTTCAGGGGTAAGTAGACTTATTGCGAATAACTCAACCACGGTTGAGAATAAACCTGCGTGAATTGGACTGTTTATTCAGTCGACTGACAGCTTTGAGTGAACCAACGTGGTTAGACCACAGTGCTCTTGGAACGAACTGTGAGGGAGAAAAACGAAATTTCAAGCGTGTGAGGAATTTTTTTTCTTGTTAATTAAATTGTTTTGTAGCTTACACTTTCATTGTATTGAACTCGTCAGTGATTTCAAGTGAAAATTTATGTATGAGTTAACAAGTTAGTGAAGCATTTTCTGATCGATGCTTTTTCATTGTTTTTTCACAATGTGTTAAAAATAAAATGGCGGCTTGGGGCTAGTTGACTCACAGCATACTGGGGTTAAATGACTCGATATGAATTACCTATATTTTTTTGTTAATTAATTTTATTTTTTTAAATTAGATGAAATTTGCACCCCGATTGCGAGTGTCGTGTCGTTTTCGACAAGAGTCGTTTTACGTGTTGTTGTTAGTGTTTTTCTACCAACAACAACACGTGAAACGACTCTTGTCGAAAACGACACGACACTCGCAATCGGTGTTAATTTATGTTAATCTGAAATGTTATTAATTTTTTAAAGAATACATTTTTTCAGAATTATTACAGTTTTTTAATATGTTCCAACACATTTTCCCAAAAAAAAGTATAGAGTCAAATAACCCCGTTCACAGAGTCAACAAACCCCAGACACGGGGTTAGTCGACTCATCGAACAACTTTTTTTAAAATGAAAAAAAATATTTGAAACACTTATAATTAGTCAAAATAAAAGATTGACTAAGAAACACAATTGAATAAACCAACCAAAAACGTCTTTACTGCACCTGAATTAATTACAGTAAAACCTCTATAAAGTAGATTATAAAAAGTGGGTCTACTAGCCCCGGTCTACCCTACTCGTATAAATTAGAGACTTTGTTAAATTTATTTTTGGTTCAATTTAGTTTTAAAGATTTCGATTTCTATTGTAGAAATTAATATTAAAAATACAGTAGGATAATCGATATATTCCTCGAATTATTCGAGAGGAAAAAAATACAAAATACGAATTCACGGGATTTTTTTCAAGGCATCGGCAAATTCATATGAATTACCGGGCTATACGAATTATCGGGCTACGAATTGCCGGGATTCTACTTTATTTAAGTTTAATATATAATAAAATATCAGTTGTGATCAACACAAAACTTTCCTCTGCAATAAATAATATTTTTTCAAATATATCAACAACCGTTAAAGATAAGTAAAAACCGTTAACCCTTTCATGCATACATTTTTCTATGGAATTAATTTTCATGGTTTTTGGTATCCGAGGATTTTTGGGGTCGCTGATTACGAATCTGAAGTCAAAACTTCAAAATTCAAAATGGCGGATCCAATATGGCGGTCAAAGAAGATAAAATTTATTAGATTACGCTGAAAACTAGTACGTGATTTTATCTTTTTTGACCGTAATATTGGATCCGCCATTTTGAATTTTGAAGTTTTGACTTCAGATTCGTAATTAGCGATCCCAAAAACCTACGCGTACCAGTTTTCAGCGTAATCTAATGAATTTTATTTTTTTTGACCGCCATATTGGATCCGCCATTTTGAATTATTGACTTCAGATTCATAATTAGCGACCCCAAAAACCTTTATAAAGCTGATTACCGATTTTTTAACTGTAATAGATTTGCCACAGTTACATTTAATCTGCAAAATAGGTACTTTTTTGCTCTTTATTTATTTATAAAATGCAGTAATTATAAATCAAAAGTGCATATTACTTTTTTTTTCATAACAATTGATGTCCTAGGATACTTACGAAATAAATTTAGTCAATATTGCATGAAATATATGTTATAATATCAAAAAACTGAATTAGAAAAGGTGTTGTTGTACAACAACACTATGCAACAAAGGGTTAAAGGACAAAATGCAGGATATTTTATTTTGTCGGGATCAGTCAGCTGCAGCAGCTGATGGCCAGTGTGACATCTCGCTTACTGATCAGAAAGTTTCTATCTGCCCCGTTCTTGAGTCGGCCTTCGTCATGAATACAATACTTTCCTTCAATAGAAGAGGAAAGTAAAAATAATTAAAATATTATGGCAAAAAATATTTTTAATAATTCGCATGTATTAAATTGTAATCCAAAATTGTATTAAAATTTCGTCAATATAGTACTCCAAATTTTTTTACCGTGTGGTAACTATGAAACTTTCAATTTAATGAAATGGTTGACATTGACACTAAAACAATTTCACCTGCGGCACAGATTTTTGAAGAATTTTTGCCCGCAGTGCCGCTTTGACTACGCTCGACTGTGCGTGGCTACTTAAATTCATCGACACGAAAAATTTAGTGACGTGAGGTCTACTTACTGAAGTGACTGCCATATCAACGAACACGTCCTGAAGGGTTTCACGCTTCCACACTTTTCCAATTCTGATGAAAAGTAAGAAAAATATAAAAATAAAACCTTGGAAATGTTTCATGTCGAATCTGATTTATCTTTTTGAATATTCTGGTAATTGAGTTTTCTAAAATTGCACAATTTTATTTCATTTTTTGATTATAACTTATGTTATTTCGGTAACCAAGTTTGGTGCCATCATGTGGCAATTATAAAGTTTTATTAGAGAGACCACGAAATGGAAATTAGGTAATTTAAATAGCTAACGAAAAGGGTTCTTTATAGATAAAAAGTTGTTTAAACCACACACAGAGTGTAATTCCAAAATAGTTTACAGGAATTACGAGTGCTGTTTTACAAAGTTACAAGTTCTACTCTATCTATATTTTCATATGTGCATTTGTGATTAATACAAAAATGAAATTTGTAGTAAATGAGCATATCCAAACAATATTAAGTACCACATCATTAGATTAAGTTACGATAAGTTAAGAAATCATTGATCCTGAAACTGTAATTTATGCAGAGCTACCTATTGAAGTGTTGCGATATTGCAGATATTGTAATTGTAATTAGCTTGCGTCAATGACAGACACGAAACAAAGCACAAACAAGTGAGCAATTCTAATTAACTAAAGTCACACGACGGTATCCTTGATGCAAAATTCCGGGTAGGGGTGAAAATGATTGTGAATTCTCAAGTTCAATGTATTATACAGCAATGAAATATGTGCAAAATTCCTCTATTCACCATAGTTAAGTTTCGACTACTAACACATGGATCAATAAGTCCCGAGACTAACAATGAAAACAACATTTTTTTTGCAAAATTTTTTTTTATTCATCAATATAATCACCTTTTAGGGTGATACAATCGTCACGCCATGCGTATCCCAAAAAACTGACGCCATGACTTTGCCAGCTGACTGCTGCGTTTTCGGACGCTTCGGACGGCTTTCGCCAGCTGTGCGCCACTCAGATGACTGCCGCTTCGACTCTGGAGTGTAGTGATGTATCCATGTTTCGTCCATGGTCACGTAACGACGCAAGAAATCTTTTTTATTGCGAGTAAATAGCGATAAACAGCTTTCTGAATCATCGACTCGTTGCTGTTTTTGTTTCATCGAAAGCAATCGCGGCACCCACTTGGAAAAAACCTTTTTCATGCTCAATTTTTCATGAAGGATAGTAAATGCACTTCCATATGATATCTGTGTTATCTCAGCAATCTCACGGAGCTTCACTTTACGATCTTTCATTATAATTTTTGTCACTTCACTCACATTTTCCGGTGTAACGGCTTCCACAGGTCTACCCGAGCGTTCCGCGTCATTTGTGTCGGTACGACCACGTTTAAACTCGGCAAACCACCGACAAATCGTTGCTTTTGATGGACAAGAGTCCGGGTAACATTTTTCAATCCATTGTTTCGCTTGCACGGTGTTTTTATCCATTAAAAAACAATGTTTTATCAGAACACGAAACTCGGTTTTTTCCATTTTTTAAACAAACTACAAAACGACTTTACTCCAACCTCGATAACTCAGCTGTTTCTGGTCCGATCGACTTAAAATTTTGACACGTTTCAAGCAAAGGTTAGTACTCTAGAAAGACGTGGTTACTGGTTTACTACGAGCGTCATCTCTGGGTTAGTCTCGGGACTTATTGATCCATGTGTTATTGTGTTAAGTATAATGCGTATAGTATGAGCGATCGATGTCCTTATAACGGTAAATACATTTTTGAAATTATTTGTAGCCTCCATACTACACTTATGCAGATATTATTTATTAGAAAATGAACTCTACCAAAATAACTTAAACGCACAAGTCCTTTTTCAATTGCAAGGAATATGAGTACATATGGTTCGAGTAGGCAAAGCGGGTTCAAAAGACCAATATTTCATATTTCGTACTCCAAAATACGGTGCTTCTGTCACTCATACAGCATTATAGCGGGAAGACCTTTCTAACATATTTAACAACATATTCAATAGTTGAGACAGAGACGTATCGGGCCATTATTCTGCATCCTACGCATTGACAAAAAAAGTTTTTTTTTGAGAAATTATATGATATGAATATAAAATGGCGTTCATGTAAGCTGACCGAAAGAAAACATAGCTGTTTTTTGAATTTCATTGCTTTGAAGTTCTATAACAGCTCTATAAGAGCCTGGGACTCCTCAATTGAGGTTTCATAACAATTTCTTCCCTGCTTCGCACCTTCAGTTTTACATGGATTGCGAACCATGGATGAATTTCAACATTTGTAAGGTTTTTACGTTGCAACCCATCAACAGGAGAGGCCGTGATAGCAATCTAGACCGATGATGTCGTTAACACCAAGCGGCAACTATCACTACTCATTTCGTAAAGCAAGTTGAGTCGACTTGGATCACCAGTCGGGAATCGACCTCCGGAATATGGGCCAAGTACTTTACCACTTGGACTACGCTGGACTTTGAAATTCAAAATTAGAATTTTTTAAATGCAAAATATGTTTTGTGGATAAAAATCACATATTATTTCGTTCAGGATTAATTCAACCAAAGCCACATTGTCATTTTTACTTATACGTAGTATAATAAAATATTGTATTCATGACAAATTTCGACCTTTTAATTTTGCCTAAAACATTTCCTGAGTCGATTGGAGCATTATTGCAAAAATGTCTTTCGGTCTGTTAGTCTGTGAACCAGATTTCTCAAAAACTAATAGACCTAGTGCCATGAAATTCTACAGGGATGTTTGGTCCTATATACTTTTGGTGGAAATTCGTTAACCGGAAGTACCCAAAAAGGCGGCTTTTTAACTATCGCAACTTTGTTTTTTTTTTTTCTTAATTTTCTCCGAAACTACACGTTTTTCAGTAGTCTTATGTGTAATCAATTTTTTTTAACATATTTGTATCTTACTAGAATTATGTAGGTATCTCAAGCCGTTATCGATATGTACCGTTATTTAGCACAACTCGGTTTTTTGAGATTATCTCGAAAAATTACGTATGAAATGAATTGAAGAGAATAATGCTTGCCGTAATTTTGTTTTGTGCCGTTATCGAGATATTTCAGATTTTGTAAAATAAAAATTCATATTTTTATGGAAACTAATATTTTATTCGTCAGGTAAATTGTGCAGAAACGTGGATTTTGGATAAGAAAGTCATGTGCTGTTCGCATCAGATATTTATCAAAATAATCCAATTTTCATTGTTTAATTCAACTACTTTGCGTGATTAAATGATTACGTTCATTGTCAACTTCGTGATTAAACAGGTGGTGGGGGCAGTAGTATGAGGGGGTAGGGGGTAAGAAAATAAAATGCTTAAGTGCTGATTTGTCCTGCACTGCGCGAACTCCGGATTGTCGCGCCGACGAAGGTATGAAACCTGACTTCATTATGTTAGTGATCATGAATCCGTATTTGAATCAACTACGTTTGTGTTAAGATCAATAATTGCGGTATTTTCTCAAAGTTTTTAATCAATAATTAGTCGTTAGTTTTAACGCCATAGTTTGTTTAATGCCGTTCGTAGTTAATTTCACCATGTTCATTGTATGTTTTATTGAAATCACGACACGTAGTTTAAAGACAGTAGAGCTTCGTCATGCAAGTTTGCACCAAAATTTCGCTAATGTTGTTGAATGTTTCGATAAGTATATCCTGGACACCCTGCCTCTGCAAGCTGTACAGATGGGCAAAACATTCATACCTAATCATGAGACTGACTTATAAGTAAATCAAAATATTAGACGATAATGCCCGCTGTTCTCTATATGAAAATACTTCGAAATAACTAAAATATTGTACAACAGCAATTTGAGACGACACTTATGTGCGACATCAATCGCGTGAATATGCATGGTGGGCATTAAAAGGTATTTCGTTTTTGTTTTATGTTCAAATAACTGTCGTCCGGTTCCGCCATCGTAGTCAAATGCACAATTTCCAGTACAACGCAACGATTAAAGTACAAACCCCATCCTATTAGTTTTTCCTATCATAATGGACAGGTGGAATACTTCTATGCACTTGAAATATGAAATTTTGAAAGGATTTGAAGTGCTACACAATGACGATGAAACCCTTTCCACTTTATCACGTTTTGGACCTCGTTAAGGGAATGTTTTTGGCAAAATTAAAGTGGTTTTCGAATGGGCCGGGGTATTAGGGATGTTTTTTGAGGACTTGACTCTGTAATTATTGTTATAGCTATGATGGAATTATACAAATAGGGTTCGTATTATTTGGAAGTCATACCAAAAACCGTCTTTATGGAATTTCAAATAGCATTAGATTTTTTCGGGGCTTTTCAGGCTTAAAACGAAGTGTCGAAAAAATCCTTGTAACATTTTGATATATTCACCTGCTTAAGCCATTAGAAGTTTTAAAGGTTAAACAATGCAGATATTGCACCCTTCGGAGACACTGATTTAGTTCATGTAAAAACTTTTCTTGCTTTTTAATTGTTTAAAAAACGTCATCGTAACTTAACGAAATAACGAAACGATTTCGCGGCTTTTCTTCAAAATTGCGTTATAACATTATAGAAATTTAATTCCTTTACAATAACGAAAACATTACAAAATAAAAATTCGTTTTTTCCGTTATATGGTGCTATTTGCCATTCTTTTTTAGAAGATTAGTTCAATTTTAGCAGAGAAAACTTTTAATACCAAATATCCGAACTGGCAAAAGAAAAAAAAATCGTAACTTTATACATTTCGTTATGTAACGAAATTCAAATTTTTTTTCGTTACGTTATTTCGTTTTGTATCGTTATTTCGGGACGTTACGAAAACGTTTCCCATACCGGCAAAATATAAGTCTATCATTGAACAAAAGGAGAAAACAGACTCAGTTGTAGATTTTCAAGCCAGCAACAAAAAAAGATACACTTGAAATTTTTATCTAAAATGTAAAGAAAGTAGAAGCATTGAGAATTCCAAAAAAATGCACAGTTTTCAAGAAAACAGGAAAAAAGTATTCCATTTGTATGCGAGAGGAGGAAGCAGGTGACGATTTAATAAAGTTTTTTCTTGTTATTCTAAATTTTGTTACTCGAGGTCATACTTCACAAATGTATTTTCCTTTTTAATGAATTTTAGAGAACTACATAAAAAAAGAAACAAAGCCACTTGAAATTAAAGTTTTTGCTATTAGTCTAGGCGCGCACTACGATAGTAGCCCTGTAACATGGTATTAAAGTCGCAATTAGAGTTTTTGAAGCACATGGAAATCACTGCATATTAGTATTTACCCTGCCGGTAATTTCAAAGTACTTTAAACACTATATAAAACTGCTTTGAAATGTAGTTTTAACTGAGTTTTCAGTGTACACTTTAACTCCTTTGAACAAAGCACATTCAAGAGTACCTTTTCTATTAATTTTCGAAGTAGTTCAAAAATACTTCTTTTAAAGTATTTCGTGGAAAGTAGGTTCCCTGAAAGTCGATTCGCACACATTTTTACTTCACGACGGTGACCGACTCGGGAAGGGGGCAGATAGAAACTTTTTCACCAGTACGAAGTCCGTTTCAAGGAACATTATGAGGATGTGCACGTGTCTGTCGGTCCCTCGGTTTGTCTGTCGGTCTGTCCTTTGTATGCAACTTAAATAACTCAAGAGCGAATTGACCTAGCGATTTGTAATTTTTTGCCAATGAGTTTTCAGAAAATCGTAGTCTCCTATCAACTTTTTTGAGAAAAGTTTTATCCTTGCAGGACTTTCCGTTTCGAATTAGTCTAACACCAGATTCGTGATCACGCGAAAAAGGATATTTGAGTTATTAATACAGGATCTTCCGTTTCGAATTTCAAAAATCTAACACCGGATTCGTGATCAGCGACCCCGAAAATTCATATTATTCATATTGTTTATACATGTTGTTATACACATAAAAAATTAAGTTTTTTGAAAATTTCTGTTTTTTTTGAAGTTTATGTAAAAGCGCATAACAAAATTTAGAATAACAAAATTTAAAGGTTAAAACATTTTCCACATTTCCCGTTTTAATGGTTTTTTTTGTATCTCTAACGGTTTTCAAGTAATTTGAAAGAAAATTTTTTTTTAAAAAAAGCTTTTATTAAAAAAAATGTACTAAAAAGAAAAAAATAATTTTTTGGACGCTGTGTATCACAAACATAAAAGCTTTTAAAAAGCGAGATAAATTTTTATTTTATTGTTTTATGCTTTATCTCACTTTTTAAAAGCTTTTATATTTGTGATACACAGCGTCCAGAAAATTATTTTTTTTCTTTTTAGTACATTTTTTTAATAAAAGCTTTTTTTAAAAAAAATTTTTCAAATTTTTTTTATTTTGTTCTTTTTAGTCTTCGAATATATATCCTTACCTTTGAGATGTCCTTACAGCAGCGTTTCTCAACCTTTCAGTATTCGCGGCCCAATTTTCAATCAAAATTACAATAAAATGTATACAATAATAACGTAATTTGAGTATTTTGGCGCTAAACCTACACTACTACCCTAATTTTAAACACAAATTACCAAGAAAACAGTAATTTATTGACATTTGGCAACACCGATCCTCAGCGTTGACAAAACAAGAATCCGGTGCCTTTTGATTGCTCTTGCGTCATTTTTGCGGTTTCGCGAGAAGTTGTTTTAACGCTGAAATCACAATGAACGCGAAACTGGCGCAGAAACTGTTACTTAAAAGTTTGGTTCCCACAAATTGTTTGAAGTGAGCACAGTGAACGCAACGCAAAAGTTTGCAAACTTCTAACTTTGCCGCAGAATTCTGCGTTGACAGTTCATAAAGTGAGGTTGGAAAAATGTCGTTCGAGGAAAAATTGATAGCCTTAGTGCAAATAACAAAGATAAAGACCAACAAAGCAAATTATCGCTTCAAAATTATCCATTTTTGTAATTTTTCCAAGTTTATACCACTTTATATTATGTCACTTGTACTACTTCACGAGCTGCCATTGTGCTCTGCCGTTAGAATTTTGCACTGCGTGACAGTTCAGAGCGTTGTAGTTGCGTTGGTTTCGCGCTGGTTTCGCGTTTATTGTGCTCCAAGGGTAAGTTAATAAGTTAATTATTAAATATTATGTCGAAATGTATTTTGTTTTGTATGTGGTTATGTACTTTCCTTTCAGTCAATTAATAAACTTTTTTAAATATTTTGTCTTGGATATGCTCGCGCCCCCCCCCCCCCCCCCTTAAATGTAGAATATATTTTTCCCGGAACAATTGAGAAAAAGGATAATCACGTTATCCTTACAGGACCTTCCGTTGTCCTTACAGACTTTTTAACTTGAGAATCGTATTCAGCGAATCCAAAAACTCGTTATCCTTACAAGACCTTCCGTTATCCTTACAGACTTTTTAATGGCAGATTCGGATTTAGCGACCTCAAAAACCCCCAGAATAGATTTTTTTCCGGAAAATTTGGAGAAAAGGATAATCACGTTATCCTTACAAGACCTTCCGTTATCCTTACAGACTTTTTAATGGCAGATTCGGATTCAGCGACCCCAAAAACCCCCAGAATAGAATTTTTTCCAGAAAATTTGGAGAAAAGGATAATCACGTTATCCTTACAGGACCTTCCGTTATCCTTACAGACTTTTTAATGGCAGATTCGGATTCAGCGACCCCAAAAAACCCCAGAATAGATTTTTTTCCAGAAAATTTGCAGAAAAGGATAATCACGTTATCCTCACAGGACCTTCCCTTATCCCTGCAAGGACGAAGTAGAGAAAATATTGTATTGTCATCGGACTTACGTCTGCGTGCAAAATTTCAAGTGAATCGGATGAGTGGAAGTGGGTCAAAATTTGATTGCAAGATTTGACCCTGACAAACTCACAGACAAACTCACAGGCAAACAAGATAGCGAGCTAAATAAAAGCTTTTAATAAAAAAAAATCAGTTTTTTTGAAAATTTCTCGAAAACTATGCACTATTGAGAGAAAATAAAATTTCCTGCATTTTTTTTTCTTTAACGAATGTTACGGGGCTTTAACGGAAACAAAATATTTGAAAAAAAATATATTTTACATATTTTTTCCGGAACTAAATATTGCATTTTTACTTAGATTTTTTTAAAAATGTTTTTTTTGCATAAATTTTTTTCTTTACACCAATAGGGCCTCTGTGTAAAGTATTTAGATTTAAGTAGAAGCAAGTAAACTCGATGCTTCCAAAAAGAAAAGATCTTTTTTTTCAAAAATTCTAATTGCTACTTTACTACAACATTCTGGATACTTTCCGTTGCAGTAGATCCTGAGCTCAGAAAAAATTACGCATTTAAAACACGTGGATACATTTTCACTTAACAAAATTTATTTGATGGCACTTTGGTAATATTAAATATAATTCATCTTAAACATTTCATTAA
This sequence comes from Chrysopilus asiliformis, assembly GCA_964034945.1. Lineage (NCBI taxonomy): Eukaryota > Metazoa > Arthropoda > Insecta > Diptera > Rhagionidae > Chrysopilus > Chrysopilus asiliformis. The sequence continues at coordinate 39,641,070 of OZ035961.1, forward strand.
ATTAAAGAAAATCTTAATTTTAAAATACTGTTTTTATAGATATCATTCTATTCAGCCGATTCCCAACGAATCCAAGCGTGTGGGCCAATGTTTGGCATTAAAGATAATAAAGTTCGCCGGGATAAGGCCGCCTCTCGATGAGTGCGAAAGGATAAAAGCAATGCCATTTCACCTGGTTTCTTAAAAATACGTCGAATTTCTTGAACGGGAACAGTGCCTCGGATTTCATCACTTATATCCTTTAAATCAATGCCCCACTTAAAGCCTCCAATGGAAAGCGTATTCAGATTTCTGCTCATTGTCAGAAACATCTTCAATCCAGGAATGATTTCCATATCGTGAAACCTATTCAATGTCACAATAAAAAAAAATAAAAACGTTTTTAGTCTAGCATAAAATTGAAAATATTCCACTAAACATCAATTCAGCGGAATTTCACCAGTTCTGCTGGATTAGTATGATCGAAAAATGTGTTCTTTCTTACATTTGAATGGCCTTTTCATGGTTTTCCTCGTGGATGTACTGAATGTAAGCGAAACCTCGATTTTGTCCGGAAAAGTTCATCATTAGGCGAAATTTCCAAATGGGACCAATTGATGCGAAAATCGGTAAGAGATCAGCTTCAGAAATATCGCGCGGAATTCGTGCAATGAAAATCTGTGGATGAATGTAAAAAAATCCATTAATATCGTTGGAAGGATAAAAATCGTTTTATTCGTTGGGTAAATATTTTAATACAATAGAATTCACAGGTGAATGGAATTTTTATCCATACACCTGAGTTTTCATATATTTTTTTACCTCTTTGAATTCATTTGCTGATCGATTGAATTTTTTCCAATTTTCGCATGGTCCAGTGATGCGCTGTCCATTGATTTGAATTACTGGATAAATTTCCCCGTAAACTAGATATGAAGCCATCTTTGATGTTAAACAACTTTCCGCAATTTACTTTTTTTTTTTTTTAAAAAAACGAACTTTTCTCCACGAAATTGAAATGGAAAATGAGCGAATGATTCTGGTTTGTCATTCAACCTGAGTTAACATGATACTTTCTTAATCATCATCTAATTGAAACTGCAATTCCATACATACATAAAAGAGATGCTCTAAAGCATTTTTGTATGCAAGTAGAATTTCAGTCAGGGTTGTATAACTTTTTCTAGAAAGCATGCAAAATAAATTTAATTAACCAACTTTAAGTTGCTAGCATGGGTAAATAATAGTTTTACGAATGAATTTTGTAAACTGAATGCTAGTGTCAACAAAATGGCGCAATTATTCTTTAAATAGTAGACTTTAGAATTTCTATAAAGTTTAAACGATTTACTAGAGCCAGAGAGACGTGGAATTATTTTTTCTGTGGAATTAAAGGATTTTTTCTGTAAGAGAATTGGGATTTTAATTTTTAAATATACGTCCACACTCTTGACGAATGCAGACGAATTAATATTTGGCTAGCAATTCAGCGATTGTTGGTTGACAAGAGTCTGCTATTATTTAATTGTTTTTACTTATCACCAGCACTCAATTATTTTTGCTGGATTGAATTCTTTATTAAACCCATTGAATATGTACAAATATATAAGAATAATCTATTAGTTTTCAATATTGTAGCTTTTAGTTTAGATTCAAATTGAGAATTTCCCCACAAATATCCCAGACCAAAAAGCACGCACACATTTAAGAAGCAAAGCGGTGTTGCATTGATTCTTATGGTGTCATACGAGGAATGAACTGAACACGTACAGCACACAATGATAAACCGCGATCATTGCGATTACAAATTTCCCATTGTGCTTAAAGTTTTAGGGTATTTTAGTTAATACACATACCTAAGCTTTAAGTTTGGGGGATTTTTATTTAATACTTGAACCGCAGACACTTTCGCCACCATCGGCCCAAGGTGAAAACTAATAGATTATTCGTCTATATTTCTACATATTCAATGTTAAAACGTAAAAATCCCACAACACAAAAATGTCATGACACAAGGTTATTTCGAAGGGAACAAATGAGGCGTTGAGAGCAAGAGTGGCCCAACCCACGTGTCGAAATCGTGAATTTTTTTGTGTTTGAATCACTATTGCGAGTGAGTTTTTAGACAACAATATTTGGATGCACAAAAGAACATTTCAACATTCAGTAATAAAGTCCACAGATTTTTTTTTCCAAAAAATTACCGTCAATAATAGTACAAAAGTGGAAAAGCTTCAAAAACTCGATTATGTGGGTTAGCCCACTTCTGCTCTGATAGCCTCAAATGCGAGAGCACATTCGCCTGACTTGATTTGCCAAAGTTCGTAGCCCAACTTGAGCAAATCACAGCAAATCAATGGAGAAAGCCCTTAGCGCTTGTTGTAATTCGCCTACATTTGCCAAGAGTGTGAAAGTGGATCTACTTATACTAAACAAACCTTTTGCTAAGAACCCTCTAAAAACAAACAATTTTACAGTTATTAAAAATGTGATGTAAAACTACAAACATACAGCCTGGTGCTAACGACATCATCGGTCTAGATTGCTATCACGCCCTGTGTTGTTGATGGGCTGCAACGTAAAACCTTACAAATGTTGTAATTCGTCCATGGTTTGCAATCCATGTAAAAACTGTAGGTGCGAAGCAGGGAAGAAATTGTTATGAAACCTCAATTGAGGAGGGTCCAGCTCTTCGAGAGCTGTAGCGCCGAGGAGGTTGTAAAACTAAAAGTAATTTTAATCCATTAGTCAAAACTCGAAAATCTTTTAAATAATGTAAAATTGAATACACATAAAAAACCACTAAAAACTTGTTAGAGGAGGTTGATCTATAAAAAAATATGCAAAACTTAAATTACATTATTAATATTTGGAAATTATATTTGGACTAAAAAACATTAGAAATGAACTATTTTCGAGACAAGCCAAAAAAAACGGTTTGTTTTATTTGCGAGAGAAGAAGAGGTTCTATTTTGAATTTCGCAACATTTTAGCACATGATAGTTAGCATTTTTTCGCAAATTGCATAAATAAAAATCGAAAAAAGAAAAATAAAAGTTTTTTTTAATTGCAAAAAAAAAATATGTCAAAAGCGTCTATTCTTTTATTAGGATCTGGCTATAAACACATGATATTTTCAAAGTCATCTAGGGCGTTGTGACGAATTATTAAATTTCACGCAAAAAATCGCGAAAAAGTGTGACATGTGTGTGAAAGATTAAGGAAGTCCGAGAAGCTTAAGACTTTAAAATCACCGAATACGCAAAATAAATAAAAAAAAGGTTGTACAACCCTGCTTATTTAGTATAAACTATGAGAATTGACCCAGAATTTGAAAAAATATCACGTAAAATAATGTTAACTGTGAGTTTAAAAGGAAATTTTCCCACATTAGCTTATTTACAGCATGGGTCGTATATTGTCGCACGCGGCACAAATCACAACTCAATGTGGACGGTGAAATAGTTACCAAAGTAAAGTGAAATAAAACGTTATATGTGAAAACGAAAATTGGAGAATTACAGTAAAACAATCCGCTTATAATATTCATGATTTCAAACATAAGATTTACTCTCCAAAGCGGGGTATTATTAATGGCCAACACTGTAAGTTCTAGATTCGCGTGCTTCACTTGAGCGTGGGAAATTTATTTTTTGTGGTTCTCATAGTTTTTAAAAAATGAATCGCCGGTAGAAAGACTAACACTATTGCAAAAGTTTTCATGATATTTTAGAAAAAGGAACAGTCTTTTTACTTTCTTATACGCAGTATCGTAAGGATTCTGATTAGGAAAAAATTTCGAATTCGAGATTTAGGGTGAAACTTTTTATGAAATTTCGTAGTGATATTTCGTTCTGTAATATCCAAAGTTTGCATGAGATAATTACAAATATGTACCTAAAATATTAAAAGCTTTTATTTAGCTTGCCTTCGTGTCTGTCTGTCTGTCTGTTTGTCTGTCAGATCAAATCTTGCAACCCAATTTTGACCCACTTCCACTTGTCCGATTGACTTGAAATTTTGCACACTTATATAAGTCCGATGACAATACAATATTTTCACTATTTCGTCCTTGTAAGGATAACGGAAGGTCCTGTAAGGATAACGTGATTATCCTTTTCTCCAAATTTTCCGGAAAAAAATCTATTCTGGGGGTTTTTGGGGTCGCTGAATCCGAATCTGTCATTAAAAAGTCAGTAAGGATAACGGAAGGTCCTGTAAGGATAACGTGATTATCCTTTTCTCCAAATTTTCCGGAAAAAAATCTATTCTGGGGGTTTTTGGGGTCGCTGAATCCGAATCTGTCATTAAAAAGTCAAAAAAGTCAGTAAAAAGTCAGTAAGGATAACGGAAGGTCCTGTAAGGATAACGTGATTATCCCTTTCTCCAAATTTTCCGGAAAAAAATCTATTCTGGGGGTTTTTGGGGTCGCTGAATACGATTCTCAAGTTAAAAAGCCTGTAAGGACATCTCAAATGTAAGGATATATATTCGAAAATTAAAAAGAACAAAATAAAAAAAATAAAAAAAAATTTTTTTTTAAAAAACTTTTATTAAAAAAGAATGCACTAAAAAGAAAAAAATAATTTTCTGGACGCTGTGTATCACAAATATAAAAGCTTTTAAAAAGCGAGATAAAGCATAAAACAATAAAATAAAAATTTATCTCGCTTTTAAAAAGCTTTTATATTTGTGATACACGGCGTCCAGAAAATTATTTTTTTCTTTTTAGTGCATTCTTTTTTAATAAAAGCTTTTTTTCAAAAAATTTTTTTAAATTTTTTTTTATCTTTACAGTGAGTTTTGATCTTTTTTGACAAATTTGGTATTCAAGTTTTCGAACAACAAAATAAATAAACTTAGAACCACAGGACATTATGAAAACTTTTATTCACTGTGTGTAATAAAGTCAGGTGATGGATATACACATGGATTTTTTATTAAAACTTTTATTTTACTTTGTCAGACATAAATATGAAAATTCATTACGAACATACACACAGTGTTTTTTAAATAACAACCTTGCGAACGTAAATCTCGGCGTAAAAAATTCATATTTTTTATTCAGTCATTCAATCGCGTATGTTTTTCGTTAAGGCATGCGAGTGTGTGTCGTATGTTTTGTGTATGAAGGGTTTTTTTTTTGTATATTGAAATGAAAATCCTTCAGAGTGATGTCAATTTCATTTCATTCAATATTTTGTCAGTCTCTAAACTTTATTGAATTTTAATTTCAATTTACTTTGCTCTCAAAAGGGGACATCATATCCAAAATATGACTGATTGAAATTTGACGAACGAACAGATGCCTTTAGAAAACGAGTAAAGTGGATATACGTACCGTACTACATGTGTACTATCTGGATGTACATATAAAAAGGTAAATGCCACCAGTCTACATAATCAACATTGGAGTGATATACAAATTTCTATAAAGTATGATAATATACAGAATGTTATATGGGATTATTTTTCCATTTATGTTTACATTTCAATCGATTCGAGACTTTAATTTCAATAAATTTGCAAAAAAGCTTTTAACATTCTCTTCTCACCGGACGACTAAGATAATTTAATGCATTGATTTTTACCACATATGACAATTAAGCCATTCCTCTATACTCCACATACTCACCAAAATCATTTTTGATATGTTGTGGCTTAAAGGATACTGTTAGGGAAAAAAATCATTCGAATATGAAACTTAATTATTGTCAAAATCTGCAAATCCCAACCACTGTCAATTAACGACAAAGTTAGACACATGTCCGAAAATTACTTTTTTGATGGAAAGTTATTGACATCCCTTGAAATGGTAGAAATGACATACCATATGAAATCTATGTTTCCATTCTTTATTCTATCAAACTTTGATACGTTGCTTCATATGGGTAGATTATTATAACTATATGTAGGTATGGCAGCAACCTTTTTGACACGAATCCGAAATAACTTCCTGAAAGTTTTTCAGTTTGAAATATAGAAAAGCAAAAGTAAAAGCTTGTCCTATTAGACTGGAATGCTAGATTATTTCTAAATATGGATTAAAAGGCATCTCATTTTTTTTTTCAAATCATGTAATAGGATCGTTATTACATGATTTAAAAAAATTATATATGTCTAAATATTTCTTTATTCATATTTTTGATAGAGGAAAGGGTTCGTACCTTGGACCGAAATTTACTTTTCATCATTTAGAAATTAAAATTTGGATTTTTATACGCGTATGGTGAAAAAAAGGGTATATTAACTTTGCCTTACCGTTTGTAACGCCAAGATCCCGTCATCACACAAAAAAATGAATTACACCAGTGTGTTTAGAATGATAAAAATAATTAATTTTTGCATGTCCGTCTGTCTGTCCCTCACGGATTGAGCTAAAGACTTGAAATTTTACGGAGATTCGTTTTTCGTGAAATGCAAGGCTAAGTTCGTTAATAGGCAAAAATGGACCATTAGGGGGGTACCGCCCATACGAACGAAAACGTTTTTTACGAATATCTCAAAAACAGTGCATCTTATCTAAAAAGTGCAAGAACAAAAGTTATTTAGGATATGATTCTACATAAAACTCCCATACATCAAAATCCGATTGGAATAAATTTAAAAAAATCTTATTAAAAAGTTTGACTTCAAAGTGGAATTTTGATACAACTGTTCCCCGTTCACTTAAACTTCGAAGAATGGCATATCACCATACGGGTTTTCAATAATTGCCAGATTGGCAATTATAGCTTATGTTATGTTTACAAATTAAATTCATTTATAAAAGCTTTTTTCAAAATATTTCTAAATTTCGAAGGGTATCAAAATCTCTTTGCATAATTAAAAAAAAATATATCAGCTGTGATCAACACAAAACTTTCCTCTGCAATATGTATTTATAGGCTTACCATAGACACCCCGTTTAGCCTGGGTCTGTCCCGTTTTAAAGATGCGCTCCGAGTATCCCGCCCAGTTTGCTATTTTTTCAGGGTTTCAAGTTCTTGTATGTACACGGAAAAAACATATCGGCACCGTTCCACAAAAATTGCATGCTCCTGCCCCATATTTATATATGGTGGCCAAATATGGCAGTCATTCCTATAAAAAAATGATAACTGTTTCCAATTTTTTTAGGACACATTCCGAAAAAATCGCATTCTATTTTTGTTGTGTATACATTCTCAAAAATATGGGAGGGGGGGGGGGGGGATTATAGTTCCAAGCAGAGCTTAGGGGAAGACCCTTTAATGCCGGAGCACAGCTCAGGGTGGTCGGAAGAACGAAAGGAGATGTCGGTTTATGTTCTCCTTGAACTTCTGCAGGTTATAGTCCGGGGGGAATTTTATGTTACGACCAAAAATTGGGGAACATTCCATTTTGTTAGGGACTCAATACTAAAATGAAATGAATGAATCCTATAAAACGTTGTAAAGTCAACATTGATTATTGGACTCTTTCCTATACCTTTTCCCATGTATATGCGCGACATTCTCATTTGAAATAGAATTCGTTCCTATAATTATTTAGAATCGGGGGACCTGGAAGCTTTTGTTGTTTGGTGGCTCTCATTAACTTTTTACTAGCAACATTTACGCTATGATACTTTTTTTTAACGGGTCAACAGATATGGCCATTTTCTCAAAAAATATTTGAAAACCCCCTATAAGAAGGGTAAAGGAGCCTCCACACGTTCAATGTTACTTGACAAGTATTATTGATGAAAAATTTCGTCAAGTAATATTGATGGAAATTGCCTCCACACGTAACATTGAAGAGCATCCAAACAATCAATGTTACTTGAAACATGAGTCATTCAAGTAAAATTGTCAAGTAACATTGAATGTGTGGAGGCTCCTTAATGGAAGGTGGTGGAGAGGATTACCGTCTGAACAAAAGTATTCCTCTACGAACAGTTTCTCCATAAACACAAAAAAGGTCAAACTGCAAATAAAATAGTTTTAGTATAGCCGTTTTTGATAGTTATTTTCAAACTTTGAGTACCGTTATCTCAAAAACTGGAGGTGATAGAGCAAAACTTTGTTCTGTAGTTGAATTAGTATAATATAATGAACTTTACAGATCCCCAACCCTAAAAAAAATTTTCATTTTGTTATACAGTGTTATTTGTTACACAATTTTCTCAAATGAAATTTTTTCCCAGTCATATTTATAATGATTTTCTCGTGCGCCTTAGCAAGTTTCAACTGTAAATTTCGATATCCAAATTTTAAAGAAAATTGAAATAAAAAGATGATTTTTTTTTGAATTTTACTTTAACCAAAAAAAAAAGAAACTTTTTGTTGTTCGTAAAAAAAGTCCGAAGGGTCTAATAAAAACAACATAAGTGTTTCGTATTCTTTGGGTCGTTGGCGTTTGACACAAGCATGTCCCTCTATCGAATGACGTCAAGCAAGGGTAAAGTTTTCCCCAAGTGAATTTTGTTGTAATCGTGGGAGGGCTGTACGCATGTTCACCACGTCGGGGTAACTGAATTTTCCTCACTGGAAATCCTGGCAGGAAATTCGATTTCATTGAATGATTAACTTGGAGAAGGTCGACGCTAGGTTCGTAATGGGGAAGATTTTTTTTTAGTTCCTTCACTATAGCTTTGGTGTCCAGTTAAGTTCTGCACATGGAACGCAGTACATTCTAGGAAACTTTGCGGTAATTTTGGTTTTAATTTGTTTTGTTGGCTGGTGGTGTCTACCATCGATTCAGAGCGAAACCGAAGTATAGGAGGATCCTATCTCATTCTGTACTGTCACCAAATTTAACCAGACGAGGCATAATAGGAAAAGTTTTCGTTAAATAGCTTTTTCTAAGAAAATCAATAGACAATTGGGATTACCCTTAATGTGAATTAATTTCCTGGTTACATTCCGTATCTTTTCGATGAGACTTTCCTCTCATAGTTGGTTGAGATCCCTAATGTCGAAAACTTTGGTCGCTTAATTTTATTTTCTCAGCACCAATAGAATAAAAGGGAAATACCAATAGACATACATCTAGGCGATTCCAGAGTCTAGAATCCTACACTTTTGCTAAGAAATACGCGAGACAATATATATATAGAAGCGATCGAAAGTCTACAATCAGACAACGACCGATGACTATGGCTGATGGCCTCACTACATACGTATTTGATATTGGGATGCGTAGGGATGTTTCCAATGATTTTGGCCCATTGGGATTCTGTGGGATCATCTTTAAGATTCTCTGCACAAGAAAAGAAAAAAAGACAAATCCGTAGCTAGAGGAGAAAATGGGTTTCTTTTGCGCGTGACGTCATGATTGGTGGAGATTTTGATTAATGAAAATCGAGTCTTTTATCGATATTCCTTTATGATTGAGTGGCAATGATTTCCCTCTTCTAGGACAGCCATTAGTCTCCTATAGGGAGAAAAATATTTGCTGTTCTTTATGTTCACTTCCACCAAAATTTATGATTTTTTGATGTACTTTATAGAAAGATTGAGCGAATAATTAATTTTATGTCTTTAAACGTTGATATAGGATTAAAAATTTCAACAACTAATATTTTTTATTACATTATTTATCAAATGTTAGTCACATAAAATATTATTAGAAATTTTTGTACAATTTTGCATTCATTCACCCTTCCTGTATTCGGTTTTCAATATTCGTCAGTCTCTCTCTTAAGTTGTCGTCTTTACTCGGCTATGGGCCTCGGGCCTACGTCCTTGCGCTTAAAATACATAAGTGAAAATCGGTTGAGAGATTCAGCAGGATTTTTCAAATTTTATAAAGAGCGCGATTTTTATACCCGTATGGTGAAACCAAAGGGTATATTAACTTTGCCTTACCGTTTGTAACGCCAAGATCCCGTCATCGCACAAAAAAATGAATTACACCAGTGTGTTTAGAATGATAAAAAAGTTGAATTTAGCATGTCCGTCCGTCTGTCCGTCTGTCTGTCCGTCCGTCTGTCTGTCCGTCTGTCTGTCCGTCTGTCTGTCTGTGGCGCGGATTGCGGGCGCACGGATTGAGCTAGAGACTTGAAATTTTGCGCAGATTCGTTTTTCCTAAAATGCGAGGCTAAGTTCATTAATGGGCAAAAACGGACCATTAGGGGGGGGGGGGGGGGGTACCCCCCATACGAACGAAATCGTTTTTTGTGAATATCTTGAAAACGGTGCATCTTATCAAAAAAGTCCAAGAACAAAAGTTATTTAGAATATGATTCTACATAAAACTCCCATACATTAAAATCCGATTGGAATAAATTTAAAAAAATCTTATTGGAAAGTTTGACTTCAAAGTGGAATTTTGGTATAACTGTTCGAATTTTGATACGAATATCACCATACGGGTCTCCAATGATTGCCAGATTGGCAATTATAGCTTTTGTTATGTTTCAAAAGTTATTTTGATTGGAGTATGATTTGTGGAAAAGTTATGTAAAATCATTTTTTAAACACTTCAAACTTTTTTGTTACTAGAACACACCGTTTTCGAAAATACCGTGAAAATCTTTATCTTTGCATGGGGAATTGCTTAAAAAATGGTCGGTTTTTCATGTATGGAAAGGTTATGTAAAATAAATCCTGCTGTGAACATTTGCTGTATCTTTACTTTATATATCTATAATTTATTTGAGAGGCATTTCTATGTTGGAACTTTAAATTGAAAACTGACTTTCAGTTACTTGCTGACTACGAAGTTCTTGATTTTCCTTAAAAAAAAATGTTTGGGAAAATCGTTAGAGGTGACACTTCGGTGGATAAACAATAAATAGTTGGGCTTATCATCTAAAAAAAGCTTCTGGAATAAGTTATCTGTTTTTCTTTAATTTTTCCGAAATATGCCTCTACTAAGATTTTTTTTTTGTTTTTTTTTTGATTTTTTTTTTGATTTTTTTTTTGATTTTTTTTTACAACATATTTTTTTGTTATATAAGGCAAGTATTGTATTCATGATGGAGACCGACTCGAGAACGGGGACCGACAAAAACTTTCTGACTAGTACGAAAGCCGTTTCAGGCAAAATTATGGAGATGTCCGTGTATGTGTCTTTCGGTCTGTCCGTTTTATGTATCCTAAATAACTCGAAAACGCTTTGAGCTAGCGACTTGAAATTTTTTGTGAATGGGTTTTAGAAATTCGCAGTTCTCTGTCAACTTTTGGAATTGTACCGTTTTTTTTTTAAAATACGATTTTTGAAGATTTTTTGAAATTTATGCTTTTTTTGGGACAAAATGGTTATAATAACATTTAAAGGAACTAAAATTTTCCACAGTTTGGGTACAATATTTCTCAAAAACTAATAGAGCTCGAGCCATGAAATTTTACAGGGATAAAAACGATCCTATCAACTTTTGAGTTAACCGGAAGTAACCAAAATCCTGACTTTTTAAAAATCACACTTTCGCGTTTGCTACACTCAGAAAAATGGAGGCTAACTCGACGACCTACATACGGCGTAATTGGCCTCGGGCAGGCGCGCGTTCGCCTGCATGAGAGAATGTAAAACTTGTGTTGACCTGTGGTCGGAGAAATTCTGAAATTAAGCCACCAGCAGGTGAAGTAGGGCATTGGGAGCTGCACGAGTTGACCTTAGGCATTTTGCGGATGTAATGTCATGTAATGGAAACCTCTGTAAGCCAGCTAGCGGTCAGATTTAACCTGACAAAAAGTTGACCTGGACATTTTTCTGAGTGTACGCCGAAACTACGCGTTTTTCAGCCATTTTAAATAGGATTAAAGTTGGAGGTAGTACGATTTCCTACACATTTGCCTTTTACTAGAACTCGATATTTCCAACCGTTATCGACATATACCGTTATTTAAAAAAATAGTTTTTTGCGCTCCCCCTGAAAACTAAAGGGTTTTAGGTGGTTCAATGTATAAGATGAATTGAAGAGAACAATATTTTCCATAATTTTATCTTCTGAGTTATCCGCTATCTTTTACCGTTATTCAAATATTTTCATTAAAATGTAAAAAAAATATTTTTGCGGAAAATATATTGCTTTGTCGAAAAAACAGTTCAAGGAAGAATTGGAGATATTAAAATTCTCCACACTTGTGCCTTTTACCGTAAATCGATATCTTTTACTGTTATCAAGATATTTCAGATTTTGTAAAAGAAAATATAAAAATATGATAAACTAATATTTTATTCGTCGGATTATAGTGTAAATTGTACACAAACGTAGATTTTTTAAGTTATGTGCTGTTCACTCACATAAGATATTTTCAATAATAAAATAAAATCCTATTTAGGAGTTGTTTCTAGCAAAACTTCGGGTGTATGCCGCGTTTCTGCCAGAGCAAAATTAATTGTGCCATAACACTATAACTAGAATTTTTTCCCACGAACTTAAACACAAAGCGGAACTCTAAAGCCATGGCAAATGCGTTTGAATCAAGCTGAACGTAGTTGAACTTAGGCGAACCAGAGCAGATCAAGGCTAATGCATATCTACACTCTTGCGTTTGCCGTGATTCGCGTGCATTCGGCAAGAGTATGAAAATTCTACATAATGTTGAATAACAAATATTTTAATAATTTTATCTATAATTTTGAATAACAAAATTCGGTTAAAATTATTGCAAGAATTTTTGGTTTTGAGTGGCCATAAAGAATTTTCAGTTCAATTTAACTCGAACTAATTTCAACCGATGCATTTTTCATACAGTGAGATTATTCATTAACGAAATTCATTTTTCTATTTTTTCGTTCACTGAACTTTTTCAATTAAAAATAAATTAATTGAAATAATTTAAAATGTACATTTATTCTTGAGGATTTTTTGAACTTCAACCATTCGCTTATGGTCGGTACATCTATGGTGAACAGTGATTGAAACATTTTATTCCAACGAATTTAATGGTAGCGATATTAAGCAGAAAACATGACCATGGATGCTGGTCGAAAATCCTATAATCCTCTCTATTTTTTAATATAATAGCAGTAGATATTTACAACAGCGTAGATTGATCGAATATATATGCATGTATCTTTATTCGTTCGGAAAATTCGGAAAATCGTACAGGATTTTCCGAACGACGATGCGGGAATAGTCCGGAAGTGGAGTAATATGTTTCAGGATGGGATGAAGATGAATTTGGTGAAGCTGCACGCACATGCAATTACCACCGAATAAAGTGAAATTTCAATCTACTACATAAGACGAGAATGTTATTGTTAGTAGGAATTATCCTGTCGTAATAAAACTCCAACAACTTTCCCCCTCATTTGGGTTCCAAAAATAATTTTCCATGGAAGAACGATGAAATCTTGTGGTCTGTCCTCTTAACTTCCGTATTAACTACCCGACGTATAATAATAATATTCTGAATGCATCATCATACATTCTCGAAAATATAAATTAATGATGTTGATTGGAGTCCATGTCGGCCTAGGGGTGTCTAAAACGATAGACAATACCACCCGGTCTAAATTCTGGCCAAACAGGAACTGAATCTATGGAATATTCCCATACGAAACGACATAAATCCCGGCCAAGAGTAAAAATTTCCGCCAGCTTTGCTCATATTTGAACAGCGTCAATTCCTTTTTATTATTTTGCCATTTGGGGGTGGGTGGGTGTGTATATGAAAGTGTGATGATTTTTGGGGTATGTTAAGATATTTAATGCATTGCGCCTGTCTCCATCGGATGTTGTGGGATTTTAGCGGATTATTTTCAAAAGATATACGTGTTCTGGAATTATTAGAGGGTAAAAAGATGTAATAAAATACTATTAGGAGAACGATATCAAGGAAATCATTATGTTGATCTATTATTAAGCATCTAATGCACTTCCGCATACAGAGAAATTGTCACGCGAGTTGAAATCATGTTCATTTTATTTTATGATGATAATTCAATGAGTCATTCACGTTATTCGTCACGTATAAGTGTAGGTATATTCAGCTATTGAATAGAAAGTAAAAGTTACAATTAGATTTTTTGCGATATCTTAAAGAATTCTTTCAAAAATATTAGGGGGCTGCTCATAAAAAACGTCACTTTTTTGATGGGGTTCTGCAATAGTTTGACAGTGGCACTAAACTCGGTGTTACTGACGGTACTACAAGTAATCATGAGAAAGTAGGATGAAGAGAGCAAGGAGGAGAGTGAGGGGTGTTGAAGAGGCGAAAATCGCCGTGACGTATTTTATGGACAGCCTTTAAATTATTGGGGAAAACAATTTTTTCCCCCAAAATGGCGATAGAGATTATAGTTACGGTGCTTGTGCTAATATAATTAGAATCCACTTCTTTTCTACGAATAAATGTGCACCAGACATCTACGATAAAATGCGCCGCAGGCGAGATTTGTTCATGATTTCTTTTGAAAACACACTTTGGAAAACACGCACAAATTTTGTCATTTAAATGCGTAGATTTTAAAGGTGAGGGGTAGAGCGATGCGAAGACATGTACCCCCTTTCTCTTTCCTAAAAAAGAAGTAGAAAATATTGGACTGGAATGAATGTCCAAAAGAGGTCTAAGCTGAGCTGGCTATTTCTGTCTCCCTTCGCAAAGATAGTAACTTAAACCAATCAAAGCTGGGATTTTACTTTTTGATAATTTTTGATTTTTAAAAAATAATTTTTGTATGCTTGTAAATTTAGAAAAATCGATCAAAGGGAAGATGTATCTCAATTTTTGTTTGTAATTATCTAAGCAAAAAATATAGCGGAATCTAATTTTTCCAAAATTTAATAAAAATTGTGCCACATCTGGAATAGCCCCTCATTTGGATACCAAAAAAAATCATGTTAAAACGCGCCGCAGGACAGTTTGGGTTTTTAAAGAAACATGTACAGTTTTTTTGAAAAATACCTGCTTCCACATGTTTCAAAAAATCTGTACCGCAGGTGAGGGGGTTCCTTTCTCGTTGATTTTTTTTCGCGAATCACGTGCTTTAAATTTTTTGTGAATCAGGAAAAATATCTACTGTATATCACAGGCAAAAAAGTGAAAAAATGTGATATTAAGTATATGATTTCTTGCGGCTTAACACGTTGGCTGCCATGTCGCACGTTTCCGTGCGACACCCAAATGTTACCCTGAGGCCGCGTCGCACATTTTCGTGCGACGTGGCCCCACAGGATGTTTTATGACACAAAAAAGCCGTTATAACTGCAAAATTAGGACCAATAATAAAGTCGCGAGTAGTCAAAAATGATTTTTAGGCACAAAGAAACAAAAAATAACAAAAAAAAGTTGGCCTCAGGTGACCAAAATCGTGAAAAGACGTTGGCACTGCACGATCAAAAGCCTGAAAAGGCTTTGGCAGCCAACGTGTTAATATATTTAAATTTGAGATCCAATTTGCATGCCCTTTCTTTTGATATCCAATACCATATCTCTTGCGGAATTTTTATTTTTTCAATTCAACACAATAGCCGCCATTTTCTTTTTTAGAATTTTTAGTCATAGTTTTTTCAAAAACAAGGAAAAAAAACAAATATTTCGGTCTATTAAAAAAAAATTCAGGTATTTTCAAGCTATGAATTAAATTCCGGTAGTTTGTTCAAACAACACACTAGGGTGTGGTGGCTTCATTAGTAAGAGCAGGCGCGCACTGCGTTGGCAAGCATGAAGAATGGTACCGAAGAGGCAATTTGAGTTTTTAAAATACCTTTAAACTAGTATTTCTGCGAGCATCGTAGGAAATTTAAGTGAAAATAAGCAAGTAAAAAACAAGTAAGTCGAAATACACTTTGTAGACAGTTCCTATATTAGTTTGGATTCATTTTAAAAACGCATACATGCTTGCCAACGCAGTGCGCGCCTGCTCTAATACTTTTAACCAAATGCCTCGGCTTACTTTCCTGAGTTCTAAATAAGTTTTTATCACTACTCCTCCAAGCTACTTCATCCAAGATGGTCCAAGACAACCGACATCATCGACGTTACGCGTGTTAGCCAAGTTTCAAGTCAATCGGATATCTTGAAGTAAGTCAAAATTAGGTCACAAGATTTTACCCTGACAAACACGCAGAAGGTCAGCTGAATAAAACCTTTTAAAAAATGGTAGAATTTATCGATGTTTTTTGTTCATCAAAAAGCATTTTCCAAATTTTTGTTAATTCGGTTTCATCGAATGCTTGATTTTGAACTGTCCGATTTTAATGAATTTTTAAAGTTTTTACTCTCGATGTGATTAAAGGAATATACGCGTTTGGGGTGAGAATTTGTTAGTAAATATTTTTTTTCGCGTCGATACTGACATGGAATAGGTATGTAAAAACAGATAAGTCCGTCGAAGGAAGCCGAAATGATTTGAAAATATTTTGAGATAACGTCGAGGCGCAAAAATTTTATGAACGGATGTGCTTGCAGTTTTTTTTTACTTTCAATTGCAGTATAAGTTAGGTTGAAATGTTTGAAACGGAAAAATAAAAACAAAACCTAAAGCAAACACAAAATTGAAAAAGCAAAAATAAAAGAAAATAAATCAAAAAAATATATAAGAATGTAAGCTACAGAAAATCCAAAAGATTTAACTTAACGTAACTGAACTGTGTAGCAAAACTTGTGAAACTCTAAAACAAAAATATATTTGAAAAATATGGGAACGTTTTGGTAGAAAAGACTCTTCTAGAGTTTTTGTATCGTAGTTTCGTTAAATGTGAAAAATCCAGAATCCAAGGGATTTCAGTTCAGTATGCGGAAATGAACTGTCACAGATTTAATGCAGAAAACGGAGTATTTTTCCTTTTTTTTATTTTACTATTCCGCTTGCTTGCTGTCAGTGTAAGTGCATTAATCAAGATTTTATAAAATAAAGTTAGATAGAAAATTGAATCGCGACTAAAATTGCTAGTCATTCCATTGCATCTGGCATGCGAGCAAATCGAAGTACGGCGATTAGATCTCAGCATGGAGAATCCTGGAATTCAATAATACCACAAATATCATTAATGGTAATCAATAATTTTATCGATAGAACCGAAATTGAATTGACTTTGTTCCGTTCTAGATCAAATCAAGTGTATTTAAATTATTTTCACTTAAAAAGCAAAAATGTGTGTTGAGAAAATGCATATAGGCGATTTTTGCGTTACATATAGTAACAATGCATGACTTAAAGAAAACATTATATTGCGACACTGACAAATAACGAGTAATTTTTCATTAATAAAAGCTGTTCGTAGTGAATATTGAATAACAAAAAAGTAACTAAATGACAAATAATTACTTTAAGTTGTAATTTAATTAACCCATTCGGTATTTTGATGCCATATGGCAACGCAGTTAAAAATTTGAATTGACTTATTATTTATTTATTTTCAACACTCTATTCTCATTCAGTGCACCTTTAAGTGCATTTGTGACCCAATTTTGATTTTTTGAGTAAAAAGCTGGACTACAGTGGACGTATTTGTAAAAAATAAAAATTTCAATTTTTTTTTTAAATGAATACTAATAGCTTAAACATCATTAATTTGTATAGAGAGAATTTTTAACCCCCATAGAAAAAAACATGTATCAAACGGGTTAATAATAATTTAATTAATAACTTAATTGATTTAAAATTTGAATTAACGCTCTTAAGGAAGTCGTGCTCAGAATGTTGCAATGTCGTTAGAGTTACCACACTCTAAACCAGATTTTACTGGGAGCCCAGTAAAAAGGCAAATTTTACTATTCTCTCTCAGTAAATAAAATTTACTGTTTCTCCCAGTCAATATTGGATTGCATTTTCAGTAAAATCCCCATGGTGCAAAACTAGAAAGAACCGGAATAATAGTAATTTTTACTGGGAATCCTAGTAAAATTTACTGGGATTACAGTAAAATCTTGAAAACCTCTCAGATTCTTCATGAAATTTTTGCAGCATTTGAATGGTTTTGGTCACATTTTTTTATTTTTTTATTAAAAAAATTTTTTTTGCTCTCAATATTTTATTTTAAATAAGAATGCTTTGTTGAAAAATCTTTTAGCACTGTCGAGGCTGGAACCCGTTCGAAATACAGTTAAAGTCCTCTAACTCGAATTGTCTGGTGCCATCAAAATCATTTCGAGTTAGAGGAATTTCGAGTTAGAGAAATTGAAACAATTTTTTTTAAATAAATGTACATTATATGTATACCACCTCACCTCCACTAATCTGTGATAATGAAGTGGTTGTCGATCCCGTTGGCAAGGCGAACGTTTTAGCCGCGAAATTCGCAGCGAACTCAAGTCTCCCGGAATGCAACCAATTACCGCCCCAACCCACCATATCGGAGATTGTCTCTCCAAAACTTTCCATCCGCAAAAGACAAATAGTTAGAATTCTGCAGGAGATTGACGTGAACAAATCTACAGGATCGGATGGCATTCCCCCCCATGTTTTGAAAAAATGTGCCGTCACCTTAGCTGGACCTCTTCGCTCCCTATTTTACCTCAGCTTCTCCAAGGGGATCTATCCCTCTTCTTGGAAAGCAGCTAATGTCCAGCCCATTCCCAAAAAAGGTGACAAATGCGACCCCTCAAATTATAGGCCTATAGCTCTGACTTCTGTACTTGCCAAGGTTATGGAAACTTTAATAAATACCAAAATTACAAATTTTTTAGAGCGCGACAACATAATCAACGATCGCCAATATGGCTTTCGTGCGCGCCGCTCCACAGGCGATCTTTTGGTCTGCTTGACCGAGCGCTGGAGTAAAAGTCTCCATAATTTTGGCGAATCAAAAACTATAGCGCTGGACATCTCCAAAGCTTTCGACCGTGTTTGGCATAAAGCTTTGATGGCAAAGATACGAGCTATCGGTCTAAACCCTGCAATTTCCAAATGGATTGAGAGCTACCTTTCTGATCGTTCAATACAGGTTGTATTGGATGGTTATAAATCTGATCTCTTCAAAATTAACTCTGGTGTCCCTCAAGGCTCAGTTCTAGCTCCTACGCTTTTCTTAATATTTATCAATGATCTACTATCTCTCACTCTCAATCCACTTTATTGTTTCGCTGATGACAGCTCCCTTGACGCATCCTACCATTTCAGTTCACCTGCAGAATCGAACGCCATTGCAGTTCGATCGAAACGCAGTGAGCAAATTAGATCTTTGAATTCTGATTTAAACACAATTCTGGCTTGGGGCAGAATCAACCGTGTGGAATTCAACGCATCTAAAACCCAATCAATGCTGTTATCGATGAAATGCGAAAAATCCCCCGAAACGGTCGAATTTATGAGTGAGTCCATTAGTGACTCAAAAAACATCAGAATGTTGGGCATCGAAATAAATGAGAAGCTCCAATGGAGTGATCATATTTTTAAAATAGCAAAGGAAGCATCGCAGTGCCTAGGCTTCCTGGGACGATGCAAAAAATATTTCGCACCAGTCGACGTCCTTAACATTTACAAGAGCTACATTCGACCGAGACTCGAGTACAATTCGCACATTTGGGCTGGAGCCCCAAAAACTGTCCTCCAACTGCTGGACCGAATCCAAAAACGTGCGATCCGACTAATTGGAGACAAGTCTTTGACAGATTCATTACCGTCTCTCGAGCATCGTCGCTCTGTTGGAGTACTCAGCATATTCTACAAATATTTCAATGGGAAATGTTCCACCGAAATTTCCCAACTTATTCCCCCACGGTATATTTTCCCTAGACCCTCTCGTGCAGCTACACGTGCGCACGACTTCTTCCTTGAGCCTCCGCGCTTTCGTACAGTAAAGTTTAGGGGTTCCTTCATTCCGCGAACAACAAGACTTTGGAACAATTTACCATCCGATGTGTTCCCCCCGGACTATAACCCGCAGAAGTTCAAGGAGAACATAAATCGGCATCTCCTTTTGTCCTTCCAACCATCCCGAGCTGTGCTTCGGCATTAAAGGGTCTTCCCCTAAGCTCTGGCTGGATCTATAAAAAAAAAAAAAAAAAAAAAAAATGTATATTTAATAGTTTTTAGAAGTTTTTAAAACAAACTGAAGGAAGCGCAAATTAATTGAAGAGAGCGCAATAAAAGGTTAAAAACATAACAAAAGCCATAATTGCCAATCTGGCAATTATTGGAAACCCGTATGGTGATTTAAGTGAACGGCGAACAGTTGTATCAAAATTCCACTTTGAAGTCAAACTTTCCAATAAGATTTTTTAAAATTTATTCCAATCGGATTTTGATGTATGGGAGATTTATGTATAATCATATCCTAAATAACTTTTGTTCTTGTACTTATAGCGAGTGAACAGTCGGCTATTTAATGAAACGCTAGTTTTTATAAAAAGACAGAATTTTTAATAAGATTCACCGTTTTTAAGATATTCGCAAAAAACGTTTTCGTTCGTATGGGGGGTACCCCCCCTAATGGTCCATTTTCCCCCATTAACGAACTTAGCCTCGCATCTTACGAAAAACGAATCTGCGCAAAATTTCAAGTTTCTACCGCAATCCGCGCCACAGACGGACGGACGGACGGACATACGGACGGACGGACGGACGGACGGACGGACGGTCGGAAGGATGGACAGACGGACGGACGGACAGACGGACGGACAGACGGACGGACGGACGGACAGACGGGCGGACGGACGGACGGACAAGCAAAGCTCAATTTTTCTATCATTCTAAACACTCTGGTGTAATTAATTTTTTTATGTGATGACGGGATCTTGGCGTTACAAACGGTAAGGCAAATTTAATATACCCTTTGATTTCACCATACGCGCATAAAAACCCATCAATAAATTCGAAACAAGAATCAATTTTCTCAAAAACTTACCAAATGGCGCATGGGACAAAATAATTACCAAGCATAACCCACAATAAAACCATTAAACATAGATTTCCATTTCAAATTAAACATTAATTTATTAAGCGCTTAATTAATTTTCCATGATTTTAAAATCGTTTTATTTATAGTGACTCTCATTGACTTTTGATATATTATTAAATAACTGAACAGAAAAGTCGTTTGTTATTCAGAATCTTTCGTTAGAAAACAACAGATATTGTGTTCCACTTCTGTTATGCAGTCCTTCTAACATATGAGTATTGTAGTCGTATATTGTAAAGCGACGCCAGACTTCATTTATATCACATGAAAGTGTTTCCTATGGCCAACACCACAAGCAATTGGAAATAGCTGGACCAAAGTCGAACAATTTTTTTTAAAAAAGTGTCCTACTATAAAAGATCTTCTGTGAAGTATAAGCCAAAAGTACAAAAATCACTATAAATAAATAGAAGGAAAAAACAACAGAACGAGAAAAGTTTTATTGGAACCAAAAGCACATTTTAGTTATTGTTTCTCCAACATTAAGGAAGGCACCGACGGTTGCTGTCGCCTCAATACATCGACACATAATTTATAAAGAAGAAAATCCCCCTCCCAGACTGAAAATTGCCGTTAAAACCAGTGTCCTGTCCTATGTTGTGCTTCTGCTTCTCCGGATGAAAACAAACAAATAAACATTAAGCTATAAACATAAGTATGTAAGAGTGCACAAAAATGTTTCCACAATTTTCACTTCACGACAAACTCACATATAGTTTAGCATGCCCGCCATTGTGTTATCAATGGATACAAAGATAGATCAATAGACATGGAGAATTACTCGTAGATATGTAGAAATCATGTTCCACATATGTCGCATCGTAGATATATTTATAACCTATGATGTCGACCAACTTGTTCAGTTTCATGTTTTACAACTAAAGGCGTCGGCATCAGAAAGTTGAAAGGAAGACACAAAAAAAAAAACAAAAATAGCAGCAGGCGAACAGAAATCGTGGCCACCCAGCCAGTGATTGTCGAATATAAAGTGCATTCAAGGACCAAGGAGTGGTTGAATCGACGATGTAGCAACATCTTGGCAACAACAGCACAGAAGTAGATGCACGACTCACTCAGGATCAGAGCGAAATCGTAATGAAAGTTATTCCAAAACCCTGTGGTATACCAAATATCGAAGACGAACTATCTGTATTTGCTGTTGCGTACAATTCCAATTATTAATAATACACTATGTTATGTGTATCGAGTTTTTCCTAGCAACCTTTGACTCGTCAATGGTCTTGAAATTTCAATTAAACAATAACGAAAAAAAGTGAGCTTCTTTTTATTAAACACTAGGGGCTGCGACTCTTCGGCCTTCGGCCTCACATCTTATGCGTTTTTGTAGCTGCTTACCTATTCAGAAAAATTCGAATAAAATTTCAACAAAAAAAATCCTATATATAAAAATATCCAAATCACTGCACAATAAAATATCAGGAGATAGCAAGTGAGGGGGTTTACAGAGCGGAAAGGGGAAAATGTTAATTTACCGGAAAATCTTGACAAAAATCATATAATCGATTTATATGATTTTTGTCAACATTTTCCGGTGAATTAGAAACTAGTAGGGAGCGACACTGATGTGAATTAAACTTCCATCCACCTATTGGCAGTCAAAATTAGGGTGCGAATCCCAACATACCGCAGCAACCGCATTTTTTGCGATTTTGCACTATGTTGCACCACTACCAAAAGTTCGTCAAAAATATGTATTGAACAGAAGATAAAACAGATTTTTTTTATGAAAGTCGTTCCTAAAGGCTTGTAGTTTGCCGCCTTTAACTTTATTCGCTGATTTTTTTTGTGCAAAAAAAAAATTAGTGTATGTGCCTCAAGGACATCTAACCTTAAAAAAATTTAAAATTAAAAAAAATCTCCATCGGTTCTCCTTATTCAAAAAAATTTATATTTCCTTCGCAAGATGACCGCATTATCACCGACAATATATTTTTTTTTCGTTGAAATTGGTCGAGCCGTTTTCGAGATTTGACTTTGCGATTTTTGAAATGTTGACTTCCCCACACATTCTGAGGAGAGTAAGAGACTAACGCCCGTCGCACACTTCAGCTAAGCGAGCTCAACTACGTGAACTAAGTTTCTCGCTGAAAGTAAAATCCTTAGCATTTGCATTGGTGACCGCACACTTCAGCGAAACTATGACACTACGTCGCCTAGTCATGGGCGACACGGACTAAGCTCGCTCGTGTAGTTCAGACTCAACTACGCGAACGACCTCGCTGGCATCGCTGACACTCACATATACATACTTTCGGCGTTATACAGTGCAGAATCGGTGTTTGCAAAAGTGTAGTATTTTGTGGACATAAATATGTAAGTGCTCAAATACAACTGATGGCATACATTTACCGAAAATATCGCCGCGTAGTTAAGCTCAAGTGTGCAACGATGTGAGCTAACCCAGCTAACCTCTGGAGCCCAATGAACGCAACGCGAACGCAACTAAAACGCAGAAACTGTCACGCAGCGCAACATTTCAGCGGCAGAGCCCAATGGCATCTCGTGAAGTAGTACAAGTGACATAATATAAAGTGGTATAAAATTGGCAAAATTACAAAAATTGATAATTTTAAAGCGATAATTTCCTTTTGATACTGGCTCTTTTCTTCTCCCGATTCAAACCGGAAATTAGGGTTGAGCCTGAGGAACTTCTAGGCGGCACGTCTTGACTAGCTCATAGGAAGAGCGCGGGCTCATTGAAAAGTGGGTTCTTGCCTAGAAGCACCTCCGATCAGAAGCGACGTGCCTCTGAATGGGGAAATCCCCGAAGTGCACCATTTCCGCCCCCCTTATGCAATCCCCACTAAGTCCCGCTCATCTCACCTGAGAGTCTCACTGAAATTAGCGAGACATAACAATTGCTCAGCGAAAATTGAAAATAAAATTAATCTTTATTATATAATTCATTTAATTTATCACAAAAATTTCCTTACGACAAAAAAAAATCTATCGGTTGCTATAGAATCTTTCAAATAATTTGAACAACATTGACGCGATAAAGAAAAACTGATAATAATGTTCACCCTTTTATAGATTTTTAAAATAAATAATTAAATGGAACGGACTTACCAAATTCCGGCCGCTGCAGATGATGTGCACAGCATATCAGCAAGCCAACTTATAATCCGATAGTTTGTAAGCTAAAAATCTTGAATTTTTTCATCAAAAGGTGAACATTTTACACATATGTGGCTAATTTTACTTCCCTTTTTTTTTAATGAGTATAATTCAATTGCTGTCTCGTATAAAAAAATTTAATCCTCCATAACAATGAACTCCAAGAAAAAAAATCCAATAAATCTGGAACGGTGGACCATGTGCTTTGATGGGTAACTAAATCTGCTCCTGGAACAATGGGTCCGTTACCCCGAAAGGTCACCTCCACACAAGGGCTCCCAATCTTTCGCGTCTACGTGGAAAAATCCGAATTGGAGGAATAATTTGTTTAACAAAATGCCTCCGAAAAAATGCAATATGGAATGAACAATTCCAAGTTTAAATAAATCCACATTTAAGAAGATGCAACTTTTAATGAAAATGTGCAAATTCTATAGTGCCAATTGTGCAAATCCTGAAGAAAGTAGAAATTTCATAGAAAGTGGAAATTTCTTAGAAAGTGGCCCCCTCGCTTTCCAGCCTTTGCGGAACCTATGGAAGTCACATAGGAATCATTATTTGAAAATCCCCTTTAAAAAAATGTCTTACCACTTTCTATTCAAAAAAAATTTCTTGCACAAAATTTGGTTTTGTGGAATTTTAACTTCCAGAAACTACAAGAAAAAGAAAATTTACAAAACACTACACAAAATTTAAATTTAAAATTACATTTGAACTGTCTGGGTCTTCACACAAAAAAAAATTGAAAAATTATATTTTCTTTTAAATTTGATTTACTTGTTCAGGTTTCCACGAACAAAATGGCAAAAAAGAAATTACGGTAGGAATTTTTGGAGGCTAAATTATTGTATTAGTTTATTTTCCTAATGTAGTTGTGGCCAGTGATTATTTTTTTCCTACACACTTTTCTGCATATTTCTGCTATACAGATTTACAGAATTATAAAAATATTCAAATATTTAATTTAATCCAATACATATACCAATATGCATTTGTGTGTGTTGTATGTTGTATTAGATAGACAACATTTTTTTAAACAAAACATGATTTAGCATGATGTACCAATAATAATTTTCATTCCTCCTACAGAAACGTAAAATTCAAACAAAAATATGATCTCTCAACGGCTAAAATTCAAAAATCATATCTGCAAATTTACCAAAGCATCCATTGTCAACTACAACCATCAAGCAGATCTCCCTCCCGAACGTCCCACTTCGATCGGCAATCGATAAGCAATCGATAAGCAATCGATCAGTAATCGTTCAATTAAAGCAATTGCACTAATACATAAATCAAAAAGAAAGTTCTAGATGGAGTGAGAAGTGTGCGTGGGTGCTCTTATCAGAGAAAGTCCCGGTGAGGTCATCTGAGAGAAAGTACCGCTGAGGACGAATTCCATTTCTAAACCAGACGGTGAAAATGAGTGTGACCGTTTTGAATTTTTGGGAGTTCGTAACAACACAAGATTGTTTGACGAAATTTCATGAAGCTCAAACAATTTTGCAGAAATTTCAAAATTCAAAACTATTTATATGCGTTTTTTTTTAACGTGAGGCTCGACCACCCCTGAGAAAGTCTCATGCTCTATGAGCTAGCCGGATTATCGTTACACCAAAGACAATTTCATGTTATGACTAAACTAAACGCGACACAATAAAATATAGTCATATAAAATAAATTAACATTAATGAATATATAACCGCACGAAATGAGTAATTAAATAAAGTCAATAAATAAAATAAATAATTTATAATCAAATAAAGTCAAGAAATAAAATAAATAAATAAATAAAATTAATAAAATAAATAAAATAAATAAAATAAATAAAATAAATAAAATAAATAAAATAAATAAAATAAATAAAATAAATAAAATAAATAAATAATTTAAGATATAAAAAAAATGACTAGATAAAACAAATATTGCGCAAAAAAATGCTTTTAGGATGGACGTAAATCTTTCGCGTGATATACTCCAATTTTTCTACCCTGTAAATCTTCGATCTCATAGAGCGATGTACCTATTTTTCTCACAATACGACACTTTAAAAACTTTTTGGCTAATTTTGCGTTGATCCCTTGAGAAAAATTACTTTGGACAAAATTTCGACGAAAAGCTTCTTGGCCAGGTGTATAATTAACATATTTTGTCCTAGTATTGTAAATTCTTTCTCCCTTTTCGTGAGCTTTTCTCAAATTTTCTTTAACCTTTTCACGCATATTCCCAAATTTTTCGTCAATAGGTAAAATTTCGACGTCAGTCATGCCGAGTCTTGTCAATTTGTTTAAAATTTTATAAGATGATGCGTGTGAAACCATATGTTGACCAAACAATACGTAATATGGAGACGTACCCAAGGATGTGTGTAGTGAACTTCGAAGAGCGCTGGCAATATTGCTTATATTCACATCCCAGTTCGTGTGATCATCCCCAATATACGCTCTTATAGCGGCTAATAAACTTCTATTTACACGTTCCGATTTATTGGATTGTGGACTATAAACTGCGGTAAACGTATGTTTAACCCCTTGATTCGTCAAATAACTTTCCATATCTTTTGCTATGAATTGTGGACCATTGTCTGAATGTAGAGTTTCAGGTACACCAAACGTAGTAAAAGTTTCTTCCAGATACTTAATTATTTCGCTTGTCGTCGCCTTTTTTAAACACTTAAACAACGGAAAACGACTAATATGATCGACAACAATCAACACATAGGTGTTACCACTTTTGCTTCTAGGATAAGGACCTAGCAAATCCACGTATATACGTTGAAAGGGCCTATCGACAATAAATTCTTCTCCCATAGGAGGACGTAGAGGGGTATTTGGAGCTTTAATCTCCTTGCAAATATCACAAGCCTTAATATAATCTTTTACGTGCTTCGCCATTTTTGGCCAATAATATTTGGTCCGCAAACGTTCTAAAGTTTTTGCAATTCCACTATGAGCTGAACGTGGAGGATCATGAGCACTAACAATTAAATCTTTGGTCAATTGGTGCGGAACATATAAACGCCACAAAGATTCTTCGGTTTCTGGACAATCACGACGAAAAGTTGTCCTCTTATAAACTAAATTATCTAAAACACAAAGATCAGGCAGCTTTTCAGCGTTGTCAAGAATCGTCAATTTCAGTTCTTCGTATTCCGAAGACTTAAAGTACGGAGAATCTAAATCAATATCTAACACCTGGTCAGATATTTCGTTAATTTCTTCAAAGACACGTGATAAGGCATCAGGTACGACGTTCTTTGAACCCTTTCTATGCTCTATCACAAAGCTATATCTTTGCAACTCAAGACTCCACCGAGCGAGTCTACCGCTCAAGTCTTTGTATTGCATAAGCCACTGAAGACTTGAATGATCGGTGATGATTGTAAAATAGTATCCTTCCACATACTGCCTAAACTTTTTCACACTTTCGACTACCGCCAAGCATTCAATTTCCGTCACAGTATAATTTTGTTGTGCTGTGTTTAGTTTTTTTGAAATGAAAGCGATGGGATGTTCAAGCCCATTATCATCTTTCTGGAATAATACTCCACCAATTCCAGATCGACTTGCATCACACTGAATGTAGAAATGACGTTTAAAATCAGGGTTGATGAGAATTGGCGCTGTAGCTAATTTTGTCTTCAATTCTTCAAAAGCTTTTTGTGCCTCAGGTGTCCATTGGAATTTATTCTTCTTCTTCAAAAGGCCAGTAATAGGAGATGCAATGGTAGCATAATTGTCAACAAAACGTCGATACCAACCGGTAAGACCTAAAAAGCTCCTAACTGATTTGACCTTTTTCGGAATGGGAAAATTCTTTATGGCTTCTACCTTTTCTGGGTCCGTGCGTAAAGTACCATTACCTACAATATAACCTAAGTATTTTGTCTCCTTCATACAAAACTTACATTTTTCTAGGTTTACAGTTAAACCTCCCTGTCTTAGAGCTAATGCTAAAGCGCCCAAAACTTGAATGTGGGTATCAAAGTTTGGCGTCGCGACTAAAAAATCATCTAAGTACTTTCTGATGTATTTTTTTAGATTCCATGGAACCTTCTCAAGAATCTTGTCAGCTAATTTTGACATAGATGCACTGGCATTGCAGAGCCCAAATGCGGTCACCGTAAATTGATATAAAGGGCGCCCTGGTACGCTAAAAGCCGTCTTATCCCTGGATTCTTTAGCCAAGGGGATTTGCCAAAAGGCGTCCTTTAAATCAATGCACGAAATGACATGTGCATCACCTAAACCACTCAACAACCATTCAATATTTGGTAAGGGATATGCGTCTTTTCTGGTCACGGAATTAACTCGTCGTGAATCCAAACATAATCTCACCTTACCCGGTTTCTTGACTAAAACTACCGGAGAGTTCCATGGGCTAGAGCTTTCTTCTATTACACCCATTTCCAACATTCTATCCAACTCTTTATACATTAGGCTTAAAATTACAGGAGATACAGGATAATGCTTTTGTTTAATTGGAGATGCATTTCCAACATCGATGCAGTGCTCCACCAAAGAAGTTTTTCCTAACCCTTCTTTAGAAAAATTTGGAAAAAGTTCTTTGACCGCTTTTAATTTTGAATTATCACTATGTGTTAAATTATGCACATTTAAGACATCATCATTTGGACAAATTTCAGAAACTATATTGACGAAAGAAGGAACTATATTAAAAATCTGCCAAAAATCTATGCCTAAATAAAGTTCTTGCCTTAAAGAAGGTACAACATATAATGTACAAGGTTTCACAACATTTTTAAACGTTATTTTAACATGAATAAATCCCACAACAGGTTGTTTCTTTCCATCTGCGGTAGACAGACTAGATTTCATTTTGGACCAAGACAAATTATTTTCTTTCAAAAACTCTATAGCATTTTTGCCTAGACAACTAATAGTCGCCCCACTGTCTAAAAGTCCTACAATGGGTTTACCATTTATATAAATAGAGGCATAGGGCCTAAGATCATCACCCTCGGAAAGAAAAGTAGAATCTATCTTAGCTTGAAATACTTTCTTAGTTTTGTAATAGTTTCGTAAACGTTCCGTTCTCTTTTTTACTGTACTCACTACTGGGATTGATTCTGAAAAATCAGAACTTTCATTAAATATTCTCTCCCTTACTTCATTATATCTTCTAAGCCTTTCTTCAAATGACAGAGGTAACTTATTTTCTACTGGTTTTTCTTTTAAACAAGACGATTTAATAAATAATTTGGGACTAACACTACAATCTAACGAAGATTTCACGACATTATCATCGACAATATAGTCGCTGTCATTTATTTTTCCGGACGGGGTTGCTCGTCCGAGCGCGATTGTCCGGATGTTGTCGCGTTCGGCGAGCAATTTAACGGATTGCACTTAGGACAAAATCTCTTGGTTGTGTTTGGAAAACCACAGCCATAACAAAACCTTCTTACTACATCTGAATCGCAATCCATATACATGTGACCAAGTTTTTCGCAATTCCAGCACTTCAAATTACTTCTGTCTCCAGCAGGATAACGTGAAGTGTTGAATGCGGCAACTTCGTCATTTTTTTCTAATATGGTTGAACTATCGTTTAAATCTACGATTTCATTAATATGTCTGTAATTGTTATTTGGATTAGTTTTATTAGAATTTAAGTTAGAATAGGAATTATTTCTAAAATATTTTTCGGCTTGATTACACAAATCACGCAATTGATCTACCGAATGAACCGGATGAAATAATATCATTTGAAGAATTCGTGAATCCAAATTTTGTTTTAAAATATTTATGAGTTCGGTTTCACTCAAGGAATTTTCCATCTGATTGCTCAGAGCAATTATATCTTGACTGAAATCACAAAACGATTCACCTCGCTGTTGCTTCCGTTTCATTATGCTGAAACGAATCTCATCATCCGTCTTCAACTCGCGAAATTCCCCGAGAAAAGCCTCCCGTAAATGTTCCCAGGTAAATTTCGGATACCTTCTATAAAAATTCCAAAACCAACGATTGGCTTTGCCTACTACCAATCTATGAAAATTCGCACAAATATAATTTGCATCCACCCTTTCAGATTGCATAAGTGCGTCAACCCTAAACAAAAATTCATTCACGGATATACCTCGCTGTGAAACATCAAAACTTAATTTCCAACGCGATATCGGACTTTTTGATCTGGGATTTGAATATTGCGGATATTCCAAGCGAGATTGACGTTGTATTGGGAATTGGAAAGAAGCAGGCGCGGTTGAACTTGCTGATGGTTGAGTTGCTGATGCGAAATTAATGTTATTTGCTAAATTCCTAATTCGATCGACATTATCTGCTATTGGGACTTGCGAAGTTGAACTAGCAGGTACGTTGATCTGGGCATTCCCTACTAAACTTTGCTGAGTCTTTGTCATAGCAGCCATTTGAGAACTTAGGTGTACTATCTGGTCTGACAACCCTTTAAAAATTGTTTCTACTGCACCAGACAGTTTTGACACTTGATCATTGGGTCTGACCATTTGATCAACTAAAGCATTAAAATCACTCCTGCTGACCATATCATTCAAATTAGTAATATTTGCCGTATTTGACTCTACAGTATTTCCGACAACAGGCTGTTGAAGATTTGACAAATTGCCCTCCTTGCGCTCTAAACCTGTATCTAAAGCACCTTCAAGAACATCTTCATTTCCCTTTTCATAATTTCCTAATCCATAATTTACTTTCATTACATACTTAGGATATAAACTAGCTTTTAACCGCTCCGCTTCCAAGCATGCAACATCATTAAACTGTTTGCAAAACTTAGATGAATCTGGGCAAGCTAATGAGAAAAGATGAAAGCGGTTTATGATATGTAAAAGTCGCGAAAATACCTTTATCATACCATCGACATCTTTATCATTCCTAGCTTTTGTAGCCACTTCTTGTATTTCGGTAAATCTTGTTTCTAATAACCTTTTTTCAAGATCAGTACACGCGAGAGTAGGATAATTCGTGGGCTCAGGAATAAGATTATTCCTTTCCTGCCTGAGTTTTTCATTTAATTGTTCTACAGCACTACGAGTTCTAGGAATGTCTCTCAACTTCAATTCGAAATCGAATTCTTCCTCATCGAGATGACTAGGCTCCATTTTTAAATTCCAGACATCCATTATTTTAAATATTTTAATATTTGACAAGAATGTATTTGATTAAAACTACCCAAACCTTGGTGATTAATTTAATTAGAGAAATAAAGACCTAACACCAAAATAAATAACAAAGATAAATAATACCTAACACCAAAATAAATAACAAAGATAAATAATACCTAACACCAAAATAAATAACAAAGATAAATAATACCTAACACCAAAATAAATAAATAGAAAAATTTAACTAGCAAAAAAATTAAATCTAACCAAATACCAAATTGACTAAACCTAAAAATTTAAAGCTATAGAAAAATGTTAAGATCGACAAAAAAAATCGACAAAAGATATTTCTGATATAGAAATTATCTTAGCGAAAATTTCGAAAAAATTGTATTAGAAAATCGCAAGAGAAAATACAATATTCGTTCTTGAGACAACTATTTCATAAATTGACCCTCAAGTGAGAAGCAAGACAATTTCGTGGGCGCACAGAGTTCACGGAAATGGTTTACATCAACAATGAAAATAAATAAATAATTAATTTAACACGGAATCTAAGTGAAAATATTGTTTTGGTATCAAATTGTACATTTGTTAAATTTTTATTTCTTCCATAATGGCCTATATAGGACGTGTTATTAGGTTCTACCCAATAATGCACGTAAGATCGTCTATACATCCATTATAAAACAAATTTTTACTTGCGTTGCTGCGACATTTGATCGAGTATCCTCAATCACAATGTAAATAAATATCATGCAACAACTGATCTTGCATACAACTGTATCATAAAAGAAAATTATCAGACAACGAAGAAATTTTCTAAGCTTTGAAACCTTATGTTGTATCAAATATTATAATTTTTAATATGCGGTACACTATGCGACTCTAAAACTACTTATTTTTGAGTAATCTGCATAGTAGACTCATATCAAAAATTATTTAGATATAACTGCGACGAATGGTTAATGACTTAACCAAATCGTAATCATCTTGCAGCTAAAGATAAAAAAAAAACAACATTCATCAATACATATTTCCTTTGGCAACTTTGTCCAAAGAATATGTTCGACTAAATGAAAAATTCAATCACTTAGAACATTTCTGTAAATTTAGTTAATATTTTAAAAATTTACATAGAAGACTATTTAAACAATTGAAACGCGGAAATTTTATGGATAAGACACAAATCAATAATTTAATAAATAAATAAATAAACGACCAAACAATGTTATCTGATATTTTCTATTCGAAACCAAAACAGAACGACAAAATTTTAAAATGAGTTCGATAATGTTATTCGGTAGCTAGTACCTTTTTATCGGGTCAAAAATTTTGCAACCAAAATTTCTGCATCCCGTTGGGCGCCATCTGATACTGGCTCTTTTCTTCTCCCGATTCAAACCGGAAATTAGGGTTGAGCCTGAGGAACTTCTAGGCGGCACGTCTTGACTAGCTCATAGGAAGAGCGCGGGCTCATTGAAAAGTGGGTTCTTGCCTAGAAGCACCTCCGATCAGAAGCGACGTGCCTCTGAATGGGGAAATCCCCGAAGTGCACCATTTCCGCCCCCCTTATGCAATCCCCACTAAGTCCCGCTCATCTCACCTGAGAGTCTCACTGAAATTAGCGAGACATAACAATTGCTCAGCGAAAATTGAAAATAAAATTAATCTTTATTATATAATTCATTTAATTTATCACAAAAATTTCCTTACGACAAAAAAAAATCTATCGGTTGCTATAGAATCTTTCAAATAATTTGAACAACATTGACGCGATAAAGAAAAACTGATAATAATGTTCACCCTTTTATAGATTTTTAAAATAAATAATTAAATGGAACGGACTTACCAAATTCCGGCCGCTGCAGATGATGTGCACAGCATATCAGCAAGCCAACTTATAATCCGATAGTTTGTAAGCTAAAAATCTTGAATTTTTTCATCAAAAGGTGAACATTTTACACATATGTGGCTAATTTTACTTCCCTTTTTTTTTAATGAGTATAATTCAATTGCTGTCTCGTATAAAAAAATTTAATCCTCCATAACAATGAACTCCAAGAAAAAAAATCCAATAAATCTGGAACGGTGGACCATGTGCTTTGATGGGTAACTAAATCTGCTCCTGGAACAATGGGTCCGTTACCCCGAAAGGTCACCTCCACACAAGGGCTCCCAATCTTTCGCGTCTACGTGGAAAAATCCGAATTGGAGGAATAATTTGTTTAACAAAATGCCTCCGAAAAAATGCAATATGGAATGAACAATTCCAAGTTTAAATAAATTGTTGCAGCCGCCTGAAAATCAAGAAAATTCGAAGTAAAATATTTTCTTAGCAAAATTGATTAACTATACACACGTCCATTTGGGATGTTAGTCCTGTTCCATGTCTGTCCGTATGAAGATATCCCCGCGAAGTTGATAATTTTGCTGACTCAACGGTTCAGCAGCTTCTGGATGATTTTACAAAATCCCTGAAAATAAAATAAACAAAAATTAGTAAAAATAGTAATTAGAAAGTGTTCTAAGAAAAGAAAGAATACTTAACTGAGTTGGTTTTCATTTCCATTTTCGAACGCCGTCTAACCACCTCATTAGCTTCGATCGCACAATGTCCATCGATCAGCTGATTGATTCTAGTGGAGAAGAATAAAATTACTTGGAGTTAATCCATGAAGTACAAACACACAAACCGATAAGACATTTACATGCAATTACAACAACACCAACTTGCAAATTGATTTCGAGTCTCAGTGAACAAGAACAAAAAAACTGGTAATGACAAACGAATCTTTTGCACGAAATTTAAATCGACGAATTGTTATTTTTTTTTGAATATCTCATTAGCCTTATTTAATCATCTTTTTAATATGATAATCAAGGGGGATGAGATATTTAAACATTAAATTGCACATTTTTTTTTTACTTTTGCATGCGGAACTTCACTTAAAACAATTTACCATCAGTACAACTTATTCAAATTCAACCATTTCCACTTTTCTTACCTGTTTTCTTTTAAGCCGCAGCAACTAATTCACATCCAAAGGCGAAGTTTTCTATAAGAAAAGAAACTATTTCAAATATGTTTTGGTCCAAAATGTTCGATATTTTCGATAATACTTAATTCAAATTCAATTGTACTTACATTGAATTTGATGCCTGATCAGCTGGTGGGTCGTTGTCCATGGTTTTCTTCTGGTGATGATTTTTATTTTCCAGCGATGATTATCTGTAATGAGGAGAGAACTTAGGAATTATATTTGATAAAAACGATCGAATTTTTTTATGGATACTTACAACTTTTGCCAAAGTAATTACAGCATACTACTCTACTACACTTTTTTTTTCAAGAAATTGTAAGGATTTGCAATGTAATTTACATTGCAACCGATGTCGCTAAATAGTGGGGCAACTTACAACTACATGTAATTTTTTTGGGAGTAATTTACATGATGAATCTGTGAGAAGGTTTGAGGGTTCCGGCCACATTTTTCTCCCAGATGTTGGCCATGTTAAGTGGGCTAAACTTTTTTTAGTTTAGTTTTGTGTAGTTTAGTTAAAATAAATGTTAGTTTCATTTTTAAAATAAGTCCTAGGAAATAGGCTACTTTAAGTTTTTTTGAACCGGGAAAGGGTAAGCAAACCATCTTATTTTATTATCAGTGAGCATTAGCTAACAACAGAAAAAACCAATTCTTATTAGCTCGAGGGCCGAGTCCTCCATATTGGACCACATTTTTTTCAAAAAGTTTTCTGGGAAAATAACTCTGACTGGTGAAGGCCGCATCATCTGGCGAATCAAAGCGGGGATCCAGAAAAGGATTACAGAATTTCTGAAGTGGAAAGCGTGGGAAAAGTCCAGCCCAGGTGTGGGAAAACTTGTGCACGTGTGGCCAGGAAAAACCTCTATTGGAATCCAAATTCATTTTTTCGAAGGTTTTTTTTGAAACAAAAAAAAATCGAACAAGTAAGATCTTCCAATTTAGTATTCTGTGAATTTAGTGGAAAATTTTGTGATTCCTTAGGAATTTTCGACCTGGTTGTTAAAATAACGGCATCAGTTTTTCCCGGTTTCATATTTCTTTCAATTTAGAATTTTTTTAGATATTTCTAATATTCGTTCAATTAGTTATTAGATACTAGTTTAATTGATTTTAATATAGTTAAAATCTAAGAAATTACGCTAAGGAATCTATGAACTTAAGAATAAATCTAAAAATCTACGAATTAAATATCAAAACTATTATCTACTTAAAATCTAAGGATATAAAATTATGTTCGCGTGTTTGATACCGGCTAATTTAAGACTACAATTATTCAAATCCTTAAGATTAATTACACTACGAACTTAAGGATAAAACTTACGAATCTAGAAATTACCTACAACATAAAAATTATCATCTACATTAAAAACTAAGGAAATTTAGTTAACCATACAGTTAACCTAACATTTCGGGAAGTTTCTTCGAAGCAGAATCCACGCGGAACCTAATAGCTTTATTTAACCTAAAACTTTTTGTGCAACAATAGATAAATTTTTTTTATTATAATAGTTTGTCAACTTATTCATTTTTTTTATTCAAGTTATTTATATAAATCAGTGTAAACTTGAACCACTTTCTTTGTGCGCGAAAAATACAATCGATATATTTAACTTTACATGTTTAGATGGGCCCAACTACGCATCGTACCCAATAATTTATTTAATTTTTCTGTGAATCGAAAGACGATTTTTCCAATATTTATTTTTTTTATCATTGGTGGTGATAGTGTCCGTATGGCATAATAATTTATTTATTTTCGTGATATACTTTGATTTTATTATTCGTTCATGTTAACTTAATTAACTTATTTATCATATACCTTAAGACCGATTAGAATGTATTTATATTAGCGCTAGATAAATAAGAAATAGAATGGTACATGAAATATTATTAAAAAGGGTTATTCAACATAAAATGAATCAGTGAGTTTTTTTTATTTGGTGGTGGTGACTAGTGATTCTGAGAGATGAACCGAACCATGCTGCTTCAGCATGGCAATAATTTATTTTACAGATATTCGTTGATTTACATTGATTGATTATTAATCCCTTATGTATGTAGACACGATTTCATTGTGTAGTGGACGTCATCGACAGGTCAGAGAAAGAACCCCCCCACATCCGGCGAGCTATGCCTATACCAACAAGCGTGTCTACCCCTCTGAACCTGGAGATATTCCTTCCCTTGTCTAACTCCCCGTCCTCCTCCTGAACCTCACGTCCTCCCGTACCTACCTAATTGGCGTTCAATGTGGGGCCCAGCAAGTTCCACTGTACCCTATAGTATTGACGCCCAGTGTAGGGCAGGCTGACTCCATCCCGTTCCCTCTCCCTCCTGAACATATGCCCTTCCTGTACACTACATAATTGGCGCCCAACGTGATCGCAAGGTCACACCCAATGTTGTCGCAGGGTGTTCCTTAACGGAGGCCCAGACATCAAATGCTTTTTCCCTCTAATCCCCAATCCTTAACATTAGATTTTTTTTTGGTATCGGGTCGCTGACATTCTTATGTTAGCAATCCTGCTAGTTTTTTTGAAATCCCATTTCTTTCCTTTTCCCCTAAAATTTTTATAGTAAATTTAAATTCAATTCATTCATATTGCCAATTTTAACTTCGTTTTCAAGCTCTTTTTCAAAAAAATGATATGATGTTTTTTTGTTGAGGTAGTAATGTTTTTTTTGAGTCGTGAGTCCCGGGTCATGAAGCCTATATGGCAGGATGAGCTCGCGTTTGCCACGAACTTATGAAATCTCATTTATTGCTTTCGAAACAACCCTTAATCGACATATGTACGTTAAGTAATGAGTCATATTTATAATGAGTCCCGAGATATGAAGCAGTAGTTGCAGGATATTCTCGCGTTTGCCATTATAAAATAAATGACTAAAAATAATACATCCAAAAGTGATTGTACTTAGGTACAACACAAACAAGCAATTTTTCTATTGGAGTCCCGGGTCATGAAGCCTATGGCAGGATGTGCTCGCGTTTGCCCAATTGAAAAATAGCAAACCTAGTATTTATCATAAAGATTGCGATTTTGATAGTCGGTAAAACAATAGTTTTTTTGAGTCAATCCCATTTTTTTCCCCTCCCCTATATGAATCAATCAATGTTGTCAGTGCTTATCAATGTATTAGTCAAGCAGTGTAATCTCCTGTTTCGCGGTCACCACCAACATAATGTATATGATATTTGAGAAAAAAGAAAATTTAAGAAATTAGAAAGTTATAGATAAGTTATAGATAATTTATAAAAGGTTATAGATAAAGAAAGAAAATAATAGTAGAGTAGTAGTATGAAAAATAATCCTAAGTTATTACCAGAAAATAAAGTCGAGAAAAATAAAAATCCTTACCACA
This sequence comes from Chrysopilus asiliformis, assembly GCA_964034945.1. Lineage (NCBI taxonomy): Eukaryota > Metazoa > Arthropoda > Insecta > Diptera > Rhagionidae > Chrysopilus > Chrysopilus asiliformis. The sequence continues at coordinate 39,678,445 of OZ035961.1, forward strand.
TTCAAACCAGAAGTTCTACAGGAACAAAGCCCAAGAAAAGGCAAGCCGAATATATGTTTTTCACACCTCCCCGTAATAAAAGAAAAATGGCAACAGGTGCAAAGGCCCCTGATTGTAATCCCGTCAGTCAACAGACAGAGTTAAATCCGGAAGTATCTGTAGGAGCGGATAGTGGTCTGCCACAACAATCCGGATTGGACTTAGGCAATGCTGGAGCAGCTTCATTAGAAGCTCAATCCGCCCAACAATACCAATTTCCTCCACCTCTTAGCAATGATCCATTATCATCTCCGAGTAATCGACGAGATAATGGTCATAATAAGGATCGTTCTGAAATTGTTAACCCTAAAGCGACTACCGATACTATTAGTTTGCATGATTTGCGAAGTTGTTTGGATGGAGCTATTCAATCTGCCTTAGAAGCCTCCAAAACTTCTTTAGTGAGGGAAATCAGCGCTAGTCTGCGTCCTGAAATCCAACAACAAATTAGTGATGCTGTAGCTAGACAATCTCAAGCTCGATCACTTCACAGTATTGCGAATATAGACTCGGAAAGATCACAATCTCGATACAACAATGGTTCCAGACTTCTTAGGCCACAAAATAGTGTAGGTTTTGAGAATCCGATTGTTAATCAAGAAGTGTCTAGAGGTTTGGACAGTTTACCACCATTTAGTCAACCACAATCATATTTACGACCAAGTAGTCAATCCACTGTGACAGCTACTTTAACCTTGCCATCAACAACCGCGTCAATCCACCCACCCTCGTATCAGCAAATACCTTTTCAAAATCCACCCGTTTCTCAATCCATTCCGCCCGAATATTTGCATGCAAACCTTCCGTTTGTATCGCAACCTGATATTTACAACCCTCAAACGTCACCATATTTTCAAGATAGCTTTAATCAACCACAACAATACAATGTACCACCATCGTATCCTCATCACCACTACCCTGGTCATATTCACAGAGTTGACCTGGCCAAATGGGGTATTTGTTTTGATGGAGATACGCAAAATTATACGGTGGATGATTTTATATTTCAAGTAGAATTTCTTAAAAATAGTTACGGTACAGCTTGGCCAGACGTCATAAAGTATTTCCACCTGTTGTTGAAAGGTGTAGCTAGGGAATGGTTTTGGCAATACCTAAAGCGGCAAATTCGACCAAATTGGCCAGATTTGCGCGTTGCATTGTTGCGCGAATTCAAATCTACCAGGACTGATTATGAGATTGCGCATAAAATTATGGAAAGGCAGCAGCAGTCTCATGAGACGTTTGACATGTATTATACCGTGATAAGTAGTTTGAGAAATCAGATGAGAGTGCCAATGAGTGAAACCGATTTTATTACTATTATTAAACGGAACCTAAAACCTTGGTTACTCCGATACATCTATCCTATGTTCACCCCTTCTCTTGATATTCTGCGAGATGCCTGTCGGAAAACTGAGAGCGCATTTTCCACACCGGATATCTCTCGAACTCGTCCTTCTAATGTACCTGGGCGGAAAATTAACGAAATAGACGCACCAGACTTGCAGCTAAACCCGGATGTACAATACCCTATGGTTGAAGGAGTGAGACGAGAGTATGTGCCAGGTAGAGGAAGTAACCTGGAAAAATCAATATGTTGGAACTGTAAGTCCAAGGGTCATCTCTTCACCTATTGTCCAGTTGTCCCAAGAAACATCTTTTGCTATAAATGCGGAGCAGAAAATGTTACCACCCCAACGTGTGTTAAGTGTCGGCCAGAAAATTTTCAGCGGAACGTGACTCAGCCGGGTCCGTCACGTCAAGATCCCGCTACCCCGGTGTAGAATCTGACTTTGACTCTGAGCCACACTTACCGGTAATTCCCCTTAAAAATACAGATCTTTTGCCAGCCATTTGTTCGAAGGAAGAACCCGTGGTACCTAAATTAAGACCCCTAAAACCTTACCATTTACGCTTAAAAGAATATAATGAAATTAGAGAGAAAATATTTAACAACGATTTTTCGAAAACGTATGGGAATTTGTATAAAAACGAACTATCCAAGAAAGCCTTAATAGCTCGTCAGCGTTATTTAGCTAGGAAAACTACACGCAATACCATTTCTAGCGCATTGTTGGATCCGTCTAGTGACTGGAGACCTTATGCTAGAGTCAAGTTGGCAAATACTGACATAAATGGTTTGCTAGACAGCGGCGCTAGCATAACGTGTCTTGGTCATGAATGTATGGATCTGGTGCACAAGTTAAACTTAAAAGTCTTTAAGTTTTCTTCGCGTGTAAAGACGGCTGACGGAAAAGGTCTAGAAATCGTTGGAAAAATTAGGGTTCCTATAACATATAGATCTCAGACGGAAACCATGAATGTTTATCTAGTTCCAGGATTAGAACAATCTCTCTATTTAGGAATAGACTTCTGGAAAATCTTTTCAATTGCGCCACATTTAATCAGTAGTTTACATATCGGTTCACCGGACAGAATCGATGCGAATGCACATATGTTAACCCCTCAACAGGAGAGTCAACTTGAGACGGTAGTAGGAAAGTTTTTGTGCTCAACCAAGTTTGGGCTTGGACGGACCACTATTGAGGAGCACGTCATAGATACCGGAGACGCGGTCCCGGTTAAACAAAAACACTACCCTGTCTCTCCAGCGGTACAGGCTCTTCTGTATGAGGAGGTGGATCGCATGCTTCAGTTGGGAGTCATTGAAGAGAGCAACAGCGCCTGGAGTAGTCCAGTAGTTCTTATCAGAAAACCTGGTAAGAATCGGCTGTGCCTCGACTCCCGTAAAGTCAACTCTGTGACTCTGAAGGATGCGTATCCACTTCCTCATATAGAGGGCCTGATGAGCCGTCTTCAAGATACGATATTCATATCATCTATCGACTTGAATGACGCTTTCTGGCAAATTCCGCTGGAGAGAGAGAGTAGAGTTAAAACGGCTTTCACTGTACCAGGACGACCGCTTTATCAATTCTCCGTCATGTGTTTTGGGTTGTGTAATGCACCCCAAAGGATGTGCCGGCTTATTGATAAAGTGATTCCGTCAAGGCTTAAAGAACGCGTCTTCGTGTACCTTGACGATCTTCTCATAGTGGCCCCTGACTTCGAAACCCATCTTAAGCTTCTCGACGAAGTTGCAGACTGCCTTCGTAAAGCTAACCTTACGATCAATCTAAAAAAATCTCGCTTCTGTATGAAAGAGTTGAAATATTTAGGATTTATAGTGGGCAATGGGCAACTTAAAACCGACCCCGAGAAGGTTGCAGCTATTGATGAGTTCCCGGTACCAAAAACCGTTCGACAGGTACGTCGTTTCCTGGGAATGGCCGGGTGGTACCGGAAATTCATCAAAAACTTCGCAACTTTAGCCGCTCCACTCACTGACACCCTTAAACATCCTCGTAAGTTTTCTTTCACGCCAGAAGCTCGAGATTCCTTCGAAGCTTTGAAGAAAGCTTTAGTAACATCCCCGGTGCTGACTCACCCTGATTTTTCTAGAGAATTTTTCATACAATGCGACGCATCCTCATCTGGTATCGGTGCTGTCTTATATCAAATAGACGAGCAAAATCAAGAACGAGTCATTTCTTACATCTCTAAAAAGTTGAACCGAGCTCAAAGTAACTACAGCGTTACCGAGAAAGAGTGCTTAGCAGCGGTAACCGCAATACACAAGTTTCGCCCCTATGTTGAAGGCATGGACTTCACAGTTATTACGGACCATGCGAGCTTGCGATGGCTGATGGGGTTGAAAGACCTCAGCGGACGCTTAGCTCGGTGGAGTTTGAAGCTCCAGGGATACACCTTCAAAATAGTTCACCGCAAAGGATCGCAAAACATTGTTGCGGATACTTTATCTAGGTGTATGCTGGATAGCATTAGTGTAGACCAACCAATAATTGCAGTTGACCTTGAATCCGAGAACTTCAAGTCAGATGAATACTGCAATTTGATCGAAACAATAAACAAAAACGCAGACCGATTACCTGACTTGAAGGTCGTGGACGGGTTTGTGTACAAGCGCACCTCGCCATACCTGGGAGATACTGTTTCGGAGGAGTGTTCTTGGAAACTCTGGATTCCATCCGAGTTGACGAAGTCCTTGATTTCTCTTGCCCATGAGCCGCCGCAAGCTGCGCATGGTGGTGTGGGAAAGACATTGGCTCGGCTACGCGAAAATTATTTTTGGCCGAACATGGTCACTCAAGTACGGAATTATGTTTCAAATTGTGGTACTTGCAAGGAAGTTAAAGCTCCGAATATAATTCTACGACCACCCATGGGAGCAGAAACAGTTGTCGATCGTCCTTTCCAGAAAATTTTTATTGACTTCTTGGGTCCATATCCGCGGTCAAAGAAAGGCAACTGTTTCATATTTATAGTCCTTGATCAGTTGACAAAATTCATATTCCTTAAACCAATGAGACAGGCGAACGCTAAACTGGTCATTCAATTTCTAGAAACCGAAATCTTTAACAAATTTGGCGTCCCCCAAGTTCTTCATTCTGACAATGGCAAGCAATTCTTGGCGAAAGAATTTAAAACTCTATTGGACAAGTATGGGGTAAAACACATGAAAACGGCAAACTATGCACCCCAATCCAACGCATCAGAAAGAGTAAATAGGTCGGTTTTGTCTGCTATTCGATGCTATCTCAAAGATAATAGTCAGAAGAACTGGGATGAACATTTGGCAGAAATAGAATGTGCTCTCCGCACCGCAAAACACCAAGCTATTGGAATGAGTCCTTATTACGCATTATTCGGATGCAATATGATATTACATGGCGGTAATTACGATTTAGCGAAAAAACTCGATTCCTTGCAAGACAGCGAGTTTAGCTGTTTGCCCAAAAATTCTAGAATGGAGTTGATTCGCGAAAAAATTAAAGAACATTTGCATAAAGCCTATGAGAGAAGTGCATCAGCGTACAATCTTCGTTCTCGACATGTAAAGTTCATTCCCGGACAAGAAATTTATCGCCGTAACTTCGTTTTAAGCGATAAATCTAAAAATATAAATTCAAAGTTATGTGCGAAATTTGTCAAATGTCGAGTATTAAAGACAATCGGGAATAACATGTACGAGCTCGAGGACCTAAACGGAAGAAATATTGGAGTTTTTCATGCAAAAGACTTAAAAGTTTAAAACAGACCAAAATTGCGTTAATTCCTTTAATCATAAAACATTAATAATATACAACCAATTATGTATTTTCCATGATAGAAATTTTTACCCGGCTAGCTCAAAGAGTAAGTGGGTTCGGCACCACGTTCTAATTCTTTTCAATAAATTTTCAATTTTCAGTATTGCTGTTTTTCCAAATCTTTTTGTCAATACAATATTTCCCAAAATCTCTGGTGTTGTTGCAGCCGCCTGAAAATCAAGAAAATTCGAAGTAAAATATTTTCTTAGCAAAATTGATTAACTATACACACGTCCATTTGGGATGTTAGTCCTGTTCCATGTCTGTCCGTATGAAGATATCCCCGCGAAGTTGATAATTTTGCTGACTCAACGGTTCAGCAGCTTCTGGATGATTTTACAAAATCCCTGAAAATAAAATAAACAAAAATTAGTAAAAATAGTAATTAGAAAGTGTTCTAAGAAAAGAAAGAATACTTAACTGAGTTGGTTTTCATTTCCATTTTCGAACGCCGTCTAACCACCTCATTAGCTTCGATCGCACAATGTCCATCGATCAGCTGATTGATTCTAGTGGAGAAGAATAAAATTACTTGGAGTTAATCCATGAAGTACAAACACACAAACCGATAAGACATTTACATGCAATTACAACAACACCAACTTGCAAATTGATTTCGAGTCTCAGTGAACAAGAACAAAAAAACTGGTAATGACAAACGAATCTTTTGCACGAAATTTAAATCGACGAATTGTTATTTTTTTTTGAATATCTCATTAGCCTTATTTAATCATCTTTTTAATATGATAATCAAGGGGGATGAGATATTTAAACATTAAATTGCACATTTTTTTTTTACTTTTGCATGCGGAACTTCACTTAAAACAATTTACCATCAGTACAACTTATTCAAATTCAACCATTTCCACTTTTCTTACCTGTTTTCTTTTAAGCCGCAGCAACTAATTCACATCCAAAGGCGAAGTTTTCTATAAGAAAAGAAACTATTTCAAATATGTTTTGGTCCAAAATGTTCGATATTTTCGATAATACTTAATTCAAATTCAATTGTACTTACATTGAATTTGATGCCTGATCAGCTGGTGGGTCGTTGTCCATGGTTTTCTTCTGGTGATGATTTTTATTTTCCAGCGATGATTATCTGTAATGAGGAGAGAACTTAGGAATTATATTTGATAAAAACGATCGAATTTTTTTATGGATACTTACAACTTTTGCCAAAGTAATTACAGCATACTACTCTACTACACTTTTTTTTTCAAGAAATTGTAAGGATTTGCAATGTAATTTACATTGCAACCGATGTCGCTAAATAGTGGGGCAACTTACAACTACATGTAATTTTTTTGGGAGTAATTTACATGATGAATCTGTGAGAAGGTTTGAGGGTTCCGGCCACATTTTTCTCCCAGATGTTGGCCATGTTAAGTGGGCTAAACTTTTTTTAGTTTAGTTTTGTGTAGTTTAGTTAAAATAAATGTTAGTTTCATTTTTAAAATAAGTCCTAGGAAATAGGCTACTTTAAGTTTTTTTGAACCGGGAAAGGGTAAGCAAACCATCTTATTTTATTATCAGTGAGCATTAGCTAACAACAGAAAAAACCAATTCTTATTAGCTCGAGGGCCGAGTCCTCCATATTGGACCACATTTTTTTCAAAAAGTTTTCTGGGAAAATAACTCTGACTGGTGAAGGCCGCATCATCTGGCGAATCAAAGCGGGGATCCAGAAAAGGATTACAGAATTTCTGAAGTGGAAAGCGTGGGAAAAGTCCAGCCCAGGTGTGGGAAAACTTGTGCACGTGTGGCCAGGAAAAACCTCTATTGGAATCCAAATTCATTTTTTCGAAGGTTTTTTTTGAAACAAAAAAAAATCGAACAAGTAAGATCTTCCAATTTAGTATTCTGTGAATTTAGTGGAAAATTTTGTGATTCCTTAGGAATTTTCGACCTGGTTGTTAAAATAACGGCATCAGTTTTTCCCGGTTTCATATTTCTTTCAATTTAGAATTTTTTTAGATATTTCTAATATTCGTTCAATTAGTTATTAGATACTAGTTTAATTGATTTTAATATAGTTAAAATCTAAGAAATTACGCTAAGGAATCTATGAACTTAAGAATAAATCTAAAAATCTACGAATTAAATATCAAAACTATTATCTACTTAAAATCTAAGGATATAAAATTATGTTCGCGTGTTTGATACCGGCTAATTTAAGACTACAATTATTCAAATCCTTAAGATTAATTACACTACGAACTTAAGGATAAAACTTACGAATCTAGAAATTACCTACAACATAAAAATTATCATCTACATTAAAAACTAAGGAAATTTAGTTAACCATACAGTTAACCTAACATTTCGGGAAGTTTCTTCGAAGCAGAATCCACGCGGAACCTAATAGCTTTATTTAACCTAAAACTTTTTGTGCAACAATAGATAAATTTTTTTTATTATAATAGTTTGTCAACTTATTCATTTTTTTTATTCAAGTTATTTATATAAATCAGTGTAAACTTGAACCACTTTCTTTGTGCGCGAAAAATACAATCGATATATTTAACTTTACATGTTTAGATGGGCCCAACTACGCATCGTACCCAATAATTTATTTAATTTTTCTGTGAATCGAAAGACGATTTTTCCAATATTTATTTTTTTTATCATTGGTGGTGATAGTGTCCGTATGGCATAATAATTTATTTATTTTCGTGATATACTTTGATTTTATTATTCGTTCATGTTAACTTAATTAACTTATTTATCATATACCTTAAGACCGATTAGAATGTATTTATATTAGCGCTAGATAAATAAGAAATAGAATGGTACATGAAATATTATTAAAAAGGGTTATTCAACATAAAATGAATCAGTGAGTTTTTTTTATTTGGTGGTGGTGACTAGTGATTCTGAGAGATGAACCGAACCATGCTGCTTCAGCATGGCAATAATTTATTTTACAGATATTCGTTGATTTACATTGATTGATTATTAATCCCTTATGTATGTAGACACGATTTCATTGTGTAGTGGACGTCATCGACAGGTCAGAGAAAGAACCCCCCCACATCCGGCGAGCTATGCCTATACCAACAAGCGTGTCTACCCCTCTGAACCTGGAGATATTCCTTCCCTTGTCTAACTCCCCGTCCTCCTCCTGAACCTCACGTCCTCCCGTACCTACCTAATTGGCGTTCAATGTGGGGCCCAGCAAGTTCCACTGTACCCTATAGTATTGACGCCCAGTGTAGGGCAGGCTGACTCCATCCCGTTCCCTCTCCCTCCTGAACATATGCCCTTCCTGTACACTACAAAATCCACATTTAAGAAGATGCAACTTTTAATGAAAATGTGCAAATTCTATAGTGCCAATTGTGCAAATCCTGAAGAAAGTAGAAATTTCATAGAAAGTGGAAATTTCTTAGAAAGTGGCCCCCTCGCTTTCCAGCCTTTGCGGAACCTATGGAAGTCACATAGGAATCATTATTTGAAAATCCCCTTTAAAAAAATGTCTTACCACTTTCTATTCAAAAAAAATTTCTTGCACAAAATTTGGTTTTGTGGAATTTTAACTTCCAGAAACTACAAGAAAAAGAAAATTTACAAAACACTACACAAAATTTAAATTTAAAATTACATTTGAACTGTCTGGGTCTTCACACAAAAAAAAATTGAAAAATTATATTTTCTTTTAAATTTGAACTACTTGTTCAGGTTTCCACGAACAAAATGGCAAAAAAGAAATTACGGTAGGAATTTTTGGAGGCTAAATTATTGTATTAGTTTATTTTCCTAATGTAGTTGTGGCCAGTGATTATTTTTTTCCTACACACTTTTCTGCATATTTCTGCTATACAGATTTACAGAATTATAAAAATATTCAAATATTTAATTTAATCCAATACATATACCAATATGCATTTGTGTGTGTTGTATGTTGTATTAGATAGACAACATTTTTTTAAACAAAACATGATTTAGCATGATGTACCAATAATAATTTTCATTCCTCCTACAGAAACGTAAAATTCAAACAAAAATATGATCTCTCAACGGCTAAAATTCAAAAATCATATCTGCAAATTTACCAAAGCATCCATTGTCAACTACAACCATCAAGCAGATCTCCCTCCCGAACGTCCCACTTCGATCGGCAATCGATAAGCAATCGATAAGCAATCGATCAGTAATCGTTCAATTAAAGCAATTGCACTAATACATAAATCAAAAAGAAAGTTCTAGATGGAGTGAGAAGTGTGCGTGGGTGCTCTTATCAGAGAAAGTCCCGGTGAGGTCATCTGAGAGAAAGTACCGCTGAGGACGAATTCCATTTCTAAACCAGACGGTGAAAATGAGTGTGACCGTTTTGAATTTTTGGGAGTTCGTAACACTTTGTTGGTCTTTATCTTTGTTATTTGTATGTTATTGCAGTAAAGCTATCAATTTTTCATCGAACGACATTTCCCCAACCTCACTTTATGAACTGTCAACGCAAAATTCTGCGGCAAAGTTAGAAGTTTGCAAACTTTTGCGTTGTAGTTGCGTTCACTGCGTTCACTGTGCTCACTTCAAATGATTTCTATGGAACAAACTTGTAAGTGACAGATTATGCGATTGCGTTGCGTTCATTGGGCTCCAGGCATAAGCTATGTAACTATAGCTAGCCTCGATCACAAAGCTTAGCTGAAGTGTACGACGGGCGTAAAACTCTACCAAAGTTGTGCATACATTGGTGCCTACTAGTCGTGAGAATTTCAAGCAGGGATGGCAAACGAAAAAAATATCGAAATGTTGTACATTTCTTTATGTAGCGATATTCAAATTTTATTTCGTTACATTATTACGTTTTGTATCGATAAAAATTACATCGTTACACATTGTATTGAAACTAAAAACTAAAAAAATGCACTTTAATAACAGTGCAGTGCAGTTGGCACAATTTTGTTGCCAAAGATTTTACAATTTTTTTAGGATAAATTGACGTCGCTGATTCCGAATCGGCGAGTGGTTTGGCCAGATTGGCTCTAGTTTTTGAGAAAAGCCCAGAAAAAAGATTATATTTTTCGAAAAAAGTCGATATAAACTGAAAAATTTTATTTTTGTTAATGCTGTGGATATTTTAATCGTTTTAAGGTAATTTGATACCGATGAATCCGAATCTGGAAATAGTTTGGCTGAATTCGTTCCAGTTTTTGAAATTTGCCAAAAAGAAGAATTATTGTTCTTAAGGACACCCAAATAACAAGCAAAAATCAAATCTCAAAAACTGCAAAACGAATTCAGGCAAACTTTTTCCAGATTCGGATTAAGTTACCCTAACCTAAAATTACCCTAAAATGATTGAAATATCCACGGCAGCAACAAAAATAAAAAATAAAAATTTTCTGTTTATATGGATTTAGAAAAAAATCGGTTTTGGGGCTTTTCCCAAAAACTAGAGCCAATTTGGCCAAAGCACTTGCAGATTCGGAACCAGCGACGTCAAATTATCCTAAAAAGATTATAAAACTTTTGGCAACACAAAAAAGTGTTTTTTTGTTGGGTGGTGTGTATTTATCACAAATTCAGTTTAGTTTCCATAAAAATAAATTCTATAAAATAAATTAATAAAACTCAACAAACAGAAAATACAAATAAAAAAACTAAAAAAGTAATTCTTAAGTGAAAAAATCAATAAAAAACTTAAAAAAAAACAAAAAAAATCGTACAAAAGTTCATAAAAAACCATTTACCCAACAAAACGACATTTTTTGAGTCTTTGAGGGCCGGACTTTGCTTTTTTCTAAATTCACTCTACTTCTGGAGATCCCAAAAAGAAAATATTTTCGATACCAAAAAAATTGCTTAAAATATTTTTTTTTCGTGTCTCCAGAAATAGAGTGAATCTGGCCAAAACAATGTCCGATTTAGAATCAAAATATGATAAAAAAATACTACCCCAATATTTTTAATTATATTTTATGCTGTGGGGTCATACTTGATGGACTTTTCAGAAAAAAATAATAAAAAATAAAATAAAGCAAAAAAAAATAAATAACGATAAAACGAAATCATTTTTTTGGCTTTCATTACGTTTTTCGCTATTGTAACGGAATTAAATTTCTATAACGGAATTTTGTGGAAAAAACTGGAAGATCGTTATTTCATTTTGTTGTTTCGTTACGTTTCATAACGTTTCCCATCCCTAATTTCAAGTAGATATGTATCTCTAGGGACAAATTGTACCCTGAAATTCAAGTAGGTATGTTTGCAAGCTTGGCCTAATTACTTCGTCAATTTAAAAATGCTGACCTGAATATTTTTAAAAACAAGTTGTAAACAAAGAAATCGCAGCTCCCCCCATCCATTCATCTTTTCCCCGGCTTGACCGAGAAAAATAGGCTCACCCTAGTTATAGTACAAAATTCGAAAGAGTGTATTGTTATAAGAAAGGCATTTTCTGTTCACATCAGATTTTTTAAATTACTGACAAAATGTTACGTGAAACAATTATTTTTGATAAAACTACCTGCTTTACAACTGTGCCTCCACCATGAGGATTGACAACTGTGCTTCCACTAATGACCTACATTCCCAGAAAAACGTGATCAACTTTTAGTTGACAGCTCGGGACAGCTTGAAATGTTTCATGGATGTGAACAAAGAAATATGAAAAGCTGAAAGTATAATTATTACAACTCGTCCCGCCTCTCTTCCCTGTATGCAAAGGGCTTTTTTTAATAAAAATGTTTTCTTTACTAACTAGAACCTATTACTTAAATCTATTTTCTAATCACCATCTGAAAACACGAAAAACTTATACAGGAATCGATCCGATATCACTCCCGCTACATGCAAAGTTAAAGATTATATCTAAGCGATTAATTTTGTAACAGAAAGTTCGTTTGCACGTGAATTATAATCAGTTGTCAAAAAAATGCCAAATCCATCACCGAATAAAATGTACGATCCTATATAACGGCTCAAGAAAGCCCGATAAACCATCAAACTAGACCACATCATTTCCAGGCAAACGAATATTCCACAAATAATATATAGGGGTAGGTACAAAAAAAGTACCTTCGTATTAATAACACAAAAAACAACATCTATCGAATATTTATTCCGCCTAGCCGGATAACAAAAAGTAGAAAAGAAACAAGCAAGCTTTTCCAGAAAGGAATCTTCCTAGCAAACAAAACCAAAAAAAAAATGAAAAGGAAAACAGGGACAAAAGCCCAGAAATTTTCTTACTATTTATTTACGTTATATGTGTGGATATATAGATTTAGTGGGTATTGAGCAGCGCCCAGATTGAGGGTCCGGGTCCATCCCAAAGGTCTGCCGAGTTTATTTTCTACTGGTCAGCTCGGCTCGTTGAAGCTCAATACCCTTGAACTTCGTCCTTATACGTCCTTCCGCCCTGTGGGCATTATTCAGTTTTAGTTTTCCCCTTTTTTTTGGTTTCCTTTGGATTCTAAATGAAATCAATAGAAAAACTTTGTCGGTTGATTTATTGCGTGCAGAGAACTACTTTGGCTGCCAACAACTAATCGGAAGGCGTGGAGGCAATCATCTGATTCCTGTGATAACGTAATTTCCGGAATTATATAAATTGATAAGAACACTGTTGCACAATGTCCTTTTGTTATCGTCGTCGTTTGCGATGTCGTCGTCGTGGTTTTCATTTCCCATGAACAACCGTGTTCCACTTGTCACTAAATCTTGACAGCTTTTCGCAAGTAAGCAAAGCCAGCCAACGGTACGGTAGCGGGCGCGGTTTAATTAAAGTCTTTTTTTTATTAGTGTAGGTACCCACTTTTTTTTCAGAGGCTGACCCTAATGAGAATTCATTTTGAATTTAATATATATGTATATATATGTGTGTGTGTGTGTGTGTCACATTGTCACATTTACAAATCCAAACTGTGTTGGACAAATGGTTAATAGACACGATTTATTATTAATTTTATGTGACCGCGATTTGTTATTTTCGTTATTATTAGGCGCGTTAATTATTCTATGCGTATGGTCTTCAGTGCGCATTATCTATTTATGGATATGTGTTTTTATACCACGGTCCAAAACTTCGTAAATTCGTAAAATTCATGTTAAGAATGAACATAATTAACATGAATCTTACGTAAATGAAAAATAACATATCCCTCCCCACGCCAAAGTCTTGCAAAACGTTGGTCCTGCTTAAGTCTTGCAAAACGTTGGTCCTGTTTAAGTGCTAATGCATTTCATACCAGAAACACAAATTTTTTGGGCCCAATGTTTTAATATTTGAAAGGCGTTTTCCACAATGAAGATATAATTTTCAGCCTTTAATACCCTACAGGGGCGTCGCTATGGTGTCTCATCTGGGGAAGTTTTGACTAAAAACCAAATCTGCCAAGTGTAGTACAGAGCTGTCAAACTAATTAGCCACATAGAGTTTTCTGCACCAAACCGCGGGCTCCGTCACAAAAAAAAATACTATATCAGTTCTTTGATATTAAAACTGAAACTCAACTTAAAAATTTACATACTATAAAATCACAAAAGAAAATAATACGCCGCAGGCGAAATTTTTTGAAAAATTACACATGAAATTTCTCACATATGGGTTCGAGTCTAAGGGCGTGCTAATTCCCGTTCTAACTCCAGTTTTTTTTATTATATAAAAGTTTCCACTTCTCAAAGCAATCTAGTATTAAAATGTATTAGAGTTAGCATGCAGTTAGACCGTTTCGCATACGCCCCAAATACCAACCTCTAATGCCCGAGGTCTTCATATTTAGTTTTTCTGTCAGATAGCTATACCGCAGATAAAGATATATCGAAGATATCTTTAACTTGGGCATCTTCATGAAAATTCCAACTCGGTATAGCAACTCTCGAAATAAGGTTCCACAACTCCTGCACACTGGATACAATAAAACACCACCTTGATACAAACTATCGTGACGTCACATAAAGAGGTATTTTCTATAATTGTGTGTTCTTATTAAAGGATTTTCGAAGTGAAAGGTACGATGGAAATTATCCGTTATAGCTTTCGAGTAATTCACCACCTTTATATCTTGTTTCGCGAAGCAAAGAACCGAAGAAATCAATGAAATCGTGGTCGAAATAGTGACGTTAAATTTGTAATCAAAAGCAGCATCACGGCTTGTTTCTAATCACGAAGGCTATTGTTTTGAATGTTTTATTGTCCGATCGTGGCGCTGAAAGCACTTCTGTCAAATGGAAACGATTTTCGGATTTCTTGTATGGTGTTTGGGATTTTTATCATATCATGATCCAGTGCCGCAATAACTTTTGAAACCTTAGCTACCACACGACCAGCGAGACTAGCCGAAACTTTTGAGAAATCAGCACACGTCCTTAAAAAACAACCTGTCGCATAAAACCGTAAAGCCAACAATAGTTGATCTCTGGGTGGCAGTGCTCTGCTTCTGAAAATATTTAATTGTTGTAATTATCTGGTATAACAATAAATAACAAATTTCGTTTTTACCTATTATGATTAACAAAGATTTCAGCTTCAATTCTAGCCAAAAGTGCTTGAAATGTTGCTTTTGTTAAGCGAAATCTCATGACAAATTCACTTTCACTCCAAGTATCAAAATGGTTCAGCCTTATTTGCAGTACGTAGGGTTTTGAAATGATTGCTGGTTCATCACTGTCAGAGTCAGAAAAAATATTCACTTCCATTAACGAATCCATCGGTTTTTTTATACGTTTTAACTTTCCGATTTCAATATTTTAATTTTATTCTGCAACTGTCAACAACTGCTTTAAAAAAGGAGTGGTGGCGCTGGGGTAAAAATATACAGATATCTCGACCTCAGACAAAGAGATAACTTTATCCGAGAGATATCTTTATCTCGATGTTTTTTGCTACGAAGACTTCCATTTTTTTAGATATACTTAGTATATCTCCCAATTGGTGTTATCCGCAGTATATCTGGGACTGAAGACTTCGGGCATAAGTTGCAAGCTACACGATTTATACTTTCTTATACGTAGAATAGTAAAGTGTTGTAGTCATGAAAAATATCGAGTTCTTAATTTTCCCTAAAAACATTTCCCGAGCAATCCTGAGTCGATTGGAGCATTATTACTAAAATGTCGTTCTGTCTGTCAGGCAGGGGAAAATTTTACCTCTTTTTACCCGTACGCTGTCCTCAATTTAAGGGTGTCTTAAATTTTTTTAAATTCGGGGCGACATAATGACCCCTAAAAAGCAGCGCCCGGACACATTAAAAACTGTTTCCTTGTAAAAAGTCGGTCTACTCTCCACAATACATTAATGGGACATTCAGTCTAATGACAACGCGACGCCAAAATGAGAATTCGGTTCAAAATTATTGATATTGACTGTGTAAATTCCGTACCAACTCAAAAACTGATGAATAAATTCAATTTCAACATACATATACAGTCAAAGTCCTCTAACTCGAAATCCCTGTAATTTGAATTTTTCTCTAACTCGATTTTTATACCCGTATGGTGAAACCAAAGGGTATACTAACTTTGCCTTACCGTTTGTAACGCCAAGAACCCGTCATCACACACAAAAATGAATTATACCAGTGTGTTTAGAATGATAAAAAAACATTTATTTTTGCATGTCCGTCCGTCTGTTTGTCTGTCCATCTGTGGCGCGGATTGCGGGCGCACGGATTGAGCTACAGACTTGAAATTTTGCGCAGACTCGTTTTTCGTAAAATGCAAGGCTAAGTTCGTTAATGGGGGAAAATGGACCATTAGGGGGGGGGGGGGGGGGGGGTACCCCCCATACGAACGAAAATGTTTTCTGCGAATATTTCAAAAACGGGTGCATCTTATCGAAAAAGGGCAAGAACTAAAGTTATTTAGGATATGATTCTACATAAAACTCCCATACATCAAAATCCGATTGGAAAATTTAAAAAAAAATCTTGTTGAAAAGTTTGACTTCAAAGTGATATTTTGATACTATTGTTCGCCGTTTGCTTAAATCACCATACGGGTTTTCAATAATTGCCAGATTGGCAATTATAGCTTTTGTTATGTTTAGTATTTAAAAAATCATAATACAAAATAGACTTATAGCTTACTATAGCTTGCAAATACCCGGCGTTGCTCGGTTAATAATAAATTTTTGAATATGAAAAATATCCTTTTTTTTCAAAAGTATTTTGATGTATGGAAGATTATACAAGAATTAAGAATTATATTTCAAATAATTTTTTTCATTAAGGAAATTGAGAAAATTAAGGAAATTGCAAATATTTTTTCTATTTGCTTGGGAGAAAGGGAATAGGTCGAATTCCCCTAGCACCTGACATTTAAGGTTTTTGTATTTATTGTGTAACATATGTTGAAAATCCATACAACAGCTTGGAGATAGCTGATGGTCGCAGCATGTAGGAGTGATTTAAGTGAGTGAAAATTTTCTTGGACTTAAAATTTTTGTAAATGAGTTTTACGAAAATCGTAGTTTTATATCAGCTTTTGGAAAACTAACGGTAGCTATACAGGGTACCTCCCATACATTTTTTATTTGAAAAAATACAATTTTTTGAGAATTTCTCGAAATAAAGGGTGGTTAAATTTTAAGGGCCGATGTTGAATGTGAACCACACCTAAACGTCAAGTTTTTTTCTGCATTTCATTTGACATTTCTCAATTTCAGACTAACTCAATTTGAACCATGGAAAGATACACAATCGAGCAACGCGTTAAAGTTATTCAGGCTTATTATGAAAATGTGCCTCATCACTGAAGATGATTTTCTTCGAAAATTGATCATCCACTGTTGCCATTTCTTGCCACCATTCTGACCATTGACGACGCTTGAAATGGTCAAGAGGCTTTAGTTCTTGAGTCAATTGCACCTTGTAAGCGTGTAAATGCAAGTCTTTATGCATAATGTTCATCAACGACGAGCGTGGGAGGTGCAATTGTTGGGCACGACGACGAGTTGAGGTGGGCGGCTCTTCAGCCACACTATCGCGAACAGCAGCAATATTTTCTGCAGTACGAGCTGTACGAGCATGCACTGGTGTTTTTACATCTCCTACAGACCCGGTTTGCTCAAATTTTTTCACGATTTTTCCGATTGTACGCACATTTGGACGATTAAATTGACCGAAAAAATCACGAAGTGCACGATATGCATTTTGATTTGAACGCCCATTTTCATAATAAGTCTGAATAACTTTAACGCGTTGCTCGATTGTGTATCTTTCCATGGTTCAAATTGAGTTAGTCTGAAATTGAGAAATGTCAAATGAAATGCAGAAAAAAACTTGACGTTTAGGTGTGGTTCACATTCAACATTGGCCCTTAAAATTTAACCACCCTTTATATGTGCTTTTGGGGGAAAATGAATATAACAAGATTTAAAGAATATAGAATTTTCTACATTTTCTGCTTCAGCGGTTTTTTGTATTTCTAACGGTTCTCACGATATTTGAAAAAAATTCAGTTTTTTTGAAAATCTCTCAAAAAAGAAACAATTTTATGATAAAATGTATATAACAAAATTTATAGCAAATAAAATTTCTTGGATTTTTTCCCTTCACGGTTTTACGTATCTTTAACGGTTCGCAAGATATTTGTTAAAAAAATATTTTTTTACATATTTTTTCCGAAACTAAATATTGCAGAGGAAACTTTTGTGTTGATTAAAACTGATATTTCTATTTTCTCTGTCTTTTACTCTGTCTTTTACTAGAATTCCGTATCTTAAACCATTATCGAGATATTATTATTAAAAGATAAATAAAAATATTTTTGCGAATTGCTTACAAACTAACGGCAATATTCTGATTTTGTTGCATGGAATTTCATTGGCAGATTCTTTTGTGGTTTTTTTTAATTCAAAATTCGGAATATTTCAAATAAAAGCAGCGAAATTTAAATTACCAGTTTTTCTGTGTTAATCCAATAACCAATAAATTTTTACGCATTGTATATTCGACAAAAAATTAATCTAACATATTCCAGCAAAACAGTGAATTAAACCCTTAGGCATTACAAATACTCACGCATTGCGAAATCCGGCGGAATAAAAAAAGGGTGTAGTTCACAGTATTACAACACCCGCGTGTTATTCACGTCCATATGTTCTAACAGTCACATCGCGTTGTGAATAAAGCAGTTTGCTATACAAGGCGTTTATAAACATAGAATAGATACGAGTAGATATTTGAAATATGAAAAATATATTTCTATCTATGCGGAATTTGTTCAACGTTCACACCAAACATAAATCTGTAACTTTGAACCTATTCATCGTAGCTGTCGTAGTAGCATAACTAAAATTTGTATTCTATCCGCTACGCGGCCTTGGGTGAAATTTGTTCCAATCATTCGGCTTCAACCCCATCTAAAGTTAAATTCAGACGTTTTGAATCATATCAGCACAGACAGCTGTCATATTGAAAGCAAACGTTACAAAATATAGGGACCGATGTGAATAAATTAAGAAGGGTGAGCGCCCTCTGCAAAGCTCTACTGCCAACAGTGTTTTCTAGTTTATCCATTTTCGCTATTTTTCAGTTTTCCTTGCTGTCTGCATCCATCAAACGTTTTACGCGTTGCGGAAAGTGTGAGATCTTCGCATTAGTAAGAAAGGGACGAGTTTCAAAAGCATTTGAATTCGTCAATGCAATTTTAGAGCTAAGTAAATACTTATAATATTAAACGTTTGAATAAGTTAATTAAATGCTGCTTTTTTTAAAATTCAAGTACGATATGTTTGTATATTTTTGTATTGATTGTGCTTAAGATTTGGCTTTGTTTCATTTTAAACACGTTTCTAATTTTGAAATTGCAATCTCATTGTTTGCTCGTATATTACTGGCTTACATCTAAAAGGGGTCTGTTGTTTTTTTTTATCTAAAAAGGCAAACAATATCAGGAGAAAAACATATGCCAGAAGAAACATATTGTCGATTCTATCGATTTTAATTTTTCCCTATCAGCATCACCCAATTTTATTTCCTAGAATTTTCGTAAATAGACGAAAAATGCTAGCCCACTGAATCAACGAAATGTAAATAGAGCATATGTTACCCGTTTTATATGGTAATAAAATTTAAATCTAACTTTTTGCTGAAAATCACATTGTAGCACATTTGTTTAATAATAGCGCAGCGGCATTTAATTGACTTGTTGCGAGGAAATAAAAAAAAAAAATTATATAACTTTCTCGGCATAAAGTATTTTTATTTTTAACCGACTTCCAGAAAAAGAAAAAATTCTCAATTCGACTGTTATTTTTTTGTTTTTCTATGTATGTTCCCGCATAACTTTTTACTAGATTGACCGATTTTGGTCACTGCAACGAAACATTCTGATTAGGTGCCACTGTAAGCTTTCCTCCTGTGGCGCTATTCTCTCATACCCCTCCTCTAATAGATTTCACTACGTTTGAAATATCAAGCTGAAATTTGTTGTGTTGTTTTCTACATATTTCCCCATTGTCTCTCAACGTATTTCCTCAAACCCCTACCCAGCTAGATTTTACGTCGTTAGAGATATCGAGTTGAAATTTTGTGTTGTGTTCAGTATAACACCAAGAAGGGTTTTTTTTCACAAATTTTTCCTGAAACGCACTATCTCCTCAAACCCCTCCCGTGTTAAATTCTATGTTGCTAGAGATATAGAGTTGAATCTTTTGTGTTGTCTTTAGCCTAATTGCAAGCGGAGTTTAGAAACGCTCATTCATGAGTACTCATACTTATAAACAATTATTTTTGCTCATGAGTAATTTATTCTCCTTGTGAGTAGTGAACAAAATTTTTAGTCAAAAACTCTTACTAACGCGTAGGACAATTGGAAAATTCCATGAGTACAGGGTGAGTCACAACTACTGTCAGTGAAGTTTAGGTATCAATGTTATGCACCTCTGGCATTTTTCCCCAGTGAATCAGTTTATTCTCTATATAGAATAATTTTATTGTTTTTTTTTTGCATTATAAATTATAATAAACATGGACGCGAAAAGAGAGCTCGTTGTGATCCTGCTATCCTTAAACGCCTCAGAGATGTTGGTATCAATGAAAGATTTATCTTCCGGACTATAAAACGATTTAGCGAGACAGGTATATGGAAAATTCTCCGCACAGGTGGACGAAAGATGACAGCAAGAAGCATTAGTAAAGATATGGGATGAAATGCCACAGGAAGTCGTACGTGCCGGCTTCAATATATTTTCCAAACGTTTACATCTCACCATTAAGGAGAAAGGCGAAATATTTGAGCTGCGCAATTAATAATTAAATTTTTTTATGTCTTTAAACAAAAGATATATTTT
Source organism: Chrysopilus asiliformis (assembly GCA_964034945.1). Taxonomy (NCBI): domain Eukaryota; kingdom Metazoa; phylum Arthropoda; class Insecta; order Diptera; family Rhagionidae; genus Chrysopilus; species Chrysopilus asiliformis. Next base: position 39,698,899 of record OZ035961.1, read on the forward strand.
CTTTGAAATCCGTGCATTATTTTACTTTTTACAAAATTTTTATTTACTGACAGTAGTTGTGACTTACCCTGTACTCATGACTGTTTGAGAATTTTCTATTGCTCATGCTCATGAGTGCCTATGAGTTCTTTGTGAGTGCTCATGAGCACAACAGAAATTTGGTTAGCTTCTTTAAACCTTGGGGCAGGGTGGTTTGAAAAGTCGGGTTTGGACAGGGTGAAGTGGGGAAGGGGTAGCGGTTCGTGATGATAACGGTGAAGGATGGCGCGACGGGGGAGGAATATGGATGATGGAAGAGGGTGGTGAAGGGAAGGAGGATGGGTGAAGGACGGGACTGGCAAGGAGGAGACATTTATTTTCTCCTATCTCACCTCCCGCTTTGCTCTTTCCTCCCCCATTAACCTATTTTGCTTTCATTTATTTCATCGAAATAAACTTACTTTTCGCTTTCACGATTTTTTGACATTTTGAGGTGAAAAATTCCATTCTCATGTATTTGTGATCACAATACCAAATAATGAGAAAACTCCTTTAGTTTTCTCACGCAAAGTTTCTTCTCACTTGGCAATCACAATACGGCTGTTGCTTTCAGTATGAAATTCGCAGCATGCGTCAAAATTTTTTCACCAATTTCATACAGAAATCCCTGTTATGAAAAAGGATTTTCTCCTCATGAATTTCTGCATATTTATTAAAAATATTTTTTGGAAAAAAATTCACATAAAATTTTTTGCAGTTACAATGCGTTTCGATTAGAAATAAATATTTTCTTCGCAGATTTCCGGGGCGAAAAAATGTTTTTGTCTAAATGGGCTTTGTCAAAAAATTTCATTCGAAAAGAGTTTTTGAAAAGACAACAATGTCGCGCGAATATGACCATTACTTGCTGAAATCAATTACAACGTCTTTGAATTTGCCCGGACACAACGGTTTTGCACAAAATTTCACATTTTTCGAACTCTGAATGTACTATTTTTTATAAATTTTAATTAATATTTTACTTCACTTTTCGGCCGTCATTTGCACCTCATGTCGTATTTTTGACTTCAAAAATTTCCGTTGCGTTGTTTTCATCGATGTCTCATATCATCGCACTAGATTTTGTCTTAGGCAAAAAAGCTTTCATAAATAATATAGGAAAAAACGACAATTTTTTTTAAAACAATTCCTAGAAAATTGCGGTCTCCACTAGACATTTAAATGGCAGGTCATGGACGAAAGCATGAATTATTCCCATTCAGGACCGCGTTTTAAAGGGAAATCTTGGAAAATAAAATGAAAGTCAAAATAAAAAGTAGGGTCAAGTATCCAGATCTGAGCCCCGGCACCAGTTCTGAGCACCCCTGTTAATTTTCGGCTAAAACAAGAATTGTGCGCAATTGAGCCGATTAAACCACATTTCACTACGTGATGAAACCAACTATTTTTCGAATTCAATTCTTATTTCTATAAGTTACTAGACGTACTTAATTTAATACGGGGGCTCAGAACTGGATTTTGGGATAATTTCCACATTTACACATATTTCTTTTTTTTTATCCAAATTGTTGAGAAATATGTATATGTTAATTTAATTTACACATTCCATACTGTCGACCAGTAAGTATAAGTTTCTCAGAAAGTATACGGAAGACAAAGGAAATATGGTATGATGTGAAAAAAGGCTTAAGGGGGCTCAGATCTGGGTATTTTACCCTATGTACATCAAGAAAATATGTATTTTTTTTTAAATATTTTATCGCATTACCTACGATAGGCATTTCAGGGAAATACACATGAAAATTTTCAGATATTGGAGGTTAAAATTAAAACCAAAATGAACAATTTAAAGTTTAAACATTAAAGTAACCGTAATGAATAATATATGTTGAGCTTTCGAGGAAATTTTCGAGAGTATTGTTGTTTTTCCCGTAAAGATTAAAAGGGCAACAATCTCAAATAAATGATAGATGCCTTGTTATGTTATTTGTTAAGTGTTGGTGTCTGTTAGCTATATCTGTCATGCAGTTAATGGCTAACATTAGTTTTTGACTGTTGTAATATTGCTCCTAAGCAATCAAACAAAAGTTCAAATTCAGTAGAATTTCAGAATAACATGGAGTAGACCCAGCATAAATAAGTAATCGTACGTAAATAAATAAGACGAGCCGAACTATAAGTAGAATTTAACATTCACAAAAAACAAATGAAAGTGAAAAAAAAAAGTTAAAGGAAATGAGCAAAGGCAAATACTTAAGGGAAATATGGCCGGCGATGTTTGTGAATAGGGATGGTAAATCGTGGTGAATGGCTCGGGTAATGTTCGAATAGCTGGTCGTTGGAGAGGCATCAGGAACAGAATATCTATCGATACAAGAAATGGATCGGTCATTACATTAGAAAACAGCATATGGGTCTCTTCTGTTTAGCAAAGGCAATTTATTATGTTCGCTTGCCTCACATAACTTGAAACAGACGGACGAAATAAGCAAATGTCCTTTTATTCCGATCCGGAAGTATGTAGTAGGAGAAGTAATTTCGCCATGAAAAAACATCTTATTGTCGTGTAAAGTAAGTGATACCAATTTATCAAATAGATGAATGGCATAAATAGTTTTCGATTCACAATCGCCCCATACTAACTTGTTTTGCTATTTTCCTTCACATTTCATTGATAAAGTTGTGTTTTTTCTTCTAATATTCTCTGTTTGTACGTCACTTTAGTATGTGCCACTCTTAAATCAACGTTTACTGTTTGAAGTATATTTAAGTATCTTAGTTTGCGATCTCACTAAACACATCAAAATTCTAAAGAAACTTATTTTTTAGTCGAAAATTCGGATTCTTTTAAGATTCCGAAAGGTCTTAAACGGCTTTTTTCCACTTCATTGTTACTTTTGGTTGGTAGTTCCTGGCATTTCTCGGATTAAGATGAAAATACTAAATCAAACTATCGCACTGAACTTAAACCACTGAATGCAAAACACGAAAAACTGAAATTGTCTCTATATGAAATGATTAAAAATGAAGTAATTTGGCTTGGAACCACAATTTTTCAAAAGCCTTATCGAAATTCCTTCATTTTCCCAAAAGATAGTGAAGAGTGGTTGATATAAGTTAGGTTTTAGCGTTCGAAAAATTTCCATGACGCATGACTTATCTAATTGCGGAAATCGGATCCTTTTCCCATTAGAATTGTAGGATATAGCAGGGGGGTTCACACGGAAAGGGTAAGCTAGGTGTTAGCGGGCGATTTGTGTAGTAAGGCTATCCCGACGTACACCAGTTTTAAATTTACTAAGATTATTATAAAGGGTCTTTCAATAAAGACATAACAATTTTGTATTTTAATAAAAATGCACTCTAAAACTTTTTTTATGAAAATGCACTCTAAAACTTTTTTAACCCTTTCACTCGGCGCGTACACAATTGTGTACATCATATTTAACTCGCATTTCTAAGAGAATTAGAAGGGAGAGGGACAATGATTGACATGTTATGTATACAAATGAGTACATTATCTAAAAGAGACTTCTAAAAAGATATTTAAATTTTTTAAATTTTGAAATATATTGTGTTGCTACATATTATTATTGAAAAAAGCAAAAAAAAAAAAATGTTGTTTTTTTTTCAATAATAATATATATTTTTATATATTATTATTGAAAAAAGCAACAACACATTTTTTTTGCTATTAGAAATAAATGCCGAGTGAAAGGGTTAATGCTAAAACGTCTGTCAAGGTTTACATTTCTATCATGGTGAAGTTCACGAACGAGCAACGCCACACAGCTGGTCAAACAATTTATCTATTGAAGGAGAAGTTTGGTAATCGTGTAATCTCGAGAAATGGTCCAGTCGAATGGCCACCTCGCTCATGCGATTTAACGCCGTTGGATTTCTTTTTATGGGGTTATGTTAAGTCGTTGGTTTATGCCAACAAGCCAACAACGTTAGAGGAAATTGCCAACGTTCCGGCCGATATGTGTGGAAGAGTGGTGGAAAATTGGTTCCAAAGAATCAATCAGCAAACGTGCTCGCGGTGGCCATATGAACGACATCGAAATTCATACTTAAATGTAACATGTCCACTACACCTTGAATAAATTTCAGCCCGATATCTCAATTATTCTGTGTTTTATTTAAACACAAAATTGTTATGTCCTTATTGAAACACTCGATAGTATTTGAGCCTTTTTAAAAGATTTTTTTATTCACGGTTTTTTTTAATTTTATCAGAACTTTTTTTCTTGGGGGTTTATTAAAATTATTAATTTTGTTTTTTACTCCTTTAAAATACATATATGAGTCAACAAAAAATTTGATATTTGTTTGGCATTTAAGGATTTCTGCCAGCAGCTGGTATTTTAATAGCTTTTATTTAGGTTGCCTTCGTATCTGTCTGTGGTTTTGTATGTTTGTTTGTTTGTCTGTATATTTGTCTGTTGGGGTCAAATCTTGCAATCTAATTTTGACGCACTTCCACTCATCCGATTGACTTGAAATTTTGCACACATACATAAGTCTGATGACATTACAATATTTTCACTACCTCGTCCTGTTAAGAATAACGAAAGGTCCTGTAGGGATAACGTGATTATCATTTTCCTCATATTTTCCGGGAAAAATCTAATCTGTGGGTTTTCAGAGTCGCTGAATCCGATTCTGCCATTAGAAAGTCTGTAAGGATAACGGAAGATCAAAGTTTCCGGAGGAAATCTCATCCAGGGTTTTTGAGGTCGCTGAATCCAATTCTAGAGTCAAAAAGCCCGTAAGAATAGCCCATATGCATAAAAATCAGGGTTTACTCATGAGCAAAGTTATGCGAGCAAAGTAAACTACTTGAGCATTTGCTTAAAATGCTATGCTAAACAGTTTACTTTGCTCAACTAAGTTCGAAAATTCGAAATGAGAATTTGCTCATATTATAGACCCATGATTTAGTTGTCATTTTGAATTATATTATACAATTTGAAATATTGTTGAGTGAAATGGACAATTTTGAAGTTTTCGACACAGAATATGTAGAAGGGCATTATGGAGGTAAGTTTCTATTTTTTAAATGAGTAAATAGTTTTCGACACAGAATAAGATGCAGACCTTACTCAGACTTCCGGGAGTAAATACTCACATAGTGACATTTTATGCATACCAGTAAAGGTGTTCGAATACTTAATACTCACTTCTAATTTTTTCGCATAACTATACTGAGCATTTACTCCAAAATATGTAAATTTAACAAAGTAAAGTAAACTCTAATTTTTATGCATATGACCTAATATTTCAAAAGCAAGGACATATGTATGTTCGAAGACTAAAAAGTATAAGCAAGCGTGGGGAAAGACAAACACCATAAAAACATTTTTTTTTGAAAAAGGCTTTTTTTTTAAACAAATGCACTAAAAAGGAAAAAATATTTTTTGGTACTGTGTATCAGAAATAAAAGCGAGATAAAAGCATTAAAAAAAATTAAAAAATAATGATTTATCTCGCTTTTGTTTCTGAAACCAAAAAAAAAACGATTTTTCGCATTTTTTTAAATAAAAGCTTTTTTTTTCAAAAAAAAAATTTTGTTTTTTTATAATGTGTTTACAGAGCCAATATTTATTTTTAATTTCCTTCACTGATTGGCTATCAAAAACGTGATCGAAATCGGCTCATTACAACATATAAGCAGAGGAGGCTTAAAGTGAGGGGCGGGTGAGTTTTTATGCACTAAAACGCTCTTTTATTGGTTCCAACCGAATGGGGAAAGCGTGACCGAAAACGGCTCAATAGATTAAAAACATTTCTAAAACATTTCTAAAACATTTCTTTTATTATATTTTTAGTAAAACATTTCTTTTATTATATCCAACCGAAAAGCGTAAACGGGATCAAAATAGGTTCACTGGACCAAAAGATACATGGAGAGGATTAAAACCTTCCCCACTCGCCCTTTTCAATGCCCCTGGAAAAGGCTTTCATAAATAATCTAGGAAAAAACGACATTTTTTTAAAACAAGCTGTTCTTGCTTTTAGTTAGTTTCATTTGGTAGTTGGTTTGTTTATTATCTTGGATCAAACCTTGTAATTTCATCTTATTTTCGAACGACTAAAAAGTATAAAACAGATTTGTGTTTAAGAAACAAGCTTTTAAATTGTACTGAAAATTTAAAAAAAAAATACATACGGATTTGGCCTCAATATTTTTTTTTTTTAGTGTTTTGTGGCACAATAACAGTTTTCACATGGAAACTTCTTAAATAGAAAATCATTTCATTAACAGATTTGATGAGGTTATCGAGTTTTAAATTAGCCACACTAAGAAAACTGTAAGATTTATTTGCACTTCTTTCGGCACACTTAGATTTCCAACTAATTAGCCCTGGGGTATGTCCGTAAAGATCTATATTTCCTCATTAGAGCCCGGTCGCAGACTCATTTATCGAAAAACCGTCATCAAATCAAAGAGACATTAATCATCTTAGTTCCCACTGCGTAATAAATCTAACCAAATATGACCACTCCTGAATAAAAATCTTTCCCTAAAACGACGTAGTAACTTGTGACGAAAAAACTCCCCTATTCATCTAATAATTTATATCACAAAGGGTACCCAAAGAAGTTCTCATTCTATTCGATATCTATTGTAGCTGCAATGACCACGATACCATTAAGCTCGGATATGCACAAGGATACCTATGTTGTGAATGGCTACGAATATAACACCAAATCATAATCAGTTTTCAAGCTAGTAAGGGGAGTCATAGTGTTAAACTTCGGCGGGATAAGCTCGATGGGACTTCTTTCGCTCCCGAAACTAAAACATGAAACCTTGACTATGGCGAGTGAAAAACTAGTCGTAGCTGAATGCAATATGGTTACTTGACACGCGATCAGCTGGAGACCATTTTTTTTCCAGTAGTATTTTTTTTATGTAATTTATTATTAAAATTTCATTACGAAATAGTTAATAGTAAATGAGAGTAAAAACGAAACGAAAAAATACTCGAAAATGTTGTACGATGGCGGAAAATGTTGTAAACATCAGTGTACAAGTGAAGCGTCCGTTAAGTCCGTCGTTTGTCCTTCTGCACATCGTAAACAAACCTAATCCGGTCGTCAAATGGAAGGACGTACGAGTAGATGGAGCGTGGAAAGCGACTTCATCAAATTTAGCAAGTCCTAAGTACCGTGGCACGTTTGTATTTAGTTGGCCGTGCTAAAAGGGGAAATGCGAAACAAAAGGAAAAAGTGCGACACCCCGTGTGGACCCAGGGGACACATAAGGGCGGCAATATCGGCCCAGAATGGTCATTGACAAGTGTTATGCCAAATTTAAGTCCACTTCGAGAGACGCGTGTCGAAAAGTTAAAACTTATGGGACCATAAAAGTACTCACAATGTCGGCGTCGTGACGTAATGTATTGGAGGAAAAATGCCGAAATGAAATGTTAGAGAGATAAGACTTTGTCGATACACAATCATCATATCTAAACACGTTTACATATAGTCAACCAATTGACACTGTTCGGCAGACTAATAAAATTGTAATTGATTTGATTAGTGGATGTGAACTTCATAGTGAACTGAAGTAAAGTGAATTACAAAAAAAAAACAATTGTTAAACGAAATTTTATGAGAAATTTCAATTAGACTAATTAAAATTTAATTGAATTGAACTTAAAATTATTTCAATTTAAAATTGATACATGGAGAAATTCGTGCAGGCGCGCACTGGATTGGAAAGCATTTTGAATGGTGCTAATGTGGCAACTTGACTTTTTAACATAACAAAAGATATAATTGCCAATCTGGCAATTATTGAAAACCCGTATGGTGGTATGGCATTGTTCGAATTGTAAGTGAACGGCAGTTGTATCAAAAGTTGTATCAAAATTCCACTTTGAAGTCAAACTTTTTAATAAGATTTTTTTAAATTTATTCCAATCGGATTTTGATGTATGGGAGTTTTATGTAGAGTCATATCCTAAATGACTTTTGTTCTTGCACTTTTCGATAAGATGCACCGTTTTTGAGATATTCGCAAAAAACGTTTTCGTTCGTATGAGGGGTACCCCCCATAATGGTCAATTTTTGCCCGTTAACTAACTTAGCCTTGGATTTTACGAAAAACCAATCTGCGCAAAATTTCAAGTCTCTAGCTCAATCCGTGCGCCCGGAATCCGCGCCACTGACGGACAGACAGACGGACAGACGGACAGACGGACAGACGGACAGACGGACAGACGGACAAACGGACAGACGGACGGACGAACAGCCATGCTAAATTCAACTTTTTTAAAAGCTTTTATTTAGCTTGCCTTCGTGTCTGTCTGTTTGTCTGTCAGATCAAATTTTGAAACCCAATTTTGACCCACTTCTACTTGTCCGATTGACTTGAAATTTTGCACACTTATATAAGTCCGATGACAATACAATATTTTCACTACTTCGTCCTTGTAAGGATAACGGAAGGTCCTGTAAGGATAACGTGATTATTCTTTTCTCCAAATTTTCCGGAAAAAAATCTATTCTGGGGGTTTTTGGGGTCGCTAAATCCGAATCTGCCATTAAAAAGTCTGTAAGGATAACGGAATGTCCTGTAAGGATAACGTGATTATCCCTTTCTCCAAATTTTCCGGAAAAAAATCTATTCTGGGGGTGTTTGGGGTCGCTGAATCCGAATCTGTCATTAAAAAGTCTGTATGGATAACGGAAGGTCCTGTAAGGATAACGTGATTATCCCTTTCTCCAAATTTTCCGGAAAAAAATCTATTCTGGGGGTTTTTGGGGTCGCTGAATACGATTCTCAAGTTAAAAAGCCTGTAAGGACATCTCAAATGTAAGGATATATATTCGAAAACTAAAAAGAACAAAATAAAAAAAATAAAAAAAAAAATTTAAAAAAAAGCTTTTATTAAAAAAGAATGCACTAAAAAGAAAAAAATAATTTTCTGGATGCTGTGTATCACAAATATAAAAGCTTTTAAAAAGCGAGATAAAGCATAAAACAATAAAATAAAAATTTATCTCGCTTTTAAAAAGCTTTTATATTTGTGATACACAGCATCCAGAAAATTATTTTTTTCTTTTTAGTGCATTCTTTTTTAATAAAAGCTTTTTTTTAAATTTTTATTTTTATTTTTTGTGTATGATGATGGGATCTTATTGTTACAAATGGTAAGGCAAATTTAATATTACTCTATGGTTTCACCATACGGGTATAAAAATGCGTGAAAACCAATATGGAAGCCACTTTTTAACACATGTTGAATGCGTATACGATTAGAAAACTCGTTTTTTCAATTATTTTTCTCTGGAAAATTTGCCTTAAAAAATGTCTTTTCGTACGTTTACAACAATGGGCAGTAATATTCATTTTTTTCATAAAAAAAATATGGTTTTATTTAAACAATATATGGATAAACGTTCTGTTCACGCCTTGTAGAAAGAATCAACCCCTTAAACAGTAAAAAGTTAAAATTGAGCCAAATTTGCAGTGTGATCTTACATTTAGTCCGCTACTTCTTAGGCTCTCATCGACATAGATTGACGTAAACATGTAATGTAAAGCCAAAATCTTAGTGGAACTGAAAATCGGTATGTTTTTAATAAAAAGATTGCTTTAATTCTTATCCGATATGGCGATATGCCGATTTAGGTCTATTATAGTTTCCGAATACTTTGGTATACCATTTTTTTCATTATTCCAAACATGTGCTTGATTCCCTAAAAATATGTAGGGCAATCATTTTTTTAGCCATCACTTTTGGCATTTCCTTCGATTTTTTGTATTGTCTCCTATTAAATCAATCTCACAAATTTTAATAGGAAACAATGGATACCTGAGTCGGCGAACCTTTATCAACTGATTGAAAAATTCTTGGGTGGAAAAAATCTTCACGGCATAAGAAGTGGCGGACCAAAATCTTTTTGAGGACATAAAACTTTTATGTCATGCCGGGTTTCGCCGATTTAAATTTAAATTCCGGTCGTACCATCTCGGGGGATATCAAACTGGGGCTATAGCCTAAGTCTGTATGTACACTGTGTTACCTTGCCACCTAATCTCTTTGTGCTATAAATCAAAAAGTAGTCCACCAGGTATCGGGATGGAAATTTCTCCACCTCCATTCTATCTCTAGGGTTCGTGTTTGACTTCATCGCATCTAAGTGTCCTTTTTCTCTTAAATATTTTCCTGCTGCCTTTCAGATTTTATTATTTTTCCTTGAGGCTTCTACCCAGATAGCCGGACAGAATGTGAAACGAAACTGACTAATACCTGTGCAAGGAAAATAGGCATCTATGAAATATAAGATATTCCCTACACTCATAGTTATAGATACAAGAAACACTCTTTGTAGCTGGGTATGCATAGAGATATATTACAACTGTATGTATATAAAATTATGTACATTGATGAAGCAATAATGTAGTTTCATATCCGTGTTCTCGCTTCTAGGCAGATAAGTTAGGTGAGTCAAATTGGAAATTGTTTCCACAATGAATCAACTGTGAACATTACATTTTCAGGTAATTCAATAATAAATTCGATAACCGATAAGACTTCCGTCTTCTTCAATTCAACTTGTCCATTATTTCTCAATTCGGCTGAGTAAACCTTTGTTGAACCGTAGAAAAACGGTTTGCGGATGACTTACGGGCAGACAATGTTGAATTTAGTATCATTATGAGAATTCCAAGTTATGGTCATATCAGTGAGTCTATATATGTGTTAGTATATAAATGCATACGTGCTTTACAGTCGTCACAAAATATCTAAAGAAATATAAACACAGTTATGTTACGGAAATGTTTCTGAGCAAACTATATCTATCAATAAATGGCAAAAATTGGCATCTGTTATTTTAGATAACTCTATCAAAATAGTTAATTAGAAGTTATCGCTATAAAAATGTTATTTAATGGTAGGGGTGGGTGAAGGTTCTGGTAGTTTGACCAAAAATTAGATAACTGTAGATATGAAATAACAAGACTTCATAAAATTTCAAAAAGCTTTCCAACAGGTTTTAAAAAAAGGTTTTAAGGTAAGTCACACATGCAAATAAAATATTTTTATTGATTTTTTGACAATTGAGCGCCAAAATATAAGGGAAAATCTTCGTTTTCCAAGGCACATTAAATATTTCATTTTCGTTGGCGGATTTTTTCAAGTTTCCGACATTTGTTCTAAGTTTCAGATCTTTATGCAATCAATCTTTGGTTCGAAAATTGTACATAGCCCACAGAAAAACGTGAGAAAAAGCCCGGCATATTGCAGTGACGGAAAAAGTGGATCGAAGAGTGGCACGAAATCTAGCATATGGATAGGGTTCGTGGTAGTTTCAACACAAATGAAATTAAAATAAGTAACTCAGCCCGTCGATTTTCCGGAAAAAACGCAAATTTTTCAACACTCATATAATCTAAAAAAATGGTATCCCGCGAATAGTACAATAAATAATTGAAATTTTGAAAAAAAAATGTTTAACAAAAAACGATCACAAAATTTTCCACGGCAAAATATTATCATTTAAAAGTTTCCATAGTCGAGAAAAATTAAAATCAAAAAATTTGGGGGGGGGGGGGGGGGGTTCTATTTTCCCCGTATAATACATTTTTTCTTGAAATCTTTTTGAAAAACGATCACGTCGATACCTTTACAGCGTCCTCCGGACCGAATTTTAAAATGTTGACATCAGATTCAGGATCAAGAACCTCGAAAGAAAGCATATTTTTCAGATTTTTTTTAAGAAAAAGGATATGGTCGTTATTCTTGCAGCAACCTACGTTCCGAATTTTGAAATTCAGACATCAGATTCAGGAAACCCCCAGAAAGAATTACTTATTCGAGTAACATGACCAGCCCGCCAGAGGCAGTTGAAAATTTTTACATCAGAATATTAAAATTCGGCCCGGACTGTATATGTGTGCAAAATTTCAAGTCAATCGGATACGTGAAAGTTGATTAAAATTAGGTCTGGAAGATTTAGCCTACCCCAAAGTAAAATTAATAGAAAGTGTATAAAAAAGTGGAACCTGTGATGGGTTTCGCCACAATTTCATTTATGAATTTATAATGAAATAAGTTTTAAGGAAAATTCAGAGGTCCATGTCCAGTGAGAAACTACAGGTTATGTGTTGGTACTAGGGAATGGAAACCGATTATTAACCGGTTAAGAATAACCGGTTATACGACGGTTACAGTTAACCGATAACCGGTTATATAATTGAATTTTAACCGGTTAAACCAGTTAAATCTTTATAATTTACCCAGAACCAAATCAAAGTTTTGCAAAATATCCATGGAGCTTTGGAGCCTTTAAAAATGATAGTCAAGGCTTTGTGTCGTCGTGAATCAAATTTGGTCACAGCGGATGCAGTTCTTAATTTTGCCTATAAAAAATTAAAAGAGCAAAATACAATTCTTGGCAATGAATTTCTCGATGCTTTCAAGATTAGGATTGCCGAAAGAAGAACAGAGTATTCTAGGATCCTTCAATACTTACACTCTGGAAAATATTCAAGGGAAGATGAATCGGGGTTGTTCGCTATTCCTACGAGAAACCGGATCGTCCAATTGATAAATCTAATATGCTCAAGGTAAACATAAATTTATCAATTTTGCTTATATTTATTAGCCAATTCAATTTTCTTTCACGTTTTCAGCTAAGGAATTGGAGGAAATTCCAGTTAATGAAGAACTGATTACAAAAACCTCAAAAAATGATTTGCATGACGAATTACAAGATGCCATCCGAGGAATTCAATCAAATGCCCACAAAGAAAAGGTTCCGACTGATGAGCGTTTGATTAAATCCATTAAAACAGAAATGATTTTATTTGAATCCGGGGGATCGCGTGGAAGTAATTTAGAAAATACATATAACTATTTCTGTGGTCACAAGTTATAAGGGCTTAACTTGACTTTAGCCATTGATTGTAGACATTTCTAAGATATGAAAAAGTTTTGAAAGAGTGGCTAAAGTAAAATAATCCTTAATTTCTCTGAAAATATTAAGTTTGAATAAACCAGATTAAACCAATCGTAAAACGCTTATTTTTCATAATATTTTGTAGTTATAGATTTTTAAATTCGGTTTGATACCCTTTTGCCACCGACAGTTAAAGTTTCATAAATATTAAAATGCTTCTCCTGAAAAATCAAGAAATTCGACTTAAGCCCTTATAACTTGTGACCACAGATTTATTAACTATACCGCCCCACAAGCGTAGAATCTGAGAGAGCTTTTTCTGCTGCTTTTTTGTGCAATAAGTTTCGATGTCGATTAAATGACGACACAATAAATGCTCTTCCTTTTCTTCGTTTTTACTTCCAAAAGGGATAAATTATGACCACACATTGATAATTGAATAAAATGCATTCTAATAAAAACAACTATTGGTATTATTTGTATTTTTTTTTAATCATATTTAACTAAAATAAGTATACGGTTATTAACCGGTTATAACCGGTTAAATTTTTTTCAAAAAGTCAGTTAACCGTTAACCGGTTATGAAATTATTTTAACGGATTCCACTCCCTAGTTGGTACGCAGAAAAACTGCCATAATATACATATTTCAACTAGAACTTATTCAAAACAAAATACTGATTTTTAAAAATGCTATTTAAATCAGCATTGAATGGTCGCTTTCTAAATTTAAAACAAAAAAAAATTCTTCCAACATAACTTCAAGAGATTTTTGTTCTCACATTTTTCCGTCTCCTTTATTTCAAGTTAAATCACGTCCTTGGGCATGAAGAACTGTGAATTTGAGTAGAGAGGATTTTATACTCGCCATACCAACGGCAATTACAAATTGCTCCTCCCAAGGATATGTTCAAGGAAATGCGAATAAAATTGTTATTTTGAAGGGATCTTCTAACATTCCTTAAAAATGTGGCAACTTAACTCGGCATCATTCGTTTCTGGGAAGGGGTTTTTTTTGGAAGCAACGATTTTTATCCTTGTAAGGACGAATATCCTTGTGCATTGATTGCAAAAAGTATTCAACTGGAATCCCAAATGTTTGGCCAAATTGAGTTCTCGTAGCGAACAGTGTTTCATTCTTTTTCGTTTGTTCTTTCGGTAAAAAGGAAACAAGAGGTCAAAGGAAACGTTTATACGAAAGAAGGAGCAACAGAGCTTGACATTGTCTCGTATCTTGTATTGTGTTAAGTATATTAAATGGAAAATAAATATACATTCGTAGATATAAAATAATATGTATTGGTTTGCTGGTAGCGTATTGTATTTTAGCAATTGAGGTTTGTAACACATGTAAGCAATCTCGTTTCAAGTGTTTATCCACGTACAATGTTTTTGCTGGAATTTCTCATTTAGAGTGCCGAATGACATTAAGATTTTCTTTTTGCTATCTTAAGATGGCATTTTTATTTAACTATGGGGTGGTCGTTAGTAGATTTTAATCAGATGTTGTCTAATTCAATTAGGCGTTTTAGTTAACAATACACGAGTGTTTTGGTGAAGGTTGTGGTTTTTTCTTAAAAAAATATTTATTTTGGAAAAGAAAAACTATTTAAGAATTTGCTGTTGAATTTTGCTTAAAATATTTTCTTTTTTATTTTGCTTGTTTGTATTATACGACTCGTATAATACAAAGTTTGATAGACAATAAGTTGGTTTTCACTTTGGCATTTCGACTAAAAGATCATACAACCGAACTTTTTCTATTATAGGCCGGAAGCTATTGTACATAGTAGTCATCTTTCGGGCTGTAAAGAAGATCATGTCGATTCTGTTAAGTGCGATATAGAAAAAGCCGATTATTTCATCTGGTTAAAGAATGAGATGCACTTATGCCAAAACGACTTGGAAAGATAGGGAGAAAACAATCGTCCTACAAATTTTGTCATCTTCTGCAGTTCTAAAAAGTTCTAATTTCCTCAACCGATTTTCCTACTGAAGATGATTTCCCTGAACAAAATTGTTCGTCTGATTTCTGGCGTTTTCATCTGCAGTTGCATACTGTCACAATAACTGCACACGAGACCGTCATACATAAGCCATTTCCTTATAGCAAGATGTGATTGGAGAGTGATTTGTATGTCATTGGGATAACGCTGAAATTAGCATACAATCGACTTCAGTCGAAAAGGGAAAGTCCATTTCCTAAAATGTGGTAGGGAGGCTCTATCTGCTTTTATTTAGTCAATCTTACAGAAAATTACAAAAGTTTATCCCTTTCTGGTTTTCGGATCTTTTGCATCAGATAAGGAAGTCGGCTGTATGGAAATTGTCCTATAGGTGCGCGCCTCGCTTTAAATCACGCCAATCGACCCTTGCTATGCCCTTAGACTTTCATGTCGACAACTTTCGTAAAAATGCGAAAGCTGAAGATAACGCCATCTCTTGTCGAAATTCGCCACAAATTTGTGTATTCCCTTAAGGCTCATTTCCACAACTATATCTACTGGTCGGCAAGTAGCTCGTTGGTACACGCGATTTGTAAAGGGTGTTTTTTAAGCCCGATAGAACTTCAAATTTTAAAAATTAACACAAAAAATTAAATTTTAATCAAATTTTTTTTTTTATTCGAAAGAGTAATGCATGTCATTAACATTTGAAAATGATTTCGGGCATCTGGCTCTTGACGAAGCGCATTCTGGACGTCCAATTTTGGGCCCCTTTTTCGAGCACTGCTGTCACGAACAACACGAACAATGTTGGCCTCCAATGCGTCAATTGTTGCTGGTTTATCAGCATAAACCAGTGACTTCACGTACCCCCACAGGAAATAATCGAGAGGTGTCAAAGCGCACGACTTTGGAGACCAAATGACAGGTCCATTTCTCGAAATCAAGTTATCGCCAAATTTTGATTTCAATAAGTCGATGGTTGCGTTCGCCGTATGGCACGTAGCGCCATCCTGCTGAAACCACATCTCGTCCGGATTAATGTCATGCATATTTTCAAACAAAAAATCATTGATCATGGTGCAGTAACGATCTCCATTGACCGTAACGCGAGCTCCGACCTCATTTTTGAAGAAATATGGTCCGATGATGCCACCAGAGTGTAAACCGCACCAAACGTTGCATTTTTCTGGATGTAATGGAGTCTGTAGGGTCTATATTGCGGGTAATTCATAAATTGGTTTAAATATTTATAATCTGGAAATCAACAATTCGTTTTTCCTTCATATCTGAAAAAGTAGTGCTTGTGCAGCCAAACTACTGCCAGATTCAGATTCAGCGACCCCAAATTACCCAGAAAAGACTCCTATACCGTATGTACCGGAATGAGTGTCGGCCTGTTTTATCAGTTTTGGTCCGCGAAAGATTTCCTTCGAGTAGTTAGTCGATCGAAAATAAGTTTCATGAAGCCACCTCTGGTTTTGACCTTAAAAATATTATATCCTGCTTGCTATTATGACTCGTGTTGCTTGCACATAAGGCCATTTGTTGCCTCCACATACGGCCATTTTAATCAACACGCCACATAAGGACTTTAGTGTTGAAAAATGTAATTTCTCGAGAGTCGATTCGTGCGTTTAAGGGAATACCAAATTTCACGCGTCTCGCCTCGACTAGAGTCAAAATGCCTAGAGGCGCACCTTTAAATGAATTTACCTGTAAAACTCGTGTTCAATGGAAAACCCTACATCTATACGTTTGAAAACTCTGCCCCTAGTATTTGCAACAAAAACGAAGCGAACATTCAAAAATCGATTTCTTTGGAAGTCGTAATATATCTAAAATCTGTTTTTGAACCTTTCCTTATTCGAATATTTGTTTGAATAACAGTATAAAGACAATTCAGGGATATTTTTTAAGATTAGAAAAACACAATAAAAAAGAAAATAGGAAATTCTTCAAACTAATAAACTAACAGTCGAGTATATCAGCTGAAACTTTCGTACCAATATATTTCATTTCATCGCCTTCAATTCCCGGAAGAATATTTTTTTCTTGTTTTGTTGAATTTTTTTTTTCATTCAGATGGTTGGCACACATTTCTCCTCTCTCTAATATGGCAGATAGGTGTAGATAACCTCCGGATAGCTTATATATATTATTTTTTAACAAAATAACAGCATGGTGCCGCATCAAATCCCAAAACAATTTCAAGAACAATTTTGTTTATTTTTCTTCAGTATATTTTTCGTGTTCCTTGATTTTTTTAAATTCAACATAAAGCATGAAAACACGAAAAGTTTGAAGGAAAATTGGCCGACACCTTATAATGTAATACATATAATATAATACTTACCAACGATATAAATACCTACGAATATATTTTTATCCCAAATCCACACTCGTATATTTCCTGTATAAGCCAAGTGGATTTCAAAGCATTGTGTAGCTTGAAAGCGGTTCCTTAAGGGTGGGGCGGAAGGCCAAAGTTAAGTGCCAAGCACAACAACTCATTAAAAGAAGTTTGAAGCAGCTTTACACCAAACCAGCCAACCACCACGTAGCAAACCATTGAGCCAACATTTCTTTTTTTTTCTTTAGAAAATATCTCTTTGGCCTCATAGAACTTGTTTTTTGCGCTATTCTTGTTTCAGTTCCTGTTTTTGTTGTTCCTGTACATTTTCACTTGTTACGAGAAGTTCTTCGAAACAGCAAAAAGCTCATTTTTCCTTCAACTGAGATGATTGCCTCCTGATGGATTTTTTAACGTTTTTTCTGCCTTTTTTTTCTTTTATTTTTTATTTCGTGTTTAAAACAATGTTTTTGGGCTGCTCTTTTGCTTCCTCATGGACTATATTCACTTATTACATATATATATATACAAATTCAGTACATTGTGAAGTTATTCGCATTGGGTGAGGCTAGCTGAATAAAAACAATTGGTCTAAAATGGGGAAGGTTAAAATATCTCAAAAATGTGAAAAGTTAATGTCAAAGGTTAAATTAAGTTTGCTATTATGTTTGTAAAACTAGGTGAAAACACAATTATACAAGCGGAAGAACAAGTTATAAATAGGTAATTTGGATTCTAGCTTACACAAGTTTTTAAACCTTCTTTAACAGTGAATAGAAGATTTACAAGATTCTGAAAGATATTTTGTAAATGTTTTAATAATTCTTTCACGCATATATATACATATTTAATGGAAACTCCAAATTGATATTCATATTATGTTAACAAAAAATAAAAAATAAATACTCGGTACCAAATAAGAATCCTTAGAACGCTACCATAAAATTTTACCCCATCATCTCTTCTTTAATCCCCTCTTCTACCAATTTCTTAACATTGGCAGAAATTTTGATGGGGTTTCAACTATTAGCTAGATCGTACTTACAACGTGACCGGAACCTCTGGCGAGAGACATTGGGGCATGCCAAGACCGGAAACCGGTTATAGCGCCGAGAGAGAAAGACAGAGAGAGCGAGAGAGGGCGAGAGAGGGCGAGAGAGAGCGAGAGAGAGCGAGAGAGAGAGAGCGAGAGAGAGCGAGAGAGAGCGAGAGGGAGTGAGAGAGAGCGAGAGAGAGCGAGAGAGAGCGAGAGAGAGAGCGAGAGAGGGCGAGAGAGAGCGAGAGAGAGCGAGCGAGAGAGAGCGAGAGAGAAAGAGAGTATACAAAAAAATGATGACCCCAATAAAATTTTATGCACCCGGTCTTCTGTAATGGAATTTTCGATTGGACTTTTACCAACAGATCACAAAAATGTCTTTCTGTCTGTCAGTCTGTTAGTCTGTGTACAATATTTGTAAAAAACTAGAACCATGAAAATTTACAGGCATGTTTGGTCCTGGAATGGGACAATTCTATAAACTTTTGGTGGCAATCCGTTAACCAGAAATAACCAAATGGCGGCTGTCTTATGGTTCAACCACAGTGAAGGCGGCAAGCGGCAGCAGCGGGCGGCATTTTTTTTGCACTAACATAGCGCAACGAGAGCTGCTACAATACAGCGGCAACGGCAGCGCACTTTTTCCGTCGCCGTCGAGTTTGAAACAAAGTCAAACTTGCCGGTGCCGCCCAAAATGTTTTCTAAAAACCACCACATTCGGCGCCACATTCTATGACGATTTTTCTTCATTGTTTTGTGACAACCACCACATTCGGCACCACATTCTATGCAGATTTTTGACGTTTTGATTTCGCAAGATGCCGACAAAGGAGGAAAAATTAAAAGAGGTCGTAAAAGGAAATCCAATGCTCTACGATTTGGCCTATCTTCAATATAAAAGAACAGACATAAAGGAAAATAAATGGAGCAAAGTAGCGGACGAATTAAATAAGTTTTGACGTTTCAATTTTGACAAAAGCATATGCCGACGATGCCGCTATCATTGTAGCTGGCCCGACGGTATGTGTGGCGGCGCCATGCCGCCCGCCGTCGCCGCTGCCGCTTGCCGCCTTCATTGTGGTTGAACCATTAGGTATAACAAAAGTTGGAGACAATAAAATTTTCTACATCTTTGTCTTTTACTAAAACTCCATATCTAAAGCCGTTATCAAGATATACTGTTTTTTAAAATATCAGTTTTTTGCCATAATCTCAAAAAATAATTGAAGAGCATAATGTTTCCCATAATTTGTATTTTACCGTTATCGAGATATTATCATTAAAAATTCAAAAAAATATGTTTTTGCGAATTGCTTGCAAACTAACGATTTTTCGGAAAAACAATAAATTGCCTTTTACCGTAAACCGATATTTTTTATCGTTATCGAGATATTTCAGATTTTGTAAAATAAAAATTCATATTTTTATTTAAACTAATATTTTGTTCGTCAGATAAATTGTCCAGATACGTAGACTTTGTGTAAGAAATTCATGTGCTGTTCATCTTAGATACTCCGCTGACGTCGGATTATAGTTTAGATACTTTTTTTGTGATGAGGAGAAACCGAGTAGGAATGTTGGCTTCCGTAGCACACAGGGGGCCTTAGCCAGCTGATCGGCATTATCACGGGTCACTGCCTGATTGGCAGACACGATGGTAGAATGGGAGTAACAGGGAAAATTAATTGTAGGTTCTGCGCAGGAATTGATGTTGAAGCTAGCGTAGAGCACTTTATTTGCACATGCCCAGGTCTAAGGCGCAATAGACTCAAGCTCTGCTGCGGGTACTCTTTCAGGATTTGGGTGAACTGTCCTACGCAAAACTGGAAAAACATTTTAGCGTTTTTCAAGAGGAACGGCATCATAGAGGAAGACCTTTCCCACGGCTTCTTAGAAGGTGCTCTATGGACTTTAGAGTCTAGTGATCGTGCTACTATTCAGCACCGTTCTTCATCATACCATACCATTGGTGAACAAATATTGATCCCGCAAAATTTTCCAAAAATTAGTTTTTTGATTAAAAAAAAGGTCGATTTAAAGGGACTAAAATGGTTCGAAAAGAAAACTAACATCACAACTATCCGTACACTAAAGCCGAACTAGTCTCGACGCCCATCTAGAAACGCACATCGGCGCCCATCTCGAAAGACTCCCTCGAATCGAACATTCTCACCCCCGGTTCAGCTCTATGCCAATCTATGCCAAATTTCAGGGCGATTGGCTCGACAGTTTTCCCGCGTAAGAGTAGCATTGAAAATAAACTAAACCCCTCACCCGCCGAGCTACTTTTCAATGGATTTATATTGGAACCAGCCGTACGACAGCTATGCCCAATTTCAAGGCAATCGGTTTAGCAGTTTCCACATGAAAGAGGAACAGACAGACGGTGTCTTTTATATATAGAGATGATTAGTATGATTTGCTTTATGCATTTTCAACGATATAAGATACATAATTTGTAGAAAAGGTTTTATAATTTTGCTCTTTCCTAATTAAACATGAACTTATTATTGCGTATTATGCGCACATCAGTACTCATGAAATAGTTAATAATTACTTCTTTGAATTCTTTGTAAATGATTTTTGTTTTCTATTTTCCCGTAATAGTCCTCTTGTGTAGGTATGTGTCTTTAGAAATAAAGATTTTTAAGTAACTTCTTTGCTACTTTTATGTGGGGTTGATTATTATCCTTTGATAATTTACCACGTAAAGCATTTCGTCCTTCTAAAGAGCTTGATTACAACATTTGTAGTACCTACTTGTATATCTATGTATAAGTAGGTACCATGAATGCTTTTCCAACATTTTTAGTTGTTAGCAATAAGCAACCTTATCAACGAAGTGCCAACCAACCATCCAAGTACGATTCCATGAAAAAGGCGAAATAATAATAAAAAAAAACTCTCGTTTTTGAGGGATTGAGTCGATGAGTTGTTGATATGTACCAACTTACATCATTCCAATATTCATGATATTTTTGCTTTTATTTCGCTAGTCTTGGGTGCTGTGTGGTTCTTACGAAAATTCTAAGACAACTTTGCGATTCCTCCTTCCATTTTCCAAAACACAACCGCTGACGTCGGATTATAGTTCAAATGCGAAAACTTTTGATTTGCTAATTTTGATAAAGTTGCCTCTGCGTATATAGATACTTGTAAGATTGTAGATAGGTGTATATTTTAGTAAGAGTTTTTGTGTTTCGAAGCCATGCTATATAATAATGTATCCTTGGATGGAATGGAGGTTCGTCAAAGCAAAGTTTTCCCTGTTTTCCACCCTTGTGGTGTCTTAAAAACGTGAGCGGGTCGACGCCAAAATGAATTTGTCTAGAATGGATGATAGAATGTAGTTTTTCTTTATATTTTCTTGATTTTTTGGTAGGTCGTGGTTTATGAGAAGATCCCAATGAGGAAAAACTACTGGTTGGGCGCCAAGTTTAATTTAATTGCGTGAGTTTTGTTGTTTATGAAGTTTTGTTGAAAGGCGTTTTCGCGGTTTCTATAAACTTACTTCTGCTGAGTTGTGCAAAACAGGTTTAGGTTTTTGAATATTTTTTTGCTGAAGAGCTTTTTTTTGGGGATTATATTATTTTTGAATGCTGATTGTGTAACTATAAAAAATGTCGTTTTAGCTAGATTTTTTGTGCTGAATTCATAGTAAGGTAAGTACAGTGGAACCTTGATAAGTTGAAGTTGACGAGAAAGACGAAACTTTGACTTATCCTTATCCAGTATAATTTATTTATTTACTATCAGCCATACAGAGCAGTAATATCGGGATACTTCGAGTCATGGTTATGCATATTTCGAGGTTGCAAAAAAAGAACCTCTGAAATTGTTCACATAAGAGATTAAATTTTTTTATCTCCTTTCGTCCTTCCGCCCATCCTGAGCTGTACTTCAGCATTAAAGGGTCTTCCCCTTAGCTCTAGCTGAAACTATAAAAAAAAGTGAAAGTAATTTGGTTTGAATTTCGTTATCCCGACGGCGACGTCTATTCTCAACATTACCTTCGAGTAGAAACTGGCTAAACTTTGACGGATTCCTACGTTCTTGGGCGGCCGCAGGCCACCTACCCCCAAGGGGTCTTTTATGTGTATAATTTTATATATTAAAAAAATTAGAAAAAAAATTTAAAAACAGCTTTTTTTTGCACTAAAAAAGAAAAAAAGTTTTTTTTGGGCGCAAAAAATTACTTTTTCCATTTTAATGTATTTTTTTAAAAAAAAAGCTTTTTTCAATTTTTTTTATATTCTTTTTAGTCATTTTGTATTTAATAAGTATGACTAAAAATCCAAAATGTCGCCTTTAACCACGATTTTTAAATATTTTTACGGACTTTTTATACCCGTATGGTGAAACCAAAGGGTATATTAACCCATTCGGTGTTTTGATGTGATATGGCAACGCAGTTAAAAATTTGAATTGACTTATTATTTATATATTTTCAACACTCTATTCTCATTCAGTGTACCTTTAAGTGCATTTGTGACCCAATTTGTTTTTTTTGGGTAAAAAGATGGACTACTGTGGACGTATTTGTAAAAAAGATTTTTTTTTTGTTTTAAATGAATACTAATAGCTTAAACATCAGTAATTTGTATAGAGAGTATTTTTAACCCCCATAGAAAAAAACATGTACCGAACGGGTTAACTTTGCCTTACCGTTTGTAACGCCAAGATCCCGTCATCACACAAAAAAATGAATTACACCAGTGTGTTTAGAATGATAAAAATAATTAATTTTTCCATGTCTGTTCGTCCGTCCGTCCGTTCGTGTGTCCGTCTGTCCGTTTGTCCGTCTGTGGCGCGGATTGTGGGCGCACGGATTGAGCCACAGACTTCAAATTTTGCACAGATCCGTTTTTCGTAAAATGCGAGGCTAAGTTCGTTCATGGGCAAAAATGGTCCATTAGAACGAAAACGTTTTTTGCAAATATCTCAAAAACGGTGCATTTTATCAAAGAAGTTCAAGAACAAAAGTTATTTGATTCTACATAAAACTCCCATACATCAAAATCCGATTGGAATAAATTTTAAAAAATCTTATTGGAAAGTTTGACTTCAAAGTGGAATTTTGGTATAACTGTTCGAATTTTGATACGAATATCACCATACGGGTCTCCAATGATTGCCAGATTGGCAATTATAGCTTTTGTTATGTTTTTGACTCTAAAATTAGTTTCATGGACCCCAAAAACCACTAGATGAGATTTTTTTTGGAGAATTTCCTTTATCCTTATAAGGACGATGTGGTGAAAATATTGTATTGTGTTCGAACTTACGTATGTGTGCAAAATTTCAAGTCAATCGGATGAGTGGAAGTGAGCAGATAGACAAGCAGACAGACAGATAAGAAGGCAAGCTAAATAAAAGCTTTTAATAAAACATGTTTTAGTAGATTAAAACCGAAGAAAAAAATCATTAATATGCGCTGCAGGCGAAATTTTTTAAACAGAATGCGGCACAGGTATTTAAATCAAGAGCGACTGTGTATCTCTTCATTTAAAAACCTGCGCAGCATTTTACTAAAAAAAGTTTTTACATTTTTGCGCGCTGCACGTTTTATAAATAGTCACAACGGAAATTGTAAATAATAATAATAATAAAAATAAATGAGCTGCAGGCCACATTTTTTGATATAATGTATCTTTTGTGAAAAATTGTCAAAAAAATGAGCCGCAGGCGAAAAAAATATACTTTGGTACAGTGGAACCTTGATAGTGGAACCTTGACTGGAACCTTGACTTCTAGCCGAAATAGAGTACGTAGTGCATATTCAGTGATCGTTTTTTTATAGTGTTTGAAAAATTATATCACTGATTTGAAAATTCCGGGACCAAATTTTTACGAAATACAGCTTGAAATCTAAAAATAATCACAGAATTGCAAAATTACAGGCTATATAATTTTAGTGACAGTATTTTAATCAAAGTACAAATGGAAATTCGGTTTGATGTTTGTGGTTCCAGCGGAAACGTATTTAATTTCTTTGAGAAATTATTCAAGTATTTTATGAATCCAATTTCTAATCACTACATTTGACGAGAAAAGTATTTTTAGTATTATTGGATCGAAAAATGTTCAAAAACCGAAAAAGGCAAATTAATCATCAATTTAGAGAATCAATATTGTAACGTGGAAATTTTCCATTCAATTAGTTACATACGATAGGTACTTACCTACACTATCAAATCCATACGGTGAAAGAGTTTCCTTTATTTTCTTTAACTCTTATGTTCAACCATTGGAAATATTCGCACGATTTAAGTTTTCCAATAAAAATGTTTAATTGTTATCGTTTACAATTGAAATCACGTAGAAATCGTTTCACGTTTTCCTTTCTCTTTTCACAATTCGGCAAACTTCCTAGCGATTTAATTTGAAAGCACAATTCCAGTTGAATTAGTGTAATGTTGTAAAAAATATATAGAAAATAATTTGGTCCACATTGAAATTGGGGAACGTTTCAAGTTTTTAATCGATTTTTTGACCCTATATTTTGTATAAAATAGATTCGACTCTATTTGAAAAATTCGAATTTTCACATAACAGTCGGCATGTTTTATTTTACATAAATATATTGAGTTCGTGCACGGTAGAAATCAAACCATTTCTTTCTTTCGTTTCATGCAAGACCAGATTTTTTCGCGATTTTCTTAAAATTTGTGTGTCGTTTCATATCGAAAAATAGATGCGGAAAATGTTTACAGTTGACACTATTTCTCCATACATCAAATGACAATTGAATTATAAAAATATTTTTTTATTAAAAAAAGGGACAAACAAACAGAGGTAAAGAAAACAGGAAATGTGGTCACTACACGGTGAAAAATCCTGGAGTGATTTTCAATCAAAACTGGATTACATATAGGTCCACTCCAAAATAGGATTAGATTTTAATCTAGTGGTTGGATTAAAAATATTTTTTTAATCTTTTTTATATTGACTTGTAATCCAAAAACATATTAAAATTTTCTAATACAAATTGGATTGAAAAATAGCAATGCTTGGATTACAATGATGTAATACTATTGGATTACATTTTAATCTAAAATTTCATTAGATTGTTTAATACTTTTTGGATTAAAATTTAATAAAAAAAATATATTGGATTCTAATCTATTTTTATACTTACTCAAATAATTGAATCTTCTCTAGAATTGCAAATAAAATTGGAATTTTTGTTTTAAACTAATTTATTTTAAAGAAAAAATTTAAAAACATAAAAATACTGAACTAATAACAAAAGGTCAGTAATTTTAATATTTGCATGGATTTAAAGTTTTGAAAAGTTTAAAAAATTCATTTTTTTAAATAAATTTACATATATTATAAGTTCTCTGATGCTATGTTTTGATTTAAGTGAATTTCGAGGAATTCAGGGCACCACGGCGATCATGAAAATGCATTCCGAACTACAGGAAATGTTCCCTATTCTATAAGAATTCTCGAAATTAATAATTTTTCTGTCTTGAGAGCGTATGTAAACTTTTAAACCTTCCAAAATTTTCGCCGTTTTTGACATTTTCTGTTTTGAAATTGGGGTTTGATGAATTAATTTTGATGAATAATCAAAAAGTTTAAGATTTTTTAAGACTGAAAAGGGATTGGTGTTAGAAAAAATAAATACAAAATTTAATTTGCAATACCACGAACGACAAGATATGCCTTTTCAAATATCTGGTGTAAATTTTTTCCTGCATCTGCAAATTGCAAATCACGAAATCCAATTTAATCTGTATTAAAAAAAATGCTTTCAAAAAATAATATACATACAATATATATGTCACATATTTACATGAATGCTTGAAGAATCTGATTACTTCAATTGGTTCAAAAGTTTTTCTTTTCTTCATTCGTCCTTCGCAATTCCTTCATTTTTTTATGAATTTCACTAACAAATAACTAAAATTATTGAAAAACCGAAGAACTTCGAAACATAAATGACAATTACAAAAAGTTTGAGTCACAGATTGCTTTTTTAAAGATATTAAGCAAATTGTGTTGGTTTTACTCCTTTTAGGATTGGAATTTAATATAAAAAGCATTAAACGGCAAAATATAATACAAAAAATTTGAAATCCAATACAAAAAAGTATTGGAATATTTGTAATAATTCGCATTTATTAAATTCTAATCCAAATTGTATTGGAATTTTGTCTAATAGAATTTTTGGATTGAAAAGTACTCCAGGATTTTTTGCCGTGTAGCACAGCAAAGGTTGATGTAGTGCACAAGCGGATATTAAAATTTTCCGCCCGGTAAAAATTTGAAGACGTTTTTGATATCTCCCACAACAGTTCTGTGTAATTTCCTGTCATTGACCGATTTTTGCCTACCCCGAGAATGTACAGACCGAAGATTAGGTCCGTATGAGAGATTAATTTTTATTCCAGGAAAAGTGGTCAGAAGGGCGTATATTTGTCGGGAATTTAGTGGGGCAAAATATTACGACACTTTTTTGTAGAAAAATTTGCGAATTTCGACCTAAAACTGTTTGTTGCCGACGAGTTTTTTATATCCGTGTTGTTTTTCCTTAAAATGTTACGACGTTCTCTGACAAACCAGCAAATATAAAATAAACCGAAACACACAGACATAAAACCACCTCTTTTGTACACGGTTCCATGTTCTTGTGTTGGTTTTTACTTGCCACCAAAGTAGCTTTCTACTTTTTTCAAGAGAGCGGCAAGTATTCTCACAGATATGCGAGCGTCGCACATTAGGTCAAATCGCATGTATTTCCGTCTACTTGCCGCAAGTAACTTGCCGTGTCTAAACGCCGCTTAAAACTGAATTACTGCCTAAAAATTGCTTTCCTCTGCAATATTTTGTTTCGGAAAAAAATATGTAAAAAGCAATATTTTTTCAAATATCTGGAGAACCGTTTAAGATACGAGAAATTTTATTTTCTTTAAATTTGGATATATTCGTTTTTTCATAATAGCGCATAGTTTCAGAGAAATTTTTAAAAAACTTAATTTTTTGAAATATGTTGAGAACCGTTAGAGATACGTAAATGCCGTTAAAGCAAAAAAATTAGGAAATTTTATTTCTTTTTTTGTTTACAGTGTAACTCGGTTAAAACGGGCCTCATGGGGAGTTAAAATTTTTACGCTATAGAAGCAAGAGTACAAAATACCAGAGTGCGTTATAGCCGAGTTACACTTTACGGTTTTTTGAAAATTTCCCATCATTTTCGAGAGATTTTCAAAAAAACTTAATTTTTTTCAAATATTCTAAGAACCGTTAGACATACAAAAAACCATTATGGCAAAAAAAAAGATGGAAAATTTTATTTCCTTTAAATTTTGTTATATTCAATTTTTCTCAAAACGACATAGTTTCCGATAAATTCACAAAAAACTGTATTATTGCAAAATAATTGAATGCAAGGTACCTGTTATAGCCAACGTTACTTTTCTAAAAGTAGATAAAAATTACGATTTTCGCAAAACTCATTTGCAAAAAGTATCGAGTCGCTAGCTTAACTCGTTCTCGAGTTATTTAAGATACTTAAATATCTCGAAACTTAAGGTTTATTGGTCAATATTTTTGGATACTATTTGCTTCACATAAAACGCATTTTTCTAGTCATTTGTACCGGATTCCTCCTGGCGAACGATAAAGGAAGCGTTAGTCAAGTATCGGCTCGAAGTGTAGTCGGCCTCGTCAGAACAACGACTACACTTCTGTTGTTGACCTGAAGACCAGACACAGACCAAAGAGGATGGTGAACAACGTAATAGTGCTCCGAAGACACAAAAGTGGCATCATCTCTAACGGTTATCATAATTTCTTGTGGGTGCAATAAGTAAATACATGGTTTGAGAACTAATTATATTCTTCACAGACAATTAAAGAAAGGAAACAACTTTTCATCCTTTTGTTAGACATAATCTAACTATTTGGTATTTTTAGCACTGTTCTATCGTCTCTAATATGTAGTGAGGGTAAGGACAAAAATTTTTTTTAATCTCTTACACCAGAATTATATCGACATATACTCGAATATGTACGATTGCGTATTTTTAACAAATCTAAAACAGTGTCTCGCCTTCATGTGACAAAATCCTTTATGAGCTTTTAAATTTTATCCTTGGTACTTCCACTCTATATGAAAAGGAATTACAGCTAACTGTAAGCTGTAGATAATGACTAGGATTTACTATCAAGCTACGTATACCTAATAATGTACGGCCTGTATTTTCTCCGTTTGTATGTTTGTTAAAGATAAATATAAAATTTATCAGTAAGCACACAGGGAATCATATCGAACCTAACATTTCTATATCATTTATACTATAAGATATTTTGTACAATATATTGATGTATGTATGCTATGGCTATGGCATAAGGATACCTCGTAAAATATAAAATATAGATATATATGTTATAATATATTAGATCTATATTGTATATTACAAGGATTATAAGGGTAAGACTGAGTATATCTTTATTGGTAAACTCTAAGGGGGAAGAAACTCTGCGGTCCATGAATCACGAACTGATAACAAAACGAACCGAGCTATGTTGGCTTTTTTCCTTATAAACTTATACATCAAACACATAAGAAAGTGGGAATAGGAAGTAAGAGGAAGTAAAAGTCGTTTGGTTTCTTTGGGGTTTAACAAACATTTTGGGGTCGGAAATTTTAAAAGATGTTTCCTCATTTAGTATAAAACTATTCAAGTTTTTAGCTCTGCAAGATTTATTGGAATTACAATCAAATTAGGGAAATTTTTGTTGTGAACCTTATTTCGAATTAGAACACTGACAATCTTTAAAAATTTTAATGTAGCTTTTAACATTAAATGTAAATACTCTTCTTTGCAGAAGGTTAATTACAGTAATCTCTCAATATTGGCGCGGGATTAGGTTCATAGAAACCTCCGCGAATGTCGAGACTATCTTCCTGTGTTATACAAAACAAGTCTGATCATACTCCTTAAACAATTTTATTTATTTTGCATGTGGACTTAATGGTTTTGTATAAGTTGGATTAGTATTTTCATTATAGTCTTAATGAATAAATCAATTCAAAACAATATTTAAAAAAAAATCCGCGAATAACCTAGTTTTGTATACTCTCTCTCTCAGTTTTGCATCCCAATTCTCTTCGTGTCCTGGTCAACGCCGCCATCTTGCCATCTGAGGTTGGGTCTTCCTCGTCGCCTTGTTGTTAATAACCTACCGCAGAAGACTTTCCGAGCCGGGTCACTTTCACTCATTCGAGTGACAGGACCAGCCCACTGGAATCTGTTGAGTCTTATACGGGTAAGTTGTGTATATGCAAATGTTAAATTGTTCCTCATTAGAACATGCAAAGAAAAGATGTGATAGAGTAGGCTTGGGGAAACCATTAAATGGTCGTGTCAATCATTATACTTTTTTTTAAATGAATATCCCAACTATTTATGTGGTTGGTGTCATCATACATGATAATGTCGTAAAATTAATCTTCGAATATAAATCCTTGCTTTTGAAATATTCTTACGGAATTATTGACTCCAAAATCGGATTCATTGATCCCATAAACCTCCGGATGAGATTTTCTCCGTAAAAATTGTGAAAAAAGGTAATCATGTTATCCTTACAGGACCTTCCGTACTCTTTACGGATTTCTTAATGCCAGAATCGGATTCAGCGACCTCCAAAAACCTCAAGATGTGATTTTTTCCCGCAGGACCTTTCCTTATCCTTACAAAGACGAAGTAGTGAAAATATATTGTCGTCGGAGTTACTTATGTATGCAAAGTTAATCGGATGAGTGGAAGTGGGTCAAAATTAGATTGCAAAATTTGACCCAAACAGGCAGACAAACAGATTCAAATGCAAGCTAAATAAAAGCTATTGAAAAACAAGTAGTATATAAGTGAGTCGAAATATACTTCGTTGTCACCACCCATATTGGTTTGTACGGGGTTTAAAAACTAAAATTTCCACTTTAGCATCATTCTAAATGCTTGTCAACGCCGTGCGCGCCTGTACTTAGACTTTTGACTCGTGCAGAGAAAAGAACGATGCAGGAAAATATCCCTTGACTAACTTTTGGGTTTCACTTTCGTTGTATCTGCCTGCGTTGGAAAGGTAATTTGCTTTAGGTTCAAGGACACAAGCTCTGTTTTTGCGGGGAACTGCAGGGGGATGGTCAGCTGCCATCTTAGACGCAATGGAAAAATCACGTCGAAAACTGCATGGAAAAATCATACGCGAGTAACTCACAAAAACTCTCGAGAGTTACTCGCAGGAGGTTGTCCATTTGAGAGTTAATTTCGGCGATTTTTCTCTTTTCAAGACCAATATCTTGATTTTTTTGAACTCTTGCTTTGGCGAGTTCTCGAGAGCTACTAGCGAAATTCAAACGCCGTTCGTATCTGGCGAGCCACTCCCCGAGAGTTCAGTGGGTGCGTGTCGACTAGAGAGTAGAAAGCTAGTTTCTGACAGCTCGCAGAAACTAGCTCGCGAGTTTTGCCAGAGAACAAAATAATCTAGAGAATAAATTCTTAGAACAAATTTTTAGAGAAAATTTTTCCACTGTGAGATGAAGCAAGAGGATCCGATGTAACACAGAAAATATTATCCATTCGATTCCTCCATCTCATTGAATATATACGACGAAAATGATTAGAAAATGTTCTCTCTGCTTCGTGCTCCCTAGTCTAAAAGTAATTAACTTTTAGGCCATAGCTAGTGAGTGATAGGGACATTTTTCCCCCCTTCGAAGGGGAAATTTGTCAAAAATTTGTTCGGCAGAGTTTTTTCTATATATTCCTTATTCTATGGTTTTGCGAGTTTCTGCGAGCGACTCTCAGAGACGTGTCCATTTGCGAGTAGCTGCTATCGAGAGGTTCTTGCCGGCATTTACTCTCATGTGGAGCGGCCTCTTAAGATGGCAGCTGACCATCCCCCTAAAGTTCCCGCCAAAAAAGAGCTTGTGCTCATGAACCTAAAGCAAATTACCTTTCCAACGCAGGTAGATACAACGAAAGTAAAACCCCAACTAGTTCAAAAGTTAGCCCGGGGGCATGAAAAACGTCGAATCCTGCATGGTTCTTTAAAAAAATATTTTTTATTAGGGTAAGACTGTGTCTAAAATAGGATATTTTACAAAATCAAATATTGGTCCTACTGTTGTATATTTTGGTAGATTATACATTCGTTAGATTTTTTT
The DNA here is from genome assembly GCA_964034945.1 of Chrysopilus asiliformis. NCBI lineage: Eukaryota > Metazoa > Arthropoda > Insecta > Diptera > Rhagionidae > Chrysopilus > Chrysopilus asiliformis. Next base: position 39,730,310 of record OZ035961.1, read on the forward strand.
TATTAAGAAATGTTTTATCCTAAAAAAAACTCGTCTCATATAATGGAATGCAAAGCCACCTTTTAGTACCGCGAATATAAAACACTTATGAGATGTAATCAGGTAAATCCTTTAGTAACAGAACACGTTTTTCACAGTCTACAATTTACCTTTTATTCTTATGTTAACTGCGGCTAACAGTAATTTTTTATAGATCCCAACATAATGTTCTGAATATCTGCCTTCGTACCTCTCTATTAGGTAAGAATTTCATTTTTTTCAAATGTCTCTTTCCACTCATTTTTTATCTGTGGAAAAGTAGAAAAAAATATTGAAGCAAAGATTTATGCCGCAAAGTGGTTTTCATTTAATATACATATTTAAATTCTTAACCCAGTCCTCGGTTTTCAAGAATTTTCTTACCTTTATTTATTCTTTTCTGTCTTTTTTGATACGTTGTATGATGGAGTTTTATTAATATTTATGTGTTCTGAAGAACGGCGGAATGTACGGAGACATTGGAAGAAACATTAAATGATATAAATAACGGAAGAAATTCCAGTAACTTTATTTCATTCAGTTATTCTTTTATAAGTTAGCTTAGTTGGTAAAAATTTATTGCATGAATATTTTTAGTGAAAAATTTATCTTATTTCACGACCAAATATCATTTCAAATACTTTTTTATTACGAAGTTTGAAAAATTTTTTAATGAAAAAATTTTTGTTTCGAGAGTCACACTGTGATCTCATGACAGTATTTGAATATTTGATGTTAGAATTATTACAATGAATATTTGCATAAAAAATTTAACATCATTCATTACTGTTGTCGAAAAATGACGTAATCCTTTGGGCCAACTGTCGGGAAATTTGATGTAAAAAATGTGTACGGTTACCCTAAATTATATGGAATCAGTCCGGGGCAAAATCAAGAGGGGGGGGGGGGGGGGTGTGTGCAGGGGAAGAGAGGAGGGATGTGTAGGGGTTTTATATAAAGAATATAATTTTGTTTGTGTAAAAATAAAAGAAAAACACTTAAGAAAAGTGCGCCGCAGGTGAATTTTTTTTATACAGAATCCGGCGCACAATGAGCTATACAGTCCCAAGCTTTTTTCCACTTTAAGTTCTATAAATAATCGCAACGGAAATTGTGAAAATATAAATAAACAAATAGCTCGAGAGACCAAATATATTAGGATACATATGCACCATTTATGGAAAATCGGTAAAAAATGCGGCGTAGGTTAAAAAATAGTAATTTGCAGCACCTTCCAGTTGCACTATAGTAAATTTTGCATGGAGACGATGGGCAGAGAGGGATGGAGGGCGTTAAATGAAACAACAAATTTTGTAAACAAAAATTTGAAAGTTTTATGTTAAGTTAACAACTTTGTTTTATCGGTGAATAATGGAAAAATCCACTTGTAAGAACAAAGGAAAGGATACAACAGGAGAAAAATTTAAAGATAGAAAGATGATGTGTTCCTTTAGGAAACAGTGCATAGCTTGCACGAGAATTGAAAAGCGGCAGAAAATTACTAAATATGCACCGCACACAAATTCTCTTTAACCGCTTAACCCTGGAGCCCAATGAACGCAACGCGAACGCAACTAAAACGCACAAACTTTCACTTACAAGTTTGTTCCAGAGAAATCATTTGAAGTGAGCACAGTGAAAGCAGAGAACGCACCTACAACGCAAAAGTTTGCAAACTTCTAACTTTGGCGCAGCACTTCTGCGTTGACAGTTCATAAAGTGAGGTTGGGGAAATGTCGTTCGAGGAAAAATTGATAGCCTTAGTGCAAAAAGACGAGATTATTTACAAAAAAAGCAGTCGGGATTACAAAAACATCATTCTGAAATCAAGAACGTTGGGAGTCATTCTCGTGTGTTTAAAAATCTTTTCGTGTGTTTAAATATGTCTTCTGGGTCCGATTGTTTGATTTCCTTAAGACAACTTTCAAAATAGCCATCAATGTCCCTTGTTAAATTGACTGGCCGCACCCAGAATTGTTTTTTTAATTTTTATTGATTCCCATAATATACAAATAACAAAGATAAAGACCAACAAAGCAAATTATCGCTTCAAAATTATCCATTTTTGTAATTTTGCCAACTTTATACCACTTAACATTATGTCACTTGTACTACTTCACGAGATGCCATTGGCCTCTGCCACTGAAATGTTGCTCTGCGTGACAGTTCACAGCGTTGCAGTTGCGTTCGCGTTGCGTTCATTGGGCTCCAGGGGCAAGCATTTTGAACGAGACCCTCTCACTCGACTTATATGTTCCGTTATGCGTTAAGCCGAGTAACTCTCGCCAGTAATGTGTTCTGTTTTTATCTCGAGCGGGAATTTAGTATTCAGTATGCGTTGGATTGCGTGCAGTGCGTGAAATTTTAAGGGTTTCCTCACATTGTAAAAAGAAATTGAATGTATGAAAATACCGTAAAAGAAAAACGGCACAGCTCGCGACAAAAAAAACCACAGTCGAGATAGAGTATGCTTTGGGTACAATTTTTAGTGATCAATAAATTTTAACCCAAAATTAAATTACCAGGTACAAAAGTTCCGCAAGGGACGTTAATATATAATTTAAGTAAAATAATTTGTTCATAACTATTTTTTTTATTTCAGTATTTAAGCTATTTAATTATATTTCAGTGTTGAATAAGACAAATCGATACGAACGAATATGCAATGCACATCGAACGTGTTTCGTTTCGATCATTTTGATTTCCCATTAAACGAAACACAACCGAAGGAATCAAATATATTTTCCTGTCTTTTATTACGACTCATTCCTTTAAATGTCACTTTGTTAGATTTAAGACTTTTTGTTTACAATAAACTTTGTTCAATTTCTTTGGTTTCAAATCGTATGGCAGTTCAAGTCGAATCCGCATCAATTCCGTCTCTAATATTGCTTCCAATCGAATTTCCACAGAGTATGAGCGCCGATATTTGTCTGGGCTTAATGTATTTTCACGATATTCGAGCCAACTGAATTTCCATTTTATTTTGTTTTAGAGTTTAAAAACCGAATTGAATTTGCAGTTTAAGTCAAGTGCATGTGAATTGGTTGCATGTCCGACAACGTTTTGCAGTAATGAAACCGCACGTAGCCATAAACAATGGATTACACTATGAAGGCATCCACCAATCACTTAGGATGATGATGGAATAGATCCACCATCGTCGAAGTCCTACTATCGAATTGCATGACTTTTGCACAAAGGGGGCGAACATGTCTCAAGATATCCATACGTTTCGTGGTATTAAGAAATGTTGCAATACAGAAACCATCTGGTATACCATAAATTTGTTGCTTCTTGTCAGGTTAAATTGGACTCCCTTCGTCCTTCTGAATCAATCGTCATATACAGCAGGCAGTCAGGCACGACATTCCGAAAAAAGGGCAATGGTTCGAATTTTTCTATTACATAAACACCAAATACCACTGACTATCTAACTGACTGACTCATCATAGTATCTCTCGAACTACTAATCCGATTGCCGTGAAATTTTGCATACAGATTGATATTACCGCATAGCTGCTCAATAGGCAACGGCTTTTCAAAATAGCACCCCTAAGGGGTTAAACGAAGGGTGGGAAGAAGGTTGGTGTTTTAAAACGTTAATTTTTGCCATGAATTTTATCCGGTAAGAGGCTGAGATAGGTTCTGATCATGAATCTGGTATTAGAATTTCATTATCCGAAATGGAAGTTCTAAGGGTCTACAACAGTAGGACCAATATTTGCTTTTGTAAAATATCCTATTTTAGACACAATCTTACCCTAATAAAATAATATTTGTTTAAATTTTCTCCGTATTTTTAAGGTAGAACCAGAAACATACGTCCGTGCGTCCGCCATGCGTCCGTCACGTTGACAGTTCGATGCGGTCAAAGTAAAATCAACGGGCTGCTACGAGTACTCCCATAATAATGCGTTTGTCCGCATAGAGTAGGTCGAATTTCTTCTTTTACATGCGGCAACGCACGGAAATGTCATTTCGCAAAAAAAAATTGGTTACGATTTAAGCAATTTAAGTATGGAATAAATTGAAAGTAATTGTTTCGACGATAAACTAATAGAAGAAGTGCAAAAAAAGTGAAGAAGAAGTGATTCGTTGCCGTACCCAACAGTCACCGCATAAAACTGTCTACCGGACGGACGCATGACGGACGCATCGACGTACGATTCAGGTTCTAGCTTTATGTATGAGTCAGCAATCTAAGTGCAGGAGTGCGCGGCGTTGGCAAGCATGTAGAATGATGCTAAATTGACAATTTTAGTTTTTAACATAACAAAAGCTATAATTGCCAATCTGGCAATTATTGAAAACCCGTATGGTGGTTTAAGTGAACGGCGAAAAGTGAAACTTTTCAATAAGATTTTTTTTTGATTTATTCCAATCGGATTTTGATGTATGGGAGTTTTATTGATAAGATGCACCGTTTTTGAGATATTCGCAAAAAAACGTTTTCGTTCGTATGGGGGGTACCCACCCTAATGGTCCATTTTTGCCCATTAACGAACTTAGCTTTGCATTTTACGAAAAACGAAAGTCTCTAGCACAATCCGTGCGCCCGCAATCCGCGCCACAGACAGACGGACAGACGGACGGACGGACATGCGAAATTCAATATCGGCGTTACAAACGGTAAGGCAAATTTAATATACCCTTTGGTTTCACCATACGGGTATAAAAACGCGTAGAAACCAATATGGTATATCATATAGGAGTATATTAGATTTAGTTACCGTTTTTAGCGCATCAAACCAATCATCGGACACAAAAATGAACTACACCATGGTATTAGGGATGACAAAAGTTCATCTCTCTGTCCGTCTGTGAACACCATAACTTTCGAAAGGATTGACCTAGAGACTTGATATTTTAGAGACTGGATAGTTCGGGATGACAAAAGATTTGATTTCCGCATGTTCGTCCGTCTGTCCGTCTGTCTATCCGTGAACACCATAACTTCCTAGACGATTGAGCTAGAGACTTGATATTTTTTATAGTTACGTTTCTTGTAAATGGAAAAGGAAAGTTCTTGAACGGGCAAAATTGGACCATTCCTTCCCCCCAGACACTCAGACAGTCTCTTCTCTAGTCGATTCTATACCGGGTGCCTAGACAGCCTTGATTTGTTTTAAGACAGCCTTGATTTGTTTTAAGACAGCCTTGATTTGTTTTAAGACAGCCTTGATTTGTTTTAAGACAGCCTTGATTTGTTTTAAGACAGCCTTGATTTGTTTTAAGTCAAAAAGATAAATTGAAATGCCAGGTACGCATGTTGAAGCGTCCAAAAGCGTTTAGGGAGGCCGGAAGATCACCCTAAATTAAAGAATTTTGGAATGATTTTTTTTTCGACGCCTCCGTCTAGGACTGTCATATATGTATATCTCGAGCTGTCAAAATTTTGAGGTTTTTGTAAGTACGATAAAACGTTAATATTGCGACAAATTTTAGTTTTTTTTTCTGATTTTCGGTAAAAATTGTTCAATCTGCAATTGTGAATCCTTAACATCTCAAAAAGCTTAACGAGTGAATTAAAAATTTAACATTGAAAACTGCCGTAAGTCAAGTAATGATAGTCTTGCATGGGGACGTCGATATTTAGTTCAAGTCATTGATATCTCAACGCATCATCAAGGATATTTGTATGTTGGAAAATCGCAAAAATACGTTGAAATTGCAAAATCACTAAAATACGTCACTGTGATGTTCCCCCTTAAGCATTCTCCTGGCACTTTGTAACTTTTTGATTCAATTTTAAATTGCGTCACATTATTTTTTTTTTGATTTCAACAGCGGGGAATATTTATTGAGTTTCTTTCTATAACTATTTGATTTTCGTGATACAGGATGATATATATTTACTCAAGGTTCTATTTTTGCTTATAAATTTACAATAATATTTTACCTTTAATAACCTATCAGTCATAAAAGTATATCATTCTGTAGTTTATTAGGTAGCTTATTTTTCAAAGTTCAACATAACAAAATAAAATTTTATTTTTACCTAAAGTACGGAAAATATCTATTCTCAAGTGACATTTACAGCCTTATGCCGGCTTAGGTCACGAAAAAAGTTGTTTAATAAAATTTACGGTACAATGGAAATTAAGTAAAAAAAAGTCGACAAGTTTATACTATAAACATGATGTTTTTCGATCCCATGATACTTTCGGTATCCATATATGAGTTCAGTAAAAACCTATGTTTTTGATGATTGCTCCAAGGATACCAACGAATATTCACTGGCGCAGCTTAAACTAAAAAATTATTATTGGAAAAAGCTCAAAAGAATTACCATAGGGCAGTAATATAATTTAGTGATGCCTTTATTTTTCTAGCCAGGACTATCCCATCAGTGTAATAGGTGTACAATCAGTCAATATAACGTAAACACAAGGTGTGTGCAATAAACTGGACCCAATAAAGTCATAAACGTAAAATTCGCACGCACCCTTCCATTTTATATACATATTTTCCTCTTCAACATTTTATTCAGCATATAGTCATTGAGTGAACCATTTCACCGACACTGGATTTTATAACACCTGTTTCATTGGAGAGATCCATATAAGCATAGAAAAAAAAATGTGGAAAAAGAAAGTCCTCGGTTGGCATTCTACATGAGACTACATTACCGCCAATAATCGTAAAACTTTGTTCAACTCATTTCTATGTTGGTTTTTTTTTCCTCTACTTTAACTCTAAAGGTTTGGTTCTCCTATAGTAGGCAGGTACTTGCACCCTTTTTCTTTGGCCCCTTTATGGGCTATCGTAAACTTCATTTTGATAAAAATTGAGCGGGACCCTGAAAATGAGTTTATACCTCTTTGCCAACTCTATCCGCGTTCCTATAACAAATATAGGCGAATATACTTTTTGCATGGATGATAGGCTTAGGCTGTCTCCATTTCAACCCATTCAAAGTTTATGGAACAATTTGTTGAATACCTTTGGTTGGATCAACAGACGGATTCCCAACAGGAAAACGACTTATTCCTTTCGCTTCCGTTCGTCCTTTCTTTTTCTTACGGTTAACAACGGGCGCTGGCAATGTTTCTTATATTCGAGTAACCTCCATATACCGACCCATACGAATACCCCTAAATGTTTTTAAACCTTTTCCGCTATATACATATGTATGGAGGAGCCCTTAGATGTAATAAAATAAAAACAAAATAGAATTGAGAAAGATGATGGATAAAAAATTTTCTCATGATTTACCTGAAACACGCCGTATCTGGAATGATGATGAAGGTAAACCAACAAGATAACTTTTGGAAAGATTGCTAGAATGAAAATGGGAAAAAATTGTCTTATTCGTTCTTCCTTAGCGTTTACTGTATGAGAAGTACTGAATAGTATGATATAGGCCTAGCATAGCATCATTTTCGTACGAGTCGGCAATCATTTCACATACCCGCATAGATGAATGAAGAGTAAAAGTTCTTCTACATAAATGCTCGAATATCATCTGTAAGATACCGAGGAAGCGGAAATATATTAAATTTGTTCGAATGAGTTCTCAGAAGTCTCATAAACTTTTCTTTGTGTTATGATGTGTTTTAGCACATTTTTCAACTTACCACCATGGGAAATCTGAGATTTCACTGACGAAAATGATACACCTGTCTTTTAGCTTTGAGCTTTGATTACATAACAGCATAAGAAACTTTTAACAAAATTTTACATTCTTAAATTATAAGTGCATAACATAGACAGCATTGATAATATTGATTTTTTATCCAGAAGAGGAAAAATTAATATTGACGTGTTTTTGTTTGAAAAATGTAACCATAAGAAAATTTTTGACATGTAATTTTTTTTAAATAAAAACGAATATTACAAAACAGCTTGCAGGTAAACTGTAAAGGGTTCTATACACGGTATGGGGTAGGTTTCCAATCATTACTAAGCAATTCAGTATCTTAAGTAATTTACCTAGAATATAAATCACTTTGTTCTTTTAGTGCATGTCTTTTATTTCGTAATTTCAGATAGTTGATAAGATTATTTAAAAAAATCTCTCGTTAAAATCTTTTATTTACCTTGCTTTCGTGTTTGCCTGTTTGTTTGGCTGTATTTGTCTGTCATTCTGCCATTCAGGGTCAAATCTTGTAATCCAATTTGGACCCACTTTGATTCGATTGACTTGAACGTAATTCCGATGACAATACAATATTTTCACTACTGCGTCCTTCTAAGGATAATGGAAGGTCGTGTGATCATCCATTTCCTCCAGCTTTCCAGAGAATATGCATCTGTGGGTTCTTAGGGTCGATGAAACCTACTATGACAAAAAGAAGTCTCTAAGGACCTCAAATTTCCTAGGACCAAATCTCGTCTTGGGGTTTTTGGTGTCGCTGAATCCGATTCCGGCATTAATAAATCTGTAAAGATAACGGAAGGTCCTGTAAGGATATCGTGCTTATCCTTCATCCCAAATTTTCTGGGAAAAAATCTCATCTTGGGGTTTTTGGGGTCGCTGAATCTGATTCTGACATCAAGAAGTTTGTAAGGATAACGGAAGGTCCTTCAAGGATAACGTGATTATCCTCTTACTTAAATTTTCCGGAAAAACTCTCTTCTGGAGGTTTTTTGGGTCCCTGAATTGGATTTTGGAGTCAAAAAGCGTAAGGATATCACAAAGGTAGAAATATATGTTCGATGACCAAAAAGTATACAAAAACCAGACGAAATACAGACGTCATTTTGCATTTTTAGTCATAATAATCAAGTACAAAATGACTGAAAAGGGTAAAATATAACAAAATAATTAAAAAAAAAACCTTTTACTAAAAAGTACCAAAAGGAAAAAAACCTTTTGAGCGCTGTGTATCTGAATAAAAGCGAGAAAAAGCAGAAAAAAATATGTTGTCCATCTGTCTGTCTGTCTGTCTGTCTGTCTGTCTGTATGTGTGTCTGTCTGTCTGTCTGTATGTGTGTCCTCCTGTCTGTCCGTCTGTTCGTCTGTTACCGGTGAACACCATGACTTCCGAAAGGGTTAAGCCAATGACTTGATATTTTTTGCAGTTGAAATTCTCGTAAATAGGAAAGCTAGGTACTTCAACAGGCAAAATCGGACAGTTCCATCCCCTCTTCCCCATACAAATGGAATACTGTGTTTTCCATTTTCTCACAAACGGTGCAGGGTATCGAAAAATTTCTAAAGACGTAATGTGTTTAGAATATGATTTTACTTAACTCTTACATACATCAAAATCCAAACGGACCACTCGTTCTCTTCTCCCATACAAATAAATTTTTTAAAATGAAAATTTTGTCTGTCCTCATATAGGATATTTGACGATTGGCTCCTGGCAATTATAGGTTTTCTTATGTTTTTTTTTATTATTATTGTTATCTTGTGAAAACTCCTGGCTCAACAAATCGCATATTTCAATAATTTTTCAAATTCAGTTTTTTCAGAGATTTGAAACACCTCGATTTTTGAAAGAGATCGGTTCCACGGTTCCGGTTCCGGTCGCGCACTATTTCTCTCCTGCAGATCCGGTACCAGTTTCGTTCCGGTTCCATTCTTCAGGGGAACCTCTGTTTCGATTCCGCTTCCAAAAGGGTTTTCCATTTAAAGAGTAGCAAGAAAAGAGTTTTGTTAACATTTTTGTAATATTTAGAACAAAACAAACAACTTGTAACACAAAATTAATTTTGGTCATCACAAATTGGAATCCCTGCAATCTTCTGCAACCGCTATACTGATAATCGGTTCTGGGCTTCTTTTGCGGTTCCTAGAGTGGGTTGGAGGATGGGTTTCGGTTCCGGAATCGATTCCAAATATTTATGGGGGTCTCAGGGATTCCGGTTCTGTTTCTCTGGTTTTTTTTAGTATGTTCTCATTTAACAACAAAATTTCATTGGAATTTTTTCTAGAAGAAACGTGAAAACATATTTGAAAGCGAATTAAATTATTCTGGGAATTACGAAAAGGCAGAAACACTAATTTACTGGCCTCTTCTAATTAAATGTTACAAAATTAATGCAATAAAGCGAAAGGACGAGAAAAACTAATACGATGTAGCGAAAGGACTTGTTTCACAATTCGTTTGTTAATGTATACTACAAAAATAAATAATAAAACGCGCTTTTTATAGCCGTATGGTGAAACCAAGGGGTATATTAGATTTTCCTTACCGTTTGTAACGCCAAGATCCCGTTATCAAACACAAAAATGATTTACACCAGTGTGTTTAGAAAGATAAAAAAATTGAATTTTACATGTCCGTCCGTCCGTCTGTGGCGCGTATTTCGGGCGCACGGATTGAGCTAGAGACTTGAAATTTTACACAGAATCGTTTTTCGTAAAAAGCAAGGCTAAGTTCGTTAATGGGCAAAAATGGACTATTAAGGAAACGTTTTTTTCGAATATCTCAAAATTGGTGCACCTTATCAATAAAGTGCAAGAACAAAAGTTATTTAGGACATGATTTTACATAAAACTCACATACATCAAAATCCGATTGGAATCAATTTTAAAAAAATCTTATTGGAAAGTTTGACTTCAAAGTGGAATTTTGGTACAACTGTTCGAATTTTGATACGAATATCACCATACGGGTTTTCAATAATTGCCAGATTGGCAATTATAGCTTTTGTTATGTTTTAAATTGTTATTGTAAACTTTAGGCCCTTTGATTTTCCCTAACATTTCATTCTAGTCAGCCTGGTTCACATAGAATGAAAATATATGAAAATTAATAACAATTTTGGTTTTTTATTTCAGATCAAAGTTCCGGACATCCTTTTGCCCCGGCGCGGCGATTGGTAAATCGGTTGGCGAGACGCTTTACTTGGAGATCCACCATGGCGCCATTTTGCGATTTTTTTACATATTCAAAAAACCAGTTAAATATTGCATAGAAACCACAATTATTGTTAATCAAAAAATCACGAAAATGTCCTTTTTTAGCCTCCTAAACCAGATTCACCTCTTAAATAATTTAATTTTATGCAAATGTTTGAAGAATAAAAACTCAATGTAAAAATGTATTGTGTGCGGTATTATTTTTTGTATTTTCATTTTGCTAGAACTATGCCTGTATATAACTGCCATATTATAATCATATTATTATTTAGGACCAAATTATTATACCCAATATATTCATGGGAGTTTCATAGATAAATGTGTCTTCCAACAAGAAGAGGAAGAAGCAATATTTAAAAAAAAGGATTCAGAAAATTCCAAGATGGAACCAGGTGTCATCGACACTCTCAGGAATTAAAACAAGAGAAATAAATAGAAAAGCAAATAATACCGAACAATAAACGAATATTTAACTCTTCGTGGAGCAATGAGTTTTTAACTCTTGATTCGAAGTGAAAGGAAAGTTAGCAAAGACCCAATTACAAAAATTGTAAGGTTATTAGAGCGGAACACTGTTTACCCCCAAACAATAAACTTGGACGATAATTTCTTGTGAAAAAAAAGTGTAGAAATGGCTGAGGATAGAAAAGGTTGTTTCCTTTTGCTTTCGGAACCTGAAATTTTCCCTTTAAATTTGCAATAATTTGCAAAAGAAGAAAATGGACGGAAAGTTTTCTGTAAACTGATTTTCTTATTTACTTGTACATACCTATGTATACATAATAAATACAAAGAGTTTTTTTTTTAAATGTAAATCTATGTATGTTTATTAATACAAGTACTTCGGAATTCGGTTCTTTTTTATCCAAACTTGCATCGAAGTAGGCATTTAATTTACGGTAACAAGTTTAATTCTGGCCTTTCTGCTGTTTCTTATCGAAGACATGAATAAAACAACCCAATTTAATTTTATCAAGGACATAAATTTGTCCAGTTAAAGTGATAAACTCTTGGCCGTGACTTGATACTTATCTAAATTTGACCCTCTCTTCAATTTATATTATGTATATTATGTGTACAGTTTTAGGATTGCATTATTTATATTTATATAAACATAAATGTGTATACACAATTTTTGTAACATTGAAGCTCATTTAGATTTTTCGAGTGTCCTTGGTGTCCTTAAATGTTTCTAGGCGGACATGAATTGGGCATAGTGAGCAAATGGGGCTAGCTAGCTAGCCTGTAAGCAAGGATACGACGTACGGCAGTCGGAGATGAACAAGGCGACGGTCACATTCTATACTAAAGTAATTCTGTCGAAAATCTTACACCGTGTTATGGGCATGGTGTGGTTGATGACTATACTATATCTGTAAATCTGTCTATGTATTTTTTTTATCTATTTGACTATCTATTTACTATGTGGGTATAAGAAGACATGGATGGAGTTGTGGGTAGACAAGCCTAACGAATGACTGGATATAGTATATGACTATTTCAATCGTTATACGATGGCCGAGGACTATGGCTAGGCTAGGACGATTCAATGTAGTTAAAGAAGAGAGCCCTTATTAGAAGTCGACGGACGTTCAACCATTTCGAAAGGAAGTGTTCAGATTCCATTACGGAAAAGGACTAACCAGAAGGCCGACTTGTTAAAGGGGCCGTTTCTAGCATTAAAGGCTTAAGTTTTGGGAGAAAGAATTTGCCACGAGAGCTCTTTCAATAAATTTATTTCTTGGATTTCGTCGTTTTTGTTTTTCGGTGTTACATCGTACACTTGCCGTATCTGTGTATACAATTCGCAATTACAAGAAATCATTAGATAAAATACAATGATTGTAACAATGACAAACTGTTTTAATTTGAGATAAGTTAAGTCTTAATTGGAATTGAATAGATTTAACTTACAGAAGGGTAAATGGCTATTCTAAATTCTTCTAATTACTATTTATATTACCCATTGTTACTCAATAAAATGTATTTTATTTTCGTGTTTAAACTTTTGTCAAACAGTGCTGAACATAACGGGAAGCAATTTATAGATTATCTCTATATGTGTAAATAAAGGCTCATTATCACACCTAAATTAGGCGGTTAAAATTGATTCCACTAAATTCAATTAAAAATAACATAAAGGTATTAGCCAGTGTCGAAGCTACGGTATAGACAGTCCAGACAGCATGTGGTCAATTACAAACCCATTATTACTTTTATTTAAATAATTTGAAAATTTGTTGCACTTAGAAATGATGGTGGGAAAAAGGAAAATCTAAACGCACCATGAAATTAATTGCCTATTGTCAGGCGTTGACGCGTTTAACTCCTGAAGATTAGCAAAAAATACTCCCCAAAACAATGAAATGATCATTTCAGCTACCTAGACGAACTTTTTCCTGTCTTAAACTTTTAAGGTGTCGAACGAAGCGAGTTCAGATTTTTGTTGTTATAGAGAATCCGTTTCCGTCTGTCTAATGCGGCAGTCACACGATGCTGTTTTGCCAGCGCTAGTGGCTGTTTGGCTGTTAGCAGCCGTTTCAGCAGCACCGTGTGAACCCATGGCCGAATTATACAAGGTCTGCTGGTTATTTTTCGACAGCCACCATTTTGCTACGTCATCGGCAAGAAATTCTTTGTAATGTTGATTGTGCGTACGGAGTTGTTTAGCTAGATGTTAGCTAGATTTGAGAATTAGGGAAAATTCCCATTCAGTCTTATAAGAATTTCTTGCCGATGACGTCAGAGCCAGAAGCAACTGAGCTGTCAATCAGACCTTGTATAATTCGGCCATGGTGTGAACCCTAGTGCGTTGCTACTACCAGCAGCAACTTGATGATTTTAGCAGCGCTAGTGAAGTAGAGACCGTTCTAATTTGCCAGCGCTACTAGGAATCACGTGACCCTGTCACATGGTTTCTGAGCTGTCAAAAGTCTGATAAGTGGTAAAGTTTGTTTATTGTAAGTTGTTATTTTACGTTTATTTATTTAAATTTGTGTGTAACGTTTATTCTTTAAAAAATCTCCCAAATTAAAATGTCAAACCACTGTTTTGCTACTTGCCAGCGCTACTAAAGTATAAATCGTGTGAACCCTCTCAGTACGCTGGCTGATGTTGCTACTTGACAGCTTCAGCCGTTTCAGCGGCATTTCACTAGCGCTGCTAAAATCATCACGCTGCTGCTGGTAGTAGCAACGCACTAGGGTTCACACGGTGCTGCTGAAACGGCTGCTAACAGCCAAACAGCCACTAGCGCTGGCAAAACAGCATCGTGTGACCGCTGCATAAGGTGGAGCGATTTGATAACTAGAGTAGGGGAATTTGAAATTTGGTTTTGGCTCCATTTTTCTATATAGTTTCTTATAGTACCAGATCTAAAGAATAAAACCGTAACCTTTTAATATGGAAATATTACTTGTGATCGGCAACTACAAAAACCCAGTCCTCATAGCTTCTAGTATATAGTCTCTAGTTTGGAGGTTCTATACTTGTACTCGTTTATTGTCTTCGCCCCATAATGAAATCTGTGGTAATTTATTTAATGTGTGTTTAACGTGTGTTGTCATTGGTAAAACGCAGAAAATAGTGAAAACAAAAAATTGCGAAAAATCGAGAGTTTTTAGAGTTTTGCGCAAACTTTCGTTGATATTCGATTAAAGAAGATATCATTAAAATCGGTTCGGCAGAACTCCATAATTAAGGATGGTCCGGACTGCATTCAAGGTTAGAACTTTAATGTTTTTAAGTTCTTACGTACAGTGAAATAATTAAGGTGCAGTCGTTTTATTTGAATTGTCCTTATTAATGTCAATCAATCAGTCTCTCTGTCAGTTCCGGTACAAGTTTTCCCCAAAAACTAGTCGATCTTTATACTTTTTATTCTAAAATATTTCATCGCTATCAACTTTTGGTGAAGTTACGTGAATTCTAATATAAGAAAGTCATGTGTTAGATATTTTTATTCCTATGAGACACAAAAAGTTTTTAAAGTAAATTTTTGTATGAATTCTTTATTTTCAACTGTGCACATATTTCCAACTATGTTATGGTTATATGTATATCTTTCGAATCGATGTGTTGCGAACTTTCTTTATGTGCTTGAAAGGCTATATAGGAAAACTTCTTCTCAAAAATATAAATGAACAAGCAGATTTGATTTTTATTAAATTTTTATTTGTAGTTTTCCAATAAGTTTAATGTTGATCAAAAATATTTTCAATCACTATTTAAGGGCAAGAGTGAAAGATATTACATATTTGATTTTTTTTGTTGTTTGAGCGATAGATAATAAAGGGTGTTTTTTTTAGACGTGTGGTTTTTAATTTGGCTTTACTTTTTTCGGAGTTGGTCTTTTTGACAGTTGTCACTTGATTTATGCTCAGTTTGGTTTGCCATTTCGTCAAACGACCATCAAGCGCGTCGCACGTTCGGTGAATGGGCCCAAAACGAGATGGCCACCGATCCCGATTTTCACAAGAAAATTTTGTTCAGCGATGAAGCTCACTTTTGGTTGAATGGGTACGTCAATAAGTAAAATTGTCGCATTTGGAGGGATGTTAATCCACAGGCCATTCTTCAGACGCCGTTACATCCTCAAAAAGTCACTGTTTGGTGTGCTCTATGGGCAGAGGGAATCATTGGTCCATATTTCTTCAAAAATGAAGCCGGCCATAATGTTACAGTCAATGGGGAACGCTATAGAGCCATGATTAATGACTTTTTCGTGTTGATGTGGACGACCTTTGGTTCCAACAAGACGGCGCTACATGCCATACAACCAGAGCTGGGCAAAATACTCAGTACATCAGTACCAGTACCAGTATATGGTACTGGTACTGAAATAGCCTTTCCAGTACCAGTACATAATGTACTGGTACTTAACACCAGTACCAGTACTTTTTTGTACTGGTACTGAAAACAAAAATCAGTACCAGTACATAAAGTACTGGAGCTGATTTCAAGTACCAGTACTTTTCAAAAAATACTGAAAAAATTCAAAGATGATCGCATAAAAAGTATGTACAATATATTGTACATATATATTGTCTTCTAAAACCCCTGTTTAAAAAAAATATTTTAAAAAACTTTATTTTTTATGTTAATTAAGCCTCCCTTAATTAGTTAAAATGCTTCAAATAATTATTTCAGGTCTAGAAATAATTCGTGAATGAAAGGGTTAATAAAACTCGGTTATGTTATTTGTTTAGTTAGTTTACTTTCGAAAATTATTGAACAACTACATAAGTATTACAGGAAGATGTAAGAAAATGTTTTGTGCAATTTCCGCGACTTCCGAATACATTTATGAATGGTCGGCACGTGGGGCTCAAAGTGTTAAACATCTATTGGCGTTCGTTGTAGGCGTATCCATGTCTTTTGGCCGTCTCTACGAGACAGACACCGGCTTTTTATTTAAAAAAAAATTAAGAAAACAAGTGTTTGAATATAAAAAAAATTCAGCATATTCATATGCAAACTATTGCATGACGTACTCTTCAAACTAATTGTGGAAGTGACTTTAATCCCAAACGTTTTCCACGAAATTTAAAAATGATCACTTTTTCGTATAAAATTATGTTTAATACCACTCCAACCACTCCAAACAACAATTAAGTTTCCTGAGCTTAGGGAAATTAATTGTAGATTTTTGACTTCAATTCAGTCAAAAAACCATTAGACAGTTTACAATTACAACAAACATTACATCAAACATTATTCTATACGATGAGCATAAATTTTCTTGATTATTGACACTTCAAAATCACCGCGGATCAGGCTGCTGCAAATTATTTTCCATAAAAATTTTGATATTTCATTTGGCAAATGGTAAACTTATGCGGTTTTCTCAGTTAAGAGCTATTTCCGCGAGTACATGTAAAGTGCAAACTTTGATTTAATTCAGAAAATGAAAAAAATCGCCTCTCATGTATTGAAAAACTTGCAGTATTTTTAAAGTAATGCAGTATTTTTAAAATTCTGAAGTGCGTACTGGTTTTTCCAGTACCAGTACTCAGTACTGATACTTGTTTTTTCCAGTACCAGTATTTTAGATAGAGAGAAAAACAGTACCAGTACCAGTACCAGTACTTGTACTGGTACTGGTACTGGTACTGGTACTGGTACTGTTTTTCTCTCTATCTAAAATACTGGTACTGATTTTTTCCAGTATCAGTACCAATGTACTGGTACTGGTTTTGTACTGCAGTACAAAAAGTACTTAAGTACGCCCAGCTCTGCATACAACCAACCAAACAATCAATTCATTGAAGGAAACTTTTGGTGAGCGCATTATCTCGCGTCGTGGGCCTGTGGCGTGGCCTCCAAGATCGTGCGATTTAACACCGCTGGACTATTTTTTGTGGGGTTATGTGAGGGTTAATGTGACGATTGACGCCTTGGAAGAGAATATTCGGCGCGTTATTGCTGACATACGGCCCCAATTGCTGCAAAAAGTGGTCGAAAATTGGGTCTCTCGGCTGGAATTTATTCGAGCCAGCCGCGGCGGCCACTTGCCCGAAATCATTTTTAAAACATAATGGCAAACCCTTATCTTTATAATAAAGCTAAACTCTTGGCCATAACATTAAATTATATGCGTTTTATTTCGTCTTGAAAACCACACGTCTAAAAAAACACCCTTTATATCGTTCCTTGATTATTATCATGTACCAAACGCGATTTTTGACTCTTTCAACTAACGATGGGAGGTTGGGTCTTGGTCCAACCTTTTTCAAACGCACCAGGTCCCAGAATTCTAGCGCTTTAAATGGCCGAGAACCGAAAATGTGTGACCATATTCACAATTTTCAACGATCGATTTTCTTTTTGTACCATCTCCATTTTTTCGTGTTTGTACCATATCTTAAGTTCGTATATAATTTTCGCTAAAAAACAGAATAATTATGCGAATATTCGCCCATTTACAGTGTTTTTTCCCCGAAATATCAGGCTGACTTTTTATGAAATCGTAAAACTGCAGACACGTCTTTTTCAAATTGATTTTCACCGTAGACCCACTGTAGGAAAATGCCTACATTTTGGAGCATCTCGGAGCATCCAGTGGTAGATAGCCAAACGAAAACGATTTAGCGATATCAGGGTTACTTCATAACCTGCCATGGACATGAGTATCTAGTAGTTTTGAATTTTTTCCGGGTTTAAAAGGCTTATCGATCCTGAAAAAAATTGACAAATAGTTTTAGTTTGTAAAGTTAAGTGCACACGATATGATCACTGTTCATATTTTTGAGCAAAAAAGTGTCCCAAACGTGTTCATATCGTCTGAACATTATATTTTTGTGTTCATACGTATGAACACAAGGCATATGAACACATTTGAACACGCCGTGAGCAAACGTATGAACACGACCTGTTCATACCGTGTGAACACTATTTTGGGACCGTATGAGCCCAGTTTGTAAAATTCGGACGTATGATCACAGATATGAACACACTGTCACATTTGAACATGGGCTAAGTTTTCAACATGTTCAAATGTAAAATTTTGAGTCAAATTTGTACGTAAATTGATGTTTTCTGGTTTTTATTTGGGTCTAGTAGGTTTTAGATTTGTGGCGTGGATGGCTCAGTCAGCTAAGTGCTTGCCTTGTGATCCAATGAGCAGTGGTTCAAATCCCACTCAGGGTAAAATAATTCGATTCGAATTTGAACTTTTCTGTTCATGGATTTAAAACACGGACCAGTTTGGTCTTCGCCTCCAAGCTCCTGGCATATAACACAAAAAAAAAAGTTTTCGACAGTTTTGTAATTTGTTGTGTTGTGTGCTCAAATGTTCTTAAAAATTGTTCATATCTGTAATTTGAACAAAACGTTCATATCGTCTGAACAGTGGTTCATACGCGCAGAAAAAATATGAACACAATGCATTTGAGCACATATGAACACACCTAAAAATTTGAAGCTTTGGGACAAAATGTTCATATCGTGTGAACACCTTTCATATATTGTATGAACATATGAGCATTTGAAGCTTATAAGCAACATATGCGTATGTTCAGAAATATGAACAGTGATCATATCGTGTGCACTTAGCTTAAGACTATTTGGTTAATAATATAAGAAAATAATAACAAAAGCTATAATTGCCACTCTGGCAATTATTGAAAACCCGTATGGTGATTTAAGTGAACAGCGAACAGTTGTATCAAAATTTCACTTTGAAGTCAAACTTTTCAAAAAGATTTTTTTAAATTTATTCCAACCGGATTTTGATGTACAGGAGTTTTATATAGAATCATATCCTAATTAACTTTAGATCTTGCCGTTTTTCGATAAGATACACCCGTTTTTGAAATATTCGCAGAAAACGTTTTCGTTGGTATGAGGGGTACCCCCCTAATGGTCCATTTTTCCCCATTAACGAACTTAGCCTCGCATCTTACGAAAAACGAATCTGCGCAAAATTTCAAGTCTCTAGCTCAATCCGTGCGGCCGCAATCCGCGCCACAGACGGACGGACATGCTAAATTCAACTTTTTTTATCATTCTAAACACACTGGTGTAATTCATTTTTGTGTGTGATGACGGGATCTTGGCCACTTGTTGGTTAACCACCGCCCGCGCCCCCAAACCAGATGACCGCTGAAGTCTAAAGGTGGTGGCCCAATAGAAGCTTTGCTTGCTTCGCTTGCTTTACTTGCTTTGACAGCTGAATTGAACTCCGTGTTTCCTTATGGGAGCTGGCCCAATACAAAAGCGCTTAAAGCAAAGCGAAGCAAGCAAAGCTTCGATTTGCGCAATTCTCAATTAGACGCTTTGCTTTATGCGCTTTGACAGTTTTGACAATTCAGTTTTTCACCTAATCGATGGAACAAAACACAAATAGCATACAAAATGCATTGTAATTGCTTAATAAATTAATTTTTATTGTTAAAATGTTTGCACAAACTTTTTTTTCACTCAGATTATATAAATACAATAGAAATGCCAGATGTCAAAGCGCTCATAACAAAGCGCACATTGGGTCTAGAAATGCTTTGCTTGCTTTGATCGCCTCGAATGCTTCAGCAAAGTAAAGCAAGCGAAGCAAGCAAAGCTTCTACTGGGCCATTACCTTTAGGCTAGTTTTTATTGTTTGTCAGAACACTACTTCCTCTCGGTCTACCGCTTCAATTGCCTATGGCCGCGGACGGTGGCCACCGCACCTAAAACCAAGGGTTGTCAGGCTGGCAGTTTTTGTTAGTAGTGTTACCGGGGGTCATCGACTCAATTATTACAAGCTTAATAGCGAAAACACAATGGCGCGTCAACGCGTTCGTAAGCTTCGACATTTCAGCGAACCAAGCACGCTTTGACAATTGAACGCTTTGAAGCGTCTATGCTAAAACCTAATAACGCTTCGGGAGAACTATACGCTTCACTATTTTTATGTCAAATAAAATGGAAATAAAGAGTTTATGTGAATTAAAAAGCATTTGGAAGACATAGAATTTGTTGCAGGAGTAGCACACAAAGCACATGAATTAAAAACATGCATTGATGATGATGAATTCAAGAAATAAATATTGAAAGAGATGCGGACGACTTCTTACAAAATAAGTTATTTAAATAAAAGCCACGATGATCCTTAGCATCTTTTAAAGTCACTAGAATAATCGGCGAATATATTTGAATTATTTTTACTTTATTTTTTGTCTTGTTATTCCGCATTTTCACACAATTTCGATTTTAGATTGCATAAATATTAATTATTTTTCTCTTTTGTAATTAATCGTTCCATAAATGCATCATTTGCGCCACTATTTTCCAAAAATCACTCACAATACGTAATTTTCATTCAAATTTCAAAGCGCCAACGGGTCTGAAAGTAGAAAGTAGGTCTACTCCAAGCGTCAGGGCGCTTTGAAGCGTCAAGGCGAAGCGCCATTATAAATCGTCCCATAGTAAGCCACGGGTTTTACTTGGTAATTTAGTCCTTAGAGGTTCTGCATAAGGGAAGTGCCATCTCGCGGTAATTTTTGAATTTTACTACGCCTGATCTACCATATGAGTCGTTCAATTCAGTGGTTGCTACACCTCACGGCAAAAATTTTTGGGCGAAATTTTAATTTTGATGAAATTGCATACAGTTCCTGCGAAAAAAGATTGAAATTTAAGATTATTATTTTTTTAATCTTTTTTTATTGAAATGCATTATTTTTTTAATACATTTTCGTATTACAATGTAATGCAAATGCATAAAATGCCATTATTTTCAGACATTATAAAAACGATATTATTTCTGGGTTTAACTTTGTTTGTGGACTTGATGCAAACAATAGTGTTGTTAAGCGGGTCAAATTCAGTGTAATCTTGGTGTTTTGCAGAATTTTTTTACGCTCGTAAGCGGTTTGTGTTCTTCACAGATTTGCTGCTAAGCGCACATATGTCGCGAAAAAGGCAACTGGTGTTAGGATTGGGTGTTTTTAAACGGTTTGTGCTAGTAAGCGAGTTTATCGTAAGCGGGTCCGACTGTAAAATAATAATGTAAAGTTTCATTCACATGCATCATCTTTGAAGAGGGTGCCCAAATAGCATTTTAAGCAGCAATTATGGTGTTCATCCCCATATTTCGTCATCATGCAAATCGCGGCGATAAGCAATTTATGTCGCAAACACGTCGTTAGTTGTGCCAACGAGACGCGCAACGGCACCCATAGTGGGGAACACTTTTCAGCGGTTTGCGGCGCCGCAATTATAACGACAGGGACGTAATTAGTTGCCTCATGCGCGAGCGTCATCTGACGGCATTATATCACACAATTACACAAATCATCGAGCGGGTTCTCCCTCGAATGCTTGCTAGTAAACAGAGATGAACAAATAAAAACGTAAGCAGAAGACGAACGAGAAAAATCTAATGGCGACAAATTAATGGAAACTTTTGTGGAGTGTTATTTTATAATGGACTTTTCTTCCGGTTGCATGTTGTGATTTTAATTGCCATTAAAATTTTTCGACAATATTGGATCTGAAATTTAAACAGATTTTAATGGGCCATCGAATTATTTTGTTTTTAATCAAAAATTTCTTTAATTTTATTTTATCGGTAAAATTTTTTTTTCTTTTGCAATGAAATTTTGATGCCAATAAAATTATGCTGTTTCAAAAATGTATGCTATCCACTTTTTATGCAATATCCTTCAGTCATTCGCCTGAAATAAGAAATTTAATTCTCGAAACGAAATCGTTTCCATCAAATGTCAGTGAGAAATATGGCGGCTGAAGGCATCAATTTTTTTTGGTGTTTCTCAGACGGGGAGCTTTAATGAAACTTTAGTGGCAGACTATTTCGACCCGAAAACCATCAAATGCTGCTCTATCGCTGCAGGAATTTTCATGAAGCGAATGTTGCCCCAAAGATGAACCGTGGGTCACCAATTTCCCCACTAAAGCAATTGTGGCTTTGCAGACGCATTATTAATCGGTGCGACGCGCTCGTCACTTCTTTCGCTTCTTTTACGCGGATGTGAATTATAGGTGTAAATTTTTAGCCCCGATTGCGTAAATTGCTGCATTTTAAAGCCGCAAAGAACAAATCTCATGTTCCCGTACTTTTCGATGCTATTTGGGTGCAATCAACTTTTTTCTTAAAAATTATAGTTTTGCTAGTTGTGCAAAGAACACATAAACGCACACAAAATAGCATGACTTTTTAGGGAACGGAAATCTGTATAGATTTTGTATTATCATCCTCTCGAAACAAAGCGACTGATCCTTTTTCTGCTATTATAGTATTCTTTTTATTTGTATCTGTAAAATCAGAAAATCAATTTCATCCGCAATCGAACTTCTATAGCTGAGTCTTTCATCAGTTTCGAATGAGAATATAAGTAGGGAAAAAAGAATAGACGCAAAAAAAACCTTTTTTCGGGTATATATAGTATAAAAAGAGATAAGAGCTTTTCAAAATAAGCAACAGATCAAGCTTTCTGCACAATTTCCTAAGTGGAGAGTAGTGTACTTATTCCCGTTGGGTCCTCGATTTCAACATCGATTGAATGGATCCATTGTCAGACTATCAAGAATCTATTTTTTTTCCAGTGATAAGAGCACACGTCAAAAATAGAAGAGTGTCGTATCTACGTATCTAGTATCTGTACTAAGAAGCAAATAACAGAAAAATAAATTCTACAGGTTATGTGAGTCCATTTCCTTTCTATCTATAAAATTCAACATATACGAGAGAAAAGCATATGTGACTCCATTCTATTCCCATTCTATACTTTATTGTTGCCATTATGATCGTATAGTATATTTTGCTGGTTATACTAAGTAAGTATAATATCCTAAGGATATAAAATGGATTGAGGAAATTATTCTAGAAAGATGTCCCATTGTTTTTCATTACGGTTTAAATGATTTATACTCATAACGAACATAGAAGAATATCTACCAGAAATACTGTATGACTTGAATACTCTTATTATACACAGTAAAGACTTTTGTGAAATTTCCTCTGTATTGAACAGAAAAATTTATATGAAATTACAAAATTTTGTTAAATTTAAAGAATTTGCGTGTAATTAAAAAAAAAATACTTTCAATCATTTCCACAATGAGATCCCTGTTGTGGAACATGATTCGATTTTTCCAATTTCCGCAAATTTTTCCACTTGGGATAGTTGACAACTTTAGCATATCGCATTAAATTAGCATCCCTGTCATACCAATCGGCCATTTCTATAGGATTGTTGGGCCAAAGTTTAGTTTGGCCCCAATGACGCTACGCATTTGATGTGCATGTGGGGCGAAAGGAGAAAGTGGGCGCGAATCTCGGGTTTTCAGCCGTTAGAGCTTTTAGCCATTAGAGTTTTTAGCTCAAACTTTGTATAAAACTTTCTTTTGAGGACTTAGGAGGGCCTCTAGTATCTTCGAAGAGGTTTCAATTATAAAATTAGGACGAATAGTAGATTCCAAAAATATAAATATAACATCGTGGGTTTACCGCCCCCACCAATTTACACTACCATGAAAAAGAGTAAAATCCTGGGTGGAAGGGGAAGGGGGAAATATTTTTTTCCTACAAAACTGTTATTATTCATCTTTATTTTATAATTGAAACCATTACAACAAAATATATCAATCCAAACTCAAACTACATCAAAAATGTGAAGACACTTGAGCAAATAATCGAAAAGTCGAATTGATTAAATGCAGAATGTGTTCAATAATTTCTGTGGTCATAAGTTGTAAGGGCCTAACTCGACTTTAGCCGTTTTCAATGTTTTTACAGAATCTTATTATCCTTCCAAAATGCTCTTAATTCCACTAACTCGTTAGTTTCTACGACCATTTTTGACCGTTATAGGCTACTACATCAAA
Organism: Chrysopilus asiliformis; assembly: GCA_964034945.1. Taxonomy (NCBI): domain Eukaryota; kingdom Metazoa; phylum Arthropoda; class Insecta; order Diptera; family Rhagionidae; genus Chrysopilus; species Chrysopilus asiliformis. The sequence goes on from OZ035961.1 coordinate 39,754,467, forward strand.
TGGCTAAAGTCAAAAAATTTCCAAGTTGCATTTGGAAGAACGGCTAAAGTCAGATTCCATATATTCTTGTATAGACTTAATCCACTCTTATGGGTAAGAAGCTGCATTGTTTTGATAGTTTTTGCACGTGGAATAGTCAGGGCCGTATCGAAGGTTCTGGATTGGGGGGGGGAGACGTCTCAATTTTCCCAACTCGAACATCTAATTTTTCCCAACTGGGATGTACATAATAAAAATTCCTTTTCCTTGCCCAGAATCTCTGACAAGAAACAACTGATATAATGAAATATCAGTTGTGGTCAACACAAAACTTACTTCTACAAAATCTACGATCCTGCGTAATTTACGCTAGAGCCCTGTCGCGTTGTCAACCTAAGACGACATCCCAATAAATTCTTGGTTTATTCAAAAATATCAAAAACGTTAGTTTGCCAGTAATTTGCAAAAACATATTTTTTTATATTTTAATCTAAATATCTCAATAACGGTAAGAAACAAAATTGTGCAGAATGTCATTCTCATTATTTCACTTCATACATTCAGTCAGCAAAACCCCATTAGTTTTCAAGATAATCGCAAAAACTGTTTTTTTTTTTTGGAAATAACGTTTTATCTCGATAACAGGTTGAGATATCGAGTTATATCTAAAGACAAAAGTGTGGGAAATTTTATTTTCTAAAAGTTTCGTCGTACTTAAGGCCACTAAAAAACGCGTAGTTTGGGAGTAAATCGAGAAAAACGAAATTGCGATTTTTGAAAAAGCGCCATTTTGGATACTTCCGGTTAACGGATTTCCACCAAAAGTTGATAGGATCGTCCCATTTCAGGACCCAACATGCCTATAAAATTTCATGGCTCTAGCTTTATTAGTTTTTGAGAAATCTTGTACACAGACTGACAGACAAACTGACAGACTGACAGACAAACTGACAGACTGACAGACAGAACGACATTTTTTTAATATGACTCCAATCGACTCAGGAGTGATCGGGAAATTTTTTTTAGGCAAAATTAAGAGGTCGAAATTTTTCATGAATACAATACTTTATTGCACTCCGTAGAAGAAAGTAAATTTTTTTTATTTTTCACAATTAAATAAAGGGTAAACACTAATAATCTTATGCGACTTGTGACCACAAGAAGTACATTTGACTTTATATCGCTTATTTTTGGCACTTTCTTTTGTATTCAGATTTTATCCGAATCCAGTGTTGACAAAAACTTATAAGAAATTAAATACATATTACTTGAAACAGTTCTTACCTATTCATTTGTTTAAAAAATCCGAACACCGATGGTACAACAATTACACTATATTTTCAAAACTCACTGTTTCAGCACGAATATACTAGATCGCTCGATTTGCTGTCTCAAATGGTCCCATTTCAATACAGTTCAATGAATCAAAACGAGTTAAGTAAGAGCGAGATAACCGTATGACTATAAATATAGTCCTTTCGTTTAAACCGTGAGCTGTCAAAGGAAAATAGACTTTCGGAATGGTGTTGGCGCATAAAGTTAGTCTCAAACTTGTGAAATTTGAATTTCGCGGCGGACGAAATTTGAATTTCGCGATATTATACAGTTCAGTGGATGCGTTTAAGTATGATAAAGAGGGAAATACTTTTGGGACCATTTTTCAGCAGAGCTTTGTGTCACCATACTATGTTATATAGTTCTGTGCCATAAACTGATGAGAACATTATACTCCCCCCATGGTCGAGTGTCTACTCTACTCTTTCAAAGCCTTTTATTCATTCTCTCCCAACTCGCTGTGACGCTGTCGCCAAAGCAGAATGGCATGTGGAAACACAAACAAGTCATAAAACACGCCTTTGTTCACTAATAGAAAATTTGAGGTAGAAAAAGACAAGTTGGGATTTTGGAAAATCGACAAAAGAGATTTCCCAACTTGGGAAATCTCACATCTTCAAGAAGTGAGATTTCCCAACTCCTAAGGGTCAAATTCCCAACTGAAGACTTATTGGGGGGGGGGAGCCTCCCCCCCCCCATCCCCCCCAGTCGGTACGGCCCTGGGAATAGTGGCTTAAGTCGAAATAGTTCAGTCTTCGGTTTTAATTTTTCCCAAACGAGCAGGCTAAAGTCTGTTTTAGCCTCTTTTTCAAATCGGGGTGTAGGTTTTTAGGGGCTGAATTTGACTTTAGCCATTGATTGTAGCCATTTCTAAGACATAAAAAAGTTTTGAAAGAGTGGCTAAAGTAAAATAATCTTTAATTTCTCTGAAAATATTAAGTTTGAATAAACCAGATTAAACCAATCGTAAATCATAACGTTTTGTAGTTTTAGGTTTTTGAATTCGGTTTGATACCCCTTTGCCACCAACAGTTAAAATTTCATAAATATTAAAATGCTTCTCCTGAAAAATGAAGAAATTCGACATAAGCCCTTATTACTTGTGACCACAGATTTAAAAAATTGGCAGAAGCCGAGCTCCAAAAAATACAAAAGCTCAATTAAAACTTATTGGAGCCCTTCAAAGTCAATAAATCACTTTGGCGCATATTCAAAGTAATTTTTAAACATAGGTTTGGTTAAACATCAATATGGCAAGGGATGGGAAAAGAATCGCTTACCCTAGTATTTGACTTTTGTCTGTCGAATGTAAAAACAGGTAAACTTTAGTTTTGATAGACCTTTCAAAATATGCAATCAGTTTTTAGGTGCGACAATTATAGGGGAGAGTGGGTTAAAAACATGAATGTATATATGTTCCTCTACCCTATGATGATAATTTTAAATTTTTCTATCCGCAGTTTAATTCTACTCCCAAAAAGAAAACTTCTGGTCTTTGTTTCGTTTAAATCGGACGACTTGTTGCAGAAAGGTGACCAAAATTCGATTTTTTGCTCGATTTTCGAGGGAGGTAGTCCCTCCTCCCCCTCTAAAATTGAATATCCGCAGATAAAAAAAACACGTGTAGCTTTGTTGTTCGAATAGGGTCGGGGAGGGTGAAGTGGTCCGCAGGGAGAAGTGGTCCACCACAATTTTTCTTTAGTAATAGTGACATTAGAACAGAATATGCAACTCTCATCGGTTGCTCTTGATGAGAGCTTGTTTTTTATTAGTCATTGAAGTGTGCAGACGTATATTTACTCACTCTCGCAGACCAGTGCCAAAAAAACACTGTGAAAAGTTTTCGCAAGTATTCACATTCAACAACATTTTGACGAATTCTCTATCAATTTCAATAGGATAATTAATCTAAAATGTTGTTTACATTATGAACTTTGTAAATCCACCGAATTTCTGCATTTTTTCCCATAATTGTTGAAGCAGCGTCATTCCGCGCAAAATAGCGTCGGTAGGGTGAAGTGGTCCACGTTTGGTAGGGTGAAGTGGTCCACCCTGTCAATGTCCTATTTCATGTTTTCAAGTTTTTTTATGAGTTATTTTGAGTGTTACAAATCGTGGCTTCTCCCGAAAATCGAGCTGAATTTGAGAAGCAGAAAAAGCCGCCGGAAAGCGACGCTTAACAACAACACCGAAGAAACCAACACCAAAACAGGCCAAACGCTCATTGGTTACTTTCGAATAAACCATATTTTTGATCAAACTTCACGATTATATTTTTATTTATCATTTAATTTTATGTTTATGCGATTTCTGGAAAATTTTTGAGGGTGGACCACTTTTCCCTACCATTTTGAAAAAATCGAAAATTCAAAGTTTTCGATAAATGCCTAAAATTTAAATGTAATGTCAAAAAGGTGGCAATCTGTGAATGCAGAAAGTTAGCTTAGGTCTTGCGCTTGCGATTTGACTATCTTATCATGCAAAAATTTCAATTTTTGACCATGTGGACCACTTCAGCCTACCTTACCCTTCTGTAACATATGTGAATGCGAAGATAATCGGAGGCGGATACTTGAAAGGTCCTTGTTAGTGGGAAGGAGAATTCGATTCGGATTTTTGAGTTTTCGAATTCTCGAGATACTACATATTGTATATATTTTTTGAATTTTTGGTAATATTTAGTTGTGTGAAACTTTTTTTAAAGATTATAGTAGTTTCGATGTTATAGATTTTCTCTGACACTTTGGCTCAGCTCGAATCTCTTATTTATAACCACAAATTCTTTAGATTTTTTTTAACGAAACACTGTTTTAAACGGCATAAAAATCGGTTTAGCGGGAAGAAATATGCTCAAAACTGCAAATTTTAAAAAAGCAATTTTTTTGTTGGGAATATAAGTTAACAATGAACAAACTCGTTTATAAAAAGGTATTTAAAATTTTAAAGGAAATTAATTTGAAGAATTTAATTATACTGATATGAGAGCTGAATGAAAAAATCCTTTAACATCAAAGAACATTTTCTGTCGTTATTGCAAGCAGTTAGCAACAGAAGCAAACGTTTAAAGTGTTTAGCAACAATAATTGTTTCTGGTTCTCGTACTCATGGGTGTTGCTGGTGTTGATGTTATCCTATAAATAAAATTAAAGTAGGTACCTATTCTCTTTCAGTTAATATTACATTACCTTAATTTTTTTCTACAATGTATGCATGTTCTGTTATGCTGATATTAAAATACAAATCTTCAGATGGGATTTACTCAACTTTAAATAAAAAACGGCATGAACTCATTATACGGGATAATCACTACTTAATGTGGCTCGTGTAATGGAGCTTATTCCAGCACAAATGTAAAAGTGGTCCAGTTTTGTATTAAATGCCTTGTACAAGTTTTCACCATATCTTCATATATACATGGATAGATAGATTTTAGTTAGGTTTGTTAGTTAGAGGTATTTAGTTGAAGTAGTCGCATAAGAAAGCTAGAACTTTTATACCTCACATATAATATATACATGTAGTATATTTGGCTAAGGGCAATTCTTATGCTCGCCCTCTTGGTTTTCAGTTGCTGGCAAAAGCACTTAGAAAGCATAAATAAGAACATTTTACAATAAAGCATCATTAGCGCTAAATTGCCTGTAAAAGACATAATTAATGCACTTTCAGATACCCCGTTTTAGGTCTTTAGACCTTAATGACGTTATATACTTGTACTTCTAACTTAAGTTCATTTTAGTAGGTTAGTACCGGAATATTCTCAAACGGTTACCCACGCCCGTCGGACAATTATTAAAACTTTTGTGTGTAGTTGTCGTTTATTCTTAATTTTTACAAAAAAAATCATCTAAGCAAGGTTTATTTTCCAGCGGCATTAAATAAAATGCATTTGGAATGCGCCCAAAATATTTTTCAGTATTTAATTGAATACGTACATAATATATTTTTTTTACAATTGTTGAGTAAAGCTCAAGCTAGGCACGATTGTTTGAAATTTATAGTTTGAATATAGAGAGGCGGAAGGATCTAGTCAAGCATCAACGCTAGATAAATTCATTCATAACGAATCCGAATCGAGTTTCGAATACGAATCGAAATTCGAGAAAAATGTTTCCCGGGTATATAAGGTCTCGGAAATATTTTTCCTACTAAGAACAAGCCTCTAAAAATTCGAGAAAAATATTTCCCGGGTGGAAAAGGTCTCGGAAATATTTTTCCGACTAAGAACAAGCCTCTAAAAATTCGAGAAAAATATTTCCCGGGTGGAAAAGGTCTCGGAAATATTTTTCCTACTAAGAACAAGCCTCTAAAAATTCGAGAAAAATATTTCCCGGGTGGAAAAGGTCTCGGAAATATTTTTCCGACTAAGAACAAGCCTCTAAAAATTCGAGAAAAATATTTCCCGGGTGGAAAAGGTCTCGGAAATATTTTTCCTACTAAGAACAAGCTTCCAAAAATTCGAAAAAAATATTTCCCGGATGGAAAAGGTCTCGGAAATATTTTTCCGACTAAGAACAAGCCTCTAAAAATTCGAGAAAAATATTTCCCTGGTGGAAAAGGTCTCGGAAATATTTTTCCTACTAAGAACAAGCCTCTAAAAATTCGAGAAAAATATTTCCCGGACAGAAAAGGTTTCGAAAATATTTTTCCGACTAAGAACAAGCCTCTAAAAATTCGAAAAAAAACATTTCCCGGATAGAAAATGTCTCGGAAATATTTTTCCTACTAAGAACAAGCCTCTAAAAATTCAAGAAATATATTTCCCGGGTGGAAAAGGTCTCGGGAATATTTTTCCGACTAAGAACAAGCCTCTAAAAATTCGAGAAAAATATTTCCCGGGTGGAAAAGGTCTCGGAAATATTTTTCCTACTAAGAACAAGCCTCTAAAAATTCGAGAAAAATATTTCCCGGATAGAAAAGGTCTCGGAAATATTTTTCCGACTAAGAACAAGCCTCTAAAAATTCGAGAAAAATATTTCCCGGGTGGAAAAGGTCTCGGAAATATTTTTCCTACTAAGAACAAGCCTCTAAAAATTCGAAAAAAATATTTCCCGGGTGGAAAAGGTCTCGGAAATATTTTTCCTACTAAGAACAAGCCTCTAAAAACTCGAGAAAAATATTTCCCGGGTGGAAAAGGTCTCGGAATAATTTTTCCTACTAAGAACAAGCCTCTAAAAATTCGAGAAAAATATTTCCCGGGTGGAAAAGATCTCGGAAATATTTTTCCTACTAAGAACAAGTCTCTAAAAATTTGAGAAAAAAATTTCCCGGATAGAAAAGGTGTCGGAAATATTTTTCCTACTAAGAACAAGCCTCTAAAAATTCCAGAAAAATATTTCCCCGGTGGAAAAGGTCTCGGAAATATTTCTACTACTAAGAACAAACCCCCTAAAATTCGAGAAAAATATTTCCCGGGTGGAAAAGGTCTCGGAAATATTTTTCCGACTAAGATCAAGCTTCTAAAAATTCGAGAAAAATATTTCCCGGATAGAAAAGGTCTCGGAAATATTTTTCCTACTAAGAACAAACCTCTAAAAATTCCAGAAAAATTTTTCCCTGGTGAAAAACGTCTCGGAAATATTTTTCCTACTAAGAACAAACCCCCTAAAATTCGAGAAAAATATTTCCCGGGTGGAAAAGGTCTCGGAAATATTTTTCCGACTAAGAACAAACCTCTAAAAATTCGAGAAAAATATTTCCCTGGTGAAAAACGTCTCGGAAATATTTTTCCTACTAAGATCAAACCTCTAAAAATTCGAGAAAAATATTTCCCGGGTGGAAAAGGTCTCGGAAATATTTTTCCTACTAAGAACAAGCCTCTAAAAATTCGAGAAATATATTTCCCGGGTGGAAAAGGTCTCGGAAATATTTTTCCTACTAAGAACAAGCCTCTAAAAATTCAAGAAATATATTTCCCGGGTGGAAAAGGTCTCGGAAATATTTTTCCGACTAAGAACAAGCCTCTAAAAATTCGAGAAAAATATTTCCCTGGTGGAAAAGGTCTCGGAAATATTTTTCCTACTAAGAACAAGCCTCTAAAAATTCGAGAAAAATATTTCCCGGATAGAAAAGGTCTCGGAAATATTTTTCCGACTAAGAACAAGCCTCTAAAAATTCGAGAAAAATATTTCCCGGATAGAAAAGGTCTCGGAAATATTTTTCCTACTAAGAACAAACCTCTAAAAATTCGAGAAAAATATTTCCCTGGTGAAAAACGTCTCGGAAATATTTTTCCTACTAAGATCAAACCTCTAAAATTCGAGAAAAATATTTCCCGGGTGGAAAAGGTCTCGGAAATATTTTTCCTACTAAGAACAAGCCTCTAAAAATTCGAGAAATATATTTCCCGGGTGGAAAAGGTCTCGGAAATATTTTTCCGACTAAGAACAAGCCTCTAAAAATTCGAGAAAAATATTTCCCGGGTGGAAAAGGTCTCGGAAATATTTTTCCTACTAAGAACAAGCCTCTAAAAATTCGAGAAAAATATTTCCCGGATAGAAAAGGTCTCGGAAATATTTTTCCGACTAAGAACAAGCCTCTAAAAATTCGAGAAAAATATTTCCCGGGTGGAAAAGGTCTCGGAAATATTTTTCCTACTAAGAACAAGCCTCTAAAAATTCGAAAAAAATATTTCCCGGTTGGAAAAGGTCTCGGAAATATTTTTCCTACTAAGAACAAGCCTCTAAAAACTCGAGAAAAATATTTCCCGGGTGGAAAAGGTCTCGGAATAATTTTTCCTACTAAGAACAAGCCTCTAAAAATTCGAGAAAAATATTTCCCGGGTGGAAAAGATCTCGGAAATATTTTTCCTACTAAGAACAAGTCTCTAAAAATTTGAGAAAAAAATTTCCCGGATAGAAAAGGTGTCGGAAATATTTTTCCTACTAAGAACAAGCCTCTAAAAATTCCAGAAAAATATTTCCCCGGTGGAAAAGGTCTCGGAAATATTTCTACTACTAAGAACAAACCCCCTAAAATTCGAGAAAAATATTTCCCGGGTGGAAAAGGTCTCGGAAATATTTTTCCGACTAAGATCAAGCTTCTAAAAATTCGAGAAAAATATTTCCCGGATAGAAAAGGTCTCGGAAATATTTTTCCTACTAAGAACAAACCTCTAAAAATTCCAGAAAAATTTTTCCCTGGTGAAAAACGTCTCGGAAATATTTTTCCTACTAAGAACAAACCCCCTAAAATTCGAGAAAAATATTTCCCGGGTGGAAAAGGTCTCGGAAATATTTTTCCGACTAAGATCAAGCTTCTAAAAATTCGAGAAAAATATTTCCCGGATAGAAAAGGTCTCGGAAATATTTTTCCTACTAAGAACAAACCTCTAAAAATTCCAGAAAAATTTTTCCCTGGTGAAAAACGTCTCGGAAATATTTTTCCTACTAAGATCAAACCTCTAAAAATTCGAGAAAAATATTTCCCGGGTGGAAAAGGTCTCGGAAATATTTTTCCTACTAAGAACAAGCCTCTAAAAATTCGAGAAAAATATTTCCCGGATGGAAAAGGTCTCGGAAATATTTTTCCTACTAAGAACAAGCCTCTAAAAACTCGAGAAAAATATTTCCCGGGTGGAAAAGGTCTCGGAATAATTTTTCCTACTAAGAACAAGCCTCTAAAAATTCGAGAAAAATATTTCCCGGGTGGAAAAGATCTCGGAAATATTTTTCCGACTAAGAACAAGCCTCTAAAAATTCGAGAAAAATATTTCCCGGGTGGAAAAGGTCTCGGAAATATTTTTCCTACTAAGAACAAGCCTCTAAAAATTCGAAAAAAATATTTCCCGGGTGGAAAAGGTCTCGGAAATATTTTTCCTACTAAGAACAAGCCTCTAAAAACTCGAGAAAAATATTTCCCGGGTGGAAAAGGTCTCGGAATAATTTTTCCTACTAAGAACAAGCCTCTAAAAATTCGAGAAAAATATTTCCCGGGTGGAAAAGATCTCGGAAATATTTTTCCTACTAAGAACAAGTCTCTAAAAATTTGAGAAAAAAATTTCCCGGATAGAAAAGGTGTCGGAAATATTTTTCCTACTAAGAACAAGCCTCTAAAAATTCCAGAAAAATATTTCCCCGGTGGAAAAGGTCTCGGAAATATTTCTACTACTAAGAACAAACCCCCTAAAATTCGAGAAAAATATTTCCCGGGTGGAAAAGGTCTCGGAAATATTTTTCCGACTAAGATCAAGCTTCTAAAAATTCGAGAAAAATATTTCCCGGATAGAAAAGGTCTCGGAAATATTTTTCCTACTAAGAACAAACCTCTAAAAATTCCAGAAAAATTTTTCCCTGGTGAAAAACGTCTCGGAAATATTTTTCCTACTAAGAACAAACCCCCTAAAATTCGAGAAAAATATTTCCCGGGTGGAAAAGGTCTCGGAAATATTTTTCCGACTAAGAACAAACCTCTAAAAATTCGAGAAAAATATTTCCCTGGCGAAAAACGTCTCGGAAATATTTTTCCTACTAAGATCAAACCTCTAAAAATTCGAGAAAAATATTTCCCGGGTGGAAAAGGTCTCGGAAATATTTTTCCTACTAAGAACAAGCCTCTAAAAATTCGAGAAATATATTTCCCGGGTGGAAAAGGTCTCGGAAATATTTTTCCTACTAAGAACAAGCCTCTAAAAATTCAAGAAATATATTTCCCGGGTGGAAAAGGTCTCGGAAATATTTTTCCGACTAAGAACAAGCCTCTAAAAATTCGAGAAAAATATTTCCCTGGTGGAAAAGGTCTCGGAAATATTTTTCCTACTAAGAACAAGCCTCTAAAAATTCGAGAAAAATATTTCCCGGATAGAAAAGGTCTCGGAAATATTTTTCCGACTAAGAACAAGCCTCTAAAAATTCGAGAAAAATATTTCCCGGATAGAAAAGGTCTCGGAAATATTTTTCCTACTAAGAACAAACCTCTAAAAATTCGAGAAAAATATTTCCCTGGTGAAAAACGTCTCGGAAATATTTTTCCTACTAAGATCAAACCTCTAAAATTCGAGAAAAATATTTCCCGGGTGGAAAAGGTCTCGGAAATATTTTTCCTACTAAGAACAAGCCTCTAAAAATTCGAGAAATATATTTCCCGGGTGGAAAAGGTCTCGGAAATATTTTTCCGACTAAGAACAAGCCTCTAAAAATTCGAGAAAAATATTTCCCGGGTGGAAAAGGTCTCGGAAATATTTTTCCTACTAAGAACAAGCCTCTAAAAATTCGAGAAAAATATTTCCCGGATAGAAAAGGTCTCGGAAATATTTTTCCGACTAAGAACAAGCCTCTAAAAATTCGAGAAAAATATTTCCCGGGTGGAAAAGGTCTCGGAAATATTTTTCCTACTAAGAACAAGCCTCTAAAAATTCGAAAAAAATATTTCCCGGTTGGAAAAGGTCTCGGAAATATTTTTCCTACTAAGAACAAGCCTCTAAAAACTCGAGAAAAATATTTCCCGGGTGGAAAAGGTGTCGGAAATATTTTTCCTACTAAGAACAAGCCTCTAAAAATTCCAGAAAAATATTTCCCCGGTGGAAAAGGTCTCGGAAATATTTCTACTACTAAGAACAAACCCCCTAAAATTCGAGAAAAATATTTCCCGGGTGGAAAAGGTCTCGGAAATATTTTTCCGACTAAGATCAAGCTTCTAAAAATTCGAGAAAAATATTTCCCGGATAGAAAAGGTCTCGGAAATATTTTTCCTACTAAGAACAAACCTCTAAAAATTCCAGAAAAATTTTTCCCTGGTGAAAAACGTCTCGGAAATATTTTTCCTACTAAGAACAAACCCCCTAAAATTCGAGAAAAATATTTCCCGGGTGGAAAAGGTCTCGGAAATATTTTTCCGACTAAGATCAAGCTTCTAAAAATTCGAGAAAAATATTTCCCGGATAGAAAAGGTCTCGGAAATATTTTTCCTACTAAGAACAAACCTCTAAAAATTCCAGAAAAATTTTTCCCTGGTGAAAAACGTCTCGGAAATATTTTTCCTACTAAGATCAAACCTCTAAAAATTCGAGAAAAATATTTCCCGGGTGGAAAAGGTCTCGGAAATATTTTTCCTACTAAGAACAAGCCTCTAAAAATTCGAGAAAAATATTTCCCGGATGGAAAAGGTCTCGGAAATATTTTTCCTACTAAGAACAAGCCTTTAAAAATTCGAAAAAAATATTTCCCGGACAGAAAAGGTTTCGAAAATATTTTTCCTACTAAGAACAAGCCTCTAAAAATTCGAAAAAAACATTTCCCGGATAGAAAATGTCTCGGAAATATTTTTCCTACTACGAACAAGCCTCTAAAAATTCAAGAAATATATTTCCCGGGTGGAAAAGGTCTCGGAAATATTTTTCCGACTAAGAACAAGCCTCTAAAAATTCGAGAAAAATATTTCCCGGGTGGAAAAGGTCTCGGAAATATTTTTCCTACTAAGAACAAGCCTCTAAAAATTCGAGAAAAATATTTCCCGGATAGAAAAGGTCTCGGAAATATTTTTCCGACTAAGAACAAGCCTCTAAAAATTCGAGAAAAATATTTCCCGGGTGGAAAAGGTCTCGGAAATATTTTTCCTACTAAGAACAAGCCTCTAAAAATTCGAAAAAAATATTTCCCGGTTGGAAAAGGTCTCGGAAATATTTTTCCTACTAAGAACAAGCCTCTAAAAACTCGAGAAAAATATTTCCCGGGTGGAAAAGGTCTCGGAATAATTTTTCCTACTAAGAACAAGCCTCTAAAAATTCGAGAAAAATATTTCCCGGGTGGAAAAGATCTCGGAAATATTTTTCCTACTAAGAACAAGTCTCTAAAAATTTGAGAAAAAAATTTCCCGGATAGAAAAGGTGTCGGAAATATTTTTCCTACTAAGAACAAGCCTCTAAAAATTCCAGAAAAATATTTCCCCGGTGGAAAAGGTCTCGGAAATATTTCTACTACTAAGAACAAACCCCCTAAAATTCGAGAAAAATATTTCCCGGGTGGAAAAGGTCTCGGAAATATTTTTCCGACTAAGATCAAGCTTCTAAAAATTCGAGAAAAATATTTCCCGGATAGAAAAGGTCTCGGAAATATTTTTCCTACTAAGAACAAACCTCTAAAAATTCCAGAAAAATTTTTCCCTGGTGAAAAACGTCTCGGAAATATTTTTCCTACTAAGATCAAACCTCTAAAAATTCGAGAAAAATATTTCCCGGGTGGAAAAGGTCTCGGAAATATTTTTCCTACTAAGAACAAGCCTCTAAAAATTCGAGAAAAATATTTCCCTGGTGGAAAAGGTCTCGGAAATATTTTTTCTACTAAGAACAAGCCTCTAAAAATTCGAGAAAAATATTTCCCGGATAGAAAAGATCTCGGAAATATTTTTCCGACTAAGAACAAGCCTCTAAAAATTCGAGAAAAATATTTCCCTGGTGGAAAAGGTCTCGAAAATATTTTTCCTACTAAGAACAAGCCTCTAAAAATTCGAGAACAATATTTCCCGGATAGAAAAGGTCTCGGAAATATTTTTCCTACTAAGAACCAGCCTCTAAAAATTCGAGAAAAATAATTCCCGGGTGGAAAAGGTCTCGGAGATATTTTTCCTACTAAGAACAAGCCTCTAAAAATTCGAAAAAAATATTTCCCGGATGGAAAAGTTTTCGGAAATATTTTTCCTACTAAGAACAAGCCTCTAAAAATTCGAGAAAAATATTTCCCTGGTGGAAAAGGTCCCGGAAATATTTTTCCTACTAAGAACAAGCCTCTAAAAATTCGAGAAAAATATTTCCCGGGTGGAAAAGATCTCGGAAGTATTTTTCCGACTAAGAACAAGCCTCTAAAAATTCCAGAAAAATATTTCCCGGGTGGAAAAGGTCTCGGAAATATTTTTCCTACTAAGAACAAGCTTCCAAAAATTCGAAAAAAATATTTCCCGGATGGAAAAGGTCTCGGAAATATTTTTCCGACTAAGAACAAGCCTCTAAAAATTCGAGAAAAATATTTCCCGGGTGGAAAAGGTCTCGGAAATATTTTTCCGACTAAGATCAAGCTTCTAAAAATTCGAGAAAAATATTTCCCGGATAGAAAAGGTCTCGGAAATATTTTTCCTACTAAGAACAAGCCTCTAAAAATTCCAGAAAAATATTTCCGGGATAGAAAATGTCTCGAAAATATTTTACCTACTAAGAACAAGCTTCCAAAAATTCGAAAAAAATATTTCCCGGATGGAAAAGTTTTCGGAAATATTTTTCCTACTAAGAACAAGCCTCTAAAAATTCGAGAAAAATATTTCCCGGGTGGAAAAGGTCTCGGAAATATTTTTCCGACTAAGAACAAGCCTCTAAAAATTCGAGAAAAATATTTCCCGGGTGGAAAAGGTCTCGGAAATATTTTTCCTACTAAGAACAAGCTTCCAAAAATTCGAAAAAAATATTTCCCGGATGGAAAAGGTCTCGGAAATATTTTTCCGACTAAGAACAAGCCTCTAAAAATTCGAGAAAAATATTTCCCTGGTGGAAAAGGTCTCGGAAATATTTTTCCTACTAAGAACAAGCCTCTAAAAATTCGAGAAAAATATTTTGTCTGCCCTCATATAGAGTATTCGACGATTGCCCCCTGGCAATTGTAGCTTTTCTTATGTTTTTCAGAAAATTACTCGCCTCAAGACATTAACAACAGTTCTTTTAGAGCGTTTTTAACTATTTTTCAGCGTTAAACCAATTTGTAAAGCCAAATTGTCGTGAAAGTGAGTTTTTAACTACTTCAAACAAGAAATTTAATAAAAACTGCTTTAAATTTTTACTGAATGACAGCGCGAGGTGTTTACTATTACCTAGGGTGACCATACGTTCCGGAATGGCCGGGACAGTCCTAAATTTAGTCTTGTCTTGGATTTAGGCCCGGAAACTACGGAATTATGGACAATGCTAAATTCGTCTGCGGCGCATTTCATTAAATAATTTTCAATACTAGTATGTTTGTTTTTAAAGTTTTGCCTGCGGCGTAATTTTTATTGTATTGTGGAAACATAAAACGATTTTATAAAATTGAAACAGACCCTCTTCCTTCTACTCAAAAATTTTACTATTAGTTCGAAGCATTAAAAATTTCTTTCCGCTTACTCTAAACCCAGAGTTTGTTTTGAGGTGGTGTTGATTTTTAAGGCGTTGTTCCTGAATTTTTATATAGTGTACGACAAATTATTCGCAAGTTACAAATCTCTGAAACACGTGAGTTTGAAAAAATCGAAAAATTCAATTACCAACTGTTCTCAGAAAATCTGCGCGCCAGATTTTTTTTTCAAATTTTCTGCTAGTAAAAAAATACATGAATCCTACCATGCAAATTTTCATGCAAATCTGACATTATTTGCAATAAGAATAAATCTTCTCTAATGTCTTGCTTAAGGTCAGCTCCTCATGCAGTTCAAAACCAATAGAATTTGGTTTAGTTTTCATATAAAAAAACAATCGATTAAACCTTAATATATCAATATATCTATATATTGTTATTTGATTGTTTTTACTTGAATATAAATATACAGAAGTAATTGATTCTTGACCTATTATTCAACGCAAACTCTTAAAAATAAATTATTTACGGTAGAAGATATTTTAGTAATGACTATTTACTAACGTTTTGTATACGAAATCATCTTAAGTATTATTATCTGAAGAGAAATCGATATAAGAGATAAATATGGCATTAGGATTGGCCATAAATCTCAACGGCTATCAACGAGGACGCTTCATCACCAATAAGGAGTCATTTACCAATGATGTGTATTGAGTATTTGGATGCCACTTTAGATACAGGCAAATCTCTGCTCTGTATAGATATGTATGTGTTGAAAACGAATCTCTGTTATGGATCGCAGAGAAAAAAAAAATGGTAGATGAGAATAAATGTAAAAGATATCGCAAGAAAGGTAAGCCCAGGTATAATGCTGGTATCTACATGTAGATTGTAAGAATATACCTACCACCAATATTTCGGGCTAAACATATAAATATCCCACAGGAAACATTCGACACGTTATTAATTTCCTTCCGAATTGATTTAGGCACCGGAGCGAGAACAGATTGATGGATCTGGGACTCACGTGCAAAGAAAACATGAACCGAATTCGAATCGGTTTTCTAGGCGTTATCCTAGGACACATAACGGCCAATATATTAGTCCCTTACCTAGACTGTCACTGTCATTGTTGAATTTTGTTGAATAAAGTACAACTCAGATAGGTAGACATTAGAAAAATTAATGATGTCGTTTTAGAGTTTTAAATTATCAAAATCCATTTATTTCCAGCATACATAAGTACGTCGAATAGCGACACGCGTCCTATCCCTATAGTATTTCGCCTGATCCCTGTCTTCTGCGGGTGGCCAGGGTCAATAAGGAGTTTGAGGTTTTGCGACATATATAGTGATATAGCAAGACATACCACTACTGGATCAATGGAACCGTGTGTATTCAAGGATAACAAAAACCGTCATAAATTTTCAACATGTTAAACATAAAGCCAAGAGATCCTTGCTTGCAAAATGATTATTACAAAAGGACAATGTCTGACCATCACTTAAGCGACGGGATACGTAAAGCATAACATGAGACACAATTGTATTTGAACTTTCAACAAATTGTTATTATCAATCAACGATGGCTGACTGAAATGGTGGTATAGCTGGATTTATCTTTATGTAACTTTTGTCTACCACACGTTGATCCATTGGAATGGGATAACCCACTCAAGTAATACATTGTCTCCTAGGATTTTTGGGGATATCTGTCGGTGTACATTATATTTATTTACACAGTATACTAACTAAATATAGTACCTACTGTAAAGTCAGTTGAATCTGTTTAGATATTTTAACCAAAAAAAATCTCCTTGGAAACGACTGAACATCGTTGTCACGAAAGGACAAAGCTTGTCTCCATGGAAGACAGAAAACCGCAGTTCAACATAATCTAATGCCATTCAGAACTGGAAATAATTTTATGGTCTGAAAGGTATTGCTTTGCAGTATATTTATTCCAGAGGAATCGGAATGTGTGTCACCAAAAACCTATAGCAACACTCAATCTTAGTTGCTTTTAAAAAATATGCGAGTATTTCAAAACCATAAGTGAATTTTCTGACATTTACACTGGTTTTGGAGAAAAACAATTCGGTTAATTCGTACGTGTAGTTTCAACAATTTTGAAATGTCTATGATAGTTTGGTCAAATCAGTTACAGAGACCTAATGCCGTTTCTCTGACGTTGATCTTGCATTAAATTCTCATAATCGATACATGATGTTTTTTTTATTAAATTTTTCCAAATCCCCAGTGTTTAAATTACAATTATTTTCATCGATATCCGGAACTTGAATAGAAATGATTTCGAGAGGACAAGGTTTTTGTCCGCTTATGTGGGATGTCAGATCAGCAGAGGGGAAGGGGGCGAGGGGGAGAAAATTAATTTTATTTTTAAGGCATTTATTTGCATTTATAGTTTAGAGCAGAGTTGACCGCCTTTGGCTCACTAAGCTTCTCACATCCTTAACATTTTTATCGATAGCGAGAAAGCATTTTACGCAATTATTACCAATGTTGTCACATTTTAAATTCTACCTATGGAACAGCGGACTAAAAATGAGCGACTTCTATGAGTAAAACGTTTTACCCTTGGAGCACAATGAACGCAATCAAGCCGCAACTAAGGACGCTTCGAACTGTCACGCAACGCAGTTCAGGAGCGGTTGAGCGCAATAGAAGCGTCGTCTGTTGCGTTGTGAGACAAACACAGAAAAATTAAAAGTGAAATAAAGTAGAAAAATATATAAAAAATGGATAATTTTGAAGCCACTTTGAAGTCAAACTTTCAATAAGATTTTTTAAAATTTATTCCAATCGGATTTTGATGTATGGGAGTTTTATGTAAGATCCTATCCTAAATAACTTTTGTTCTTTACCTTTTTTGATAAGATGCACCGTTTTTGAGATATTTGCAAAAAACGTTTTCGTTCGTATGGGGGGTACCCCCCCTAATGGTCAATTTTTGCCCATTAACGAACTTAGCCTCGCATTTTACGAAAAACGGATCTGCGCCAAATTTCAAGTCTCTAGCTCAATCCATGCGCCCGAAATCCGCGCCTAAGGCAGACAGACGGACAGACGGACAGATGGACGGAAAGACGGACGGACGGACAGACGGACGGACGGACGAACGGACAGACGGACGAACGGACAGACGGACAGACGGACAGACGGACGGACGGACGGACGGACAGACGGACGGACGGACGGACGGTCGGTCGGACGGACGGACGAACAGACGGACGGACGGACAAGCAAAATTCAATTTTTTTATCATTCTAAACACACTGGTGTAATTAATTTTTGTGTGTGATGACGGGATCTTGGCGTTACAAACGGTAAGGCAAATTTAATATACCCTTTGGTTTCACCATACCGGTATAAATATCTCGTTTCTTAAATCCAGACGTACTAAGCTTATATCGATTCCAAAGCATTCATATAAGGTTATGAAGCTCTCATTTTATGTCCGAGCAGCCAGGTTATGGAATAATCTTTCCATAGAGATTCGTTGTCTTAAAAATGTTAACGTTTTCAAAAGGGGGGTTTTTTCGAATTAGATCGGCCACCACAGTGGTGATATTGTTGATCTTGATATTAGGAGTCTTTCAAATTTCGCGACCGTATTCCCCGCAACTCCCTATGACTCTGGCACCTTGGATTCAGAATTTCGAGCAGTGAAATGTAAACTTTGCCTGTCTTGTTATCATAGCGTTAACCCTCCATCCTCACTCATTGGTTTAATTACCAATTCCAACTTATCTATCTTGTTTGGTTTTTTTTTGTGCGGAGCTGGGCGTTTTATCGGTCATTGAGGCAGCAAGAGCGTATCTAGGTTAAAAACAAAAGAAATTTCATTTTCTTTGGAGGACTTACTAAAAACTCAGTACTAGGATCTTTTATTTATTTAGAACTCGTGTTCAACTTACTTCAAGAGTCATTGAAAACAAGCGGTGTCAAATTTCGTATTTATAGTCGAGCTAGGTAGATTATTTCCTAATGTAAAAACGAAATTATTTTTTATTTCTATTTTTATATTCTACTAGCTTGCATACCCGCCGTTGCCGGGTTAAGTTTTTCGTATAAGTTTTAGAATACAAAGAAAACCGGAAAGAACTTAAAAACTTTTGAGAAAAATCTTATCCTTGCAGGACTCTCCTTTGCGAATTAGTCTAACACCAGATTCGTGACCAGCGATCCCGAAAACCCCCTAATGCTAATTTTTCCCGGCAAGAACGGGAAAGGCTATTCGGATTATCCTTACAGGACCTTTACCCCGAAAACTTTCTAATGCCATTTTTCCCCGGGAAAAGCGGGAAAAGGATATTTGCGTTATCCTTACAGGACCTTCCGTTTTGAATTTTGAAAATCTAACACCGGATTCATGATCAGCGACCCCGAAAACCCCCGAGTGAAACTTTTCAGCCTCCTATTGAGCAGGATTAATGGCGAAAATCACGGTTTAAAAACAACCAAACCCCCTTTACCCCCCGATCACCCCCTTAGGGGTAAAATTTCGGAAAACCCCGCCTTAGTGAGCGCCTACGTGATGGTTGGGACATACTGTGAAAGTTTCAAGTTTCTAGCTTCAGGGGTTTGGGCTGGGCGTTGATGAGTCAGTCAGTCAATCAGGTTAAACGATTTTAGATAGATAGATAGCTAAGTATATCTTAAAAAGAATTATCTGTATATGAATTATAAAAATTGTATGAAATAACTTGTTGTACAAAAAGGCAACATGCCTTAAATTCGAAATAAATAAAATAAAATATATATTTATATAATACTAGCAGACCCTACGAATGCCAGCTTAAAGTTTTTTGTATAAATTTTAGAATGCAAAAAAACCATAAATAATTTAAAAACTTTTGGGAAAAAATATTATTCTTACAGGACCTTGCGTTTCGAATTTTGAAATTTCAACAACAGATTCGTGATAAGCAACCATGAAAACCTCCTAAAGCCAGTTTTTGCGAGAAAAATTGGAAAAAGGATATTTGCGTTATCCTTACAGGACCTTCCGTTTAGACTTTTTAAAAACTATTACCGGATGCGTGATCAGCGACCCCGAAAATCCCATAATGCCAATTTTTCCGGGTAAATTTTGGAAAAAGAATATTTTCGTTATCCTGACAGGACCTTCCGTTTCGATTTTTAAAAATCCCACTGCAGAGCTGTGATCAGCGAGCTCAGAAACCCCCTAATGCAATATTTCCTGGAACAAATGGGAAAAAGATACTTCCGTTACCCTTACAGGACCTTCCGTTTCGAGTTTTGAAAATCTAACACCGGATCCGTCATCAGCGAACCCAAAAACCCCATAATGCAATTTTTTTCTCAGATAAAATGAGAAGGATACTTCGTTATCCTTACAGGTCTTTCCGTTTCGAACTTTGAAATTCCAACACCGGATTCGTGATCAGCGACCCCAAGAACCCCATAATGGCAATTTTTCCGGGGAAAAATATGGAAAAAGGATATTTGCGTTATCCTTACAGGACCTTCCCTTTAGCATTTGAAAAATCGAACACCGGATTCGCGATCATAGACCTCGAAAATCCCTTAGTGGCAATTGCATCAAGAAAAATTGGAAAAAAGACATTTGCGTTAATCTTGCAGGACTTTTCGGTTAGAATTTTGAAATTCCAACACCGGATTCGTGATCATTTTCCGGGGAGAAATGGGAAAAAGGATATTTTCATTATCCTTACAGGACCTTCCTTTTCGAATTTTGAAAATATAATACCGGATTCGTGATCAGCGCCCCCAAAAACCCCCTTATACAGATTTTTCCGAGGAAGAACGGGAAAAAGGATATTTATCCTTACAGGACTTTTCGTTCCGAATTTTGAAAATCTAATATCGGATTCGTGATCAGCGCGCCAAAAACCCCCTTATACCGATTTTCCGAGGAAAAACGGAAAGAGGATATTTATCCTTACAGGACTTTTCGTTTCGAAATTTGAAAATCTTATATCGGATTCGTGATCAGCGATCCCAAACATAAAGCCAATTTTCCCGGGGAATAACGGGAAAAAGGATATTTCCGTTATCCTTTCAGGACCTTCCATTTAGAATTTTAAAAATCTAACACCGGATTCGCGGTCAGCGACCCCGGAAACCTTATGCCGATTTTCCCAGGAAAAACGCGAAAAAGGATATTTGCGTTATCCTTACAGGACTTTCCGTTTCGAATTTTAAAAATCTAACACCGGATTCGCGGTCAGCGACCCCGGAAACCTTATGCCGATTTTTCCCAGGAAAAACGGGAAAAAGGATATTTGCGTTATCCTTACAGGACCTTCCGTTTAGAATTTTGAAAATCTAATACCGGATTCGTGATCAGCGCCCCAAAAACCCCCTTATACCGATTTTTCCGAGGAAGAACGGGAAAAAGGATATTTATCCTTACAGGACCCTCCGTTTCGAATTTTGAAATTCCAACACCGGATTCGTGATTAGCGACCCCAAAAACCCCATAATGGCAATTTTTCCGGAGAAAAATGGGAAAAAGGATATTTGCGTTATATTTACAGGACCTTCCGTTTCGAATTTTGAAAATATGATACCGGATTCGTGATCAGCGCCCCCAAAAACCCCCTTATACAGATTTTTCCGAGGAAGAACGGGAAACAGGATATTTATCCTTACAGGACTTTTCGTTTCGAATTTTGAAAATCTAATATCGGATTCGTGATCAGCGCGCCAAAAACCCCCTTATACCGATTTTCCGAGGAAAAACGGGAAAAAGGATATTTATCCTTACAGGACCTTTCGTTTCGAATTTTGAAAATCTAATATCGGATTCGTGATCAGCGACCCCAAAAACCCCATAATGCAAATTTTTCCGGGGAGAAATGGGAAAAAGGATATTTTCATTATCCTTACAGGACCTTCCGTTTCGAATTTTGAAAATCTAATATCGGATTCGTGATCAGCGCGCCAAAAACCCCCTTATACCGATTTTCCGAGGAAAAACGGGAAAAAGGATATTTATCCTTACAGGACCTTTCGTTTCGAATTTTGAAAATCTAATATCGGATTCGTGATCAGCAACCCCAAAAACCCCATAATACCAATTTTTCCGGCGAAAAGTCGGAAAAAGGATATTTGTATTATCCTTACAGGACCTTCCGTTTCGAACTTTGAAAATCTAATATCGAATTCGTGATCAGCGACCCCAAAAACCCCATAATGGCAATTTTTCCGGGGAAAAATGGGAAAAAGGATATTTTCATTATCCTTACAGGACCTTCCGTTTCGAATTTTGAAAATCTAATACCGGATTCGTGATCAGCGACCCCAAAAACCCTATAATGCAAATTTTTCTGGGGAAAAATGGGAAAAAGGATATTTTCATTATCCTTACAGGACCTTCCGTTTCGAATTTTGAAAATCTAATACCGGATTCGTGATCAGCGACCCCAAAAACCCTATAATGCAAATTTTTCCGGGGAAAAATGGGAAAAAGGATATTTTCATTATCCTTACAGGACCTTCCGTTTCGAATTTTGAAAATCTAATACCGGATTCGTGATCAGCGACCCCAAAAACCCTATAATGCAAATTTTTCCGGGGAAAAATGGGAAAAAGGATATTTTCATTATCCTTACAGGACCTTCCGTTTCGAATTTTGAAAATCTAATACCGGATTCGTGATCAGCGACCCCAAAAACCCTATAATGCAAATTTTTCCGGGGAAAAATGGGAAAAAGGATATTTTCATTATCCTTACAGGACCTTCCGTTTCGAATTTTGAAAATCTGCATAGCTAAAAACCTGCTCCTGGCAACGCAGATGATTTTGCAAAAAACCGCGTAAAAATCGGTCCAGTAGTTTTTGAGTTTTGTAATCTCAAACAAACAGACAAACAGACAGACAAACAGACAAACATCCATTTTTATATATATAGATTTTTTCCCAGAGATTGAAATATTTTTTTATTTATTCATATAAATGAGTAGATACCTACTAAAAAAATATATATTAATCTAGATAAAAGAACAACACGCCAATATATCATAATTTTGGAAATCCAAATAATTCAGAAAAAAATGTTTTATAAATATCTATTTATTCTCATCAGAATAATAAATGTTAGCTTTCATCAAAATATTTCCTTGAATAGAAAATATAAAAGTGATTGCATTACATTATCTCGAAAAGAAAACAACTCTTGGTTTATGTACGAAAATCCTATGAAATAAACTAAAGGATCTTGTTTTATTAGAACAGATTTATTTAGCATGATACACTAGAGCCGAAAGTCATTTTATGTGGTTAATCCCAAAAGAAAATTAACGATAGGGCTTTTTACCTATCCTTTAATGTTTAGAACACAAATCAACATACAATGATATATGAAGATCTATTTCGGCATTAACATACTTGGTCTGATATGCGGATTCCAGAAAAAATGTCTTGCTGAAATTGTATTTTATATAATATAACTAGACTAGTCGGTACTGTTATCAAATTCGCTTAAATGCCTTCGGTATGCGATGCATGAAAAGATGCTGAAAACAAGCTTAAATAAGACTAGAAATGGCAAAAGGAGAAAATTAAACTATGGTAGATGAAAATCTACGAAGGAAGATACTTTCCATTTGCGACATAAGTACTGTGTCTCTCAATCACTTGGAATATTCTTGAACTTAAAAAATGTTTCTGGATAAACCGGAGAATACTTATTTTAAGAGTACCTGTACTTGGTAGCAGCTCGTTTATAAGCTCCTTCGTTTTTGGTCTATGCAAATATGATGAACAAAAAAAACTAAAGAAAAAAGATAAGAAATAAAAACCTCGAAGAGATTTGACACAATCCTCTATTTCAGCAGTCTATACTGGTACAGCCGTATGTAGATATCTATATAGGTGTAAGCAAAAATTCATATAAAAATTTATGCAAATTCACTTTAAGCGAAGAAAATCTTGGAAAATGTTGATTCTATAAGTATGGATACAGATAGGTAGGTACTCGTAGACATTCTCCATACGACCGCAATGTGAATGAGAATGCTTTAGCTTTTTGTGTGACCTTTTTATATGCGGCGGAATATCTTCGTTATACGAAATGTCGGAAACTTTTGGAGTTAGTGAAAGATTGTACAATGATGGCATCACATTTCATAACACATTGCCCTCCACTAACGATCCTTATAAGGCAAATGAGATGCGGTTAAGTCTTTTATGCAAAATTTAATATAAAAATTTGCAATGTGAGCAACTCAAAGTGCATTTAGTAAAAAAAAAAATTGCGTGCCGCTGGTTGCATAGTGACAACGTATGCTTAGATGATCACTAACAAAATTCCAATGTAACAGATGCGGTAGTAATTTAATATTTCTCATGAAACCCATGCAAAAAAAAGGTATTACGATTACAACAAATGTAAGTTTTCAACAGAAAACTATATCCACGATAGTCGATATTGTAAAAGAACAATTCACGATCGCTTAAAAAATAATTTTAGTGTACCCCACACAGAAAAAAATAATTGGTTTAACAAAAAAAAATTCGTAAATATTACTGAAGTTTGTATATACTTCGTAATATTAACAAATTTTAGTAACTATACGAAAAAATATTTGTTAATATTACGAAGTATATACAAAACTTCAGTAATATTTACGAATTTTTTTTTGTTAAACCCATTTTGTAAATAATACAAAATTATTTTTTTCTGTGCAGAAACCGAAAGTTGCTGTCCAACAAACTATGGTCCTCCTGTCTTCTCTGTATCGCCCTCGTATCCGTATCGCATCAGCTCTAATTAGTGGGGAAAGAGTGGGTTAAATTGAGATTGGTTAAAAATTATAGTGGCCGTTCATAAAATACGTCATACTTAACTTCGTACCAAAAATTATGAGAAAGCGGGAAAAGCTAAAATTAGCGTGATGTATTTGATCGGCCTTATGATGAAAACGGGATCCAGATATCTTAATATGTTCACGAAATATCAAATCAGGTTGAATTTTTCTCTCTGGCTATCTCTCTCTCGTTCTACGCACTACAAATGGTTTGTGCCCACAGAACTATAACATAGAACAACTGTCACCATACAAAGCTCTGCTGAAAAATGGTCCCAAAAGTATTTCCCTCTTTATCGTACTTGAACGTATCCACTGAACTGTATAAGGTCGCGAAATTCAAATTTAGTTTGCCGCGAAATTCAAATTTCACAAGTTTGAGCCTAACTTTAGGCGCAAACAAATAACTTTAGGCGCCAACACCATTCCGAAAGTCTATTTTCCTTTGACAGCTCACTGTTTAAACGAGAGGACTATATTTATTTTCATACGGTTATCTTGCTCTTACTTGACTCGTTTTGATTCACTGAACTGTATTGAAATGGGACCATTTGAGACAGCAAATCGAGCGATTTAGTATATCTATGTTTGTGCCCTACTAGTATTTTTTGTTTATGATGCGTATCTGTCATTAAAAGTGTATCTTATATAGTAGCAAATACGTGCCATACACCAAAAATGCTGGTAGGGTGGTTTTGGCTTTTTGCAATATCTCTCGCCAAAAGTCTCGGTTGCGGGCATACGGAATGTAAATTTAATATTATATCAAATGCAATGCACATTTAATATTATACACGTCTTAGAGATGAACATTTCATTTGCAATTAGTTAAATCCCACCCACCAATTCCAACCTACTCATCAACTCTCACCAACTAACCCAGGTAACCAGCCACCCAGTCACATACCCACCAACCCACTCGCCCACGGTCCCTGCGGAACCCTTTGGGTTGATATTAGATGGTTCCGCTGACATTAGAACGTTTTTCTCATACCATACTATTTAAATTTATTTTAATTATTTCGAATGGTCATTCCATTTCAACTAATTAAATATTTATTTAAATATTGATTAAATTTTGTTATCCATCGTATACACCGGTGTGAGGCAACTATTTTGTGATTGTACTTTGGATTTTTTTGAACAAAAATGATTATAGAATATCAAATATAATATTATATTCATTTTTCACAAATCTTTTTTAGCTTAGAATTATTTAGGAGTTAGGTTTAAAGAATGTATTGCTTAAAATGTGCTCCAGTTTTGCATCCATATTCTCTTCGCATCGGCTCGGGTCTCCCTTTCCGCTCTGCTGTGGATCACAGACCGCAGAAGACTTTCCGAGCCGGGTCACTTTCCCTCATTCGAATTCCGTGACCAGTCCAGTGGAGACTATTAAGCCGTATGAGCTTGACTATGGGTATAGTTTGATATCGCTTATTTTAGGGTGACCATACGTCTCGAAATGCCACACTAAAATCCCTAAAAAAAATTTGTTAATTACTGACCTCAGAAATTACTCCCTTGTGCGCCTTTTCTCTCAAAAATTGGCCTGCGGTGCTTTTTTTAAATAAATGTATAGTAAGATGGTTATTTTTAAAAGTTGTGCGTGCGGCGCCATTTTTTTATGTATTTTGAAAACAAAAAATAAAAAAAATAAAAAAAAATTTTTTAAAAAAAAGCTTTTATTAAAAAAGAATGCACTAAAAAGAAAAAAATAATTTTCTGGACGCTGTGTATCACAAATATAAAAGCTTTTTAAAAGCGAGATAAATTTTTATTTTATTGTTTTATGCTTTATCTCGCTTTTTAAAAGCTTTTATATTTGTGATACACAGCGTCCAGAAAATTATTTTTTTCTTTTTAGTGCATTCTTTTTTAATAAAAGCTTTTTTTTAAAATTTTTTTTTTTATTTTTTTTATTTTGTTCTTTTTAGTCTTCGAATATATATCCTTACATTTGAGATGTCCTTACAGGCTTTTTAACTTGAGAATCGTATTCAGCGACCCCAAAAATCCCCAGAATAGATTTTTTTCCGGAAAATTTGGAGAAAGGGATAATCACGTTATCCTTACAGGACCTTCCGTTATCCTTACAGACTTTTTAATGGCAGATTCGGATTTAGCGACCTCAAAAACCCCCAGAGTAGATTTTTTTCCGGAAAATTTGGAGAAAAGGATAATCACGTTATCCTTACAGGACCTTCCGTTATCCTTACAAGGACGAAGTAGTGAAAATATTGTATTGTCATCGGACTTATATAAGTGTGCAAAATTTCAAGTCAATCGGACAAGTGGAAGTGGGTCAAAATTGGGTTGCAAGATTTGATCTGACAGACAAACAGACAGACAAATAGACAGACAAACAGACAGACACGAAGGCAAGCTAAATAAAAGCTTTTAAAAACACCCATTACAAGTTTTATATGATCACAAGTAAAAAACAAACATTGAATCAAACCCTATTTCCTCTGAAAATTCGTGGGTTCCATGGTGAAAGCGATCCGATAAATGGACACCTCCCATGACCGGATAAAAATTTTGGTCCTGTGAGTGTCAGCTTATGGGAGCTTTCACTGTATATGTACGTGTTTTTCTTTTATAATTATATCTTATGCTAGCTCCCACATTGTTAAAAAAAATGTTTAATTTAGAGAACTAAATTCTCAGTTGAACGATAAAATTCTATTTGAATAATATTAATTAATTTTTTTACCTCGATTTAAATGCGTTAAAAGCTTTGGGAAATTATATGGCACTTCCAAATATCTTCAGTGTAAAAGCTTTCAGAACATAAAACTATCCTTTTGTACATGAAACGACTTAATTAGCCTTTGTGTCATCATTAAATAAATTGAAAGCTAATCCCATCGTCATTGCCACCCCACACTATAGTGCTATACAGATATTCGACTGAAAGTAACTTGGTTGGCTGCTCGTGTGAAGACATTTTCCCGAAGACAAGCAAAAAAAAGCTTAATGGACTTAATCATTGCTCATAAATTATTGAGATTTGAACCCTTTTTTCTATGTCCTCATACAAAAGTTCCGGGTATGAAATTTTTTTTAACCTTAGCATTTCTTATCCTCTTCGTTGTTCTTTTAAGAATTCAGCAAGAAGAGCTTCCCTCAGTCTTGCACCTTTTTTATTATACCTGAGCAATATCAAACCCTATGGCACAAAAAGAGTATACCAAAGCCTGGGAATTATCTTAATTATGTTCTAGCAAGTAAACTTTTTAACATGATAATCGAAAACTTCGCGAAGACCGACTTCAATTCCTACTCCCAACAGAATTCAACGAAAGTTTTCAACTTGACTAGGAACACAACACAAAAAAAAGAGATTCTAAGAAAGAGGGAAAAAAATATTTATATGGAAAAACAGCTTTTTGAATCTTATCCTCTTTGCCGCCCTTATTGATATATAACGAAGGCTTTTAAAAAGTAGCCCTTTGCATAGAGCGCAAGTTGTGAGAGTCACGATTGGCGGGCGGGGTAAGTAAATTCCTGAAGCTTCTAACTTCTAGTCTGAAGTAGCAAAAAAGTCCTTGCTATGTACACCTCATCAATGAGTTGTTCTTTCATACTGTGGCCTTTTTGCGGAGGACGAACGAGCGAACTTTAATTGACCTATAAACGTGTTTCGAAAACGTAAACTTTCCCATACCATTTGAGGCGAAACGAACTCACTATACTATAGAATGCCAATAGGGAATCTTTTACGTTTCTTACTTCGGCAGGTGCCTCAGGGCCCTTAATTAATACGCTTTATGGCAATAAGAAATTTAATTTAAATGCAGTCAGGAAAACGAGTCATTTCCCCATTTCCCTCGGATCTATATTTTTCTGAATAATATTTGAAGTAATAAAGATGACTTTAATTTAACGAAATTCTTATTTCATGAATTTATTGTCTTTTGAAACCGAGTTTTATGCAAAACAGTCCAAAAATAAATCAGTTTTTGCTTTTCTATTCCATAGGGGGAAAGTATTGCATTCGTAACGGATACCATTTTTTGAAATTGTGCCCTTGTGTTTCTCCGAATTGAGATTTGAAAAACTTTCCATCATTTATCACGGAAAAAATCAATGGAAAATTACATCTTTTCTCTTAAAATCGCAATACCGATCGGGATTTGTGACCGGTCATAACATCAGAATAAGGCAGCTATTCTAAAAATGCACATGTTTAAAGTTAAATAATAAATATTTTCGTTCTACAAATGCATAATGCGAATTGGAATCTTATGATCTTATCGTAACAAAATAATCGTGAAGTTTTCTTGCAAGAGCCGTGGAATATCGGTGGTTGCGTTGCAAAAATGTAAAGAATTTTAATACCTTTAATTTTAAAAAACTTTTTTTTTTCGATTTTGATAAGCTTTTTTTTCGAAAAACCGTTAGTTTGCAAGCAATTCGCAAAAAAACATTTTTTTTAAAATTTTTAATGATAATATCTCGATAACGGTAAAAGATATCTGATAGCGGTAAAAGATAAAGTTACGGCAAACATTTTTCTCCTCGATTCTTATTATAATTAAACCACCAAAAACACGTTAAAAAAACTGTTTTTTTTTTAAATAACGGGATATCTCGATAACGGCTTGAGAGACGGGGTTTTAGTGCAAAATGTAGAAAATTTTATTGTCTCTAACTTTTGTTGTACATAAGACTACGGAGTAAATAACCAAAAACGAAATTGCGATTTTCAAAAAGGTGCCATTTTGGGTACTTCCGGTTAACGGATTTCCACCAAAAGTTGATAGGATCGTCCCATTCCAGCATTAGTTTTCGGGAATCTTGAGACATTAGTTTTTGGGAAATCTTGTACATAGGTCAGTCTATGTACAAGATTTTCCACTAAAGCAGGGTTTATACTCGACGAGTAACTCGCGGCAAGTAAAGAGAGGCAAGTAGTTTGCTTCGTTTACACGTTGCAAGTAAATCGTTGCAAGTAGAATGACAGCCGAAGGAAAACATAGCCTAAAATTTTCTGAGAAAAAATATCACGACTCTTTTTTGTGGAAAAATTTGCGAATTTCGACCTAAAACTGTTTGTTGTCGACGAGTTTTTTATACCCGTGTAGTTTTAGCAAAGCAGCAAATATAAAATGAACCGAAACACACACACATAAAACCACCTCATTTGTACGCGGTTCCATGTTCTTGTATTGGTTTTACTTGCTACAAAAATAGAATGGCTTTCTATTATTTTCGAGAGAGCAGCAAGTATTCTCAAACATATGCGAGCGTCGCACACTAGCTCAAATCGCGTGTATTTACGTCTACTTGCAGCGAGTTACTCGTCGTGTATAAACCCTGCTTAACGGATAGAAAGACATTTTCGTAATAATGCTCTAATCGACTCAGGGGAGCTCGGGAGCTTAGGCAAACATAAAAGGTCTACATGTATCATGAACACAATACTTTATTATACTACGTATAAGATAGTAAAAAAAACAATCACAAATAGTCGTTCATGAAATAAACAGAATACAAATTAATTTTTTACATTCCTTTCATTATTTAATCGCCACTTAAATTCTCGACAAAGATGATGACGCATATTAGTTACATATGAAAAAAGTAAAACTAATTCTTAAATAAAAAAAATATTTTTTTTCAAATGTGTGATATTTCAAAAATTTAAAACAAAATCAAACGTCTTCGATACTCACCAAAATCCAAAAAATAATTTCTTTTTTATGAACAAATAATTCAACTTAATCACAAATTTTATTACAAAGCACTTGAAATAATTCTTCCGACAATTTTCTGAGATCGGTTGATAATTCTTTTTATTAATATGGCAAAGACATTTATCAAATCGACAAAAAACATTGACAAAAGACCAACCAAAAATTTGTAACAACTTCGAGAATATTATTTTTGTTATACGGATAAAATATTTCTCTGGGTGTAATTACGCGTAATTTATCGAGTGAAACTGTTTTATGGAGGCCATTTTTGGTTTCACCATAAAAAGTTTGAATCGTTCCTATAAAAAAAACGAAATTGTATATAAGAATATCAAACTCGTATATTCAAATTAAAGTTTCTTTGATCACACATGATGATGATTCTAACAGATGCACTCAAATTATCGGATCTTTTTCGATTTAATTTAAAATTTTCAACTTTCTAGTTCAGAACAAACGTCCAATGTTCAATTTAGTGAAGGGTGTTGAATCGGAAAAATCGCCATAGCTTCAGGCGTTGAATAACACATGGCATGAAGAAGAACCCAAATAAATTGTTAAATGGCTGGAGGTCAAAAAGCGAAGAATTGGTTTAACTCGTAAAGAGAAATACATTTAATATAAACACATACATATATAGACGTATTGATGCCCATTGGCAAATACTTTTACTTGTTGGGGTAGAGTTTTTCATTTAGCTCCAAGTCTACCCTAAATTTTCCTCTAGATAATGCATATCGACAAATCACGGTTCCTCTCCCACCAACAATAAACTAGAGATGAAGAGAATCGGGCTATGTTATGTGATGGTCACAAAATACCGGATGGATTCTGTACGCATTTGTCCCTTAAAGGGAATTTCGGGCTTCTTGTTCTTGGGCGCTTCGTCCATTGTATTTTATATTCTTTAAACAAGTGAAGTTTGTCTGGATTGAATGAGTAGGGGCAAAAATAGCAATCAAGGGAACATATCCCTTCAGTTTCTATTGTGTCGTTCATTTATTTTTAGGGAGATAAAGTATATATAAGTTACCATACCATAATCCCTTTTTGATTGCTGTTCATTAGACATCTTTATTGATATAAGCGGATTAAGTTGAAAGTATCATTATTTCGCGTCAGCATATAAATAGCGAAAAGTTAAGTTTCGCCTGCAGCTAATTTAATGATAACAGCTGAACAGTTTGAGACCACCTAAAGCGCCTTTGTTATACAAATAATTAACTTTGAATTTTATTAAGGTTTTATTATAAACAAAGTAGACCTGTACATAATTGGAATGTATTACAAAGAATAAAAAATATTATTAAAAAAAATAACCAATCGCACTCAACTTGCTTTAAAGCCCTAGCACACCTAAGTGGATTTGGTCTTAAAATTGAACTTAAAATTGTAAACGGTGATTTTCCGTTGATAAGAGAAAGATAAATATACTTATTAGAAGAAGAGCGACACCACAAACTTCAGACCAACATTGAACTTAAAATTGACGAAAATTCTCGAATTTAGGACCAAAAGCGCTGACAATTTTCGTTTGCCTTTCTAAATTCGCGGAAATCCTGATATGACCAAACCAAACTTTGATATCAATTTTTGATGGTTCTTAGCATATTTCTCGGAAACTATGGGCTATTATAAAAAAATCACATAACCAAATTCATTTCTTGTATTTTTTCCTTTAACGGTTTTTACGTATCTTTAACGGTTCTCGAGATATTTGAAAAATTAATATTTTTTTTACATAAGTTTTTATACCCGTATGGTGAAACCAAAGGGTATATTAGATTTGCCTTACCGTTTGTAACGCCAAGATCCCGCCATCACACACAAAAATGAATTACACCAGTGTGTTCCGAATGATAAAAAAAATTGAATTTTGCATGTCCGTCCATCCGTCCGTCCGTACGTCTGCCCGTCCGTCCGTCTGTCCGTCTGTCCGTCTGTCCGTCCGTCTGTGGCGCGGATTGCGGGCGCACGGATTGAGCTAGAGACTTGAAATTTTGCGCAGATCCGTTTTTCGTAAAATGCGAGGCTAAGTTCGTTCATGGGCAAAAATTGACCATTAGGGGGGGTACCCCCCATACAAACGAAAAAGTTTTTTGTGAATATCTCAAAAACGGTACATCTTATCAAAAAAGTCCAAGAACAAAAGTTATTTAGGATATGATTCTACATAAAACTCCCATACATCAAAATCTGATTGGAATAAATTTTAAAAAATCTTATTGGAAAGTTTGACTTCAAAGTGGAATTTTGGTACAACTGTTCGAATTTTTTATACGAATATCACCATACGGGTCTCCAATGATTGCCAGATTGGCAATTATAGCTTTTGTTATGTTTGAAACTAAATATTGCAGAGGAGAGTTCTGTGTTGATCACAACTGATATTTAGTCAGATTATAAGCCAATAGATACTGCAAATTTTTTATTTATTTCGGTCACCGTAACATTATTCAACTACGTAGTTGCTAAAAAAAATTTTAAACTATATAATTTACCAATTCCTGGGAGTTCTCGTTACAACTTTTTAACTGCGAGATACAGTTTTAGCAACCCTGTGTGAAGAATCAATTTATAAGAACTTTTGTTGTCCTGGGAACAACTCTCTTCATTTGTAAGGGAAAGCAGTGAATGTTCACTTTGGACGCTACTTATACTTAAGGCGGCAAGGCTTGAAAAAATAAGAAAACGGATTTTTTTATCCTCTTTTCTTATTATAATTACACTAATTTCCCTACAGAACGCCACAAATCGCAGATCTCTATGACCACTAGAAGTGCTTCTAATATTTATTCAAAGTGGACAAGGTCGGGTGTTACAGGTCGGCCGCTCGGTAACCCGACCCACCTACAGCAGTTACCCGTCCCCTCACCCGATTCTGTTCTTATCTCCCAATCGCCACACAATATTTTCCAATTGATAAAACTTTAATTTTATTATAAAACTATTTATAAGGCTACTGTGGAGAAAACCTTTTGAAAAACATGTTTTTCACTTTTCAGGAAAATGTCACTTTTCAGGAATCCTGAAAAGTGACATTTTTTCAAAAAAATAACCATTTATTACAAACCTACAAGACATATTGCCATATTTTTTTTATTTGAAGATGGCAACACTGGCTAACAAAACAGATGTGGAAATGTCAAAACTCCCGCCAATTTTTGAAATATGGAATGTAGACCATCAAGAATGATCACACAAAATAACAAAAAAGTTTCACATGGGCTGTAGATAACAGTTTACATCAGAATAAATAAGAAACAGCTAAAAATATGTGATTTGGTATAAATAAAAAGTGTGCAAAAATTGATAAAGCTACGATAAGTGGTTTCTGAGAAAACCGGTCATTTGTCCCCCATAAGACATCATGTAAAATAGCCTTGCGGCCTTACCACCTTGATGTAATTGTAAAATTAAAAAAAAATAGATGTGTAGACGTGAAATTGTGGCGTTCTTAAAGTTTCAATCCGATGTATTACGGATTTGTTACTAGCAATTTAAAAAAAAATGGGGGTATATTGACCCCAAGGTACAGACAAAAGGTTAAATCCGTTGCTGTCAAACTTTACGGTAGATATTTTACCTTTAAGTCTTTGTCCACATATGTTTTTGTAGACTTTAAATAACCTTTTTAAAGACAATCAACATAGTAAAAAAATTCAAGCCAAAGATATCTTAATGAAAATAGCATAAAACGCAAAATTTATGATAAAATAAATTGTAAACAAGGATTATTATCACAATCACGCTAACTAAATTTGAAGCAGACTTATCGCTTTAGCAGTAAATCATATGCGGTAACTTTTTCGAGGAGACAACAAATTTGTTACCAGCAAGTTTTATAATTTTGTCTTTTACAACAAAGATTAACGGCACGTAAACACTTTGACATTTCTGTTACAGAAGTCAATGACATTTGAACACGAACTTTTGACCACTAAAGAATACATTGTTGTTACTAACTTCCGTTCATTATCATCACATGTCGCGAGATAAGGTCAAACAGGGATTCATGTTACCAACATGCTATTGTTATTTGGTAAGCCACTTTGATAATCACAGTACGGTATGAAAGCCGATATGCACCCATAATTTTTTTTTCTCAGTCAATTATATGTATATAATAACTAATATTTCCGCATTGAACATCCCCCGATGCGTTGTCGTTGGTTTAGGGTAAATGCATGCAAATCACCCCTATTAACACTAGAACTAAATACTTGAACTACTGTTGTTTCGTATAATTAGGTATACCTTCGCTCAGTCTACGTCTACGACATAAGGAAAATAAAAGCAAATTTATCGAGATTTTTTTTGTTGTTCTTTTTTTGATTTACAGTATTTACAAGTCAAAATTCCGAGGATCAAAATTCCGCGACGAAATATGAGGCGTTGGGAACGAAATGGGTCCAACACCAAAAATAACTTTTTGAGATTATTGGATATGAAAATTTCGTAGAAATTGTCGGCGAGTTGGTATCTACGGTTTTTTGTATAATAATCGGGAAAAACTGTTAATTAGGGTTTCTTATCAAAAGCGATCAAAAATTAAAATTTCGATAAGCTTTTAAGGACGAAATTGTGGGATTGCACAAAGAGAGTTTGAAGGTTTTGAAAATTAAAAATTTGATAGATCATTTTAAAAGATTTTCTTTTTCTTTACTTATAAGGAAAATCGTACAAACGTATGATGCGTTGAGAGCAAAAGAGTCGTTGAGAGCCAAAAAGTGGACTGTACAAACGACTTTTCGAGATAAATGGATTTAAAAATAATTGTAGGAATTACCGGTTTTTGTGTAAAAAGTTCATATTCGGGGAAATTATACTAAAGAAGTTTTCAATTGAAATTTAAAAAAATTATTTTAATGGTTTTTCTAAAAAAAATGTTGGTTGGAACACTTTTGCTCTCAATGCCTCAAATAATCAAAGCAAAAGAATGTGCAAGTAATAGTGGCCCAACTCGCATAAAAATTTATCTGACCTTATTATACCCGTATGGTGAAACCAAAGGGTATATTAGATTTGCCTTACCGTTTGTAACGCCAAGATCCCGTCATCACACACAAAAATGAATTACACCAGTGTGTTTAGAATGATAAAAAAAATTGAATTTTGCATGTCCGTCCGTCCGTCCGTTCGTCTGTCCGTCCGTCTGTCCGTCCGTCTGTCTGTGACGCGGATTGCGGGCGCACGGATTGAGCTAGAGACTTGAAAGTTTGCACAGATCCGTTTTTCGTAAAATGCGAGGCTAAGTTTGTTAATGGCCAAAAATGGAACATTAGGGGGGGGGGGGGGTACCCCTTATACGAACGAAAACTTTTTTTGCGAATATCTCAAAAACGGTGCATCCAATCAAAAAAGTGCAAGAACAAATGTTATTTAGAATATGATTTACATAAAACTCCCATACATCAAAATCCGATTGGAATAAATTAAAAAAAAATCTTATTGGAAAGTTTGACTTCAAAGTGGAATTTTGATACAACTGTTCGCTGTTCACTTAAACCACCATACGGGTTTTCAATAATTGCCAGATTAGCAATTATAGCTTTTGTTATATTTTAACTTTCTTTTATAGCCAGTGCAAAAATGAAAAACTCCATAACATTAATTTAGTTTAAAAAAAAATCCTATATTCCTATAGGGAGAAAAACGAATTGTCTCAAAGTCATCACTTAGTTTTGATTAGATTTAGAGACTCCCGCCTCCGGAAGTAGGAACCGTTTTCCAGATGAAATATTCAGTTTTTAAGTAACACAAGAGATTGTAAGAAGGGCATTGCGCCTTTCATGCGCATCAAAAATCGTGACTTTGTGGTACCGACAACTATTTTCCGCCCCCTCGTGTTATTTTGTCACCGAAGATATAAGAATAATTTTTGGATGTTTTAAAGGTACTATCAGAGTTGGCTACTTTTGTTGCGCTGCTTTTGTACTGCGGCTGTAAAAGTAGCGTGCTGTGTTGACACACAATACACAAGTAGCGTGCAATACGCGTCTTTTGTGCTGCGCTATCCATCAGGTTGCAATCTTGCGCGCAAAAACTTGTAATCGTAGTCGCACATATTGTGCAGCTTTGTGTTTTGCAGCACAGATACGCAATTTTATTTGACAGTTCGATTTGTTCGCTTCACGTGGAAATTTTTTTTTGTTTTTCGCTGTTCCAAGGATATTTATGTTAAAAAGTGTTGAAAAATAATTCGGTGATAGCAGCAGCTTGTTGGTCGCTTACATTTTTGGTGAGGAGCAAACACTGTCGTCGGTTGACCAAACGCAGTTGTTGGATAAAGTTGGCCCTCCATTACCATGACTTTTCCCAACTGCAAAAAATAGAGACACATTTATGTGAAGATACCTTGGCGAGAAAGGGAGATAAGAATCAACTGCAAAAATTTGTCGGCAACTGCAAAAATAATTTCCCCTCTTTTTTTATGGTGATTTTATGGTTGCAGTTGACGGACTTGAACTTTTTTGTAGCGATTTCTACTACAATCACACATTGTCCCTGTAAGTGAATAGTGAGCACAGACACATACAAAGTGCTATTATAGCGTAGCTGTCATTTTTCATGTAGTTCAAACACACACATGCAGCTGTATAGCTTTATTTCTATGCTAATTTGAACCTTATATTCATAGCATAAGGTTTGATATGATTGCTATAAAGTTGTTAAACTGGAAGGGAAAGCGTTTATACTTGTATTCAGTCATTCCTATTTAGATCTATATAAGTCTATCTTGCTCTAGTTTTCTGCATTTTTTTGCAGTTACAGAAGTCATGTTAATGGAGATCCCCCTTAAAAGTCTGGAAACTGAAACAAAAACACAGTTTCCCCTTTTCTCGTGTTTGTTTTGAATTTAAATAAGTTTACAAATGTGAAAATCCGGTTCAAAGTGTCAATTTCTGCTGGTACTTCTGGTTCTAGCAAAGTAGCGCCGCAAAAGTTTCAACCAGATGAAACTTTTTCTGGCAGCGGCTACTTTTCAATGTTAGTGTCCACACGTAGGTAGTTTTTATATTGCGCAGCATTGGAAAATATTGCGGCTGTTTCAAAATCAATGCAGTTTTCTAGAGGCATTGCAGCATACAAGAAGCGTATTTTTTTGTCATGCTACGCTGTGAAATAGCCATGTCTTATCCCAGCATAAGGTCGCTGAATCCAAGTTTGAATTTGATCTGGTTTAATTTGCTCCAGTGAAATAAGTTCAAAACAAAGCCCAAAACTAGGTTTTTCACCCTAGATAGCCTGGCAGCCGCATTGAGTCCAGTATAGCTATGATCAGTTGGTGGTACCACATCCTACTTGGCTTTACTGCACGTTCACCGCGTATTGCCATAAGTCACTTCGAGTGCGTGTGTATTTCAACAAACGTAGGTAACTCACATAATTTCATTAATATCATGATACATGACTTATATAAAGCACAGTTGTGTAATTACGCCGAGGTATCACTTTACAAATTCGACGCGATGTTGAATATTCATTGATAACAAAATACCTACTATGGGCCGAATATTCGACGGTGGCAAAAACCGCTATTCAAGTTCTGGGCATTCTATAGCATTTTGAGGGTGTAATCATGCTGGTAGGTGGTGTGATGGCATCAAAGCAATGTAGCTCATAGCTGTATAAAACATGCCCCTTCTACTTGTTTTATTTTTTAGCATTCTTCTTTTAGGTTTTCATACATATTTAATTATGTTTATGCTGAACTTGTTCTCATGTTGCCACGTTTTATTTTCTCTACTCTCACGCCACAACCCCCAACGTCGAAGGCAACTCAGCACAGCAAGCCCAGTCCACCAAGAATCAACGGTACAGCAACAAAATATCAGCCCCTTTTGTTTATTTTGTTCAGTTTTTACCGAGAAATCGCAGCACCCATGAGAGTGCCAAGTGCGTGAGTTGCGTTTTCATTCGCCCCAGGAGCCTTTCTTTCCTTTCGGTTGAAATCTGCGACATTGAGGGAGTTTGGACCCATCCCCATTTCTTTCCTATAACAAGCAGAATTATACGTGTATAAAAATATAAATATATTATCGTTACAAACGGATACGATACAGCATATAAAGCAAAAAAAAAAAATATATTTGTACGTTAGCTATAGTTGTTGCTTTGCCATTCACCTTAGGTTTATTCTTCATATATAACTTGTTTCCACGGCTCACGAACTATGTTCAACTTTAACTGATTGCTCCGACAAACTCTACAGAGTTATAAATTTTTGATTAATTACGTTCGGATTTAGCATTGTTTTTCCTTTGAGTGATTCAACTGGCGCCTGCTAAATTTATTTAATGGCAAAAGACGTGGATAGACTTTTGTTGACAATTTGGGTGTGTTGCAACCCTCAAAAGTTTTCCTCTTTTCACAGCTTTCATTCACTCATCAACGAAACCTAGCCCCCTTTCCCCTCACCAAACTCATTTCATTTTGCCCAGTTCTAGCCCTTCTAACTCAATCAACAGCTAACAGTCAATATGATAATGTGTTGAAATGGAAATTTGTCGCGTAACAGGATTAGGTTGAAGAGTGAAATTTTACGCTCGTTACTTGAATTGATTATTAACGACAATGTTTGATATTAAATCTAGTTTTCGATAAAGGTAACCAAACAATAGAAAAGTAAGCAAAACTCGGAGATGGAAATTGGACGCCGAAAATAATTTACACACCAAATGTTTGATAAAAATATTTTTTTTTTCAAAGAGAAATGCTTTAGTAGTTCTAATTTTAATAAAAATATTGGGATCCTACTACACGATGCTTAGCAACAAACACATTTCTTTAGAGCATTTATTCTTACTAAATACAATAAAAAAGCTAAAAAACCGATTACCAGAAGAGGGAACAGTTTTCTTGTCAAAATAGAATCCCAATTTTAATGGACCAGAAATTAAGTTCAACCCAAGATTAATATTTAATTTTTATTTTATTTTCAATTTTTTTATTTTTTTCCTTTTTAGTCGTTTTGTTTTTACCTCCGACGGAACGGAGATGGTATATGCGCTCGGCTCGAAGTAAGTGCTTCCTTCCCTCATAACTTTTGAACCACCCAACCGATTTCGGTCCCGTTTTTGGCATTCGGCTGGATATGGGTGTCGCAAGGTTCTTGCATTTAAAAATTCCTCCTCCCCCCTCAATTTAAACCCTCTCTCCTTCTATCTTCTGATTCACTGAACCGATTTCGATCCCGCTTCCGCCATTTGCTTGTAAATAATGAAAGGAATGTTTTAGTGTGTAAGAATTCACCCTCACTTTAACGTTACCTCTCCTCTCCCTGTGTATTTTGATTCTCTGAACCGTTTTCGATCCCGCTCCGGCATTCGAGGGACATTACTTGAAAAAAATTGTTAATCTTTAAATAATTATTACACCATTTTGTTACCAAAAAACTTTAAATTCAATCGGACATAAAAAGTTTGTTCACTGTTATCTTTAAAAAGAGTGAAAAAAAAAACAAAAAAAAAATTTGAAAAACCCCCGACTAAAGAACAACCCTAAAAAACTGAAAACTCCTGAATAAAAAAAAATCCTTAAAAAAGGATAAAATAATCATTAAAGTAAATTTAAAATTTGTGTGTCCTTTGCCACAAATAATTAGTAAAATAACTGAAACCGGTCAATATCAATAAAAAAACTCATATCAAAATTTGGAAAGTTGTAGTTGTTGACACGCCATCATGTGTGTAGAGAGCCTATAATATAGAGAGTGGACATCCGGACTTATACAAATGGCCGCCGAGCTGAAAAACGAGTGCGGAAAGCTTTAAAAATGTCGTTCTTTGTCACATTATCAAAACAACGGAAATCGCTTAATATAAGTAAAAAAGCTCATGTCTAGTCACTCTAGTCCGGGTGTCCACTCTCTATATTATGGGCTCTACACACATGCTGGTGTCATAACGCCGACGTCATCTGTTTGGGCATAACTTTCGAGATATTTAGATTACTGAGGTCAACCTTACTAATAAAAGAAAATCCTTTAAAAAGGATAGAATAATATAATCATCGGAGTAAATTTAAAATTGGTTTGCATCAGGACAACATTGCTCCACAAATTCAACGACCAATAGGCTTTCCCAACGCACACAAATTTTAAATTTACTGTAATGATTATTTTATCCTTTTTAAAGGATTTTGTTTATTTAAAAGTTTTCCATTTTTTAGGGGCTTTTTTTAGTCGGGGGTTTTTCAAAATTTTTTTTTTGTTTTTTTTTAATTATTGGGAGTACAAATGGAAAACGGACGTTTTGCAATAGATGGCGCAAGCAGTAAAATGCTGGTCAAAAATGTCGACAAAGAAACGACAAAGGATAAGCTAACCATCTGGCAACAACTCCTTATCATTAAATTTGTGAATTTTTATCAGCGTCAGATATTTTTTGTGCGTGAAAATGTCGAAATTTGAGCCAATTTTGCTTTTTGCCTTCAATTCGAAAAAATCTCCGGCTAAGACGCGTCGAATGATTGCAGAAACTTATCGTGAGGCTTCTATTAGTGAAAGAACGTGTTGCGAATGGTTTCAACGTTACAAAAGTGGTGACTTTGACGTGGAAGATAGGGACCGTCCCGGACCGGTGAAAATTTATGAGCTGCTGAAACCGGGTGAAACCATCACAGGAGCTCGCTACCGAACACAACTAATGCGTTTGATCCGAGCATTGAAGAAAAAATGGCCACAATTCGAGCAAAGACATGACAAAGTGATTTTGCAGCACGACAACGCTCGGCCACATGTTGCTAATGTCGTTAAAACCTACCTGGAAACACTGAATTGGGAAGTCCTACCCCACCCGCCGTATTCTCCAGACATCGCCACTTCCGACTACCACCTGTTCCGATCGATGACGGATGGCCTGGCTAAGCAGCACTTCCGTTCTTACGGAGACACCAAAAATTGGGTTGATTTGTGGATCGCCTCACGCGACGAGCAGTTTTTTCGACGCGGAATCCGTATGCTGCCAGAAAGATGGGAAAAAGTTGTGGCTAGTGATGGACAGTATTTTGAAGAATAAATATGTAAGGATTTTTCCACAAAGAAGCCTCAAATTTTGAAAAAAACGCCGGTTTTCCATTTGTACTCGGATAGTATGGCTAAAAATCCCAAATTACGCCTGTCTGTCGCCACGCTTGTTTATACTTTCGGTCTTCAACTTTTGAGATATTCTTACAGACTTCTTAATGCAAGAATCGGATTCAGCGATCCCAAAAACCTTAAGATGAAAATTTGGGGAAAAAGATAATCACGTTATCCTTACAGGGCCTTACAGACTTATTAACACTCTAACTGCCACGACAGTTTTAAGCCTTTTTCGAAAATTTCGTTGTTTGTCAAAAAGGCACTAAGAGAAAAAAAAATCAAACAAAATTATATATAAATGTTATTTTATTACCATAAAATGTGTGCAACTACAAAAAATCGTTGCGGTTGCAGCTTTTCATTGTGGCCGTTGTGTACAATTAGGTGTCAGGTCTTTTTGACTGACGTGGCAGTTAGGGGGTTTATGTCAGAATCGGATTCAGAGACCCCAAAAACACCAGGATGAGATTTTTTCCCGGGAAAATTTGAGGAGAAGAATAATCACGTCATCCTAACAGGACTTTTCGTTGTCCTTACAGACTTCTTAATGTTAGAATCGGATTCAGTGAACCCAAGAAACCCCAGACTTTCCGGAAAATTTGAAGAGATACGTTTTTCTTATAGGACCTTCCGATATTCTTATAAAGGGGACGTAGTAAAAATATTGTATTGTCATCGGACTTACGTAAGAGTTCAAAAGTTTAAGTCAATCGGAGGAATGGAAGTGGCTAAAAATTAGAATGCAAAAAGGGAATATTGTATTAAAACTAGAAAAAGAAACTTTAAACGGGATTTAGTATACAAAACTAGGCTCAAAAGAAAAGGAAAAAAGTTCTATACATTAGTTTCAAGTTGTTGAACATTCCTTTTATTACCTACACAAATTCATATCATGGAGTATGGTATGATGAATTATGTATTTCCAAAAACTTTCCCTTGTCAAAAACATATAGTTATTTTAATTGAAATTTTTAATCAACACCAGAAAAAATCCCTCGTTTTTTGCCAATATCTGTTATCACTCCTTCGAAACTAATGTCCCCTTTTTATATCCCGAGAGTTCTAAAATAGCTCTATCCATTTTACTATTCAGTAAGTGGAGCGTGTAGGTCGTGTTTATTCATACATGGCTGTCACAAAGTCAACACTCCCATGCGGCAGCAGGCATCTTTTTTATGCTCTTATGTCCAGCACTCGACACAGCACGCGACTTTAAAAACTTCCGTGCCATTGCAAGAATTTGATTTATTCTGGGTAGGATCACAGACAGGATATGAAAATGTTTCCCTCTTTACTATATCAGAATTGTTATATGTTGCACATATTTCGTATCTTTTGCATGTACGACGGGTATACAAAGGCAAAAAGAAAACAAAGATGAATCAAACACGGATCGAAGAGCCCGAATTTCATAGAATCAAAGATGTGTACAGTGTGAGTTATAAAAAAAACAGATAAGAAATCTTAAAATTTATTGCAAACGGCATTTTTTCAAAGACTTTCTGAAAAAATGTGTAGGAAATTCTATCCGGATGGTGTTGAATTTTTCGATTTCACAGAATTCTATTAGGATATCTTTATTTTTTTCTTCAATGTTTTGCATGAAATAGCTATAAAATATTTTAACCTTCTTGATATTGGTATTTTCTTATATGTGTATCTA
This sequence comes from Chrysopilus asiliformis, assembly GCA_964034945.1. Lineage (NCBI taxonomy): Eukaryota > Metazoa > Arthropoda > Insecta > Diptera > Rhagionidae > Chrysopilus > Chrysopilus asiliformis. Next base: position 39,797,080 of record OZ035961.1, read on the forward strand.
TTTTATCTGTGAAAAAGAAACATAATTTTTTTTTGTGTTACACAAAATATAAAAATCGAAAACTATGATGCAGAAAATTTAATTTGAATCATAAAATTTATTATTATACATTGAGCTGTTAGCAAAAAAAAATACAATATATTCCGATTTTGACACCTTTGAAATTTGTGTCTTTCTGAAATTCCACTGTAGTGGTAACAAAATTTAATCTACAACAGACATATTATGTGAAATGTGTTATCTATAGTATATTTTCAGTATTCAGCAATTTTTGAGTGGATTTTATATGTAAACAGTGGTTTCGCAAGTGTGCCGATAAGGTCGTGTGTGTTGGGGTTTGCAGAAACCGAGACGTTTAGAAAGTTAGGGAAGGTTCAGTTTACCACCTAGGTGTTTCTTTTTAAATGTCTTTTTTGACATAATTACAAAAAGTTGTAGTAGACCTGATTAAAACGGTTAGCAATCGACCAGGAGTGGTATTCCGAAACTTGTTTCAAGCGTTTGAACCGAGGTACACCCAGAGAAAAATCTCATTCAATCTGACGAAAATGCTACGTATAGTTAACAAATATAGCGTCAATATACGTCCAACACAACTTTGTGTTATCCTAACAAAATTGAGTTTGTTAATTTTACGTTGTCAGGTTTTTCAGACGGTTACTGAAAAATCTATGTTATTCTAACAAAAACAATACGTAAACTCAACACAACTTCTGTTGCTCTTAACAAAATTTTGTGTTGTCTTAACAAAAATTGTTACGTTAATTTTACCTTGCTACTTTTCTGTAATGTTTGTTGTTTCACCACTTATCTTTCTTTCAAGCAGCTTGTTTAGTGTGTGTTGAGGGAATATTTTCACACGAACATTTTATTAGTTTTGAATGGCGATATGTTTATATGTGGTTTCATTGAATATTTACTTCAAGATGGAAATATTTTTTTAAGAATGATATTCGCGTAACATAAAATTACTGAAATTTGATGATTTTTGGACCAAAAACTTTAAACGAATAAATATTCTCGGTGCATATGATAGTGATACCTCGAAAAAATACATTCCGCCTGAAGTATTTTGCAAAAATGAGTATATTTTTAAAAAAATCTGGAAATGTGGGTTTACAAAATTTAACTTAAAATTACTCAAAATTCTTCTTAGAGAAAGATATGACCCCTAAAAATAGTTTTTCTTTATCTAGGTCGATAAAAAATAAAGGTAATGTAATTTTATTGCTTTTTCAAAACTCGAATAATTATATTGGCAAGCAAACAGCCATCTTGAAAAGTTTTCCTACAACAAATTGTCGAAATGTTTGAAATGTGTGAGTGTGGCGGGCGACGACGAAGATAATTTTTCAGTTTTTTAGCCGCCATTGAATAAGACAAAAAAGTTGTACCCCGAACAAACAAATTTGTTGGCTTAACAAGTTGACTATGTTGGCTTAACAAGTTGACTATGTTGGCTTAACAAGTTGACTATGTTGGCTTAACAAGTTGACAATGTTGCCAAAATATTTTTGTGTTAAAGTTCAACACAAAGTCTTTTGTTGATTTTACTAAGATTTTACTAAGATTTTTCTCTGGGTGTAGAAGAAAAAGTAGTATTCGCTAGCTTTGTTTTGCCCTGTCATTTATTTTGGTCGAAACAGAGACAGCGAATACTACTTTTTGTTCTAACTCGAAACAAACGCTTGAAACAAGTTAAGGTACGTTTTCGTTGGGCGCTGTTGACGGCGGCCGTCGACGGCGAGTGTCGACGGCAGCTGTTGGACGGCGCCGTTAACTGTTTTGGTTGCAGCCGTTGAACAGTTGTTTAAAGTCAAATCTAAGTGCGCAAGTAAATTTAAAATAAAAATGGATTTGGTGAAAATTCTTTTAACTGAAGCGGAGGAAGAAGAAGAATGTCTTAGATTAATACTATTAAATAAAAGGCAGCCTATAAACAGTATTTTTGAATCTCGCGAAGAAGAAGGATGCTTTAATCTGCTAATAAATGGCCATTTAAACAATTCTGATGAAAAAGTTACTATTCTTTTGCAGAAATAAAGAATATATTCACTCACAATATACGAATTATCTTAAATGTGGAAATTTCACTTGTGAAAAAATCGAATGGACAGCTTCGATAACGCCGCTAGACTGGTTCAAAAGCAGTCGAACGGCAACAGCTAGCTGTCAACAGCCGCTGACGAGCTGTCGGACAGCGTGAACGAAACCGCCAACATGGTTCTGCCACAAGTGCAGTCATTTTCAACGGCGGCTGTCAACAGCTAGCTGTCAGCGGCCGCCGTCGGTAGCTGCCAACGAAACCGTACCTTTACGGAATACCACTCCTGATTAAAATTTATCCATTAATTGGCAAAACTCGAATCGAAATCGGAACAGGTACTCCCGATTGGGCAAAAAGCTGTACAGAAAAGAAAAACTCGAAAAATTGTATTTTCTTAAAAAAACAAAACAAACTCTGAGAAAACAAAAATAAGGAAAAGTCGTTTTTCAGGCACATAACATTATTAATGAATTAATATGCGCTGTGGACGAGTTTTTATACTCTCTATGATATATCATATAGGAGTATATTAGATTTAGTTTGTAACGCATCGAACCAATCGTCGGACACAAAAATAAACAGTTTGGGATAACAAAGGATTTTGAGTTCCGCATGTTCGTCCGTATGTATATTCGTCTGTCTGTCTGTCCGTCTGTCTGTCCGTCTGTCTGTCCGTTTGTCTGTCCGTCTGTCTGTCCGTCTGTCTGTCTGTCCGTCTGTCTATCCGTCTGTCTGTCCGACTGTCTGTCCGTCTGTCTGTCCGTCTGTCTGTCCGTCTGTCTGTCCGTCTGTCTGTCCGTCTGTCTGTCCGTCTGTCTGTCCGTCTGTCTGTCCGTCTGTCTGTCCGTCTGTCTGTCCGTCTGTCTGTCCGTCTGTCTGTCCGTCTGTCTGTCTGTCTGTCTGTCCGTCTGTCTGTCCGTCTGTCTGTCCGTCTGTCTGTCCGTCTGTCTGTTCGTCTGTCTGTCCGTCTGTCTGTCCGTCTGTCTGTCCGTCTTTCTGTCCGTCTTTCTGTCCGTCTGTCTGTCCGTCTGTCTGTCCGTCTGTCTGTCCGTCTGTCTGTCTGTCCGTCTGTCTGTCCGTCTGTCTGTCCGTCTGTCTGTCTGTCTGTCCGTCTGTCCGTCTGTCCGTCTGTCCGTCTGTCCGTCTGTCCGTCTGTCCGTCTGTCTGTCCGTCTGTCTCTTTGCCCCACTGTCTGGCTCTGAACACAATAACTTTCGAAAGAATTGAGTAAGAGAATTAACATTCTTCATAGTTGGGCTTCTCGTAAACTGAACGGGCAAAATCGGATCGTTACATACCTTCCACCCCCCTCCCCATACAAATTTTTTCTTGTTTTTAAGTTAAGTTAATAAATGCAACTGAAAGAGTCAAAAACAGAAAGAGAAATGCCCTGCAGTAGAATGTTAACCGACCGTGCCGCAAGAAAAACGGTCGTCCACTTAAACCACTCCATCCTTTTTGGTGTCTCCTAAACAGTTGAATGGATTTTTTTACGGTGGTTAGTGTTGGATAGGTTGTCTGTCAAGAACAATTTTCATCCACTAAAACCTCTCCGACCCGCTTTATTCGAAACCCCTTTCCTACTATCTCCTCAACTACTGAATGGATTTTAACACAGTTTTCAGCGTTGGACAGGTCGATCATAAAGGAAAATTTTCGCCCCTTTAAATCACTCCATCCTGCATAATGAGAACCCCCTCCTCTGCTATATCCTCCACCTCTGAATGGATTTTAATACGGTTTTTAAAGTTGGACAGGTTGGTCGTAAAAGAAAAATTTCACCAACTCAATTCACTCCTACCTGACGCGAAAGCCCTCTCCTGCTATATGAATGAAAAATTCATAAAAAAAATATTTAAAGTATAATTCTTGCATAGTTTTTCTATACATAATTCTGGAAAAAAAAGATTCTTTTCATACTCAAAAGTTTTTACCAAGCAACGCCGGGTACATGCAATATAAATGTAAAAAGTTAAAAAAAAATCCTTAAAAAATATGACTTAAAGTTCTGAACTTTTTTAGTTAAAAATTTTAGGTAATGAGACGAAATTGTAGTGATTAAACTGCAACATCAAATTTTAGACACCCGTTCATAACTTCTGTGCTGGGTGATTAAATTTCATATACGCATTTGGTATTTAATTCGGTCGAAATAATTTCATTTCATGTCAAAGTTGTGTGATGGTTTTGCTAATTTAATTAAAAACCACAATAAATTACTGTTTTTTAATCAAATGTAAAAAAAATCATATTGATGACAGGGAAAATGTCAAAATCCATTATCATATGCTCGTAATAACATATAAAAAAAAAATCGTATTCTTACGACTGGCTTGGTTTCAACTGAATGGATTTCTCTATGACGAATGCTTAAATTTTTGGTACTCAGGATTTAAACCACATCACGACGTTCGATGCACGTGTCAGTCGTGTGTCAGCCGAATATTCATGAGATTAACAAATTATTATTTTCTGTAGATCGGAATTATATGCCTATACACCGTATGTGGGCATTTACACGCCGTATAGATGGGTGTTTTTATAAGTGGGAGATGATTTATACCCCTGAGAATACGAGAAACCCTCTGTGCAAATCCCATAGCATCGGTCCTATGGAAAAACCCTTTTTCTCCATAATTTTCATTTTATTTATATCGATATATTGGTTTTGTGAGCATTACTGAACGTATCGGTAAGTCGTATGCTATGTATGAGCATTCAAAGCAAAAAATGGAGAAAAAATTTCCCGAAACAGCTTTTTGGTGCTTGGATAGTCGTCCGGCACGGCACCCGTTCACTTATTTCGATTCACATACAAATTCATTTTTGATTTACATTTATCACAAGTTATACAATATTTCTTATGAGTCCCCTTGGACATATAAATCCAAACTAGTAGAAATTTCAGTTTTTTTTTTTCACTCTCTTCTCTTCACGTGTCCACCCATAAGGACCTTTGCTACCTACCTAACCGAAGTAATGTATTCGAATATATATATTTACTACATAATTTTATTCCATTGATTTTAGATAGAGAATGTGAAAACTTTCCGACTGCTGGTAAAACTAAATAAACATTCTGTATTACAATTTATCTTATGCATGGAAATGAAAACATATGTTTTTTGTTTTATTTAAAGCATTTACACCAGCAGTAACAATGAAAAAAAAGAGAAACTTTTACTTGGGATTGGTAAAGATTTTAATCATATGTTGTTTTCGATGTAATTCAGGGGCAAAAAAGCACATGTGAAAACCGTTTTTGCTTGGCTTTATTTCACTGGTGTCAATATCTACGTGTGATTCTAACGAAAAAGCGACAATCTGACCCATACACTATAAAAAAAGACAAAAGTAATCCGATGGTATTAGGGATATCAATTTATGACAACGAAAATTTACGATCACATTCTTTCGTGGAAAGATTTGTGGTCAGCTTTTGGATTGTCTTCGGTTTTTTTTTTCTATTATACATATAAATACAATATTATATATTTTTGTCTTTTCTTACACTAAGCGTAAGGATTCTATTGCTAGGGAATGATAGATACACGTATGTAGGATGTATAGATAGGATTTTCCATATATAAAGTCCAATGTTCTTCTCGCTACTTAAGGGAAAAAATCCTGTTTCGGATAAACGGTGACTTTTCTCTGATATTTGCGCTGACATTTGTGAATAGTAGCGGCTTTATAGGCGTTTCTATTGACAATAAATCTTTTTCTTGTTTCATATACATCAACTGGGGATTTATTTTAGCTGCGAGGTCCTAAAGTTTTCTTCATCTTTCTGGTGGTTTTTTTCATTCGATTTTTATCTTTATCCCTATTTGATGGTGGACTATACTTCGATTTACACAAAGAAGCAATTCAAGATGTTTAAATACAACCAATAATACAATTTAATTTTTTATTTCAAGATAAAATAAAATAGGGGTATTTACCGGGAATGGGAAACGTTATCGTAATGTAACAAAATAATGAAATCGTTTTCTGGCATTTTCTTCAAAATTACATTATAACGTTATACAATAACGAAAACCGCAACGAAAACCGAAAAATAATATTTCGTTTTTGCGTTATTTATTTGCCTTATTTTATATCATACTAGCAGACCCTTCGTTGCCAGCTTAAAGTTTTTTAAATAAATCTGTGGTGACAAGTAGGGCCTAAGTCGACTTTAGTCGTTTTCAATGTTTTTACAGAATTGAAATTTTTTGCAAAAACTCTTCCATTCTGTGCCACCCGTGTTTCACTAGCTTCATTTTTTACCGTTATATGCTGTGGTGCCAAACGACTTAAGTCAAAAAAATTCCAAGTTGCATTTGGAATAACGGCTAAAGTCATCTTCCATATAGTTTTATATAGACTTAATCCACTCTTATGGGCGCGAAGCTGCATTGATTTTATCGTTTTTGCACGTGGAATAGTGACTTAAGTCGAGTTAGGTCACTCTTCGTTTTTGACTTTTTCGAAACGAGCAGGCTAAAGTCTGTTTTGGCCTCTTTTCCAAATCGGGGTATAGGTTTTTAGGGGCTTAACTTGACTTTAGCCATTGATTGTAGCCATTTCTAAGATATAAAAAAGTTTTGAAAGAGTGGCTAAAGTAAAATAATCCTTAATTTCTCTGAAAATATTAAGTTTTAATAAACCAGATTAAACCAATCGTAAAAAGCTTATTTTTCATAACATTTTGTAGTTATATGTAGGTTTTTGAATTCGGTTTGATACCCTTTTGCCACCGGCAGTTAAAATTTCATAAATATTAAAATGCTTCTCCTGAAAAATCAAGAAATTCGACTTAGGCCCTTATGACTTGTCACCACAGAAATTTTAGAATGCCAAAAAACCATAAATAACCAAAAAAAAACTTTTGGGAAAAAACGTTATCCTTACAGGACCTTCCGTTTCGAATTTAGAAATTCTAATTCCAGATTCCTGATAATCAACCCTGAAAACCTCCCGAAAAATTGGAAAAAAGTGATTTTGCGAGAAAAATTGGAAAAAGGTGATTTTGCGAGAAAAATTGGAAAAAGGTCATTTGCGTTATCCTTACAGGACCCTCCGTTCCGAATTTTGAAAATCTAACATAGCTAAAAACCTGCTCCTGGAAACGCAGATCATTTTGCAAAAAACCGCGTAAAAATCGGTCCAGTAGTTTTTGAGTTTTGTAATCTCAAACAGACAAACGGACAGAAAAACAAACATCCATTTTTATATATTAAGATTATATTTTTTTGGGAAATTTTCCACAAAAGTTCTTCAAGTATAACCTCACGGAGCATAAAATATTCAAAATATTGGTACAATACCTTTAGTCAAATTTTGATTCTGAATCGGAGTTTGTTTTAGTCAGATTCACTCAATTTCTGGAATTACGAAAAAGAAAATATTTTATGCAACTTTTTTTGGTGTCGAAAATATTTTCTTTTTCGTATCTCCAGAAGGCAAAACAAAATTCGATTCAGAATCAACGACGTCAAAATATCCTAAAATACAAAACATTTGGCAACACAAAGAAATTCGTTTTTTTGTGTTAACAAATATTATGAATTTTAGGAGATTTAGGCAATGTTTTTTTTAAAGGAGTAAAACTCGTACCAAACGCGCACAATTTTTTTCTATTAACAATAAGTTTTATTTTGATTTTTTTTAACTTAACACATTGACTGCCACCATGGAAGTGAAAAAGTCGGGTCCCAGAGGCCGGCAGATTTTTTTTTTTGAGGCCAGGAGATGGTTTCATGCTTTCCAAGTAATTCTTCTGGTTCAACATTGGACTCACAAAATTCATAAGCCAAATATCAAAAACGAGTTTCCCAGACCACCAGTTTTTTCCATAAAGAACGATGCACGATTTTGCCCTTCTAAACTATCTTTTGAACCCGTGTAGTTTTCACTTTGGTTGAGTACTTTTTGGAAAGGGAACAGTGTCTAGTTTCATCCATATATGGCTTCAAGAGCCACCGAATTGCAGGGGGATGCTGAGGGGTTAACGAACTTTTTCCATGATTTCTGTGAAAAATCATTGCCCTTTTCTCAACCAAAGTGAAAACTACACGGGTTCAAAAGTTAACCCAGGGGCACGAAAAACGCTATTTCCTGCATGGTTCACAAACAGTTCTGTGCATCCAATGCTGTACCACGTAGCTGATACTAAAGAAAAGAGCTGTTAGACCACTTGTGTCTCACACGGCCTGAGGAGCCCATTTTAATGTGAGATCACCTCGGTCTCACATGGCAGTCAACATGTTAAGAATACCTATTTTTGTTTTTTTTTTGCTTTTATTTGTATTTCTTTTTTATTAATTTTATTAATCGTTGTTATATTTAATTATTTTTATTTTAATGGATTTTTTTATTATTTTTATGGAAATTGAACTGAATTATTGTGTGATAAATAGACTATCATTATAGTGCAATTTTTCTTTTAAATTTTCAGTTTAAATACAATAGGGCAATTCACTCTTTATCGTAGATAGTAAAATCGTAGATAGTAAAATCGTAGATTGTACTGTACATCTACGATGGAAAAGTACAACGAAGCGTGAGCAGCGCTTTACTAGAGGTTGTGGGTTTTGTCGTAAATTTTTGACTCTTTTATTTATTTCTTTACCTAAATTGTTTAAAGCAATTTATACTAAATCATATAAATACTTTAATTTACTTGCTTTCCAAATGTCCATTTTAGAGTTGACACCAAGTTGACATGTCACAAAACATGTCTTAATCTCACTTTATTAGAATTATACATGACTTTCCGCACCACCTTTCGGCTGATCCATATGATGAATTGGTTTCGGACGCCTTATTGTACGCGGACGACACTTTAGTGAAATCAACTCACAAAAACCCATCTGTGAGTACAAGTCTGGTAAACCTTCATCTAAAAGAAATTCTGGACTATTACAATTCATGGGGAATAGAAATAAACACGGCCAAATCTGCTTTAATCCATTTCAGGAACGCTGCAGGTAAAGGTCCTAGGGGAATTGCAAAAAAGTGTTCAGGCTTGGATATCGTCCTTGACGGCACTAAAATACCAGTTAAAAAATACATCAAGTATCTGGGTGTGAATTTCGATAATTTGCTTAAATTCAACAATCACATCAAGATAACGCTGAAAAGAGCCAATGGTATCTATCTCAATTTAGCATCTCTGATGCACTACAAAAGCAACTTATTCCCAAAAACCAAGCTGCTTCTTTATAAACAAATCATCAGGCCGGTGATTTCATACAGCTTCCCCTGCTGGTTTTCCTTATCCACGACATGGGCAAAAAAAATAGAACTTTTTGAGAGAAAGATTCTCCGAAACTGCGTATCTATGAAATTTAAATCCGTAAATAGGTATTACTCAAAGCAAGAAATTTATGAGCATGCCAGAATTACTCCTTGTCTTCAGTTCTGCACTATGTTGTGGAAAAGATCCTCATCAAGGCTAGAGACACACATCAATACAATAATGAAAGGCATTCATTCCTCTCAGTTAAGGAATGCTCGGACGTCACAGAATTCGCATGATTTTTACCTGTCACCGCTCGATCTGATTAACCGCGATGAACTTTTACAAACTATTAACAACAATGGTGATCTTTTTTTCTATAATGGTAAAGACCATAGTCATCATAGAGGATGAACCTCTATCATTTTGTTTTTGTTTATTTTTATTTTTGTTTATTTTTATTTTTTGTTTATTTTTATTTTTATTTTTATCACCTGGCAATGCCAGTTAGTTAAGCTAGCTTGTAAGTGTTAACCTCTCAGGGTACACATGCCATCTTGCTAATGGTATGTGTGTAAAAACATTCGCATTATATCAAACATGTCATACAGAATTTCTTGACTGAATTTTTACCACCTATCATTGTTAACGTAGGCATTGTTTGCCATAAGTTATTAAGTTTGTACTGAATTATACTCAATATTATAGCAATAAATAAATTGAATTGAATTGAATTTATTAGAATTACGACAAAAACTACTATTTTACCAAACCTTCGAGTGTGGTAGATTGTAGTTTTCATCGTAGAAAAATTTGTATGGAGAACTGTCAAAAAACTACGATTTTATTTACGTTTCTACGAGTTTACGATCAACTACGATAAAGAGTGAATAGCCCTAATGTGTAATCAAAATTAAATAGAAATTCTAACATATATCCAGTAATCAAAAATTTCATAAAGAAATGCGCCGCATAATTTAAAAAAAAAAGGTTTTCAAAAATATATCCGCCAGGTGAAAATTTGTGGATTTCAAGGTCAAATGCATCCTTCAATTGAAAGCTTCGCCGTTGTCAAAGAAGTTTCAATTCATGTTTTGTCTCAAGGATTGATTTTTGTTTTGTTCCCGTTGATATTTATTCGTGAATCTGGTACGAAAAGTTGTGTTGTATATCACAATAGATTTTATTTTTTTTTACTGAAAACCCCCTCCGTGCCTCACTATGCTCCAGAGATATATCTTTCCATCGGACACCTCCTGTCGCCCGCATTACGAGCGTGTGCTTCCCAGCGACCGTGTACAAAATTAAAAATTTATAATTTTTATAACCCTTAGACCTTTTACAGATGCATAGATGTACAGATATTAGTATTTTAAAAACTATATTGGAATCTAATTTTAGAATTTCTAAGCGTAGCACTTCTTCTACTTATTTAGTCTAGTTTTTCTTAGTCTTAAAAAAATAACATAAATCCCTTTCGCCTAGAAGCAATTTTATGGCGCGGAAAAAATAATTAATTTTGTTATATAAATTATTTAGTTTCACATTTTCCGTGCGTCACAGAAAAGCACCTATTCATAACCTCTATATTATTAAATAAATAATAATTTAAAAATAGGTTGGGGACTCCGGTGATATTACACTTCAAATGATACATTAATCAAATGTAAGGTAATTTTATATTACAGCCAACATGCATATATAATCTAAGTTCTTGACATTTGGGTGACGGATGCATACCGATGGTAAATGATGGCGGACTATAAAAACATGATGCCCCCTTGGAACAGATAAATTTTACGCACAATTTATCTTCCTGTAGGATATAAGATTGGCATAAACACACCCGTAACATTGAACTCTTAACTGGATGCTAAGTTAAAATACAAATACTATATGACAGAAATGGCCTTTTACGATGGGTTTCGCATTATAGATTTAACTCTAATATATACAAATATCATCATATGAGAGTTGAAAAAGAGAAAAAAAAAGTTTAATGGTGAACATCTTATGGGGGTTGTCTTGCGAACATTAGGGGATTTTATGGCATTTCCTGAATTAAAGGGTCTTACCATATATGCTCACATTGACAAATGACTTTCTGATTTTAAACAATTTTTCTTATCGATCTTCCCATATACTTGTATATGTCAGCCCATCATTTACGATTGGGAATTGGATCATAAAGTATGTTATATTATTGAAGGAAATGTTATTGGTAACACCCAGCTATCCATATAGCGTAATAAATTAAATTTTGCATTAAATATGAAAACCTTTAGAATTTTTGGAGCGATTTAAAGTTTATTTTGAACATTTCAAAATTCCAGATTATTGTCAAATTTACGAAATTTAGTTTTAATGTGTAACATAGAAATCTTAGTTAAGCGGCTGTCCATGTCATACATTTAGGGAAAAAGTAGCTATGTGATAGTCTGACAACGATTTTAAATCGAACACAAAAAAATTGCAAAAACACTAGTGGGATGGACGGGAGCGAAAATTTGCTAGAGGTTTTTTGGTATAAAATGCATGATAGAACAAAATTTCAACTCTCTAGCTCAATTCGTTCGAGAGCTATCGCATCAACGGACAGAACCATGGACGGATGGACAGGCGTCAATAAACACCTTTCGTTGTTCTAAACAATTTGATGTTGTTCATTTTTTGTCGGTTGATTGGTTTAATGCTTTACAAACAATGCTCTATATGTTATATAAAGTACTAAAGGCTTCGTCCCTGACCGCTTAGCGGTCCAACTCCTTCCAACGGGTCGGAAAAGATTTTTCAAAGATCCACAATTTGCAAATGACCTCTTCATAATGGTGAAACACGGATCCAAGTCCCTTCAGAATCACAAGACAAAGCAGAAGTTAGTTTTAAGAAAGAGTAGGGGGTAGAGATATCATTTTAATGGCGAAAATCGGATTCAAATCCCTTTGGCGGTTCAAGAGGCGTCTGAAGAGCGAATAAGAAGGAAAGGGAAGTTTGAAATCTCCCGCAAACTATTTGTAAATTATTCTATCTTTAATGTAAAAACATTAGAAAAGCTGCAATTGCCAGGTGCCATTCGTCAAATACTCTACATGATAGACAAAATGTTCATTTAAAAAATCCCTTTGTATAGAAGAGGGGGGAAAGGAGTGGTCCGATTGGATTTTTTTGTGTGGAACGGTTATGTGAAATTATATTCTAAATAGATTTTACCTTAATAAATTTTTCAATACGACTCACCATTTTCGAGAAAATAGAAAAAAAATATTCAATTTGTATGGGGGAGGGCAGAAGGAGTGGTCCAACTATATTTTAATGTACAGATATGTTATGTAAAATGCTATTCTAAACACATTTCATCTTCATAATTTTTTCGATACGCTGTACAGTTTTCGAGAAAACAGGAAAAAAGTATTCCATTTGTATGGGATAGCGAAGAAACAATGGGTCGATTAGATTTTGATGTATGGATGTGTTATGAAAATCTTATTGTAAAAAAAATTTACATATAACATTTTTTCAATATGACTCACCAGTTCCGAGAAAGTAGAAAAAAAACTGTTTCGTTTGTATGATGGATGGGGGAAGAAGTGGTCCAATTTTGTCAGTTCAAAAACTTAAACTTAACCTTTGTCAGTTCAAAAACTTAACCTAGCCACGAGAAACGTAACTATACAAAATTTCAGGTCTCTAGCTCAATCCTTTCGAAAGTTATGGTGTTCACGGATAGACAGACGGATTAACAGACGGACAGACGAACGGACAAGCGGAAATCTAAATCTTTTGTCATCCCTAACACCCTGGTCTAGTTCATTTTTGTGTCCGGTGATTAGTTCAATGTGTTACAAACGGTATTCTAAATCTAATATACTTCTATATGACATACTAGCTTGCATACCCTTCGTTGCAGGGTTAAGCTTTTTGTCTAAATTTTAGAATACGAAGAAAACCGGAAAGAACTTAAAAACTTTCTAATGGGTCTATGCTGGGGCTGGACCCCCGGCGAACATCTATGCCAAATTTCAGGCCAATCGGTTCAGTAGTTTCCCCGCGAAAGAGTAACATAGCGCAAAACCTAAGTTTCAAAATCATTTTACCCCCTCCCCTTGCTCCCCCCATCCCTCGCGCTACTTTTCCGTATGCCTATGTTGGAACCAGAACTACCACAGACACTCATGCCAAATTTCAAGTCAATCGGTTCAGCCGTTTTTGCGTGAAAGAGGAACAGACAGACACCAACTATTTTTTATATATTAGTATGATCGTATAGAGTGTAAGCAAATGTTTTTACCTACTGATTGAAAAATATGAAAAAAATCAGTCAACCATAGAAAAATTCCGCTAAACCTCGAAAGCATTGTTTCATTCAATACGCCGGTGGTGGTAAACATACTTCAATACTGCATGGAAAGTATTGATTTAATTCTGTTTAAAAGCTTCAATAGTCTGTCTCTGAAGTGGTATTAAAAATTGTAAGGCAGCATTAATCCTAGATGTGAAAACGATTTTCAGATCATTGCCTTTAATCGAACAGAAATCCCTATAGTAAAAAAATATAAACAGCCGCGTGTGAGCAATGCTTTCGATTACGTAGAAATGCTCATTAAGCTGTAAATTTGAACACAATTCCAGGAACGTTGATTTTCCATCGACAATCGAAACCAGAAAAGATCGGATAAAATTTTAAAACACAACAGAATGAATATCGATAAAGGTTGAACAAAATGAGAAATACAAAAATCACCAAACGAAAATAAGCAAATATCTCAATACATAATAAATACATCCTGTTGGTTTGTACCTATGAAAGTGAATACCAATAGGTTCCATAATAAGTTCAACACTAGTTCACTTACATATAAACGTTGTGCGACATAGGCAATAACTATCGTTTTGTTATGCATACCTACACCTTTTGTGAAATTCCTATTCACCTAAATATCTAAGTAAGTAAGTACAAGTTGAAGATATTTTGAATGCATGAAGGAATCCCAGAAACTAAAGCCTTTTATGGCATTGGGTCGAAGTACGTATCCCTTGGGATTTCCTTTTCTGCAAACAAAAAAAAAACACACACACAGTCGTGAATGAGAGTTTAAAGAAGAACAAATTGTTGACTTCGATTTCATTGAATACGATGCGCCACTTTATAAGCAAACAATTGTAGAAATCGTCAAGTGCACAATGGCACAAAATATCAATGGGATTGGCATCACCGTCACGAGTTGTTTCCAATTCTGGGAAATCAGCATCTGATCTGAAATCATGTTGCTGAACAAAGAAGCTGGAAGGCAACATACATATAAGCAGCAGCATTATAATTCGAATCTTGCCGTAGCCAAGCGATACATTTATTCCGAGATAAATACAAATTGCAAAACCGTTTTTTTTTGTTTATTGTCCGCAGCCGAATGCTTTTCTCGGATTCGATACTTGCTACTTGTGATGCTGTCTAGTAGTTGGCATTAAATCCTTTGTGCATAGAATCAAAGATAACTTGCATCCCGTAGAGATATTGCTCACAAAATATCTTTTAATGGCTACAAGATGATCCTTATGGAATGGTGAATATACAAATTCGTAAAAAAAACAGTTTTAAATTTTCGATGCTATCAAATTGCTATGAATATATTATTTGCTGTGTTTATTTCTCATAGTAAATAAATACTTTTAAATTATATTTCCAAAATTATTATCCGATTGTAAAGATGTCAGTACGTAATTTGAAATTTTTTTTTAGATAAAGGGTGGTTCCTTTTTATTATGGGACAAATTGGGCGATGGGTCTCAGATTTGTCTGAAATTGAGCATATAGGTAGGGTTTTATACAGGTAGAACTTTTATCAGGAAAAGTAAAAGTCAAAAAAAAAAATCCAGCCCTTAGGTTTTCCGGGAACTAAATTTCCAATTCTTCACAAATTCACTGTTTCAAAAAAAATGCTTTGGTTTACCGCGTTTATTTCATACGCAGTGTAATTTTACCAAACGCCCCTACCGATCCCCACTACCTCCATCGTGTAATGACACCAAACACCATTCCCTATTTGCTCCCAAAAAAAGCAATCCTTCCCATTCCCACGATTCGTCCAAGATGATTTTCGCGCGATCAACAAAATGCAACGAATATCGGCATCAGATTTCATTAAATTGTCGGGTATTTTCTAATGTCATTTTTGTTAGATTAAATAAAATAAAATAATAATTTTCAATATTTTTTCATCTGGCGGTAATAATTGTCATCAGTGGCATAGTCTATAAAGGTAGCATGACCACACTCTAGGTTATAGGCTCTCTACTTCATTTAATGAGGGTATTCACAACCCTCTTTTAATTTTCGGTATTCGGTATTTTCGGTAATATTAAAAGACTGAAAATATTCTGCTGTGAACATCCCACAGCACAGATTTGAGAACAGCGCTTTTATTGGATACGTGACCAAATCATGAACTGCGAATTTAATTGTAAAATATGTCACATACCTTTAAATCCATGTTTGATGTATTCTTTTGAATTTCTATTGTGGCAACGGCTATCAAAATTGAAAAAATTTGCATCAATCCGATGAGATTAACAAAAAGCCAGCGAGAAAATTTGACAACTAAAAACATTACTAGCGCCACCCTGGGTTGATTCTTGATACCGAATAACCGGGCCGGAAAACACGACTCGAGGCATGTCTACAATTACCGAATCCGGTAATTCATTTTTACATGAACCAAATTACCATCTCGGTAAAAATCTGTTAAATTTGACTGAATTACCGAGCGGTAAATTTACCCGCAATTTAAAAGACGACTGTGAATACCCTGAATGTTGACTTTAAAATAATTACTATAGGGAGAAGTTCTTCCTCGGAGTCCGACATTTTGACGTTTGTAGTCAGCTGATCCCAGTTCAGTGTGCCACGTCAACTGATCGAATCAGTTCCTGCAGCTACGCGACCTGGTGTCGGGATCAGTCAGCTGCAGGACTGATTGGCCAGTGTGGCATCTCCCTTAAAAACTAAGATAAGCCTAATTAAGTTGTCAGTTGTTAATTCTGTGGTAAATTGCCAAAACTTGATAACCGCATTTTAAAATATTTAATCGGTGCAATTTTAAAATCTCAGAAAAATCTGACATGGTAAAATTTTTCTTTTACCGGTTATTTTAAACGTTTCTTTAAATGCTATTTTAAGTTTTTAACTGACGAATAAAATAAAACATTTACCACGTCACACATTTCTCACATTTTGCTGAGATTTTAAAACTGCTTAGCTGAAATAATGTAAAATGTGGTTATCAAGTTTTGGCAAATTACTACAGAATTGTAAGCTAGTGGTTGAACACAATAAATAAACATCGAAAAAGAAATTGTTTTTTTTTATTTTTTAAGGATAGAAAATCCATACCTTGAATATATTTAAAAAAAACTGAAGCGGACTTACTATGACGAAGTTAGGATACTTTATATGATATATAATATAAAAGTATATTAGATTTAGTATACTGTTTGTAACGCATCGAACCAATCATCGGACACAAAAATAAACTTAGGGATGACAAAATATTTTGATTTCCGTATGTTCGTCCGTCTGTCTGTCCGTATGTCTGTCCGTCTGTCTGTCCGTATATCTGTCCGTCTGTCCGTCCGTGAACACTATAACTTTCTAAGTGATTTAGCTAGAGACTTGAAATTTTGTACAGTTACATTTCTTGTAAAGGGCTAGGTGAAGTTCTTGAACGGGCAAAATGGGACCATTCCTTTCCCCCTCCTCAATACAAACGAATTAGTTTTTTGTAATTTTCTCGAAAACGGTGAGTCATATTGGAAAATTTTTGTGGGTAAAATGTGTTTAGAAAAGGATTTTACATAACTCATCCGTACATCAAAATCCAATCGGACCATTGCTTCCCTCCTTGAATTTTTTTTAAATAAACATACGAATGGATTTTTTTTAAATAAACATTTTGTCTATCATATAGAGTATTTGACGATTGGCAATTGTAGCTTTTCTTATATTTTTTTAAAAGGCAAATCTCAGTTGAAAAATAACTTCTTTGTTGGTCATTAATTTTTCCACTGGGACTTTCTAAATTTCCGGTTGTTCACATATAATTACAAAAACTATACAATAAAAAATTTTGGTCAATTTTTTAAACTTTTTATATTTATTCTAATTGAATTCAGTTTAAATTTTCAACCAAAAAGTTTAAAATTTGTAAACAGCAAAATCACAAAGCATTCTTCAACTAAATAGTTCAAAAAGTTGAATTTTTAAACCAAAAAAGGGAGGTCCTGTTGGAGGGGAAATTGCAACATTTGTAAGGTTTTTTTTGCAAGGAGATTTGTATTGGTGTTTTTTAAAGCATTTTCTTCCATGATACATTTTTTGATGCAAATTTTTAATGGCTGAGACACATTGTGCTGTAGCTACCTGGTGAGATTTGAACCCACATAGGCTAACAGCTTAACCACGGATCTACTCTGATCCACAATGTCCGACTAGTAAATCAACAACTCGGTACAGTCAACTTTAAACCAGTAATAGTTGAAAAATTAAACCCAAAGTCGTTTTTTTTGTCTTTTCGGTTTAATTTTTCTGCTTCTTAGTATAAAAACTTAACTCATTGAAGTTGAAAATTTTACTTTTTCGTCTTTTTGGTTTAATTTTTCGATTTCTGTTTACAAAACTTCATTTTGCCGCAAGCAAATATTAACTTAAATTTTTGCGCAATCTCTATTGTATAAATAATCGCAGTGGTAAAAATACCAATAAAGAAAAGTGTGCCGCAGGCAAAATCTTTTAAGATATATACCGCCTTAAAATCCTAGCGGTCTATGCGAGGCCCTGCAAGCGAGCAGGGCGCCACCGAACCTAGCCTAACCATACCGCCTTTCTGAAATAACCTTGAAAAAGTATGCCGCAAGCGCAAAAAAATGTGATTTACAGCAACCCAAGTCGAAGCATAGTACGGTTTGCATGTTTATTATTTTATTATTATTAATCAACAGGATGCAAATCCTGGCAACAGGATTGCGAAATAAAATCAATATATGAACTATAAGTTTACGTTAAATGTAACATATGAACAATGCAGGAGATCAAAAATTGGAGTTTATTAATTTTTTACTTAAATTAAAATCAAAAAATTTAGCCCTATTGTAAAGGAATGACATGGACGTCATTGGCTCATTTAGTCCATAATTGGTACAGTGAGTGTCAGTATAAATAAGACAAGAGTACCGAAATAAGTGGGGACGGACGTTAAGATTTACCAAAGATAGTAAATCAGGGGCATTCAAATTACGCGACAAAAGATCGTTGATGAATACTATTTGATGCATAGTACGTCTATCCTCTAAGGAAACCATATTAAGGAGCTTAAGCCTCTCAGAGCATCGAGGAAGCATCAATGAGGCATTCCATGGTAACAATCTTAAAGCGAATCGTAAAAATCTTCTTTGAACACTTTCAATGCGTTTAATTTTACAAGCATAAAATGGACTCCAAACATTGAATTTACAAAGATCATTCTGTAGGTCAAATGTATCAGACTCAGATTTAATACATTTGAAGATTTTTATGTCATCAGCAAAACCTAGAGATTTCGAATCCGATAATATAGAAAAAACATCGTTTATAAATAACAGAAATAGCAAGGGGCCCAAGTGGCTACCCTGAGGGACACCAGAGAACACATAAACTAGGCCCGAAAGGACACCGTCATATAACACAGCAAAGGAACGGCCAAACAGGTAAGATTGTATCCACTTAACAATCAGAGGGTGAAGCTCCAATCTCTCTATTTCAAATAGGAGAATATTATGATTCACTTTATCAAATGCTTTACTGAAGTCTGTGTACAAACAAACAGTTTGATAACCAGACTCCATGGTTTAGTGATCGTTTTTAGCGTTCGTATAATTAAAACACTAATTTGAAAAATATGGGACAAAAGTTCAGTTCCGGAATGCCGGGGAAACATGCCCAAATTCGGGAGTGCCCCGGCTAATCCGGGATGTATGGTCCTAGATAATATATACCTTTTATTTCCGATGAGTTGTTTTTAATTTCATATTTTTAAATATTGATATTGATTTTGACTTGTTTACTATAATTCTGTACCCCAGAGGTAAACTGTCGTAACTGACATTTTGCAAATTTTACAGGAGAGTTATTTTTAGTTCGGAATTGCAAACTTTTTATTGTGTATGATTTTCCGTAATTATTGAAACTTTTGTAGTTTATTTTATTTCAGGACATTGTTTAAACAAAATATTAGTTGATATAATATATACATCCCCACAATGTAGTTACAACAATAACCCCAAAATCGCGGTTTTGGCAGTTACGACAGTTTACCTCTGGGGTACAGAATTATTTTTCTTATTTACATAAGTGTGTTATTGCAATTAATTATTTAGGGCTGAAATTTGTTATATGATTAAAATGTAGACTAGTTTTTAAACAAGAATTGACGAAATAATTGAAATTATACTCAAAATATCTATTAGCTACTTCAATGTGCTAGCGCAAATCAATAATTTTGCATCCGCAAATTGATAGTAAAAGGCGATTATGTAAATTAACTTTTGCTGCAGTTTGATAATAATAACTAATTGGGGCATTTTAAAAGCGAATATTAAATAAACTGTACCTATAACAGATTTATCTTCAATATACCGAATATCGATTTTAGATTTTGCTGATCGTTGAAATACTATAAGGTTCTGAAATACAGCGATAATTTAATCTTTTAATTTTTTTCGAGTTCATAAAAAATAGATATTAAATCCGACGTTAAATGGAGTAAATCTTCAATTAATTATTTTTGTGTTGAAATCGACACTTAGATAAGAAAAGAAATATGTTTCGAACTTAGCCCTAATTCCTTAATGATGGAGTTTTGACGGTCGATATACTAGTCCTTATATTATATTCCCCGAAGAGCAAACGAAAAAAAAGTTATTGTCTTTTGCCTAAGTGTTTTTGGGGGAAGGGAAATTTGGTGATGCCATAACCACAGTTGAGCTCGTTAGTTGTGACAATCCTAGAATCCTTTGTAAATCCAGGCACGATTTTCATTCTATAAATAGCGGATATGCGTGGTGCCTTATATAAGGACACTCTCAACAAAAGTGGTGACAAATAAAATGAAATTTTATTTTTCAATTAAAGTCAAATTTAGTATAATCTCCTCGGGATTTAACTTAAATGAATTATTAGCAAAAAAACGAAAGGATAATACTTTGTGGGATGCGACAGCATTTCCGAGGATGTTTCCGGATCCCTTCGAATTATATTCCAAGCTAAATAAGTCCAATTTGAATTAATGGAAATGGAATAAAAATAAAACTACCCCATATTTAATGTCGGCATTTATATTCTGATGAAATGTGTATACCGCTACATGTACAATATATTTTATGTGTATGTAAGTAAATGTTTAGTAATCAATTCTTGTCTTTTAACTAATAACATGAAATGAAGATTTAGTCATCTAACCAATTTGCACTTTATGTTGGTTTCTCTTAACAACCTGCATGAATATATAATTAGTAATTTGAAATTTCAGAATATCATTAATTGGAAGATACAGATTCTAGTATTGAGTGATTTTCGTATTTTGTTGATCCAATAATTGGATGTAATGTTAATTACAAGTATGCCTTTTCAGATACACATCGAGCCGTTAATCTTCCTTCTTGTGATAAGATACTATAGAGTTATTGTTGTCTTATTAAGTACTTTAGAATAGGCTATGTTACACTTAATCCGATTGGCAAATTTGAATATTATTGAAGCAATACAATTTGAACAGTATCGGCTGATAATTTTGGACAGGCCAAGTTAAGTTTTCTTAGAAACTGTATTGATTCAATACAGTCAAACCCGCTTAAGAGCACATCAATTGAAGTGTGTGCTGATCAGCGGTGTCCGGTTTTTAAAAAAAGCAACAATAACATATGTATTATACATAGTAATGCACATTTTTAAATAAATGAACATATTTTCAAGTAAAAAAACCCAGATAAATAAAAAAAGTTAAATTTCTTCTCTAAAGCCCTATCACATTTTATAAATGTGAAGAATAGATAGACTCATCTGAGGATAAGGTATGGGACTTTTGACATAAAAACTGAGTGAAAATTTGGGCAGAGAAAGATGTATTGTATGTACTTCCTTTACTCACACAATTGCATCGAAAAGTTACACCGAACATATTTTACAAGCCGAGTGGCGTTCAATTTCCAAATTAAATGGCGCTAAATTTAAAAATTGAACCTTTTGTCATAGTTATCGAAAAAATTATTTTTGTTTTATTGTTTACAGAATTTTAGACGAATTGAGAACAATATTTAATTTTTTTTCCGTTTGTTCGACCAAAAACTGAGATCATAGTTTGATGTTAAAACTAAGGTGCGCACTTATAAAGGCAAGTGTAAATTTTCAGCACATTTGGTCTTAAATTCGAGAGCTTTCGACAATTTTGAGTTTAATGCTGGAGTGGTATTCCGTAACTTGTTTCAAGCGTTTGTTTCGAGTTAGAAGAAAAAGTAGTATTCGCGATCTCTGTTTCGCCTTGTCATTTATCTTGATCGGAACAAAGACATCGAATATTACTTTTTCTTCTAACTCGAAACAAACGCTTGAAACAAGTTACGGAATACCACTCCTGGTCTGAAGTATTTGTGATGCTTTCTTCTAATAAATATTTTTATCTCAATATCTCGAAACTAAGGGTTTTTTGGTTAATACATATTTTGAATCTTAAATTTTAATTAAAATGAAACAAAGCAAGAAAAAAATGTTAAGGAAGCCTCAGTTAAGTATCGGACGTTTCCTTAAATTTTTATTTCCTTTGTTTCCCCAGTCAAGTTCCGCACGCTTTTTTAACCAGGAGACATCCGGTACAAACGAATACAAAATTCGTTTCGAGAGATTAAATATTATTCAAAATATTGACCAAAAAACCCTAAGTTTCGGGATAATTAAATATCACAGTGGTCACCCCAATTATCAAATATAAAATATAATTGGGGTGACCATTGATATTTGAATATCTCGAAATTTAGGATTTATTGATCAATATTTTACCAACGGAAAATTACCATTTACCATTTTGTGTTCAATTTTAAGGCAAATCATTTTAGGTGTGATAAGGCTTTAAAGAAAACATGGCTATGAATGATACCTTTTATACACAGTATACTTTTGAAATTTATTGTAAAAAAAATTGTAGAACTCTGGAAAATTTAGGAAAAATCTGGTTTTTGACTAACAGCCTTATTCTGGCAAAGGTCACTAGTCACAACTCGATCACAAGAGCGAGGTGAATCACAAGCTGTGACTTTTTGGTATTCTCAGCGTTCAGTCACAATTTCGACTGATCTCAGCTACTGTCAAAACTGTGACCGACTCACAAGCAGGTAACAAGATAAAAACAAGACAAAAAGAAACTATTTCCTGCACTATTTAATTGAATGTGATATTTCCAGAGTACAACGGAGACGATTTCTGGTCAATTGACAAACAAAGAAGACTTTTTTGCGAAATAAGAAAATTTTTATTGAAAATGTTCAGGTTTCCAATAACATCCCACCTTTTTTTTATAATTGAACACGCACGGCACACACGCACTTTCTTCACCATTTTCACAGATTTACAAATATTAAAATTACTTTAAAAACTAACAAAACCAAAAACTGAACTAAACTAAATAATCACAAAGCGGCTGTCAAATTTATTCACCATTCTGGAATTATACTAAGGTGAATTATTTGTTACGTTTCTTGTGACCCAACGCCAAGAATATGGAATACTCGGTCAG
This sequence comes from Chrysopilus asiliformis, assembly GCA_964034945.1. Classification (NCBI taxonomy): domain Eukaryota; kingdom Metazoa; phylum Arthropoda; class Insecta; order Diptera; family Rhagionidae; genus Chrysopilus; species Chrysopilus asiliformis. Next base: position 39,820,163 of record OZ035961.1, read on the forward strand.
TCACAAAGAAAGTAGCAAGCCGATCGCCTCTAACGAGTTGTGACTTGTGACCAGTCATAATGCCAGAATAGGGCTGTAAATTTAATCCCCGTCTAAAAACACACAAACGGAAAACAAATTTTGTTTGATCGTCTTAAGCATTAATGATTGCGATTGCGATTACGATTGAGCTTCCTCGACCAATGATGAAAGCTTTCATGTCTCTATCGTTGAAAGCTTTGATCTCATTGGTCGAGAAGCCTCAATCGTAATCGCAATCGTAATCGCAATCGTAATCGTAATCGCAATCGTAATCGCAATCGTAATCGCAATCGTAATCGCAATCGTAATCGCAATCGTAATCGCAATCGTAATCGTAATCGTAATCGTAATCGCAATCGTAATCGCAATCGTAATCGCAATCGTAATCGCAATCGTAATCGCAATCGTTCCAAGCGACTTAAATAGCGAATTGGAGGTATCAAAATATCAAGATGCAATGTGCGTGTACTTAACTGGATACAAAAAAAATCATTTTTTTAATAGAGAAAATCTGAATTTTTAATGTGATCGAATATTTAATCGAAGTTTTCTCATATTTCGTCATATTTCATAAAAATCTCTAACGAGTAAAATCAACTTTTCATATTGGAAAGTATTCGCTAAAATACGCCTATGAACAACAAAGGGCACATTGCTTGGAAAAATACTTTTCATTTGAACATATCTCAAAGGGTATAAGTAGGTCGTGCATGAAAGTTTTCCTTTTCATTATTCGAACTGCAGAAAAACTCTGTAGCAAAGTCAACGTTTGAGTTTTTATTATAATGAATGCCCTTTCATCTTAACCATTTCTCCATGACTTCTAGATTTATAGGAAATAAAAAATTTATTGCCACACGGTTTCGATTTAAAGCCTGTTTTTATGAAAATATTCACATAATATTTCTTTCATTCATGCTGAAAGTTTTGTGGAATAAACATTTCTTTTGCAACCGTTGAAATGAAAATGGCGTACCTGCCAATAGTGATTTTTGTAATTTTGAATAGAAAAGTTACTTTCAGCATAGTTAAGATTTTTTTTCTCAATTTAAAAATAACCCGTTGGGGTCAAAAATGTAAGACGAACTCATGTGGGAAAACCCGGCAGTACATTTTATTACAGTATTGAAATCTACTTGAAATGATATAAACTCAAAAATCTAGATCTTTTGATAGTTCAATCAGATTTTTTAATTTTTTCTGCAGAAATAGCATGAATCAAGTTTTCAATTGAATGTTTGTCCAAATACATAGATAAAGACGTTTAACTTCTGTAAAAAAATGGGTTACAAGTTTTATAATTCTTAAAAGAAAGTAAAAACGGTTACTAAATACAAACTTATGTCCAAGTTAAATTATTTAACTTCCGAGATGTCTACAGTTTAAGTAGACTATGCACAACTTGATTTTTACTTTCTTAAGGCCGAAATACAATTGGCCCGACACAACATTTACGGCGACAGATTACGGCGTCAATGTCGCCATCCACATACAATGGTGCACACTTTGTTGTTCTAAACGTCATTTGTGTTTCAATTGATTTTTGGTTTTGACAGTCAGCCAGTGAGCCACATATAACATGTTTTAATACCCATTATCATACATAATAAGAATGTGAATGTAAGCAACACAGCATACGAACTTATTTCCTAATACTTTCTTTAATTTCCCCTTGAGTGACGAGATTTAGATTTTATGGCGTCCGCAAAAGATTTCATTTTGAATCAATCATGAAATTTGGCGGTTATGAAATTCGATTTAACTTTTTACGACGACAAAGTTGGTCTGATTGATTGCATACAGAAGCATAGAGTACCTACTATAAGTTTAAAATCTGAAATGTCGCCGTAAATGTTGTGTCGGGCCAATTGTGTTTAGCGCTTTAGACAAATTATAATCGAGTCTTTTATTCATGAAAAATTTCTACCTCTTACTTTTGCCTAAAAACATTTGCCGAGCACTCCTGAGTCGGTTGGAGCATTATTACAAAAATGTCTTTCTGTCTGTCAGTCTGTTAGAACTATGAAATTTTACAGACATGTTTGTTTCTGAAGTGAGACGATCCAATCAATTTTTGGTGGAAATCCGTTAACCGGACGGATAAGAAATTAAAATTTTCCACATTTTTTTTCCTTTTGCCGAAAATCGTTATCTTTTACCGTTGTCGAGATATTTCAGATTTTGTGAAATAAAAAATCATCTATCAGGTGAGTCCTCTAGTCCTTGCGTATTTTTAAAGCACTATTCGCTTATAAATATATGGAGTTTTTTTTAAAGTTTCATACAATTATATAATTTTTGTCATTATTTTCAACCTCCTGCCATCTACTCATCAGCTTTTCAAATCCATTTGAATAAAACTTCTGACTTTCTGAGTTAAAGAAAGTAGAAAGATCGATTTCCACTTCTTCTTTGCTTGCAATTTTATTGCTTATTGCTTATTGCTTAGAAATGATTGCAAACTTTTAAACAAGTAATATTTGCTTGGTGCAATGTCTGGAAAGTACCGTGGATGGGGCATAATATCCCAATTGAATTCTTTCAATTTTTGTAGAGTAACTTTTGCGGTATGAGATCGAGCGTTGTCGTGGTGAAACAAAACTTTTCTTCTGTTGGCTAACGAGGGCCTAACTATTTATTATAACTCTGCGTTCAATTTTGTGAGTTGATGGCAGTATACTTCCGCGGAGCCCCGAGTACATATATAAAAATCAAATACCGCTACCTCATAGGTGCTCGCTAAGAAATGGTTTTTCAAAATTCGGAACAGAGGTCCTGTAAGGATAACACAAATATCCTTTTTTTCCATTTTTCCTCAAAAAACTGGCATAAGAGTATTTTAGGGGTGTTAGACTATAAATATGGTGTTAGAATTTCAAAATTTGGAACCTAGGGCCTTGCAAAGATTGCGCAAATATCCATTTTACAATTTTTCCTCGGATAAGCCGGCATTAGGGGATTTTCGAAGTCTCTGATCATGAATTTGTTGTTGGAACTTCAATATTCGAAATGGAAGTCCTGAAGATATAATGATTTTTTTTTAAAAACTTTTAAATAGTTTCTTGGGTTTTTGTATGAAAAACTTTAACCCAGCAACGACGCTTATGCGAGCTAGTATTTTTATGCGCGGAAAAAAATCTGTATTTTCAAATTAGACACAAACATAGACCTATGATTTCTTACCATGAATATGTACAATTTATTTCCAAATGAGAGATCATATCATACTATAATCATACTAATATATAAAAATGAGTTGGTGTCTGTCTGTTCCTCTTTCACGCAAAAACGGCTGAACCGATTGACTTGAAATTTGGCATGAGTGTCTGTGGTAGTTCTGGTTCCAACATAGGCATACGGAAAAGTAGCACGGGGGGTGGGGGGGAGTAAGGGGAGGGGGTAAAGTGATTTCGAAACTTAGTTTTTGCGCTATGTTACTCTTTCGCGGGGGAACTACTGAACCGATTGACCTGAAATTCGGCACAAATGTTCGTTGGGGGTCCAGCACCAACAAAGACCCATTAAAAAGTAGCCCGAGAGGTGGGGGGAGTAAGGGGAGGGGGTAAAGTGATCTCGAAACTTAGCTCTTCGTCTATGTTACCCTTTCGCGGAAAACTACCGAGCCGATTGGCCTGAAGTTTACACTCAGAAAAATGTCCAGGTCAACTTTTTGTCAGGTTAACTCTGACCGCTAGCTGGCTGACAGAGGTTTCCATTACATGACATTACATCCTCTAAATGCCTATCTAAGGTCAACTCGTGCAGCTCCCAAGGCCCTACTTCACCTGCTGGTGGCTTAATTTCAGAATTTCTCCGGTCACAGGTCAACACAAGTTTTACTTGCCCACATGCAGGCGAACGCGCGCCTGCCCGAGGCCAATTACGCCGTATGTAGGTCGTCGAGTTAGCTTCAATTTTTCTGAGTGTAGCTTCAACATAAAAAAAAATAAATAAAAATTTGAAAAAAACTTGACCCAGCAACGACGGGTATGCAAGCTAGTGAGAGATAAAATATTCTTGCTGTAGCAAAGCAACTAATGAAAGAAATCTGTCTCTAAATTGTATACAAATTGCTCCCATCATCGTGAAAAAAGAAACAAATCATTTCCAAATGGAATATTTTGCTTTCAGTGTAGAAACTAATATTTTATTCCTCGAGTTATTGTGTAAATTGTGCAGAAATGTAAGTTTTCCATAAGAAAGTCATGTGCTGATATTTTAGGGAGGAGGCGTGGTTTGATTTTCAAAACTTTTGAATATGATAATCTATAAAAGTCGTCTCTGTGCCAACTAAATTTTAATTTTCTGCCTGATATAGTATATAATTTTAATTTTCTGCCGATTTTCATCATAAGAGGTTTAATTATACAAGAAAAAGTTATCCTCTCACCGCTTGGTGGAAAAAGCCATAGTATGTTTTTTTTTCATAAATATTTGCGCTTTATTTCTTCCTTTATTGTAAGTGCAGCTTAGTCTTTTAAAATTTTACGTCATTCAGAGTTTATATGAAAAGTTTTGAAACAACTAACATTGAAGTAGTGATAAAAATATATTTGAAGTTTTGAGTACTGCAATATAAACCTTACCAATATATTTCGTTTAATGTTCAGAAACTTCGGCATCCAAAATGTGTCTGTTGATACATTATACAGCCACCCTTTGAACAAGTAAACTTTATCGATATATCTCATTTAATATCAACAATTTATCTAAACGAATGGTCTATTTATTTTCAACTGTATAAAATTTATTATAAAGTCATTCGCACCAGAGAATAAAAGATCTGCAAGCAGTTACATTGTACCGCAGAGCTATTTTGTCTTCAATAGTTCTTCTTTTTTTTAACATATCAAATGTTTGTATTGACATTGTTATATGTATCCAAACAAAAAAAAAACCCACTCAACATCGATAGTTACCTTAAATCAGTCGTACATGCATTTGAACATTTCTTGGAAATAAAACTGATCATAAATAATAAAAATATAAATCGAGCAATAAATCGAGTATTTTGTCAATGATTTGATTAAATTATTTGTAACGAATGATTTTGGATTTTAATTTTCTGATAAAGTAACTCGATTCTATATTGACTTTGAAATTTACAAACTATGCTATGTGTTTAATTGGGCGCCGAATTCTTTGTAAATTAAGATACGTCGAAGGAAATTGAAACCTCTGTTTTTGGAGTTAAAATTCTCGCCACCTGTTACATGGATTTAAAAGTACCCTAACAATTGTCGTATTCTGAAACACAAGTTAAGAGACATAAGACTTTTGACTTTCGTGATGAACTTTTTTAAGATGTTTTGCTATTCTGAAACTATGTTACTACATAGATAATTCTAATATCAAACATAACAAAAGCTATAATTGCCAATCTGGCAATTATTGAAAACCCGTATGGTGATTTAAGTGAACAGCGAACAGTTGTATCAAAATTCCACTTTGAAGTCAAACTTTCCAATAAGATTTTTTAAAATTTATTCCAATCGGATTTTGATGTATCAGAGTTTTATGTAGAATCATATCCTAAATAACTTTTGTTCTTCGACTTTTTTGATAAGATGCACCGTTTTCGAGATATTCACAAAAAACGATTTCGTTCGTATGGGGGGTACCCCCCTAATGGTCCATTTTTGCCCATTAACGAACTTAGCCTCGCATTTTACGAAAAACGGATCTGCGCAAAATTTCAAGTCTCTAGCTCAATCCATGCGCCCGCAATCCGCGCCACAGACGGACGGACGGACGGACAGACAGACAGACGGACGGACATGCAAAAATTAATTATTTTTATCATTCTAAACACACTGGTGTAAGTCATTTTTTTATGTGATGACGGGATCTTGGCGTTACAAACGGTAAGGCAAAGTTAATATACCCTTTGGTTTCACCATACGGGTATAAAAACATCGCTAAAGATATCGAGTTGAAACTTTTTATGTTGTGTTGAACTTCCCAATAGGAAAGACTTTTTAGATAACTTTCTCTTTCACGCTATCCATTTAAGCTCCTCCCCTACTATATTTTCGGCTTACCGAATGGAAATTTTGCACAAATACCAGCTCGGATTTTTTGTTTTTCCTAAGTGCCGACATACATTTGCCTTCCCAACACGGCGATTTTTATTCCTCAAAATGCCTTTCCGACGTACACGCTTCTTCACTTTTTAGTAGGAAGAACTTGTGTACAACAAGTGATCGCTCATGTGTGTGTGTTTCTCATATATGTGTTGTACTTCCAGCTCATTCACATCAATTGTCAAAATAGAAATTGCCAACTATAGAGGAATAAGGACTGGTAATTTGTTATGGCATTTACTCTTTCCTACCTATCTGAAAAATAAAACTACCTGCAACTGGTATTTCACTATTTGCATTCAATTTTTGTTTATTTGGGATATGTTTACGATGATTCTATTAAATTACGCACACATGCATGCTGACGGGCTACACGAGCGACTTCGTTTGTGTGCGTAAAAGAAAAAGTGCAGAACACTTTTAGAGGGGCGACTTTTCTCCTCTTGTCGCACTCGTGTCTTTCCTATAATTTGGTGAGGCTGAAGCATGCTGAAGACTGAAAGTCGCCTCGTTGACGTCCACGCTAACACCCGATGTTTGTGTACCATTTATGAAGCTTATAACTGTGCCGCGATTTTATCTTGATGAAACCATTGATTTGGTGTTGTTAAACAATTGAATTATATGTTTCTTTGCGACATATTTATTTTTGGGCAAAAATGGATATAACAAAATTTAAAGGTAAAAATTTTTTCCACATTTTTGGCTTTAACGATATTTGCGTATCTTTAACAGTTCTCAAGATATTTGAAAAAAATTAAGTTTTTCAAGAAAAAATGCATACATGTACAAATAAAATTTCCTACATTTTCCCCTTTAAAGGGTTTTTGTAGTATCTGAACGGTTCTTGAGATATTTGAAAAAATATCATTTTCAAATTTTCTCCGAAGCAAAATATTGCAGAGGAAAGTTTTGTGTTGACCACAACTGATATATTTTTTTAGATTTGACTTAGTCATCCGCGAAGCTTACAGGCTTCTTGCAGTTGGGCCTTCTTGACACGCAATTTTTTCCTTTACAATCATTCTCTTATCTTTGTATAATTTGGCCCCATCCCGCATAACCTTAACCTGTTATATTACAAAAAGAGTGATACATGTCAAAAAAATCTGCTCCACTCTAACCCCCTTTGAAACCCCTGAAGATATTTTCATGACTGTGTTTACATTGGGATTCATTTTGAGGCACGTCTTTCGTCATTTTTCTGCCGTGTGCACATGGTTCGCTTCATGTTCAGTCACTAATTCATCAACAAAACTAAATGAAACAGGTCTCAACAATCAGACTCAAACCGGTTTGCGACTGATAATTTTAAGTGAATCTAAATTTCGTTCGCCCTTTTTGGTTTCCCTCTCCACTGCGTCCTTCACCTTCACTTGGCCGGAGCGAATGACGTGCCGCCTCAAAATGAGTCCTAATGTAAACACAGTCTATCTGGTTTTAAGATTTTAAGTAACCGCGGCTTGAACAACAAATCGATCTTCACTAATAGACAGGTTTCTTTACTGCGAAGTGGAAGGTTCAGTAAAATTCAAGTTACAGTGAAATTTAAATTTTTAATTAAATGTTAACACGAAAAGACATTTAATGTGCGATTTTTAAATTCAAATGCAAAATATTCTTGTGAATAGGCCGATTAATTTTCTGTATATTTTTGCAATGTAAATCATGGCACGTTTTCTTAAAGTCACTTCTTAAAAATCAATAAACAAAACAGAACTTTCAGCACCTACCTATGCGACGTTCGTTTAATACAATCATATACAATATTCAAATGTCTGTTGCATATTTTGCATAAAACACTTGTACTGTATTCGCATAAAAGTTTATTTAAACTTTTCTCTCGTGTAATATTTCAACATTTTCATGTTTTCTGTATTCGGTTTGCCACATTTCTGAGAATTTGCCGGGATTTAGTTCTATGGTCAGATTAGGACAATCCGAAAAACAGGGTTCTGACGGTGAAACATTAGTTCCGTGGTGGCCGTGAAACCTATCGTCCTGCTACGTCATTTTCATGGTTTAGGCGCCATGGTTGGTTCCATGCATCGCCCCGAATGTTCCTGCCCTTAAAATACTCAAACAAAATTATGGGGGTGTGAGAGACACGTCGTACTTTGTGTTTCCGTTGACGTTTTTCGTTTTTGTTGGAAAGCGGGTCACACGGTGGGGTGATTCCGCCCAGATTTCATTCGTATTTACCAGTTGGAGCCCAAATTTATGTGCATAATAAAGGATTTTGGTTGAATATGTTTTTCAGGGTATAACATGATTTCCTTTCTTGTGCCACACTTTTGCCTCAATCTTTAAGGATAAAATGGGATGATGCTCTTTTGAACTTAAATAACATGAAAAGAGGATTCTTAGTTTTTTGTTTAGATTTTTTTTTCGTTATATCTCATTTTTGTTTTTGTTGTGCTGGTTGTGCGATTGCTGCCTATATGAAAAGTCGGAGCAAATTATTCCATAAAACATTTGATGGTGTATACAAAAATGTGCTAAAATCTGCTCTTATAGCGTTCGGTGATTTTACATTCAGCGAAAATGATGAAAATCATTGTTAAAAATTTGCCGCTACCAAAGATTTTCCAGATTTAAGAATGAAGTTTTGACGAGTTTTTTTTTTATTTGAGTTTTCAGATCTTTATATTTATAACACTTATTTTATTTAAAATCCTAATCCCATATAAAACTTCTTTATTAAATACTAGTATGGTTCGTTCTGAATGCAATAAAAAATACCAGTTTCCTCTGCAATATTTAATTTCGGAAAAAATATGTGAAAATTAATATTTTTTCAAATATCTCAAAGACCGTTAAAGATACGCAAAAAGCGTTCGAGAAAAAAATGCAGGAAATTTTACATGCTTTGAATTTTGTTATAATGTGCATAGTTTTCGAGAAATTTTCCAAAAAAAAAAACAGTATTTTTCAAAAAAAATGTATGAAGGTACCTACTCGTTGTAGCTAACGTTTCTTTTTTAAAAAAGTTGACAGAAAACTACACTGACAGAAAGAATCACCGGTCTGGCACTACAAAAATGGCGTACTATGATTCTGAGGCTCCTCACTATATTTCTTGTCAGAAGAAAAGCTTTTTTAAAAGCTTTTAAAAAAATAAAATCTTCACTTTTCATGTAGTAATATTTGGTTTTTACCAATTTGCCAGTAGCGTTTTTCACTTTTTACAGTATTTAGAAATTATAAATATTTACTTACGCATTAATTAAATGTTGAAAAACTTTTACTCTTACCCAGATTCGAACCCGAAATCTCTGGGGTTGAAGTCCACTCGCAAACGCATACGGCCACCGAAGCAGAGAACAACTAATCTAGAGAATAAACTTTTAGAACAAATTTTTGACAAATTTCCCCTTCGAAGGGGGGAAAAATGTCCCTATCATTCACTAGCTAAGGCCTAAAAGTTAATTACTTTTAGACTAAAGCTGGAAATAGACGCTGCAATTATCGGTACAACCGTCGGGCCGATTTGCGGTCACATGCGATAATTGTATCGTGTGTATGCACGAAATGACGGTTGTATGCGATATCGCACGGTCGTACGTAGCTGAGCCAAAACCTGCGGTCGCATGCAACAGATTGTATCGTTTGTGGTCTGCCATGCGACCGTCGATACGATATTATTTCACAACTGTCCTGTGTTGTTCGAGTGATATTTGCTAGTAAAAACTGATTATTCGATCAAATCGCAAGTAAATCGTATCGTGTGTGTGCTGTATACAACCGTCGGCCCGAGATCGGTCCAACACAAGTCGGTACGACCATCGCAGCGTCTATTTTTACCTTAAGGAGCACGAAGCAGAGAGAACATTTCTCGTCGTATCTATTCAATGAGATGGAGGAATCGAATGGATAATTTTTTCCGTGTTACATCGGATCCTCTTGCTTCATCTCACAGTGGAAAAATTTTCTCTAAAAATTTGTTCTAAGAGTTTATTCTCTAGATTATTTGTTCTCTGAACGAAGTCTATTAATAAAGCGAGTCTAAACATGAATGGTTTCTATCTCGCTTGAACTTTAGGCGCTATTGAAAAATTTCTGAGAGAAAAGATATTGCTTTTCGCTCATTTGCCTTGGCACTATATGATGCAGTGAGGAGCCCTATATGAGAATTTGACACTACATCAGTAGCGACTGGCACTAACATTGTAGTGATTGGCACGCAAAATATAGATTTCTGTTCTCTCAGTGTACGATTTTCGTAAAACTAATTCACAAAAAAATTCAAGTCGCTAACTCAGCGTGTTCTCGGCTTATAAGATATATACAGGCCTACAGAAATGCACGGACATATTCATAATTTTATTCGAAACGGAGTTCGTACTGATCTTCCCCTCTATAAAAGAGAAAAGCAAAAAGACGTAACTTAAACCACTTTGAAGTTCTCAATTACGCTTTGCACGCACACACGTATATCTCGATAATGGTAAAATATATCGTTTTACAGTTTAAAGTAAAAAATGTAGAGAATTTCAATATCTTTAATTCTCCATTTAAATTAATTTTTTTAAACCGTTAGTTTTCAAGCCATTTACAAAAACCGAATTTCGCAAATTTTAATGAAAATATCTCGAGAAAAAATAAAGAACGGTAAATAAAAAAAATTCTTGGAAATGTTATTCTCGTCAATACAATTCCTACATTACATCACCAAAAACTGATTCTGTTGAAATAACGGTATATCTCGATAACGGTTTAAGATATCGAGTTCCAGTGAAAGACAAATGTGTAGGGAATTTTGTTGTCTTCAACTTTTATCATCACTAGCTTGCATAACCGTCGTTGCCGGGTTAAAGTTTTTTTTTTGCATAAGTGTGTTTTACTAGCACCAGATTCGTAATCAGTGGCCGCGGAGATCCCCTAATGACAGTTTTTTGGAGGAAAATTAGAAAAAGGATACTTGCATTTTCCTTACAGGAGCTTTCGTTTCGAATATTGAAATTCATGATAATCGGTTTAGTGGTTCAGTAGATATTGTGATGAGTGTGTGAGTGAGAGGTATTTGGCTTTTACATATTGTACAATATACAGATAGATAAAACTTTTATCATACATAATGTGTAGTTTCTGAGAAGATCTTGCAAGACGAATTTAACATTTTTGAAAAGCCGCCATGTTTGTCATACTACATAAAAAGTAAAACTTTCTTTTCATTTTAATAGAATTAAAATAAATTTCTGTTGTTACAATTTCTATACGAATAGCAAGGCATTAGGCTGAAAGCATAAATATTAGTCTGAGAATTCATAAATTTCTACTTTTTTTCAGTATCGAATAAATGTGGGTGCTAAATTGTTGTCAGAAAGGAGTACAGCTTCTATTGCTACAGAGATTAAGAATACAGACGGGGTGATAAGCTTCCAAACGGATAATTAGTTTTTGATGAGGCAACGGATGATGGCGGCTGTAATGCCATTGGAAACCTTCTCTGTAAGGACACGAGAAAGGAATAAGTTTATCTGTATTTAAGCACGAATGAAAGTGTATGTTTTATAGTATGTTTGTAGATCCACTATTTAAAGTTTCATATTTTTTGTAAATATATGGATTAAGCTATAATTTTTCTTTAACAAAAGCTGTGTTTTCCTGTTTTGGCTTCAATGCATTCTGTAGTTAAGTTACACAGATAATAACGAAGCAGTGTAAAGGCAACTTCAATTTTTTTTTTACTATTTTTGGGCTGCTGAACAGCTACAAATCTTAGAACACATTAAATTATTCGAAATGGCGACAATTTGTTTCAACACCAGCCCTCTAACGATCAAGTAGTGCTGCATAACACTCGCTCGATCTGTTGGAAAGGGGCCCAAAGTTTTAGGTGAAATTTTTCTTCAAGAATTCAATATTGGGGTGTTTTTTTGGCTGAATATGCTATTTACTGTCTAACGGGTCTAAATTCGAATGAATAAGGTCTGGACTTCAGGAGGGCGAATTTCTGGAGAGTGAAATTCCGGAGTGATGAAATCATGTAAATCGGTTTGGAGCCATTTTTATGAAAAAGAGGTCGCAAACGTCAGCCAGAGTTTATCAAGACTGGGGAAAAATGGGGAGTGGAACAGGATTCAGCTCCGACTCATAAAGCCAAATGGCCGCAAAAATAGCTTGAAAATCAAATCAGAAGCGAATACTGTGCAAAAAACAGATGCGAACATTGAATCCTTGACGAAGGATCCTATCCACTACCTTGGGCGACTTTCTAATATATCGAACATGTGGTTCGCTGCGCTCTGTTGACCAAAGATGAAAATTGGTGTTTTGAACCGAACCAAAAACCATAAACTATTGAAATTTGATTGAACCAAAACCAGAACTAAATTTTTGAAATTTTAGAAACCAAAATCAACATCAGAACCAAATTTTTGGAGCTTTAGAAACCAAAACCAGAACCACCAATTTCCCCATTAAAGCAATTCTGGCTTCGCTGACACATTATTAATCAGTGTGTCGTTCTATTCACTTCTTACGATTCTTGTACGGCGATGTGAATTATAGGTCTAAATCTTTAGGCCCGATTGATTAAATTTCTGAATTGTTAAGTCGCAAAGAACAAAAAACGATGTACGATTTTGCCCCTAAATTAACTTTTGAATCAGTGAAGTTTTCACTTTGGTTGAGGACTTTTTGGAAAGGGCACAGTCTCTAGTTTCATCCATATATGGCTTCAAGAGCTACCCAATTTTAGGGGGATAGTGAGGGGTTAAAGAACTTTAACGTGATTTTCACAGAAGTCAAAGTTTGTTAATCCCCCACAATCCCCCTGCAATTCGGTGGCCATTGAAGCAAAATATCAGGGATACGCAACTGGCGGGCAGTCCAAGCTTGACCTGTAGAAAAAATTTAAAATAAATTGAATTATTAGCACATAACACCGAATTATTCTTTACCGGTCAAGCACTATCGTTACTAGTTGCAAAAATTTTGATTCTGCGTCATGGTGATTCCTGGATAACAGAAAGAAGGCAAAAAATGAAGTTTTAAACTTATTTGCTTTATACATTTGACCAAAATCTAGTTGCGTATCCCTGCCATATATGGATGAAACTAGAGACTGTGCCCACGAAACGCTATTTCTTGCATGGTTCTTTCATTGTGCTCGTAGTTTCCGATTTTATTTGCGTAGATATATCACGAAATTTCCTCAAAACCTCGATATAACGAATTTTTTTCCATTCTCCCAGCGATTTCGATTTCGTTGTATGGAGGTTCCTCTGTATATTAGATTTAGTATACCGTTTGTGATCTCTAGCGTAGTCCAAGTGGTAAACTACTTGGCCCGTATTCCGGAGGTCGCACAGTGTGTCAGCTGACCAATCTAGGTGGACAAAAGGCATTACCAGATTCCCACCAATGAGCTAAAAACTGATGTAAACAACACCTTCAAACTTCTAAAACCGACTATTGTTTATGTCTAACATCTAACGGTAATTAAAGAGAAGGATTTAAAGTTGAGTCAATTGTTAAGTGCAATTGTAATTATACGCCAGTCACATTTTCGCGATACTTTGTGCACCAGCTTACTGTGTCAGTTTGCAATTGTGAAATATTTTTATTAATAGATCTTATTTCTGAGGGCAAGTAATATATTTTTTTCAATTAATATTAATTTGTATGTTATTCAAATAATATGAAAGAATGTGTTGAAAGTATAGGTAAAATACATGTTATTTTTTCTTTGTTTCACAACTTTCAAAGTCTGGAAATAATATGTACCCACATGTACCCGGGCTAAATTTTGCATATATTCTAGCTGCATCATTTTTCTTTATAATAGTATAAATTTTAGCCAGCACACTCAAGTACAAGTATATTTTTTTGTTTTTTTATGAAAACCTTTACTGATAACTGATACCTCGGATTCCGATGGGTAACCTTACTCACAAAATTATTTTATTAATATGAATATTGTATTCAATGTAAAAAAATGTATTTTAAGATACTACGATTCTTACATTTCTTGTATTATGGATTTTTAGGTTATTTTAGTATTTTTTTTGAATTTTTATAACTTCATAATCCTGTAACTAATTTCCTTAAAAAATAATAAAGAAAACATTAGAAAAATGATTTATATTAGTTTAATACTAACATACTAATTGATACGAATGCAACACTGCCGAAAAATAATTTTGTCCAGCTAGGTTGTTCTACGCGACACACTGTGGGTCGGTGGTTCAATTACCGACTGTGGCACGCTGTGATTCAAGTCCACTCAACTTGCTTTACGAAATGAGTAGTGATAGTTGCCGCTTAGTCTTAACGGCATCATCGGTTAAGATTGCTATCACGGCCTTCGCTATTGATAGGTTTCAATGTAAAAACCTTACAAATGTTGTAATTCATCCATGGTTCGCAATCCATGTAAAACTGTAGGTGCGAAGCAGGGAAGAATTGGTTATGAAAGCCCAATTGAGGACGCCCATGCTCTTCGAGAGCTGTAGTGCCGAGGATGATATATTGTAGAGAAAAGATTTGTGATGATCTTAACTAATTTTGCTTATGCCGCGGTCACACGACGATGTTTTGCCAGCCGCTGGCTGCTGTTGGTTAGTAGCGCTGGCAAGTAGCAACAGCAGCCAGCGTACTGAGAGGGTTCACACGATTTCTGCTTTAGTAGCGCTGGCAAGTAGCAAAACAGTGGTTTGACATTTGAATCTGGGAGATTTTTTAAATAATAAACGTTACCCACAAACAAATTTAAATAAACGTAAAATAACAACTTACAATAAACAAACTTTACCACTTATCAGACTTTTAACAGCTCAGACACCATGTGACAGGGTCACGTGATCCCTAGTAGCGCTGGCAAAGTACAACGGTCTCTACTTCACTAGCGCCGCTAAAATCAGCACGCTACTGCTGGAAGTAGCAACGTACTAGAGTTCACACGGTGCTGCTGAAACGGCTGCTAACAGCCAAGAGCCACTAGCGCTGGTAAAACAGCGTCGTGTGACCGCCGCATTATAATATATTTGCCTCCTCCCGTTTCGTACTCCTTTCGTTACTATTTTTGTGATTTTTGTATGAAATTTAGTATCGCCGTCAAACTACGGCAGACCCCTTCCGTCTTAAACACGTGACGTATTTTATGGACGGTAATAACTGAAAATATGGACGTTTTTAATATCTCAATAAATCAGTTTTCTATCAACGAATAAGAGAAAAGCCCAAGATCAAAGTGTCGTTGCTTTCTGAAAATTCGCCTTAAACCAAATTCAAATATAAGAATTCAGACTAAATACTTGTGTATTCTTGAAAATCGATTTAAGAACTAAAAAACCCCTACTGTAAAACAAATATTACCCGAAAAAAAAACTACAAGAATTCATAAAAGTGGCAATGGCAGCAGTTGTGCGAAATAAAATCCGAAGACAGACGATAAAATAAAAATCGGAAAATTCTTATAACTTTTCACTCTACATAATTTTTTCGCAATTTTTCTTGAGTAGCGTGAATGGATTGAGTATTAGAAGGGTAGTGAACCCTGAGTATGAGTGGTTCTAAAGCCTTGCTTGTTTGCTGAGTTTTATGTATTTAAAAAACATCGAATTTGTTGCTATAACTAACACTTGTAAGTTTCATCGTTTCCCGTATGTACAGGTTTATATACAGATATAAACAGGACGTGAATTTATCAATGTGAATGTTTCCTTCTGTACAGTAGCATCCTGAAAAAAAAAGAGAAAAGTAAGATAAATAAAAAAAATACCGAAAAACTTTTCAATCGGCTTATCGTTTTGAAACAAAACAAACACCAAAGTAAAACAAAGCTTGAATCGAATTGAGTGTATACAAATAACTACGTGTAATATATTTCTATGTATATTTTAGAATAGTACCCACAATCAGAACCAGAATCAAAAGTAGAGACCAAGTAGCGCAACATCAGCAACAGTATAAATGTAGATCGTCCCCTATTTCGCGAAATAATCTGTAAAAACGATGGTGTATATTGAAAGGGGGTGAATGAATCTTTCACACACACCCCTTATCAAATTCCTTTAGGGAGTGTGGGGGGTGATTGTGTAGCGATCCTTGCATCAAATCCTTTTACAGAAATTTCATTTATTATTGTATATATACACACAAAACATTATTTTTTCTATCCACAGTTATTTTCAAACGTTACCTCTGGAGCGATGAAATGTGGTTGTACATTGGGTTGAGAATCATGATAGGTTATATAAAGTGGTTCTTCCCTTCGTAAGAAAATACAATGTTACCGTATATGAGGAGAAACATTGAATTCGAAGGCACATTCGTGTATATTGCACAACCTTCACTTAGATTCATAGAAATTGGTTGAAAATTTCATCTTAGAGAAAATGGTAGGAGTAGATGAGGATAGCACGTGCTGTAAATTAGGTTTATGTTTATACCTATTTTGGATCAACACCCATGTTTTTCCTGTCCATAGTAAAGGGAAATTGACTTCGACATTATAGCAATTGCCATAGCAAAAAAAAAACACTCACCTCACTTCTTTGGTCATATGTACAAGAATTGCCCTTTACGCGTATTTACTTATCTGGGAAAAGCGTAAACTGCCTGCCATATTTGATCCATATTTCCGTTTTTCGCTTTGTTTTTAACGTTAACAATTTTGATGAGCCAAATAAGGGTAAATATAAACAATCATCATCATTACTTTAATCGTTTTCTCTGGCATTTTTGTTCATTGCCTAATATGATGGGACCAAAGCGATATAAATGTCATCCTAGATCTGTATTTTTTTGCTGATGGCACCTTTAAGATCGCATCCTTGCTCCATTATACAACCTTTAAGCACAAACCGACAGCCATAAGTGAGACATTAAACTTGTTACGGGACAAGACATACGTACGTGCCACAAACACTCAACTTTATTATACCATCTCCCCTCTTCCCTGATGTATTTTCATGCTTATAGTAGGTTTTCATTTTGGCCTACGAATCCTAAGAAAATGTTGCTCAAGTCCTTCGGCTGCCAAGGACTCGCCTAAATGCGATATATCTATACATAAATAACCGGTTGTGGTGAAGGCGTTGATGTTAAGCAATCGTTTCGAATATGTGTATAACATGGGCTCTTTATAAGACAAGATTTTAGATTGAAATTGATTACAAAAGAATCTGACTGTTTTTCCTATTATATTTTAAACGATGTGTTGTGTGCACTTGTCATCATTTCCGTTATCATCAACATATTCATTTAGCCATATTGCCATTTTTTTTTGGTTCGCATGTACAAAGTAGAAAATGATACTATAAGAATATACACTTCAAAGATGATTCCTTTTTTCTAAAAAAAAATATGGAAAATGTTCAATGTCTTTGTGGTTAAATAAGAAAATCATGAAAAATGATTGGTTTGATCTTATTATGAAACTGGTTAAACATTCTTATTTGTCAGATCTTTCACTGTTCTTATTATTACACTAGTTACTAATTTTGGTAGAAAGTAGTCTCGCCGAGCTAGGTATCACCAGAAAAATGGATTAAAGTCCTTGACCTTCGTACGGCGGAATTGGCTTTCTGCGGGAATATTTAGCCTATGCTAGGCGAGCGTTCATCTGCGTTAGGAAGAGTAAAAATATATCAACCGATAGCAGGAGAAGTTCAAACATTAGACCTGCAGCAAGTAAAGTCGGGCAGGTCAACCTAAGATAGGTATTTTGAGGATGTAATTTCATGTAATGAATAACTCCGCTTGCCTTCTACAGGGAAGAGTTGACTTTTTATACCCGTATGGTGAAACCAAAGGGTATATTAACTTTGCTTTACCGTTTGTAACGCCAAGATCCCGTCATCACACACAAAAATGAATTACACCAGTGTGTTTAGAATGATAAAAAAAATTGAATTTTGCATGTCCGTCCGTCTGTCTGTCCGTCTGTCTGTCCGTCTGTCTGTCTGTCTGTCTGTCCGTCTGTCCGTCTGTCTGTCTGTCTGTGGCGCGGATTGCGGGCGCACGGATTGAGCTAGAGACTTGAAATTTTGCACATATCCGTTTTTCGTAAAATGTGAGGCTAAGTTCGTTAATGGGCAAAAATGGACCATTAGGGGGGGTACCCCCCATACGAACGAAAACTTTTTTTCTGAATATCTCAAAAACGGTGAATTTTATCAAAAAAGTCCAAGAACAAAAGTTATTTAGGATATGATTCTACATAAAACTCCCATACATCAAAATCCGATTGGAATAAATTTTAAAAAATCTTATTGGAAAGTTTGACTTCAAAGTGGAATTTTGGTAATTTTGATACGAATATCACCATACGGGTCTCCAATGATTGCCAGATTGGCAATTATAGCTTTTGTTATGTTTTTTTATAGTTTCAGTCAGAGTTTAGGGGAAGATCCTTTAATGCAGAAGCACAGCTCAGGATGGATTGTCAGGATTGTCTAAAAGTTGACTTGGATCAGTTTTATTATTGTTCTGAGTGTGGCACCTTGCGTCAGTAATTTGTTAATAGGGTTAATTTATATCTGTCGATCGTCACACATGGCTTAGTTCCTGGATCTGTCGTTACAGGCTTGATTTTGAGCCTAATAAACAAACACGATCCCAGTTCTCCCTGTCTTTTCCAACCCGCTCGTTTTCTAGAAAAATTGTCTGCTGCGAACAGCATATAACTTTCTTATACAAAATCTACATTCTTGCGCAATTTACGATTACACTATTAAATATGCCCTCCATTATCATGACTTTTCCCAACTGCAAAAAAATAGAGACACATTTATGTGAAGATACCTTGGCGAGAAAGGGAGATAAGAATCAACTGCAAAAATTTGTCGGCAACTGCAAAAATAATTTCTCCTCTTTTTTTATGGCGATTTTATGGTTACAGTTGACGGACTTGAACTTTTTTATAGCGATTTCTAATACAATCACACATTATCCCTGTAAGTGAATAAGTAAGCACGGGCTAATCCAAAGTGTTATTATAGCGTAGCTGTCATTTTTCATGTAGTGGTTGAAAATTATACAGCTGTAAAGCTATACAGCTTCTATGCCAATTTGAACCTTATATTCATAGCATAAGGTTTAATATGATTGCTATAAAATTGTTAAAGTGGAAGGGAAAGCGTTTATACTTGTATTCAGTCATTCCTATTTAGATCTATATAAGTCTATCTTGCTCTAGTTTTCTGCATTTTTTTGCAGTTACAGAAGTCATGGTAAGATTCTCCTTTAACCGACGGGGAAAAAATTAGTTTATATAAAAACAGTACTCGGCGGCGTTGCTCTGTTAATAATAAAAGTTTGAATATGAAAAAATCCTTTTTTTATTTTGATGTATGGAAAATTATACAATTTTTTTTTCATAAATTTTTCGATTTGGCGACTGTTTTCAAGGAAATCGCAAATATTTTTTCCATCTGCTTGTAAGAAAATGAATAGGTCGAATTCTTCTAGCGACTTCTAGGACACTTAAGGTTATTGTATGTATTTATTTCGTAATGTATGTTGAAAAAATATACTACAGTATAGTATATACTACCGGGACAACACCTAATTATAAACCGTGCTCATGACCCATAGATCATATACATAAATTTTTGTCTATGTTGGTGCAAAGGTAAAAGGCAAAAATGTAGAAAATCTTTAGTTCTTCCTTAAACTATTTTTATGGGGTAACCTTTTTACATTTTAATGAAAATATCTCAGTAACGGTAAAAGATAACGGATAATAGAAAAAGAATTGTGGAGAATGCCATTCTCATTAAATAATGTCATGCATACAACCAGCAAAAAACGTTATTTTTGGAGATAACGGAAAAACCCGATTTTTTTGAAGTAACGGTATATCTCGATAATGGCTTGAGGTAAGTAGTTCTAGTAAAATACAGAAATGCCAGGGCTAATCGTCAAATCTTATAAAATCGTTTAACCTGATTGACTGACTGACTCATCGAGGCACAGCGCAAACTCCTGAAGCTAGAAACTTGAAACTTTCACAGTATGTCCCAACGTAGTAGCTCACTTAGGCGGGGTTTTCCAAAATTTCACTGCTAAGGGGGTAAACGGGGGGTAAAGGGGGTTTGGGTGTTTTTAAACCGTGATTTTCGCAATAAATCCTGCTCAAAAGGAGGCTGAAAAGTTTCACTCGGAGGTTTTCGGGGTTGCTGATCACGAATCCGGTGTTAGACTAATTCGGAACGGAGAGTTCTGCAAGGGTAAGATTTTTCTCAAAAGTTTTTAAGTTCTTTCCGGTTTTCTTCGTATTCTAAAACGTATAGAAAAAACTTAACCCGGCAACGACGGGTATGCAAGCTAGTGCTCTATATCAGTGCTCCGCAACCTTTAATCGCATACGGCACACCATTTTTTTTTTGGAAATCCAGGGCACACCACAAAAGAAAATATTAAAAACTTTGTATTTAAAATTAAAAATATATTTAAAATTAAAAAAAAATCCTGAAAGAATTATTAAATATCTACAGTAATCCCCCGCTATACGGACGCTCGTTTTACGGAAATTCGAAGTTACGGACATGACTAATATAGGAGCAAATTCGCTATACGGATAAAAAAATTCGCTATTACGGACAAAACAATTTTTTTTTTGAATCACAGAAAAAAATCAAGAAAAAGTCTTCCATAATTATGTTGTATTTATTGTAAATGTACATACTTAATACTTAATTCTAGTGGTTAAATAATTATTTTAATATATTATACTAATCTGTTTCGTATCACGGATTTTTTTGGTACGCATCTATCTATTTTTAATACGATCTTATACTAAAATACCTTTCTTTTTACGGACATTTCTATTGATTGGAACATATCTATTTATTCCCAGTACAATCTCATACTAAAATAGGTTTCGTTTTACGGATTTTCGATATACGGACAGTTTCCGTAGAACGCATCCCGTCCGTAAAGCGGGGGATTACTGTATTTGAATTGTTTACCGCGGCACGCTGGTTGCGGAGCACTGCTCTATATGATGACAGAGAAAATGTTTATTTCAAAAAATCCATTTGTATAGGAGAGGTGGAAAGAACTGGTCCGTTTGTATATTGATGTACCGAACATTCTAAATACATTTTATCTTTATAATTTTTTCGATACGATGCACAGTTTTCGAGAAAACTGAAAAAAAAATTAATCCATTTGTATGCGAGAGGGAAGTAGTGGTCCAAGTGGATTTTGATGTATGGATTAGTTATTTAGAATTTTATTCTAAACACATTTTACCTTAATAATTTTTTCCATATGACTCATGGCTTTCGAGAAAATTACAAAAAACTGTTCCGTTTGTATTGGCGACGGGGAAAGGAATTGTCCAATTTTGCCCGTTCAAGAACTTAGCCGAGCCATGTACGAGAAACGTACAAGTCTCAAGTCTCTAGCTCAATCTTCCAAGTCTCTAGTTCAATCTTTTCGAAAATTGTGGTCTTCGGACATGCAGAAACCAAAATCTTTTGTCACCCCTAACACCCTGGTGTAGTTCATTCTTGCGTCCGATGTTTAGTTCGATGCGATACAAATGGTATACTAAATTTAATATTCTTCTAGATTATATATCATATAGAGTATAAATAGTGAATTTTATACCGATAATATACAAAAACTGGTATTTTCAACAGTTTTGAAGTCATGTTTGAAAACCAGCCTATAGTTGCTAGACGGAGAGAATTAATTCTTGATGCAACGATCATATTACAATCCTATAATATAATACGAGGAACGTCTGTCTGTCTGTCTGTCTGTCTGCACAAACGATCTCGAAAACCCGCCTAACGATTTTCACGAAACTTGGTGGTTAGGGATTTTCGGGGACAAGAAATCGATCTAGATAGGTCTCACCCCTGAGAAAATTCCCCTTCGATACCCCTCGCCTGTTATCTTCGAATTGGGTGGTCCGATCTTAATGAAACTTTACAGTATTACTAAGGGGGCTAAGGGCTTTCGATTTTTCCAGTACAAACCTGACTTTTCCCTCCCCTCTAAACCCCTCGCCTGGTATTTTCGGATTGGGAGGTTCGATCTTAATGAAACTTTACAGTATTACTAAGGGGGCTCGGGGCTTTCGCTTTAACCGGTACAAACATGACTTTTCCCTACCCTCGGTAACAACGATTACTCAATAACCACTCAACCGATTTCTATGAAATTTTGTTATCGCGCGTTAGTTTTAGTTCTAGCTTTCTAGGTCGGGAATTTAAAAACTCTGGAAAAGCTCTGTAAAGATAATGTGAATTTAGTTTTTGCCCAAAAATCACCAAAAGTAGGATTTTGAGCTCGCCAAGCATGGCTCGGTCTTCCTGGTGCTAATATACTAACAGCATACATATTTTGTTTGAGATAAATATAATGTTGCTGCTACAACCAAGATTTGGTTTACCTCAAATAAAATTCGTTCACCTTGAATATGATTACGTTTAGCGGAATTTTGCAAAATAAACAGCTCGGGAACGGATTAATTGATTTTACTTTGATTTATACGGGAAAATTTGTTTCGGTTTGTGAACGATTTTCAAGTATACGGATGAAGTTCACGAAGCAATTATCATTTGCACATTCCTTGATGTGATTGATTTTTGTTATTGAAATTCGATGGGAAGCTTTCAAATTAAGTATTTTACATTTGATTTCTCGCATTTTAGATTTTCTAATATTTCTGATAACAACAGCAGTTCGAAATAGTAACGATATTTTCACTAATGTAAGTTCAATGCAGTCTTTTCAGAAATATCTACGACAATTTCCGCAGGAATAAATCAAATGAGATAAAAATGTACAGATAAAACACCCCCATTTACATTTCGCCTTAATCACGGAATTAATGTTTTCATTTTAGACTTTGCATTTAATTTAAAAAATTTCCATTTAATTGGATTTGACATTAGCACCTTATCATTTGTGAGACACAATGTGAATAACATCGCCTAAAGGCGACCCCATCTGTCATAGTGTGTCATTTTTGCGTTACTAAAATGACACCCTAATTTATCTCACACTCCCTTTTCAGGGGAAAAAAATTGATGAAAAAAAACTAATATATCCCATACTTAGCTAGTAATGTTGTTGAAGTTGTTATCGCCCTGTGGCAATTTGTTTTTCTAAATATTATCGAGGACGTAAGCATTTCCCCCTTATTTATGTTGACCCTATATGTCCCTTGAATAAAATTTTTGTCACTCAAAATATGTCACTGCAAGATACACACCAGAGATTATAAGGTATTTTATTATTTTTTTTTGTTTGTTTGCAGGGTAGTATCCAGGGTGTAGACTGACGGGTTTGCCTGACTGGTGACTGCCTTGATGATGATATTATGTTGATGGGTTTTAAAGAAATCATTTTTGAAAACCAAGATCCCATCAGTGTGTAAAGTATCCTTTCGTTATTCAAAGTGAAATCACTTTAACGATATTATATCACCATCTCTTTATTTTCTTCAAGGGACGCAAAAAAAATCATATTCGTGGATATAAGGCGTCATCGCTTGTCACCCTTAGTATATTTATAATAGTACTCTTGCTCCGCGTCGGTCTTTGAATTCCCATCCCCCCAATAAGCTAAAGTTAGTCCCTTGACGCGGAAGAAATCAGAAACTGCTCTACCAAATAAGACAAATTCTCTGTTCATTTTTGTTCTTTCTACTCCATGGTTGGTCTGTTTGGTGTTTTTTTTTCTTCTTTTTTTTGGGAAGAACGAATGACTGAATAGATGAGCACTTTTTGTTTGTGACAATGTTTGTATGATTGTACATCAATTCCCAATGCAGATTTAAAGGACTTATGCCACGATGATCAATATTACACTACAAAATGTCGTATTCTATGTAAATATACTATCTATATATCTAAGAGATACGTTTATAAAAACACTCTAAAGGTGTACAAATATACAATAAGCGTTTTGTTAGACAACACCGGGCGATATGACTACAAACAACGGTGAATTTGATACGACCGACGATCATGATATAAAGGGGAGGGGGGAGGGGGAGAGAAATCATCTCCCCAGGTGACAAATATTAATGGAAATTTGATTGATTCAAATGTTCTTGATGTTTTGCTGTCTTTTTTCCCCATTGTTTTTGTTGTTGTATGTTTAGACCAACGAACCCCGAAGGGAAGAATGATTTTTGAATGGATAGTCAAATATTCTCAAACCAAAAAGCACTTTTACCGCCTAAGTATCTACACATTCATCCATCTGGCTAAAAATGGGAAACAAAGCATCAGAGAGACACAAATTTATTTCCTTTCAATTCTCGGTTATGGATGGTGTCGAATCTCTTTTAATAGATCGTTAGATATTCAGCCCAGCGGGAATATAAACAAATTTTTTAAACAAGTTTCAATTTCAAAAGCATTAAATACTGGTAGAATAAATGTATCGGGAGGGTTTGACAGATTATAAGACAAATTACTCAAAATGCTTCTTTATCAAATTTATCTCAAGTTTTTCTTGTTTATTCCCGATTTGAAATACAAGGAATGCAATAAAAACTTACTATTTTTTTTACACTGCGTTAAATTTTAGTGTGTACTGCATCTTGATATCAAGGTAAAGATTTTTTTCAGCTTAGGTCACGTTTGACCCAAATGATAATTAGTTTTCGTCAAAAATGTGATCCTCACAAACCGGTATGTTAGTAAAAATACTTTTTTAAATATAAATAAATACTCTAAAGTGACTCGATAAATCGAAATCAGATCAATTCTTGTGTGGATAAATGTATAGTGGATTCGACCAACCTGTGTAGGGGAAACTGGGGCACATTCGGCAGGTTTTTTTCAAAGTCATTTCCTGCCAAATTCGTTTGATGAATTTGAAAATCTTGAAATTTTGTAAAAACTTTGATTATTTTACTACTAAATACGAAATAGATTTTTATTGTAGCCCTAAAGAAATATACGATTTTTACCAATTTTAAAAAGGAGGCCATTTTGCTGAATGTACCCCATGCCGGGGCACATTCGGCTTTTGAAGGGGTACATTCGGCGAGTATACGTTATTTGTTTGATTTTACTAATTGAAAGACTATTAGATTTGAATTCATTTTATTAATTCTTTAAAATAAAATAAAAAATAAAAATTCATTACATATCACATACAAGAATGATTGAAAAATCCTATTTCACGAAATAGTTATCGAAATTTATATTAAAAATATATTATGTGGAATATCGAGATGTGCCGACAGGATTCATTAAAAATCAATCTAAAATTTAAATTTAGTAATTTAAATTCAACCTCACTTCTTAAAATCACGAAAGCCGAATGTGCCCCGAAAGTGTCAGCTTAATGTTTTCAGATTTTTTATCTAAAATACTGTAAATTAAAAGGCATTCTACTTTCGGGATTGAAACTTAATGTTTTTAAATGCTATTTGCGCGAACTTTTTTAAGCGTCGGACGAAATTGACTTCAAAAATTCCTTACGTACCTGCTTGGGGAAATTACATCAAACTTCCGAAAAACACAAAAATACCTCTTGCTCTTCTGAGCGCCGAAATAGAACTGTCAGACTTTATTTAACTTCAAGTGATTGAATTATTGTGCATTTACGTATTTGATCGCTCCATTCTGAAGCATTCTTGATACTGAAAATGGCAATGCCGAATGTGCCCCATTGCCGAATGTGCCCCAGTTTCCCCTATGTAAAAATTCCAAATGATAACGCATTGATATTTTTCAAAACTTTTTTTCTATTTATTGGGTCACACAATACGCCACAAATCATAGATTACATTATTCGAAACGATCGCCATTTGATTTATCACCTGCCCTCTAAAGAAGGAGTCAACAGGGCGGCAAAATACGCGTTCGATATATTGAAAAACGGCAAAAAATCTTGGACTAATACTATATTCACACCGACGCAAAATTACGTAATTTTGAAGATTTTCGTAATTTTGAACGAAATCTTGCTCGAAATCACGAGATTTCCAGTACATTAACCTGTTTTCAAAATCACTAAAAGTATGCAATTTCCACAAAATTACGAACGAAATCAAGCAAAAACAGTGTATACAACCCTGCATCACTTATTCAGCACATCAGTTTTGACATTTGTGCTGCATTGGAAAAACGGAAATATAAGAAAAATAAGCCGTGTTCCGCACGTGAAGAGGATATATTAGTAAACAACCTACGCGGGCAAAAAAATGGACCTGTTTTTGATGAATGGAAAATAATTGTTTATTTTCATTACAGATAATTTCCATTTTCGTCTAAAGTGTCTAATTCTGTTTCCACATATTTCATCGATGTTTTAAATTATATTATTCATCATATTACTAAAATTCATAGTAATCCTACACAAACTTTCTCGATCCATTTTTGAACCAATGTCGTTGAAATGTCAAACAAAATTACCTTAACCTTTAAGATCTAAATCATTTCGCAAAATTACGTGATTTTGCGTCGGTGTGAACATAGTATAAGTTCCAATCAAAATTGGATTACGGTGGACCTATATGTAATCCAAAATGGTCCAGCGTAGTCCAAGTGGTGAAGTACTTGGCCCGTATTCCGGAGGTCGGTGGTTCAATTCCCTATCACGGCCTCTGCTGTTGATGGGTTTCAACGTGAAAACCTTACAAATCTTATAATTTACCATGGTTCGCAATCCATGTAAAAACTGTAGGCGCGAAGCACATGAATTTCACCAGTGTATTTAGAATGATAAAAAAATTGAATTTAGCATGTCCGTCCGTCTGTCCGTCCGTCTGTCCGTCTGTGGAAATTTTATGCAGATTCGTTTTTCTTAAAATGCGAGGCTAAGTTCGTTAATGGGCAAAAACGGACCATTAGGGGGGTACCCCCCATACGAACGAAAACGTTTTTTGCGAATATCTCAAAAACGATGCATCTTATCAAAAAAGTGCAAGAACAAAAGTTATTTAGGATATGATTCTACATAAAACTCCCATACATCAAAATCCGATTGGACCTAGTTTTAAAAAAATCTTATTGGAAAATTTGAATTCAAAGTGGAATTTTGATACATCTGTTCGCCGTTCACTTAAACTTCGAACAATGCCATTTCACCATACGGGTTTTCAATAATTGGCAGATTAGCAATTCTAGCTTTTGTTATGTTTTAAATTTATTTTTGGTTCGATTTAGTTTAAATTGTACACATTAATATTCGCGTTTTTTTTAATGTTCTGAAGCAGTTCAGAACAAGCTTACCATAGAAAATCCTGCACCACCTTTTCATCTCGGACAGCGTTTGGAACATAGGGAAATTTTATACGGTAATGTACGGTAATGAAGTGCTGCTAACTTCAACGTAATAATTCTGACATTTTATTTTCAATTGAGGATTTTCTGTTGGTGGTTAGTTAGTTCTATTAGACAGGTAAATAATTTTAAACATGGGAGGTAGCAAATCGTGAGTACAGCAAGAAATTATAATGATAACGGCCTACTGATGCTACCAACGTGAAGTTAGTTGCGATTGAACTCGATGAAATTTCCCACTTATTCTGGATCGTTTTGTTAATGTTTCGTGTTCTAGAACATTAAAAAAACGCAACTAATATTCAAAGTATTTAAGTTCAATTAAAAATGATTAAAATATAAAGGCAAAAAAGACAAAAATATTTTCAATAATTCGCATGTATTAAATTCCAATCCAAAATTGTATTAAAATTTCGTCAATATAATTTTTGCATTGAAAAATACTCCAGGATTTTTTGCCGTATTGTTGTCTAATGCTGTGGTTTGGTTCCTTCTTCAAGGATTTAATGTTGGCGCGTGCATACCATATTCTCTAAAATAGATCGTAGTTTATAGTCCAACAGTTATGGACTTTGGGAAAGCCACTCTTCATTTGTAATGAAATCATAAATTTGATTTTCAAACAATTTTTGTGGTGATTTGGCTTTTTGAGCCAGAGATGAATCCTGTTGAAAATTCCACTCCCAATTTTTGCATAAGTTTTTGTTTAAATGCTTCACTATACATTTTACATGATTTCTGGAGCAAATTTGGCTGACGTTTGCACCCATTTTTCACAAAAATGCCTCAAAATCGATTTGCATGATTTTATTCCTTCAAAAAGCCGTCCCCCGGAAGTCCAGACCATAAGCCGTTAAACTATAGACCCGTTGGAATGAAGAGAGGATGATTTGCCAAAAAGACACCAAAATATTCGAGAATGGGGGCAGGTGGAAAATTTCTGATCAGTACGAAATCCGTTTCAAGCAAAATTATTAGGATGTCCGTGCCTGTCCGTTGTACGTATCTTCAATGACTCAAGAACGCGTTGATCTAGCAACTTGAAATTTTTTGTGAATAAATTTTATGAAAATTCTTGTTTTCTGTCAACTTTTGGGAATGTAACGGTAGCTGTAAGGGGTACTTCCCATACAATTTTATTTTTAAAGTAAAGGTTTTTTTTTGAAAATTTCTCGACACCTGTACGTTTTGGGGAAAAAATAGCACAACTAAATTCAGACAATAAAATTTCATTCATTTTTTTCCTTTCACGGTAAAAACGTATATTTCTGTGGTCACAATGAAAAACCGCTTAAGTCGAGTTATGTGGTTTTAAAGGTTGGTGCATATTTGAATTCTCCTTATCCAGTTCTATATTCTGTCAAAATTTGGTTTTCATGCTGTACCCCTATGAGGAATGGCAGAGCAAAAACCATATAACCTAAGTCAGTTTTGCTTGCAAAAACAAAAATAATCAAAACTTTAAACCCAAATTACTCAAAACACGCTTTTTCGACTTATGCGGTTTTTCCTTGTGACCACAGATTTAATGGTTATGAAGATATTTGAAAAAATATTATTTTTTACATATTTTTTCCGAAACTAAATATTGCAGCGGAAAGTTTTGTGTTGATCACAACTGATATTTTTTAATTAAATTTGGCCATTGAACTTTATTATCCCTGATTATAAATTAACAGATGGGTTAATTAAGAATACCAGCTAATGTTAATTTTTGTGCTGCTTACAATTAATTATGGTTAACTTAACTTCTCTAGATGCTGTACGCTTTATCCGAAGTAGGAATTTTCCGCTTACTACAATATATTCATATTCATATAAACTTCTATTTCCATATTTACGCAGATATGTATATATTAGCGCATATTTCCATATGTTGATATTGAATCCCTTATACTTTTTTTTGCAGATAGTAACCTCTAAATTAGTGGTAACTTCGTACAACCTCAACCTAACTGACCCAACTGGCTAACTTTCAATATTCAGTTGAATAATCTTATAAAGTTCGTTGGCCCGTATTTATTTAGCTTTGAATAAAACTTCTGAATTGTGAAAGTTGATGTAATATAATACGCCTTTGTGCTAGAACATAAAATATTAAATGGTTTTGATATAAACCACTACATTTTTTATTTATGTACATGTAATATACAAAGGAATGCTTAGGATCTTCAAGCATGTTTTTTTCAGTTATTTTTTCATTCATTTTACTTAAATCCATTGTATGAAGCCATTGATGGAATAAAGTTTGTAATTTGCTGTTTACAAAATGGGGTCAACATTTTCAAGCTTTTGTACGAGGTTTAATTTAAAAGCTGGTAAAATATTGACAAAAAAAATATTGAAGTTTTTTATTTACTCCACATAAAATTGGATTACTCATACACAATGGAACAAAATTATTGAAAAATAAATTTTTTGTATTGTTCAGAAAATAACCGCCAATAGCGTTTTTCTATAACCTATTTTTTGCAAATGAGATAAACCCATTGAACTGTTCCCGGTTTTCTCGGCCATTCACCATTAAGGGATTCAGGCTTGAAAAACTAAAAACAAATTGATTTTTTTTTCTTCTTTTTTCTTATTTTACCCTAATTTTCCCACAGAACGTCACGAACCGCAGATCTCTATAACAACTAGAAGCGCTTCTAATATTCTTTTAAAGTTGAAAAGAGCGGGTGTTACATGCCGGCCGCTCGGTGACTTGACCCGCCCACAGCAGTTACCCGTCCCCTCGCCCGATTATGTTCTCATCTCCCGATCACCACACATTACTTTCCAATTTATAAAACTTTAATTTTATTATAAAACTATTTATAAATCTATTGTGCAGAAAACCTTTTCAAAAACCACTTTTTTTTATTGAAAAGATACCTTTTTTCTCAAAATATTCATTTATTCCAAAAGTACAAGACATACGAGGGCAGTCCGATAAGTACTTAGCCTACAAAAAAAAAAAACGAAAATTTTGGAAAAGTGACCATTTATTTCTCAACATAGTCTCCTTTTAGCTCGATACACTTGACCCAGCGATGCTCTAACTTCTTTAACCCGTCTGAAAAATACGTTTTCTCGAGGTCTGCAAAGTAGGCCTCCGTGGCGGCGATGACCTCCTCATTCGACTCAAATTTCTGCCCGGCGAGTGACTTTTTCAAGTTTGGAAACAAAAAGAAGTCGCACGGGGCCAAATCTGGAGAATACAATGGATGGGGCAGCAGTTCGTAGCCTAATTCGACCAATTTGGCCCTGGCGACGGCGGAGGTGTGAGCCGGTGCGTTGTCATGGTGGAAGAGCACTTTTTTCTTCGACAAATGGGGCCGTTTTTCTGCAATTCGAATCGGCCCAATAATTCGGTATAGTAGAGCCCTGTGATCGTTTTGCCCTTCTCCAGGTAGTCGATGTAGATCACACCTTGTGAATCCCGGAAAACGGTGGCTATCACCTTTACGGCAGATAGGACAGTCTTCGCCTTCTTCGGAGCACGTTCGCCGGGTAAAGTCCACTGTTTCGACTGCTCCTTAGTCTTTGGTGTGTACCAGTGGATCCATGTTTCGTCGACGGTCACGAAACGACGCAGAAACTCCTTCGGATTGTGCTTAAACAGCGTCAAACACTGCTGTGAAGTGGTTTCACGGTTGCGAGCAAACGCGGCACCCACCGCGCCGACAGCTTTCTCATGCCCAAAATTTCATGCAGGATATGACCCACGCGGTCTTTTGAGATGGCTACTGTCTCAGCTATCTCGCGCACCTTCAATCGGCGGTCTGCCAATACGAGATCGTGGATTTTTGTTATGTTATCCTCCGTGGTAGCCGTTTTCGTAGCACCTGGGCGTGGCTCATTAAAAACCGACGTGCGACCACGTTGAAACTCTTTACACCAATTTTTGACGGTCGCCATCGAAGGAGAAGAGTCACCGTACACAGCATCCAAGCGCTCTTTGATTTCGCTGCGCGATTTCCCTTCCAGAAACAAGAATCGAATCACCGACCGATATTGCTTTTTTTCCATTTTTCTGAAAGCCGCAGACACGCCCGCTTTCATACGCGGTCAAAACAAAACTACGAGTTCGATTCGGCTGAAATTTTGACTGTAGCCGTCTATGAGAATGTACTACACGATATTAAATTTCTCCTGCGATAGTGGCGCCATCGGGCGGTGAGGCTAAGTACTTATCGGACTGCCCTCGTATTGTCAAAAAAAAAATTTATTTGAAGATGTCAACACTGGCTGACAAAACAGCTATGGAAGTGTTAAAACTTCCGCCAGTTTTTGAAATATGGAATGTAGACCGTCACGAACTATTCGATTTGGTCTTAAAATGCTTGCAGGACAGGTTTTTGAAACTTTTCGATCTCCCAGCATGCTTTTCTTAAAAAATACTGGGCATTTCATTATAAATTATTCGATTATAAATTTTTCTTCCTCAACATTTTTACATGTGGCGCAATTTGTGCTCCTACTAAAGGAATAAAAGCTCACTTTTTTGGGAAAGCGTGGGTACGTAAGACACAATTTTCCACTCGGCGGCCACTTTCCCTATGTAAGCCCTTATCGATTCGTTTCGAAGCATTAAACATATTAGGGCTATTCACTCTTGATCGTAGATAGGAAAATCGTAGATTGTAATGTAAATCTACGATGAAAAAGTACAACGAAGCGTGAGCAGCGCTTTACTAGAGGTTGTTGGTTTTGTCGTAAATTTTTGACTTTTTTATTTATTTTCTTCACCTAAATTGTTTAAAGCATTTTTTAACTCTTAATTTATACTAAATCATATAAATACTTTAATTTACTTACTTTTCCAATGTCCATTTTAGAGTTGGCACCAAGTTGACATGACACAAAACATGTCTTAACCTCACATTATTAGAATCACGACAAAAAATACGATTTTAGCAAACCTTCGGGTGTGGTAGATTGTAGTTTTCGTTGTAAAAAAATGTATATGGAGAACTGTCAAAAAACTACGCTTTTATTTACAATTTTGCGATTCTACGAGTATACAATCAACTACGATAAAGAGTGAATACCCTTATTATATTCTTTCTCAATTATAAATTCAACGAAAAACCAAAATTTTGCGTTTTTACCGCGCAATTTTTGTCGAATAGTACTGTGTGAAAAAATCCATCTAGCAAAAATGGAATAGAGTACCAAGATGGCAGCGGGAAATACAGAGGAAACGCAGCTGATTAAATTTATAGCAAGTATCCTGGTGGCGATGATATAACTATATCCTGCTCTTGATTCTTTAAAATGCCAACAGCAGGCCTGGTAGTCATCTAAAGTATCATTTCCAAAGTTAAAAGCTATTCAACAGTAAGACGATGTCTTGCCATCATCGTCGACACTAATAAGAAAAATTTAAGTTTTCGTGAAAAACCGTGAGGACATAAAAACCGCCAGTGTGTCATGTTTGATGAACAAAGCTCCAAAAATACTAGAATTTAGTAACTAAACTCAAAACAAAACAAATTTTTTTTCTATGATTTCTTTTATGCAGATTTACGTGGATACCACAAAACAAATTTGTCCATAACCACCCTAGATAAGCATTAAAAATTTATTCTTCCTCCTTATGCCATACAAAAATCTACAAAACAATTTTCAATTAAAAAAGCACGAAACATCCACAAAACATTATTTAATTTTCAACAATAGTTAGAGTACATATACGGGAGACTAACTCCCCTTTCTATAGTTAAACACTAGAACTATACAAAGCACATTGCTTGAAATGTGTTCACGAGGATTCTTCTCTCTAGATTATTATTTATGGTTATTGCAATTATGTACTCGCATGTAACTACACCGTACTTTTGTGCACTAATGCAGTAAATATTAAACATACCAGCAAATACTAAAATGCCTGAGCTAAAACATTCTATCCACCTCCTCCTCAATTTTGGAAAATCCGCGGGAATATCTAAAGTAACTAATAACCCAACATACGTACAGGCTTAGAAAATAGCTATGATAGCAATGTGTAGTTAAAACTTGAAATGGTAGAAATTTACACAATTCCCTGTAATTTATTATTTAATTTTATGTTAAGCAGTAATTAATGTTCGTCTATAACAGTTCCAAGTCATGAGTGTAATTCACCGAAATGTTGACGTAAAAATATCTGGCTAAACATTTTAAAATTGCTGCATTTTACGTTCCATTTAATACACTATAAAATATATTCACAGGTACAATTTGAAATTTTTGTAATTTTTACCGTATTTACTTTAAGAAGAAATCGCATGACATTGTAGTTACTTATATTAGAGTGCTTGGTGTTATATTTAGGATAACCATGTTTTTATTTTGAGTTAATCAGTGTCATAATGTGTAGGGGGGGGGGGGTGACTTGAACGGAACATTAACGAAACCACAATATTGTATAGAAAATAAATCTTTATTTAAACGAAAACCAAGGACAAAAAAAAATCAAAAAAATGAAAAATTTTTAAACAGAATGCGGCACAAAGATTTAAATCAGAGGTGCCCAACCTTTTAGCTTTCCTGGGCCACATTGGGAGAAGACGAGTTATATTGGGCCACAAATAAAGCATACTATAACCCTAAAGATACCTGATTAGTTCATTAATTCATAAAGTTTGTAAATATATCAGTTTTTGTTGGGCCACATTCAAACACGTCCTGGGCCGCATCCGGCCCGCGGACTGCGGGTTGTACAAGCCTGATTAAAATCAAGAGCTGCACAGTCCCAAGCGAAAATTATCTTAATTTTTACCGTTTTTTTTATTCCAAAAAAATGGCAACGTAAATTGTAAACATAACAAAAGCTATAATTGCCAATCTGGCAATTATTGAAAACCCGTATGGTGATTTAAGTGAACGGCGAACAGTTCTCCCAAAATTCCACTTTGACGTCAAACTTTCCAATAAGATTTTTTAAAATTTATTCCAATCGGATTTTGATGTATAGAATCATATCCTAAATAACTTTTGTTCTTGGACTTTTTTGATAAGATGCACCGTTTTTGAGATATTCACAAAAAACGATTTCGTTCGTATGGGGGGTACCCCCCCTAATGGTCCATTTTTGCCCATTAACGAACTTAGCCTTGCATTTTACGAAAAACGGATCTGTGCAAAATTTCAAGTCTGTAGCTCAATCCGTGCGCCCGCTATCCGCGCCACAGACGGACAGACAGACGGACGGACGGACAGACGGACGGACGGACATGCAAAAATTAATTATTTTTATCATTCTAAACACACTGGTGTAATTCATTTTGTATGTGATGACGGGATCTTGTCGTTACAAACGGTAAGGCAAAGTTAATATACCCTTTGGTTTCACCATACGGGTATAAAAATACCAATAAATGCCATAGACGAAAGAGCAACAGACGACGAAATCTTTTAAAATACATGCGCCGTTTGTGCAAAATTGTTGAAAAAATGCGCTACAGGCGAAAAATTGTGTTGCCCACAGCCGAAGTAGTCTTTTTTGCATATTTAGTAATCGCTTTTTAGCGTTTGGTAAATTATAACACTAAACTGAAAAAAAGACAAAAGTTTCTTTTCCGGGACAAAAGTCTAGTTTCCGAGACTCCCGAACAACATGCCTGAATCCAGGACTATCCTGGCCATTCCGGAACGTTATATTTAAATATTTAAACACTATATTTAAACACTATATTTAAGCACTATATTTAAACACTATATTTAAACACTATATTTAAGCACTAGTTATATTTAAATGTCAGAAAAGCTTTTTTTTTTAAATTAATTTCTAGTTACAGATATGATATATATTTTTTTAAAATAAAGGATGAAATTAAAAGAATAAAAGAAATTTAAAATAAATCCGATTAAACTATTTGTATTGATGTAAGTGAAACTAACTTTATTCGCATCATATTAAGAAGGTTTCGGAAACAAGACAAGATTAATTATCAAAAGTTTTACTCAAAGTTGAATTTTGCTAAAAGGCACAATCTGTTCTTGAAAATTGAGTTGCTCCCTTATACCAGTTTCCATTCATTTTCTTCATCTTTAACTAAGTTACTCTCGTGTGTTAACAGTCGATTAACTTTAACTGCAGTAAATTCGGTACAAACTTTAGTTAATGGCAAGCCATCTAAATTGAGTAATTTATGGCAGTTTAGTTGAATTGGCTTCAAATCGGGCGAACATAACAAGTGTGTTTCATTTTACCATGATTTTGCTAAAGGATCGTATAAAATACAATGATTTTTGCTACCAGGAATAAGGAAAATATGGGCTAAACAGAATGCATTAAGACGTTAAAACTTGAGCAATAGCTTAATAGATTAAAAAAAAATCTAATGTGATCACCATATTTTTATAAAAAATCTTCGTTCCTGTGTAATTTAAAACAAAACTAATAAAATATTAGTTTTTATTAGTTATGTTACAAATTATATGCGGCACGCACGCCCGCCCGCCCGCCATATTTCAGGAAAACACATTACCACTCCTCCAT
Organism: Chrysopilus asiliformis; assembly: GCA_964034945.1. Lineage (NCBI taxonomy): Eukaryota > Metazoa > Arthropoda > Insecta > Diptera > Rhagionidae > Chrysopilus > Chrysopilus asiliformis. Next base: position 39,855,949 of record OZ035961.1, read on the forward strand.
TCGTATATTGCATATGATGACAGACGAAATTTTTATTTAAAAAAAAAAACATGTGTGTGCAGTGCACACGCGGTAGAAGTGAAACCTTAGGAAAACTAAACAGCGAGAGAATGAGACGAATGCGGTATCAGGGGTGGGATAGTTATAGCGTTTATTTATTATAATATTGGTACCAGGTTCAAAAGTAATATTATATTTTTATTGAAAATCTAATACCGGATTCGTGATCAGCGACCCCAAAAACCCTAAAATGCAAATTTTTCCGGGGAAAATGGGAAAAAGGATATTTTCATTATCCTTACAGGATCTTCCGTTTCGAATTTTGAAAATCTAATACCGGATTCGTGATCAGCGACCCCAAAAACTCTAAAATGCAAATTTTTCCGGGGAAAAATGGGAAAAAGGATATTTATCCTTACAGGACCTTTCGTTTCGAATTTTGAAAATCTAATACCGGATTCGTGATCAGCGACCCCAAAAACCCCGTAGTGCCAATTTTTCCGGGGAAAAATGGGAAAAAGGATATTTTCATTATCCTTACAGGACCTTCCGTTTCGAATTTTGAAAATCTAATATCGGATTCATGATCAGTGACCCCAAAAACCCTATAGTGCAAATTTTTCCGGGGAAAAATGGGAAAAAGGATATTTTCATTATCCTTACAGGACCTTCCGTTTCGAATTTTGAAAATCTAATACCGGATTCGTGATCAGCGACCCCAAAAACTCTAAAATGCAAATTTTTCCGGGGAAAAATGGAAAAAATGATATTTTCATTATCCTTACAGGACCTTCCGTTTCGAATTTTGAAAATCTACATAGCTAAAAACCTGCTCCTGGCAACACAGATTATTTTGCAAAAAACCGCATAAAAATCGGTCCAGTAGTTTTTGAGTTTTGTAATCTCAGGCAGGCAGACAAACAATAAAACATCCATTTTTATTTATATACGAGTACATATGTATATATTGCAATTTATGACGAAACATAATTTATCGCCTCCTCTCTCCACTTCCTCCCTCCTAACACTTCTCCCTTCTCCCCTTCCCCTTCCCGTACCCCGCCCTCTTCCTCTACCCCTTCCCGCTTCCCATCAATCTTGTTTACGATAAATTGACTGGCACCCATCTGTATTCTATCTCATTTTCTCGTAGGCTAAAATATCCTATCTCTTTTTACTGTCGCTTTTTCGTTTCATCGAGTTTGAAATCACTCACAACGCCGCTAAAGAAGTTTTCACTTCAAAAAATCAATTTCTAGAGGAGAGGGAGGAAGCAGTGGTCCGATTGGATTTTGATGTATGGATGAGTTATGGAGAATCCTATTCTAAACACATTTTACCTTTATAAATTTTCCAATATGATTACCCGTTTTCGAAAAAAATTGTAAAAATTTGTTTCGCTTGCATGGGGGAGGGGGAAAGGAATAGTCCGATTTTGCTCGTTCGAGAACTTAGCCTTGGTTTTCACTACAAACCCAACTGTATAAAATTCCATGCCTCTAACTCAATACTTTCGATAGAATGCTGTTGACGGACTGACAAAGACAGACAGACGGCCAGACAGACGGCCAGACAGACAGACTGACAAATGTTTGTTCATGACACGGACAGACAGACGGACAGACAGACGGACAGACATACAGACATACAGACATACAGACATACAGACATACAGACATACAGACATACAGACATACAGACATACAGACATACAGACATACAGACATACAGACATACAGACATACAGACATACAGACATACAGACATACAGACATACAGACATACAGACATACAGACATACAGACATACAGACATACAGACATACAGACATACAGACATACAGACATACAGACATACAGACATACAGACATACAGACATACAGACATACAGACATACAGACATACAGACATACAGACATACAGACATACAGACATACAGACATACAGACATACAGACATACAGACATACAGACATACAGACATACAGACATACAGACATACAGACGGACAGACATACAGACAGACAGACAGACAGACAGACAGCAGTTCTATCGAAACGCAGTGAGCAAATTAGATCTTTGAATTCTGATTTAAACACAATTCTGGCTTGGGGCAGAAACAACCGTGTGGATTTCAACGCATCTAAAACCATCAATGCTGTTATCGATGAAATGCGAAAAATCCCCCGAAACGGTCGAATTTATGAGTGAGGCCATTAATGACTCAAAAAACATCAGAATGTTGGGCATTGAAATAAATGAGAAGCTCCATTGGAGCGACCATATTTTTAAAATAGCAAAGGAAGCGTCGCAGTGCCTAGACTTCCTGGGACGCTGCAAAAAATATTTCGCACCAGTTGACGTGCTCAGCATATACAAGACCTACATTCGACCGAGACTTGAGTACAATTCGCACATTTGGGCTGGAGCCCCAAAAACTGTCCTGCAACTGCTGGACCGAATTGAAAAACGTGCGATCCGACTGATTCATTACCAGGGTTCCCACCCCAAAAGTGAAAAGCGGAGTGTTACTGATCGAAAAATAGTAGTGTCAGAGGGATTTCAGTAGTGTCACCCCACCCACCATACGAACGAAAACGTTTTTTCTAAATATCTCAAAAACGGTGCATCTTATCAAAAAAGTGCAAGAACTAAAGTTATTTAGGATATGATTCTACATAAAATTCCCATACATCAAAATCCGATTGGAATAAATTTTAAAAAATGTTATTGGAAAGTTTAACTTCATACTGGAATTTTGATAAAACTGTTCGCCGTTCACTTAAACTTCGAACAATGCCATATCACCATACGGGTTTTCAATAATTGCCAGATTGGCAATTATAGCTTTGGTTATGTTTGAATTATATGTCCCTTTTGATCAAGAATTGAGTGCGTTTAGTCAGTCACTTTTTCATAGGGAATGCCTAAAGTACTTAAATATTTGAGATAAAAAGTCTGAATAATTACATATTACATATTTTTTTAATTTTCGCCATATAAATGAAATTTTCAAATCTAGAAATTAACTTTCTTTGTAGCACGTTTTTTATATGGCGAAAAAGGTAGTGTTTTGGGTTTTTCAGTAGTGTAAGTAGTGTTAGGTCAAATTATGTCGAAATAGTAGTGTAAAACTACGATAGTAGTGTAAACGGGATCCCTGTTCATTACCGTCTCTCGAGCATCGTCATTCTGGTGGGGTACTCAGCACATTCTATAGATATTTTCATGGGAAATGTTCCACCGAAATTTCCCAACTTATTCCTCCACGGTATATTTTCCCTAGACCCTCTCGTGCAGCTGCACGTGTGCACGACTTCTTCCTTGAGCCTCCCCGTTTTCGTACAGTAAAGTTTAGGAGTTCCTTCATTCCGCGAACAACAAGACTTTGGAACAATTTACCATCCGATGTGTTCCCCCCGGACTATAACCCGCAGAAGTTCAAGGAGAACATAAATCGGCATCTCCTTTTGTCCTGAGCTGTGCTTCGGCATTAAAGGGTCTTCCCCTAAGCTCTGGCTAGAACTATAAAAAAAAATAAAAATAAAAAATAAAAAAAAAAATAAAAAAAAAATAAAAAAAATAAATAAAAAGAAAAAAACAAAAAAAAAAATAAAAAAAAGACAGACGAACCTGCGGAAATCGATATCTTTTGTCATCCCTAACACCCAGTTGTATCTAGTTCATTTTTATGCCGGATGATTGGTTCAATGCGTTAAAAAAGGCATACTAAATCTAATATTTTTTTATATTATATATCATATAGAGTATAAATATACGCTGTGTACATATATCAAATAAGTGCTTTCACTCGACTGTAATTTAAATCTACTTAAATCACATTTATATTTAGTGACATTTTATCCTTTTCAATTTTTCTGTTCTATTTATGCATATTGTAATTTTATAATAATCGAGTTAGATTTTGAAAACAATCTTATAATTATTTTAATAAATTACAAAATTACATGATGACATTTAAAAATGATATTAAGTCTCCTACGCTTTTCCCACACACTTTTAAACAATCGAGAAAAATTTTACTTATTCGTTGTATCCTTTTGATTTAAAACATGTAATTCATAACGCGTTAAAATATTGGGTGAAGGAAAAAGTAGTTTCGTATTTTTGATCAAATTTCAGCGCTTTATTCAGTATAGTAAATGTGAATCGATTTAGGTCAAATATGTGTCGTTTTGTTCGATAACTTGTTGCCATTTTGAAGGCAATTTCATTATGCCTCTCTCATAGAAGCCCTTGTCCCTATTGGTAAAAAACTCGGACAACCAATTTTCACAAGCTTCTTTTGAGGCCAGGTTAGTATTGCCAAGAGCATTCTGCATGGACCGGAAAAGATGGTAATCACTTGGTGCCAGGTCCGGACTATACGGTGGGTGTGGTAGGACATCCCATCCGACATCCAGGAGCTTCCGGAGGGTCTGCAAAGACGTGTGCGGTCTAGCGTTATCCTGATGGAAGATGACACCCTTCCTATTGCTCAAATCTGGCCGCTTCTGGTTAATAGCCTGCCTCAAACGGTCGATTTGCTCGCAGTAGAGGTTCGAATTGAGCGTTTGGCCATAGGGGAGCAGCTCATAGTAGATGATTCCCTTCCAATCCCACCAAACACATAGCAAAACCTTCCTGGCCGTCAGTCCGGGCTTGGCGATGGTATTGGCCGGTTCACCGCATTTCGACCACGACCGTTTACGCTTGACATTGTCGTACGTGATCCACTTTTCATCACCAGTAATCATCCGCTTCAAAAATGGGTCGAGTTCGTTCCGTTTCAGCAGTGTATCGCAGGTGTTGATTCGTTCCAAAAGGTTTTTTTGTGTTAATTCGTGTCACACCCAAACATCCAGTTTTTTTGTATCCAATCTTTTGTAAATGGTTCCAAACGGTTTTCTGGTCTATCTTCAGTTCCAGGGCAATAGAATAAGTGCTCAAATGCCGGTCAACTTGAATGATTTCCACGATTTTATCGACATCTACGACGATTGGTCTACCAGAGCGGGGTGCATCTTCGACCATCACCACACCAGAACGAAATCTCGTGAACCATTGTTGTGCTACGCGAATCGAAAGAGTATCGGCCCCATAAACATCACAAATTTTATTGGTTGCCTGCGACGCGTTTTTGTCTTTCAAGTAGTAATAATGTAAAATATGCCTTATTTCTTCTTTCGAGACCTCCATCTTTGATGCTCTATAACTCACAACTGAATCAACCAAACGCAATACTATCAAAGAGTCATTTGTAGTACGAAAAGTCACCGTTCAAACGCCATATTGTATGACCCGATGCGATTAGAATAACCCTAGTAATGTTAAAATATATCCATCTAGTGCAAAAATACGAAACTACTTTTTCCTTGACCCAATATAAAATCATAAATTATGGCCATAATCCAATTTTGGGATGACGGAGATTATTACGCAAAATGAAAATCCCTTAAAAATCAGTCACCGAAAAAAAAATTTCATCTATTGAATAATATGAATATTTCGTGGGTTGAAATCAGTTGATGTTTTGGCTCTTAATAGCATAACTCATTCCATTAAAATGAAACATCGCAACAATTTATGTGACTCATGTACGGGAGGCCACAAATTCATCCCTTGAATAAATAAAGCGACATCAATGCATCACATTAAATGTCAACACCGAAAGGACCAACCATACACAATTTTTATTCCCCGAAAAAAAAAAATACCCTGAAAATACACACACACACACACACGACACGGCACGACATTCATATAAGGATGAGCTCGACTATACTATATATTTGTATATTCGGATATTCATATTATGTTCAGAGTCTTTCAATATGTTGTACGTGTATTAATAGGAATTTTCGTCCTTGTTTCAAGCCTGTGTGTTCGTAATCGAATGAATGAAGGTGTACATATATGAATCACATTTGGATGGTGTACGAAATATTAATGCATTTAATATTCCTCAGTTTACGTTGCAACAGGACGACTCTAATACTTACTTACATGTTGTTATATTTATGACAGTTTTATCGCAATGCATATTTCGAGATATACTTACGAATAATGAAATGAACAAATGTACATACATAAATGAATGAATGTGTATAAGTTTTATGGTGAGTAGATGTATAGTAATTTGTAAGCATTAACACTGTGACAGATAATTTATATCAATTTTCTTTGCATAATCGCCCTCACATGTGCGGCAGGCCTTCAAAGTCCTGTTTATGCTCCCAAGTAATATCCGGCTATATATAATTTCTGTCCTTGCACATATACTTCTGGAGAAATGCGTACAGTTCTATCATGGGATGGCGAGCTTAGGCAAGTATAGTATAAAGTATTTTAGTAATATTCCACTGTGTATTTGTATTTCATTTTTTTCTTTTTTGGTTTGAATTTTTCTTTCGACTTTTTCAAAACATATGAAAGAATTTTGGGGATGGGTATTACGGGGAAGATAAAGGCTATCCCTTTAGCGGCAAATTTCCATCAATATTGTCCTTTTGATCAATAATGCAGTGGCATTAAAGATCCGCCTAATCCAATAAGATTTATAACCATGGGAAGTGGACTTACCCCATGCAATGGCTAACTGTTAGATGTTAGATTGGATTTTTTCCAGCAGGGACGGCGGCCGGCGGCGTATCCTGCTGAGGATACTAGGGTGAGTATGGCCCGCTGTTTAAGTTCCCATCGTCCAAATCGTCGAAAAAGCGATTACGGATGTGTTTTTTCTCTGTTGTTGTTGTTGTTGTTGTTGATTCGCTTTCTCAATTTTCTTCTAACGCATTAAAGGCATTTGAACATTGAAGAATGGAAAAGGACACACCGATCGGGGGATTTGAGTGGTGTCGGGCTGTATTTATTTAAAATATTTATGGTACATGGCGTTTACTAAATTGGCATTTTATTGTGTTTGAAGGACAATTCAGCGATGGTATTTTTATGTTTGCTTTTGTTTTGAATCATTCATTCAGTCGATCTGATAGACAGCGAGAGGGTGAGTGTTTCGTTGAATGTACAGACATTGTTCAGACTAGCTAATATACGAAATAGGGAGTTGATCGATGAATTTAACTGGGATAAACATAAATCAATTAGGTAACGGGGACAGTGAACGCCTGGGAAAGCCAATCACACTATTCTCCATAAAAAAAAAAGATCCGGGTCGGATTTATTTTCACAAAACAGGAATTAGGGCTATTATAATTAATGCTTTCGCCCTTACCCTAGGTTTAACTGCTTGAAATGACAGCTACAGGGGTAAATATTTAAATCGCATTTTTGGTTTGATTTCACAAAAATCAATAATAAAATGACTCTGAACTATTTCAGATTGCCTATAAGGGTTGGACATTTTAATGCGGTCAGAAATTTTATTTTTTCCGTACTTAATTTCGAATCTATATACAGCGGAACCTCGATTATCCGGCAATCGATTATCCGGGACCATCATCCATCAAGCGCGACGATTCTAAAATGGTTTTGCGATTTTTCTCCTTTTTCATGTTTAGCAATTTTTTTTATTTACACGCTTTTTAGCTTGCATAATCAGTGAGACTGAGGAAGTGATATATCAGTGAGAAAGAGAAAGTGAAATTCACATAAAAACTGAGCGAAAAGCCGGGCAAAGAAAAATATTTATAAAAAATAAAATAAAATGAATATTTTTCTCGCTTTTATTTCTGATGCACAACACCAAAAAAATTATTTTTTCCTTTTTAGTGCCTTTTTTCTAAATAAAACCATTTTTAAAAAAAAAATATTTTTTTTATTAGTCATTTGGTGTTTGATTAGTAGGGGAAATATGGCCAAAATGACATACTGTTTTCTTTTTCGATAACAATTCTTTTGTTTTAAGAAAAAACAATATGATAATTCACAAATTAATTCTTTGGTTCAATACCAATTCATATTCCATACCATTTAACTTAAGGAAATGCAAATAAAAAAAAATATGAGTCAAAATTCGAAGACCTACGAAAGTTCGCTTTGTTCATACCTATGGGCAAAACGACCTATAAACTATGGACAAAATGACATATCGAAATGACATGAGTAATTACACACATAGCTCAGAAATAAATTTTTTTTCCTCCTTTAGCGCATCGGCGCAGCAAGTATTCCTCCTTTGGCGTATCGGCGCAGGAAGCCCAGCGAAAAAATGTCATACATTGTACCCAAGTCTCACCAGGTTTGAATAAAGGTCATTGCAATAAATGCAGGGACAGTAATTTTCGTCCTCGTTGTCAGCAGCAAAGTCTTCATTATCGATGTCGTCTATAAAAAAAGCTTTGGTGACCTTCCTTTTCTTCTTTTTGGATAGATTTTCCGGTGCATACCTGTGTCGTTTTGTCCATATTATCAGTATGTCATTTTGTCCATATACTATAATTGAGACTTTCATAAAAAAAAAATATTAAAAGCTAACTGTTTTTTTTAAACAAACAAGTTTATTTCGAAAACAACATAGCAATGTATGGTCTTGCTAAAACATAAACAATTTAAAAAAAAGAAAAGTTACCGAAAATTGAAAAAATGAGATCACTTAAAAAAAAACTTTTTTTGGAGTATACACTTTAACTCTTTTCACTCTGACGCTACTCAGTAGACTGAGCTATTGTTTTCACAGGTTGTTAAACTTCACTAACATCACATATTAGGCTAAAAAGGAGATCTGATATATTCGCGGATTTCAAGATATTGCAATGTGTCATTTTACCCATATATGTCATTTTGGTCATATTTCCCCTATTACTGAAAATCCAGAATGGCGTCTGTGTTTGGCCACGCTTATAATATAGTTTTTAGTCTTCGAATATATATTCTGGCCTTTAAGATATCCTTACAGACTTCTTAATACCAAAATCGGATTCAGCCATCCCAAAACCCCCAAGACGATATTTTTTCCGGATAATTTGAGGCAAAAGATAACCCGTTATCCTAACAGGACCTTCTTTTATCCTTACAGGTCTATTTATGCCAGAATCGGATTCAGCGACCTGAAAAAATCCCCACATGAGTTTTTCCCAGAAAATTCGCAGATAAGGATAATCACGTTTTCCTGACAGGACTTACCCTTATACGAAGTAGGGAAACTATTGTATTGTCAATGGATGAGTGGAAGTGGGATTGCAAGATTTGACTCTGGACCAACAAACAAATACGAAGTGAAGTTAAATAAAAGAAAAAAAAAATCTGAGACATTCACTGTTAGATTATATGAAACGTTGAACACGAATAGGTCAATAAAAAAATCGACACGTCATTTTATGAAAAAGGTCCTAAAATTGTAAAAATTAAGAAAAAGGATAGATATATTAGTGAAACAGAGAAAGTGTAACTGACATGAAAACTGCTCGAAAAGTTTGGCACAGAAAAATGTGTCCTTTTTTTTGAGCAGAGTGGCGCTCAATATAAAAATTCAATGGCGCTAAAGGCCAAAATACAATTGGCCCAACACAACATTGACGACAGCAAATTGCGGCGACAATGTCGCCCTCCATATACAATTGCACACACTTTGTTGTTCTAAATGTAACTTGCTTTTCACAGATAAAACTTTTCATTCGCGCACGCACTCAATTAATTGTTCTTAGAAATTAATTTTTTCAATCCTTGGTCTTGAATATTCTGTATTTCTTTCATTTGAATTTTGACAGTCAGTGAGCTACATATAACATTTTTTGTACCCAATTATCATACAATTTAAGCAACACAGCATACGAACTATAATTCCTAATACTTGCTTTAAATGACGAAATTTAGATTTTATGACATCCCCATAAGATTTCATTTTGCATCAACCACTAAATTTTGTAGGCGAGCTGCCGACAAAAGTTAAATTCGATTGAACTTTTTACGGCTGCAAAGTTGGTCGGATTGATTGTATTTAGAAGCATAGAATCCTATGAGTTTAAAATCTGAAATGTCGCCGTAAATGTTGTGTTGGGCCAATTGTATTTAAATTTAAAATTAGAACTTTTGGCCATAGTTATCGAAAAAACAAATTCTGTTCTATTGTTTAAGAAAAATTAAACGAATTGAGAAAAATATATAATTTTTCTATGCGTTTGTTCGTCCAAAAATTGCAAAGTTTGGTATTAAAAGTTAAGATCACGAATTGAGAAAGGCAAACGTAAATTTTTTACGCGCTTGGTCTATGATTCGAGAACTTGTGCCAATATTTAGTACAATTTTGTACTTTGAAGTTTATCATGTCGTTCTTTTCTGATAAGTATATTCAGCTCTCTCTTACCAACGGAATATCTCTATATATCAGTTTAAGCTCAATTTTTAGATTATTTGTTCTTAAAGTAAGCTAGGGCTATTAGACACATCACAACCTACTACGAGTACAATAGGCACAAAGAAACTTGCACGAATTTGCGTTTTTTGTGTATCTGAACTGGAGATTTCACTTTGGTTGAGGATTTTTTGGAAATACCACAGTCTCTAGTTTCACCCATATATAGCCCCCAAACCCACCGATTTTGAAAGGGATGGTGAGAGGTCTATGAACTTCTTTGTGATGTTTGCCCAGAAATCATTTCAGAATTCGACTTTGCCAACTTACCCAATCCACAAAATAGTGTAGGAAATTCATTGACTCTTCACCGTCCCTCTGCAATTCGAAAAAATCTCGAAAAATACAGCATGGTATTGAAGTTTATGTTAAACTACCCGTCGCAGATTAAACGTCGCAGATCTACTACGCTTCATCAGAAGCTCCAAATGGTTCGAGTTATTGGGAAATGGATCGTTTGACTGTGATTACACACGGAGTAAGTGAACCGTCTGCTTGAACCTTTTGTGATTACACGTGGTTGAACGGAACCCCACACCGACAAGTGGAACGAATGGAAACTGGGCTATTTTTATTTCAGTAACATCGTGGTTAGAGATAATCGGAATTTCGTGGGATTGTGGGGAAGAATTAAATTTATTAATAATTTTTAAAATATTAGTGATTGTATCCTATTGGAATTTCTCGGCTTATAAGGTCTGCAAAAACAACAAAATTATATTATTTTTGCGGATGTTTTCACGCGGATGTGTGATTGTATGAAGACAATAAAAGGGTAGAATTTCTCGTAAATAAATATAGCATACATAAATGAAAATTATTCGAAATGCGCACGCCATGGCGTCTACAAGCTGAATGATTTTTTCGGAACAAGTGGGAATAGGTAGCCAATCACAAGTCGTTCCTCATTAACATCAAAATGAAATCTTTACTTTTCGTTCTTCTTTTCGTATCATCATTCCCACTTTGTCTCTTGCCCAAAATTTTGTGAAGTTAGACGCCTTCCTGCGCCAATGTAATCACGGTCTTAAGATTCGCGTGGTATCACAATGGGTTATTTTTGGCCAAAGTGTGCCTTTTTGGCAGCCACTCCAACCTAACCTAACCTAAACTACTCGGTACTTACGGTTTTTTTATAAACTCGTAAACGAAATAATTTATTAACGCTGGATTTAAAATTATTTCAAAATGTTCGCCAATACTTCAAAATCCACAGTTTTTGAGAACCATTTGCCAGCAGCATTTATGTTAACTGCTAACGTCCCAGTTGACATAAATTCTGCTTAGGTTAGGACATAATATATATTAGCAATGAAAATTTACTTACATCCAATTTTCTTAAAGGATATCAAATTGCTTCAAAAAATTTCGATTGTGAAGTATTGAGAAGTTATTGAATTACACGTTGATACATCAACCCTAAAATTCAACAGCAAAGAGAGACAAAAAAAAACAATTTTCAAGTGATTGCTATCGCTGTCTTCGTATAACTTTCAATTTCAATTTACGGAATGCATGTCACGAGATTTCAAAGTAAAAATGACAACGCAGGGGTCGTTCGTCTATAAGTGCTGAGATTTGAGACAAACGATAAACAAATATAAAACTCATCTGCAAATTTTCATTCAAAAAGGGGTGGCAAAAAAATTTGAATTGAATGTAATATTGAAGAAAGTATAGTGAATGATATCACGTTACGGAATGGACGTTTGCAAAAAAATGATTTTAATCGGTTTTCGTTTTTTTTATTTTCTATAGCATTTCACTCTTATGGTGGAGAGTCAGAATGGGTCCGCACTTTTTAATCTTAAAAGGGGTGAAGTTTTTTTTCTCTATGAATAAAATACAAATTAAATTAACTGTCGTTTTTAACTTGTTTTAAGCTAATTATTTTCCTAACTGAAAGTTGAAAATAAATTTGAAACTTTTAAGAATTGAGAACATTTTTATACAAATTTAAAATGTAAATAGTATCAAAACTAAAAGCGAATTAAATTTAATTGAACGAAAAAGAAAGTTGGCTAGATAGGTACGATAGTTGACCAAACCATACTACTTTCTTATGCTATTTTGTTATCATCACAAGAAATGAAAGTTTTCAATTGAGTGAGACTTAAGTTTTGTCAACTATTTGTGATAGCGAAAATTACCTTCATTAGGAATTTCTTCGGTTGAACGTTGAACCCCGCCCGGAAAAAAAACATTTATTTAATACTCTTTATCCGCTGTTGTGTAAAAAGTTCAAAAGTCTTACACGTACTTGCAAGAAATTTACAAAATAAAAACACTGATTACATTTTCCTAAAAATTATTATTATTCAAAACTGCAACTTCTTTTAAATTTTTTCGTATTAAAAAAGGTCACTTTGATAAAGTTTTCAAATTATGAACATAGCGTAATACGGTTTCATGTACACTTGAAACATTTGATTGATATAAATATATACTCTGTAAATACATTTATGTGGGGATCCTCGGTTAGAGCGAAAAGCACGAAAGAACATAAAACTCAACAAGAAAGGAAAACCTTAAAAACTGGTCACATATGCTTTTCACCACAATAAATCCTTCTGTAAGAGGATTTGAAATTGTTCGTATAAAAAATTCTATTTTTTCATCATCTTTTATACGGCTCAGATTTTTTGCAATTTTTCATGGACTGTAAAACTGGATAGTATACCATATAGAATGAATAGCTTGTTAAAATCATTCAACAGAAAAAAAGTTTGCCTTTAACAATTAGAGTGTTTTTGCAAAATAAACATTTCAGTTTTCTATTTGAGATGAAAACATTTTTAAACAATGGAAACTAAATAAATTTTTACCTTGAAATTTTTGCGATCTCTTCTACTTTAAAATGATTTATTTGCGATTTTTTTTCTTTGAGTATAGGATTTCCTCTTTTTGCGAAACCAATCAAATTGCACTATTTTTAATTATGTTTGTCAGCTACGCTCATATACGAGAATTTTGCATAAAAGGAAGAAGAATATCACGGTTCCTGTTTTTGCACTTTAAAACTTTTCAAGCCAAGTAAGACCAAACTTTTTTTGGTTGAGATTTAACTCTCATAGTTATTTAGAAATATGATCTGCTGGTTATGCAACATAACTACTTACTGTAACTAGGATACATGCATTAAGGACGCCTGTGAATTGAGCTGAGCAAACTTCTAGGGTGGAGATATAACAAAAGTTATAAAAAGTCTTGGGAAACCTTTACTTTAGCGGAAGCTGTATTTGGAGCTCAGGTATTTTTTTTTGGTGGCCAGCGACGAGTTATGAATTAGATTGAAGTCGTTGGTGTCGGAATTGTACCATTACAAAATGGTAGCCACTTGAAGTTAGGAAAATCGCCCACTTTAAATCGCGGCATCTTCCAAACGACTCTTCCGAATGCAATAAAATTTTGTATGGGAAATTTTTTTAGATGACTAAAATATCAGTACGGCAGACTTTAAAAAATAGCTACAATTGACAGGAGCTAATTAAATACTCCATATAAATAGTCAAATACTCTATATGGTGAGAGACAAAATGTTTATTTAACACTCTAACTGCCACGTCAGTAAAAAAGAACTCACACCTAATTGTACACAACGGCCACAATGAAAATTATTAAACTGTTCGCTGCAAACGCAACGATTTTTTGTAGTTCCACACATTTTATGGTAATAAAATAACATTTAGGTATAATTTTGTTTCTTAGTGCATCCTTTTTGACTGACAACTAAATATTCGAAAAAGGCTTAAAACTGTCGTGGCAATTAGAGTGTTAAAAAATCCTTTTTTATAGGATAAGGAGAAAATAGTGGTCCAATTGGATTTTGATGTATGCAGCGCTTATGTAAAATCATATTTTAAAAACATTTCGGTTTCACGAACGTTTCGATACGATGCCTCTTTTTCGAGAAAATAGAAAAAAGTATTCAATTTGAGATGGAAGAAGTGATCCGATTTAATTTTTATGTATGGATGAGTTATGTAAATTCCTATGCAAAACCCATTTTATCACATAAATTTTTTAATATGACTCACCGTTTTCAAGAAAATTGCAAAAAACTGTTTCGTAGACGTACAGATAGACGGACGGACAGACGGACGGACAGACGGACGGACAGACGGACGGACAGACGGACGGACAGACGGACGGACAGACAGACGGACGGACAGACGGACGGACGGACAGACGGACGGACAGACGGACGGACAGACGGACGGACTGACGGACGGACAGACGGACGGACAGGCAGACGGACAGACGGACGGACGGACAGACCGACGGATAGACAGACGGACGGACAGACAGACAGACAGACACACGGACGGACATGAGGAAATCAAAATCTTTTATAACACCCTGAAATGATCTATCATAGAGTTCTTCTCGCAATATGAAAATTCAACTTTTATTGTCAAGATCTTATACAATGATCGTAAGACACAAATTCGTAGTATACATTGACTCTCATAAAAAAATGGGTAAAAACGCGGAAATCAGCTTTTTTAGTATTGTACTTTCTCCTTCTAAACGTCGAATCAATTATAGTAGGTACTACTGAGGACTCAAGAAATTGCAAGGGAATTAGCAAGGGAACTCTTTATCAAATTCAGAGAAACTTTAATCATTTGAAAAGCCAAAAATTAAAAACTGATGGGTCCCAAAATAGAGAAAACGTCGACATACAGGAAGTTACTCTATCCATGTACAAACATTTATGACAATCAGCTGAGTCGTTCCGGAACAAACATTTAGGCAAAACATCCCTATTATTAGCTTCCGTATGATTTGAATTGTATTGTGTATTGTGTGTTTTTCAGAAAAAGGTAACAGAGATCCAAATTTTTTAGTGCTGTGGGAGGACAAGTAAAATGTGAGGCTGTGGCCGACCTAAGATAAGGTGTTGAACCCTACCGCAAAGCGGTGAAAGATCCTGCTTCTAGTTAAATACGTAAATTACGGATAAAATTGGATTGAAGTCATATACATTTTTTACACGTAATTAATTGAGTTTTACTTACCTAGCGTTTGACAATTTGATATAAATTACACTCCCAATACTGATGAGTAATAAAACTTGTTCATTGAACTTTTAAAGTCTCTTTGATTGGGACCGGACCTTCGGCTCCAAAAATAAAATAAAAACATTTGCCTCCTGTCAGATCTACTTTAATCCTTCGTCTACCATTGGGGTCAATTTGACCCCACAGCGATAAAAATTTTCTCTGATTCTAGTCGTAATAGTTTTTGGACTTTGTAACTTCTTGACATTGTTTCTTTAAAAATTCTTCATTGTATTTTGCTGGAATTTATTGACATTATTGAAGTTTTTTCTAAGTGTACTCAGACATTTTCAATAACAAGTAAAGGAAAATGGCTTATTACCGATTGGGGCCTAATTGACCCCAACGGTAGTTCTAGCAGGTTTTTTTTCGGTAGATTTAAAAAAAAATACTTTTTTTTACAATTTTCATACTATGATTTTTCGGGAACGTTCCTTTTACTTAGTCCGTATCCACACGGAACGTCTTTTAACTATGTTTACAAACTAAAATGATTTTGAGTTTAAAAATAATTCGCTCTATACGTTCGCAAAGGACCTCGATATTTTTTTTGCGAAACATGTCAAAGGACAACCAACGAATTGAAATAAACTAAGAACATTTCTTTGAATATACAGTCAAAGTACTCTAACTCGAATTGTCTGCTGCCATCAAAATCGTTTCGAGTTAGAGGAATTTCGAGTTAGAGAAATTGAAACAATTTTTTTTAAATACATGTACAATGTACATTATATGTATATTTATTCGTTTTTAGAAGTTTTTCACACAAACTGAAGGAAGCGCAAAAAAATTGAAGGGAGCGCAAAAAAAGGTTAAAAAATTTGAGTTAGAGGAAAATTCGAATTACAGGGATTCCGAGTTAGAGGACTTCGACTGTATATTCTCTTGTTATGTATTTCACATCCAAGCAAAGGTAAAATATAATTCCATTTTTATGCTAGTGTATAACTTATGCCGGAATTTAATCAAAGTCTTGTTCCTTTGACTTTACTTCATGAAGGAAATAAATTTTTGGCTAGAAGGAGAAAACTTTTGAGACTCATTCATCATCTAAAAGTTTCATATCATATTAGGCATTATATAAGCACTAATTGATTGACCATCAGCCAATGGCGAAAGTTTTGCGTTCAAACTTTACTGGCAGAGAACAATACTATATTTTTATCCATATTTATATGCTGGTCGTTACTCGTAGTTATTTAGCAATATGTGTATTTACCACAACATAAGATAGAAGTTGGAAAAAGTATTCTGAGCACACACCATGTTCTTATAATACTGTAATTTTATACACATTTTAAGGATATATAAAGACTATATAAAATATCAGTTGTGATCAACACAAAACTTTCCTCTGCAATATTTAGATTCGGAAAAAATATGTAAAAAATATTTTTTTTCAAATATCTCGAGAACCGTTGAAGACATGGAAAAACTGTTGAAAGAAAAATGCAGGATATTTTATTTTCTTTGAATTTATTTATATGCATTTTTTCACAAAAGCGCACAGTTTTCGAGAAATTTTCAAAAGACTTAATTTTTTCCAAATATCTTGTGAGATGCTTAAAAACAGAACCGGCTGAGATGCTTAAAAACAGTTAAAACAAAAAATATGGAAAATTTTATTTCTTTTAAATTTTGATATATTTTGTTTCCCGAAAAAATGCATAGCTTTCGAGAAATTTTTAAAAAACTGTATTTTTTCAAAAATAGATGTGTGGGAGGTACTCGTTATAGCTAATTTTAGTTTTCAAAAAGTTGACAGAAAACTAAGATTTTCGTAAAACTCATTTGCAAAAAATTTCAAGTCACTAAGTCAACGCGTTCCCAAGTTATTTAAGATACTTAAAAACGCACAGGCCAACAGACCAAAACATCGACAGACAGATGCACGGATATCCTCGAAATTTTGTCTGAAATTGATCTCATACTGATCAGAAAGTTTCTATTTGCCCCCGTTCTCGAATTATTCTCCGACATGAATACAATACTTTCACACTATAGCAGTGGAAAGTAAAAATATCTACACGATAAAATTTTTTGGCTAAATTTTAATCTTTTTGGTATTTATACAGTTTCTTTCCGAAAAAAATATTAAAATTTAATCTCACGATAGATTATTTTTTTTATTGAAATGTAATCGATTTAAGTTATTGAGTTTAATAGTTTTTTAATAGAATTTAATGCAACTGCGACGGGATATAATGCAAATGGTGTTGTGTTGTAAAAATACTGTTTTATTCAAATTTAATATTTTCATTAAAATTCAATAAGGGTATTCACAAAAGATAATAAAATATCTGTTATCGTCGTAAAATATTATTATTTGTCAAAGTTTTGTAAACAACCACAAAATACACGATACTATATTTATCTACCACATTTTATTATTTAGTGTAAAATATGAAATTTGGGCAAATAGTTGAAATAAGCAAAAATGAACCTAGTGAACTTAGCAATCTGCTCATTTTTTGATACGCTCAATTAATTGTTTATTTATACGAAAATTGAATATACAGTGGAGTACGCTTAAAAGAACACTGAAAATGTCAGCAAAATTGGTTCTTTTAAGCGGGTTCTTCTCTTAAACGGTGTTCTCTTAAACAAATTAAAATGTATGGCAATGCCACAAGAAATTGTGATTTTAAGCGGGATGTTGTTTTAAGCCATAGTGCTCTTAAGCGGACTCCACTGTAAATAGTGTTTTAGTAATTAAAATCTTTTGTGTTTAGTGTTTTAGTTATTTAGTGATGTTTTTCAGTAATTGAAGTGATTTTGGAAAAAAAAGAAAAGAAAAAGTGAAAAAAATGTGAGAGAAATAGTGAAAAAAATGTGAGAGAAATAGTGAGATTATTTTCGATTTTACGATACCGCGGAAAAGTGCATTCACGTGTTAACTGTGTTTTTCTCAAATGTTCACTGTTAACAATTCTTTTTATAGTTACTTCTGACACCAATTTTTGTTAACTGATTCTGTTTTGTTTTGTTTTAATAAAACAAATTTATTATTATTTAAATAGCGTTATTTTTATTATAGCAATATTTTTATTCCACATTCACTTTTTAATTTATGACAAAACGATTATTCATTTACAATAATCAAATATAATATAATATAATATCTTTATAATTAACAAAAATACATTTGATATTTTCAAAACCACTATGAAAAAATACTCAAATTTAAATTTTAACTTTTAATAGAATCGAGTCACTTCTATAGCTGAAATAGTAATGGCTTTTTAGAAGTTTTAATAAACAGCGAGTCACTCCTATAGCTGAAACAGCAATGGCTGATTTCGAGATTTTCGAACCCCTTTTTATACTTGTCAGTAAACAACCCTTGGTTGCAGGTGTTTACTGTGGTAAACAAGTTAATGTAAACAGTTTGAGTTTACATAAACATATCATGACTGCAACTCTTTCTGGTTATCAGCTAACATGATTTCATCCTGTATTTGTTTTTTCAAACAATGCCCGAACATATCTGAAATGATCGCGCATTGTTTACAAACAACACTATAAACAAACTGTATTGGGTTCGCACAACTGTAAACAGTTTCGCGCTTATGTCAACTATAAACGAATCGATGTAAACAAAACACTTGAGCATAACCGTAAACAAAGCTCAACATTTGCTGTAAACAATATTGACGCTTATCGCTATGTATCGATTTCAATTAATATTTGCAATATCGCATTTCTTTATTTATGATTGAGTATCTTTCCGTTTTATGATTTCATCCTTATGACTAATTTGGATATTTTCAATTTGATTTTTATACAAAATAATTTTTATACATAACACACGGTTCGGGGAAAACTTTAACAATTGGTGTTATTTTGTATGATTTTACCACCATAACAGATATTTTAATAGAAAGTATGAATACCCCTAATTTATTAAAAAATGAAATTAATAAAAAAACAGTAAAAACCTCCGTTTGATAATATTTCCCTTTTGCCTTATTTATTCGAATGTCGCAGAGCAAATGCGAATTATAACGGAAGGAGAAATAAAATGTATATATACCGTAAAACGAGGTAACTTTGGCCCTTGGCTGGTGACTTTAGCCCAACTCACAAAAAAGTTTGTCATCCCAATATCGCCTACATTTCTCATATACCGGTTTTTATTTTTTACTAGTATCTTCGTTGTAGTACCCCAACCACTGGGTGACTTTGGCCCAAGCGAAAAACAAATTCTGCAAAGAGCGGAACATAAAATGTTATTAATATTTTCCGCAATTAACGTTTGTACTTACGTTTTTTTTTTTTTAAATTTAGTCGAAAAATTATTAAGACATGTTTTTTTTTGGGCCAAAGTTACCTCAGTTTACGGTATTTAGAAAAAAATATAATTTTTTTAAAAATGTTAGTAATGTGAGAGGATTGAAATTTAATAGAAAAAGTATTAAAAATGTCGAACTCACGAACTGGGATTAAAAATTGGTCCAATAATTTTAACCGTGTATTGGGTACATTACTTGGACATATTAATATATATTGAATGGTATAGCATACTTTAGTTATACATTTTCAACCACTGTTACGCGTTCGTTTACGGAGACAGTCCTCTATCCGCACTATTAAGCAGGAAACCACTAGATTTCGTCTATTTTCCGGAAAGAGCTTATCCACCAAATCACCGCCAATTCTGTTTCTATATGCATTGCATACAATGAGACCTCAGCCAGGGTGAAAGTATGATGGGAAATATGCAGATGAGAATGTTACGTGGTCCTTCTCATATGTAGTTTAGCCGCTGATTCTGCTCTTTGCCAGCTGATATGAACTACGAAGCTCCGAGTCAGTTTCGAATTTGAATTTAAACCAAGTGAATCTGTGCACATACCTATATTTAACGTATATTTCAGGCAAACCACAAACTGGCACTATTTTAGGATTTTTGTTGCCACTACACATCCCCTTTAGCTCGACCAACAGGATAGTCCCGAGACCAAGGATCCTAAGTGCATGAATATAACCATATGTGGTGATGCTGTTGCGGCAATGAAATGTTCTTCTCTTTTTCCAGTATGGGAGTGAAATTTCCTGATGCATACATCTAAATGGTAGTAGAAAGTTAGACGACATGGTTTTCTGAAAAAGTGTTCGATTTCGTATGGAAAGAATGCCTTTTGTGATGCAAAGTCACAGTATTATCGTCAGTTCCACCCCATATACCTAGTCGCATATGTTGTAGAGATTTTGTCCGTCGTGTGATCTTTATGCGTACCTTCGACGTACTTTTATCCGGCCACCTATATCATACAAGCCTTCATCAGAATGTACAGGCATAGATATTACTATTTACCTCTACGTACTTATCTAGCGTTTGACAATTGATCTACAACACAAAAGAATAGAATAGAATGGAAATCATAGCAAAAGAACTGCAACAAATTGCTTAGGCCTTGGAAGCTTCTAACCGCAGAATATTGTGTGCTCCTTTACCACACATTACCTATTCGTATACGTGGGCACTTGCATTGATTAACTTCTGCATATCTAATACAAATAGTATTCATATAGGTAAGTATCTATGAAGATGCGAGCTGGCATCCAACGCAAAATCAAATACTGAAGTGCTTTGAATTTTCTAGACAATTGTTCAAAAATGCTGAGTTCAAATGCAAATAATGCCATTTATAAGCGTAGGAATGTTTAAAATTCCTTTTGAACGGAATGATTGTTGAAGGGGAAAAATTTTTTCCGGATTTATGTATGCATTTTTCCGGTCTTTTATTTGCAAGGTTTGATATTTTATTTTTCATGGTTAGCACTACAAGTGCAAATGAAAAATCGATTTTGGATCATCATAAATCAAGTAAATACTATTCTTATTTTCATATTATATTTTTCGTATAAATATTTCGTATATGTACAAACGAAACAGTTTATGAGATTTTCGCATAAATGGCTCATCGCATTTAAACCTCTGGAATTGCTTCAATATTTTTGTTTATGGATACTTCTATGTACAATAAAATTTGTACGATGGAAATTGTTGGTGTTATATGTAATTTTACTTAAAATAAGGTATAAAACAATGGCAGACATTTTCTACTTGTATGAACAAGGGCATAACCAGCGGGCTGGTTTCAGTGCCACACAAAATTTCACGGAAATTGTTCGAAAAATTTCCTGATTGGGTACTTAACGACGCACACAGGTTCGAAATAATCCAAAAGTTTGCAAGCACTATTTTTCGCGTTGTAAAGTGCATAACTGAGTTCAATAAATTCCAAAACATTAAAAACGGGTGTTTCCATTTAAAAAAAAAAAAACAGTACAACCTCGATAAGATGAATCCTGGGAAAGCTTCGAGTTATCGAGAAGTTCGATTTATTTAGGTTCCACTTATCGAGGTTGCACTGTAACTCCATATATTTTCAAATTTTTTGGTCGCGTTAATAGCAAACCAGTGTAGACTGTAATGTGCGCAGGGTCTGAAGGACTTAACCCTTTCACTCGGCGCGTACACAATTGTGTACATCATATTTAACTCGCATTTCTAAGAGAATTAGAAGGGAGAGGGACAATGATTGACATGTTATGTATACAAATGAGTACATTATCTAAAAGAGACTTCTAAAAAGATATTTAAATTTTTAAATTTTGAAATATATTTTGTTGCTACATATTATTATTGAAAAAAGCAAAAAAAAAATGTTGTTTTTTTTTCAATAATAATATATATTTTTATATATTATTATTGAAAAAAGCAACAACACATTTTTTTTGCTATTAGAAATAAATGCCGAGTGAAAGGGTTAATAGGCAGACGTTAATATACGAGGGCAGTCCGATAAGTACTTAGCCTACAAAAAAAACGTAAATTTTGGAAAAGTGACCATTTATTTCTCAACATAGTCTCCTTTTAGCTCGATACACTTGACCCAGCGATGCTTCAACTTCTTTAACCCGTCTGAAAAATACGTTTTCTCGAGGTCTGCAAAGTAGGCCTCCGTAGCGGCGATGACTTCCTCATTCGACTCAAATTTCTGCCCGGCGAGTGACTTTTTCAAGTTTGGAAACAAAAAGAAGTCGCACGGGGCCAAATCTGGAGAATACGGTGGATGGGGCAGCAGTTCGTAGCCCAATTCGACCAATTTGGCCGTGGCGACGGCGGGGTTTGAGCCGGTGCGTTGTCATGGTGGAAGAACACTATTTTCTTCGCCAAATGGGGCCGTTTTTTCTGCAATTCGGCGTCGAATCGGCCCAATAATTCGGTATAGTAGAGCCCTGTGATCGTTTTGCCCTTCTCCAGGTAGTCGATGTAGATCATACCTTGTGAATCCCAGAAAACGGTGGCCATCACCTTTCCGGCAGATGGGACAGTCTTCGCCTTCTTCGGAGCACGTTCGCCGGGTAAAGTCCACTGTTTCGACTGTTCCTTAGTCTCTGGTGTGTACCAGTGGATCCATGTTTCATCGACGGTCACGAAACGACGCAGAAACTCCTTCGGATTGTGCTTAAACAGCGTCAAACACTGCTGTGAAGTGGTTTCACGGTTGCGCTTGTTGTCCGGAGTGAGCAAACGCGGCACCCATCGCGCCGACAGCTTTCTCATGCCCAAAATTTCATGCAGAATATGACCCACGCGGTCTTTTGAGATGCCTACTGTCTCAGCTATTTCGCGCACCTTCAATCGGCGGTCTGCCAATACGAGATCGTGGATTTTTGTTATGTTATCCTCCGTGGTAGCCGTTTTCGTAGCACCTGGGCGTGGCTCATCAAAAACCGACGTGCGACCACGTTGAAACTCGTTACACCAGTTTTTGACGGTCGCCATCGAAGGAGAAGAGTCAATGTACACAGCATCCAAGCGCTCTTTGATTTCGCTGCGGGATTTCCCTTCCAGAAACAAGAATCGAATCACCGACCGATATTGCTCTTTTTCAATTTTTCTGAAAGCCGCAGACACGCCCGCTTCCATACGCGGTCAAACAAAACTACGAGTTCGATTCGGCTGAAATTTTGACTGTAGCCGTCTATGAGAATGTACTACACGATAGTAGATTTCTCCTGCGATAGTGGCGCCATCGGGCGGTGAGGCTAAGTACTTATCGGACTGCCCTCGTAATATGCAAAAAAAATAAGATGTAACAGAGATTGATTATTTGATATAATGCCATGTTTTAAGCACTTTGCAACCAGTGTGCGTCGTCCCGATACAAAATTTACTACGAGACCGATAGAAGTTGTCTAATTTTGGAACCAGTGGCGCACTGAAAATCGCGTTAAATCAAATAATAGGCTGAAATTGGCGGAAAAATTCCTGTGGTCGGTAGCGGGTGAACAGATCAAATTTGCATGGGAGCCGGTACATAGATTTTCCGCAAAAATTATACCTGGTTTTAAAAACCCAATTAAAACTTGATTCATTATTACTGAATCAAACTTACAACATTTTGCGTTTTGGGGAAAGTTGTGCAAAAAAAAAAATGACCCTAGGGTACTAACCGCTGTGTATATCGAGAGTTTTTTGAAGAATATTTCAACAAAAAAAAAGTGTTGTTTTTTTTATTACAGACTTTACTTTAATTTAAGGGGGACTTACAGTTGAATCGTTGAATTTCCAAGATCTGTCAAATTTCTCATTATACCCAAATGGTGTGGCAAAACAGCATACACTTAAAATATCGAAAAAAAACGCAAACTTTTTCAAAAGGATCAGTCTTTTTTTATGAATGTAAGTTAATAAAATAATTTACACTGTCTTATAAAAAAAAACTCAAAGAGCTTTTATTCACGACTTTATTCGTTGACAATCAAACTAAAAGTGATTTTACAATTCAAAGATAATTACAAAAATCTGAAAATATGGATTTGATGTAGCCGTGCAAATCAAAAATAAGCCAAATGATTTCTCGCGGTTGAAATGTGGTTAAGTGCTCATGAGTCTTTTGTGAGTACAAAGGATTCATGAGCATTCTGGAACAAATCACAAATCATTCAACCATTCAAAAGGAAGAGGAGGAAGGGAAGGTGTGAATGGTGGGGGTAGGTGGTAGTCGGAAGGGTGTGAGTGAGAAGTGGGGAAGGGGAAAATAAAAGGGGTGTTGGGGGCGGGGGGTGTGGGACGAGAAAAAGTGGAGGAGGGTGTGGGACGAGGAAGGGTGTGGAAGTGACGGTTGCATTACGCTAGATTTTAATAACAATTAGAAATTTTCTGGTTCTCAGATTTAAGAGTACTTGATATTTCAAATTATAAATTTCAAAAATTATTTTTTACTTTTTAGCGCCTTCTTTTTTTTCAATTTTTTTCGACTTTTTTTTAAGTTGGTCCTATTTTTTTGAAAATTTTAATTTTAAAGATGTTACGATGTTGAAAACCATCAAATAATACACTCGTACTAATAGTAACAGAAAAAATCATTCTCTGATTGATACCAATTGGTTTTCAGGTGGTTTTCGTACTCAAGGATTACTTTATATTTATTAATATTTGGGTAAAACTTAAAATTTTATTTTACAACGTAAATGTTAAGATTCTTCTGTTTTCAAGTATTGAAACTTAGAATGGAAATATCAAATACTTTCATTCTCTTATCCCAATCCCGTGAATGTGAAATAACTTTGGTGATTTTTGAAGGATGGAGACGATAACAAGACTTCATTTTGGATAAATATTTGCTATCCAAATGAATTTTCCTTTTACCATTACCACTGCACGTCCATTACTCGATGCCTTTATTTACATGGGCGATGGGATAGGGATGTTCCAATGGCTATATTTTGGAACGGAAGACGGAAAATTCGACTTGAATGTTACTTTGCTATATATACCAATCTACGTAGTAATACTTTTTTATTTAATTTCGTACGAATTTGGATTCGACCAATCTACGGGGTGTATGCCTAAAAGGTGGATGGTTAGCAGAATAGCAGCGTTCCCTTGCCGCAAAATTTCCCGAAACACAAAATCTGCTGATGCTGATGTTATTATTATGGCTATACAACAAGATTAAATTAATTCATTTCCTTTCTTCTTGTTTTCGGTAAACGTAAAACGGAAGCGCCGAGATTTTTTTCTGTTCTGCTTGTGCTGGCCCTCATCCTTATGTTTTGTATTTACTATATATGCGTTGTTGCTATAATCAATGTGCCTATGCTGGATAAAATTTCAATTGGGACAGTAGCAAAATGAACGCAAACCGTGTCTACATAAATATATACCTGCTAGTAAACATTGACTATAGATCAAGGTTTCATTACAATCCAGTTGTTTAGGTGTTGACAGTCGGACGGTTCTCATTCCTTATTCTTAAGCTTAAAATCTACGAAATCAATTTTATCCTCGCCTTTTTGATTTGATTTCTTTAGTATTAATATTTTTTTTTTCTTTGGTAGCCCTGAAAGACCGGCCTACAGAAGGGATTTCTAATATATAAAGATTGAAAATAAAATATCAAATTTAGGTAGGGCGGATGAATCCCGGTTAGTATATTCTCTTCGCCCTCTTGTTAATTTTTTTGTATAAATTTTCCTTTTTTAATAATTTGCTTTTATTATTTCATTTTGTTATCAGACCGGCAAGATGTTGATAGTATCTGTTGGTATACGGTATGAAACAAGTATATATATATTTGCCTATATCCAGCTGGATATTATATCCTGTAAGTCTAACGAAATGTTTTTCTGGAATTAAGAAAATCAAACAAAGTTGTCCTGTCACGAGCAGTATCTTTGCTGAAAGATATTCATGGATAATACTGTAGCTATATGAGTATCATAGATGGAGACTTGCAGAATGCCTCTACGAGTATAATGTGTACATAAAACAAACGATACACCATAAAGCTAATTATGCAAGATTATCGTACTCTTGTTAAGTGAACAGCATCCAGATAATTCCATCTTGTTAGAAATTCCAGCATGAGAGTTTCGATGATACGCGATGGTCGCTTTTAGTATTTTTTACGAGTTTGCCGGAAGGAAAACGCAAAAAGAATCTTTGTCGCTTATGTGTGGAATAAAGAGAAATAATAATTTTCTGCCTTTAGTATTTCTCTGTCAAAAGCTTAAAGGTATCTTATAGACTTTGGTCAAATTGCTTGTTACAATTTTATGAATATTTCAAACTTTATCCATGTTGAGAAATTCTTACTTATAGATGAGAACCGCAGTGATTAACATAAAAAAATTTAAATAAGGATTCTTTACGCTCTAAATTCTGAAAATATTTTATCGAATGCAGTAAAAAATAAACTGCAAAAAAGATATAAATTTGACGAAATAAAGAAGAAGGAATTTTTGAGTTTATTAGTGAAGCTCTATTATCTTAATTAACTAAAACTTGAGGACAAAATATTAATAATTCGTGGTGGTATTTCCCCTTATTGAACATCAACATATTTTTCTTTTAGAGTTTTAAGCACTTCCATTTTTTTAAGCGCTTGCAAATGTAAATTTTTTGTATCCCGAATGCTACTCTATTCTTATTACGAGAAAATATTTCTTAGCACCTGAAAGGCGGATGAGGGAAGTTTGGCGCTTTTTCAAGTTTACACCCCTGCAAAATCTACAAATCATGACAATTAATATCTTGGGAAATATTTTATATTTTACCTTAAAAGTAGAAGCGAAAATTTTATCCCCATATCTTATCATGTATATTACACCAATTAATGTATACTTATTGATAAATATAAACATAAACTGATTACTGTATTAAAATAAAAACGTTATCATAAATCTATTAGGTTTTTAATATATAGTTTGATTAATAAAGTAATTATCTATATATATTCAAGCCAAATACTACGGCAACAAAAACCTCCAGATGAGACTTTTTCCGGAAAATCAGAGTAAAATAATAATCAAATTATCCTTACAGGACCTTTCGTTGTCCTTACAAGCACGAAGTAATGAAAGTACTGTACTGGAACTACGCAAGGTTACGAAAATTAATTTTCGAAACTATTTTATTTATATATTTATGGCTACGATGCATAATATTTAAATGAAATCTACAAAAGGTGGAAAGCGAAAATTTTATCCCTTCAGACTTCTTAGCGTGTGAAAAATTTCAGACTTCCGAGTGTTAAAACAGTGCCGCATATGTTGATTAAAGGATGGTAAAATTGCATGAAATTTCATGAAGGTATAATCTCACCGTTAGGTAGATACGCTGTGTTTTTGGGAGTCATTGCAAAATATCCTAATGTCTCGTATATCACAAATTTTTTGTAGGAACCTGTCTTATTATTTCTCTCCGTAGTAAAAATTGTCAAAAATTAAAAAAAAAATATTTTTTAAAAAAAAGCTTTTATTTTGAAAAAATGTACTAAAAAATGCACTAAAAAAGAAAAAATAATTTTTTGGGTGCTGTGTATCACAATTGGAGGACATCGGCACGCGACCGGAACCTCTGGCGAGAGACATTGCGGCAGGCCAAGACCGGAAACCGGTTGTAGCGCCGAAAGAGAGAGAGAATCACCAATAAAAGCGAGATAAATATTTGTTTTATTTTATTTTTATGATTTATCTCGCTTTTATTTGTGATTCTCTCTCTCTCTCTTTCGGCGCTACAACCGGTTTCCGGTCTTGGCCTGCCGCAATGTCTCTCGCCAGAGGTTCCGGTCGCGTGCCGATGTCCTCCAATTGTGATACACAGCACCCAAAAATTTTTTTTTATATTTTTTTTTAAAATATTTTTTTTAATTTTTTTTTATTTTATCATTTTTAATCATTTTTTTATTAACTTCCTTTAATTACCTTAATTATTTATTTGTCAAGCGTACTTGTTCAGGTAAATCCGAATGTGAAATTAAAGTAGGGCAATAAATTTAATTAGCGTGCACTGGAATTAAGTTTTCTGTCTCAGAGGACCTTCCGTTATCCTGACAGACTTCTTAATGCCAGAATCTGATTCAACGATCCCAAAAACCCCCAGATGGGATTCTTGCCAGAAAATTTGAGGAAAAGGATGATCACGTTGTCCTTACAGGACCTTCCGTTATCCTTACAAGGACGAAGTAGTGAAAATATTGTATTGTCATCGGACTTACGTCTGCGTGCAAAATATCAAGTGAATCGGATGAGTGGAAGTGGGTCAAAATTTGATTGCAAGATTTGACCCCGACAGACAGACAAACAGACAGACAGACAAACAGACAAACAAGATAGTGAGCTAAATAAAAGCTTTTAAAAAAAAATTGAAAATGGAATAAATTGATGAATTTCTAATTTATTCCATTTTTTTTTTTTAATTTCATGATTCGAAAATAGCATAGAAGAAATTTTTCTTGTTTGTATTAAATGCCGTATGCACTGAGGGAGAATTGTCATTATATTCAACGAAAAAGTAGTTGAATCATATTGCATAATATTCGCAAACGGTTTTTGTATTTGATTTAAATGAAAAGTATTTAAACCAAATGATCGTTGTTTTTGCCAGAGAAAGAAGCGGCGCCACAACAAAATAACCTCTCTTCTTGTTCATTCTCTCTTCTTTGTTATTAGGGTATGTTGATGCAATGTATTTATATGTTTATCTGTGGTAACACTGTGGTAGATTTTTAGACCAAAAACTACAAACGAATGAATTTTCTTGGTGAATGTTAGAGTCATACCTCAAAAATAAAACATACTTTTGTAAAAATCTTTTGTAAAAAAGTGATTTTTGAAAAAAGAAATATGAAAAATTGGCCTAAAAAATCTCACGAAAAATAGCTCAAACTAATTTCTTAATATTCTAACACTATTTTTTTTAACCGACTTCCAAAAAAAAGGAGGAGGTTATCAATTCGTTTTGGTCCAACTTTATTTATTTATTTATTTATTTTATATCTGTATGTTCACGCAGTACTTGGGTGCCGTTGCATGGATTTTGTTGAAACGTTGGTGGATGACAGAGTTCACTCCCTAGTTGGTCCCATTTTAATTTCCCCTCTCTCCGACGTTTCCCGGCCTTCCCCTCCCCTGTCAACTCCCAATCGGATGGTCCGATCGATCTGAAAATTTGTATGCGTACATTTTGGGGGACGGCTAGTGTTTTCCCCTTATCTATTTTCCCCTACCCCTTTCGCTTCTTAACCCCTCCCCTGTCAACTCCCAATCGGATGGTCCGATCGGTCTGAAAATTTGTATGCGTACCTTTTTGGGGGACGGCTAGTGTTTTCCCTTTATCTATTTTCCCCTACCCCTTTCGCTTCTTAACCCCTCCCCTGTCAACTCCGAATCGGATGGTCCGATCGGTCTGAAAATTTGTATGCGTACCTTTTTGGGGGACGGCTAGTGTTTTCCCCTTATCTTTTTTCCCCTACCCCTTTCGCTTCTTAACCTCTCCCCTATCAACTCCCAATCGGATGGTCCGATCGATCTGAAAATTTGTATGCTCACATTTTGGGGGACGGCTAGTGTTTTTCCCTTATCTATTTTCCCCTACCCCTTTCGCTTCTTAACCCCTCCCCTGTCCACTAATCGGATGGTCCGATCGGTCTGAAAATTTTTATGCGTATATTTTGGGGGGCAGTGAATCCTTCAACCCTCAAATTTTCCAGATAAAAAACAAACACATATGGGAGTTTTTGGGGTCGCCTAATCCAATTCTAATGTTTACAAGTCTGTAAGGTTAACGAAAGGTTTCTGTCGATCTAAAAAATGTTGGTGACGACCCCCAAAATTTTTGCTGTCGACCTCTAAAATTTAGTTTACAACTTACTGTTGCCATCCCTAAAAATTCGCTGTTTGGAACGATCAAAGTTTTGTTCTACCCATTTCCTAACATTAAATAGGTATATCCTATAATATAATACGAGGACTGTCGTCCTTCTGTCTGTCAGTCTGTCTGTCTGCACAATGGATCTCGAAAACAGGCCTAACGATTTTCATGAAACTTGGGTGTTAGGGATTTTCGGGGACAAAAATACGATCTAGATAGGTATCCCCTCTGAGAAAATTCCCCTTCGACACCCCTCGCTTGGTATCTTCGAATTCGGTGGTCCGATCTTAATGAAGCTTTACAGTATTACTAAGAAGGCTAAGGGGTTTGATTTTCCACTACAAAACCTGACTTTTCCCTCCCCTCGATACCCCTCGCCTGGTATCTTCGAATTGGCTGGTCCGATCTTAATGAAACTTTCCAGTGTCACTAAGGGGGTTGAAGGCTATCGATTCGTAACGCCGTTTTCGCACGTGGGGCGCAGCTCTACCCATTTCCTAACATTAAATATATCTATATAATATGTATATACCAAAAGTCACTAAAAATTATAAAATAAAAAACTTTTTAAAAAAAAAGTAAAAAAAACCGACTTAAAAATGCACTAAAAAGGAAAAAATAATTTTTTTGGAAGTTGGTGCCAAAATAGAAACAAACAATTTGCTCTCTTTTATTGTACAATCTAAAAGTGCACTAAAAAGGAAAAAATAATTTTTTTGGAAGTTGGGGCCAAAATAGAAACTTAAAGAGGACTTCTATTCATATTTCTTGAGTGTTACAAATAATTTTATTGTAACAAGAATTGTTAAGACAATCAAAAGCTTTTTACAGTTGTCGAGTACAATAGACTCGCGGTTAAAATATCACAATGACTATAATTTTTACATCCCGCGTTTCGTTTAATGCATTGCAAATATTCGATGTGATAAAAATAAATTTTCGATATTCAAAATTTGGGGAATATAAAACCCATTCAATATGTATTTTAATACAATTTTCACTCACCTCTACGAGCACCTATTTATCTAAATTGTTGTATGTGGTTATTTCAAATTCGGAAAGCTTTAAAACTTAAAATTTTTCCTTTCACTACTTAACGGTTCTTTAAAATAATGTTTTTTTAAATAAGTACCACCTTGACTGAAATGAAAACTAAACCGACTGAAATGAAAACTAAACCAACTGAAATGAAAACTAAACCAATGTCTTTTGTCAATTAGCTTGCGAAATTCTATTTTGTTTTAATTGCAATTATTTCAGATCAAAACTTTTACAGCTATCACCAATTCTATTACTGCTATCCAAATGAAAATATTTTATCTTTCGTGACGACATCTGACAAAAGAATATTTTTTTAATTTTAACGGAGTTTACCCAAAAACAAAAGAATATTTGTTAATGTTGACGGGGGTTAAGGGCAACGTGCCAAGTAAGGAACAATACCGCTGAAAATTTTATACCCGTATGGTATGGAATACCAAAGGGTATACTAACTTTGCCTTACCGTTTGTAACGCCAAGATCCCGTCATCACACACAAAAATGAATTACACCAGTGTGTTAGGAATGACAAAAGATTTTGATTTCCGCATGTCCGTCTGTCCGTCCGTCCGTCTGTCTGTGAACACGATTGCGGACGCACGGATTGAGCTAGAGCCTTGAAATATTGCGCAGATCCATTTTTCGTAAAATGCGAGGCTAAGTTCGTTAATGGGCAAAAACGGTCCATTAGGGGGGGGGGGGGGGGGGGGGGGGTACCCCCCATACGAACGAAAACGTTTTTTGCGAATACCTCAAAAACGGTGCATCTTATCAAAAGAACAAAAGTTATTTGGGATATGATTCTACATAAAACTTCCATACATGAAAATCCGATTGGAACAAATTTTAAAAAATCTCATTGGAAACTTTGACTTCAAACTGGAATTTTGATACAACTGTTCACTTAAATCACCATACGGGTTTTCAATAATTGCCAGATTGGCAATTATAGCTTTTGTTATGTTTATATTATGTAAGTAGGCTGTAAAAAAATAATGGTTTGAATCTCATCTCTGTGACTTATTAGAAAACAAATACTTTTGGTACAATTCAATAAATAATAATTTTATTTATTAGAAATTTTTTAATTTTATAGATTGTACAATAAAAGAGAGCAAATTGTTTGTTTCTATTTTGGCACCAACTTCCAAAAAAAATATTTTTTCCTTTTTAGTGCATTTTTTTTTATTTCAGTTGACAAGAAATAAAGAAAAAAACTTTTTATGTCGGGTTCAAAACTAGCATAATTTTCTGAAAAATCATATCGCTATCTTTGACATTCTGAGTGCATAAAAACAAAGAAAATGTAATTGTGTGTGCCGCCAACGACGATATTTTCTATTCGCCATTGCTAATAGCCCTTGGATTGGCTGCTTATGCATTCAAAACAAATGCTCGATTATTTGGTTTGACTGCATGACCTAAGAAAGCGCTCTCTGTCTGACAGTCAAATTTATTGATTGGGTTTTTGTTTAAATACTTTTAATTTAAATAATTTTAGATGCATTTAAATCAAATACTTGCATTTAAAATGAATGGTTTGGTGTTTGCTTTTACCACGTTCTCATTTAATTCAAATAAAAAAACATTCAATTTTGGAGTATAAATAAAAGTCAATTAAATCAAATGATGGTTCTTGATTCCACTACATAACCAATTTCCCTCCGTGTTTGGAATTGTTGTGGTCGTCTATGAAGAGCGAAACAAAATACTGAGAGTCTTATATTCAGAGCTGTTGAGTCGGTAGCTCAACCTTCGACTCCTGAAAGTCTAGAAGGTGTAACTCCAACTCTCACTCTTTCTGAGTGGTCAATGAAGGTAAAGTAACCGGTTCGGAGTTTGAATCGACAAATTTTCTCGGATTCCGACTCCTAAACCAATAATTTTGACCCGACTTCGACTCCGAGTCTGACTTCACAGATCTGCTTATACTGAAACCTCTTATACTGAGGCATCTTAATTTGTATTAGTATAAAATTTGTTATTAGCATATTTGAATTATCAGAGATCAAAACCTTTCTCAAGTAAATTTGTTGGACAGTATTATTTTTCAAATGTTAACTACATACATATATATATTTTAAGAACGAATATCTTAAAGTACATACTTCGTGTAGAATATCCAATAAATCATTTTTTTAAAATTCCAATTCCTTTGGAAAACATTTTAACAAAAAAGTAGCGTAAAATCCAAAAATATTATCAGGAAAATCAATTTATTTATGCATCAACGTCATCGCCAGCTCATAGTATTTCTAACTGAATAGTTATGTAGTTGCTTTCGATGCCTTTGTACCAAGGGAAAATTAATTTATTTTCCGTGGTCTGCATCAATATTTTGGACATTTAATTCTGTACACGTTAAAGTCGATTTTGCTTCTCCTATAAATCTGTTGAGAATTTAATTATAAATGTTATCGAAAATTCATTAACACAAATAATGGAAAATAATTGACTTTGATAAAATTGCATTAAAGTTAAATTAAGGTTGGTTAAACATTACCAGAAAATATATTTTACTTGTAATTGCAACATGAAATATGAGTTGATAATAATAGAATATATAAATTAAATCAAAGGTGATAAAAACCATGAAAATATACCCGACAAACATTGTTGCATTTTTGTCCTGTAAACTACCCGAAATATCACCATGGTCCAGGTCAGTGACGGTTCAACAATGCATCCTAAAATCACCCTATTTCGGCGCACTTTGGCCGTCACCAATCATCGGAATCTAACCAAACATATAGTGTAAATTACGCAAGAACGAAATTCTGTATGAGAAAATCATGTGTTGTTCACATCAGATTTTTTACTTTGTTCGAAACTCGAAGCGATTCTGTTTGTCTTTAGATTTGTATCTCGTCAAATTCTATTAAAACGAAGTATAATGAACATATCGAGAATCGCTAAAAATCATATTCGAGTTCGAACTGCAATATTTTTCGACCAATTCAATTGCAGAAAATTTCCAGGAAATGTTTGTAGTTATGCTTAGTGATTATATCTTAAGAAATCTATCGTTGCGCTCACTTTGCCGATACTCCAATCGAATGCTGATATGTGAAGACTCACACGTTCCGGAATGGCCGGGATTGTCCAGGATTCCGGCAGCATATTGTGCCGGCATTCCGGAAAATTAAAGTTTGTCCTGATTTTTTCAAATTATGAAGTATTTGTTTCGACTGCCCTTCTTACTGGAAAACTGCTCAACCTTGATTTTAAAGCGAAAAAAAAAATAAAAAAATTTTTTTTAAAAAAAGCTTTTATTAAAAAAAATGCACTAAAAAGAAAAAAATAATTTTCTGGACGCTGTGTATCACAAATATAAAAGCTTTTAAAAAGCGAGATAAATGTTTATTTTATTGTTTTATGCTTTATCTCGCTTTTTAAAAGCTTTTATATTTGTGATACACAGCGTCCAGAAAATTATTTTTTTCTTTTTAGTGCATTTTTTTTAATAAAAGCTTTTTTTAAAAAATTTTTTTTTATTTTTTTTTATTTTGTTCTTTTTAGTCTTCGAATATATATCCTTACATTTGAGATGTTCTTACAGGCTTTTTAACTTGAGAATCGTATTCAGCGACCCCAAAAACCCCCAGAATAGATTTTTTTCCGGAAAATTTGGAGAAAGGGATAATCACGTTATTCTTACAGGACCTTCCGTTATCCTTACTGACTTTTTAATGGCAGATTCGGATTTAACGACCTCAAAAACCCCCAGAATAGATTTTTTTCCGGAAAATTTGGAGAAAAGGATAATCACGTTATCCTTACAGGACCTTCCGTTATCCTTACAGACTTTTTAATGACAGATTCGGATTCAGCGACCCCAAAAACCCCCAGGATAGATTTTTTGCCGGAAAATTTGGAGAAAAGGATAATCACGTTATCCTTACAGGACCTTCCGTTATACTTACAGACTTTTTAATGACAGATTCGGATTCAGCGACCCCAAAAACCCCCAGGATAGATTTTTTTTCCGGAAAATTTGGAGAAAAGGATAATCACGTTATCCTTACAGGACCTTCCGTTATCCTTATAAGGACGAAGTAGTGAAAATATTGTATTGTCATCGGACTTATATAAGTGTGCAAAATTTCAAGTCAATCGGACAAGTGGAAGTGGGTCAAAATTGGGTTGCAAGATTTGATCTGACAAACAGACAAACAAACAAGATAGCGAGCTAAATAAAAGCTTTTAATAATAATAAAAATACAATTGGCCCGACACAACATTTACGGCGACATTTCAGATTTTAAACTCATAGTATCCTTTGCTTCTTTATACAATCAGTCCGACCAACTTTGTCGTCGTAAAACGTTGAATACCGAATTTAGCTTTTGTCGGTCAGCTCGCCGACAAAATTTCATGGTTGATTCAGAATGAAATCTTATGGTACGTCATAAAATCTAAATTCCGTCACTCATGTGGAAATTAAAGGAAATATTAAGAAATAGAGCTCGTATATTGTGCTGCTTACATCCACATTCCTATTATGCATGATAATAGGTAACGGTGAACCACATATAACATTTTTTAAAGGTCCAGCGTAGTCCAAGTGGTAAAGTACTTGGCATGTATTCCGGAGGTCGGTGGTTCAATACCCGACTGTCGCACGTTGTGATTCAAGGCCACTCAACTTGCAAATGAAAAGCAAATGACATTTAGAACAACAAAGTGTGCAGAATTGTATGTGGGGGCCAACATTGTCGCCGTAATCTCTCGCCAAAACTGTTGTGCGGGCCAATTGTAATCCAGCCTATAGCTGTATTTTTACATTCCTCGTCTAAAGAAGGAAAGTATTGTATTCATGACGGTGACCGATTCGAGAATGGGGGTAGATAGGAAGTTTCTGATCAGTACGAACTTCGTTTCAGGCAAAATTATGAGCATGTCCGTGCATCTTTCTGTCAGTCTGTCCATTTTACGTATCTTAAATAACTCGAGAACGCGTTGACTTAGCGACTTGAATTTTTTTGTGAATGAGTTTTACAAAAATCGTGGTTTTGTTTATCAACTTTTATGAAAGTAACGGTAGCTTAACGGGTACCTCCCATACAGTTTTTTTAGCTCTAATTTTAGCTCTAAAATTTTACGAAACCTGTGCGCTTTTGTGAAAAAATGAATATAATAAAAATTAAAGGATATAAAATTTGCTACATTTTTTGCTTTAACAGTTTATATGTATCTATAACGGTTCTCAATATGTTTAGAAAAAACAAGTTCTTTTGAGAATTGCTCGGTTTTTTTGAAAATCGCTCGAAAACTATGCAGTTTTACTAAAAATGCATATAACCGTATTCAAAAGAAAATAAAATTTCCTGCTTTTCTTCCTTTAATGGTTTAGTTATCTTTAACGGTTCTCAAGACATTTGAAAAAATATTATTTTTTGCATATTTTTCCAAAACGAAATATGGTAGAGGAAAGTTTTGTGTTGATCACAAATGATTTTTAATTTTTATTTTACGGTTAGCCCAGCGATTCTCAACCTGTGGAGCGCGCCCCCCTAGGAGGGCGCGAGTACATTTAAGGGGGGGCGCGAGCATATCCAAGACAAAATATTTAAAAAAGTTTATTAATTGACTGAAAGGAAAGTACATACCCACATACAAAACAAAATACATTTCGATATAATATTTAATAATTAACTTATTAACTTACGCTTGGAGCACAATGAACGCGAAACCAGCGCGAAACCAACGCAACTACAACGCTCTGAACTGTCACGCAGTGTAAAATTCTAGCGGCAGAGCACAATGACAGCTCGTGAAGTGACATAATATAGAGTTGTATAAACTTGGAAAAATTACAAAAATGGATAATTTTGAAGCGATAATTTGCTTTGTTGGTCTTTATCTTTGTTATTTGCACTAAGGCTATCAATTTTTCCTCGAACGGCATTTTTCCAACCTCACTTTATGAACTGTCAACGCAGAATTCTGCGGCAAAGTTAGAAGTTTGCAAACTTTTGCGTTGCGGTTACGTTGTAGCTGCGTTCTATACGTTCACTGTGCTCACTTCAAACAATTTGTGGGAACCAAACTTTTAAGTGACAGTTTCTGCGCCAGTTTCGCGTCGGTTTCGCGTTCATTGTGATTTCAGGGTTAAAACAACTTCTCGCGAAACCGCAAAAATGACGCAAGGGCAATAAAAAGGCACCGGATTCTTGTTTTGTCAACGCTGAGGATCGGTGTTGCCAAATGTCAATAAATTACTGTTTTCTTGGTAATTTGTGTTTAAAATTAGGGTAGTAGTGTAGGTTTAGCGCCAAAATACTCAAATTACGTTATTATTGTATACATTTTATTGTATTGTTTTTGCAAAATGTGGGAAAAGTCAAGATCCATTCACTTTAAATATTTTTCCCAAATTATTACTTTTTCTAAGAAAATCTAATTTACTCTTTGAAATACTTATAAAAGCTTGACAATTTAAAATCGGTTAGAATTAATCTTAAATTTTTACACACATCAGTCTAACTCATATTGGTATATCATAATCCTCGGATGAATGCAATTTCAGTGCTCGTTGGTACATACACAAAATAAGTATTTTTCATACAATTTTTCAAATATGAGGATTACTATGTTAAGAAAGGATTTCATGGATTTTCAATGAAAATTCTAATAAAAAAATATTTCATCGTAAATTGCTTTAGACCTAATTATTCAATGGAAATTAAATTAAATTAGGAAAATCTCTTTGATCTGTTTTTTGATACAAAACCTTTATTCACAGCAAGTGCCTATATATCTAAAATATTGTTGATGATGACATCGACCAAGACATATTAAATTTAAGAAATTGCCAAGTTTACTTCTTGTGCTCGTACCATACACACATTTTTGATTCGCTATCAATATATGTATGAAAATATACATATATGACAATATTGCTATCAGGTCATATAAAGTATTCATCCCTCAAATAAGCCATCCGCACATTCGTCGTACTCGCCACCCTACTTGATGTTGGTGTTTTCATAAATCTACCTCCAACCACTCGAAGAATGCTCACAGTAATTGAATTGCCTTAGGAACAGGCAACAATAAAATTTATATGGGGCCAAGTAAAATGGGTAATCACGAAATCCTATTACAAAGTCATATCCATCAGAATCAGAATATCCTAGAATTTTCTATAGGTCTACTAACGCCGACCGACAAGTCGAATGCTAAAGCCTGTCGCTTTGAATCCATGATGATGCCTCCTGCCTACCTTCCATGCCGCTTTCAATATTGACACGGCACCAAGCAAAGATCCGAAATCTTCATTCACTGGATTCGAGATTGACGCTGGTATACAGAGGAACAGAAGTCCTAAAGAACTCGACGATGGCTAAACGTTGCCAGTTCCACACTTGTCGCTCTTCTGGGCCCCATCATCAAAATAGTCTTGTGTCGAGCGGGCGCGTCTTACACTACACCCAAGGATATTTGTTCTAACACCGAATTATATAAAAAAATACGTACAGAAATTGGTAAGGGAAATGTTACTAGCGTTTTGGCGCTGCTGTCGTCTTCATTTTTTATCCTATGAAGAGGGGATCTGTGGGGGTCCTTCAATTTTCGCTGTTTCACTTCATCACTCGCTACTCGCACTTAGAATGGATACTACTTACACCTTGGAATATCGTCTTCTAGCCTTGCTGATTATTATCAGACCGGTTGGTTGGCAGTAGGTATTTAAAAGATGGTATTCGCCTTGGCTTGATAAAATATAAACGTAAAGTGAAAATGTTTTGAAATATTTGGTGAAAGTGGCGCGTCTTTTAGATGAGCGAAATTCTTCAAGAAACCGTCTTACTAGCGTTTTGGTCACATATATAGTTACATACACAAATATATATATAAAAAATTGTCTCCAGGGGCCTATATCTAATTTATCCCAATTTACATGCATTCACACCATAGGAGTATTATTCGCTCCATCCTGTCTTTATAAAAACTCAATTTTAGCCTCAAGCGTTTGCTCTTATCCACTACACTATGCTGATGATGTCGTCGTGTACAGTCGTAAAGTCTGCAAGAAATATTTCAAAAAATTTCCATACAAATATACTAACATAGCTATTGAGTTTATGTCAACGATTTTGCGAAAGTGAGAAAGCTAAAAAAAACGCCAAAATCATATCTTAGATGAAGTTTGTATGGCATGGTATTCATTGTATGGGAAATCGAAATTGTGACAATGAAGCTAAAAAATTATCCAAAGCAAAGCTGCTTTTGGGTTCTGAAAAATTGCAAAAGAAAAAATTTTCACCCTCATTTTAAGTACGGAAGGAGATTAGAAAATTCTTATAAATATCTTCTGAAGAGATTTTCCGGAAGCTTGGTGTTATTATATTAAGGTACGAATAATAAATTTATCGGTATGAAGAAATGAGGGAAAATTAATAACTGTGAGAAAATTTATAAGGTCGATAGGTACCTGAAGGAAGTGTTTTCATTTATTTAAAAAAAAAATCCAGATTTAGTATAGGATTTAGATGAGAATTCAATAAGTCAAATTGATTTACATTAAAGAATTTAAAATTAGAAGTGGAAATTTTGAATGCGTTTTAAGATTTACTTCATCGAGCTGTGACATAATGTTCTAATAATTTCAAGAATTGTTTTTTAATGTAAAAAGAAACAAAATTGTGAAAATAAAATTCGTGATAATTCTAAAAAGCAATTTTTGTAGATCAAGAACCATATTTCTTGAACTGAATTGAACGAACTTTCAATTTTTTATATATATTGATTTAAAATTTTCATGAAATTTACAAAAATTACCTAAGCCCAAGTACAGCCGACAATATGATTTCACATAACTTATCTATTCATCAAAATCCAGTTGGATTACCCCAAATAGCATTTTAAGCAGCAAATATGGTGTTTATCCCCATATTTCGTCACCATGCAAATCGCGGCGATAAGCAATTTATGTCTCGGCCACGTCGTAGTTGTGCGAATGAGACGCGCAACGACACCCATAGTGGGAAACACTTTTCAGCGGTTTGCGGCGCCGCAATTACGATGGCAGGGACAAAATTAGTTGCCTCAAGCTTTATGCTAGCGTCATCTGACGGCATTATATCACACAAATATCGAGCGGCGTTTTCTTTCTCCCTCGAATGCTTACATAGCTTCGCGACCGAACAGAGATAAAAAAATAAAAAAAAGAAAGCAAACAAGAAAAATCTAATGGCGATAAATTAATGGAAACTTTTTGTGGAGTATTATTTTATAATGGACTTTTCCTCCGATTGCATGTCGTGATTTTAGTTGCAATTAAAAATTTTCGACAATATTGGATCTGAAATTTAAACAGATTTTAATGGGCTATCAAATTATTTAGTTTTTAACGAAAAATTTGTTTAATTTTATTTTACCGGTCAAATTAATTTTTCCTTTTACAATGAAATTTTGATGACAATAAAATTGTGCTGTTTCAAAAATGTCTGCTGTCCACTTTTTATGCAATTTCCTTCAGTTATTAGCCTGAAATAAGAAATTTAATTTTCGAAGCGAAATCGTTTGCATGATATGTCAATGGGGAATATGGCGGCTGAAGGCATAAACTTTTTTTTCTTTTGTATTTTTCTTTTGTATGTAAAGAAGTTTAATGAAACTTTAGTAATGAAACTTTCAATGAAACTTTAGTGGCAACAGTGCCGACACTTTTTCCATCACACGCTTCTTCAGAGCGAAAATGGCATTCAGGCTCCACAGCTAATCACTGTTTCGACCCGAAAACCATCAAATGCTGCTCTATCGCTGCAGGATTTTCATGAAGCGAATGTTGCCCCAAAGACGAACCGTCGATCACCAATTTCCCCACTAAAGCAATTGTGGCTTTGCAGACGCAATATTAATCAGTGCGTCGTGCTCGTCACTTCTTACGCTTCTTGTACGCGGACGTGAATTATAGGTGTAAATTTTTAGCCCCGATTGCGTAAATTGCTGCATTTTAAAGCCGCAAAGAACAAATCTCATGTTCCCGTGTTTTTCGATGCTATTTGGGACTCCTAATTTTTTTTTTATTTGAAAAATACAGTTTTTTGAAAATTTCTCAAAGTTTATGCGCTTTTGGAAAACAATGAATGTAACAAAATTTAAAGGATATAAAATTTTCTTCATTTTTTGCATTAAATATGTATCTCTAACCGTTCTCAAGATATTTGAAAAAAATAAAGTTTTTTGAAAATTCCTTGAACTCTGTGCGCTTTTGTGGAAAAAATGGGTACAACAAAATTTAAATGTAATTCCATCACTAATTACAACTTTTTCACATCTTTCTGGCAGCATTCGGATTCTACGTAAAAAAAACTGCTCGACTCTTGAGGCGATCCACAAATCGACCCAATTTTTGGTCTTTCCATAAGAATGGAAGTTATGTTCAGCCAGGCCCTCCGTCATCGATCAAAACAGGTGGAAGTCGGAAGAGGCAATGTCTGGAGAATACGGCGAGTGGGGCAGGACTTCCCAATTCAGTGCTTCCAGGTAGGTTTTAACGACATTAGCAACATGTGGCCGAGCGTTGCGAAATCACTTTGTCATGTCCTTGAATTAAAGCCGTTTTTCTATCAATGCTCGCTTCAAACGCATTAGTTGTGTTCGGTAGCAAGCTGTTGTGATGGTTTCACCCGTTTTCAGCAGCTCATAAATTTTCGGTCCGGGACGGTCCTTATCTTCCACGTCAAAGTCACCACTTTTGTAGCGTTGAAACCATTCGCGAAACGTTCTTTCACTAATATTTAGAAGCCTCACCATAAGTTTCTATAATCATTCGACGCGCCTCAGATGCAGATTTGTTCGAACTGAAAGCAAAAAGGAAAACTTGCCGCAAATGACGTTTATTTGGCTCAAATTTCGACACTTTTACGCACAAAAAATATCTGACGCCGATAAAAATTCACAAATGATAAGGAGTTGTTGCCCGATGCTCTGTTTCTGTTCTGACATTTTTGACCAGCAGTTTACTGCTAGCGCCATCTATTGGAAAACGGCGGTTTTCCATTTGTACTCCCAATATTTTTCCCGAAACTAAATATTGCAGAGCAGAGTTTTGTGTTGATCACAACTGATATTTGTTTTTAATTTCTTATTTATTTTTTTTTATTTTATACTTTTTAGTCACCATTTTGTTTTTTTTAAAGGCTCTTTCATTTAAGACGTCACAACTTCGTTTGCTTGATTTGGACAAAAAGACGCCTGTCGATTTTTACTTTTTTTATGATTTTTTTTAACATCGCTTTTGCCAACGATGTTCGAATATTGGTATGGCGTAGTTCATTTCTTTCACTGAAAATCGTTTTCCCTTATTTGAATTAATTTTTATCATAAAAATTAATTGTGCCGAGAGTCTTAAATTTTCTGGAAAACAAATTATCTTATATTCGATTATAATAGCAACTACCCAAAATTAAAATTGAACAGAATTACGTTTTCCTCTGAATGTTTGATCTGTTTGAAGATTTCATAATCAAATGCAATATCGATTTTTAGAATGTGCCGATATACATATTGCAATATCAGAAATCTTGCAAAGGAACCAAATTGTATTTACCATTCCCCAATCGACTGACCCTATCAGCTGTGTAGAAAAAAATTCTCTGTGTTTCCTGTTTGGGTATATTTTCAATATTTTCGCAATGACTACACATTCGAAGGCCTGCATTTTTTCTCATATTCATAGATTCTGGACCACTTATCAATTTCTGTTCATTCAGATTCAAATGTCGAATTTCGTTTTGCCTATATATTAGGTACAAAGTCCTCCACGAAATTGATTCTTGTTTGGACTACGGAACTTGTTCGAATTTCGTGAAAAAAAAGACTTCCCGATTTTATTTAGTCTATGCTGCACAATTGCATACATACTTCTATGAAATTGGCCAACACTGTCATGTCAAAAGTTTCATTTATGGACCCCAATTTATGTGTATAGAATTGATATATGCACTCGTATGCCAGCTTTGTATCAATTTAGTATTGGTATTTCAGTGATGTGCTTTTCCATCTCTGAAACGACTTTTTTTTTGAAGAGGAAATAGCCTAAAAAGTCAACTGATGAGTTATATAGGGCTCACAGTGACCTAACGTTGAAAACAACAGTCCCACAAGGGGTACAAACAAAAATCGAGAAATGAAATATAGGTCCTGATACATACCGAGACAAGTGATTGATTTTGCCAGCAGATACAGCATTTCGAAAAGTAAATTGCGAATATTTGAGTCAGCTTGGTTAGGTCCGGTGAAAGGCTTTTTTACCTTTTGTCTAAATTGCCCACTTTTTGTCCAATACAAAAAAAAAACTAAATTGATTGCACTTAAACGAAATTGAAGAATTATTTGATTTGGCCTTCAAATCTGATACTACACATTTTGAGTTATTTCAGTTAAATCATAGAACAAACAAACGTAATTAAAATGGTTTGGCTAAATTGGGTTTAACAAATAATAATTGGAAAATTTAAAAAAAAAATTCTAATAATTTTCCGTAAAAAAATCTCTTAGCATTCACGTAAATAAAACAATTTGATGTTGACTTTTTGACTGCCTTTTCACTCGTGACTTGTACTGATTAGTTCGAAGAAGTCGAAATTTACGAGGAAATAAGTAACCCATTGTTTTAATGTTGCATAGATGCAATTTCGGATGT
This sequence comes from Chrysopilus asiliformis, assembly GCA_964034945.1. Lineage (NCBI taxonomy): Eukaryota > Metazoa > Arthropoda > Insecta > Diptera > Rhagionidae > Chrysopilus > Chrysopilus asiliformis. The sequence continues at coordinate 39,899,692 of OZ035961.1, forward strand.
AGGGCCTCAAAACTTGAAGTTTTCAAAAACAAAAACGGCTACGACAATTAGCACAAATTGTTACATATGTTGTAAAAAAAAGTACGAAACTCTGGCTATATTTTAAGAGGGTAAGGTCCGAAAAGATTTAAAAAAAATCGATTTTTGTATTTTCTTTTCTTATTATATGTACATCCCAAAGAATTTTCCCACAGAACGCCACAAACAGCTGATGTCTATGGCCACTAGAAGCGCTTCTAATATTCTTTTAAAGTTGAAAAGAGCGGGTGTTACATGCCGGCCGCTCGGTGACTTGACCCGCCCACAGCAGTTACCCGTCCCCTCGCCCGATTCTGTTCCCATCTCCCGATCGCCACACACTACTTTCCAATTTATAAAACTTTAATTTTATTATAAATCTTTTTATAAAACTGCTGTGAAGAAAACCTTTTGAAAAACATTTTTTTTGTTTTTTGTGTCTCCTGAAAAGTTACATTTTTTCACAAAATACACATTTATTTGAAAAGCACAGGACATATTGCCACAATTTTTTTTATTTGAAGATGGCAACATTGGCTAACAAAACACATGTGGAAATGTCAAAACTGCCGCCAGTTTTTGAAAAATGGAATGTATTCAAACCAACTGACAATTCTTACCAAATTAATCATCGAATAGATGAATTTGGTAAGAATTCACAGCATTTTTAGCTATTTGAAATTGGCTATTTTGAATAGCAAAGTCTCTAGTAGATAAATTGTTCATTGAAGTTTTAACACTTTGTGTGCCGGTGCCCTTTAAATTTACCAGCCCTTGGGCCGGCCATTTTCTGTGCCTCCGCATGAATCATATCAGCATTCAATAAAACACACATAACGTATGAACTACTGGATATACAGTGTGACCTCGGTAAACGCAACCCTCGAAGAGCGCAACTCCTTGGTTAACGCAACACCTAAAATTTTACACTGTTGACTCAATAAACGCAACTTCGAAATAAGGTTGACTCGATCAACGCAACTTTTTTTATAATCTTATACTGTTTCGGTCAAAAAAAGATAAAAAATAGTTACAGGAAATCTTTTATTGACGTTATTCTCTGTTCCTTGTTTTTATTTATTAAAGAATGGCTGTTACAAAACAAGTCTGCGCCAACAAAAAAACACACGAAAACTAAAATTGGCAGGCTATCGTACAATTTGTGTATGGCGAAATTATAAACTCTCAAATTAAAATTTTTGAATTGGATCATAATATTCCAGTTGATTTTTTTTTAGGCTAATCCGACTGAACTTTGATGTATGAAAAGCTTAGTGTAAATACTTTTACAGTATTTACTATTTATTTAGTATTGTAAATAATTTTGCAGTGTAAAAACTACGTTACAAATGGTAGAGATTTTATCCTATTTTTGGAACTGTTATTTTAGGGAAATTCACTCTTGATCGTAGATAGTAGAATCGTAGATTGTACTGTACATCTACGATGGAAAAGTACGACGAAGCGTGAGCAGCGCTTTACTAGAGGTTGTAGGTTTTGTCGTAAATTTTTGACTCTTTTATTTATTTTCTTTATCTAAATTGTTTAAAGCATTTTTTTAACTCTTAATTTATACTAAATCATATAAATACTTTAATTTACTTGCTTTTCCGATGTCTATTTTAGAGTTGGCACCAAGTTGACATGTCACAAAACATGCTTTAACCTCACTTTATTAGAAGTACGAGAAAAACTACGATTTTACCATACCTTCGGGTGTAGTAGATTGCAGTTTTCGTCGTAAAAAAATTTGTATGGAGAACTGTCAAAAAACTACGATTTTATTTACGATTCTACGAGTTTACGATCAACTACGATAAAGAGTGAATAGCCCTATTGTTTAAGAACTTATGTTTCCCTTTTTGACAGATAATGTTGTGACTCGGTTAACGCAACTGACTCGGTTATTGCAACAGGCTCTGTCTACTATAGTTGCGATTACCGAGGTCACACTATAGTTCCAAAAAAACCAACGTGGGGTCGGAGACTAGACGAAAAAAAATACTGAGTGACATGTAGCTCAAACCGGAAAATTACCGTTTACTTAGGATTGCGAGTACTCGGGTTAGAAACCCTTCATTTCCTCATTTCGACGTGTCACCGATCTACCATTAATTGTCCCTTGTTATTCTCTTTAAAATCATGACTCTTCAGATTCTTATGAGACATTTTGATAATATTTTCTCTGCACAAAACTGAAGTTAAATTGCATAAGAATTGTATTTCTCAAAGGAAATTTTCATTAATATAAAAGAGAGATGTAACAAAATACGATTCTATGTATGTCCGAAGGGACAAACTAATTGAACGTGACTTCTAAATTCAACGTGAATAATAAATTCTAAAATACTTATTATATTCATTTTTTATTACTGTTCCTTAAATTTCAGATAACAAAAACTTGAATATAAACATATTTTGAATTTAAAGAGGATTCAATTAAACATGTGTGTCTGAAAATACTAATATTATTAAAAACTGTTAATTAAGATAAATTCATATACAATACCGAAAAATTCGAATAGCATTACTCATTCATTACGTAGTACCGACCATTGTTTATGAGAATGTCTTTTTATGTTTTCCATTCATTTCCCAAATCGCAAAACGAAAAATGCTTGAATTCTTTTTCCTGCTACCATTTTAATGAACTCTTTGCGCATTTTAGTCACGAAGAGCCCATCAAGAAATTTTATTTCGTTTACTAAAAATGTAAAGTGCCATTGCCTAGAAAAAAAGGAAAAATTGTGAGAGATTTTTTCAAAAGTTGAAATGCGTGATTAAGTCGAATAGTAAAAAATTAAACTCACAAAAAATATGGAAATAAAGATATCATGTACAAAAAACAAGAATTTAAACGCTTTCACTCTGGTTTAAAAGCTTTTGTGCTAGAATTTTTGTGCCTTCTAGTTTATTTTAGGCTTAAAGTAATTTGTGAACCTAAGGCGCCGTTTACATTTGACACTTTATTTCGCGAATTTTCTTACTGTGATACTAATTTCAAATCTCACAATCGTTGGCACAACTCATTTTTTTCAGTTTCGAGATATAAGCGATTAAAAATCATACTATTTTTCAATTTGGTAGAAAAGCGAAGAAAGTTTAATAGCATTATCGTAATCTTTCGGAATTGATAAGAGATATCAATTGTGGAGAGTTAAATTTTAATCATAATGGCGTTCACAGTTTAAATTTGCATTTTTTTTTGAGTTGTGCCACTATTGCAGCCGGTGAGCGATATGATTTCAGAAGTTTATTCCTGAAACAAATCTTGAGCATAAATCACCACAATAAAATTTAAACGCGTTTAAATTAAGAATCAAATCGAGAACCACAAATAAAACTAAATTAAATAAATCCAAAAGTGATATCTCGGCCTAGTTTTTGAGTCTCTTCGGAAATACTTGTACAAAAAGCGATTCATCATACTAATATATAAAAATGAGTTGTGTCTGTCTGTCTATCGGTCTGTCTGTCTGTCTGTCTGTTCCTCTCTCACGCAAAAACGGCTGAACCGATTGACTTGAAATTTGGCATGAGTGTCTGTGGTAGTTCTGGTTCCAACATAGGCATACGGAAAAGTAGTGCGAGGGGTGGGGGGAGTAAGGGGAGGGAGTAAAGTGATTTCAAAACTTAGTTTTTGCGCTATGTTACTCTTTCGCGGGGAAACTACTGAACCGATTGGCCTGAAATTTGGCATAGATGTTCGTCGGGGGTCCAGCCCCAATATAGACCCATTAAGAAGTAGCCCGAGAGGTGGCTCTTCCTCTATGTTACCCTTTCGCGGGGAAACTACCGAGCCGATTGGCCTGAAGTTTAGCTCCAACATAGAGCATCCAAAAAAAAGGAAAAAAAAAATTTAAAAAACTTAACCCGGCAACGACGGGTATGCAATATAAATATGGACAACTTGACGAATTTTTTCCGCTATTTTATTATGCAATATCAGTATTTTTTCCCAAGATCGTGAACTTTATTCAAACGCAACTTAAATTTTTTCATAGAAAATATGAAAACGATAAAATCAAAGTTTGTGTGTGGGAGAGAGAGGGGGGGGGGCTAATGAATTTTTATACAAATAATAAGATTTTGGGTTAGATTATTTTGTACACGTTTTAGAATTACAGACAAAGCTCCAGGAATCATTTCTTTACAACTTTTTTAAAAAAATGTTATCCTTAGAGTAAGTTCGGGTATTGTGGTATAGGCGGGTAATGTGGTACCCCATCATTTCTCGGATATGAGATACCGCATCGCAAGATCAAACATACAATACTGTTTTTTGTGAAATTCTGCAACCATTGTTGGTGTTGACAAGTCCATGGTTTATCAGGTTATATCGGAATTTTCTGAAAAACGTTTTTGAGCACAATCAACATTTTATTGTCTCCACATTCAAATGAATCTCGAAAGCCAATTTTAAGTTGTTTTTTTAACTGTGAACCAGTGAACGATTATTTAGACAACACATTTAATTTTTGAAAAAAAGCGAATTAGACTAAGAAATCATTTTTTTGGTTTGTCATGGTGAGAACGGCTAATGTGGCATACTATTTTTTCCATACAAATATTTAATATTTGAATGGATGAAACAGTATTCCACATTACCCGCCTTAAATATTTGTATGGAAGAAACAGTATACCACATTACCCGCCAATTTTTTGAAGCACTTTTTTTTCAGTTAGTGTACTTTTTTGATCATAATTTTGCTTTTATGTTTATGATTGGTAACATTGCTGTGGAATTTTATAGGCAAGCCTCTGGAGGTCTCGTATGCGAAATTCTAACATGCTTGCTTTTAAAACGAGTGATTTATTATGAAAACAAAAGAAGGTGTACCACAATACCCGAACTTACTCTACAGGTAAAAATTTTATAATTCTGACACTGAATTCTTGATCAGCGATTTTTAAAAACTCTTGACTGTAAGAAAAAGATGCAAGAAAGAATATTCGTATTATTCTTACAAATTTTCCTAAAGTAAGAACCCACCGAAATCGCTTTTTGGTCCTTAAAAAATGTTGGAAATAATTTGTAAGGATTTAGGAAATCTTCATGCTCGTTTTTGAATTACCGATTAAGTACTCTAATATGCACGTTCTCTACTCATTCTCAGCTTTCCGTAATTTTTTTTAAACTTTATGTAGTAGGGGAGAGCGGGGCCGATAGTTCCGATTTTGAAAAACTTGTAAAATACACCGATATAACATAATGCAATCAAATTGACTTGGGGAAATAATAATACTATAATACTTTATTATTTTTTAGTACACAACCATTTTTGTGAAGCAATTTGGGGTCAATTGTTCTACTGCTGGGGCAAATTGTTCATACTAAAAATGTAGCTATATTAAAAGGAAATGTACAATTTTTTTTAATTGAAAAAACTCCATTTATTTTATTGATTTCGTACATTTATTTATAAAAATCAACTAAAGCAAACAGTCTTCAAAAAATGTAGAATAAACAAGCTTATATTAAAAGACTCAAACAACATTTTAAACACTTAAATAGAATTCAAGTAACTTTAAATAAAATATTATTCTTTTCATAGCATCTAATGCTATTATTTGATTTTACAGTCTTTTATTAAAATTCAGAATATTATGACTGAATAATATAAAAAAGCCAGGTAAATTCAGATTTCATTAGTTAGGCGACCCATTTGAAGAGGTATCTGAAAGGCAATTGGTACTAAAGTTCCACGCTCTGCTGAAACGATGGCTCCTACTTGTTTTGCACCTTCTGGGCTACTATTTGTTTTGGCTTCAACACTGTCATGTGTAAATAGTAAGAAGAAATACTATGGGCTCTGTTTTTCCTAGTCACAACTAGCCCCAAAGAAACGGATCAACTAGCCCCATTTTTTCCCAAATTATATCAATGTAAAGTTTTGTCTTTGCATGATAACACAAGCCCCTACCACATTACACAACGTTTTATGACTTTCATTATTTATTATAAAATACTTCACAATGGTGGTAGCTTCAATAATTATCACAAAAGACCAAAACATGCGAAGACGAAAATATTTACTTCCATGATGTATAAGCACCTCACTCACCATAGCCACTCCCTCAACGTTGTGGTGGGTACTAAACTGGCTGCCAAAGATGCACAGTTACTTGACATCACGTGACGTTTTTAAAACGCATACCTATCTCTTTTCATATTGGCGCAATTTCGATGGGAACAACTTACCACGGGAACTTTCGGCCCCGCTCTCCCCTACCAAATGTATTATACAATAGGCTTGGGTGTCTGTCTGTCCGTCTGTTTGTTCGCTTGAGAACCACTGATACGACTTAGATGAAACTTTCAGGGAAGCTTACTGGCATCAAGAAGCGTGTTATATATAACAAATTGACCAAAAACTGCCTTGCAACTCCTGGACTGAATTCAAAAACGTGCGATCCGACTGATTGGAGACAAGTCTTTGACAGATTTATTACAGTCTCTCGAGCATCATCGCTCTGTTGGGGTATTCATCATATTCGATAGATTTCCATGGAAAATGTTCCACTGAAATTTCCCAACTTATTCCTCCACGGTATATTTTCCCTAGACCCTCTCGTGCAGCTGCACGCGCCCACGACTTCTTCCTTGAGCCTCCCCGTTTTCGTACAGTAAAGTTTAGGGGTTCCTTAATTCCGCGAACAACAAAACTTTGGAACGATTTACCATCCGATGTGTTCCCCTCTGAACTATAACCTGCAGAAATTCAAGGAAAATATAAATCGATGAGACCATCCTGAGCTTCCGTCCATCCTGAGCTGTGCTTCGGCATTAAAGGGTCTTCCCCTAAGCTCTGGCTGAAACTATAAAAAAAAATGTTTCCTGTTCCACATCTGCTAACTCATGTAACATACAATGAATTCATTAAAAACTACTAACGAAATGCGTTGGAATTACTGAATGAAACTTTCAGATATTGTTTATATTGATGCCATGTAGAAATCAGAATTTTGGTATAATTCGCCAATTTTTCGTTTTCTTGAAGCGATATGGTCAAAAAATTCAAAAATCCGTCTGTGACAGGTACAAATTTAGATCGTATTGCCAAATTGGTTGTAATAATTTGTTTTTTTTTTTTTTTTTTTTTTTTTTTTGGATATGTTTGTTTAATATTTTTATTGGTACCACAACCTTAATGGATATTATTTATATTTTGAAATTTTCAAGTTATTTTGACGTGGTATAAGGTGAGGCAGAAGGCCGAGTATATACCGATGCCAAGAAAAAAAGCAGGTTGCTGGCCGACGGCGACGGAGAGGCCGAAGGTGAAGCGGTCAGAGACAGAGCCCCTAGTAAATTAAAGAAAATGTATAGATCTTTACCACACATTGCATTTGGACCACCCACTCATTCCTTCTTTATACCAACATAATATCCATTGCAGGTTTTCAGAAAATCGAGCTCTGATTTAAAATATTTTATCATCCAAAACCTGTAAACTGTCTGGAATAGTGAACAAATTAAAATGAACGATAAATTTAATAAAATAAAAGCATTTACACTCGGGTTACTTTAAACCCGTAAAACAACTCTGTAGAATTTCGATGCGGCAATGAAATAAAATCGTTGAGTTGGATAGAATTTAGGGTTAGGGAATGAAAACACGGTGGCGGACAGGTTTGCAAAATATCTTTCACATCAGCCCGGAACCGCTCTTAACTCGCTGAAACGTCTGAGTTAAATAACATTTTCGAAATCAATCTCAGACCGCTCTTAACGCCTAAAATCAATTTTCAGAGTAATTGATTACGTGTTGAGTGATCCCACAGGATTCGAAAAGTACTAAAGAACGAAATTATATGTTTTTCCTACTTTACTCTCAGTTACACAAGTGTTTTTTTTTAGTTATACAATACCAGCCGATTCTATGTCTGTTTGTTTATCTATTTGTATATTTTCACCATTTCTCCTTTTTAAGTGTATCCAAAATGGTTACACAATTTGTTATTCTTTCAAAAAATCTTCTTGTTCGTCTTTCATTTGTCTTCGAGATCACACTTCCCCGGGGGAATGTAAACCTTTTACATTCTGTCAATGATTTCTACTACAAAAGTTCCTTCCACTTTATATTGCCTTTAATTTTTCTTGAAGGTGATGGAATTACGTAGAGTTCTACGAATGTTTATGTAAATAGCAGTGGCTGCAAACACAGAAGAACAATTTTTTTACCTATTTAAGCAGACATTAACTTACAAATTATATAAAATTAATGAATTCTTACTGCTATTACAAGAAAATGTTGTGTCTACAATATTTTTCATTATGGTTTGCCAATATTATAGAATGATAGTAAGTGCACGTAATCAGTCTAGACTTAAGACTACTATCTCGGTTTCTTCTGTTGATGGGTTACAAAATATTAAAATTAGTGTTAGTGGCACCACCATTATTTTAATCTTGGGGAGGAAAGGGGAGGATATCTTAGATTTAAAATTCAAATGTAATACATACACATTTTTTAACAAAATCATGAAGTTTTCAAATAAGTAATTCACAAATAGGTCGTAAACTTTTGGCATGTAAGCAATTTAAATTAAAATTGGTAAAAATAAATGCGCCGCAGGCAAATGGAACATATAATTATACGATATTTTCGTAGATTTAGAGAGATTTTCTATTTCAAAAGCGCCAAAATATTATTGAGATATTATAAATTCAGGTGTAATTTCTCGAATAGTAAATTTAATGCATCTTTTATTACGTTTGTGAAATTTATAAGTTTCCTAATTCAGAATATTTGAATTCGATGTATCACGTACAGAAATAAACTTTGAACACGTGAGCTCTTAGCATCGTTTTAGGAAGGAAAACATGAAATTTCTGAACGAATATTGCCTTAAATAGAAGGGGTGACTGTGACTCAGCGAAAAGGAGGTTACTATTCGTTGCAAAACTTGAAATGGATACGCCATTTCCACAGAACGCTATAAGAAATCCTTAACATTCACATATATAATCATATATTTGTCGCATGGAAACGGAATTAAAGTAGTCAAACTTGAGAATTTTCAGTTGCGACGATGAACGAAAATCCTTATTAGTGCGATTACGAGTTCACGTCGAAAGTGTAATGGGTTGTAACAGCTTCATAAGAATTAAAAGTTTTCACCATCTTAAGTTTTAACATTGAATTCAAATGCGAAAATCGTACTTTAATAGATGAAAGGGTTTCCAACGAGTGTAAAAAAATGTTGCATCAACTTTTGCAGTCACTTTTTTAATTGAAGAAGTTTAATGAAAATGCATTTCGTTCAAAAATATCGTAGTTACTACAACTGCTAAGAAGTTGACTTCGGGACAGTGTTTACTTGGCTTTGAAATTCCAGGTCTCATAAAGAAAATAAAATATATTTAGCCTTAATTTGGTCTTTACAGAAGGCGAAAAAAACAAGCCGGGATATGCGGTCAGACTCCAGGAGGAGTCAAAGCAGATTCGTTTTTCGTAAAATGCGAGGCTAAGTTCGTTAATGGGCAAAAATGGACCATTAGGGGGGGTACCCCCCATACGAACGAAAATGTTTTTGCGAATATCTCAAAACCGGTGCATCTTATCAAAAAAAAAAAAAAAACAAAGCAGTCATTGGGACTGCCGGCAGAAGTGATAACCTTAAACTATGAAATAACAGATTTTTTTTGGATTTTGAAATTATTTGTAGTATCAAAAATTAATATTTCATAATTTGTAAATTAAAATCATTAACATTAGTCTGGTTTTCACATCTATCGCCACTCCGAGCAACAATTACATATATATATTAGCTGTTTTTTTTAATGATCCATATGGATCTGTTATCCGGATCATTAAAAAAAGCAGCTGTTATCAACCAGTTCAAGCTGTGAGAAATCTTTTTTAGAGAAGAAGCTTTAACTGCAGTTGAAACGCGCAATTGGTAAATCCAACAGACTTTTTTAATATCTCGAGTTTTTTTTTTGAGCGCAGTTTTTCTTTCGTACAGTTGTGGAAGTAAACTTTTTCTATTGTAAAGTTTTTCTAAAATGAAAATTCAAGACCTCGGTGCAAAAAGCGGTCATGTCCACTTTTTTGCGAAAATGAGTTATTGATGCCAAATGCAAGAATAAACGAATGCGCACATTTGGCTGCAAAGAGCATACTTTTTAGATGCCTGTGTAAAAAGTTATTAAAGAAAAGATGCATTGTTTCATATAATTTGACGCGGAATTTTTTTCCAAAAAATTTTTTTTTTACTCTGGGAGTTTTGTTTTGTTAAATTGAATATTTTTTAATTTTTTTATTTGTTTTTTACTAAATAAAGGCTAGTTAACAAGTCTGGACTGTATTTTGTAGTCATAAATAAATTTTAAAAACCGCTTTTTTACTCTTGGGTACTTTAAAATGTCCATAACTTTAAAAAAAAATATGGATTTATCTCAAATTAAAATGATGTAAGAATACATGCTTGATTTAAACTGTAAATCACGGCATAGAGACAACCAAGGTATGCCATAAACTCAAATCTGACGTTTCTTTGCAACGTCACTTGTGCCGATTAGTTCGTCAAGTTCAGAAGGAATTTTGTTTTGTGGATGGTTATTTAAATTTTTGTGCGATCTAAATAAGATATTTGTAAATTAGTGGACTGATTGCATTAAATAGTGATCAATAAACATAAAAATTAATTAAAAAAAGTTGGCACAAATGACGTCACACCTGCCTATCAAAAGTTCATGGCATACCTTGGTTGTCTCTATGCCGTGCTGTAAATTGTTAACTTTGTCCCAGAGCAAAAATTTCACGCTAATATGTTTTTTGTCTCTCCTGAAAAATTTGAAAAAGTGGAAATGACCGCTTTTTGCACCGAGGTCTTCATTATCATTATCGAAAAAACCATAACAGAAAGCTTTGAAAGTTGAGGTGCTTTTTTTAAAAGTTTTCCAATGTGGAAGTTGAAGCTTAAAGCTTTGGAAGTTGAAAGGTTTTCCAATGTGGAAAGCGTCACGTTTTGTGGAAAGCAAATGCTGACGCCAAACCATAAGTTTTTACCCATCCAAAAATCGCCCAACGCGCCTAAAGAAGTTATCACTTCAAAAAGAACAAAAGTTATTTAGGATATGATTCTACATAAAACTCCCATACATCAAAATCCGATTGGAATAAATTTCAAAAAATCTTATTGAAAAGTTTAACTTCAAAGTGGAGTTTTGATACAACTGTTCACTTAAACTTGGAACAATACCATATCACCATACGGGTTTTCAATAATTGCCAGATTGGCAATTATAGCTTTCGTTATGTTTAATTTTTAATAACACCCAAAATATGGCATTTATCTCAAGAATTTTCTGTGTATCCCATTGCTGCAGAAACCATTCGTTAAGTTTCTATGATGTTTTAACCATAATTGTAAATCATTTGTTGTTATGACAATTTACTCTGGTTGGTAATTTTGTTTTTTTTTTTAAATTCAATATCACATTTGTTCAACAAAAGACATGATTATGATTATGTGAAGAGCCACAATAAAAAGAAAGTAAGTTCAGAATTCGTAATACTATTGCATAATCCATCCGCGGCAGAGACTACTGTATTTGAAAGTTTTTAGAGTGTAAAGATATTCAAAGCAACAGAAACTGTTCAAAATTCGTCGTCTAAGACATTCCAATGAACTACTGATGCAGATACCACCAAAAATTATTAAGATTGTACCCCACTAGCGCTAAGAGTCCAATAAGATGTGTAACTAGACATGTTATTAGACTATAGCCCCTGATTCATTCATTTGAATGTGAATAGCGAGGAATCTGAGCGCATTTGGCATCCAAACGCCGAAACCATCGACACGGAACAGTAAGAATCGAAAGTATTTTCACCTGAACGTGAACCTGAGCCACAGAACAGACAACGGATGTTGTTTTAGTTGTAGCTCTATTATGTTTTAAGTAATTCATTTAATATGTCTTACACTATGCCAAGTCGATGTTAGCCTTTCATTCAGACAATATTGTTTACAAGTAAGATGCCTAAAGCAGGCTAGTAATTTTCAGGTATCGCGTGCCTTCGACGTGCGCACAGTTGTTTAGTTCTTTCACCTGTTGGTGTAATCTAAGATTTAATTACAGTTTTTTCGGTTCTTCTTGAGATCTTTCTCTGCTATGTGAAATTATTCAATAAATGGGCTCAAATTACCTGACTTCCGAAATGTGGCTTCCTAGGCTTACCTTGAAATAGGTACCTTTGAAAGGGAAAACATGAAAGAGACACAAATTCTCTAGCAATAGTGGTGGAAGGTGGTAAAGGTTGACATTCCTATAAATGCGTCTATTGACTGCTAAAAGTCGCCACTTATCAATTGGATGTCTGGATATCAAAACGGAGTTAAAATACATGTGTCACAATATTTGTATGTTTTCTTTTTTTCGGCTCAAAATGAATGTCATTGTGAGTATAAATTAGATACCTATCACTTGCTGAACAAACTTTTACATTAACTAAAAATTCTTCTAGGCTGTTTTCTATTTTACATTCGGATTAATCGTTGTGACGGTAGCTAATGACATGTATAAGCAGCACGGATACAATCCAAATGGAGTGAATTCTTTCATCTATCAGCCATCATCGAATAGTGGAGGATATTATCCCGAAGGCGAAGGATACGACAATCAGCAATCATCATTGATCGCACCATCATACGACCGTGACGAACGTGATCTAAATGCATATCGTTCACCCCTTCGAGAATATTTGAATGAGAACTTCGTTCACCAGCAACAGCAACAATCGGAGCCATCATATTTTCATCATCTTCATCAGCAGCAGCAGCAGCAGCAGAATCCCCAAGAGAATCAAGGATATCCCTCTGGAGGTTTATATGAGATGTACGGCAGTGATTTCCAGGATCTTGCAAACAACCATCAAGGTCAATCAAGCTATCTGGATAGCACCAATAATGGTTATGAATCTTCAGCCACCTCTCAGCAAGTATCCAATTATCTAAGTAACTATGAAACACCGTACGCTGCCAATGGCAATGATTATCTATCGAATAACCAAAATAGTCCTGCCGTTGGTTATCCAGCTGTAAACGGCTTCACGACCAACCTTCAGGAGAATGAATTTGGGCCCATTGGTCAGAAAAATTCGAACAAACAGCAAATTCAGCAGAATCAACAAAACCAGCAGCAGCAACAACAACTAAACACGGAGGCGTATAGTATTCCATTGGGAACCAAATCAGAAGTACGAAACACCAATATTGGGGGTAGCTCCATCAGCCCAAATAGTGTGGATCTAAATAATTCAGTAAAAACATCTGTTTCATCAGCAGAATCGGCAGCCGTTGCCATCCATCCTCCAGCAAGGACAACAACAGCAATCCTGGGAGCCAGCCATTTTCACAACACTCCGAGATTTATTAATGCACATCCAGGATACATTGGAAATGCCTATCAACATCAGCATATTCATCCGCAAATCGTTCATTCTAAAGTTCATTTGTTCCCAATTAGCAAACACGTCCACATTACAAAACACGTTCCCATTCCGATTTTAAAACAAGTCCATGTTCCCGTCAATAAGCCAGTCAAAGTGGAAATACCGCATCCGGTAATCGTTCCAGTTCCGCAGCCATATCCGATTCGAGTGCCTGTAACACATCCGATTGCTGTGCCAATGGTCAAAGAGATCTCAATTCCAGTTGAAAAAGTTGTCCCGTATCCAGTTGAGAAGAAAATTCCATTTACTGTTGAGAAACATGTACCTTACAATGTTGAAAAGCATATAACAGTGCCGGTCCCGCAACCATATCCGGTACGAGTTCCAATTTTTAAAACTATTTTCCATAAAGTTCAAGCACACAACCTGGGCTACGCTCACGGTTGGCATTAGATTTCTATCGACTTATAAGTTTTTTGTTTCTGGAAGACCTAACATCAGAAAGAATAACAGCACCAAAACCTGTTTTCAAAATATACATATACATATACATATAATAAGATTGTTAACTTAGTTTGTAACTATGATCATCATGCATACATACCTAGTCATTAGTTGTCTTAAAAATCAACTATGTTGTCAATTTATGTATTATAAATTTGTTACAATGGTTGAGAAAAAAATTCGATATCAAAATCGAAATGATTTGATCAAAAATAAAATAATTTTTGTAAAAAAAAAAATAATAATACTAATTTAGTCGCTATACAAGTTCCCTTATTACTTACGTCCACATACTCTAATTTTCTGATTATCTACGATACTATATCCATTAAAAATGGTATCCCTCTCTCTCTCTTGGCACTACAACCTGCTTCCGGTCTTGGTCTGCGAAATGTCTCACGCCAGAGGTCCCGGTCACGTGCCGATGTCATCCAGTTTTGCATCCCAATTCCTTCGCGTCCTAGTCAATGCCTCTTGCCATCTGAGGTTGGGTCTTCCTCGCCGCCTTGTTGTTAATAACCTACCGCAGAAGACTTTCCGAGCCGGGTCACTTTCACTCATTCGAGTGATATGACCAGCCCACCGAAGTCTGTTGAGTCTTATGAGCTTGACTACGGGTACGTCCTGATATCTCTCATAGCACTCGTCATTATAGTCTCCGGAATCATCCCCCTTATATATGGGGCCAAAGATCCTTCTGAGTATCTTTCTCTCGCAAGAGGTCGCAACTATCTTTGCTTAGTTCCCAAGTCTCAGAGCAACACATGAGGACTGGGAGGATCAGGGTCCTGTACCGGTGCAGTTGGTTATGATAGTCTTGTACAGGTGCAGTTTGGTTATTATAAATCAATAAATTATAGTTAGAAATGGTATATTAAATCTATAATATAGGGGAGACTGGTCCTAGTTGTCACAAAAATCATAAAAATCCTTATTTCTGGAGACAATAAAGTTAAATTGCCAAGTCAAACGCATAAATCGTATATTCGGGCTTTCGTCCTTCATTAATTGTACAAATTATTTTAAATTTCAAGTAATAACGTCATGAAAATAATGTAATAAAAATTTAAGTCTACTGTGACAACTTACCCCAATGCTGGGGTTAGGTGTCACAACGTGCGGTCCTCGTTGTCACAGGTCATTCCCGGCGTAATTAGGGTAACAAAAAAAAACTCTTTGCCCCGCAGATCTATTATGAGCCCACAGTCTGCATTTAATGCACTGAAGTCACCCTGCATTGGGTTTGCTACTTGACTAAGTTTCATAACAAACCACGCACAGTAGTTCTTCGTTGTCTTCGTCTCCATCGCTGTTAACAACTCATTTCTATATCTCAAGTCCTTTATCTTACTGCTTCTTATGTTTCTTGGGTTTTAGAATCTTCAGATTTTTCTGCCCTGTAGATTTTCCTGCTCTGCAGTAGCCCCTGAGACAAACAAATAGCCCCTGTGACAACTAGTACCGACAGACAAATAATTTTTGACAGCCATTTAAACCTATAACCCTTAACGTAGAACCTAAACACTCAAAATTATGTTTAAAGTCGATCAATGTCCTAAGAGATACCAATCAAAATACCCTTCTATCTTAATAATGTATGACAAATAAACAAAATCAAAAAATCCATTAGAATTTACTCACTAACGATATTTTTTGATTTCGAGTTAAAAAACGTAACACATGAGGTCGATCGCCAGGATACTTTCTGAGGTTGGTATTGAGCTTCGAAATTGCCGAAGAACCGATTTCAAAAATATTTCTGAATTAAGAGATATAGCCATTGTGACAACTAGTACTTGTGACAACGAGGACGAGTCTCCCCTACTAACTAGAGACCAGTGTGGCAAATTGCGGATTCTTGAGGGGAAAATTTAAGGGGGCATGCAGGTTTAAACAGAGACAAATTTTTCGGAGGGTGACATTTGGGGTACATTCAAGGTAATGGAGTGACATAACTCAAATCAATGTATAATAGCATTTCTTTTTTTAAACAACAATTCAGTCACAAAATTTCTTGACAAAAAAGGTGAGAGGCTTTAATTCTAGTATAAGATAAATGCAAAAACCGAATTAAAATTGTTTCAAAAGTTCAAGAGATAGCTGAAGAGTGGTTAACTGGCATGGCGATGGATAGATTTTAGTGGACGAAAACTTTCCTTTGGGACAATTTACCCAATAGCGTAAATCGTGAAAAAATTGTTCTAACGGCTAAGAAAATAACTGGCGAGGGGGTAAGAAGTAGGCAGAAAATTGAGTTCACGTATAGCCTAGAACATGCCCCTCATTACTAAGAACATATATTCGAAAAACCGAATTAAAATCGGGTCGCTTTTTTAAAGTTTCAGCCAGAGCTTGAGGGGAAGACCCTTTAATGTCGAAACACAGCTCAGACCCTTTAATGCCGAAACACAGCTCAGACCCTTTAATGCCGAAGCAAGAACTCCGCTTGGGCGGGAACAGAGTGTTACACTTGAAAATAGAGTGTTACCGATAAATCGATCAAGAACATTTTTTCGAAAAAAAACCGTTGAAAATATCAGTTGTG
Organism: Chrysopilus asiliformis; assembly: GCA_964034945.1. NCBI lineage: Eukaryota > Metazoa > Arthropoda > Insecta > Diptera > Rhagionidae > Chrysopilus > Chrysopilus asiliformis. The sequence goes on from OZ035961.1 coordinate 39,916,165, forward strand.
ATCAACACAAAACTTTCCTTTGCAATATTTAGTTTCGGAAAAAATATGTAAAACAATATTTTTTCAAGTATCTTGAGAACCGTTAAAGATACGTAAAAACCTTTAAAGGAAAAAAATGCAGAATATCTTATTTCCTTTTAATAAACAGAAGCATTTTTTCATTACAGCGCAAAATTTTCGAATAATTTTTAAAAAACCGAGAAATTTTTAGAAAACTTAATTTTTATTAGAGTTGAGAACCGTTAGAAATACGTATTAATCTTTATAGCAAAAAATGTAAAAAAAATTTGTTACCATCGATCCCCGTAATACGCGAAGGATCTACAACATACTCCGGGACATGCTTAACCGTGACTTTTGTCACGGTAGCCCCGGAGTCTGCCCGCTCGTCCGTTGGCCTTGGCATGCTTGCGGTGCCGGGCTATTGCTCGTCGGTGGGGTAGGATCTTGCCTACGGACTAAAACGGATTGATAACATCCTTTATCATGCCTAAACTAATGGTTCTTAAAATCACGAAATACATATGTCCAAGCCGTACTGAGAAAGAAAACAAAAAAAAAATTAGGGATAGATCGAATACGTTTAAGAAAATACTAAATGAAACAGATATCGGAAATGGCCCCAATGCCATCGAACAGGACTTTTTGTCGCACTATTCCGAATCATGATAAAATTAATCAATGGGTTGATGTCTACATTGACTTTGACAGGTTTGACCCTCGCGACTCCTTACGGCTCCCCGAACCCAGAAAACTTAAACCTTCATTTTGAATAATTCTAATCCGCACACTTTATGAAGCATTTTTGCGAGAAACACAAATACATAACACACCAAAAATATTAATTTCAGGACTCAAGTATGTGGTGTTTAAATGTCGTTTTATTGTTAACAATTCTTTCAACAAAAAAAAATTGCTCTGTGATACATAAATTTTCGATAAACAAACTGATATTCTAAATCAGAACAAGAAAAAACTGTGATAATTTTTGAATCATAAATGAAAATCTATCTGCGATATTCTATAAGTAAACTTTCTGTGATAGCTTGTGATAACTAAGTAAACTTTCTGTGATAACTTGTGATTTTTAAATAGTTATAATTTAGACACGTTAAAATTTCATGTAGGACTCAACAAATAATGTTAAAACCAACGCGCATAGATTCTAGCGTAAATTTACAGAGCTTTATTCACGTAGACAATGGCAAAATTCTTCACAACCTTCTGCGAACTCAAATTTTTGGTTTTATTCACTCACTTTCATGATTTTTTTAGAATTTTCAATCCCTTGACTGATAAAATTGTCAACACTTCAAGCATGCGATAATAATTGATAAAAATAACTTACAAAATTCGATGACTATAAATTTGTGGATACTCTTACAATCCTTAAAGTTATTTATATAAGCCTGTGTCCGATGATAATGTGCACACCATCTCAGGAACAGATATTTCTCCTTTTTATTCAAATTTTACCTAAAAAATACAAAAGGTGTCAACAAAGATGTCTACCAATCAAAGTGGGATTAAAAATTATTGGAAAATACTTCCTTGATCTCGTTGAGATAATTGATTCCACAAAAAAAAACTCTGAAGAATTTTGCCTTACAACATTCGTTTGTAAATAACACCGAATTTAAATATTCTCCACAGCTCGTCCCTCGATGTCTCCCCGACGTGTTTTTAACCTGGAACACCTTCGGAAGATTCGGGTTTCGGAAATTCAGGTTTTTCGATAAATCTCCGTGGAATTTAAGGAACTTCAACGGTGTCGAATCTTCAAATACGTTTTGGGCTCTCAAAACTAGAAATCGACGTCAACTACGCTTCGATGCTTATCATTCGAAATAGACTAAATTAAATCTCCTTTTTTTAGCTTCGTACAGCAAAAATGTAACTAAAGCTAGCTTCGTACAGCAAAATGTTTATCCTAAAGTTTTTGGTTGGTTAAACGAATTTTCCTGAATTTATAACCACAAAAATAATTACCTAAAGTCTTCTTAAACTAAACGCATGGCGATTTGCCGTTTCTCAAGTCTTCAATCCTTTCGAATTCATCCCTTAATCGATTTGATTTAATTTGACTAAATAATATTTAGCTCCTTCGAAATCCTATAAGACCAGCGGATACCACATATGGCCACAGCGAAGGTTAATTTAAAATTTTTATCCGACTTGATTTTTTCTACTAGGTCAGAACTGCTGTGCAGCTCACCATTATTTAAAAGACTGTTCAGTTAAAATTTTCGTCTGCCTGTTCTCTTTGCTGGGTGATAGCGGAATCGGAACAGCAATAACCGAATTTTTATCATTTCAAAGTCTGACTAATTGTTTTAAATATAATCGAATTGTTCTTTCATCGCTGGTCTATTGATGAGGCTAACAATTTGCTTCAAAATTACCGCTGCAAATTCTTTAAAACTTTGACCAAGTTGATGAATAATACGAATTTTGGTATTGTGCGTTTCTTTTCATTTCACCTAAGTGAAATAAAAATGAGACAATAAGATTTTAATTTCAGGTAACTCTTGATCTTATGTTAAGATTTACACTGTCCCATAACAGGACAAGAACAGTCGGCTTTTTTCTTAAAACGCCGAATGGTTTTGAGAAAGGGGCAGTTATAGCAAAAAGACTGCAAAATCTACCTATATTTACTCCCTAACACCTGAATAACATTAAACAATGACTAACTCATTAAAATACTTAACCCTAAAACATAGATATTAGTGGCTAAGTCATATTGCTAATTACAACTAATCGTGCATGTGTGACGCTTTTCTAAACGAATCTTAATTGATTCTCAATATGTTTAATTTTCTAAAAGTAACGAGTTTTAAAAAGATAAGTTCGAGTATAATAAGAACTGAGCATATATCGCAGCTTCTGCGAGATTACTTCAAGATGTGGGACGCGACCACGTTCAGGATCAACCCTTATGTGACCACCAAAGGTCAAGGTAGAAGAAGGGCTAAGTCTTTAGTTCCACGTACAGAAGAAGAAGAAATACTATCCAGATTCTTCAGACACCCAAGAGGTATGTCCCACCGAGGTTGAAACGTTAATTCCTCCCAAGGGATTTGGACGGTTAACGGACATTGATCTCGTCAAAGATCGGATATTTAACAGACGGACCTCTATGGACGTCTGGACGAATCCATGTTTACTAACGTGGGGCACGACCACGCTGAGAAAGAGTTCTCATGCAGAGCATCTAAAGCCGGGCAATTTTTATGATTTTATGCCACTACAAGGGATTTTGTTTAACCGGAAAATTACAACTTCAAATCCTTGGCATGATAAATGCCAACTATCTTACCAGATGTGTCTGCAATCTCGTACATGTTATTTCCCACCTTTCTAATCACTTGACTTTGCAGGAACTTTTTAGCGAACTTGGAACTTATGCCCTTCGCCGCATCGCTCTGGCAAAAATTCCGTCTGTAGACTGTCTGTCCGGGACTATACTCTACCTGCCGCGACCTCAGGTTATAAACTTTGGCACTTCGTTCGTAGGCTTTCTTAAGGTTTTCTTTTATCTTCTCTCTAGCTACCTGTTGTCTTAAGTTCAGCGGAAGTGCTTCGATTTCACCATTCCCTAATGCCTTAAGTTTACCTAGCAAAGAATATTCTGATGCATGAGTAATCATCTTGATCCCAAATAGCGCTTCATAAGGTGATACCCCTATCGCTGCATGAACCGAACTACGAAGACTGCTCATGATTTCGCCTAGGTGAGTATCCCACAAACGGCGTTCTTCCTTCAAGTAACTTCGGATAGCTGCTAATATGGACCTATTTAATCTTTCAGAAGCGTTTGATTGGGGCGCGTATATGGCTGTCCTAATATGTCTTATTCCATACCGTTTTAAAAGAGCTTGAAAGTCTTGAGCTATGAACTGTCGTCCATTATCCGAATGAATTTTTTCGGGTACTCCAAAAATGTGAAACACCTCATTCTCTAAGTACCGAATAATTCCTAAGGTAGTTGCTTTATGCAACGGCTTCAACAAAGGGAATTTGGAATACTGATCCAGAACAACCAGGAGAGATGTATTCCCGTTCTTGGATCTAGGATACGGTCCCAAAAGATCTATGTACATTTTCTGCCATGGCCGTTCGGGTACTTGGATTTCCCCCGTGGGCGGTCGCATGAGCAGATTTGGTGCTTTCGCCTCTTTACATACTACACAGTCCCGAACGTAGCTTTTGACTTGGTTAGCCATCGTCGGCCAATAATATTTTTGACGTAACCGATACAAAGTCTTGCCTGTCCCTCCATGACCAGCTTGAGGTGTATCATGGGCCCTGCGGATCAAAACGGGCGTCAATCCTGTGGGAACCCACAATTTCCAGGTGGTGTCGTCCAGATCTGTTTCACCAGAATGAAATCCCAGACGCTTGTATATGTATCCCTCTGATACTTGAAGGTCTGGTAGCCTTTCTCTATTTTGCATAATAGTATCCATTAGAGTTTTATATTCATCTGATTCAAATTCTTTTGAACCCAGATCAATCTCCAATGGTAACTCTAGATTTGAATCCAATGACTCTACGTATGCTCGCGACAAAGCGTCTGGGACCACATTCTGGCTGCCTTTTCGATGTTCGATCTTAAAATCGAAAGCCTGGAGCTTTAAACTCCACCTAGCCAGACGTCCGCTCAGATCTTTCTGGCCCATGAGCCATCTCAAGCTGGCATGGTCCGTCACAACCTTAAATGGCAGACCCTCAACATAAGGTCTAAATTTCTTTATGCTGATGATGGCTGCATAACACTCCAGTTCGGTAACTGTGTAGTTGCGTTGTGCAGCGTTTAATTTTTGGGAAACGTAGGCAATAGGCTTTTCGTTACCCTCCTCGTCGAGCTGAAACAGTACGCCGCCCACACCCACCGTAGACGCGTCACATTGTATCACGAATTCCTTCGTGAAATCTGGATGCCCCAAAACAGGCGCGGTGCATAAAGCTGTTTTCAAAGTATCAAATGCAGTTTTAGCCGCTTCGGTAAAATCAAACTTTTTGCCTTTTTTCAACGTGTCGGAAATTGGACTGGACAACGAAGAAAAATTTCGAATAAACCTGCGGTACCAGCCGCACATTCCAAGGAAGCGCCTGATTTGTTTGGGAGATTTGGGTATTGGGAACTCTTTTATGTCGGCCACCTTGTCAGGATCCGTTTTAAGGCATCCGCCCCCTACAATATACCCCAAATACCTGAGTTCTTTATATCCAAACTTTGATTTATCGAGATTGACAGTCAAACCAGCTCGCCACAGGTGATCGGCAACTTGGTCCAATAAGTCAATCATCTGTTCAAACGTCTGCGCTACGATGAGAAGGTCATCGAGGTAAACGAACACCCACCTACGAAGCTTGTGCGGTATTACTTTTTCCATTAGCCGACATAACCGTTGCGCGGAATTTGATAAACCAACGGCATAACGGTAAACTGGTAGAGTGGTCTACCAGGTACCGTAAATGCCGTGAATTCCCTCGACTTCTCCTCCAGCGGTATCTGCCAGAATGCATCTTTCAGATCCACACTGCAGATGAAGTGTGTGTCTTCAAGACGACTGAGCAGACCTTCGATGTGTGGCAGGGGGAATGCATCCTTTTTCGTGACGTCATTGAGCTTGCGTGAGTCTAAACACAGTCGGTTCTTTCCCGGTTTTCGGACCAGGACGACTGGAGAACTCCACGCACTCGCGCTCTCCTCAATGACGCCAAGACTAAGCATTCTGTCGAGTTCTTCGTATATCAACCCCTGTACCGCTGGGGAGACTGGAAAATGCCGCTGCTTAATAGGGGTTGTGTCGCCCACCTCGATGACGTGCTCCTCGAGGCTTGTTTTTCCTAATCCATACTCGGAAAACGATGGAAATTTTGCGATGACAGCTTCCAATTCATTCTGTTGTGCTGGTGTCAGCTGATGTCTTTTTGAGACGTCTGCTTCCTCCTTCTCTTCATTGATTGAGACCTCAGAGACAATAGTGGGAGCAATCTTAAACTGCCTCCAAAAGTCAATGCCTAAGTACAATGTTTGTGAAAGATTAGGTACTACAAACAATCGCACATTTTGCCTTTGACCATTGTACGAGACAGGTAAGATCACTGTTCCTACGATTTTTTGATTCGTCCCATCAGCTGTCTTGACATTTGACGTGAAGTCTTTAATTGGAACGTTTAGCTCCTTCAAAATTGCAATACTATTTTTCCCAAGACAACTTATGGACGCTCCGCTGTCTAACAGCCCCTCAAATGATCTACCACAGATTTCTACTTTCGCGTAAGGTCGATTATCGTTTTCCCGAGATATGGATGACACGGATATAGCGTAATACATTTTCTTTTTAGCCTTAAATTTATTTCGAAGCTTTTCTATTTTATCGTTACTTTTATAAATATTATTTATTTCCCCAAATATCTTTTTTCGAGCTATCTCGTACTCCAATTTGCGCTGATGCAAAGATTTAAGTGGTCGTTTGTTTTCAGATGGTAAATTTTCAACGACAGGTAAGTTCGATTCTCTCTTCATTATTTTACGTTCTCCTCTTTCAGCTGTTATTGCGTTTTCGAAGACATCATCTTGATTAGAGATTATTCTTCGGGAAGGGGATTTTGGGAACGTGTCACCCCCGATAAGAGACCGCCCCTCGCTCCGTTTCCCTTTCGACAGTCAGGACACTTCATCACCGATCCGATTCCTCTTTTTCCGCACCTATAGCAGAAAATTTTCCTATCAGCTAGTGGACAATCGCGAAAATAATGCCCTTGTTCTTCGCAGTTCCAACACTTCGCTGTTATTTCTCTCCGCCCTTGCAAAGCGTCGATTTCAGGTGATGCATCATTCTCTATACCAAGTTCGCCATCTAACTCATGAAGTTGCCGATTTCCTGCAGGATATTGGCTTCGATTCAAAAAGCTTTTATTGAGAAACCTTTCCGCTCTTTTCCCTGTTTCTCGCAATTGTTCGAGCGTCATGATCGGTTGCGAAAAGATCAGCTGGCCTATCCTGTCTCTAGCATTTCCTTTTATGATATTTATTAAATCTAGCGTAGGTATTGGAGCTTTCAGGGTGTCCGCTTCCTTCAAGATGCTGTTGAGAAAATCATCAAACGACTCGTTTAATCTTTGACGTCTCTCTATTATTTTCGGCAATATATCGTAGTCGGTCAGCGTCCGTTTAAATCTGCGTAACAAGGCTGCCTTCAAATCCTCCCATGTAGCATTCGGGCTTTGTTTCAGGTGTCTCCAGTACCAACTTTCAGCTTGACCTTTCACCAGTATGTGGAAATTGCCGAGAATCTGAGTCCAGGTATATCCGTATGCAACTTTGAGTTTTTCAATTCGAAAGATGAATTCGTCCACCCTAAGATCATCCGAAACTCCATCGAATCGAAAACCCCAACGCTGCAGTTTACACTCTCGATTTGTTGGAGGATAAACCTGGCGGTTTTCCCATCCCACATTTTGTCGACTAGCCACGCTACTTTCGCTCGTATCTCGTCGATCCTGCCTACTAGTTTGGTAACGATCTGCTTGACGATTTTCACGTATATTGAACTCGTTAAAGGCATCGACTAGACTCCGATCGTTCGCTCTAGTATTCGCCGACGGTCTTACTTCATTATTTGCCTGGTGTTCGCTAGGGTTAACAACCCTACCTGGTGGTTGACTTTGGAGATTTCCCTCTCTTTCCAATGCTGAAACTCCCTCTTGTAGTGCCTGGTTGAAAGGTGATGTCCTTCTACCCAATTGCTGTTGTTGAAAGCCTCTGTTAGCAACGGCCTGCTGTCTGACTAGAGTCTCAAGATACGACACATATTCTTCTTGGGTGCAATTCAGACTTTCCGAACTACCCACTAAAGGATCTGCCTCTGTTTGGCGCGCTGACTTGTCCGTCTGTATTGACGGTCTTGCTGATGTTCCAGTGTTATTCCTTAATTGTGGTACGATCTTTACCTGCAACTCTTCTGTGTCGGTAGCCATAACTGGATTTTCTACAATTGGCCGTTGTGGCACCGATCTTTCGACAACTTCTCGTATAGTCCTCTCGAGATTCCTGGTAAGCTCCGTCATCAAGTTGGCTTGCACCATTCCGACTGAAGCTGCTACCACTTGCTTTATATAGTTTTCGGTTTCCTTTCTCTCTAGCATGGAAGTAAATGTATTGGTCGTTCCCAAACCAATGCTGAATCGATCGTTTGGTTGCCCTGGACAGAAGGGATCCAATTTTTGAACCAAAGTCGGTTCTTCGGTTGTACTTTCATCATGCCGACTATGATCCACTGCTTTTTGAGGTTCTGATCCTGCTCCACCCACAGCTCCTTCTTCGGCATCTTCCATTGCTGGCCTGGTTATAAAAGGCGTCGTATTAATCTCGTGCTCCTTTAACTGCTGAGTACTCGGTGTCCTCGTCAAACTAAATCGTGTACCGAATACGTCCGATTCGTCCGGGGTCCTGCCTGGATAATCGTTTCTAAGCTCGGAACGATATCGCGACCGCAACCATCTATCCGAAAACTGGACGTTATATCCCCTACCGCCCCTTTTCTTTTTACCGGCTGGTAATTTGGGAATTGTTCCGGTTTCAGACATTAACCCTTCTCTTTGAAAAAACTTTGTAAATGATCGACTAATTCCACGACCACGGACTATTACCGAACTATCAGTGACTTGGAGTTCTAAAAAAAAACGACTCAAAACTTCTTGTGACTTACGGGGATCAAGAGAAAAAAAATTCTTTATATATATTTTAAACTTAATTAATATATCAACGCCACGCACGATTACTGTAGGGTTAATACAAAATTTTTCTTTATCCTAACCTATCCAAAAAAAATAAACCTTAACCTAATAGCAAAATTAACAAGACTAAACTAAACAACTCCAACTCTCTACCACAATAAACGTTTTATATATGTAATTATCTCGGACTTTCAGAAATCCAAAATAACGCTCACTACTTGTTTTTGTGCTATCAAAATTTCATACATACGGATGGGGAACTTTCAGGAAATGCGAGGATCTAGATATTAGTTCATGTAGACTTGATTTTTGACTTACTACTTTAATGGCAATAAAATTCAAACTAATGAAACGAAAGACAATTTTTACTTCACATGAAATACGCATGTGGTGAGCAATGCTGGAAAACTCTAATTTCCGTCATAAGCAGACTCACTGCATGCTATTCCAGATTAGCGATCCTTTGACTTTCCTTTGGATACATTTCGACTACATAACGAAGCTACCCATAGAAAGCCAAGGATCTTGAACACATATCGTCTCTGATGAGCGTGAACGCAGCACGTACATCGAGCGGCTCAATGTCGGGACGTCACGGAACAAAACGACAGATTACGTACATAATCGCAGCTAAAAGGCATTACTTAATTGCTACTCGACAAGATTCCCGAGGCATTCTTGCGGGACAATAAGAATTCCTCTAGTGCCCTATATACTTTATTTATCAAAAAAAAACTCTATTAGCCGAGAAGAAAACTATTGCATTTGAACATCGGATGTTATTTAACCTGGACATAAAATTTCGGTCGAAGATTTGCTCGACCGTTGGGCGCCAATGTTGTTACCATCGATCCCCGTAATACGCGAAGGATCTACAACATACTCCGGGACATGCTTAACCGTGACTTTTGTCACGGTAGCCCCGGAGTCTGCCCGCTCGTCCGTTGGCCTTGGCATGCTTGCGGTGCCGGGCTATTGCTCGTCGGTGGGGTAGGATCTTGCCTACGGACTAAAACGGATTGATAACATCCTTTATCATGCCTAAACTAATGGTTCTTAAAATCACGAAATACATATGTCCAAGCCGTACTGAGAAAGAAAACAAAAAAAAAATTAGGGATAGATCGAATACGTTTAAGAAAATACTAAATGAAACAGATATCGGAAATGGCCCCAATGCCATCGAACAGGACTTTTTGTCGCACTATTCCGAATCATGATAAAATTAATCAATGGGTTGATGTCTACATTGACTTTGACAGGTTTGACCCTCGCGACTCCTTACGGCTCCCCGAACCCAGAAAACTTAAACCTTCATTTTGAATAATTCTAATCCGCACACTTTATGAAGCATTTTTGCGAGAAACACAAATACATAACACACCAAAAATATTAATTTCAGGACTCAAGTATGTGGTGTTTAAATGTCGTTTTATTGTTAACAATTCTTTCAACAAAAAAAAATTGCTCTGTGATACATAAATTTTCGATAAACAAACTGATATTCTAAATCAGAACAAGAAAAAACTGTGATAATTTTTGAATCATAAATGAAAATCTATCTGCGATATTCTATAAGTAAACTTTCTGTGATAGCTTGTGATAACTAAGTAAACTTTCTGTGATAACTTGTGATTTTTAAATAGTTATAATTTAGACACGTTAAAATTTCATGTAGGACTCAACAAATAATGTTAAAACCAACGCGCATAGATTCTAGCGTAAATTTACAGAGCTTTATTCACGTAGACAATGGCAAAATTCTTCACAACCTTCTGCGAACTCAAATTTTTGGTTTTATTCACTCACTTTCATGATTTTTTTAGAATTTTCAATCCCTTGACTGATAAAATTGTCAACACTTCAAGCATGCGATAATAATTGATAAAAATAACTTACAAAATTCGATGACTATAAATTTGTGGATACTCTTACAATCCTTAAAGTTATTTATATAAGCCTGTGTCCGATGATAATGTGCACACCATCTCAGGAACAGATATTTCTCCTTTTTATTCAAATTTTACCTAAAAAATGCAAAAGGTGTCAACAAAGATGTCTACCAATCAAAGTGGGATTAAAAATTATTGGAAAATACTTCCTTGATCTCGTTGAGATAATTGATTCCACAAAAAAAAACTCTGAAGAATTTTGCCTTACAACATTCGTTTGTAAATAACACCGAATTTAAATATTCTCCACAGCTCGTCCCTCGATGTCTCCCCGACGTGTTTTTAACCTGGAACACCTTCGGAAGATTCGGGTTTCGGAAATTCAGGTTTTTCGATAAATCTCCGTGGAATTTAAGGAACTTCAACGGTGTCGAATCTTCAAATACGTTTTGGGCTCTCAAAACTAGAAATCGACGTCAACTACGCTTCGATGCTTATCATTCGAAATAGACTAAATTAAATCTCCTTTTTTTAGCTTCGTACAGCAAAAATGTAACTAAAGCTAGCTTCGTACAGCAAAATGTTTATCCTAAAGTTTTTGGTTGGTTAAACGAATTTTCCTGAATTTATAACCACAAAAATAATTACCTAAAGTCTTCTTAAACTAAACGCATGGCGATTTGCCGTTTCTCAAGTCTTCAATCCTTTCGAATTCATCCCTTAATCGATTTGATTTAATTTGACTAAATAATATTTAGCTCCTTCGAAATCCTATAAGACCAGCGGATACCACATATGGCCACAGCGAAGGTTAATTTAAAATTTTTATCCGACTTGATTTTTTCTACTAGGTCAGAACTGCTGTGCAGCTCACCATTATTTAAAAGACTGTTCAGTTAAAATTTTCGTCTGCCTGTTCTCTTTGCTGGGTGATAGCGGAATCGGAACAGCAATAACCGAATTTTTATCATTTCAAAGTCTGACTAATTGTTTTAAATATAATCGAATTGTTCTTTCATCGCTGGTCTATTGATGAGGCTAACAATTTGCTTCAAAATTACCGCTGCAAATTCTTTAAAACTTTGACCAAGTTGATGAATAATACGAATTTTGGTATTGTGCGTTTCTTTTCATTTCACCTAAGTGAAATAAAAATGAGACAATAAGATTTTAATTTCAGGTAACTCTTGATCTTATGTTAAGATTTACACTGTCCCATAACAAATTTTATGTTCAAGCCCATTGATTCAGAGAAATTTTCAAAAAACTGTATTTTTTTCAAAAAAAAAATTGTATGGGAGGTACCGGTTATAAGTACCGTTACTTTTCCAAAAATTGAAAGAAAACTACGACTCTTGTAAAACTTTTTTTTACAAAAAAATTCAAGTCGCTAGCTTAACGCGATCTCGAGTTATTTGAGATACATACAACGGACAGACCGACAGACCGGAGACTGACAGACCGACAGACATGCACGGACATCCTCGTAATTATGCTTCTATAAAAGAGGACAGTAAAAAGTATTAAATATATTAAAATTCTCCACATTTTTAGCTTTTGTCGTAAGTCGATATATTTTATTGTTATCGAGATATTTCAGAGTTCGTGAAATATAAGTTCGTATTTTTATATAAACTAATATTTTAAGTGTCGGGTTATAGTCTAAATTGTGCACAAACATGGATTTTGTCTAAGAAAGTTATGTGCTGTTCACCTCAGATATTTTTTTTAATGTGCTCAGAAGGTTTTGAGAAAACATGGGTTACTCAATTTGATAATTTAATTTCCACTAAAATTAATCGCATTCGGAGACGTGCAAAAATCAAAATTTTACTTTTTTAAAAACATCTACTTTAGATTTGTTTTAAAGGAATAATCTCGTTCCCAAAAGTCGACCATCTTTTTGAATAATCAAGATTCAATTAAATCTAATGGCAAGATGTTAAATCAAATTAGAATTAATCTAAAAGCCTTTTTATCACAAACATTTTTTCCGTAGATATTTAAATTTTATGTTCGAAAATTTAATAAAACTTTAAGCCACATAAACTTGGAACAAGTTTTATTATATGAACATTTTATATCAAATAAACGCGCATGAGAAGTTATATATTTTTTGATAGATGCCAACTTCCTTTTGGATATGTCTCAAAATAAACATAAGCATGTATCTATATATCGATATTGGTTAGAACAAAACAAACTTTTCGCCTAACAAACCCCACTATGTATGAGTAGAGTTAGTTTTCTACATGAGACAGTTGCACAAACATGCCTAAAGGAATAACTTTTTTTTTGACAAAATCTGGCAATTAGGAAACTCTGCTACTAATAAATATAAATTTGTATTAGGGCAATATAGCATAGTTGTGCGGTTAGCTAAGCGTCTAGCTTTAGTGTGTAGATGAATTAGGAATATCTATATGTGCAAGTGTTCTTAAGGCGATGATTTTCCTCAAAGGATACGGATGGTATTATATAGTGTGTAATACTAGTGCTGTGATATAACTATGAATGAATAGGTCGGGGTTGATATTTAGTTGTGCGTTTGGATATAAGTTCCTCATCACTTTGCTAGCTGACAGTAGTGTTAGAATATGAGGAAATGGCAAGGAACGTAGCCAACGTCATCGTGGAGATGAACCCATTGCGTACGTCGGCACTCCTGGCCATTTCGTGGTAGTCATTTATTCGTTCTTTTCATTGGCATTGTATACGATCTCCTCTATGCTGAAGACCCTTCATGTCTCATAACATAAATTTCATAAATTAATATATATGATCCGTAAGAGGATGTTGTGTTATGCCCATTGTGGTGCCATTAATTTCCTCGCCGTTTTCCTTTTTTCGTGTTTTTTTTTGCTAGCCATTCCATACTAGTTCTGCCCCATCCACACATTGTTATACCAAGGCAATCTTTATTAAGAACTCCAGCCTTCAAACTGCACAAATATATGCTGGTGTATGCTAACTGTTCACCCTTAATGTTATGATGGCCTAACATTGTACTACGATTTTTTTCTCCATCTTTGGGAAACGGTAGTTTATCCCAATGTATATACAAAAAGACCTTTCACAAACACCAAAACACCATTGCCGACCCCAAAAAAAAAAGTTAAAAATTGCGTATATAACGACCGTCGTCAAAGGAAATCATGAGCTCTGAAGGTGTAATAAAAGTAATTGTCCAGGCTATTGGTCTATGTGGCTATTAAGGTCCAGCAGAGAAACGAATTTATTTGGGTTAGAAAGACCTTGGATGGCTACACTCCATTCGATGTGCGAATTTATTACTAGACATTTATATGAGATGTTGATTATATTATTGCTTATGAGAAAAAGATTATCTTTTCAGAATTTTTCTCTCTTACATGTCTTGCTATTTCTCACAAAAATTTCATCATGGTGTTGGAATAATACTCTGGTAATCTTACTAATAGCTTTACGTAGGGAAACTGTGGACAAGACAGGATTTAGTGTATAGTTTCTTGGTTTAAATGCATTATTATAAATATTTCAATTTTTTACTTTCTTATACGTTGTATAATAAAGTATTGTATTCATAAAAAACTTCGACCTCCTAATTTTATGCTAATTACCATGGAAGGTTATAGCGTTGAACAACGCGTGGAAATCATCAAAATTGTTGCAATTGGAAGTTGATCCAAATTTCGCCAAAAAAAATCATCCTTAGCGACGAGGTTAATTTTTCGACGAATCGATATGTGAAAAAGCAAAATTGTCGGATTTGAGGCGATGTCAATCCACACGAGATACACCAGCACCAAATGCATCCCAAGAAAATCACTGTTTTGTGCGGATTTTTGTCTGGCGGAATCATCGGTCCGTACTTCTTCCAAAACGAAACTGAAATTGCCATAACCATCAACGGCGAGCGCTACAGATCGATGATAAGTAACTTCTTGTGGCCTAAACTGAATGATATGGATACCGACAATATGTGGTCTCAACAGGACGGCGCTTCATGCCTTTGGCCGATGCGTGGAAATTAGTAAAAAAAATCACATCGGTCCAAAGTAAGCGAAAAATAATTTTCTAACTAGCTTCATCAATAAACTGTCATATATTTTTGGTTGCTTGTGATAAGAAGATACTACTGATGGATATAAAAACAAAAAACTTTGTACTACTGAAATAAAAAACAATCTTTTTTACCTAACAACTGACAAACAATTTTTTTAGTCCATTGTGAGCCCACTCTACGGTATGTAACTTTTTGGTCGACTGTTCAAAGAACCATGCAGGAAATAGCGTTTTTCGTGCCCCTGGGTAACTTCTGAACCCGTGTAGTTTTCACTTTGGTTGAATACTTTTTGGAAAGGGCACAGTCTCTAGTTTCATCCATATATGGCTCCAAGAGCCACCAAATTGCAGGGGGATGGTGAGGGGTTAACGAACTTTCTTGTGATTTTTCACAGACATCATGGCAGAAATCATATGAAAAATCACAAGAAAGTTCGTTAACCCCTCACTATCCCCCTGCAATTCGGTGGCTCTTGGAGCCATATATGGATGAAACTAGAGAAAGTATTCAACCAAAGTGAAAACTACACGGGTTCAAAAGTTAGTTTAGAGGGGCAAAATCGTGCATCGTTCTTTCAAAATGATTTTGCTAATGAGATATACGTCCGTATGCATAAAAATGAGCATATATGCTTGAACACTCGTTGCCCGTGAACACCATAACTTTTGAAAGGATTGAGCTAGAGGCTTTAAATTTTCCTCACATTGAGTATTTGACGATTGCCCCTGGAAATTGTAGTAATTTACACCTTCAGAATTAACTTATATAATAGTCTTGATCGATAACGTACCTACATTTATGTATTCGTAAGTGTAAACCCCGTCCTAGCGAACAGATTTTAACGCGGTCCTTAAATATATGACCTTAGTAAGGAGGGACTTGTTTCAGCATATATGCCAACTCAATGTTCGCCTTACTTCTTTGCGCCTCTCCAGCTACCTTCTTAACTGTTAGAGAAACTATGACACGGTTTTCGTAAGCGTCTACCCCCTGGCATGTAAAGCATTCTTCTACTATCTTCTGATCTGTTACAGAAATTTTGACACGATTTTCGTAATAGGGGCTACCCCCTAGCCTGTAAAGCTCTCTCCTGCTATCTTATGAACTGTTAGAGCAATTTTGACACTGTTTTTGCCCCTTTGACAGTTTTCCCCGAACGAAAGTTTTCGCGCACTAAAATCTACTTCTTCCCTTGCATAGAATCTCCTCTCCTACTATTTGCTGAATTTTTGGAGCAATTTTGACAGTTTGCGCCATATTTTTATACTACACTCAGAAAAATGGAGGCTAACTCGACGACCTACATACGGCGTAATTGGCCTCGGGCAGGCGCGCGTTCGCCTGCATGTGGGCAAGTAAAACTGAGTTGACCTGTGGTCGGAGGAATTCTGAAATTAAGCCTCTAGCAGGTGAAGTAGGGCATTGGGAGCTGCACGAGTTGATCTTAGATAGGTTAACTCTGACCGCTAGCTGGCTTACAGACACCTCTGTAAGGTCAGAGTTAACCTGACAAAAAGTTGACCTGAACATTTTTCTGAGTGTAGAATCAAAATCCGTCCTATGTCGGCTTTTCAAGTTGATCGCTTCACGTAAAGCGATAACATTGAAAACCCGTCGAATCAACAGTCGGGTTTGACCTCACGAAATTCCTACCAAGATTGCAGTTACCCATCATATAGGACGGACTTTAATACTAGTATTTAATATTTTAAATGGGCTCACTTGTTGCTAAGTTGTATATACATTAACAAATCTGCTCCGATCGCATAGAATAGCATAGAAAAGTAAATGTTTATACCTAATTCAATTTAATTAAAATTTAATTTTTTTGAAGTAGTCTAAACGAAATTAATTCACAGGTGAATATTCGTAATAAAAGCGAAAATTAAACTCTTATCATTCTTTATTTAGTGTTTAAAAAGATTTAGGAATGCCCCAAGTTACCGAACAAACAGAAAACTTTGAAATGAAAGTAGAATGTGGGCACAATAATTACCTGAACGAAACTCATTTCCACTCCGAGAAATATTCTTCATGACCTCTTACAGTAATTAATAATCAAGAGACCCCTTAGAGATACTTTTAGGGCTAGGCCATACGGTCATTAGGTTTCTTAATTGCGTAGCCTTCTGAAAGTGAATGGTACTTAAGAGATGATGAAAGAACAGACTCGATTCCAAACAACTCACCTCTCCCCCACCCAGAAAAAAAAAACCAACTACCCATTCATGTCATTTTATGGCTGATTATATATTTGGGAGAGGAATTCTAGCATGGGTGTAATTGGACCTGTAGCCCGACTTGGGGTTCATCGCACGAGTCCTGCTCATAAATAAAGCGTGTAAATCAAAACTTGTATGTATTTATAATGGAGGATTCCATCACTCTATGGTGTAATAAGCATATAAATATATGGATACGTCTAATAATAATCTATAGACTTGTTTAATGAGGATTCAAAATACTGTTATGTTTCAGGCCCAAACCTTAACATTCAAATTGTAATGAAAATTTAATTTTTTTTTCTTCTTTCTTACCAAAATGTCTTGTCTTAAAAAATCTCATTAGTGGCATGGCAATACGGAGCATGAAAGTTTTCTGTATATTAAATAGAGCTCGGAATTTTATTTTTAAATAACTGCGACAACAAATTACAATCTTATACAATTATAAAACATATCTGTGCGACATATTTCTCTTTTATGTTGATTATTTGGCGTGTTTATTTTACTTTTATACATTTTAGGTACAATATTGGCTTTTGTTCCGGCTTTTTTTTTCGTTCGCATGTTCCGGGTTGGTATTTTTATTCTGTTTCTATGTTTATTTATTTTTATTTTTTACTTTAATTTTACTCTATTCGTGGATTGCATGTTCATGTCTCATGAAAGTTTTACTCAAAAAGCATGCAAGAAGTGAATAAATTACGAGGTGGATACCATAAATGAGACAAATGTACACCTGTAAGAACATAAAAGAGGCTTTTATGAAGCGATGGAGAAAATTTACAAACTTTTGTCATAATTAATTGTGATATAAAAGGAAATTTTATTCCAAAAACAGAAAAAAAATTGTAGTTAATAGTAATTTTCGAACAAGTTCAAGTTCAAGATCATATCAGTTGGACAATATATCAAAACTTATGAAAAGCGTAACTTTTGTTTTATTGGATAAAATGGGAAATTGTTAGTTTAATTTATTTTTTTCCTCTTACTGTTTTTGTATTTTCTGCACGAATATGGAGTTCACATGATATTTCCTTTATTTGAAACAAAAATTCGCAAAAGAACACAATTTGAAGTTGTTATACAAGATGTTTTTATTGGATACTGATTTGAGAAGTGCTTAATGATTTTTTGATTTGAAAACAGTTTTATACAGGAATGTATATTTGTAAAATACTATTCTTTATAATTCAATTTTCTGTCCATAAAATATACCAAACTTTATGGGACGAGGGGATGGGGGTCCTGTGGTAGTGTGCCAACGGTATTAACCTCCACACATACATAAAAAATTTCAAAAAAAAGTGGTTGGAAGTCCTAATAGGGTCTAAAAAGGCTAAAATGAGCGTAACGTATTTTTTAGACAGCCTTTAACTCAAATTAAGGAAAACTGAATAATTGGTACAGGTTGATTTTCTGCAGCTCGGTAGTTAGATACCTCGAAAGGAGGAGCGTTGTAAGAAGCACTGTACATGCAGAGAAAAAAAATCTGACTATTTTATAATGGAGAATTGGGACTATAACTAATATAGTAAATTCCATTTACGAAATAATCAACTTCAATGGCAAAAATAGAAAAAAGAAATCAATTTAGATATTTTTGGGTTTTCCAGTAGCGTAGGCGTTTGTTTTATCCGTGGAGGCAATTGATCCCCAGATCGAAAGATATTCTTTAGACATAACTTTTCGCGTTTACTTTTTTGAAATCTGTTGAAAAGCAACGATTTTTCAGTACGCCTCGGTGCGATGCGAGTGACTAAATTTCAAATATATTTTGCAAAAAATTATATCTCCGCCATCTACCAGGAAAATATGAAGTCCTTAGCAACGCCCGTCAGTATAGTGTATTTTTTCTAAAAAAAAATGAAAACTCGAGAACTCATTGGTAGAAAGTTGAAATTTGGCATGGAATAGGATTTTATCAAATCTTAAACCTTTTCAAAAAAAGGGAAAAACTGAACCATTCCATCTCCCTCTCCCGTAAATTGAAAAGATTTTTCCAATTTTCTCGAAAACGTTTCAATTTTTTTCCAAAATAGGGTTCTGTGGGGCCCTAGTAACTTTAAAACGCAAAAATCGCTCCTACGTCGTTTAAGGTTTACTGGTATAAGTCGATTTCATAATTTTAACAAAACAGTTAAGAAATATGCGCCGCAGGTGAAATTCTTGAAACAAACTGCGGTGAAATGATTTATATCAAAACCAATGCAGTTCCAAGCGATATTATAATGCCATATTTCGTGTTTTTCAGTTTGCATAATCAAATGCAACTGAAATTGTAACGATGAAATGGAAATGCGCCGCAGGCGAAATTTTTTGAAATCAGAGCAAAATTTCGTTGAACAACTAGTTGACGCCTATTTGAAAGGAAAAGAAAATGCAACCCTCAGTATGTTTTGCAGTGGAGTATGTACAGTAATTCTTCAAACTGCGCGGTTTCGCAACTGCTCGGTTAAGTTTTTAATACCAAAAGTTCGAGCTGCGCGGTAAAACTTTCGCAGCTGCGTAGCTTTTTTATAATTTTCGTTTAAAAAAACATGTTCCTAACCCCAAAATTTCATACAAAGTTGGGTTCACAGT
This sequence comes from Chrysopilus asiliformis, assembly GCA_964034945.1. Lineage (NCBI taxonomy): Eukaryota > Metazoa > Arthropoda > Insecta > Diptera > Rhagionidae > Chrysopilus > Chrysopilus asiliformis. Next base: position 39,935,658 of record OZ035961.1, read on the forward strand.
GCGCGATTTCGGTTTGGGCGCTCTTTTGGTAGAACGTATTTACCGCGCAGTTGGAGGGATTACTGTATTGTATATTTACTAATCGTTTTTTAGCGTTTAATAAATTGTAATTCTAAATTGAAAATTTTGGACCAAAAATAGGTTTTCAGTACTGTCCTGGACTGTCCCAGCTAATCCTGGACATATTGCTATGCTAATTATAAAACTTGACAGGACTGATCCTAAAATATCAAATTTTTTTGGAAAGATTTATATATTTGAAGTTTCGAATCCTTTAATCACTATTTGACAATTTATAATTTTATGATCCTAATTACACTAATGCCTGGATTTCGTATCTCAAATATGGTAGTTTCTCATACCGAACATAAAAATCCAACCAGACTGCAACAAGAATTAATTTAAAGCTCCTTTGTCACATAGATAGTTTTTGCACATAATGCTCACTTCATCATTATTTCTCTGTGTTAAAAAAAAAACTTTAAAAATACGAGACTAAAAAGAGATGAATAATTTTCAACATTAAGAACTTTTCTATTTTAAACGCTCACTTTTTTCTGACCACGGTATTCATCTACAATGTAGTCAGGCGGTGCACTCTAATGACGACCGGAGACCCTATATGCCTTTATATATTTTATGAAATTGGCTCTGTAACCATAACGACTTGTAAAGCATCTTTTAAACAACTGGTCCTGGAAAAGCCGCTCTATAATATAGAATGTGAAGTAAATTGAAGGCTGCAAAAATTCACCGTATAGTTCGGAAACGTTGACGACAGGAGACTTACATATTAGTGTTGCCAACCAGTCAGCTTGCTCAAGCAGAAATGTCCCTTTTATGGTTCTATTATCCCTTTTTGTTTTTATATTATCCGTCATCATATAACTTACCCGGCTTGAATAGCTGTGTGCCCTAAAAATTGTGCATAACATGACCCATCCTACTATGCAGTAGCAGTTTTATCCTGAATCTTGTTCTGATGGTCACCCTGAACGGCGTGAAATCGTCGGGACGTTCATTGTCTGCTCCGGTGTCCCTAAGGATATATGAAAATGTGAAAATTTTAACTAATGGATTTAATTAAACATTATGTTAGAGACTAAAGTAGAACTGTGTTTTAATGGGATAAATTATTAATGATGGCACCAAGCCTGGTACTTATCGTCATACTGTTTGATGATTTAACTGTAGTTAAGGTGTAGGCATTGCATTTTGCTCTTAATTTCATTTCGCACTCAGGCATCGCTCGAGTTACGAAGTTTTTGGGCGAGTGAAATTTCGTAATTTTGCTCGAAACGTCGTATATCGATGTGTGTTAAATCGATAAATTCCTGTACTTAAAAAAAAGTGCAATTCTTTCATTGATGTCATAGATTTCCGAAGCTCTGATTATAATCAAAGTTGGATTACACTGGACCAATATGTCCTATATGGAGCTATATGAAAAACTAGTTTGCATACCCGTATTTGCCGGGTTAAGTTTTTTGTATAAGTTTTTTGTGTAAGTTTTAGAATACGAAGAAAACCGGAAAGAACTTCAAGACTTTTGAAAAAAAATCTTATCCTTGCAGATATAACACCGGATTCGTGGTCAGCGACCCTGAAAACCTTCCAAAGCCAGTTTTTCTGAGGAAAAATGGGAAAAAGGATATTTTCGTTATCCTTACAGGATTTTCCGTTTAGAATTTTAAAAATCTATCATAGCTCCTGGCAACGCAGATTATTTTGCTAAAAACCGCGTAAAAATCGGTCCAGTAGTTTTTCAGTTTTGTAATCTCAAACAGACCAACAAACAAACAAACATCCATTTTTGTATAGTACCAGGAAGACCGAGCCATGCTCGGAATCCTCAGAATCCTCCTTTTGGTAATTTTTTTGGGGAAAAAGTAGATTCACGTTAACTTCACAGTAGTTTTCCTGAGGTTTTAAGTCTCCGATCCAAAAGCCCACTCCGCTAACTTCCTCGGATAAAAACGAAAGAAAGAATATTTTTGTTATCACCACAGGTCCTTTGGTTTCGAATATTGAATTTTCAACATCAGATTTGGCATCAGCGACCTCAAAAACTCCCTAATGTATATTTTTCAGAAAAAATAGGATATTCGCGATATTCTATAGACCTTCCGTTTCAAAATTTTGAAACTCCAACATCATATTCGGGATCAGCGACCTCACAAACCCTATAGTGTAAACTTTCCTGAAGAAAAACGGGACAAAGAATATTCGCAGTATCCTTATAGAACTTTAACGAATTTCCCTAAAGATGGGACCTAATGCGGCAGTCACACGACGCTGTTTTGCCAGCGCTGCTAGATATTGGGTTAGTAGCGCTGGCAAATAGCAACAGCAGCCAGCGTACTGAGAGGGTTCACACGATTTCTACTTTAGTAGCGCTGGCAAGTAGCAAAACAGTGGTTTGACATTTTAATCTGGGAGATTTTTTAAATAATAAACGTTACACACAAATTTAAATAAATAAACGTAAAATAACAAGTTACAATAAACAAACTTTACCACTTATCAGACTTTTGACAGATGTTCAGGGAACTTGATTGTTTTGTAATTACTATTTATCGCTGCCGATAGCTATCTAAAAAGTGATATATTTAGAAAAGCGAATTTCCGTAATTCGAAGATGTAATTCCATGGCTAGGGGTATCGAGGGGAGGGAAAAGTCAGGTTTGTAGTAAAAAAATCGAAAGCCCCTAGTCTCCTTAGTAATACTGTAAAGTTTCATTAAGATCGGACCACCCAATTCGAAGATACCAGGCGAGGGGTATCGAGGGGGAATTTTCTCAGACTTGAGACCTATCTAGATCGATTCCTTGTCCCCGAAAATCCCTAACGGCCAAGTTTCGTGAAAATCGTTAGGCGGGTTTTCGAGATCGTTTGTGCAGACAGACAGACAGACAGACAGACAGACAGACATTCCTCGTATTATATTATAGGATATAGATTAAATTCGTTTACCAAGAATTGTCTGTATTTTAAACATGAGTCCAGGAATTGAACTAAATTCTTAAAATTAATACCATCACAATTAAGTACACCCAAGTAATCTGACCTAAATTATTATTACTGATTTAAATATTAAAACCACGAGTTTTTCTTCACAGACAATTCAAACTAATCTGGATTTACACGAGCCACTCAGACAATAGAATTTTCTCAATTTCCCACGGTTAATATATTAATTCCGAGAAGAATATACGTTAATTTCGTTTCTACATACCTAAAATTAGTTTTTCAATAAAAAAAAATCATTTCTTCCAATAGCTTTATTGAATTCATCAACTCTATTTTCGCAAAAGAAACGATTTTTGTTAGTTGGTCTCGATAAACAATTTTCCAATTATTTCCCAGCTTAAAGAAATATTTTAGAAGCACAAACAAAGTTTCATAACCATAAACCAAGTAATTGAAAACTCAACAGACTAAAATGAAAAGAATTTTCAATCAAAAACTTTCAAGTTAACTTTTTGTAATCCCTATTACATGAAAAGGTTGCTTAGTAATACTCTGGCATATTTAAGGATATAAATGTGGATGTGTATGTATGTTTTTCTTATGTTTTTGGATATAGCAAAAAAAAAACACTCCGAAGCTTCTTTCTAATCACAAAATATTTGTGTAATGTTTTTGGTTTCGGTTCCGAGGAAAATGGTGGGTCACCCGTGGTCTGGGTCATGTAGAAAGAGTTACAAAAACAGACTGTGTGTGCTATTTTAAAAGTTTTTATCCTAAAACTAGTTCAAATTTATATCTGCTGAAAAAATGTCTTGAATATTAAAATTTTAAATCTATGGTGAAATCCCGTTTTATTGACCACTAAAAATGCCGCGTTTTTTGAAGAATGTCTCGGCTTGAGAAAATTATTTCGAATTTAGTTAGGTATGTGAGGAAAAAAGTGAAACGAAAATAAATTTTCATTTATGAAGGAACTGATTGAGTTCAAAAACTGTGAAAAAATGCATTTTGTGATTTTAGGGCAACACTGTTGTTGTGATTTATATAGATTGCCGCCAAAAACGGTTATTTTGAAACCAGCTTCTAAATAGGGTTTTTGAAACGTTTCTGAAAGGTTACAGAAACCAAATGTGAAACTTTTGAGTTTTATTACCATGGTTTCAAATACGTTTCTTAACCGGAATATAACCTCAATTTGTTACTTGGGATAAAATATTAGTTGTGTTCAACAAAAAAGTTTACTCTACGATATTTAGTTTCGGACAAAACATGTAAAAAATAATATTCTTTTAAGTATTTCGCGATGCGTTATAGCGAAAACACAATGGCGCGTAAACGCGTTCGTAAGCTTTGACATTTCAGAGCACCAAGCACGCTTTGACATTTGAACGCTTTGAAGCGTCTGTGCTAAAACCTAATAACGCTTCGTAAGAACTACACGCTTCACTATTTTTATTTCAAATAAAATGGAAATAAAGAGTTTATGGGAATTAAAAAGCATTTGGAAGACATAGAATTTGTTGCAGGAGTAGCACACAAAACACATGAATTTAAAGCAGCAATTGGTAAATTCAAGAAATAAATATTGAAAAAGATGCGGACGGCTTCTTTATAAAATAAGTTATTTAAATAAAAGCCACGATGATTCTTAGCATCTTTTAAAGTCACTAGAATAATCGGCGAATATATTTGAATTATTTTTACTTTATTTTTTGTCTTGTTATTCCGCATTTTCACACAATTTCGATTTTAGATTGCATAAATATTAATTATTTTTCTCTTTTTTAATTAATCGTTTCATAAATGCATCATTTGCCCCACTATTTTCCAGAAATCACTCACAATACGCAATTTTCATTCAAATTTCAAAGCGCCAACGCGTCTGAAAGTAGAAAGTAGGTCTACTCCAAGCGTCAGGGCGCTTCGAAGCGTCAAGGCGAAGCGCCATTATAAATCATCCCATAGTAAGATACGGGTTTTACTTTTGAAGCGTCGAAATGTCAAAGGTTATGCACGCCTTGACGCGTCATTGTGTTTTCGCTATTAAAGATATGTAAAAGCCTTGAATAGAAAAAATGCAAGAAATTTCAGGATATTTTATTATTATGGCATAGTTTTTGGATTTTTTTTTAAAAGCTGTATTTAAAAAAAATGTATGGTAGGTATCCGTTATAGCTAACGTTACTTTTCCAAAAATCTACAGAAAACCACTATTTTCGTAAAATTTATTCCAAAAAAAAATCAAGTTGCTAGCTCAGAGCGTTCTCCAATTATTTAAGATACATAAAACGGACAGACCGACAGACAGACGCACGGACATTCTCATTATTTTGCCTGAAACGAATTTCGTAGTGATCAGAAAGTTTCTATTTGCCCCGTTCTCGAATTCTTCCTTGGCATGAAAACAATACTTTCCTTCTAAAGCTATACAGAACAGAGGAAAATATTATTAAAGGCACGCGAAGGAAAGTGAAAACCTAAAAAAATATCACAATTCATTTTATAAATACGAGGGCGGGCTAAAAAATAATCGTCCTCGGCAAGTGGTAGCACTACCAGTATGAGAGCAATGTTGTTTTACTTCTGTCGAATTTTCACCCAACCTTTAGTTTCTATTTGGCAGTCATTGGGCGTCAGCTAATTTGGGACTGCCAATCTGGCGGTGCGAAACTAGAAGTATGTATTGTGGAGACTGCACATTTTTTGCATTTGTATACCATTTTTGCAATCTATAGCATGAAAAAGGTATAAAGGATTAGAAACAGCAGAAATTAAATCCACAGGACCAAAAAGTAAGCTGAAAGTAAAAATTTAACTTACAAATAAGTTAAATTTGCAACTAAATATACACTCAGAAAAATGTCCAGGTCAACTTTTTGTCAGGTTAACTCTGACCTTACAGAGGTGTCTGTAAGCCAGCTAGCGGTCAGAGTTAACCTATATAAGGTCAACTCGTGCAGCTCCCAATGCCCTACTTCACCTGCTAGTGGCTTAATTTCAGAATTTCTCCGACCACAGGTCAACTCAGTTTTACTTGCCCACATGCAGGCGAACGCGCGCCTGCCCGAGGCCAATTACACCGTATGTAGGTCGTCGAGTTAGCCTCCATTTTTCTGAGTGTATGTCAGCGCCAACACTTATGGTTCAACCACAGTGAAGGCGGCAAGCGGCAGCGGCGGGCGGCATTTATTTTGCACTAATGTAGCACAACCAGAGCTGCTACAATACAGCGGCAACGGCAGCGCACTTTTTCCGTCGCCGCCGAGTTTGAATCCAAGTCAAACTTGCCGCCGCCACCCAAAATGTTGTGTGAAAACCACCACATTCGGCGCCACATTCTATGCAGTTTTTTTGACGTTTTGATTTCGCAAGATGCCGACAACGGAGAAAAAATTAATCGAGTTCGTGAAAGGAAATCCAATGCTCTACGATTTGGCCCATCCTCAATATAAAAGGATAGACATCAAGGAAAATAAATGGAGCGAAGTGGCGGACGAATTAAATAAGTTTTGACGTCCCAATTTTGACAGAAGCATATGCCGACGGTGCCGCTATCATTGTAGCTGGCTCGGCGGTATGTGTGGCGGCGCCATGCCGCCCACCGTCGCGTCGCCGCTGCCGCTTGCCGCTTTCATTGTGGTTGAACCATTAGCAGTGGCAAAATACCGCTACTAAGCTGCCATGCATTGCTAAAGTAGAAAGCATTTATACCGGGCGTCCCCAGTCGCAATGGCAAATTGGGCTACGAATTGTTTTCTCGTCCACCATATTCTCCAGATTTGGCCCTCCGGCTATTATCTATTTCCTAACTTGAAGAAATGGCTTGGTGGCAATAGATTTGGGTCGAAAGCGAAGATAATCGCTGAAATAGGGGTAAATTTTGAGGGCTTCGAGAAATAATATTCGGAAGGTATCAAAAAATTGAAGAATTGTTGGACGAAGTGCGTCGCCTTGAAAGATGACTATATTGAAATATAAAATGAGTTTTGTCGAAAAAAGCTGTTTTATCTTGTAATGATTCCGCGAAAACTAAAGCTGGTTCCATATTCTGAAAAATGGCCAATTTATGAATAAACATTTAAGAAATGAGTTTATACGAAAGAATAGTAATGGGCCTCAAAATCTATTTCAAAATATGTTTACTTTTTTTTATAGTTTCAGACCGAGTTTAGGGAAAAACCCTGTAAAACCGAAGCACAGCTCAGGACGGTCGGAAGAACGAAAGGAGAGGTCGGTTTATGTTCTCCTTAAACTTCTGCAGGTTATAGTCCGAATAATTTCTACACGTGCGATAAAAACAAGAAAAAAACTTTAAGAAAGATGAGTATAACCCGAGAAAACTCAACATATTAAAGATGATTTTCTTTATTGTGAATTTTATGAAGACAAAACGCAAACAAATTTGTTGAAAATGAATATTCTGTAGATTGTTATTTTTAATAAATTTATTATGAACAACAGATAATCTTTTTTTATGTCGTTATAATAATGAAGAATTTGATATTCGCTAAGTTGGAGTTTATGGTTCTACAGGGACAATTTTATATTTCCCACAGTGAATAAAAATTAGTTAAGAAAAAAAATCAATTACACTATAATGTGCACTTAAAGTCAGTGAGTATAAGGATAAAACGTGCTTACTGAAAAATTCATGTAGCAGAAAATGAACGACGATATTTAAAAGCAAAGGCAAAAGACATTACTTTGAAGTGACTGAGAGAAAAAGTAAACGAAAGCTTTAAATGAAGAACCCTGAGCTGTGGCCCTGTAAGGTGTATACGATGCCGACGACTATAGTCAAGAAGGATCATCGCTACTAGTGCTATGGTAAAAGTTTACAACCGCCAGTTGCAATACTTTATCTCGATGTTATTCTTATAGACCATTTGGCTGAGAATTGTGTGGGTAGAACATCCAAAACCGTAGCAATCCCGCTAAACCACGAGAATTGTATACCTACTACCTGTAATAGTAAAAGGTAATGGACGAAGGCGGGCGGCATGGCATGTTAGTGGATAGGTAGGTATAACGTAATGGCTTAAAGGTAAAAGATATACTTTCATTCTTTTCCACTCACCAGTATTTGAGCCCAAAGTCAGGATTGAAGGTTGCGAATGGTATGCCAGAAGTTGGGCAGGGGATCCGGCCGGCTACATTTAGGTTGATAACATTGTAACTAGTACTCCTGTAACTCGTTGCTCTTGTCTTGAACATAAACAATCATTACGTTAATGGCAAGACTGGTACTGAAACATAACATGAAACTGTAGAAAGTGCCAACAACCAGCTTTAACATTAGATCTATGTACATAAGACGTACACATTTATTCCACTTTTTCACATTATTTTATTCCGTGGTAAGGGTGCTATCTGCAATAAATGTGTATACATATCTAAACTTCTATGTTTCCAAAGAACACCAAACCATGACGAATCCGGCCAATCCACTTGAATCAACCATCACCACAAAAAAATACAACAGGAAGGTGTTATGCCCATCAGTATTGAGAAGAATGCGTACAAATTTCTTTTTCATTTGCCCCCAGTATTTTTCAACATATCGTCAAATAATGCCTGAAAATCTCGACTTTTACAGTAAGCGTTAATGAAAACTACTTCCGTCGTATCTATATTATAATATCACAGGGTCTATCCCAGGATTGTTTTAAGCTTCAAACCCCTTCCACAGGTCGGACTTCGTTGTTTACGCGGTCTCAAAATTGTAGGCCTTCGAAATAGTATAAAAGGGAAAATACCGTTCAGTATCACAGTTGTGCTATAATACAATCATTCAAAGCATTCAGAACTGTATGCAACGGATCTGTAATCAAAAGAACCTTTAAACTAATTTTTGTTAAAGTCAGTCGTAATAAAGCAGTCCAAAGGAACAGTTCGATATTTTTTCTTTATCCCAGATCAGACTACAAAATACTCATTGTGATTTAAAAGATATTAACGGAATGAGTTTAAGTGAAGAAAATTGAAAAATTATTTAAAAGTGGTAGCTTTTTCATCATCGTCATCATCAACAGTTTTTTCTCGCACCTACAGTTTTTACATGCATTGCGAACTATGGATGAATTACAACATTTGTAAGGTTTTTACGTTGAAACCTATCAACAGCGGAGGCCGTGATAGCAATCTATACCGATGATGTCGTTAAGACCAAGTGGAAACTTTCACTACTTATTTCGTAAAGCAAGTTGAGTGGACTTGAATTACAGCGTGCCACAGTTTAGAATTGAATCACCGAATTCCGCAATACGAGCCAAGTACTTTACGACTTGGACTACGCTGGCTTTTTCAATAGATTCTGTATCGAATTCATTAGAGTGCATGCCCGGACTTGCCTAGAAAACTACACAACCGATTTTCCTTCGGCATAATGCTTTTTATTACTTATTATTTTCTTCGTTACAGTGGATATACCACCATCAGTCCCTGAATATCATCTCCTACTTTCTTCAAAAATAGAAAATTGGGACTACTCGCTTCCCTACCCTTATATTTAGAAATCGAAATGTTGTTTAGTTCAGTTTAGTTTAAAAATTAAGGTATATCCACTTCCCCATTTTTCCTCTAAAAAACTGACAATATGAGATTTTCAGGGCCGCTGATCACAAATCTGGTGTAAGAATTTTCAAACGAGAGGTCCTAAAGGCATACGATTTTTTTTTAAAGTTTTTAAGTTATTTCTTGGTTTTTAAGCGAAATTTTTTTTTGAAAAATTCATTATTTTAAACAACAAAAACCACATATGAATGTTCTATACCCAAGTAACAATTTGAGGTTACATTCCGGTTAAGAAACGTATTTGAAACCATGGTAACAAAACTCAAAAGTTTCACATTTGGTTTCTGTAATCTTTCAGAAACGTTTCAGAAACCATATTTAGAAGCTGGTTTCAAAATAACCGTTTTTGGCGGATTTATTCGGAAACTATCTAAAATGTAACCAAAAAGTAACCTAAATTGAAGGTTTTTTTGTAACCACGGTTACAAATTGTTTCTTGGGTATAATAAACAATGTAAACACTAAAGAAATATACCAGTTATGATCAACACAAAACTTTCCTCTGCAATATTTAGTTTCGGAGAAAATATGTAAAAAAAATATTTTTCCAAATATCTCAAGAACCGTATGTAAAAACCGTTAGAGAAAAAAATGCAGGAAATCTTTTGGTTTTCTCTAATATAAATTTGGTTGTACACATTTTTTTCATAAAAGTGCATAATTTTCGAGACATTTTCAAAAAAAAAATGAATTTTTTCAACAAAAAAAATTGTTTGTGATAGCTCGGTACCGTTATTGTTCCAAAAGTTGATAGAAGACTACGATTTTTGTAAACCTTATTCACAAAAAATTTCAAGTCGCTAGATCAATGCCTAACTCGAGAAGGCATTGACAGACAGATGTGCGGACATCTTCATAATTTTTCCTGAACCGGATCTCGTTCTTATCAGAAATTTTCTATCTGCGCCAGTTCTCGCGTAGGTTTCGGCTATGAATCCAATACTTGCCTTCTATAGAAGAGGACCGTATTAACTTAAAAATCGGATTGGGCGAGCCCAAAAACCTCCGGATGAAACTTTTCCGGAAAATCTGAGGAAAACAGTAATTACGTCATCCTTACACGACTTTCCGTTTTCCTTACAAGGGCGAAGTAATGAAAGTACTTTATTATTACCAGAACTATGCAAAGTAGCGAAATTTAATCTCCATAGGTTTCATAATTTCCGAAATATAAGCTTCCAACGATTTGGAAATAAACATGGCGACAACGTGGTTTAATTTTAAAAAAAAAGTCTTGAAATGTTAAATTTTGTTAAAATATTTGACTTAACCTTCTTCCGTCCCTCGGGTCTAATTTGACCCAAACAGAAATTAGTTTGCTTGTACCTTTAAAAATATTTATATTACGAACCTGAAATTTTTTGACTTTGCCTTATTTATTGTAAACTAGCAGTATGCAAAAATTTGGCAACTTCCGATTACCCGTTACACTGCTACAAAAATAGTCACACTAAAGACCTTCGGGTCTAAAATGACCCAAGGCAGTTATTCGTATAAGAAATGTTTAATTTAGTCATATTATATTATATTAGTTAGTGTTTGTAAACTATATCTAGAATACGGATCTAAAATCTTTGACCGAACGGGGTGATTTCTCGGGTATAAGAAACCGATTTTGTTGGATGTCAATTGGGAAAAACTCAACTGCCATATTTCTCAATTTTTGTATGAAGTTTTTTGACCGCTATTTTCGGGGAGAGTTCATTAGAACAATATATAAGTCTTTTGGGTTATACATATGTTGTTGTATGTTGTAAAAATTTCAAAAAACATAAAAAAACTCGTTTTTTGATTTTTGTATACACTAAACCTTTATGGGTCAAAATAGACCCGAGGAACTTTAGTGTGATTTTTTTTGAGGGACGGATGAAGGTTAATTATTTTATTTGTATATTTATTGGTCTAACGTATAATATTTGACTGAAATCTACAAAAAATAGAAGAGGATAAATTTTATCTCTTCAGACTTCCAAGGGTATAAAAAATTTCAGACTTCCTAGTGTTAAGGTGGGAATTTGCAGCAAGAATACTTATGCCAATACTTTCTGCTACCTTAAACCAGTGTTGTGCCGCGTAGTCTACGTGATGTAGACTACACCATTGTCTACGCGTAGACTATTACTGTAGACAATGGTCTATTCTCTACGCGTAGACAATGTAGACAATCAAGGATAGCTGATTTAGTTTTAAAATCTCATTTTCTTCAATTAATTTTAACATAATAAAGCACAATTTCCAGGAAGCAATCGCCAAATGCTGTACATAAGAACTTCGTAGCAAACTTTAATGGCAATTCTAATTCTTTTCACGCAATCTAATCAATTGAAATCACGTTGAATTCTAAAATCTTTTTGCTTCACACTATACGGAAGTAATTCAAATCTAATAAAGTAAATCAAATACCCCTAGTGGAGTATAGAAAATATTAAAAATAAAAACCACCAAAACTAATTCAAGAATTTATTTTTGCGCTTATATACATAAATCATCTTAATCACATAAATCAATCTTAATCAGAATCATTGTTTTCTTCGTAATATAAATTATCATTTATTCGCCAAGAATAATAAATATAGTGTAGTTTTTTAGACCTATCAAAGGTCAGTCGATTTCGGCTTTGGCAATATATGACTCACTGATGACTTTGTTTTGACAGATATGAGAAAGTCTACATTGTCTACGCAAAGTCGACATTGTCTACGCCAATGTCTACATTGTCTACCCCAAATCGATTGTCTACGCTATTCTCTACACTAAAGTGTTAATTAAAGTCTACGCGTAGAGGAACAACACTGACTTAAACCGAGTTGTACATAAGTAAATAATTAAGCTTTGATCCCTCTCGAAAATTCCACGTTATTTCTATATGGCCCTAATTTTTTCGCATAAATCCGGACAAGTCTTCTCTGACTTATCGCACCAAATGAACGATAAAACACATCGAAAATATGAGACTAAATGCGTCTTCAATAAATTTTTCTAAATTGTCTTCATGTTTCTTGACGCTACCTAAGAAAAACGGTTGTCCAGCGGTACTGTTGAGAAACCTATTTCCGTGGAACAATATTCTCCTCAGGTGAGACGCGTGATTTCAAGAAAAAACTCTTCGCGTAAGGTAATAATTGATGGTGACTACTTGTATTATTTGTCAAATTTTCGCACTTCAGAAAGATTACAACTATCAACTTTTTGGCAAAATGACAACCTTTGGCAAAACGACAACCACACGAGTACCATCTAATTGTGATTCCAATTTGATTAAAATTTGTGAAGCTTTCGCAATACCGGATCCCAAAAAGTTGACTGATGATAGTGACTTACAGTTGTCACCGTACGCGATTTCATCCCTGTTTTACAATCTAAACTGGATCTTACTGGGAGTAAAGTAAAAAGACAGCCAAGATGAGGTACGGTAAATTTTAGTGTTAACTCATAGTAAATAAAATTACTGTTCCTCCTAGTAAATATTGGACTGTATCCTCAGTAAAATTCTTATACTGGAAAATAAGACGGAAGTTTAATTACAGTAATTTTTACCATGAATCCGAGTAAAATTTACCGGGATCACAGTAAAATAATGAAAGCTTCACAAATGCTTTTTGAGGGTTTCAAAAGCATTTGAATGGTTTTGTAACAGATTTTTTTTTTTCAAAATGATTTTATGTTTTATTTGTTATTCATATTTTTTTGTTATTAATATTTCTATTCACATACTTTAAAATGTTATGTTGAAAAATTTCTTACCCATGTTAAGACTAAAACCCGAGAACTCTGTTTTTGTACACCACTTCACTTACCGGGGACCATGGAAGACAATTTTGAAGTGGATTCTACACGTGAATGTCCTTTCCTGGGCTGAAACAATGACGAATGTCCTGGGGTGAACATTAAAGTGACAGAATCTGGTGCGAATTTTTTAAACACGGGATTAATATAAATTACTGAGACGAAATTAGTAATGCCCTAGGAAATATTTACTTTATTTTCAGTAAAACTCCCTATGATTCAGTAAATTTCACCGTCAAAATAGTAAAAAAAAATTTACTGTTTTCCCCATTAAAATTTAATGGGAAAACGGTGCAGGCATCCCGAAAACGTGCGTTGGCCAAACTTGATCGTTTATTTGTCTGTCCGGGTGCTCGTAACTATCCCTTAAACTGACCCAAAGGCATGAAGTTTTGCCTCTATGTTTTTCGTAAAAAGTGGGGTTAGTTCTTAAATGGGCTAAATCGGACGGCTATCCCATACAAATACTATAGGTTTGTGCGATTTAGTCGAAAACGCAGCACCGTATCGAAAAATCTTTAAAGGAAAATATGATTTTACATAAATTTTATATACATAAAAGTTCAATCCTGTTTAAAATATGATTCTACATAAATCTTATATATATTAAACGACCACACTCAATTTTTAATTTTCTTCTTCATTTGTATGAGAATCCCCTATCTCATACAAATCAGAAAAAAAAATCTATTAAAATTTGTTTTGAAGTTTTCAGATCAAGTATTTCGAGAGTGAATTCACAATTGTAGCTCTTCTTATGTTGAAGTCTTTAAAACTTAACAGAAAATCTAGCATCCTTGCCGTTCTAAACATGTTCCTCTGTATAAACATTAATATCATGCATTCGTACATTCAGAAACTGGTCGCATAGAAATAGCATTCACCTGTATCTACGTTTGCCGATTCCATTGCCATCATACCCATTCAAGCAAATATTTCTCGCCCTCAATTTCTCACCCTTCAGCCCGCCGCGCCCACATGACGTTGACTTTCGAGATGTTTTGGCTAATACCTTAACGTTGATACGTGATAAGAATTGCAAATGACGTCATTAGTTGAGGTAAGGATAAGTGTAGTATATAAAGTAAAAGTCCCACGACGATTTTGTACATAAACTTGTATGGAGAGTAGTTATCACACCACACTCACTCTGAAAACTCACAAAAAAATAAACGAATTTTCACAGTGTGCCCCAGAAAGGATATTGGATCCCCTAATTTCCATCCCAGCAAATTCAAATAGCGAAGAAATGAAGAAAATTATTAAAACGAATAAATGTTAGATAATGCGGGAAAGAATTTCGTGCTTGAGCCTATTGGCTGACGACGCCTCCTACGGAGTACCTATTGTAGTAATTTGGCTGTATATGGGATATTCCGCATAGCAGCCATTTTCAATAATACATATTTTTATTCTGTTCCTTATTCATAGCAGTCTCACTAATAAGGATATTTGTAAGCAAAACGATAGACGATTTTAATTGGTTCTCAGGAATTTCGAGTGAAATTTTATCTTAATGTTCTGCGATAGCCATTTTACAACGGCCAAGACAATTAAAAAATATGTTCTCACTTTCAAATGATTCTGCTTATATGTGCAGTTATGTGATATTATACGATATGAGCATGCATGTCGTCATCGGTTCAGTACGATTCAGTATCCCAAACAGCATCGAAAAGTACGGGAACATGAGATTTGTTCTTTGCGACTTGAAAGAGTAGAAATTTACACAATCGGGATTAAAAATTTACACCTATAATTCACATCCGCGTAAAAGAAGCGAAAGAAGTGACGAGCACGATCTTTGGGGCAACATTCGCTTCATGAAAATCCTGCGGCGATAGAGCAGCATTTGATGGTTTTCGGGCCGAAATAGTGATTGGCTGTGGAGCCTGAACGTCAGTTTAATTTTGAAGAAGCGTGTGATGGAAAAAGTGACGAAACTGCTACCACTAAAGTTTCATTAAAGCTCCCCGTCTGAGAAACACCAAAAAAAATTGATGCCTTCAGCCGCCATATTTCTCACTGACATTTGATGGAAACGATTTCGTTTCGAGAATTAAATTTCTTATTTCAGGCGAATGACTGAAGGATATTGCATAAAAAGTGGATAGCATACATTTTTGAAACAGCATAATTTTATTGGCATCAAAATTTCATTGCAAAAGAAAAAAAAATTTTACCGATAAAATAAAATTAAAGAAATTTTTGATTAAAAACAAAATAATTCGATGGCCCATTAAAATCTGTTTAAATTTCAGATCCAATATTGTCGAAAAATTTTAATGGCAATTAAAATCACGACATGCAACCGGAAGAAAAGTCCATTATAAAATAACACTCCACAAAAGTTTCCATTAATTTGTCGCCATTAGATTTTTCTCGTTCGTCTTCTGCTTACGTTTTTATTTGTTCATCTCTGTTTACTAGCAAGCATTCGAGGGAGAAAGAAAACCCGCTCGATGATTTGTGTAATTGTGTGATATAATGCCGTCAGATGACGCTCGCGCATGAGGCAACTAATTACGTCCCTGTCGTTATAATTGCGACGTAGCAAACCGCAGAAAAGTGTTCCCCACTATGTGTGTCGTTGCGCGTCTCATACGCACAACTAAATACGTATTTGCGACATAAACTGCTTATCGCCGCGATCTGCATGGTGACGAAATATGGGGATAAACACCATAATTGCTACTTAAAATGCTATTTGGGATGTCCATTTGAAGAATTTTAATTTTGTTCTCACATACGGAATACAACGGTATTTTGAATCAATCGGAGCTGGTGATTTCTGGCAAAACGTCGATTAAAACATAACAAAAGCTGAAATTGCCCCGGGCCAATCGTCAAATACTCTAAATAAGAGAAGCCAACATTTTTTTCGAAAAAAATTATTTTTATGGGAAAGGTGGGAAAGTTTGGTCCCATTGGATTTTGATATATGGAACGATTATGTAAAATCATATTTTAAACACATTTGGACTTTATAAATTTTTCGATATTATGCACCGTTTTCGAGAAAAGTATTCAATTTGAATAGTGGAGGAGAAAACTAGTGGTCCAATTGGATTCTAAAATTCTAAAAACATTTTACTTGTATACATTTTTCAACACGACTCACTTTGTAAAAAATATTTCGTTTGTATGAGAGATTGAAATTTATGGTATTCACGGACAGACAGGCGGACGGACATGCGGAAATAAAAATCTTTTGTTCTCTTAAACACCCTGGAGTAGTTCATTTTTGTGTTTCACGATTGGTTCGATGCGTTACAAACGGTGTTCTAAATCTAATATACTCCTAAAGGATATCTATATATATAAAAATCGATGTTTGTTTGTCTGTCTGTCTGTTTGAGATTACAAAACTCAAAAACTACTGGACCGATTTTTACGCGGTTTTTTGCAGAATGATCTGCGTTACCAGGAGTTTTTAGGCATGTTAGATATTTGAAATTCGAAACGGAAGGTCCTGTAGGAATAATAAAAATATCCTTTTTCCAGTTTTTCCTGGGAAAAATTGGCATAAGGGGGTCGCTGATCGCGAATCCGGTGTTGCAATCTCAAAATTTTAAACGTAAAGTCCTGTAAGGATAACGCAAATATCCTTTTTCAAGTTTTTCCTGGGAAAAATCGGCATTAGGGGGTTTTTTGGGATCGCTGATCACGAATCCGGTGTTGGAATTTTAAAATGTCGAAACGGAAGATCCTGTAAGGATAACATTTTTTCCCAAAACTTTGTAAGTTATTTTATACAAGAAACTTTTAGCTGCAAACGAAGGGTCTGCTAGTATCATATAGAGAGTATAAATATAACTTGTGATCAACACAAAACTTTCCTCTCCAATATTTAGTTACGGAAAAATATGTAAAAAATAATATTTTATCAAATATGTATCTCGAGAACCCTTAAAGATATGTAAATGTAAAAAGCATAATGTAAAAAGCATTAGGGTCAAGGGGGGTTTTTGTAAACGATTTTCACTTTTTG
Source organism: Chrysopilus asiliformis (assembly GCA_964034945.1). Taxonomy (NCBI): domain Eukaryota; kingdom Metazoa; phylum Arthropoda; class Insecta; order Diptera; family Rhagionidae; genus Chrysopilus; species Chrysopilus asiliformis. The sequence continues at coordinate 39,952,978 of OZ035961.1, forward strand.
GATATTTTTTCAACTTTGTAATGGTTTTTTTTTAAATTAAATCACTAACAGCGGAGTTTTGATATATTATGTTAAAATTTGTTGTCTATTTATTGCCCATTCCATGTGATTTCAAAATGATAGGTCCTTAATTTTTTACAAAATTGGATAGTTACTTTTACCCCTATATTTTTTTTCAAATTTTTGAAAAATGGGGTAAATTTAAACACCTTTTTTTTATCCTTTTTTTATATACGTATCTGCGCAAAATTTCAAGTCTCTAGCTCAATCCGTGCGCCCGCAACCCGCGCCACAGACACACGGACGGACGGACATGCAGTAAATTTTTTTTTTGTCATTCTAAACATACTGGTATAATTCATTTTTGTGTGTGATGACCGGATCTTGGCGTTACAAACAGTAAGGCAAAGTTAATATACCCTTTGGTTTCACCATACGGGTATAAAAAGGGTGATTACATTTGCCAGAAATTGTTTACATTAACCCCATTATTAGTGTTTACATTTGGACATGAGGTTACAAATGAGGGGGTAAATGTAAACAGACAATAATTTTTTACAGTTTGTTTATAACCAACAATTAACATATATAACCTATCTCAAGCAACTATATTGTTCGTATATTAAGCTAAAACATACATCCTTCTTTTAAAAATCCCTTCAAAATATAATTCTTTTCCCTCTCAGGAAAACTGAAATCACACTAAAAAGAAGCACTTTTTTTGACAGCTTCTATAGAACGAACCCTCTCTTAGATCTATTGTGCCACGTGTCCGCAGTGAGACAAAAGATCAATTTCCAATATATTATCTCGATAAGCTAAGAAGGAATAGCAGTTTGGGGACAACCAATAGTGTTTACAATTACCCCTGTTTACATTTACCCACTTTGACCCTAAAGGCAAAATGTACAAGATTTTATATCCTTTAAATTTTGTTATATTAATTTGTATCTTTTCAAAAAAAACTGTATGGAAGGTACCCGTTATAGCTACCCTTACTTTTCCAAATGTCGAAAAAACACTCATTTACAAAAAAATTCAAGCCGCTTAGTCAACGCGTTCTCGAGTTATTTAAGATACGTAAGACGGACAGACAGATAGACCGACAAACAGATGCACGGACATCCTCAAAATTTTGCCTGAAACTGATCAGAAGTTTTCTATCTGCTCCCGTCTTTGAGTTGCTCTCTGTCATAAAACAATACTTTCCCTCTATAGAAGAGAAAAGTAAAAAGCAAATTAATGGTCGTTTGCGCCACCACCGTAACTTACTAACTTAAGGTTAACTTAAATTTTTTAAGTCCCAGCATTTCTATGGTTTAAGTAGGTTGTACTTAAATTTTTAATAAAAGTTGGCGCAAACGGGTCTAAATTAATTAATTTATTCGCTAAGTACAGAATATTTCGAGTGATTTGGGCTTCCTCCTGTTTCCCTTTCCAATTATTTGATTTCAGTATTTTTAGATAGATTGCCAATTTATTTTGTTATTATTTATCTAAATTTTTAGAACAGTTTTTCTTTGCCCAAGAAGAAAAAAAGGGTAACAAATAAAAATCTTATTTGGCCTTTCAACATCTGTCATAACAAATCTTTTCTTGTTTTATGATATTTCTATTTTTATTAACTTTTCGATTGCTCAGAATTTGCATGCATAAGGATATCCTTGAAGTAATATATATACGAAGATGCTATTATTCACTCGACCATGTAACATTTATAGGGGCGTCTGGTCAGTTCATCTCCGTCCAACATTCTGAGGGGGGCATAAAATATATGTTCGGTTTAAGTCTTTTGGTTTTGTCCCATATTTTTTCGTAACTTTTTCTCTATTTTTTTTTAGTTTTTTTTTTATTTATTTCTTTTTGTATGTGTTTGTCAACGGATGTTGTACAATTCTTTTTTTCGTGCCATAGTGGTACGTTATGTTTTGTTTGGTAGCAAAATGGCGAATGTTCCAGCCTTTTCTATGTTGCTATAATGTCATAAGGGTGAAATGAAGTCCCATTTTATTCGAATTTATGTGAATTGCCGTAGTTGATGTTGTATTTCAATGATGTTTATTTTTTTTATTTTTTTATGGTATCAAGTTGAAGAGAAATTGTGGAATTGTGAAAAAAATATCTAAAGACATATCATGTGAATAAATGAGGAAAATCTTAGATAATTTTTTGTCTTTTATTTGAAATTTCTTAAAAGATTGGTAAGTATATTAAAAATTTAAAGTTACATTTTTTTGCGAAATGCTATTTTTGTGAGATTTCAGGAAATACGGTTTTTTCGTGACAATCTGGGAAAAGATGAGCAGGGTATGAAACGGAACAACCATTTTTATACCCGTATGGTGAAACCAAAGGGTATATTAGATTTTCCTTACCGTTTGTAACGCCAAGATCCCGTCATCACACACAAAAATGAATTACACCAGTGTGTTTAGACTGATAAAAAAAATTGAATTTTTCATGTCCGCCCGTCTCTCCGTCTGTGGAGCGGATTGCGAGCGCACGGATTGATTTAGGATATGATTCTACATAAAACTTCCATACATCAAAATCCGATTGGAATAAATTTTATAAAGTTTGACTTCAAAGTAGAATTTTGATACAACTGTTCGCCGTTCACTTAAATCACCATACGGGTTTTCAATAATTGCCAGATTGGCAATTATAGCTTTTGTTATGTTTGTTTATAAAAATTTAAAAATTTTTAAAATTGTTGACAATTTAACTTTATTGTTATAAATAATTAAAAACTTAAATATGGAGAAAAAATTACTAAATATGTGCTGCAGAGGAAATTCATTTTAAACAGAATGCGCCTCAATAATTCAAATGAAGACCTAAAAAGTCACAAACGAAATGAAAAAGTACAATCAGAATTATGAGAATATCAATAAAGAGAAATACGCCGCTGGCAAAAATTATTAAAATATCTGCGATATATGCGTTACAATATACATATGTCAGCGGATGAATTCGTCATTTGGATGAGTCATTCAGCATTACGGGAAACTGCGTTAAAATATTTCAATAAAAGATACACAGATAACTTAAAACTGTTTAATTTGTCTGGATAGGACATAACCGGTGGCCCTAATAAAAAAAATATTTACCCCATGTCACACTCCGGGATATCACTAACTTAACTCCCGAGTTTCACGAAATTCTATGCAGGTTTTCTATGATGCTGTAACAAACAGAAAACTTCAATAAAATTTTGCTGAAGCCATTTTTTACAAGCTTTGATTTTTTTTTTTTTTTTTTTTATAGATCCAGCCAGAGCTTAGGGGAAGACCCTTTAATGCCGAAGCACAGCTCGGGATGGTTGGAAGGACAAAAGGAGATGCCGATTTATGTTCTCCTTGAACTTCTGCGGGTTATAGTCCGGGGGGAATACATCGGATGGTAAATTGTTCCAAAGTCTTGTTGTTCGCGGAATGAAGGAACCCCTAAACTTTACTGTACGAAAGCGGGGAGGCTCAAGGAAGAAGTCGTGCGCACGTGTAGCTGCACGAGAGGGTCTAGGGAAAATATACCGTGGGGGAATAAGTTGGGAAATTTCGGTGGAACATTTCCCATTGAAATATCTATAGAATATGCTGAGTACCCCAACAGAGCGACGATGCTCGAGAGACGGTAATGAATCTGTCAAAGACTTGTCTCCAATTAGTCGGATCGCACGTTTTTGGATTCGGTCCAGCAGTTGGAGGACAGTTTTTGGGGCTCCAGCCCAAATGTGCGAATTGTACTCGAGTCTCGGTCGAATGTAGCTCTTGTAAATGTTAAGGACGTCGACTGGTGCGAAATATTTTTTTTTGCGTCAACAAGTTTGATTCTGCGAAGAGTTCAGTGTGCAAACCAACAGGATCAGGATGGCATGAGAAAGGAAGCCACTTATCATTATGGACGTTGAAATCACCCGCAACAACAATTTCAGCGTCAGGGTTTGTTGCAGTAATTGCATCGATGGAGACAGACAATTTGTCCAACTCGACCAACGTGTTCTCGGTGGAACAATTAGGGCTTCGATAAATGAAACAAAGGTAGATGTGCTTGCGCATATGGAGCTTTAACCAGATGAAATTAAATTCTGGATTAGCGCATTTTCCTAAGTTAGGAAGAAGTGAGTAAGGCATATCGTTGCGGATATAAATTGCGATACCCCTTTGACGAAAAAATACTGGCTCCAGGTGATACCCATTGACCTGAAATTGACCTGGGTCGCAATCACGATCAACTTTAGTCTCACCCAAAGCCAGTACCTCTGGTTTATTTTGGGAAAGGTGGATGTAAACAGAAAGATGGTTCTCCCTAATTCCGCGAACATTGCAAAAATTAAATTTTGAATTTCGACTTACCCGCATCGGTCCAACAAAAAACACAAAACGACAACACGGACACAAACAGTAGCCAAGTGGAGTATACGAGGATACAAAAGAGCTGGAAACGGTTAACGGTTGCTCAGTACAAAAGCCTTAAGCAACCAGATGCCAACCGCTCCAGCACCCTGCACCCCGCAGAGGCTCCACTTAGCCGGGAAAGGTGTTAAAAAGGGTCTTAAGAAGCCCTTTGCCCTGGCACTTCACTATTTTTATTTTTTTATAACACGCGGCGGACGGTTTTCGGTTTTTCGTTGTTTTGTTTTTTGTCGCGGAATACGAAAATTGTAGTGCGGTTTGTGTCGATCGAAATGCAGCCACGTCCGTTCGCTGCTACTGTCCCTCGATTTAGTTTTACTGGTTTGTATGTATGTTTGTATGGGTCAAATCTTGTACTTCCATTCATCCGATTGACTTGAAATTTTGCACACATACGTAACTCTGGTGACAATATAATATTCTCACTAGTTCGGAATAGCGGAAGGTCCCGTAGAGATAACGTTTTTCCTCAATTTTTCCGTAAAGAAATCTCATCTAAGGGTTGTTGGGCCCCCGAATCCGTTTTAAATGTTAGAAAATCTGTAAAGACAACGGAAGGTCTGTAAGGATAACGTGACTATCTTTGTCCTTAAATATTCTGGAAAAAATATCTTATCTGGAGATTTAATATAAAAGGTGATCCAATTGGAGGTACTTTTTCCAATAGGGCTGTTTTGACAGTTCTTATGTGTCAACTGGCTTGTCTATATGACGTTTGTGTTCAGTATTCAGTGTTATTTCATCATGAATAGACTTAAGTGTGAACAACATTTACTAATTGTGAAAACTTATTTCCAAAATCAGTGCTCAGTTAGGAATTGTTATAGAGCTCTTCGTCCACATTTTGGTCGTCATAATCGTCCCACTTAATGCACTATTCGTGAAACCATCACCAAATTACGAACTAATTTTACACTATTAGACATTCATCCATCAACCAGAGTGCGTACAGCCCGTAGTTATGAGAATGAGAATATTGCTGCAGTAGAGAGTGTTCGTGAAGACCGTGATCAATCAATTCGTCGCCGTTCTCAAGGTTTGGGCATCTCTTATGGAACGTTGTAGCGTATTTTGAAGCATGATCTTGGTTTAAAAGCATATAAAATACAGCTCGTTCAAGAATTAAAGCCGGGTGACCTTGGTTTACGTTTTAATTTCGGTTTATGGGCCTTGCAACAGCTTCAAGTTGATCCTTTTTTTTATCAAAAAATTGTGTTTAGTGACGAAGCTCATTTTTGGTTAAACGGCTACGTAGCAAACAAAATTGCCGTGTTTGGGCCGATGAACAGCCAGAAGCAACCCAAGAGCTACCAATGCAACCCGAAAAATGCACTGTTTGGTGCGGTTTATGGGCTGGCGGCATCATCGGACCGTATTTCTTTAAAAATGCGGAAGGAGTGTGTGTTACTGTCAATGGAGCTCGCTACAGAGCAATGATCAATGAATTTTTGTTGCAAAAAATTCAAGATATTGGTGTAGCTGACTTGTGGTTTAACAGGATGGCGCTACATGTCATACAGCGAACGATACAATCGCTTTATTGAGGGAAACGTCATCTCAAGAAATGGTCCTGTTAATTGGCCACCGAGATCTTGTGATCTGACACCATTGGATTACTTTCTGTGGGGATATGTGAAATCTCTGGTTTACGTCGATAAACCCGGAACGATTACAGCTTTGGAAGCAAACATAACCCGTGCCAATCGCGGAATACCGACGGATATGCTTGAAAGAGTGGTCGAAAATTGGACCCACAGAATGAACCATTTAAGAGTTAGACGTGGGCAACATTTGAAGGAAATTATCTTTAACCCTCCGTCAGACACATACTTCGATAGTCATATTCGTAACACATGAGTCTGGCCAGACCCACTAACAATTTGTATGAAAAATGATGCAATTTCATGTATTTTTGGTGGTGTTTCATGCAAAACGCAGAAGTAGAAAGCACCTGAAGAAATGACGCTAGACGAAATTTCCTTTCGACGTTATCCAACACATTGGTTCTCCGAAATGTCGAAGAGCGAATAAACAACATTCAAAAGTAGATTATGTTTGCATTAGACCTGCCTTACACGGTCAATATTTTTGCTTCAATATATTGAACGTGTAAGGTGCCTATTAGTTGCGACAGTAAATAAAAAATCAACTGCAAGGTATAAAAATGTGTTTGAACACATGCAAAAACGAAATATTTACATACAAATGTACTGAAATGTAAGGGAGTCTGGCCAGACTCATGTGGTACGAATACGATGTGTACACCAAAATGTCCTTATAATTATCCTTGTACAGCATATTTCGTCCTGAGCTTTTTTTAGATAGATAGCTAAGAACATTTTAGGAAGCTACCTGAAATTTCAAGTCGATAGCTCAATTAGAAAAATATTTACACAAAAAATAAAATCGAAAAAACCTGGCCAGACTCATGTGTCAGTCCAAGGGTTAAACATTAAATGGCATGAACCAAACTAACACTTTAAATAAAGATTTGCCTCGATATATTAATTATTATGTGTTTTATTTAAAAAAAAAAACAGGAAGCTCTTATTCGATCACCCTTTATATTCGAAGACTTGGACATAAATTCGAAGATTAAAAACAATGTCTTCTTTTAAAACAAGCTTTTATTTAAAAAAATGTATACTGAAAAAAAAGATACATTTTTTAGTACATTTGTTAAATAAAAACTTGTTTTATAATTCTTTTTTGTTATTCGTCATCTGTTCGGTTTAGAAGATTTTATATGAGACAAAAAAATTTAAGTCAAGAGATGATGAATAAGATTCAAGTTGTCATTTAAAACCACCGACGCGACGCGACGCGACGACAAATAGAAAATATTTGATTATCCTTTCGAAACAATAGAGCAATAGAATGACAAATTCGCAATTACTGAATGGAAATCTCACAATTCCTGTCGCATTAAACAATATTTTGATTGCTAACAAATTAACATTGGTATTTATATTATCTGACTAATTTTAAATTGAGTATGAAAGAACCGGTTATGTATCTGTCTCGACGGCTCGTGATGCCAACGAATGCTGTCAACAGTTTTGTCATTCAAGTTCAACAAATTCAAATTACGAGAATAATCGACCTGTTATTGTCGACACCTAAAAGCCGTCACAATTCTTCCGGAAGTTTGAGCTTATTTCCTCATAAAGTATTCCCTTGCCTTTAAGCACTATAAAACTCAAATATAACTAAGTAAAATATACTTACCTACTGTTATACTATGTGATATGTACATTAAGTGAAATATATAGGCTCTAATATATACATATATATGAATTAATGTTTATAATGTTAAAGAATGTATACTACTATGTATATAAAATTATATAAACTGTTCAGTTGTTATAGTTAGTCGCACTTTACGAAAAACCCTTTCGTTGCTCTAACTTGTCGTTAACACACCTGGGCTCACTTAACTGGAACGATCTGCCTAACTACAGCAGCAACAGCATAAATAGCATCAACAACAGTACAAGTCTCGTCATCATTTCATCTTGAGACTTTATATTTTGCTTGGCATATCTTTTGCCTACATCAACCTCAACTGAACCGAACTTTACTTTCTAACCCTTAGTCTCACCCTCTTCGCTTACTTTGGATGTCGTTTTTAGTTCCGTAACACTTTCACCCTTCGGTTATAGGACTTACCGGAATTTCGCATCGCAGGTAACTCTTAGGGTAAGTAGTAGAAAGCGCCCAACGACCGAAGAATAAGAAGTTTGTGAAGCATAGATTAAAGTTATATGTACTTTTACGAAAATTATGAAGAATGGAATCAGTAAAAACATTGGGGAAGTTGAAAATAAACTTTGGTGAACCAGTCATCCGGTAAAATTGTGCAGTAAATACAATTGAAGGTAAAAATTTATGCGACACAGCGGTAACACTTTTTTGTACCTTTCTTTCATAACACTATAAAGTATTACAACACCACAACCTTTCCCTAAAAGAGCCATATATCTGTGTGCGATATACATGGAGGTGGCTATTTGTGTTTCTCTTAAAGATAAAGAAATGAAAGTAAAAGTCCCTAAATGGGTTCACCACAAGAAACTGTGCGAATTCTCACATAGTGTATTGCGGATGGTTAAAATTACATACAACTTACATGATACAGTAAGATTATAGAAGAAGAGAATGTGAAAGCTAAAAATCTTATGAGATCAACATATGAGTTTGGCATTGCTAAATCTTTAATCTTAACCGAGTCGAACGAGAAGAATGAGAGTTGTAAAACCTCAGAAGATAGTTTTTAAACCCTAGAACGAAAAAAGATTCGGCGGCGACGTCATGATTTGTTAATTGAATTACTATCTAAAACTAATCTAGTAAGATTTACTTTTATTCGAAAAACCTTCCATTCAACATATAAATTACAATTGGTTTGAATTCGCAATCGGTTTGAATTCGCAATTGGTTTGGTTTCTTTAAGAAAGTAGGTGGCAATCCGCATACTATAATAGTATTCCACCCGTAATTAAACCAGTGTTATTACCTGCGGCACATTTATTCGGTTATGAGCTATTTGTTGGTATTTCGAAAAAAAAAAATACAATTAATAACGCGCTTTTATTATGTTACAAACATAAATACCACAAACAGGTTGTATTCCCCGAATTTTTATACTTGTACTTGAAAAGAAGAACGAGATTTCTATATACCCCATTCAACTACTGAGTACTGAGTAAACTTGGGGCACATGTGTAAATTCCTTACTACTCATTTCGTAAAGCAAGTTGAGTGGACTTGAATCACAGAATCGGGAATTGACCCACCGACCTCCCGAATGCAGGCCAAGTACTTTACCACTTGGAAAAAATCCGGGGACGAATTAACTCCGCCTGAAAACATAGCTAAAAGTTTAACACCGTAGCGCGGAGTTATTTTTAAATTTTTATTTTACGGAGCTAAATATTCAATTTAACACCGTTTTAACCTAAATTTTAAATGAACTCCGAAAAGGAGTCAAAAATTCACTACAACTCCTTTTAGGAGTTATTTAATTGTAAAGGGTGTTCACGTTTTGAACACCCTTTACAATTAAATAACTCCTAAAAGGAGTTGTAGTGAGGCTTGCCAATTGGCTTCAACAGCCTATTGGGAAGGCAAATGGTTTACAATTCGAGAGGTCCCGTGTTCGAGTCCTGGCAGAGACATGTAAGAAAAGTTTTTAACAAGTAATACTAACTTTGGAAACACGAAAAAAAAACTCAAAACATCTCAAATGCTTGCAAAAAAAAGAGAATTTGTGAGGTTTTTTTTCTTGGTAATAAATTGGTTTAACACCGAAAAATTGTTAAAAATTAACACCCATAAGGAATTGTTGTGAACTCCTAGCCCGGTGCTCGATTTTCTCCAATAGGTGATGGACTCCCTCAAACTCCCTTTCGGTGCGTAATCGACTCCATTTTTTCGAGAGTGTACGCTGCACGGAGAGAAAAGATAGTCAATTTGGCTACTTTGTAATGGGAAATCGTGACTATTACTAAAATAGTTGATTTCAAATACAAAAATAGTCAATATCGACAATTTTTATAAGAAATTTAACTACTTAGTAATAAAATTTACTATTGTGTAGTTAAATTGAATATTTTTATACCCGTATGGTGAAACCAAAGGGTATATTAACTTTGCCTTACCGTTTGTAACGCCAAGATCTCGTCATCGCACAAAAAAATGAATTACACCAGTGTGTTTAGAATGATGAAAAAAGTTGAATTTAGCATGTCCGTCCGTCTGTCCGTCCGTCTGTCTGTCCGTCTGTCTGTCTGTCTGTCCGTCTGTCTGTCTGTCCGTCCGTCTGTCTGTGGCGCGGATTGCGGGCGCACGGATTGAGCTAGAGACTTGAAATTTTGCGTGGATTCGTTTTTCGTAAAATGCGAGGCTAAGTTCGTTAATGGGCAAAAATGGACTATTAGGGGGGTACCCCCCATACGAACGAAATCGTTTTTTGTGGATATCTCAAAAACGGTGCATCTTATCAAAAAAGTCCAAGAATAAAAGTTATTTAGGATATGATTCTACATAAAACTCCCATACATCAAAATCCGATTGGAATAAATTTTAAAAAATCTTATTGGAAAGTTTGACTTCAAAGTGGAATTTTGGTATAACTGTTCGAATTTTGATATGAATATCACCATACGGGTCTCCAATGATTGCCAGATTGGCAATTATAGCTTTTGTTATGTTTTCAATTGAAATTACCTATTTTATAATTGAAATTAACTATTTTAGTGATAGTCACCGTTTCCCATTATAAATTAGTTAGATTTATTATTATTTATCTCTGCGTGTGGAAGTTGTACAAATAATTTGCCTGCGGCGCATTTCTCTTTGTTGGTATCGTCAAATTTCAGTTGCAATTTTTTATGGAAAGTGAAAAATAGTAATAATATAGTGACATTTCGTGCCGGACTGTGTATTTTAATCTTTACACAGCATTCTATTTAAAAAATTTCGCAGATTTGATTTTTATTCAAATCATGTTTTGTTTTTTAGAAGAATACTAAATTTTTCAACAACTCTTAGTTTTTTCATACGCAATGGAGATATACAAATAAAATTTGTTATTCCATATCAGCCATATTTCCCCATTCCGGTTCATCTTTTCCCAGATTGACACAAAGTAAATGTGGTCACCCTATACACACTCTAAACCAGACACTCTTTTCCCAGTAAATTTCCCAGCGAAATTTTACTGGAATTTTACTGGGGAAAACAATATCTAAATAATCTTTTTTTATTATTTTCCCAGTAAAATTTACTGAACGACAGTAACATTTACTGAAACACAATAAATTTTACTGATAATACAGTAAGTTTTTATTGGGGAATCACTGATTTCGTTCCAGTATTTCCTATTTTTCCCATTTCCCAAAAAAAATATCACAATTTACTGTTTCATCCCAGTAAATTTGTCTTCGTTTTACCCCAGTAAAGGTCACTCATATTTAGAATCCATTCCTTAATTGAGGCGTTAAAAGCTAGAGTGGACCAAGCCACATAATCGAGTTTTTGAAGCTTTTCCACTCTATACTATTATTGACAGAAAATTTTTGGAAAAAAAAATCTGTGGACTCAAAGTTGAAACGTTTTTTGGAGCATCCAAACATTTTTGTCTAAAAACTCACTCGCAATAGTGATTCAAACACAAAAAAATTCACGATTTTGACATGTGGGTCGGTCCACTCTAGCTTTTAACGCCTCAATTGGCGTCTATAGTCTAGCGGCAAGTAAAGTCGCCGACCAACGCAGAAGTCTCGGGTTCGAATCTCGACAGTAATAAAAGATTTTTCAAGACAACATTCTCATGTAAAATAAAATATTGATAACAAAAAAAAATATTTAATAATAAATAAAAATTAGGTTTGAAAATGAAAAAAATATCACCAAAACTATTCAAATGCTTTAAAAATTTCACCTCTCAAATGTTTTTACAATTTTACTGTGATCCCAGTAAATTTTACTAGGATTCCCAGTAAAAATTACTGTTATTTCAGTTCTTTCCAGTTTTCGAGCATGAGAATTATACTGGGAATACAATCCAATATTTACTGGAAGGAACAGTAAATTTTATTTACTGGGAGAGCAAAGTAAAATTTACTGTATTCATCGTGGTTGCCTTTTTACTGGACTCCCAGTAAAATCTGGTTTATAGTGTATGTACCAGCTTTCACTTGGTAAATCACAATACCGAATTGTTCAAAGGTGAATTACCACTTCACATAGGCGAGAAATCTCACGGGTGAGTTTTTCCACCTCCTTTCAGATTGAAATCGCAATACCTACCGCTGCAGCTCGTAAATGAACTGTCAAAAATTGTGAAGAAATTCTTTTACGAGACCCTCGTAAGTTTACGCGGCGATTTTGGTATGAAAATAACCCCGTAAAATTACGCAAACGTTAAATACGGAGATTTCGTGAAATTGCGATATTCAGCTGCAATAATAAGATTTTCTTCTTTTGTATTTTTTTTCTATATTTTAATTAATTTTTATTTTTCTCTGATTCTCGGCATCTTCAACTTATAATTTAAAGTACCAGGAAGACTGAGCCATGCTCGGCGACCTCAAAATCCTACTTTTGCTGATTTTTGGGGAAAAACTAAATTCACATTATCTTTACAGAGCTTTTCCAGAGTTTTTAAGTTCCCGACCCAGAAAGCTAGAACTAAAACTAACGCGCGATAACAAAATTTCATAGAAATCGGTTGAGTGGTTATTGAGTAATCACTGTCACCGATTTTTGAAACGTGGTTTTGAGACACCAGGTGAGGGTCATCGAGGGGAGGGCAAAGTCAGGTTTGTAGTGGAAAAATCGAAAGCCCTTAGCACCCTTCGTAATACTGTAAAGTTTCATTAAGATCGGACCACCCACTTTGAAGATACCAGGCGAGGGGTATCGAAGGGGAATTTTCTCAGAGGTGAGACCTATGTAGATCGATTCCTTGTCCGCGAAAATCCCTAACCACCAAGTTTCGTGAAAATTGTTAGGCGGGTTTTCGAGATCGTTTGTGCAGACAGACAGACAGACAGACATTCCTCGTATTATATTATAGGATTTAAATCCTTTAAAAAAATATCTTTGAATTTTTTTAAAATTCTTAGAAACTATACTCTGTTGTATCAGCTACGTATAAGAAAATAAAGAACGGAAACAACAATGTGTGTTAAGCATTCCCAAAACCAAATAGCGTAGCTCCCAAAAAGTCCTTTAGTAGTTCGACTCAAACTCACAGTAGACTCTAGGCTGATTTCTTTCCCAATACCCATTCCAGTGCACAACTCCATAATTTATCACCAGGATCTAAAAAAAAAAGTTTCACTTATACCAAATGTGTATCCCGACTACTATCAACTTTTCAGGTGGATTTTCAGGACCTTTCTTATGTTTACAAAGTGGCGATTAATTTTTAATTTTTATCCTTAAAATTTGTAACGATCTCGTTATGAGACTTTTGTGTAATTGTGATGAAAGTTTTATGTTCTGTTTAGTCCCTTTTGCGGACGTTTTTCTTTCATTCCACTTTTCCGGTTCACAAATAGTACAAATATAATATAGGCAGTATTAAAGTTTACCTTTCACAAAATCATATACATAGAGAGCAAATACATATTTGTTTTTTGAAATTTGGTGCTAATTTGAATACATCAATTAATCATACATCTTTAAGTATATTCCACATATTTTTCTCTTTATCATCATATACTTAACAATGTTTATACATATTTAAAAAAAATTGCAAAATGATTTTAATGAAATTTTAAAATAATGAAAAATATTTACGAGTATAAGGCCACTTATGGTTTATTAATACTTTTATTGAATATTTCATTTGATCATTCAATTGATGCTCAATTGAACCCGTGAATTCAATAAAATTAATATTACTATCAATTGCATGCATACATATATTTATACATACTCACACTCATATAGTTGTGTAAGTTTTATGCCATTTCCTGTTCATCAGGCGACCAATGGATATTGTGTGGGCAACCAATTTTTGGTCAAGTATTGACAGTGTCACCCGCATAATTATCATGTACGAATACAGTCCTTTGTTCTACATCAAACGTATGTTGGTCAGGTATCCCCAGCAATTAATGGAAACCACTCTGATTTGATGACGTGGTATCCCATTGCAAATTTATCACAAGTACACAAGGTAAATTCCGTATAATCAACGTTGAAATATAGATCAACTTTCGTGTTTACCATGAGTTGTAATGTATCAAACTGACATCGACTCGTAACATCACATCTTATAACATATATTTCTGCAATATATAGAAGGACATTATCGAATGAATATTTAAAATTTAATTTTATTCAACCTTTTGAAATAATAATGTACATTTGCTTAAGAACTAGATACTTACATGTTTTTTTTAACAGCCACTAAGAGCAGTTTGTACCAACTATTCTTAAAAAATTAAGTTGTGCGTGGCCTACTTTACCCGTAGAAAATCTGAGACTTAAATAATTTGAGTTGGGCATAGGTTGCTAAGTTTTATTAGTGCAAAAGGGACTAATAGAATTAAAATATGGCAAATTCAGATAACACTCCACATCAAATTTTTAACTTTTTTTGCCTCCCTAAAAAAATTATGTTTTACGACAATTTAGGGATGCTGATTACAAATCTGATTTTTTTTTCTATCTTTTAGAAACAATTTCGAAATCTGAATATTTATTTAATACTAGCTTGCATACTCGTCGTTGCCGGGTTAAAGTTTTTTGTTGAATACCAAAAGAACCGAGAATAACTTAAAAACTTTTGAGAAAAATCTTATCCTTGCAGGACATTCCATTTCGAATTAGTCTAACACCGTATTCGTGATTAGCGACCCCAAAAACCCCCTAATGCCATTTTTACCCCGGGAAAATGGGAAAAAGGATTAATACGTTATCCTTACAGGACCTCCCGTTTCTAATTTCGAAAATCTAACACCGGATTAGTGATCAGCGAACCCGAAAACCTCCGAGTGAAACTTTTCAGCCTCCTATTGAGCAGGAGTGGTATTCCGTAACTTGTTTCAAGCGTTTGTTTCGAGTTAGAAGAAAAAATAATATTCGCTGTCTTTGTTCCGATCAAGAAAAATGACAGGGCGAAACAGAGATTGCGAATACTACTTTTTCTTCTAACTCGAAACAAACACTTGAAACAAGTTACGGAATACCACTCCAGGATTCATGGCGAAAATCGCGGTTTAAAAACCTGTAGCGAACCGTGATTTCGATGAGCAGCGTGTGAGAAAAAAAAGGTTGAAAATCCCTGCCGGAACACGCGCTTCGAAATTTCGACTTAAATAAGAAAATTCTATAACTGCCCAGCAACAAGAAAATTTTTCCTCAACAAAGAAAAATCCTTGTTGGAATAACGGCTTAAACTTTATCAAGGCTATTGACAAAATCTCGGACAAAATTTTTTTTAGCATCACAAAATTCAATAAAAACTTTTCATTGAATTTCGGCTGCACGTGTTTAAAATTCCATATTGATCTATTGTTGCTACTTGCTGCAAAAATTCAATAGACAATTCATCTATTGAATCCTTGGTGCACGTGCATAACTGTCCGAATTCGATTATCGATCGCTGTTGCTGGACGATCGGCAGTTGCTGTTTTACTTTGATTACGTCCAGTTGGACATTTTATTTATTTTTTTTCTTTAAAATTTCGTCGGCCGGAATTAATTTTTTTTTTTGAAATTTAAAATTAGTATATTTTTTTTGTTTTCGAAAGTGGAAAAAATCGAATTTTTTTTCCTTAAAAAGAAAAGTAAAAGTGAGGAAAAACACACAGAAACAAATCGAAAGGAAAATATTAGATACACAAGAAATTAATTACATATTTAATTACTAATAAGAAAAAAAAAAATTGGTTAAAATGAAGTGCTTTTTTTTTTAAAGATAATTGTGTAAAGTTAATTCTATTAAAACAAATTTTTTTTACGAAAGACTACTAATTAATCACAAAATATCACAGTTTGGAGTTTATCACAGTTCTTTTTTTTAAATCTAAAAACGCTTAACATAAATTGGCAAAACGACCAACAAAATAAATAATAGATAAGGAAAATATATATTAGTGACTAAAATTTTTTTCTTAAATAAAAGTTGAATAAATAACAAGATCGACGAAAAATACATAAAACAGCAAAAACATTTTAAAATCCGGCAATATCATTTCATGAAACACACATACACATCAATCAGTTATCGTTTTAATTTTATTTATCATTTTCATCAGTCATTGACAAGAAACATTTAATTTTTTTTTAAATCAATTTAACGACATTTAAATTCATTTCTATATACATTCTTACATACATTAATACTAATTTCACCAAAAGAAAATAAACGTGAAAGAAAAAGTGAAATTAAATTTAACAAACACAATAAAAACCAAATATTACAAATTTTATCACAGTTCAAAAATTATCACAGTTTAAAAATTATCATAAAATATCACAGACAAAAAAAAAAACGCGATTAAAATTTAGTTGCTTACATCATAGTTAAGTGAACTTTCTTTTTTTGATTAAAACTATTAAACAAAAATAAATGAAAACTACAAAAAAACAATAGCTAAAATTTGATAAAAGTGAAACAAGGACGACAAAACCATTTTTTGTTAAATAAATAATTAAGTGGACGACAAATATATAACATAATCCAATAAAATAACATTAAACATCAAAACGGTAAACAAGTTTAAAATCTGTCAGTGAAATTTCATCATACACACACATTTCATCACACATCATCAACACACACCCACACTCGTCAGCTTTCATCCAGTTCATCATTCAAACAGCATTTTAATTCATCCATCATCTTCATCATTCATTTACCACATTCATCCGACATTTTAAATCAACATTTCATATATCCTTACGCACAAACATTATAATTCCGCCAGTAAGTACGTTAAATATTATGTTCACTAACATGCAACAAAATTTCTACACAAATTCGTCAACATAAAAACACGCAACATATATTTGGCGTCAGACACGAATACATTCGTCAACATTCAAAATTTATTCATGCGGACGGCATGCAACGTTGTAACATAAATAACAAATACCGTAAACTCATGCGGACGACATACAACGCATAAACATAAATTCGACGCATAAATTCGATTCATGCGGACGGCATGCAATTCACCAACACATTAACAATACATGCAACTTTATCTTACAATATTTTCTCATGCAACATTCATTCCAACATTTTACTTTCGTGCAACATGTATAAATAACCATAAAATCAACATTCAAATTATTCATGCGGACGGCATGTAATTCACCAACATAACAACAACTACAATCAACATTATCACACTATAATCAACATTCAACAATTACAAAATTTTAAAAAGCTACGAACTAAAAGATAAATAAATAAAAAAATGGACAATTTACTAACAATAAGATTTAAGTTTAAAATTTTTTTTTGTAAATATCACAGATAATTATCACATTTTCAAATTACATTTAGTTTTCAGAATATCTCTTGTAAATTAGAATAAGAATCTTAGTTAGATTTAGAACGGCCAATTTTAGTTTAGATAGGAAATGAATTTTTGTAGATTGTGTATCTATTTTTTTTTAATAGAGTATTTCAAATTAAAAAGCTTTCGATCTTTCATTTTTTTTCTCAATTTTTTTTTTGTAATATAAATTTGAACGTTTTAGTTTTCGCTGAAGATGAAAAAGTCGATATTTTCTTTTTTTTAAATTTCATGAGCGAATTTTGAAGATGATTTGGTAAGCTTTGGTTAGAGGAAGATAGGGTGAAAGCACCGAACGAGGACAAGCAAGACAACGATGGGTTGAGTTTCAATTTTTGATTTTGTTTTTGTCGCATAAATAGGGGTTGATAGAGATGAGGCTTCTCTTTCAACACGGTTTAGGTAACATTCCTGAAAGGGGTGGGCGAGCCTTCTGTCATCTTCTTCAATAAATTTTATTCTTTCTCTTCTTTTTCTTTTTGTAGCATAACTCTCTTCTTTTGTTACCCCTCCGGCGGTTACCTCGAGTGATGAGGGGCCTAAGAACCCCTCTTCTCCAGTTGCTCGGCCGCCCCCATATTTGCATACCACCTTATTGTGTGGAATCTGAAAGAGTAACACCCCCACGACCCGCCTCTCCGAGCTAGCCCAGGTATGCAGTTACTCTACGCGGATTCCGCACCGTACAGTATGCAGGTCGTGAGCGAGGCGTCACGGCTGCACCATGCTGTACAGTGTTCACCACAAACCCCCAAACCCCCTTTACCCCCCGTAAAATTTCCTTAGCGGTAAAATTTCGGAAAACCCCGCCTCAGTGAGCGCCTACGCGATGATTGGGACATACTGTGAAAGTTTCAAGTTTCTAGCTTCAGGGGTTTGGGCTGGGCGTTGATGAGTCAGTCAGTCAATCAGTCAGTCAGTCAGTCAGTCAGTCAATCAGTCAATCAGTCAATCAGTCAATCAGTCAATCAGTCAATCAGTCAATCAGTCAATCAGTCAATCAGTCAATCAGTCAATCAGTCAATCAGTCAATCAGTCAATCAGTCAATCAGTCAATCAGTCAATCAGTCAATCAGTCAATCAGTCAATCAGTCAATCAGTCAATCAGTCAAGCAGTCAATCAGGTTAAACGATTATACATATATATATAGATATGTCTGATCAACCTGCCACTTTATCTCAACCAGATTTTACGGGGAGCCCGTTAAAAAGACAACCACGATGAAGTATTGTAAATTTTACTGTTCTCTCCCAGTATAGTTCTCTCGCAGAAATAAAATTTACTGTTCTCCCCAGTAAATACATATTGGGTAGAATTTTCAAACTGGAAAGCTGGAAAAAATGATAATATTTTTCTTGAAGTTCGAGGAAAATGTACTCGGATCACAGTAATATCTTAAAAACCACTCGGATGTTTTTAGAAATTTTTCAAGCATTTGAATGGTTTTGGTAAAAAAGTTTAGAAACCGACTCAAGAACGGGGGCACATAGAAACTTTCTGATCAATCCGTTTCAGGCAAAATTATGGGGATGTCCGTGCATTCGTCTGTCGATCTATCGGTCTGTCAGTCTGTCGGCCAAGGCTCGTAGCCTGGATTTCGTTTCAAGGGGGGCTTGGTTCTAGAACTCTCAGAACCAATTTTTTTTTGTGAAGGGTCAAAATTTCGGAGGGGGGGGGAGGTGTTGGAAAACACACTGTTACCACTGTCGAGGCTTGACCCCGAGATCTCTGCGAAAATATAGACAATCCAAGTAGTTTCAGTTCACACAAAATTATTTGTCAAAATGACGTTGCACCAGTGCGGATGGACGTGATTTCGGTAGGTGCGGTAAAGGAAAATCTATGCCCACTGGAGTGTGGGGCATGACAAGGGGCAATCGACTGGTTGTAGTGTTTCTCGTTCATGCTCAAAGTGTCGCTTGGCGTTCCACTCATGATGTCAAATGGAAGTGAAATTACTTGACTTGACTATACTTTGCCTCTGCGTTTGGAGGCCACTTCACTTACCACTTCACTTTATGTGGCAAACCAATGAAAAGTTGAAAAGTGTTCCCTTTGACATTGGGTGTCATTGCCCGTGACAAAAATTGGTTATCACCGCGATTTGCATGGTGACGAAATATGTGAATAAAGACGACACGGTCGCTTAAAATGCTATTTGGGAAGTTAAGCGAAACAATAAGATTTAAGTTCTAGTTGACTTAACTAGATTTTCTAGTTAATCCAACTAGATTATTCAGTGTCCCTGAGGAACAATTGTGTTTCACTTAAATTATCTAGTTTCCTTAACTAGTTTCCCGTTAAAAGTTTTAACTAGATTTTAACGTAAGCGTTTAACTAGATTTTTAACGAGAAGATCTGTTGCTCCACTCTAGTTGAATTTCACTAGAATCTAGTGAAAATAAATTTAGAGTCTATCGCGTTTGCTCGCAGAAAACAAAATTGTGAGCACTACAATATAAATCCATAATATAAATATTTCATGGACAAAAAAAATTATATTAAGGTAAGCAATTTTGCCGTCCGACTGTACGTATTAATAACCAAGTTTTGTTTAGACGGAGATGTGTGCGATAGTAGGTACTTTCCCAAAGTTTCAAATTCATCCGGACTCATTTGGAAAGCTCAAGATTATTTTCTTCTTTCTCTCAGTGATTCTAATTTTAAAGGAAAATTTTCATTTTATTCGGTATATTGCTTGCTTTTTCCAACAACTTTTTATGTTCAGCCAGCATTATGCATAGTTAAAAATTGTATATGTATGTGTATATCTTCATGAAGTCCTACTATCCATTTCATACGAAATTACTTGAAAACTTTATGTTATTGGTACGCTAATGGAATTTAAAATTCTTTTCAGTACCAAATGGTAAAGTTTGAAAATAAACAACTATTGGCAAAGAGGGAAATAAAGTTTAAATAAAAATATAAAAAGAAATCCAAAATTCATTGAATAAAACTTTACTTACAGCCAAGCTGCTTTTCCTATGCTTCTTTAGTTCAGGATCTTATTTTAGTCTACTTTAACATTGAACTGTATACCTAATTTTCAAAGTTAACAAGTTTTTGCTCAAATATTCAAGTGTACATGTGCTATCACACAAAATTAGATTCAATTTTGAAATTTAAATTTCGATTTCAATTAACATACAAAAGTTTGTAAATAAACAACTTCATCTGCTTTAAAATAATTCTCAACAAAATCAATTTGATATGGAATATTTATAAATTTTGTATTTTAAACGTTGTACTTATAAGTAAATAGTTTACTTAAAGTTTTAGATGCGATTTGGATCAAGTAATTAAATTCACATAACGCTATCAACGCTATAACGCTTTCAAGCTATTCAAAACGATATCACCATTATTATTAAAATATGATCTTATAAAAATCTTTGTTAAAAACAGCATTTTCTTAGTTATGGAGTTCTATCTGATCAATTTAACCCGGATTATCCTCGTAGACTACATGTAGTCTATGGACATTTTCCTTCCCCAGGTTTACTTTTTCTTCGATTTTCGGCAGAAAACAGGTTTGTTTTTTTAAAAAAAAACAAAAAAAATTTTTTTTAAAAAAGCTTTTATTAAAAAAAAATGCACTAAAAAGAAAAAAATAATTTTCTGGACGCTGTGTATCACAAATATAAAAGCTTTTAAAAAGCGAGATAAATGTTTATTTTATTGTTTTATGCTTTATCTCGCTTTTTAAAAGCTTTTATATTTGTGATACACAGCGTCCAGAAAATTATTTTTTTCTTTTTAGTGCATTTTTTTAACCCTAATCCGGTGGCACCTCTGAATTACAAGTACAGTGGCAGGGGTGCCATCTCACCCCAATATAATATGACATACAAAGAATACACAAGTATGTTAATATATTATACCAGATGAGATTATTTATTTCATTCGTAACAAGTTACAATGAGTTTAGTTCACTGAACATGGCACATTAGAGGTAGAACTATGAGAAGAGGTAGATGTTCCTTGTGTTGAACAGGTAGCAGATATCTCATTTAAGAATTTCACACAATGGATCTGATAATGCTGATGACATACGTTCTTCTGGCACCTATCGCACACTGTCTTCGACTTTTTATCATCCTTCCATAAGTGACATCTAGCCTGTTCAAAAGAAGAGGAAAAGTCATATAGAACGCTGTTCCTAAATACCATATTTATATTTATATATTATATTAATTACTTGTTTCCGTGGTAGACGCTCAGTCATTCTGGGATATTCAACAGGAATTGCATGATCCAACGCATGAAATGCTTCTTTTACTGATTTTGATAAATTTACACCTGTGTTCTTTCAAAAATCAAGTTCCTTTGCACACAATTGACGAGAAAGTTCAATAAGTTGTGATTGCCGAAATCTTCTTTTATTAGAGGTAGGATCGTGGAAATGGCGATAAGAAATGACAGGTGCGAGGGCAGCAACGTCGAGCAAATTATAAGATACAACCATGGGCCAACGTCTAGGGTTCCGAGAGCAAGTACTAACCATTTGATCAAATAGGTCAACGCCACCTTTGTTTTTGTCATAATTATATGCATTGGGGTGACTTTGAACCCCAGGCACTGAATTTGTACAGTTTTGAAAAAAAATACAGAAAAAATATTTAACGAAATCCCAGATTGTCAAACACATCAAATTATATAGAAAACAAGATTTGTAGTAGTAGCTAAAAATCCCAGCTCTCAAAAGTTGATAGAAAAAAAATATGCCGTTTCAAAGTTGGACTGGGGTGACTTTGAACCCCTGACACCGGATTAGGGTTAATAAAAGTTTTTTTTTAAATTTATTTTTTTTATTTTTTTTATTTTGTTCTTTTTAGTCTTCGAATATATATCCTTACATTTGAGATGTCCTTACAGACTTTTTAACTTGAAAATCGTATTCAGCGAACCCCAAAACCCGCAGAATATATTTTTTCCCGGAACAATTGAGAAAAAGGATAATCACGTTATCCTTATAGGACCTTCCGTTGTTATTACAGACTTTTTAACTTGAGAATCGTATTCAGCGAGCCCAAAAACCCCAGAATAGATTTTTTTTCCGGAAAATTTTGAGAAAAGGATAATCACGTTATCCTTACAGGACCTTCCGTTATCCTTACAGACTTTTTAATGACAGATTCGGGTTCAGCGACCCCAAAAACCCCCAGGATAGATTTTTTTCCGGAAAATTTGGAGAAAAGGATAATCACGTTATCCTTACAGGGCCTTCCGTTATCCTTACAGACTTTTTAATGACAGATTCGGATTCAGCGACCCCAAAAAACCCCAGAATAGATTTTTTTCTGAAAAATTTGGAGAAAAGGATAATCACGTTATCCTTACAGGACCTTCTCTTATCCTTACAAGGACGAAGTAGAGAAAATATTGTATTGTCATCAGACTTATATAAGTGTACAAAATTTCAAGTGAATCGGATGAGTGGAAGTGGGTCAAAATTTGATTGCAAGATTTGACCCCGACAAACAAACAAGATAGCGAGCTGAATAAAAGCTTTTAACCTAGGAGGTCCAAACAGGTCTGTGCAGACTTTTTGCATATAAATGTGAGCATAACTTTTTTGTTTTGCGTGTTAGAGACGAATCCGTCCATGACTTCCTAGAACCGGCTACGGCGAGCACAATTAGCACAAAATCAGACCCGTTATGTGTTTGTGTTCGGTTTTATTCGTGTTTACAAACCAAATGGTTCAAACGTACCAAACAGGTCTGTGCAGACAACACCCGAGATCGTAAGTATAATTATGCGTGAAACAAACCGGAAGGCCAAGGAACTATGCCGTCTATCGTGTGACAAGAATCCTGACAAGACACCGCGAACGTGGACGCAACCTATAACCGAAAATGAAATATACGCCTTTTTTGGCCTAACTTTGTTTGCCGGCATATTCGGGTCAAACAGTCAGCCTGTTCATGAGCTGTGGGGCCGCAACGCAAACCCTATCTACAAGGCGACGATGTCTAGGCAGCGATATAAAGCTATTTTACAATATATTCGATTCGATAACGGCAACACGAGACCCGCTCGACTATTAGAAAGCAAGTCTGCGCAGACCTGGTTGGGCCTGGGAAGACTTGTTTGGGGTTGGACCTCCTAGGGTTAAAAAGGTGACTTTTCAAATTTCGCGGGCTACGCACATTCGATTCTCGATTTTTTTTTTTATTGTGTTGGTACACATATTCCCAACATATGTTGACATGATCAACCATTTTGCATTTTTAGTTTGTTTTTGACATAAAGGTTAGACGTGTTTTGGTGTGCTTGGCGATTTTTTGCTATCGAAAAAAATGGATCAAAGAATCTGTATTAAATTTTGTGTGAAAAATAAAATTAAGTGCTCCAACGCACTTGAAATGTTGACTGTGGCATTTGGCGAGTCTACTTTGAGCAAAAAAAAAGTTTATAAGTAGTACAAACTCTTCACAGAAGGCCGAGAAGATGTTAATGACGATGCCCGCCCTGGACGCCCCAGCACGTCAACAACTGACGAAAACGTTGAAGCAGTGAAGAAAATTGTTATGGAGAATCGTCGAATCACTGTTAGGGAAGTTGCTGAAGATGTGGGCATATCGGTTGGCTCATGCCATGCAATTTTTCCGATTTTTTTCCGATGTTTTGTGCAAGAAGCGTGTGGCAGCAAAGTTAGTTCCGAAATTGCTGAATTTTTGACCAAAAGAACCGTCGCATGAGCATCGCTCAGGAGCTGTTGAATTAACGTGATCATTCCTCAGCCACCGTATTCACCGGACTTGGCTCCCGGCGACTTTTTTTCTGTTCCCGAAACTGAATAGACCTATGAAAGGACGGCGTTTTGCCACGATTGAGGGGATAAAGACCGCATCGCTGGAAGAGCTCAAGACCATATCAAAAAGCGCATATCAGAAGTGCTTTAAGGATTGGAAAAAGCGCTGGCACAAGTGTATTATATCTGTGGGGGATTACTTTCAAGTGGACAAAATAGATATTGTTGAATAATTAAATATTTTTCGAGAAAAATAAAAAGTCACAGTTTTTGTTGAACAAACCTTGTATATTAAACCAGTTTATTTTATTAAAGTGTGGTTTTATTTTTCTCTGTCGAATTCAAATGTCAAATGTTTTTAATTTTGATGTATTTATATAAATGAAAAATATTAACAGTCAAAATCCGACAAATAATGTCCAGGAAAAAATGTTATGAAACTTTTTATCTTACAAAATGATTTTTCCAATTCAAGAGCTTGATTTTATATTCTTTTTACAAATTAAATTTCAGGCGTTTAGCACAATTTCCTTTGAGAGTTTTATTCACGGACTTTGAGTTTTTCATCATTCTGAACACTCGTAATTCTATTTTATTGCTTAACGACAAAGTATTTATTAAACCATTTCCACCGTAAATGTGGAAGAATAATAATCAAAAAATTGATATGCCATTTTTGCGGACCGAAAGTATGATTTAATGTAAAATTCATCAACAATCATAAGCAATTGACTACTAAAATCATATAAATGATGTACATTCACATATTGTTAAATGAATTGCGAAAAGTTTGCTTTTGTATTAATTTTAAATGTCGCGTACAACAATTCGAAAAAAGTAGCGGACAAGTTGTGGACCCTGCAATAACATTCAGTCAGGCTAAGTTCCCCAAAGTTTATTTTTGGTTTTTTACACGAGCCATAAAATCGCCGTACAAAAGCGATAAATCTGCGATTGGGCCAAACGGAATTTACACGCCATAAAGCAAATCATCAGTCGTAAACGGACGCGCAAATATATATTTCATGTGGAAGGAAGTGAAACGCCTTCAAGAAGAATAACACATTTCTTTTATTTTCTTGTTCTCTGTTTCGGTCTTCAAATCATAAACAACACCAAAAAAAAATCAACAAAAAGAAAGAATGTGAATGACTAAACAGACTAGACCGCCGATGATGCCTCTTCCGTAAGGAAACAGGAACAGAAATTGAATGCATCATAGACATATCACTTTTATGTTAAGACACTTTCATCCGTTAAAAAAATACGGATAATATGTGTTAGAGCGAAAAGAATGATTGAAATCAGAATTGTTGAAGTACAAAAGTTTTTTTTCTTGTTTTTGATAAATAAAATTAAAATAATGTAGGGAGAATGGCATGAAAACAAATAAATTAGGGAAATTGTTAAAAACAAATACTTACAAAAATATTTAGTCTTCACACTGTACGTTTTTGCGTTTATATCGGACCTGTCTTACATTCATACGACGCTAGATTTAATACCCGTCGCTGCCGGGTTGAAGTTTCTTGGATCAAAAAACAAAGAAACAACTTTAAAAAAAAATATTATGCCTTCAGGACCTCCCGTTTCGAATTTTGAAACTCTCACACCAGATCTGTGATTTCAAACTATTCAAAAACAAATGAGGTGAATCCTCCCTAGCTAGGGAGGATTCACCTCATTTGTAGATTCAATTTGACACGAGTTCGGAATTTTTTTGAAAGTTGTGACATGAGAAAAATGTTTGCATATTTTACTATCAAAAAACTGTAATTCACATTTCATTTTTTTTTTCAATTTCAAATAATCAGAATAAATAAAAATCTTTCTTCGGTCTACTTAAAAAACAGCATTTTGTATGCATATCTCATAATTAAAAAAAACTCTTTTTTGGTAGAAGCCTCACAATTGATAGTCTGCACATGATTCAGTTTTTGATGGATGCGAGCGTAACATAGGCCGGAAAGTGTGATTAAAAGGGAAGTGCGATTAAAAAGGCATTCAAAAATAGTTCACTGGAGAACTTAAATGTTCAAAAAAAGGTGCCAGTGAAAACAACATTCGACACATTCAATTCAAAGACATTTCAAAATTTTCAACAAAATTGTTTAAAAAAATCTTTGACTTCTGAGGATTTAATTATCTGGAAGGACTGCTACGAGGTGTTAAATAAACCACCTGTGCTACTTTAAGATTTGCACCGCTTAAAGACGTTTTCAGTACTCTAGAAAAAAGTATGTGTATGTCCTTTCAAGTTTTATATTTGTAAACATACTAAATTTAATCCATTGTCTTGTGCAAAGCTTTCAATCCGGGTACTTTGAAATCAGTTGTGAACGTTTTTACTACACAATATGAAAGAAGGATGAATTCCGGAGAAATGACTTTGTTTGAGTTCTATACTAGTCGCCGTGGTTGAAAAAACTCCCATCTTCAACTAAGTCTCGCAAACCAAAGAACACTGGAGATTTATATTTATATTATTGTGTTTCTGATTTTTTTTTTGATGTACTTAGAAAATGTTTTGTTAGTACACGGAGAAAAATGTTGATTCTTGATTTAAGAAACGTGCTTATAAGCTTATAAAAGTGACTGAAAATGTTTGTTTCAGTAACATTTTTCGGTTTTGTAATATTCAGTATTGTGTCAATTTGACACATGAAATACTTTTAAGTAACTTTAAATGAAATACGGATGAGGGTTAAATCAAGAAACGTTAGGTTGTTTGCCGAAACTGTAGCTTTCTGTATCAATACCATTAGTTGCGTTACTAAAATTAGGAACATTTCCTTGAATTATTAATATTTTTTGCACTGTCGCATTTTTGTTTAAAAAAATGAATAAAAAAAATGAATAAACATTTAATTTTTTTTCCTTGATATCAATTTATAGAGCCCCTCATTATCGAGGATTCTAAGGAACATGTTTCTTGATTTTAGGCGCCGTTTACACCTGACTCTTTATTCTGCGAATTTTATTCTTGGAAACTAAATTCATGTCGGACAACCGTTTACATTACAACAACAAATTCATAAATTTCTTCCGCAAAGACGCCTGAACTCGAATTTTTTCATTTAAAACCATCGGAATACGTTCAAATTTGGACAATTTTTGTCAATTTGGGTCAACTATTTTCTGGCAAAAAGGGAAAATTTTGACATAGAAGCAAATCTCCTTAAAAATCTTTTATGGGAAGAAAACGGGGCACACATCAAAGGTTTTCAAAACCAAAGCTCATAAATATCTTCTGTCGATGCTCCAGACTTCCGAGTCGCATCCATTTTCTTTTTTTCGTGAACATACGTCGTTCGTAAATTTCTCAACTTTTTCTTCACTTCCTCGCTTGTGAGTTTCAGTTCCGCGCCGATTTGTTCATACGCATGATTCTTGAGATCGTTTCTACGATACAATTTAGAGGCAGTCTTCCAGGGGCACTCTCTTTCCCGGTAAAAATTTAGTAATTTCAAAATTTCACTTCTGCTCAACTTATTTTCTGCCATTGTGAAATCAGACATAACCTTAAATGTCAAATGGTTTGCAGTTCCAGTCGCAGCTGAGATTGTATGAGGTTTTTGCATACGACTTGAGTTGAGATTTTTCCCGCTTGCATGCAAGTAACGTTTACACAAGCGATTTCCGTGAGATGAGATACGGCATGCGATTTTTAGTCGTGCGTGTAACCGTAGGGTAAACGCGATTTTATTCTGCGACAGAAGAATAAAATTTGCCGAACAAACTCTGAATAAAATTCGCGGAGAAATTCAGGAAAAATCGCGAGTCTAAAAGGGGCCTAAGTAACCGATTTTTAAAAAACTGTCATAATTAAAAAACATGTTTCTTGATTTCATAGTAATCGAGGTCTATCACTGATTTTAAAACAATTAACATTGTCTCCGTATAAATAACAGACTATTACCAGATTTAAGAATAAATTGGTTTGGAGCCATACGCTACAACATGTTTCTTAAATCAAGTAACATTTTCTCTCCGAGTAGTGAAGAAAAAACATTTGATACAGGCAACAAAAAATATAAAGTTTTAAAAAAAAACTTTCGGAAACTCTGCTAGAAAATCTAGGTAAGGATACACGACGAGAGACTTTGGTCTCTGAGACCAAAAATTTCGCCTCTGGATACAAAGAGACCTGTGTATACACTTCGGAGACCGGAGATTTATCTCCAAGTTCAAGTTTTTCGGGTCTCTTGGGAAACTTAAGTCTCTTGCCGTGTAGCTACTCTTTTTAATGCGTCTCCGGTCTTCAAAACGTTTTGATATCTATCTCTTGGTCTCCGGAGACGAATTTTGACATTTCAGGAAATTGTTTTGTGGGAACGAGAATTTGTTTCGTTGTTTTGAGATTAAAGGTCAGTTTTTATAAAGAAAAAAAGTGTTTTTACTTATTTTATATTTTAGATTAGTGATATTGTTGTTATGCTTGGAGACGAGATACCTGCGTCGTGTATGCACTTCAGAGACTTTGCTCTGAGAGACTTTTTAGTAAAGGTCTCCGGAGATTTTTTTTTTGATCTCCAGACTTAAATGTCTCTGAACGTGTATACACTTTGGAGATTTTTGCCTTTTGTACCCTGGAGACCAGAGACCAAAGTCTCTCATCGTGTATCCTTACCTTAAAGGCGCCCACAAACAAGAGACCTTGAGAGTCTCAACATTGTTGTCAATTTGCCGTGTTGAAGTCGATGTTGAACGTCTGTGGTTATGTTGTTCGTTGATGTCATGTTGAACACATGGTTGAGCTAAAATCAAAAAATTTGGAAAACATGGAATATTCGGCGGCCGGAGCCTGAAGTTGGCGACCATGTTGTAGTGTCTGTGGCAAAAGCTGGCAACCAGGTTGACAACAATGCTGAAAATAAGGTTTCTCGTCTGTGGCGGCCTTAATATTTAAAAATAAAAGATCTTGCAGCTTTTAAATGAATTTTTTAACCGCTGTTTTTAACTCAAAGCATTTCCGAATATCACATGAGGTTGAAAATTTTTTAAGGGGGATGTCACACAGGCCAATCAGCTCCTGCAACTGACTGATCCCGACATCAGGTCGCGCAGCTGCAGGAACTGATTCGATCAGTTGACGTGACACACTGAACTGGGATCAGCTGACCACAAACGTCAAAATGTCGGACTCGGAGGAAGAACTTCTCCTTATAGTAATTATTTTAAAGTCAACATTATATGAAGAAGAGAACCGGCCATGCTACCATAATAGACTGTGCTACTTACCGCCAGACGAAAAAAATATTGCAAATTATCATTTTATTTTATTTAATCTAACGAAAATGACACTAGAAACTACCCGACATGTTCCTGATATCAGCTACAATGTCCCAGACACGCAGCTGTACATTTGTGGTAGTGTGCAATGCGCCATTGGATTACATGTGCAACTGATGTCGGGATCAGTCAGCTGCAGCAGCTGATGGCCAGTGTGACATCTCACTAAGCAACTAAACTAGAAAATAGAGAAAATAGAGAAATCTGATGAGCCTCAAATGAAAAACACTTCTTGTTAAAAAATTACTAGGTATTTTTAAACAAAAGGATATTTAAATACAACTGAAAAATCACTGGAAACAATGAATTAACCCCGTTAAGAAGATACCCTAAAGTCTAAATACAGGCGCGCACTGAGGTGGTGAGCATGTGGAATAATGCTTAACTGAATTGTTGAAACATAAAACTCAATATGAAAGTACGGATTGAAGCCTATTTCAACTTACTTACTTACTATATACGAGTACTTACTTTTATTGACATCTATTTCAAGACTCGTCGTCATACTTGTTTTCAGTTGTTACTCATGTTCCACTTTGTCATCGTTCACAGTGCGCGCCTGAACTAAAATTTTTTCTATTTAGTGTTTAACCATTGAACCATTTCTGATTCATGGTTTATACTCTTGGGGGGAAATTTGGATGTGAAAACATCCGCAAAAATAATATAATAATTTTGTTGTATTATTTTTGTTTTTGCAGACCGTATTAGCCGAGAAATTCTAATAGGACTAAAATTTTTTCTTCCGTAAATGATGCCAAAAAAATTCCGAGTGTACGTTATATCTCATGGCAACAAACATATTATCCTATAAATAAAAATAACATTTTTTTTTTATATTTTTCATTGCTTGGTTAGTTTGTGTGGTTCTAGATTTTTAGTATATTACGATGTAGGTAAGAAAATAGCATTAGTTACAATAGACTACGGAATACTGCCGGAAGGAAAATTTTACACATATCCTCATGAAAGTATGTACATATTTGCAACCCTTTAATGTAGTTGTCTTGTACATCGTAAGCATCCTTTGTTTCCTTACAATGGTGTACTTTGTTGAAAGACCTCTTGTAGTTCTTAAGGTTCACTTGATTTCTTAAGATGATCTTTGATTTTTTATGTTTTCTTCTTTTGGTATTTATATACTCTCTGTGGACGATATTTATAGATACTTATTGATTTCCGGACATAAATATGAAATGGAACAAAAGAAAATGTT
The DNA here is from genome assembly GCA_964034945.1 of Chrysopilus asiliformis. Classification (NCBI taxonomy): domain Eukaryota; kingdom Metazoa; phylum Arthropoda; class Insecta; order Diptera; family Rhagionidae; genus Chrysopilus; species Chrysopilus asiliformis. The sequence continues at coordinate 39,983,708 of OZ035961.1, forward strand.
TAATAGAAGCAAAAACAAACTCTTTTAACTGATATTGCGGATGTTATTGGAAGACTTTATTTTTTAAACAATGTCATATTTACTACTCGTATGACAAAATAGCTGTGTATTTTCAACTTTAAAGTTTAAATCCTTTTAAATTGTTTTAAATGGTTATCATTTTGATAATTTTGTAAAAATTTCTCATTGAAGGTGTAGTTGTATCAAGTGAATTCCTTAAGAAATTATTATTTCCTAAAAGAAAACATCAATGTTTCGTACTTCAGGATCTGCCCATAAAACACAAATACGTATACTTTTATGGAAAGAGAGGTGGAAGTCTGTAACAGTGTGACGGCTGTATTAAATTCCGTTTCAAATATCCCGAAAAACCTGGAATAGATGGAGGCGGTAACACCCCGAAAAGGGTAAAATAATAGCAAAGTATTTTACGGGAAGGGCCATATTAAAAATTACAAATAAAACTCAGCCAAACAAAACATTTAAGAAGAAAAAAATCTCTCGACTGATCTTAACGAACACCAACAAATTTTTTATCACAAAAAAAAAATCCTGTATGCAACGAAATTACGTATTATTTCTGCTCACTATCCGTTACAGGTAATAACAAAAAATATCAATTGTTAATCAAATCGGAAGTTTGATTCACCTTTCATTTATTAGTTTTTCAAGTTCTCCGCAAGTAATTTAAAACAGACGGTGAATGTGAAATGATCGGATGTGGCCAATAAGTATTTACGAACCAAATATGCAAGTCAATATCTCAATTAAATCGGATCAAGTGTTACGAGCAAAAACAAAAGAAAGTAACAACGGCGACTTAGCAACACGTTGGCCAGACAAATTCTGTTTACCTGAGATTACGAAAAAGCCGTCAAGAAAATAAAATCGTGAATACGAGATTCATACAAAAAAGAATGATTTATAATGAGGTGTAGGCGCGAGGTTTAACACATTCTTTTAATTTTCCTTTTTTTACTCAAGAAATTTATTAAGGTAATAAGGATCATAATTTAAAAATGGCAATAATTACAGCAAATTAACGAAATTGGTTTTTGAATTTACAGTATAAATAAAACATACCAAAAGAATGTTGGCACATACTAGGCATCTTTAAATTTTTCACCCCTATGTCACCGTAGTAAATAGTTGATAGTTTATTGCTTTGTATTGAACTTGGATTCAATAAAGTCAGTTAAATTCTAAACTTCGTAACTAATTACATCGTTTAACACGACCCCAATATACCATTCCGAGAAATAGTTTTTTGATTGACACCCCTAAATAAAAAATATTTGATTTGAACAGGACATGACTTTTTAATACAAAATCTACGGCTCTGTACAATTTACACTATAACCCGAAGAAATAAAATATTAGTTTATATAAAAACATTAATTTTTATTTAACTAAATCTGAAATATCGCGATATCTTTTACGATTTATGGTAAAATGAAAAATGTAGAGATTTTTAATATTTTCAAAAGTTTTTTTTAGCTTGCCTTCATGTTTTTCTGTTTGTCTGTTTGTCTGTTTGTCTGTTTGTCTGTTTGTCTGTTTGTCTGTTTGTCTGTTTGTCTGTTTGTCTGTTTGTCTGTTTGTCTGTTTGTCTGTCTGTCGGTGTCAATTCTTGCAATCTAATTTTGACCCACTTTCACTCATCCGGATAATTTGAAATTTTGCACTCATACGTTAGTCCGATGAAGTACAAGATTAACTCCGTCCTTTTACAGATAAGGGGAGATCCTTTAAGGAAAAAATCCCAGCTGGGGATTTTTGAGGTCGCTGAATCCGATTCTGGCCTTAAAAAACCCATAAGGATAACAGAAGATCCTGTAAGGATAACGTGATTGTCCTTTTCCTCAAATTTTCCGGGATTGGGAATGCCAGAATCAAAGTCAGCTACCCCAAAGATGACTTTAATTCTGGTAAAACCCCGAAAAGAGAACGAAAGGTCCTATAAGGATAACGTGATTATCCTTTTCCACAAATTTCCCGGAAAAAATCTCATTTGGTGGCTTTTGGGGCCGCTGAGTCCAATTTTAATGTTAAAAAGCCCGTAAGGATAACAGAAGGTCCTGTTAGGACAGTGTGATTATCCTTTTCCTAAAATTTTCCGGAAAATAAATTCATTTTGGCGTTCCTGGCGTCGCTAAATTCGATTCTGGAATTAAAAAGTATGTAAGGCTATCGTAACGTCCTGCTAGGATAATGTGATTATCCATTCAATATTGAATTTTTAAGCATCAAATACAAAATGAATAAAAAGGATAAATTAAAGAGAAAATTTAAAAAGGCTTTTATTTAAAAAGGAAAAAAAAATTTTGAGCACTGTGTATCAGAAATCAAAGCGAGATTAAGGCATAAAAAATAAAATAAATATTTGTCTCGCTTTTATGGAAATGTGACGTAGTGTTCTATACTCCGCGTTACAGATAGATATCCTAGAGTCTAGGACGGACTCCAGAGATGGATTCAGCAACCGCAAAAACCTCCATATAAAATTTTTTCGGAACTGTTTCGTTTGTATGACGAGGTTCAAAAACTTAGCTTTGCTATTTACGAGAAACGCATCTGCACAAAATTTCAAGTCTCTAGCTTAATCATTTCGAAAGTTATGGGGTTCACGGACAGCCGGACATGCAGAAATCAAAATCTTTTGTCACCCCAAACACATTTGTGTAGTTTATTTTTCTGTCCGACGATTGGTTCGGTATACTAAATGTAATATCCTTCTATATAATTCTCATATAGAGTATAATAATCCTCTTAGGAACACTCTAAACCAGATTTTACTGGGAGCCCAATAAAAAGGCAACCACGATAACTAACAGTAAAGTTTACTGTTCTGTCCCAGTAAATAAAATTTTTGTTGCCTCCAGTAAATATTGAATTGTATTCCCAGTAAAATTCTCATGCCGGAGATCTGGAAAGAAGTTGAATAACACTAATTTTTACTGGGAATCCTAGTAAAATTTACTGAGATCACAGTAATATCTGCACGGTAAAAAATCTTGGAGTAAATTCCAATCAAAACTGGATTACGCTGGACCTATATGTAATCTAATGGAAAATTCTAATCCAATAATATGGATTGGAAATTTTTATAGATTTATTTTTGGTTTAATTCAGTATTAAAATCTAAAATTTTGATTAAATTGTAGACATTTATGTTAAAAGTACGTAAGTTCGATACATAATAAAAATATCAGTTGTGGTCAACACAAAACTTTCTTCTACAAAATCTACGACCCTGCGCAATTTACGCTAGAGCCCTGTCGCGTTGTCAACCTAAGACGACCTCCCAATAAATTCTTGGTTTATTCAAAAATATCAAAAACGTACAAAATTTGAGATAACTTGAGAACGGTAAAAGATATCAATTTACGGTAAATGGCAAACATGTAGAAAATGTTAACATCTTTAATTATTCTTTTAACTGATTTGTCGAAAAACCGTTAGTTTGCAAATTATTCGCAAAAATATGATTTTTTACATATTAATGAAAATATCTCAATAACGGTAAAATATAACGGATAACGGTAAAAGACAAAATTGTGCAGAATGCCATTCTCATTAATTCTCTTCAAACATTCAGTCAGCAAAAACCCGTTAGTTTTCGAGATAATCGCAAAAAACTGTTTTTTTTGGAAATAACGGTTTATCTCGATAACAGATTGAGATATCGAGTTATAGCTAAAGACAAAAGTGTGGGAAATTTTATTTTCTCCAAGTTTTGTCATACTTAAGGCCACTAAAAAACGCGTAGTTTGGGAGTAAATCGAGAAAAACGAAATTGCGATTTTTGAAAAACCGCCATTTTGGATACTTCCGGTTAACGGATTTCCACCAAAAGTTGATAGGATCGTCCCATGTCAGGACCCAACATGCGTATAAAATTTCATGGCGCTAGCTATATTAGTTTTTGAGAAATCTTGTACACAGACTGACAGACAGACTGACAGACAGACTGACAGACAGACTGACAGACAGACTGACAGACAGACTGACAGACAGACTGACAGACAGACTGACAGACAGACTGACAGACAGACTGACAGACAGACTGACAGACAGACTGACAGACAGACTGACAGACAGACTGACAGACAGACTGACAGACAGACTGACAGACAGACTGACAGACAGACTGACAGACAGACTGACAGACAGACTGACAGACAGACTGACAGACAGACTGACAGACAGACTGACAGACAGACTGACAGACAGACTGACAGACAGACTGACAGACAGACTGACAGACAGACTGACAGACAGACTGACAGACAGACTGACAGACAGACTGACAGACAGACTGACAGACAGACTGACAGACAGACTGACAGACAGACTGACAGACAGACTGACAGACAGACTGACAGACAGACTGACAGACAGACTGACAGACAGACTGACAGACAGACTGACAGACAGACTGACAGACAGACTGACAGACAGACTGACAGACAGACTGACAGACAGACTGACAGACAGACTGACAGACAGACTGACAGACAGACTGACAGACAGACTGACAGACAGACTGACAGACAGACTGACAGACAGACTGACAGACAGACTGACAGACAGACTGACAGACAGACTGACAGACAGACTGACAGACAGACTGACAGACAGACTGACAGACAGACTGACAGACAGACTGACAGACAGACTGACAGACAGACTGACAGACTGACAGACAGAAAGACATTTTTTTAATATGACTCCAATCGACTCAGGTGTGATCGGGAAATGTTTTTTAGGCAAAATTAAGAGGTCGAAATTTTTCATGAATACAATACTTTATTATATAGATTTTCTTTTGAATAAAACTTATTATTATTATTATTATTATTATTACTTTATTATACTCCGTAGAAGAAAGTAAAACTGTTCAAATATGACTGCAAAAAAGGCTAAAATATTTTCAAAAATTCGCATGTATTACATTCCAATCCAAAATATGTATTAAGATTTCGTCAATATAATTTTTGGATTGAAAAATACTCCAGGATTTTTTGCCGTGTGCGTTTGTCGGACACTTCACTTACCGCTAGACTATGGAAGCCAATTGAGAAGTGGATTTTAAATATGAGTGACCTTTACGGGGGTGAAACAGAAAACGGGAAAAATATAAAATACTGAGAGGAAATCAGTGATTCCTAGTAAAAATTTACTGTATGTTTTAGTAATTTTGCTGTCGTTCAGTAAATTTTACTGGGAAAACAGTAAAAAAAGATACTGTTTTCCCCAGCAAAATCCCAGTAAAATTTCGCTGGAAAATTTACTGGGAAAATAGCGCCTGGTTTAGAGTGAAGGTGAATATTGAAAGTCTAAAAAGGGCCCTGAGGGTACGTAGCAGTACATTTCATTAATAAATTAGAAAATTAAGCACATTTTAAAGTAGTCATAAGAATGTCATAAGTGGCCTACAAATGCTCTTTGTTTGATGATTAATACTTTTCATATTTCCACATTTTATTAACAAAAGTAGTTTTATGAGTGATACTTCATATTAGATTCATCAAAATCCTTGTATTGCATTAAAAATGTTCAATTTTGCAGCAATACCCGGCCTTTTAAATGCGACGTATGCGGAAAAATGGGTCACTGGATCCACCATTGCTGCCACCACATGCCATTGACGGATAACTGCGCGTATGGTTAGATTGCAGAAGAGGACACAAAACAGTATGAAACAAAACCGAATAGAATAGTAAAACAGAACAGAAACATACGCTATATAATCTCAACTTAAAAGTAAGTCCTTAATCCACTTATTTACCAGAAACTTGTCTTTTTTTCGCGAGACTTCTCTATTATGCCACCTAATTCATGCATAATTCACACGAATAGAATCCAACGACAGTGGAATAAAGCGAAAAATTGTTTCACTAGAAAACTTGAGGGCTATCATAGTGTATAAACGTATGTGTATCCACTTTTAGATATGTCCCATTCATATAGCCAGGAATGCTTTGCAGCCTGAGAGCGGCTGATATGATATGAAACGGAAAAAATAGAACCGGAAAAGAAGGAAAAAAAATTGGAATATCAAGAGGTATGTTGAGATGAATTATATAATAGGAAACTTCCGTTCTTCTCAACATATAGCATTATGTGAGCTTAATTAAAAAGCATATGGTAAAGCTTCACGGTTGAAGTGATTTAGCAGAGGATTATGGCATATATCTAGTTAAGGAAGAAGCTGTACAAGTGTATCAGAAACATGAAATCCTGAGGAAAAAAAATATCTAAACGCTTGTCAACGGGCTGAGTGTAATTTACGAGTATGATGTCGGAGGATAACAGTCAATTGTGGCGAGTAATCTCAACAACGGTATTAAACTATGGTTTTTAGGTGTACTTAGCCTCAATACAGGTTGTTCGTTTTACTCGCGAAAAATCCATTTAGCAAAAATTTGAAATTTGTTTCTGTTAGAGGACATTGGTAGATTCAATTTAGAATAACCTTCAACCGAACTCTTTAACTCCCCCGTGTACTAAAAAAAATTTCTTTACATAATGCTATAACTTTTTATTTAGGAATATAACAATATTAAAGCAAAAAAGTTATGGGTAAACATACAAAAAACACAGATTAATCCACTTAGCGTAGAGACGATACTCTACTTACATAATCAAACCTCATATGATGAATATAAATGGGTATAAGGTTGAAAGTTTTTGTACAAAAACATTTGAAAACTGGAGAACTGATTGAAGTAGAAAGTTGAAATTTGGCACAGAACAGGTTTTTATCAAAAGATAAACCTCTTCCGAAAATGCGAAAAATTGAACCACCCTTCCTCCCATACAAATGGAACAGATTATAGGGATTTTCTCGAAAACGGTTAATAAAGGGTCTTTCAACAAGGACATAACAATTTCGTATTTAAATAAAACACAGAATAATGGAGATATTGGGCTGAACTTTATTCCAGGTTGTAAGCCAGATATAATGATCGAACGAAAGAAATTACCCCCAATTAGCCAATTACTAACAAAAGCTGCCAGCCTGGCAACTTCTTTGCTGAGTGAAGACAGCCCGTCGTTGCGGGTGCGGGGTAACTGAAGCGTCAGTTGTATTAGACCGCTAGAAGTAGAAAGTTCACTGACCCGAGGCTTCAACGGCTCCGCACCACGGGGGCGTAACGGCGGTTTGTCAACTAAATGGCGAAGCGACTGTAGCTAATAAAATAAATATCGTCGGCTAAAAGTGAAATTGTGCTAAGTCCATTATACCAAATTTGACAGAAGAGCAATAAAAAATCTTGTTAAATCATTTTAATTTTCATTTAAAGAAAACAGAGTCTCATTTAAAAAGTAATACTACATAACTCTAAAAATCTCTGTTGTACGGAATTTCTATATGAAAGTCACAAAGAAATTCAGAATGAACTATTTCGTTCTTGCTGCAAGACAATTTCCACCAGAAATTTTGATGTGAAATTTTGCAGAAACTTTTCATAAGGTTAAACTATTATGAGGTCACTCCATATCCAAGGAGCACAAAGTCCTAAGAAAATTCTCACGACCGCTTGAAGACATCGTCAATATTACTTTTCAGTTGCAAAGACTCTCTCCGGTCGTAAAACTGTCTGGTGGACTACAAAACAACTGGTTGTTGCGTAGTCGTAATTTGCATTATTTCGTAGGCCTAACGACTTATTACGCAACCATCGGACTACTTTTCAGGCCAGGAGGTCATCAATCCAACCTCCGTACGTAATTATGGGTCAACCTTACGACGGTCGTAACAAAGGTCTTTAAAACCACGTTACAACCGCTGATGGAACTTGATACCGACCCGGTAAATTATTATGGTCGTGAGGTGGTCCTAAAAACCATTCTGGGGACCTGAAAAGTCGTACCGCTCACTGAAAACATTTTCTCTCTTTCCAACTTTGACATTTATATGAATAAAATTTAATTAAATGCTGTATGGGCGCCACAAACGGCTCAAATTCCCAAATCAAAGAAAAGAGAAATGTCAAAATGATAATTGTCATTTTCCCTCTAAACCAGTGTTCTCGTTAATAAACTTTTCTAAATAAAATTTAGAAAAAATATTTAGGACTTCGACTTTTATTATCGTTTTCATTAGAACTTCTACTAGAATCACGCGCTGCATAATATTTGGTCCATATTATATGAAATATCAAACGAGTTGATCAATTTGAAACATTTTTAAGAAAGGCAAATAAAAACAATTATGAAAGTATTTTAAATCGAGCAAAATATAAAAACGGCAACCCAGTTATTTGACATAATGGAGGCAAAATATAAATTGAAACGAAATTATATGTATAAAAATCGAAATTTTAATCGGAATGTGTGCTGAAAAAACGTTTAAGTGACTAGTATTGTGTTTTCAAGATATTTAAGTGACATTTTTAGACTATTCGAGTAAAAAAATACTCAAATATTGTCGTGGGAAAAAAATTATTTAGTGCAAAAATTGTGTAAAAAGGATTTTCTGCAGGGCGCGTGAAATTTTACGAAGCATCATCATGATATTCGTCAAAATTTTGCAAGGGTTTGTCAATTTAAGCTAGAAAAGCTCCATAAATTCGATATTAAAAGTGCGTGTTTTCCATATCGTTTATAAAAATCATCGTCTTCTCGTGTCATTTAATTTCTAAGTTGTTTTCTCTTCAGGTTTATGTTTTCGCTTAACCAATATTAGTGTGAATTAATTTGTGTCAGCATTTTATGGTGAGAATTTTTTGTCGTTGTGTGGCATCTTTACTAATTTTTTCTCTCCCGGTCGTGAAAAGGGTCCTTGCAACCGACTTACGTAGGGTTTCGGCAGACTTATCAAAGTTCTACCGCGGGATATTCGACGTCTTCAGGCGGTAGCGGCTATTCGCCACTCAGTCGTATTTGGGTCGCCAGCACTTCTTCAGTACCACAATTTCAGACATAAGGACGGTCGTGAGTCATGACTTTCAGTCGGTTCGTGTGCCATAGGACTACTTCCCAACCGAAAAATGCTCCTTGGGTAGTGGACATGAAATTAGCAATGAAATGCTATAAAATATTAATACGAGCAAAAATGGTATGTTTTCATGTAAATTCTTTCTCGAAAACGGCTCTATAGATTTTGGAAAATTTGGTTTTTTACAGTTTTCAGGGACAAAAATGCGATTGCGCCAGGTCGCATTGTCGGTAAAATTTGTCAAGATTCTTTAAAGATAACGCGAATATCCTTTTTCTTTTTTTCTTACGAAAAATTACATTAGAGGGTTTTTAGATCCCGATTCTGATGTTGGACTTTCAAAATTCGAAACGAACGGCCCGTGATAATAGAAATATCCCCTCATTCCTTTTGTCTCGAACATCTGATATTTCCATTTCAAATCCGCTACCGGTCATAATGACAACCAATCTTTTATACAAAAAAGTTTAATTTTATATATTTTAAGTTTACAATTTCAACTTATCATCATAAATTGAATAGTGTATTATACTCGTAGGCACAGAAAATTTTTATATTCATTTAGAAAGCAAAATTATAGATATAAATTAAAGCTATAGAATAAAAATTTTGCATGAAATAAAATCCAGGCAAAAAAAGTTATTAAATGGCGAATTTTCGTTAAACAGAATGCGACGCACTTATTAAATCAAGACCTACAAAGCCCGAAGCAAAAGGTAACTTAATTTTTTGGGGATTTTCACGGTTTGTAAATAAATGATACTGAAATTGTGAAAATGATGAAAAGAAAGGTAAAATACGTGAAGGTTTTTTCTATCGTTTAACAAATTATAGGACCAACTATTGTTCAAAAATTAAGCTGAGATTAGTCTACTTAGTCGATATAAATTCAGGGCTTAAATAATTTAAGTTGTGTTTAAATTGCTAAATTTAGTTAGTGCAAATGGCATTAAATTGAATAATCCGGAACAAAGGTTTAGTTTCGGGATAAAATCCATTTATAGTGGCAGATACGTCCCGTACACCAAAATTGTTACTAGGTTTGAATTAGGGTTATGACGAATAATCCAAATAAAATATGACAACCTCTAACGTCATGGTTTACATAAATGCTGCTTGGGAATTTTTGATCTCACAAACCATTCCTAAACAAAATTCGAAATCTAGACATTTCTCTATCCTAAATTCGCACGCGTGTTTACAAACACTCAAATTGTCATTATTTCGCTGGTTATCAATTTACTTCAATTACTTCATGGTGATTAATCATATTTAAAATATAACGAAACAAGTTTTTTTAACTAAAAAATACACAATAAAATCATTCAATTCCATTTATATCGCGCTTCCTAGCTTATCAGTCATTTTTTATTACAATAATTTCTCTTTCATATCGACACGTAAACATTCTGACAAAAAAAAAAATACACATGGATACCTCGAAAACAAAACAAACTTTTCAGAAAATTAAGAGAAAAATTTAAAGTATCCAAACAACGAACATCAATTGTCACGGTTGAAAACAAAACTGATCAATAAGATGTGCCATTCAAAAAGCAATACTTACGTGTAATACTCGTATCAGGTAAGAAAGGCCTTTCAATCAAGATTGACATTCATTGTGGCCATTCAGATGAACAAAGATAGACCCGATTCGACAGTCGAAGTGACGGTCCGTCGAAGATTCGGTCCATATTTCTTTGAACAAGGGATCATCGAAGCAGAAATATTTGCCAGCAGCACGCAGATCAGGGGATTTCAAATGATTTCTTTAGCTTTTTTTCATTGACTTCAAATTCATTCAGCATCACCATCTCAGCAACGTAAGTCAAACAACATAGAAAGGAAGAGAATCCATCCAGAGGAAAGAAATAGATGGAAATGGACTTGAAATTATCATCGACATCCAGCCAACATCGAGACCAAACGACCGAGACCCATAATGTTCCGGCCGCTGGGTCAATTACCATTTCGTTCAGGCCATCTTCATTCAGTTTACTTCGGCTCAGTTTACTCACAGTCAGATTCGTACCGGCAATTTTGCTTTGTTCTACGAAAAATCATCTCTTAAAGTAGTTACTTTACCTTGTCAAAGACGATGCCAACCGGTGATAACTAGCCGAGGATTATGTCTACATCGTTTTTGACGTTGGCTCGTATAAGAGTTTATCCAAGAATTTACGTGTAGACGGGGCCAGCGGCAGCGTGAGGTTATAAGATAATCAACTTAGATGTGTATGACGTAATATCCGTCCATTGGAATTTCGAAAGTAATCACCTAATGAGGCGAAATGAGCGAGATTTAACTCTCCAGGTGGTAGATTTAAATGTGTCTGCTTATCTTTATGACAAGTGAATATCCCTGACAAAAAAGTGTCAAGCAAACACTTTTTCCACGGAAAATTAGATTTATCGATTCACACGAAAATATCGGGCAATAATTAGATAGAATTTGTTGTCCTGATTTTAGGAATAGACAGAAAAATTGAATAGTTTCACTCCCCAGTGGGGATTTAGAGCTTACTGAATCGATTACGTAATCGGAAAAAGTAATGACCATTGATTACTCGTCCAGTTACCACATCGATTACTTTTACTTAGGAATGTCCGCGAAAAGTAAGGCCTTACTAGCAGCTTTACATGTAAGCACTTTATTCATGCATTAGAAGTATGCACTTATCATTTAAAAAAAATATAATTCTTCATTTTTCATGGTTTACGATAGTAATAGTAGGTTTTTAAATGTTGAAAAACTTTTGCTCACCCCGCGATTCGAACCCGAGATCCCTGGGTTTGAAGTCCACTCGCAAACGCATACGGCCACCGAAGTCAATTAACAATGCGAGTTAAAACGTGAATGGTTTCTATCTCGTGTTTCAAGGCATTACTTTTTCCCATACACCCCATTACGTTTGTAAGGGCTAAGAATTTTTTTCACTGAGCAATTACTTCTTCCCTTACAACTCATTACATTTGTAAGAACTTTCAATTCTCTTCGATGAAAGCATCGATTATCCCGTAAGTGATAGCAAATTTCTGACTGAGACATTACTTTATGCTTTACAAGCCGTTACATTTGTAAGTTCTTACGGTTTTCTTCGAAGAAATAACCGATTATCAAGTAAGGGATGACAAAAGTTCCCATTGGGTCGCTTTTCGAATGATAGTAATTATTTAATAATATAATAAAGCCAGATAAAATTGAGACCCTATCGTGAACGACAAAAATTTTGGAATACGACTAAAAAAATATCCCTCACATTTTATTACAATCGTGAAAGTCGTCCATGGTATTTTAACTTTTGATGCTTGATTGGGAAATTGAATTTCGTCTTATTTTGGATGGCCTCTTTAGCAATAGTAGTACTCAATTTTATTTTAAGCTAGCTTGTGTGGATTAGTTGTTGACGAATTAATGTTAAACTAGTAAGATTTTCTAGCGTAGCAAAAATTTTATGTCATTAACATTAAAATTAATAATGTTAATGACTTAAAATTTTTGCTACGCTAGAAAAAGAAACCGACTTGAGAAGGGGGGCAGATAGAAACTTTCTGATCAATCTGTTTCCAGTAAAATTCTGAAGATGTTTGTGCATCTGTCTGTCGGCCTGTCGGTATGTCTGTCTGCCGGACTGTCTGTCTATTGGTCTGTCTGTCGGTCTGTCGGACTATCGAACTGTCGGACTATCGGTCTGTCGGACTATCGAACTGTCGGACTATCGGTCTGTCGGTCTGTCGGTTTGTCGATCTTTCAGCCTGTTGGTCTGTCCCTTTTACGTATCTTAAAGAATTCGTGAAACCGTTGACCCAGCGACTTGAAAATAAGTTATTTAAAAATGTTTTTTGTAAATAAGTTTTATGAAAATCATAGTTATCTGTCAACTTTTGAAAAAGTAAGGGTAGCCACAAGTGTACCCCCAACACAATTTTTTTTTTGAAAATGTACGGTTTTTCAAAAAATGTTGAAAAAAAATTTACATGAAACAATTTAAAAGATATTAAATTACGTCTATTTCATACGCAGGGCAAGTTTTGCTATGCTGCTTGCAGGTCAATCAAAAACAATGGGTTTTGATAAAAAAAAAAAAAAAAGAAACTCGTTGCCCTGCAGTTTTTAAAATTAATAGTTTTTGAAGATTTTATTTATTTGCCCTGCATTTCATATGTTGCTAGTTATTTTTTTAATGAGATTTTCCTTTTAAGTCATAGTAAGTAAGCTTTAGACTTTTTTTTTAAATTTTTCAGTGATTGGCATAACAGGGCCTTGATAATTGTTATATTGGGCTGTAAAATCAAATTATTCTGTGCCATGCTGGAATATGAAATGCCAGGCATTTTGCCCTGCGTATGACATAGAAGCTATTAAATTTTCCATATTTTTTGCTCTTTTGGTTTTTACAAATCTCTAATGGTTCTCCAGATAAACGTTTTTTGACAACGTTTTTTGAAAATTTCAAAATTGTGAAAAATGGATATAACAAAATTCAAAGGAAATTAAATTTCCTGCACTTTTCCCCTTTATCAGTTTTTACGTATCTTTCTCGAGATATTTAAAAAAATATTATTTTTTCATGTTTTTTCGGAAACTAAATATTGCAGAGGAAAGTTTGGTGTTGATCACAACTGATATTTTTGTTATATTCTTTAATCCATTTACTTTTTTATCATTTTTTTGTTGGCTCAAAAAATATCCTTTATTTGTTCAAAAAAAGTAAGTAGGATTAATAAAAAGTAAAAAACAGCAAATCAAATATCTCAATATACCGATAAAGTAATCTTCCAATGATTGTGTAGTGAAACCTAATGGTTCAACCACAATGAAGGCGCCAAGCGGCAGCGGCGACGGCGGGCGGCATGGCGCCGCCACACATACCGCCGAGCCAGCTACAATGATAGCGGCACCGTCGGCATATGCTTCTGTCAAAATTGGCACGTCAAAATTTATTTAATTCGTCCGCTAGTTCGCTCCATTTATTTTTCTTGATGTCTATCCTTTTATATTGAGGATGGGCCAAATCGTAGAGCATTGGATTTCCTTTCACGAACTCGATTAATTTTTTCTCCGTTGTCGGCATCTTGCGAAATTAAAACGTCGAAAAAAACGGCATAGAATGTGGCGCCGAATGTGGTGGTTGTCACCGAATGTGGTGGTTTTCATAGAACATTTTGGGCGGCGGCGGCAATTTTGACTTGGATTCAAACTCGGCGGCGACGGAAAAAGTGCGTTGCCGTTGCCGCTGTATTGTAGCAGCTCTCGTTGCGCTACATTAGTGCAAAAAAAACGCCGCCCGCCGCTGCCGCTTGCCGCCTTCACTGCGGTTGAACCATAAAGAGACATTTAACGTTTTTTCAGGGAACAACTTATGCTGCGTTTACACGATTGACAAATTTGTCATTTTTTTGTCATAAATTGTCATCATCGTGTAAATAGTATCATTTTTGTCATTATTTCTGTCAGAAAAATGACAATCTCTCATAAAAGAATGAACTTGTCCATTCTTTCATGACAGATTGTCATTATCTGTCATTCGTATAAACCCAGTATTATGCGTTTAATAGTAGGGACTACTCTATTTTAGGGTAAGATTTAGTACTATTACCACCTTTTATTTAAGCTTTTTTTTAAAGTTATATAATTTTTTATTGTATAATATTATTTGAGATTTTTTTATAGTTATCGATTCGGATCAAAAAGAATTTCGTCTGCGGCGCGTTCGTTCACATTTCATTTCTTATAAATTTATCACTGCGGTTTTCGAACGTAATCTTACAATTCTTAATAAGCATCTTTTTATGATAACATTTACGCCAACATTTTTTATACAATGGTGTAAATGGTACCTTAAAAAAACTAGCTGGCTAGGGGGTATGCCAGCGAAAAAGGTTGTGAAACTTTGCTCTACATATTTTTTTAACCCAACCCAGAAATTTCGGTAAATCTTAAAAATAATTGACCCTTTTTAAAATCCAACCTGTTGCCACTTGTCTCGAAACAGTAATGAAGTGACGAATTGACACAAAAAGAGGTCTAAAAGAATTCGATATAATTGATCACAGTTTAAGGCTTTTTTATAAGTCCATTATATTGAGACCAAGCCCAGTTTGAAGTTCAAGTTCAAGCAAAGATGAGTCGTCTTTCGATGACGGATAAATTGATTCAGAGGACCGAATCCGAAGTGTTCACAAATTGCAATGCTTTCTGCACAAAAAAGCAACGTCAGAATTAGTTTCGGCTTTTGGTTTTTGCAACCAGTTCACTTCCTCCAACCTTACATAAAACACAGAAAAACATTAATTTCGATACAACTCTGAAACCCGCTGACAAATTATAAGTTTATGTTGCATTCGCATAAAAAGTGTGGAAATTGTATTCGCCTAATGCAGTAATGATCCATTGACTAATTAGAAAATTTGCAGAATTCCAAATTCCTCAGGAGGATCTGCGATGCGAAAAAAAAATCTTCTTTGGAGTTAAATCTCTTCGGAGTAGGTACCCCATGCTAAATTTTCATAGATATTTTTTTGGCTCGTAATAATCGCCTGCATCTCCTGCAAAAACGAAATAGATTTAATTTACAGTTGCCAATATGTTCAATTTTTCGATTAAATTTCTTGTGATGGAGGAAGTAAAAACAGCACCAAATCAAATTTGCAGTCTCCGATGCTTAATGATTAATCCACTTCATCTAGATTGAGTGCTTTTCAAAGCTAGCGGCTAGTGTCCGACAAAAAAAAATCCATAACGTAGTGAGACGGTCAATAACTAGATCACGCCGCATTCACTCGTTCACTTTTCGTCAACCTGTCTTGATTGTAGTACACACAGTTAACTCCGTAAATATATGTTAGTCGAGGTGAGCGCCCAGTATCGACCTTCAAGACACCAAATCGAACAATCTCCCGGCGTGAGGATCCCGCTGTAATACGTCACTTCGTGCTCTGTATGACGATCAGTGAAAGTCTTTCCAATTGTAAGCGTTCACTGATTATAAGTTACAAGATTGGGGTATACCAACTAACCGTCTATCTGATCGTACCGACTTAAGCTGTTGCGACTTCTTATGCTTGCTTGGTGCATAGCACGCAAGACATGTTATCTAACTTTAACCAAACAATGTAAAAATGAAAGATTTGTTTCGTTTTTTTTTTCTTTTTTTGCTCGGCCTGTTTATAATTTTTGGCTGCTGTTGCGACTCCGGTTTGTGGATGAGGTACTGATGGGAATAGGTACCTACTATTACTTTTTCCGCGATGGTTGGAGGAATTACCAGGTGCTTGGATAAGTTCAAGTGCTCTCGTTTTTTTTTTCTACACTGCCCTCGATGTCTTATAAGACAACGAGTGATCAATGGATAAAGTGATCGTCGTCAGATCCACCATAAAACTTCGTAACGGCAATTTAATACAATTGCTTGTTGAATTTTTGGTAGTGGCAAATAAGTTACCTGTCTTTCTCTATACCTGGCACCTGACCTAACGGGCAAATTTTATGTAGTAGTCAGAAAAAAAATTCGGATTTTCCTTCACATCTTTCATTTTTCGGATATTTTCCGAATCTCTCTATTCACATGGATATAAAATGGGTGCAGAGATCGAAGAAAGCATCAAATCATCAGTTGACTTCTTTTGATTAACAACAACGTTTTCGCAGACCTTAAGTGGATACAAAATGATCGCATTTGTAAGGATTCGCATTGTGTGATGTGCAAGGATGTCTATCTTTAATAATTTTGGTTGTGATTTTCAGAAAGTACTCCTCGTGGTTGGACTCACGTGTAACAGCTCCTGGGGAGGAATTATCGAACACTCAGGGGGAGATGGTGGCGGCGGATTAGATGGGCAAGGAGGTGGCGGCGGTGGTGGTGGTCACGATGGCGGAGGTGGCGGAGGTTTCGAAGGACATGGTGGAAGCGGTGGAGGAGGCGATTTTGGCGGCGGCGGTGGTAGTGGCGGCGGCGGCGGTTACGGAGGCGGTGGCGGCGGTTACGGAGGCGGCTACGGCGGATACGGAGGTGGATTCGGTGGTGGCCATGGAGGAATAGGAGGTGGTATTGGCGCGTCAGGAGGTGACGGCGACGACGGTCATGGGGGAGCCGGAATCGGAGGAGGAAGCGGCGCAGGATACGGTGCGGTATATGGTAGTTACAGTAGTGCGGGACTAGGCGGGGGCTACGGCGGCGGCGGCGGCGGCGGTTATGGCGGCGGCGGAGGTTATGGCGGCGGCGCCGGTTATGGCGGCGGCGGTGGTGGCTTTGGAGGAGGTTTCGGAGGTGGCCACGGAGGTGATGAAGGCGGATTCGGTGGAGGATCTGGAATCGAATCATTCGGGGGTGGATACGGAGCCGCATTCGGAGGTGGTCATGGAGGTGGTGACATTGGAGGACAAGGTTTCGGTGGCTCAGGAGCAGGCGGCGATCATGGTGGTTTTGAAAGCGACGGAGGCGATGGTGGCTTCGGAGGGGGTGGTTCAGGATTCGGAGGAGGTGGTTCAGGATTCGGTGGAGGCGGCGGATTCGGAGGAGGAGAAATTCACACCCAAGGACAGGCGATTCCCGTTAGTCAGCATGTTCATGTCACCCGCCCCATTGCAGTTCCAGTGTACAAGCGAATCCATATTCCGATCAGGAAGCCAATCAGCATCCCCGTACCACATCCCGTGATCATCACTGTCCCAAAACCTGTCCCGATCCAAGTGCCCGTCACACAACAAGTGCAAGTTCCGGTCCACAAAGAGCTCAGAATTCCAGTTGAACGAGTCATCCCTTATCCAGTTGAAAAGAAAGTACCGTTCCCAGTGGAAAAACACGTTCCATATCCGGTCGTTCGGTACGTTACCGTGAAAGTACCACATCCCTATCCAATCAAGGTTCCAGTTGTAAAAACGGTCATCCACAAAGTGAAATCCGGTGGCTGGCACTAAGGATATCTGGAACGCGAGTGCAATATTTTTAAATGTTGATCGTTTTGTATTTTGTAGAAAAGTTGTTGTTATTGTTGTTATCCTCTTTATTATATTTTTAATTTTAACCAATTTAAAAAAAAATGAAAAATTCAAATAAAAAACATAAATTAATATATCCGTATTTTTTATATCCCAATTTTAATTTCGCAGCTTTTGCTTCAGGGTTGAAAAACATAGACAACCATATAGACGCGAGCATAAAAAGGAGACGTCGGAAAGCAATCAAAATGAGTTAAAAAGGGGTTCACTTGGCATGACATACGTTTACTTTTAAACGAAAACAATGCAATCCTTCACAGTAATATTCCAGGGATGTATATGAATAATTAGTTCCCCTGGGAAATCGGTTGAATAATAGGAGAATATTTGAGATTTTGCTGTTTCAACAATTTTCAACTTAAATTGATTAACTCGGTGCCGGGATTAAGGAATGGAGTGTATACGGTGGGTGAAAGCGTCTACTTAAATGCCTTAAAAGTATCTTTGTTGGAAGTATACATAAAATAAAATACTTTTCATGTTCATCGTCGTCATAGCACTTGGTAATATGACGTTTGCGTTTTTGTATTACATTTGATGGCATAAATATAAAATATATTTTAAAATACTTGTCTACATAAATAAGATATGTCGAGCCAAAGTATGTATACTTGAAAACTTTAACGTAACGTCAAAGCGGGTGCGTTAGTATAATATGTTTGCCTATGTATGCTATAAACTTTTGTGGAAAAAACACCCATACATAAACATTACAACGAAATTATGCAAAATAAACGGAGTATGAAAATGACGACGCAAGCAAACTCTAAATAAACAAAACTTTGGAGAATAATTTTATTGTTCTTGCGTTTAAACTTATTTTCTTTTTGGTCTGAAATGATTGTGGGGATTGATTTGATTCTAACTGAATTTTCCGTGAATAAATTCAATTTATTCAAATTCTTCATAAATTTTACACATATATGGATGTTAAATTTGCTGATTCTGTAATTGTATAATTAATAACATTTTTCGTTTATATTTCATTAATTAGTTTCATTGTTATAAATCTAAAACATGTAAAACAATTAACTGATTTAATGCTAATTCAATTAGGCAAAATTAGCGACTTGCATTTAAATTAACTATAAATGGTAATAATATCATTAAAATATAAAATGAACAGCGTACGGCAAAATGAAATACTGATTAGGTACGTCAAAATAAATTTATGATACGATTCCTATATGGGTTTGATACGATCCCTATGTGGGAGGATGAAAATTTTTTTTCGTCATTCTAAACACACATTTGTGTGCACTTTTATGAAAAAAGTTTATGTACAATTTTGACTTTCCTCTGCTATAGAAAGAAAGTATTGTATTCTTGACGGTGACCGACTCGAAAACGGGGGTAGATAAAAATCACCTGATCAGCACGAAATCCGTTTCATGCAAAATTATGAGGATGTCCGTGCATTTGTCTGTCGATCTGTCTGTCTGTCTGTCTGTCGGTTTGTTCGTTATACGTGTCTTGACTTAACATATTTTTAAAATGAGTTTTACGAAAATCGCAGTTTTCTATCAACTTTTGGAAAAGTAACGTTACTCAAGAAACAATTTGTAACCGTGGTTACAAAAAAACCTTCAATTTAGGTTACATTTTGGTTATATTTTAGATGGCTTCCGATTAAACACGCCAAAAACGGTTATTTTGAAACCAGCTTCTAAATGGGGGTTTCTTAAACGTTTCTGAAAGGTTACAGAAACCAAATCCGAAACTTTTGAGTTTTGTTGCCATGGTTTCAAATACGTTTCTTAACCGAAATGTAACCTCAAATTGTTACTTGGGTAGCTATGACTAGAGAGCCTTTAACCTAGAGAGTGGCCATGCTACCTTAATAGACTGTGCTACTGAGTAGGACAGTCTATTAACTCTAACTGACCAGCTTTTTCTCCAGATTAGAACAGTCTGTAAACAATTTTTCAATTTATCAAAACAACTATGAGTTTCCAAATTTTTTTGATACCTCAAACATGCTATTTTTACATATATTAACCACCTTCAGTTATTTTGGCAATTATTTATAACAATGAATCAAATTTTTAAAATTTTTCGCGCTCGTTTTTCAGCTCGACGGCCATTTTTAGATGTCCCCATGGCCACTCTCTAGGTTATAGGCTCTCTAGCTATGACGGGTAACTCCCATACATTTTTTCTTTAAAAACAGGATATTAAAAATTTCTCGAAAATTAAGGGATATTCATTGCTTCCCTTAATTTTCGAGAAACTTTTAAAATCCTGTTTTTTTTTAAATGTATGGGAGTATAAAATTTTCTACATTTTTTGCGGTAACAGTTTTGACGTATCTCTACCGGTACTCAAAATATTTCAAAAAGTTTTTTGAAAATTTGCAAATTTCTTTTTGTCTTGTGTTTATACGTGTCTAGTGGATCCATAGAAACCAAACGTTTTTATTTCATTACACACTGTATGGAAACCGAAAATATAAAATAGAAACAAATTGCAACTTTATAATCGTTTAATTATCGCAAAGTAATTCAATTCTGTTTTCATAAAAAAAAATCTACAATAATAAAAAAAATAAAACATAACAAAAATTAACAAAAAAAAAAAATACTAAGAAAAACAAAAAAAAATAGTCATTCTAAAATTCAAACACAGCTTACCTAATGTAGAGATAATACCTTTCTTACATAATCAAACCTCATATGTTTTTATTAAAAAAAACATTTGAAAACTCGAGATTTAATTGAAGTAGAAACATAGATATACTAGATCGCTCGATTTGCTGTCGCAAATGGTCCAGTTTCAATACAGTACAGTGAATCAAAACGAGTCAAGTAAGAGCAAGATAACCGTATGAAAATAAATATAGTCCTCTCGTCTAAACCGTGAGCTGTCAAAGGAAAATAGACTTTCGGAATGGTGTTGGCGCCTAAAGTTATTTGTTTGCGCCTAAAGTTAGTCTCAAACTTGTGAAATTTGAATTTCGCGGCAGACGAAATTTGAATTTCGCGACCTTATACAGTTCAGTGAATGCGTACAAGTACGATAAAGAGGGAAATACTTTTGGGACCATTTTTCAGCAGAGCTTTGTATGGTGACAGTTGTTCTATGTTATATAGTTCTGTGAGTAGAAAGTTGAAATTTAGCATAGAACAGGTTTTTATCAAAAGAAACATGAGAAAAATGACAATTGCCAGGGGCCAATCGTCAAATTCCCTATATTATGACAGACATTAAAAAATCTATTTGTATGGGAGAGGGGGAAAGGTGTGATCCGATTGGATTTTGATATTCTAAACAGAATTTACCTTCATAAATATTTTAGTACGACTCACCCTTTTCGAGACAATAGAAAAAAAGTATTCCATTTGTATGGGGGAGGGGGGAAGGAGTGGACCGACAGGATTTTGATGTGTGGGTGAGTTATGTAAAATCCTATTCTAAACACATTTTATCTTTAAAAATTTTTCAATTTGACTCACCGTTTTCAATAAAATTGCAAAAGACTGTTGACTGTTAGGGGGAAGGAATGATTCAAATTGGCCCGTTCAAGAACTTAGCCTAGCCATTTACGAGAAACGTAACTAAAGAAAATTTCAAGTCTCTAGCTCAATCCTTTCGAACGTTATGGTGTTTACGGACGAACAGACGGACAGACAAACGGACGGACATGCGGAAGTCAAAATCTTTTGTCATTTCTGATACTCTGGTGTAGTTCATTTTTGCTCGACGATTGGTTCGATGCGTTACAAACGGTATACTAAATCTAATATACTCCTATATGATATATCATGGGAAAAACTTAAACACCCTTTCCCTCTCCCAATATAAATGCAAAAGATCTTTGGAAGCTTTTCGAAAATCGCTCTTTTTTTCGAAAAATTTGTGTAGATAAAAAGTGTTTAGAATATTTTTCTACAATACATAACTCTGCCACACACCAAAATTGAATCTGATCACTCCTTAGCCCCTCTCCCATACAAATGGAAAGTATTTTCACGATTATTTTGAAAACGGTTCATTTTTCCTAAAATCGCGTCCCATAGGGTACGATAACAGCTAATGGGACGATAACAGATTTCGAATACAAAAAATTGTGTCAAAATCGGATAAGATTTACTGGTAGATGTCGATCTTTCAAATTTAATCATATAAAGGGTCTTTCAACAAGGACATAACAATTTTTTTTATTTTAATAAAAACGCAAATTTTTTTTATGATCTGGCAATGTTAAAACTTCAGTCAAGGTTCACATTTTTTATTTTTAAGGCTTTTTTAGATTTACATGCCACACAGCTGGTGAAACAATTGATCTATTGAAGGAGAAGTTCGGTAATCGTGTAATACATATGAACGAACACAAGAACAAAAACACACATATCCAGACATATTGCAGACTTATTGAACTGAGTCAATGGGTATATGGCCTGGAAACGTGCGAGGTTTCATCAATGACAAAAAAAACTCGTGAAAAGTATTATTCATGTAAAAAATCATTGCCCACCAAAAACGACTTTTTTTTGCATAGCCAAAGATATTGTATTTTAGGATATGCTGATGATTCTGAATCGGACTTTGTTTTTGCCAGTTTCTCTCTACTTCTGAAGATACCAAAAAGAAACTATTTTCGATAACAAAAAAGTAGGATTTTTGAGCGATTAAATTTGGGCTCTGTGTACAGCTTCTCGTTTTCCACCTGCCTATTTACTGCCCTAGTCATACATACCCTTTGTTTGTACGAAGTATTGATTTTTAAAGAATTAAGATATCTTGTGCATGTAAAATTCACATTCCCATTTTTTACTAACTACTAATCCACACCTGCCATGAATGCCGTCAGTGTCGCTGTTACGTCTGATGTTATGTCTAGTGAAGATTGAAATGTCAGCTGTTACGACAGAAAAGTCTAACATTTTTTGCTGACATCTTTGCTAACAGAAATCGTAACAGAAATGGAATTTAAGATGGCGGATTCTAATTTTTCACGTGCAGAGATGCTCCGTTCTATAAACGAATGCTGTTTAAAAGTAATTTTTACAAAGAAATGATTTGAAAAAGGCATCGTGGGAGCAGCTGGAGGCCGAATTTCATTTTAGTGCGGAGATTTTAAAGAAAACAGTGAAATCACTGAGATCGTCATATTTACTACTCAGTTGTTTACTGCTCAACGCATTTCTGGAACTGAAACGTCATGCCAGAATCAGCAGCCCACCTACGTCAAAACAGAATTTTCTAATGACATTTATGTTAGCAGTCCTGTCAACGTTTCCGGCAGGTCTGGATGGCGTGTAAAAGGTAATTTTTTCTTCTTTCGTCGAAGAACCTCTCTATACATTATGAGACTTGTTCTAAAACCGTGTTGTACAACTTGTTGTGGCGGAGGCAAAATCAACAGGGTTTTGATTTTTGTCGAACCTAAAATTTGATACTACAACCGGCCCATACACGATCCAACATTGCCTACAACCGAACCAAGTTGTACAACAAGTCTCATAATGTATGGCCGGCTTAAAAGGAGGAAATCTCTCGATCCTGCATGCAAGGGGGGTGGTAACATTTTTCTGAGGTTTTAAAACTGCACCGCTAAAACATCCTAATGTTTTCATTGAAATGTAATCAAGAAATTATTAGACGGTTTCAATTAAATTTGGACAATTTTTTTTGAACCACTTGAAATCAAATATGAATCTCTCATAATGTGTAACCGCCTTTGGAGTGTAAATGTTGAAACATAAAATTTGTTTTCTATATGGCAAAAGCACTTAAAATAGCTTCTTAAACTTGACTAACCTTGATACGCAATAATCTCGTAAATGTCTTTAATGTAGCGATAAGAAAATTGATACGTAGGTATTTGTGTGTAGCATTATTCTAATAATATATTTTACTGTCTATATACGTATGTATACGAATTCAAATCCATGATTACCGGTAAGACTTTATAATCCTTTTAGTCTATCCGCCCATACCTCCTGACTACTGGTAAATTTCTTTATACATTTCGTACATTTCATCTCTTAACAAAATGAAATTTTCATATGGATGTTGGTTGATTATATCACATAGCAAATCTGTCTCCGATCCTTCCGCAAATTGTAAAATGTCTTCGAGTTCACTGACACGTGAAACATCCTTTTACGTCAGACGTCAGTATTAAATGGCATCTGCTGGTATGTCTTAAGACATATTATTCGACATTCGTATATTCTTATAAATATACTATATGTATATAAAAAAAAGTTTCGTACCATATGGATATTAAAACGATGTAACGGACATAGATGTGATCGGATATCTTTATATATCATGTTTGTATGTCTAAGTATATGATTAGATATATTCATGGCATACAGAAATAATGTAGAAGAAGTAAAACTTGTAAAACAGATTTCAATTGAACATCCGACTTAAAAGCAGAACACAATTATCTGCAAAGAGAAAAGCTAAAACTTGTTATCTTTGCTCAACATAAGTCCTCATCATCATCAGCATCATCACAGCTATTGTAGCTGAGCGATGGAAGCGTTTCAACACTGTACCATTATCCTTATTATTCGCCTTGTCGTTTCTAAATATGCGCCAGCAGCCACCGCCACTACTATCACCATGATCATCATTTGAGTATTCTTTGGTGTTTTTTGTTTTTTTTTTTTTTTGCTTTTTGTTAAAGAAATTTGGCACCAACAATCATCCGCCCCATATGATACCAAACAAACTCCAAAAATAAAAAATTCATTTGAATCTTTTGCATTCGTAACTCGTTAAATTGGCACACATTTATTTATTATAAGGATAAGGATTCACAGTCGATTTACGGATATCTTTATACTATATTCATGGATTAAAATTCTCTATTGTGAAAGCACTCACTGAAATTGTGTCACTACTAATTTTCCGCATACCAATTTTGTGAAAAAAAATTTTTCGTTTTACCTTTTTTTATACGTATATAAGAAAGATTAAAATCGCTTGAAAAATTGAAAACGAACGGAGCCTTACACGTCCCCGGGTGATATACCCATCGACTCAGTTCGATGAATCAGAAACATGTCAGTGTGTATGTGTGTGTTTATATTAGGAATTTGTAAGATCGATGTCTTTCAGAAAACTTTAGCCAATTTGGAGTGGTCCATAGAATGCTATGGAGCGCAACTTTGAAAAACTTCTATTGAAATCATAAAAATTTGTTCCAAATGGATCTTGATGCATGAAATAGTTATGTAGAATCTTATTCTACAAAATATGTTTCAAATGTTTTGTCTTAAAACAAAGAACTGTTTCTGAAAAATTAACGAATATTTATGCAGTTTTTGCTAAAAATGGTTAAAAAGTTAAGACTTAAAAAGTAATTAAGCAGTAACGGTAAGTTGTAAGGGTCTATGCTAAAATTTATGATCCTTTTTTTCGTTGTTTTTTTGAACGTAACAGAACATAACAACATAACAGCATCGCATTTGTTAAAATAATTTGTTTAGTTCAAAGTTGTCTGTATTCATGACGGAGACCGAGTCGAGAACTGGGGCAGATGGAAAGTTTCTGATCGGTACGAATTTCGTTTCATGCAAAATTATGGGGATGGGGAGGTCTGTCGGTATGTCGGTCTGTTTCAAAAATAAAAATAAATAGTTTTTTTATGTAAATATTTTTTCCGGAACTATATATTGCAGAGGAAAGTCTTGTGTTGATTACAACTGATCTTAATATATAAAAATGGATCTTTGTTTGTCTCTCTGTCTGTTTGAGATTACAAAACTCAAAAACTACTAGACCGATTTTTACGCGGTATTTTACAAAATGATCTGCGTTGCCAGGAGCAGGGTTTTAGCTATGTTAGATTTTCAAAATTCGAAACGGAAAGTCCTGTAAGGATAACGCAAATATCCTTTTTTATTATAATTTTCGCCATTAATCCTGCTCAATAGAAGGCTGAAAAGTTTTACTCGGGGGTTTTCGGGGTTGCTGATCACGAATCCGGTGTTAGATTAATTCGCAGCGGAGAGTCCTGCAAGGATAATATTTCGCTCAAAAGTTTTTGAGTTCTTTCCGGTTTTATTCGTATTCTAAAACTTATACAAAAAACTTAACCCGGCAACGACGGGTATGCAAGCTATTGGTTAATAATTTGAAAAATATTTGGTTTTCTTGAAATGAAATTTTTATATGAACAAACGATTGTACCGAATTTCTCATGGCGATTGATTGCATGTTTTAAATTAATTCCATTGAAACAATGTAAGGAAAATTTTTAAGGACGCGTCAGCCAAGTTTTGTGCTTAAAGTCTAGCATGGACCATTTTTAGAACAACTACTAAACTTCGGTTGAAACTCGGAAATTTTTTTTCTTGAACAAAATATCTGATAAACTTTCCAGAACTTGCTTCGCTCCTGACCGTTTCGCGGGGAGGGGTTTTTGGGGTTCCTGAACACGAATCTGGTGATGAAATTGCCAACGAAAGCTCCTATAAGGATACCCCAAATATATTTTTTACCATTTTTCCTCGAAAAAACTGGCAATAAGGGGGTTTCGGACCCGCTGATCACGAATCTGGTGTTAGAATTTTAAAATTCGGAACGGGAGGTTCTAAAGCTAAAGACAACGATTTTTTTCAAAAGTTTTTAAGTTATTTCTTTGTTTTTTTTTGCCGCAAGAAAATTTTCACAAAAAACTTTTACCCGACAACGGCATGGCGGGTATGCAAGCTAGTTTAAAATATAAATCCAGCAAAAAAATCCTGAAATGGTCATGGTTACCGTATGCAATTTGATCTCCTTGAGAAGAAAAAAGCTATCTCAGCCTTTTGAAATTTGAATTGCATAAAATATCTTGCTAAATTTCATAAAGGTTAAAATTTTGCATTGTGTACTTTTTAATAAACACCACACACTAAAAAACTAGTTCTCACTTAGATTTTGCGGTATTAATGAGAGGGTGTTCTTTCATCTTAAACCTGTCACATAAGAACTAAAGTGTTTAATGAGCGTAATTAGTTGCGAATATTAAATGCAATTTGCTAAGCAATTTTCTTGCACAAGTGGTGTTTTCGGAATATTTATCCTCGTCATTAGCATCTTATGCTACAAAAATTTCCATATACAGACATATATATATGTATTTCCAAGCAGAATGATGACGGTATCTATGATTAATTTTATCAGAGTTTAGTTTTCTAACTATAATTTCGCATACGGTGGTGATACCATATCGAAGCAGATCTCAGTCGGTATGAACAAGTAAAATGAAAACATTTTTGAAAATCGATAAAATGTTAGGAGGAACCTTCAAAAGCAGCCACGCATTGTGCAAGTGCTTATGCAGATACATGCTTTCGTACATAAACTAACATTTCGCAACTAACATATTTCTATAATTACGAATAAATTGTGCCTTGTACTCACATATAAAACAATATATGTATATTTTCGTATCATTTTATCACATTATGAAAACTCAACGTAAATTTCAAAGTTTTAATTAAGTTTGTTTTGAGATGAGAAAACTTTGCATATCTAGATACCAAAACATATCTGTTAATATAAGAAAATTTTAGGCTGTTGAAAAGCTTTCAGTTTTTGTGACTTTTGATCTCTTCAGTAAAGTAAGAGAGACAATTGCCAAAAAGCAATCAAGGCGTATTATCTGTTCTAAAAGCATGAAATTAGTAAAAAATACTAAAAATTCAATTTTTTAATTTCCTCTAGAGTCGGCATTTTTTTTAGTTCATGGCGAACAGAAGAATGGGTGGTTCTATGGTGACCATACTTCCTGAATTAGCAAAGACAGTCGCAAATTTAAGCATGTTGTCCCGGTGGTTACGAAAACTAAACTTTTTTAAATTCAGTATTATAATTCACTCATATTCATTTTACCAACGAATTTTCATTTAGGAGTGCAAAAAAATCGTTAAAAAATTGCCTGCATTAGTTTTCCATTATTGGCGTTTTGATCATTTCACTTTCTTCAGAGGTTTAGGGGGGGCAGCAGCTGGGACAGTATACAGAGAGGAAACAGGTAGATATTAGTAAGCGAAAATTTCTCATGAGATCTGACCTCTCCATTGGTGAAAACTGGATCCGAATCCCTTCAGAAATTCTGCAGATAGTAAGAGAGACCTTTTCAGAGCGAGGGGCGGGTGTCGATTTAAGTAGATGATTTTTTTTTCTTAAGGGAAAACCTTTCTAATGAAAAAACCCGTATCGAAATTTCGTTTACCTAGAATATAATTATGTTAATTCCCCTAAATTCCCCTAAACATAATTATACTCATTGTGAGCAAATTTTAAAATTTTGGTTATAGCCACAACATTATGTTTATCTCCAACAAATTATGTTTGCTATACAACTGTTTTGTGGTGTTTTTCTGGAAGCTAACTCCTGTTGGAAACTATATGTTTTCCCTTCATTATACCTTCAACTCTTCTTTAAAAGCGCTTTTACTGCTGAAACTACTTTTTATTTTCATCTACAGTTTTCTTATGTACTGAGTTGATCAACGTTGCTTCATTTTTAATGAATTTTAACTGTTTATACCCGTATGGTGAAACCAAAGGGTATACTAACTTTGCCTTACCATTTGTAACGCCAAGATCCCGTCATCACACACCAAAATGAATTACACCAGTATGTTTCGAAAGATAAAAAAAATCGAATTTCGAATGTCCGTCCGTCCATCCGTCTGTGGCGCCGATTGCGGGCGCACAGATTGAGCTAGAGACTTAAAATTTTACGCAGATTCGTTTTTCGTCAAATGTAAGACTAAGTTCGTTAATTGGCAAAAATGGACCATTAGGGGGGGGGGTGCCCCTTATACGAAAGAAAACGTTTTTTGCGAATATCTCAAAAACAGTGCATAGAACAAAAGTTAGTTAGGATATGATTCTACATAAAACACCCATACATCAAAATCCGATTGGAATAAATTTTACAGAAAATTTTTGAAAAGTTTGACTTCAAAGTGGAACTTTGATACAACTTTTGATACAACTGCCGTTCACTTACACTTCGAACAATGCCATACCACCATACGGGTTTTCAATAATTGCCAGATTGGCAATTATAGCTTTTGTTATGTTTTCATATATGATTTTAAACATCTAAAGTGTGAGTTTGAGTAACAAATTTTTCCAGGCTCGCGAACGCATTACTCGGTTCAGCATCTGTTTATATGAAAAACCTGTTTCGGTTTGTGAACGCTTCTAAGAAACTGATATCCTTCACAAACTGACGTTCCACCATTGTATAGTTTTTTTTTTAATTTATAGATATTAATGTTTTTTTACAAAACTATGTTATTGTGTCGTAATATGAACGCTGAAATCCTTTAATGTTATTCCTTTTAAAGTTATGTATGAAAGCACGCAGTAAACCATGCAGAATCTACACACATGTTTTGCATCAAACATTAAATTGCTCATTGGTATTCAATAGCTCAAAAGTTGCTTATTTTGATTGCGTGAGTGTTCTAGAACAATCAAAAATTCAAACTTCCATAGCTTTATGTTTTTTTTTCATCTATCCATAGATATATATATATATATATATATATATATATTAACTTTATATATAAATATTGAATGTATATATAGGTGTAGGCAACATATATGTTTGTAATGTAGAATTTGTACACTTCCTGTTCCTGTAGTGACAATTTTTCCCATGTTTTCAGCGATTCTAATGCTGCTGTTATCGCGCAAACTTGTAAAGTCGGAAACAATGAAATGTAGAGACGAGAATTATGTTCATCTGTCACATTAGAGCTGGTTTTTATCCCTATATGACGACATAATGTAACATCATGTCTGGGAAAAATATTATGAATAATTCTCTCTTTTCGACCTAGACTTTAGAGATTCCATATTTTTCCCCGGAATGCGGATTTTACTCAAAACCGCTCCAATATATGCGCCCTGACTATCCGTTAGACGCATAAATATGTATATGACGTGTAAAGAACGATATCGAACAAAAACTCTATAGGCACCCCCTCTAGTTCAGTTGTTCTGGAATTTTTGACACTTTGACATATTACAGGGATGTTCTGGGTTTCTTTAACAAAAAAAAAAGAAAAAAAGAAAAAAATAAAAAAGGTCCCTTTACTACACTGGATTCTATCCATGTGGGTCTTTGCCTATACCTTTCCATAGAAAATTTAATGCTACGGCATATTTAGCTATACGCTGTGCTTTTCGCACATTGAACAGTATCGAACAGGGGAATAATGGAAACTTATGTTATTCCCAATATTGCTGAAATCCTACCCTTCAACCTATACTCATAGAGAGATACTATAACACATTTTTACTTATACTTGAGTATCAATTCACTCATAATACAAAATAATCACAAATATGCCGAGGGATATTTATATGACATCATACGCGGCAGACCAAAATGTTTGTATACATTTTTAATGGACCTTATTCTTCCCTTCAAACGTTCAGATTTGACGAATTACCTTAGATATTTTGCTTATCCCACCCATTACTGGGGAGATATTTCTTCGTTAAAATTGCCAGCCAAACAACATTTATGTACATATATTTATAATATTATTGCTTATCAAAATAATATATTATGGATGTGTGGATCCTTCAATATCTACTTTAGATCAATGGTTAGCATTTTTATTTTTGGGATTTTCATGCTATTTAAAAATTGAATGCCTCTTATGATTGAAAGATGTTTTTGGGAACAGAATAAAGTGGAAAAAAGCCCTGCCAGACTGGTCAAAATAAAAACTTTTATTTTATTTTTTGAAATATTGAAGAAGCGGTTTTAGTTTTATTTCGCTGTCAGATATACATATTCTGTTCTATTAGAACTTGACATGTAAAAAACAAAAAGTCGAGTTAGAATATCTTTCTCAAAGTTTTAAAAATAACAACTTCTGTCTTTTAAAAATTGACGATCTCAAATAGCTCAGCAATAGCCCGCCACCCCCGTCGACAGAAAAGTAAAGTTGTATTTGTGACCCACTAAAAAATTGAAATCCCTACCTTCCGACATCCCAGTTTTCAGGAAAAACATGGATATTGCTAGGAGAAACTTTACAAAAAATTTGCAAATGAGCTTCTGTATTCAAATTTCATTTTCACTGTTTTTTCCAGGATTCTTATCATTTTCTAAGCTAACCAGAAAGCACAATATCGTTCTGACTTTTTGGTGCTTTAAAAATCTGAAATATATTTTATTAATTCGGATGTATTTCAACTCATCCTGATATTGTACTTTTAAAATCGCAGCACTTTCAATTTTTCCTCATTTTCGACGAACTTAACAACAAAATAGTAATTTATTCCCAAAAAATTGTCGATTTTGATTATTATACAATTTCTATTAACGCTTTCAATCTTTTTGTTACCATACGGTAACATTTACTAGATTAGCTTAAAAAACCTCGAAGTATCAAATTAATATCTACAAAATTATTTTAATTTTAAGAATTATGAGAAGTTTTGTGGAATTTGTTTATTTAAGTCATAACAAACATTAGTGGAAATTAGGTGTTGCCATATGGCAACAAATCCTAGAAATATCCTGAATAACCCAAGGGCCATTTTTTCACAGAAAATATTTTTTAGTCCTATAAATATTAACAAAGATTGATTTTTTATATAGCTATTTCGAAAATCGTATACTGAATGGGTTAAGTTGATTTGTCGCGACCTGGGTACCTACCTACCTATACCTATGTGTCTATCTCTGGAATCTTTGGAACCTTATATCTCCGAAACTATGCATCCTAGGAAGATTAAATTTTTGTCACCTTGCATAGTTCCGGTGACAATTCAAGCTTATACCGCAATTACGCGCAAAGCGGCGCGGCGCGGTGACAGATGGTAGTAGAAACTATAGGTTTATATGAGTTGGTTTATAATTGCGCGGTGACCAAACGCGAAGAGTAGGTCTAGTTTCTACTTTCAGACGCGGTTGGAAGCGGTGACAGTTGTTTATGTTTTCTGAGTGTTGTTGCAAATATTTTTATCAAGTAAAAACATGAAAAATAACTTTAAAACGTATTCGAAAAAGAAAATGAAACGGAAAAATTAATAATCTTTAAATTTTCTGCGATTTTTAGGTTATGAGAACACAAATAGAGCTGTCACCACGCCGCAACCGCGCCGCGTAATTTCGGTTTAAAAATGACTGCGGCTGTCGCCCTGCCGCTCTGAGCTAACCGCGCCGCGCCGCTGCCGCACCGCTCCAATTGTGCTACCAGCTTCAATATTTTTACTACTCCATCCTTGTAAGGATAATGGAATGTCCTGCAAGGATGACGTAAATATCCTTTTCCCGTCTTCCCATGGGAAAAATGGGACTAGGGAGTTTTCGGGGTTGCTGATCACGAATTCGGTGTTAGATTTTCAAAATTCAAAACAGAAAGTCCTGTAAGGATGACACACATATCCTTTTCCCATTTTTTCCGGGAAAAAATGGCATTAGGGGGTTTTTGGGGTCGCTGAATCCGATTCTGACATTTAAAATTCTGTAAGTATAATGGAATGTCCTGTAAGGATAACGTGAGTATCGGTTTTGCTCACATTTTCCGGGGAAAAAACTCATTTAGGGGTTTTTGGGGTCGCTGAATCCGATTCTGACATTTAAAATTCTGTAAGGATAATGGAATGTCCTGTAAGGATAACGTGAGTTTCCTTTTGCTCAAATTTCCCGCGAAAGATCTTTTCTGGACGTTTTTGGTAGGCTTATTGAAGACTAAAAAGTATAAAATAAAAAAAAAAAAAACACTTTAAAAAACAAGTTTTATAACCTTATACACTTTCAAAATGCACTAAAAAGTAAAAAACCAGTTTAAAGTTTCACAAAAAATGTTTTGTAAATTGCGTGTTGTTGTGAAAATATAAAGTGTGCTGCGTTGCACAGTATGAAACCGCTATTACAGATTCAAGAGCAAATGCAATGTCACACACTTTATATTTTCACAACAACACGCAATTTATAAAAACATTTTTTGTGAAACTTTAAACTTGTTTTTTACTATTTAGTGCTTTTTGAAAGTGTATAAGGTTATAAAACTTGTTTTTTAAAGTGTTTTTTTTTTTGTAACTGAAATTAACAACAAGGACTAATTCCCAATGATAAAATACAGTGTGACTTCGATAATCGCAACTATAGTGGCCAGAGCGTGTTGCAATAACCGAGTCAGTTGCGATAACCAAGTCAGTACCGATATGTTTCAAAAAAGGAAACAAAACACATTAAACGACATTCTATGACTGAACAAAAGTTTTATTTCATTAAAATTTTTATGAACAAAACATAACTACGATTTTTTTAAAATTAGTTTTTGATTAAAGATCCCGATATTTTTGTTTATTTTTTGTTGCCACAGACTTGTTTTATGGTAGCCACTTCTTTAATGTTTTGGATAGCTAGAACAACTTCCGTTCCAATGGCGTTTTGCTCTGCCCATTTAACGCAAGGAACAGCCTTCTTTCCGTAGCTATAAAGTTTCTTTCTTTTTTTCGTTCGAAATGAAAAAGATGCGTTAATCGAGTGAATCATTTTTGAAAGTTGCGTTTACCGAGTCAACATTGCAAAATTTTAGGTGTTGCGTTAACCGAGGAGTTGTGTTCTACGAGGGTTGCGTTAATCGAGGTCACACTGTAGTTAAATTTACTTTTTTTTCTGCGTATATGCGTCCGGGTCATACAGGTTTCGCTGTACTCTAATTGGATAAAAGTTATGATAATAAACCTACTTAAAACACCAAAATTGCATAATATCAAAAAAAAAATGTTCACTCTTGGCTTAAGGAAAATATTTCCCGATTTGGAAAAGAAAATTCAGTACAATTCTATTAGAATCAATCACATGGAAGATACATATTACATTTATTATTGTGCTGATGATCGATAAGTTAGAAAATAAGGAAATATCCATCTTAATTATCTTAATATGTTGCCACTTAAAGCAAAAAAGGCTTTAGTTTCATTCTTCCAAAGTCCAATTTCGGACATACATTGTGCTCGCTATTGTGTTCCATAATCAACAAAAAACAATGTATGTCGAATGTACGCGAGTATACATAAAACATTATTTGATTGAGTGTGCTTTTCGTACAAAGTTGAAGTTGGTTGGAACATGAAAACAGTTTTTAGGTTTCAGCAAAAGGAAAATAAAACCATGAAAAACTTTTCCTATGTGATCTATTCTTGTTTTTCCTGTCGGTTTTACAGTGTACTCGTATGTCGACTTCGGTTAGAAAGTTGAAATTGCATTAGTCCTGTCTCCCGGAATTGTATAAACGGGAATTAAGTTAAGGCAGTCTGATAGCTATCTACTAATTGCCTGAAAAATTGACAATTGTCCACGGTTAATAAAATTTCACTTGTAATTAAATGAGTGCGATCATCAATAGAAGGTTGAAGTTTTAAGGGTTATTACCCAACAAAGGTCGGAAAATTAAATTGATATAAACGTAGGTTTTTTTAGAAAGTGTTAGTAGTCTAATTTAGTTTCGTTCTCAAATACGTAAACAGTGACAAATGTGCAATTGCCGTTTTTTTCTTCTTTTGTCGCACAATTTTCAAATATTACATTCAACATGTCGCTTTATTGGTAAAAAGTTGTTTGTAAAGATTAAATAAATCTTCGAATGATAATACATTTTCCACAAGCATTCTACAAAAAGTAAGTAAAATAAAAAGGGTTTTCAAATAATAAAAAAAATTTGAAAAAAAGCTTTTATGTAAAAAAATGCATTTAAAAGGAAAAAAAACTTTGTGAGTCATCACCAAAAAATTTCACGGTTTCGTATATTACTAATTTTTTATAGAAATATATCGTATTATTTCTCTCAATGAACAAAATATCAGTTGTGATCAACACAAAACTAGCCTCTACAATATTTAATTTCGCAAAAACCATGTAAAAAATATATTTTTTTTTTATATCTTGAGAAAAGTTAAAGGTACGTGAAAACCGTTAAAGAAAGAAATCCAGGAAACCGTAGTTCCTTTAAATTTGGGTACAAGCCTTTTGTTTCTGTAAAACGCATAGTTTCCCAGATATTATCAAAAAACTTGATTTTTTTGAGATATCTCGAAAACCGAAAACCGAAAACCGTTTAGTTTTTACGTCTGTCTGTCTCTCTGTTTTGCTTATCTTAAATTACTCGGAAAAAGCGTCGAGTTAGCGAGCTGAATTTTTTTTTTTTTAATAAGTTTTATGGAAATCGTAGTTTTTGAATTTTTCGGAAACTATTCGCTTTTGAGAAAAAATGCATGAAGAAAATAAAATTTCCTGCAAATAAAATTTCCTGATTTTTTCCTTTCACGGTTTTTACGTATCTTTAAGAGATCTCGAGATATTTGAAAAAATGTTTCGTAAAATGATAAATCCTTTTTTTAGTGCCGCGTATTTTAGTGCCGCGTCTTTTTTATTTTTTTTTTTTCAAAATCATCACAGAAATAAATCTGTAACATCTTGAGGAAATACATCTGTATTGCATTTCGAAGATGATGCCTATTTTGGCATAGTTTTTGTAGATCCCCACACAACATAAAAAATGAAAACCCTTTAATAAATACCCGTGAGGGTAATTAAAGGTGTTAAGCATTTAAAGCCAATTAAAGCTAAGGTATAACCGTCGATAAAGAATGAAAATATATGGCTTTATTGAAAAGGGAAATTCATTAACACCGTAATACATATGCACCTAGTTTGTTCTTTCACACCTCAAAACAAATTTATAAGCCTCGGAAACTTGTGCTTGTGACCTACCGCAACCATGTTTCGTATTATTATCAACCACAGCGCCACCGTTATATTCGTCTTTTGGTAAGTTGTTTGGTCTTATGTTGTTCTTTTAACTGTCTTTACCGTATGGTGATTTGTTATTTCATAATATTCTAAGGTAAATGAGAAAGAAAACGTTCTAGGCATCTTAGTTGCGAAAGAAAACTACATTTAAGATTGTTTGTACGAGCAATTTTTTTTTGCTGTTCTTAAACAGGATATAAGCTTTTGCTGATATTCACCACGACAATTCCCCGTATTTCCCAAACTCGGATATTCATACAGAAAGGGGAAATGAGTGTAAAACGATTCTCAACATTTTGATGACAATGGTGAAAAATTCGATTCTGTAATATATTTGTCGATTCACCTAAATGTTGCCATATTGCGGCAACAAAAGTTGCTAAACTTTCTTAAGATATATGAATTCAACCAGAGAAACTTTCACAGTTTCTCCGAAAATGCTGTAGAAACTGCTGTGTTTTCGCGATTTCATGTTTTTTTGTTGTTAAAGAATGTATCTTTTGTTCTATGTCCTTTTACACCTTTTTATTTAAAATGTCCTTTTACAACTTTCTATTCAGGTATTTTATCGATTGCAAATCTCGGAAGTTGAAGTCGGAAATTAAAGATAGGATGTAATAGGTCGGACCAAAAAGTTGGAAATAGAGACAAACAATCAACGCTGTCAGAAGATGGAACGAGTTGGTATACAGCGAGAGGGATGTAGGTGATTTTTCCCGTTTCACAAAAAAATTAAGTTTTCATAATTTTAGAAAAT
The DNA here is from genome assembly GCA_964034945.1 of Chrysopilus asiliformis. Classification (NCBI taxonomy): domain Eukaryota; kingdom Metazoa; phylum Arthropoda; class Insecta; order Diptera; family Rhagionidae; genus Chrysopilus; species Chrysopilus asiliformis. The sequence goes on from OZ035961.1 coordinate 40,020,162, forward strand.
ATCAACAGAAGAAAATCCGCCGCAGACTAAAATTTGATCATCCAAGTTAAATGCGGTGACCACATCTTAACACGCACGATTTTCTTAATCTCACCTGGTATAACCTAGACAAAACTGCGTTGGAAAAATGTGCCGAAGGCAAAAATAATATAATTTACAGCAACCGCCAGCTAAAGTAGAAAAATATTTAGAATATTTGGTGATTGGTTTTTTTTGGGCTTAATCAATTTTAACCAAAAATGGAACAATCAGGTACAAAAGTTTAGTTTCCGGGACGCCGAGACAACATGCTATTCGTAGTTCTGTACGATTTCCTGGAAAATTGTACTTGGTATCGAAAAATTTATGAAGAAAAAATGTTTGGAATATATTTTTCATAACTGTTCCATACATCAAAATTTAATTGAATCACTCATTCCTTTCTTCACCATTAAAATAGATTTTTATACCCGAAACCAAAGGGTATATTAACTTTGCCTTACCGTTTGTAACGCCAAGATCGCGTCATCCCACACAAAAATGAATTCCACCAGTGTGTTTAGAATGATAAAAATAATTAATTTTTGCGTGTCCGTCCGTCCGTCCGTTTGACCGTCTGTGGCGCGGATTGCGGGCGCACGGATTGAACTAGAGGCTTGAAATTTTATGCAGATTCCTTTTTCGTAAAATGCGAGGCTAAGTACGTTCATTGGCAAAAATGGACCATTAGGGGGGGGGGGGGGGGGGGGGTACCCACCATACGAACGAAAACGTTTTTTGCGAATATCTCAAAAAACGGTGCATCTTATCAAAAAAGTGCAAGAACAAAAGTTATTTAGGATATGATTCTGCATAAAACTCCAAACATCAAAATTCGATTGGAATAAATTTTAAAAAATCTTATTGGAAAGTTTGACTTCAAAGTGGAATTTTGGTACAACTGTTCGAATTTTGATACGAATATCACCATACGGGTTTTCAATAATTGCCAGACTGGCAATTATAGCTTTTGTTATGTTTTTTAATAAAAATTTTGACTTTCACCATGAAAATAGATTTTTTTAAATAAAAATCTCATTTTTATAAAAAATAATTCCCTGCGGCGCTTTTTTCTGTTATTTTTCGCCGCAGAACATACTTTATTATCAAAATGATATCATTTAAAATTTCGATTTTTTCAAAAATTTAGAAATATTCAGTACAAAAAAAAATTTTTAACGTTCGATTTTTTCCATCAGTGCTTACAGCTAAAAGCTATTTTATACGCATATCTTAAAATTGCTCTAACAAGAAAACTTAGGTGGGGAGGTTGTTAAATTGAAAATCTGGCCACGGTCCAGTTTTTGACAAAAGCGGGCCTAAATATGCTTGCAAAATAGGTTTTTAAACAAAAATTTTTATATGGAGATTTTTTTCCTGTTTTTTAATACGATTTATGTTCCCTAAACTACAGAAAGGAAAGATTGATATTACCGATATTTTACAAAGATCTATGTATTGGTTCTTTTAAAAATTCGCAAAAAATTGAAATATCTACTGAAGT